>RZGP01000003.1:0-2437500 GCA_004303015.1 Cladobotryum protrusum
CCACTTTTAGTGACACTTGTACATCTTATCGATTAAGACACAACCCACGGAAGAACCTCTGAAGTTACAGCCAATCAGCCTTGTCTCGAACGAGATCGACTCGATCCCTCTCCGCGCAACAAGCGCAGCGCATTGGTTCATTCCATACGACTAAACCCACACCCTCGTGTCCTATCAGAATGAACCCATTACTTGACTATAATATCATCCCCACCTATTTTTATCTACATACGACATTACTTATGGCCATTCCCGTTAATACAACTCTTCACCATCAACAAACTACCTTATAACCCGAACCCTAACACCAAGGTTTATCAATTGCCCTATTTGCCCAGATTCATCCTGATCCTCGCTGCAAACACAACTAGACCTACCTGTAGTTCTTCTTTTCGAAGAACCCCTGCTGGAACACATCAAGCAGACATAATACACAAAAGGTAGTAGGCTTTGAATTGTAAGATCGAACTAATATCATATTCATAAAGTCCCATTACATCAATTAGCAAACCGTATAGGGTGTGATCTTTAATATACACCTCATCAAATCCTATATCCATCCAGCCTTCCCGTTGGCAACTTTTTTCTTTTGTCTCCATCTTCAGATCTAATACATACACTGCTAAGATGCATCAGCATGGCGCCAATATCGTCCAATTACTAATCACCATATGGTACTTTTTACGCTGTTAAATCCCCCAATGTGCAACGGCATAAAACCCTTGCCTGCCTCATTCATTAATTAAAGTAGCTTAATATTACACTTTTTGGAAAACTATCAATTATACCTTACGAGGTCTAGATCTAGTGTTGTCACAGGCACATGTGTTGTTTGCATGGTTTTGGAGGCAAATTTTCCAACCACTAACAATACCGCCAAGTCGTTGTTTATCTGTCGGTAACGCAGCCTATACGGCAGGCACTTCAGTAGACGAACCAACACTGGTAAAAGACCCAAGTCGACGGGTTTACGGCCGCGATACACCAAATGAGCTCCACAACCACCACATCACTCTCTCAAAATGCTTTAAATTAAATTTCTGCAACCTCAGTGGTATTAACGCAGATTAACGCTTGCCCAACATACCATCGGTTTTACCCCAATCCCATGACGAAGGAGTGGGATCAATCGAATAATAACTTAGAGGCGGGGCCACAAAAGGCAAGCCACACAAAACACAGCAAGTTACAGCAACGACGACGTCTCATTCGGCGCTTGTATAGCATTAGTCAGCATGGTAGAAACGCTGGTGGTAACGTACTGGTATCGTGAACAGAGTGAGTTAGTAAGTAGCAATCCGTCATCAAATATTATTATCTCTTTTATCTTCGTTTTAATTTATATATCTCTTGTTTTCCTCCCGCGTTCTATAGATACCCGCCCTCCGGCGCGGGTGACTTGCGTGCGGCCTAGGCTGCTGGTGGCGGTGACCTACAGCTCCTCCTTTTTTTCACTGTAATGTTCATATAAGGTTATAATAAAAAAGAATGGCGAAGCAGCGAAAGGACGTGTCATCACAGGTTTGGTGTGGCTACCTAGACCGAGCTATGGACCTGAGCCAAGCTCTTGTGTTGCCTTTGCAGATCAATATCAATAGGGACGCAGTTTGGCCACTGATGTAGACGTATCCACAGCCCCATGTAACACACATCGGCTATCAGGCATTATCATTATCCCAAACCACATCAGATTAATGTCCAGAGATATATCAACAATCAACTATGCCAGTTGCTCGACACGTCTCATTTTTTATAACATCCTCGCCACTCTTCGTATATGCATTCTCAACTGCAGTCCAAGACATCTCACAAAGCAGTATAATCAACTCAATAAATTGATAACATAGTTCACAGTTATGGGTGACGACCGACTCGCCGCCCCGCTTAACGGGCCCACCCTTTATTACACTATTGGTTGACCTACCGATCCAGTCACCACCACGGAGGCCGCGTCGCCTATCAAACGCTTAAGACTTTGTGCCTCACCAGCCACGAATCACCTAATCCAGTGGGTGTGATCTAGTAGGTCCCGCAAGAACCATGTGCTCAACAACCATTTGGTTAATCCGAGTAAAAACGCGAAACGCATAACATAAGGGTTCCCCTCATGAGACCACCACACGTCACAGGCGGGGGTACCTCATTCAGAAGAACTCATCTTACATAGTCATCCTAGGTGTCTGTGAAATGTAACTTTGTTCATCATAGTCTTATACACTCAAACATCCCCTTAGATACCTGAACCGTAACTTTAACGCCCTCATTGGCGCGATTCATCCGATATCCTCTGCACAACCTTATACCTACCCTGTATGTCTTTGGTTGAAGACACCCGACGTCCAACCAATTTGGTATGCTACTTGGGTGACGTTTGTATTACGCCTGACGTATAAAAAAGTGGCCTACCGCTCGGGTCAGATTATGGTTTTATTATTGAATGATATTGAATGCGATTTGGTCTCTCAGTTTATTCCCAATAATATTAATTGGATCGACTCTACCGTAGATCAAATCGATCTGTGTTGCATCGCCAGTTTGCTCCTGACCTCTGATTTTGGTTCCATGTTGTGTGTTCTCGTTTTTCTGCCTCGGCTGGTTTGCTTTTCCAAAGCTCTGGTAGGGTTGGGGTGTTCCTGAAGGGGTGTACCCTGGATTGATACGCACCTTTGTGCAAGATTTGCGTCCTAGGTTTGGCCTGTGGCTGCCTGTCATACCCACAGAATCTCCTCAGAGACCGAACCAGATGATACCTATACTTATTTGGTGGCCCTTTCCATCCCATGGGTGACTAATCTTTCTTGAATACTACTGGCCACGCGCAAAAGCGTGTCGTCCTATTCCATGGCGTGCATTACAATCACTAATGACCGGCTACTCGTTGGGGCTACAAGTCACAATATCTATCCTCCCATCCTGGCGTATCATTCGAACAAAAGACCACGGAATCAAGGTAGCAGAACTGTAAAACGTGTATGGGGGAAGTTTGACCGCCTGTATAAAAGCCTTGGAAGAAGAGAGATCGAGTTAGTTTTGATGCCGTGGATAGTATGGCGTAACTGATGACATGTGTAATGATATAAACCAAACGTTAACCTACTTATTGTGTGGAAACGTCAAGATATTAAATGAGCAGCAGGATGTCTAAAAAAATAGAAACTCTAATAATGCTATTACCGACAATCTCCCCGAGCATTCAATATCCTCTCTTCCAACCCATCAGACTGCTATACCCTGCTATTTCATCGCCCTGTTTTACCAATACGACTTTAACCTCATTGTAAACCACCTGAGACGACCATTATGATCCTGGCATCAGTTTGCTCTTGGTCAATGTGCTCGCCGTGGCCCTGCTCCCGCGCTTCGATGAAACCCGCCCCTCCCCTCGGTAATGCGGTTGCCAGCTCACACCGACGCTTGCTGCACACCATCCATCGCTTAACGGCAAACTGACGGGAACAGAAGCGCCGATGTCCGAATCATAATGGCTTTTTTCGGTCTCTATCGCCCTGGTTGGCGCCTGTACCCCGTCACCGTGTGGCCTGCGACCGTTGCCGTGCTTCCGGACTTGGCCTTGGGAGATCGTTTTCCTAGCCCCATACAAACGTCCTAAAATATCGAGAACACGGAACACTGGCTTTGTCTTGATGCGCCGTTAGCCTCTACACACACGGCGAGCAATCCATTTGGCCCTGGTCAAAGAATATTCTCTCCTCCCTACCGGGAAACGCTCTTATTAGCTTCTTATGTTGGTTTGTTTTTCTCTTCTTTTCGTTTTCTTCTCCTCAAGTTTTGTTTGTTACTATTGGGCTTTATGATGGGAGTCTGGGTGTCCACGCGGTGTGCCTTGCGTGGCTCGTTGGTGTTACCCCGAATGTTGTGGGTGTGGGTGTCCCACGACAACCGTATATCCTAACCCCGCACAATTAGCTACTAGCGCGCTCCCCTTCCCTGAGCTTGAGTCATTATGAAAGGGGTTCCAATCGAGATCCACTATTCTATATATAGTACACAACGTTAATTTATACTTGACGGTTATCGTCTTAAGTTCAAGTGAGGATTTTTTTCTGCCTAGATAGACTAGAGAGAATTCTGTTTATAGAACGCCTTTACAACCTAACTACCTTAAGCTTAGCTAATTGTTCTGATAAGAGTGTGCTGCTGTTGGTTGTTTTGTTTGACTATTTTCCGGCTTCTTTCTTCCATCAGATAATCCCGCATGTCCATATGATACTTATCAAGAGCGTAGCGGTGTGGTCAACCTACAACGCTCAGGCAAAAGTGGCAATGTTGCTGACGTCTTAGGCTTTTCTGTTCCATCCGCATTAACATTGAGAGCTTCGTGCTGGGTTGTGGCGAGGATCGGAAGTCTCAAGGCTACATTGCACCGTTGTCCCGTTCCTCATGGTTACGGCATGGTACTGCTAACCTAACCCTTAAACCCAACCGACCTGTCTGCTGAAAACTGATTCTATCAAGAGCACCAAGGGGATTACTCTAGTTGGTGGTTATAATTTCCTGAGTCCAAAGTGAATAGGTCTTTATTCTCAGATGAACTGAAAACCGGTGAAATCTCGTATTATTCGTAATAGATCGAGCTGATATACTAGTAACCCTATTGTACCGATTAAGACGCTTAGCTTACTGCGATCCGCTCACCAGATCGTTTACGGACTATTTTGTATGATAGGGTAATACACGTAAAATGTATGGCCCGCCAGGTTGTACCTAAATCACCGCAGTTATAGGGGGGGGAAGTTCTTAGGGGTCCAGACTATAATATTTGACTGCTCTTCTCCTTCCGCTTCGTTTTTGGCTGGTGGCGTACTGGCATCTGCAGCTTCAAGCATCCCGAGCTTTTCAAGACTCCTCTCTACATCCCGCCACCTGATGGAATCGTTTCTGTATAACTGACGCAATCTGTACGGTCCAGCAGCCAGTTCCAGCAAGCCTAGCTTGATAGCCTTGTAAGTTTGGGAATTTACGGCTTTCCGGCCGCAAAAAAAAAGCCTGCCCTTGGGTAAGTGGTGTTGACTGCGGGCACTGGGTTTGCGGACGCCAAGCTGAGACTTGCCGACGTTGCCTGTAGAATCCCATACATACTCGACCTGACTGTGCGGTTGGTCGTCTGTCTATTAGGGCTTATCGTTGTCGTCGCCGTATGTAATCTCAACCGCTATGTCGGTCGTCGTCGTCGTCCCGCGGCTACCCTCAGTCCTCTTTAACAACCCCTGAGCGCTCTCAGTTGGATTTCCAGCATGGCCCTTGACCGACGCGGCCCAACTTATATTCTCACGATGCCGGTAAAATTGGATATCAGCCCGAGTAATAGAGTAATGCAAAAGAATTTGTGTCTCGGTCAACAGAGTCCAACTGGCCTGGGTGGCCGCCTTCCGTCTTCCAGATCCGTACCTTTTTTCGGCTTGGATTTCCAGACCCACGGCCCCGATTGTATCGACGGCGTCTCATGGCGTAATCCCCCTGATAGCATTGTGGCGGTAGTAAACCATTTTACGAACGTAGTAACCAGCGACGTACGCGAGCCACATCATTAGAAGGCTCACGATGCCCACCGGCAACAAAACCGGTGCTGCTACTAGCGGGCCGCGCGCTTTATTTCCCATGCCTCTGTCTTATCGCGTCGGGTCCCCGTGACGATCATCATCTGCCAACGTCGAAAAGTAAACATGTTTCTTTCTGCATCTCCTCGTGTCACATGTGCTTTGATGGTCATCATCTCCTGTCCGCGCCCAGGGCTATGGCCCAGCCCATATGGTGTACTACGGGGCCGTAAAATAGGAGGGCAGGTCGGCTCCTGAAAGGTGCTCCCAGGTCCGAAATATTCCTTTACACCCGCTACGCCGGCATGTCGATTACCGGACCTGGCCGTCACTCTGCCCTGAACCTTTTTCCCATAGGCGTCTTAACCACAAGACGAGCTCCCATCACCCCGCCCCCCCCGGTCCTAAGCCAATGCGTTCTTGCGTGTTGGTCGCGAATTATGAATCGTCCCGGTCCTTCGTAAGACCAAGCTATCGACGATATCCCTGAGTCGTATCGTCTGCTTAACCTGGTCCCCCACTGGCCGAGCATGAGTTTGCTCATCGAGACTTTGCAAGCTCTGATGGCCGCCTGTGCCGTTTTCTGAGCACGCCCCCCTACCTTGGATCTGGCTCCCCTGATAGTTCAGCGTCTTATCGCTCTCCCACGTGAGTTGTGCCAGCCCCGCCCTGTTAAGCATTTGACAAAACTCTCCCAGTAATGCCATCCACTGGATGATGCGCTGAAATGGGTGTTACGGAGCCGTCTGTAAGCCATTGCCGAGGTGATTACTCTTGAAACCGGGTAATGATATCTAAAGTGGTTTGCGCAGTTTTACATTATCGTCATCGTCAGATCGTCATCGTCATCGTCATCGTCGTAGTTGTCATCGTCATCATACATCGTCGTCGTCTTTTTCGTCGTCGTCGTTATCTTCGTCGTTATATGATCCGCCTGAATAAGGTTTTTAACGTCCTCGAAGCAATGCTCTAAAGCAATCAGATTCTTCCACACCACAGAAACCGGCGAGAACGCGCATGTGCGAGGATAATGGTACCCAAAAAGAAGAAGGACACAGACATGTCGTACCTTGTCATGTCATGCCAAGGATGGCTGTAAAATGTAGGGCGGCTGCGGTATGGCTTTTTGCCCAGCTTGCTGTTGGATCGACTGAATACAGAATTGGAAAACGGCGCGATCGAGCGCATCCCTCTCTGGGTGCCAAATTGCCATCGGTGGCGACAGCTATGAGGGCGTCCAAGCCGCTGCATGACATTACCGAGACTCGCCCACTGTGAATCCGTGAACCCTGATGCCGTTGCTTGGTTTCTGGCCAAAAATCGTAACGTCCCAGCGCCCACGCGCGGGACCCGCAGCGGCGGCAGTGTAGGCATAGGTATCCCGAAAAGGCTGCATCATAAAGCATCCGTACAGGTCCCTCGTTGTCTCTACTGCGTCTTGATTTCTGCTAACGACGGCCGGCCTGCCGGCTTCGTGGCAATCGATGCTGATCAACCACCTCAGCATATCTTCCGGCGCCTGATGGGAGCCGAAAAATCCATGGGACCACAAAATGGCCAGAACCCGATGGAAGCTTGCCGCCAGATCATTTTGGGGCCGCAGGCGGTCGTGTTTCGCCTTGACGGCCTCCTCTTTCCAGCATCGCTCCTCGACCACCGATCGACCATGGGAAGTAGGCTGGCGCGATGAAGCGTCGCCCGTATACCGTCCTTCCTTGGAGGTGTTCGTCCCACCTCATCCGCTTGGCCCCATCTGGACTCGGGATTGGCCCCACCGGCGCCTCTCTCGACGAGCGGTCGCCTCTCCTCATCTGCCACGAGAAGCTCTTTCTCGCAAGTCTCGCCATTCTGATCAGCTTTCCCCCCTTCCCACCTCCTCCTGATCCTCGTCCCGGGCCTCAGAGCTCCTGAGCATCTACGCTGTCGTCTTTTTCACTTTCGGTAGGGGAGGTTATTGGCATCCGGGGCTACATCAACGATCCAGTACCTTGCATGACCCGCCCGTGTGAATGTCTGCAAAACGACACCCTGGTCCACCCGCACTGGCCGGCACCCAAAGTCATGCTTCAACTGTCGGCGATGTGTGATCATAACATTCTTGTTGGTGGTAAGGTACTTTACGGCATTCTGTACACAGCTATAGCCTCCGAGAACCGGAAGGTCGCTTATGGGCGGACTGTGGTTGTTTTCAGCTCGATTGTATGCGTATCTTTTAAGCGACGTGGCCCTGTGCAAATACGCAAACATCGCGATGCCCCGTAGCACCTTGCCTGCAAAGTCTGTGCTGCTTTCGAAAATGCGACTTGACGGCCAGGGTTTTTAAGGTCCGAATAGCAGCCTGACATAGCTTGCACAGTAAAAAGGTTACTTGGGGCCTTGTATAGCCCACACACGGTCCAACACCTGTGACGATTCGCTTAATTGCTCCCCTCCATGGTTGATGTGAGATGACTCCAAGGTTGGGAGGGCTGTAGTATTGCCCTCCAGAGAAACTATAGTCCCTGGAATGGCCAGTAGGCAATCGCAAGGGGACGCCCTGCGCTACTATTTATCTAAGCAACGTCCCAGCATGATCAAACTTCACTGGCCACGCCACGGCATTACCCGCCTGAGCCGACCCGCCCATACCTATGTACGCCTCGAAGATTGAGCGCGTGAATTATCTTGCGTTTTCTATTGTCTATTCTAATAAATCCGTATGCGCCTAGCTCACACTCGCGCGGCCTCTCTATTCCGGCGCGCTAACCAACCTTTTCGCACCGTGGCTTTCCCGTTCCGGTCCTTTTCTTTGCCTTGCCCCCCATCCCCTCATCTCTATCTATAACCTCTTCTGCTCATATAGTAGACTGCTTTTGTTCGCCCTGTCTTATTCCCCCCTTATAGTTGCGGAAATAGCAATACCAGCCACGAATGCCATACCGATTACCCCTGATTTCCCCTAGTGAGTATGCAAAAAAGAAAAGGCAAGGGAAAGGACATACATAGGTAAGGGGCTTGGAAGTAGTCTCTTCTTGCTAAGACAAAAGAATGCATGCACTGTATGTGCAAAGGGTAATAAGACAGTCCAACCATATCCCTTGCATGAACCTTGGCCAAGGTACCGTTTATATACGTTTTCCTGCGCTTTATCAGTTTTCTTTTTGGGTGGCGTTTTTTATGTTTTACTTAAGCCTACACGGTATGCAAGGGGAGAGTGCGAGGAATGATAAAATACACTACCGTTTTTGGATACATAAACATATTAGCTAGCTTGGCCAATGATTCCAAGTCCAAAAGAGATATCTAAAAGGGGTTGGGGCAGGGTGGTTTGGTAAAGTAAGACTCTGTAAATTCCATGTGATTCAAGTCGTGGTGCTGCGAAAGATATCCATAGACATAGGCAAGGGAATGGCTTATTAGGGAGAGCATAATACATAAAAGACAATAAATCCCTGGATTAACAGTTCAGGTATAATCATTACTCTTGTTTTCATGGTTATCCCCGTTACCTTGTGCAGCCTCTCAATGACTAGTTAATCCGCCAAAATGAAGTTCATGACTACCATTTCTCTCCTCATTGCCTCGGTAACTGCTGTTCCGGGGCCTGCGCTCGACGGTCGCATCCTCCTATTAATAGCGTTACGGTTGGTCAGGCCATCGACGCTTGCGGCAACAACCTCGAGCTCAAATGTTGCAATGACGTTGACAAGAGCGTCGACGTTGAGGACAAGTCCGGCGTGTTTGGTGGCCTGATCGGTAGCCTTAGTGGCGTCTTGGACCACGCTCACCTTGGGCTCTTCGATCAGTGCTCCAGCCTCTCTGTGACTGCTCGTAAGTCCATGTCTATCCTAAAACAAAGGCCTTTGGTCACTGACTTCGCTTTTTAGTGATTGGTCTTGATAATCTCCTTAACAACCACTGCAAGCAGAATGTTGCCTGTTGCCAGAATTCTCCCTCAACTGTAAGCTTGCTTATCATATCTTTGCGTTTGCTTTCTCTCTTATATTTGGTTCCAATAACTAACCCCAACCCTTTCTTAAATAAGGCTTCTGGTGGTCTGATTAATCTTGGCCTACCTTGCGTTGCTCTCGGAGGCCTTCTTTAAATGCAGCTGGGCTCTGAACATGCTATGATTGTATACTTTATGGTTGGCCCTCAGCCTCTTGTAGGCTGAACTAGCATTTCATGAATAAATATTAGATATAGGAGGTAAAGGGGACTATACAGTAAGCGAGTTCATTCTGATAGTAATGAGTGTAGAGGCTATTCTTATAGGAATGAACCTAAGCTTTCGCAATCTGCGATGAGCCGATTATATTACGGCGGTCCTTTGGTGTTGAACCCTTTTGAACCCGATCGGGTCCTGGCGGGCCAATTGATATGATTGGTTGGCTTGCCCGAGGTTTTCCCGCCTGGTAACTTGTGCAAGTGTCACTAAAAGTGGGTCTGTCCTGGTATATGACCCAAACAGGCTCGGGTCGTCACAGCCAGCCGGTCGAACCTTGAGCCTATATGTATACCCATATAATATTACAGTAAAACTTGCCTACTTAACCGTAGTTCTTTACTTGTACACAGGTACCCTACTTAAATGCCCCCCGGGACATAGCAATCTCATGGCACAGACGTTAGTCAAGGCAATGGGCAAATGTGCAGGTAAAAGGTATATTATAATAGTATAAAAAAGCCTGCGTCCTGACTGCACTAAAGCAGGCCACCAATTGCAATACAGGGCAAAGCAATATTAATAAGACCACCAGCCGCCTGTGATGGATTAGTTAATCATAATCCAAAGCTGTTAAGGTAAGGGGAAATAGTAAAAGGGGGCTTACGGTAGAGGGTGAGTTTTTGGCAGCAGGCAACGTTTTGCTTGCAATGATTGTTGAGAAGGTTATCAACTCCAATGACTAAAAAAGCCAGGTCAGTATATAAAAGGCATCCAAAGAATAGATACCACTCACGGGCAGTCAATGAGAGGCTAGAACACTGGTCGAATAGACCAATATCATCGTGGTTCAGACACCACCAAGGTACCGATCAGGCCACCAACACGCCGGAATTGTCCTCAACGTCGACGCTCTTGTCGACCTTGTTACAACAGCTCAGCTGGAGTTATTGCCACAAGCATCAATGGCTTGGCCAACAGTCACCCCCGCTTGGGCAGCATTAGTGTAAGGCCGAAGCTTGGGCATAGCAGCCACAGAGGCAATAAGAATAGCGACAGTAGCGACAGACTTCATGATAGCGGCTTGGATTATGATTGAATAGATGGTTGGGCGAGTGATAAGGGTATTGGTTAGGAAGGAATTAACAATCTAGGGATTTATTGTCCCTTACATACTACCGTTCTCTAATCTTACATTCCAGTATTCCTGCAAACATCACCAGGAATGCATAGAATCCGCTTTATAATACCGCACTAACCCGGTTAAGTATGTTTTTTTTAAAGAGTTTAGAGATATTACGCTAATACAACCGGTTTTTGTTGAATTAAGAAAAGTAGTGTATTGATGTTTATATGATCCTGTTATTGTATACTGAGAGATTACTGTAGTGAAACTGTCCGTAGGCAAATCCATGGCTATGCTATGTCGCATTATGATATAATAGACTCTTTGTAAAAGCTTATTCTGGTGCAGTAACTTGCTTTGAAAAAATACAGGCTAGTATATATAGTAAGTGGGTTTATTATGATTTGAATGAATGTAGGGTTTTATTCTGATAGGAATAAACCAATGATCTGGTACTTGTAATGGATTAAGTTAATCTTGTTTGGGCTGATTGTGATGAGTTATTTCATCCAAGGCTTTATCGTGATTGTGTAGGGTTGGTAGCTTGCACGAGTGTCACTAAAAGCGGGTCTATCCTTGTAAATGACGTAAGTGCAAGATCGGGTTGTTATAGGTACCGTGTAGTTATCGAATGTATATATATCAAAAGTCTAGACAAAAAAAAAAAAACAATTTAATTACAGGCTTTCTACTACCCGTTACTGTAGTGAATGTGCTTATTGTTTTGTCTATACGTACTAAAGTGGTGGCGCCCGGTGTGTCTCTTGGGCACGTATGCAAGGGCAGAACAGGAAAAACCACAGCGTGCCATTGGAGCCCGCCAGACGGATTTGGCGTTCCTGGAGATTAGCTCATAGTCGAGATGTTGTCAGGGGGCTGTGGCAGTGTAGGAGAAAAAAATGAAAATAAAAAGCCATTGATTAATTGTCGTAAACAAGAAATAGGAGTACAAGGGAGAAGAAAAGGAATCGGAGTTAGTTTTGCTAGAGAAATAATAATATATAAAAGAAACAATGTCCCCATGGCATAAACACTCTTTCATCATTATCACCATCATCGTTACTCATTCACTCGTTTATTTATTCAATTCACAAACAACAAAGCTGGAAAAATGAAGTTCTTCGCCGTCATCACTCTCTTCATTGCTTCGGTAATGGCAGCGAGGAAGGGCCGATCCTACCCTCCGCCTGCTAAACCCTACCACCCCGTCCGCCGTCGAAGCTTATCCGCCTGTTGAGGACTATGCGCCTGTTGAAAGTTATCCTCCGACCAAGGCTTACCCTCCGGCTGGAGGTTATCCTGTTGCCGCCAAGGCCCTTCCTCCCGTCGACGGTATCCCTCCAATTACGATCGGTGAGGCCATCGACGCTTGCGGCAATAACCTCCAGCTCCAATGCTGCAACGACGTCGACAAGAGCGTCGATGTCGATCATGAAGCCGGCGTTTTTTGGCGGCCTGATTGGCAGCCTTGGTGGCGCCTTGAACCATGATCACCTTGGGCTCTTCGACCAGTGTTTTTCCAGTCTCTCCGTGACCGCCCGTAAGTCCATGTGTATCCCAGAATAGACTTCTGGAAATTGACTTTGCTTTTTAGTTATTGGTGTTGATAATCTGCTTACAACCACTGCAAGCAGAATGTTGCCTGTTGCCAACATTCTCCCTCTACTGTAAGTCATATGCCTCCCCCTTCCTTTCCCTTCTCCTTTTCCCTGTTCTTTTTCTTCCTTTTCTAGCTGTTCTCTGTTCCTTTTGTTTTATCTTATGCTTAGGCCGGGATCGACTAATATGAAATAGGCGGCCGGTGGTCTGGTTAATGCTGGCTTACCTTGTGTTGCTCTTGGTGGACTTTTGTAAGCAAGAACGGGAGTTTGATTACATGCCTATTAGCCGGCTGTCCTTCTTAGACTTACACAGTAATCATTTACGAAGTCTTTAATATAACCTCTATTTTATGGAATATAAATATTAAAAATCTCGTGTTTGTTATATTTATCCAATAGTTAAAATCATTTACCGTTATCATATTATAACCCGTTCATTGTATGCATAGCCCCGATTGCCCCGCCTTCCATATCCGATAACCCCTCCCGACCCGGCCCCGCTTCCGAGTTTGCCCCGCGCGGGCCAGTCCGCGTTCCACACCACTCGTCCGTTCATCTCCTTTTCTTATTCTTCTTTCTTTATCGCTACTAACTTTTCTCTTTTCTCGTGGCCCGGAACCTTGATCATAGTAGCCGCACCCCTTTGCTTAGCTTTACTCTAGTACAGTACTGATATCAACCTCACGCCTCCTCAAGCCAGCCTCGTTGCGAAGAACGATTCCAGTTCATTCTGGTCGGAATAAATAATGTTGGTTAATATGAGAATGAACTCGGCCATTCTTACATTCAGTGGCAGGTCAGTCCACGTTCAAGAAAAATAACAAATGAAGCAAGCCATGTAAATTTAAGTATAGGCTATCGCCAATCAGCTAAAACCACAATAAGCCTACTATCTAAAACACCAAACAAAAGCCAGTCTAAATATCCTTTTATGATCTTTAGGCCCATACCGATCAATGAAGACCATATGTAACCTCCCCGCCTTGACACCGCCAATCAACTAAGACCAGCCTCCGTTTTTTTCCCCCTCCCCAATCCGTCTCACGAGCCCATAACGATCAATAAAGACCATATAAGACCCTCAACTCCAACATCGCCAGTCAATCAAGGCCAGCCCAAAGATCCTACTCCTCCCCCACTGGATTCTCGGCCATTTTTCGCTCTCCTCTTGAAGCTGATTATCAGGCGTCTCTTCATCCTCCCCGGCGTCGACCATGTCTACCTCTCCATCCTCGGCTGTTCCATCGGATCCTCCTCGCCCTCGTCCATCTCCTCATGTCAGACTCCACCCCGGCCAAATCATCATCCGAGTCCGCATCCGAGTCGAGGATGATCTCCTCACTCTTGTGTTGCTTCTTGCGCCTCTCGACGCCCGATTTGACCCTGCTGGCGCGAACCCTGACCTCGCTATCGCTCTTGGCCTTCAAGGCCGCCTTCTCGATAGAATGCTCCAGGACGGTCATGACTTGCGCAAAGAGGTCCTTGACGGGAAGGTCAGATAGCGCCTGCATCTCCTCGGACGACTTCTTCTCGATGAAAAGGACAAGGGCCATGGCAATGTCGTCGGCGGCATCTTGCCAAAACGTTCGCTTCTCAATGTCGGCGTCAAGGCAGAGCTTAGCAATGCACGTCAGGGCATGTCCCATCGCAATGGTGTAGTCGGAGTTGTAGTCGAAGTTGGCTGGGTCGAGGTCCCGGAGCAGTACCCAGGCGTAGCGGTTGAAGGGGTGGTGGAAATACATTCGCTGGAACTCGAAGATGACAAGCTCGCGGATATTGTCGGGAACCAGTCCGGCAGGCTCATCTCTGCGGACATCTGTCGCGCCCACTTGGTCAGGCAAGCCTTTCCTGGTGATCGTGGAAAGAGTTGACGACCTTGAGAGTGTGCCAAATGACCTCCTTGGACTGTCCAATGCGATGAAGGCGATGATGCATTTGGCGAATGGTCTTGGCATTGTGATGAAAATTAATAGCGATACCAACGTGACAGCAGCGCTGCAAATTGACTCCCGTTGACATAATGTTGATATTAGCGAGAAATATCTGAGATGCAGAGTTTGGATCCACAAACTCTGCAATCTGTTTGGCCTGCGAGCGCCCTTGTCCGACGACCGAATAGTATTAACATGGAATCCGGCCATGGTAAGTATAGAAAAAGTCATCCTACAACAGTTAGCCCAATATTATCAGGCAAGATCGTAGCCGGTTCATTCTCGTACGAATAAAGCGATGCCGTTCAGATGAGAACGAACACCCGCTCTGTAAGAGGCATGGGGCTGGTTCATTCCGGTGCGAATGGATCGATGCCGTTCAGATCAGAATGACCCGCTCGCGGTAGAGGGCTAGGAGTAGAGGAAAGAGGGGTAAACTCACTGCTGGATCCAGGGCGTGTCGCAGAAGACCACGACACGCTTGCCCTGCACGTGCACATAATCGAAGCAAAGACTTGTGAGTTGAGTGGTGACGGGGCTACCCCCACTCCGAGAAGCCATCGCATCCACTGCTGTGGACCAATGAGCGTGGGAATGTTGGGATCAGATCGGTTTGGCCAAGAAGAAGTCGATGCCGCCGTGGACAGAGCTGCTGGCGAGCTGCTTGACGTGTTCGACACCCGCGATGACTTGGTCGGAACCCTTCTTCGCGTTCTTGGCCTCGGTGGTGGTGGTCTCGACGTTTCCGTCGCGCAACTTGCGCAGCTGTCTAACCGCCTGCTCCTTGTTCGGGGTTTCCGAGGAGCTTGGCCGCATCCCGGCGCAGCAGGGCAATGTTTCGTGCATCGTGGGCGCCGAGGACGCCCTCTCTGTAGGACCCAAAGTTCAGTTGGCCACCCTCCGGCCCGAGTCCGACCTCATGCTCTGGGAGGGGGTAAACGTATCGCTGAGATCGCCGGTGGTGGGGGGACGGGACAGGCTCTGCGCCATGGCCTCCCCGTGGGCCTTGACCAACGGGGCCGTGGCGGGATCGAAGCGGAGCTCCTCGGTGTAAATCATCATGGGGGGCAGGTCAACGGCGGGGACTCGACCTTGCCGTCGGGGAGCGTGAGAGGGGTGCGCAGGGTGCGCCGGATAGACAAATGACCGAGTAAGTGCGAAATGACATTCTTGGCGAACCCAATGTCCCAGTGGCCCTCCTCGCCTGCGATTTCCAACAGGTCGGGGCTCAGCTGCCAGATGGGGTACGCGTGTTCCTTCCACAGCTCGAGCATCCTGCGCCCAGAGGGCTTCTGAACAAGTCCGACGCTCTCGTGGAGAAGACCCTTCGTAACGTGCTCGCCAATGGTGTTCGTCTCGGCGAGGACATCATAGTCGGGGTGCCAAATGTTCTGGGCGTATCCAATATCGAGGCTGCGCCATTGGCGGAATTTGATGCCCGACTTGAGCCAAATGAGAGCCATGGGGCTCAGAATGTCCTTGAGACTCGATGTTAGGAGGGTACCCGTCACCTAACAAGATCCTGCCAATTCAGAAGTCGAAACATATGGTTGTAGGCTCCGTTGAGCTTACGGGCCACGTGGGCCTCGTCGACGATGATGGTTTTCGAAACAGATGTCGGCCAACTCGGCATCGCGCGAAAAGACGTATTCGATGAGGTTGCCGTCTGGTCGAACTCGGCTGCCTCTGGGAAGGCGGACGATTTCCTTCTCGTTGACGTCGCGGGCGTAATACTTTTCGCGGATGCGCTTGTTTGCTGGAGAGCTCGTCCTCGTCTTCACGTCACCGGCCCGTTCCATGGCCGCCTCGTCGGATTCGAAGCTGGTACGAGTGGAAAAGTCGCCTTCGTTCTCCCTGGTCGCCAGCTCATCGAGGTCACGTACAACGTCTTCATCGTGCGGAGCCTCTTGTTTGGCGCCCGCGTCGTCGCCATCACGCTTCCGCTTGCTCGTAGTCTGCCGAACAACAAATCGTGTCTCGATTCGCTTGAACTGTCGAGTGTAGAGGGTAGGGAACGTGGTGAGGATAACAATGCGTCCAGTCTATGATTGATGAGCTGAGTTCATTCAAATGAGAACCAAAGAGCGCTCGTTCAGGTGAGAATGAACCGGGTCAGTACTTACAGAAGGTTGATCCGTCTTCTTCATAATGTTCTGTAAAAATTTCAAGAGACCCTTTGAGTGAATGATTTTTTCGCGGTTTTATCCGGGAATTGGGCTTTATGGGTCGTGTAATAAACATAGACATTCAAGGTTGGGTGTTGCTTCACCTCCTGAAACGTCTGGAGAATCGTGGACACTGGTTTACGATGAGAGTAGGGTAAAACCTAACATTGGCTCCTGAATCGCGTAGAGAGATCTTGTATCTGACCTTGACCTCATGCTACCAATAAAGGTCTTGGTCTTGCCGAGACCCCCCCCCATCTCGTTTGCCAAGATGCTGGGCTTGCCTGCTTTGAAGCGACTCAACATCTCTCCAAGATCTAGAACACGTTAGCATCTGAAACCCAAAGAGTTGCCTAGGGAGAGGGAGAGGGAGAGGGAGAGGGAGAGGGAGAGGGCGGTTCATTCCCGTCCGAACGGATCAGCCTCGTTCAGACCAGAATGAACCCGGTCGCAGTCAGGGGGAGTGGCAAGTACATACCGGCGACTTGGTGAGGCTTTAACGTCTCGACGGGCTTTCCCCCGGATACAAGGCCAACTCTGGTAGGGTGAGATTCCCAGGGACTTGCAGATGTCGTGAAAATTGACGAGTTTGAGAGGGCGGGTTGTTGTTCATGAATCGCTCGAACTTGTAGGCATTCTCGAACCTTTGGGCCATCTTCTTGACATCCTTGGCCGTGTCGCGGGCAGCGTCGGTCATCACGTCGGAACTGTTTGACTGCGTCCATGAAGGTCTGGAGCGTCGTGTCGCCCTCGAGCACGGCTTGGACTCCCTGGACAGACTTCTCGTTGCGGGCCGTGATGAGCTTGATGTCCTTGGTCTTGAACTTGGTGCGCAGGGCCTTGTGGAGGATTTGGAAGTCGTGGTGCCTGTTCATGGGGGGCATCTCGTCGTGGAGCTGGTGGGACAGCTTGGCCTGCTCCCTGTCGGAGGTCGCGCGAGCCTCGAAGACTTCGGTGATGGCGGTAAAGACCTCGAAGGCAGCGTCGCCCTTGATCTGCCCGTCCCGCTGGCCGCGGGTAGGTGTCTTGCTGGGCGTGCGGTCGGTGATGCCGCGCGGCTCTCGGTCGTGAGAGCCATCTCGTCGAGGATGAGCTGCTGCTCGTTTTGTAGCCCATGTGCATGACATGCCGGGCCTTGCTGTTGTCTTCTTCGCCGTCGTCGAGGCTTGAGCCCTTATCGTTCGGGTCATAGTACCCCTGGAAGTTCTTGTTGCGGCCGGCGGGCACCCTGCCAAAGATGTTACGGTCGGCCTTCTCCCTGCGAGTCATGGCCGCGTAGAAGAGGCAGACGGCGCGGTGAAAATCTTCGGCGCTGTAGGGCCCAATCACCGGTTCCCTCGCTCCCACCATAGCCGGGAGGTGTTGGGTAGCGGTGCGTGTAGGCGGAGGGGTCCGTGGTGTGCTGTCGAGACTCGTCCCAGTCGATGCCCGAGAACATGAGGATCTGAAGGGCGTGCGCGGCGATGAAGGGAATGACATCGACGATGACGGGCTTGTCCTGGTTCGTCGAGCCTTGGATGACACTGTTGAGAATGGGGATGAAGGTCGGTCGGCGACAATCGGCGAGAACTGCGTCCAGGAAACCCTTGATGCGTATATCCTCCAGTGCCGTGCCTTCTGTACGACATTGGCAGGGGCAACTCGGTCTTCGGTTTTGTCGCCGTCGAGTTCATCGAGAGCTTGGATGGAAGCAGCCATATACTCGTTGAACTTCGCTCCATGGTGTTTCGGGTTCCTAACCGAGACGACCACTCGCAACTTCAACCTTGACTGCATTGATGGTAAACTTCTCATAAGTAACTTGAAGGGCGGCGTTTCGTGATATCTGCGACTGCAATGCGAGTCAGCCATCAACTGCTAAAGGAGCGGGTTTCATTCTGGCCTGAACCAGTGTAACCCATTTGGATCGGAATGAACCGAGCGCTCGATGCCACGGGCGCTAGAGGTGGGGGCGGGGCAGTGGTAGCGGGGTAGTGGGTTCATTCGCATAAGAATGAGTGTAACCCGTTTCAGATAGGAATGAACCGAGGTGGCCAGCCAATCGTCTAAGCCCCATGGCCATGGCGGGAAGTGTGAGGATAGTACAACGCCATTCGGATCGGAACGAACCGGCGCTTTGGTGTGCAAGTGTAACTCCGGAAACGTGGAAATGGATCTCATACTTACCTTCGTTATCACAGAAGGAAGCCATGCAGGCCGCGGTCTTGAAGTTTGTGTACCTGGCGAGGTTTTGAATGTCGGTAATGATGGGGGCCCATTTGTGGAGGATACGGATGCCGGGTGGTATCCGAGCTCTTGCCACCTGCGAGTTCGTGCGTCTTGTAGCGATCGGGGGCTTGGTGTTCGGTCTTGAAATGGTGGTGTGTAACTTCGGAGAACCACTTGATCGGCTCTCCCCAAAGAACAGCTCAGGCACAAGTCGACGTGACGCGACAAAACGGTAGGTGTCGTTGACCTTTTTCGGTTCAGCCTTTGCGATAGCCTTGTCGTTGGCATTTGGCTTGGTCTTCGTGACCTTTGTGGCTTTTTTCGGGGCCATTGTCGAGGGCAGGGCGCCGTGCGCCGAATGTGTTTTGTATTGTCGAATTGGAGCAGTATCGAGACGGGGCTCTTGCCCGAGATGAGAAGTTGCCGTTGGAGAGAAGAGCGCCGGTTCAATCGAGTCTGAACGGTTGGAGGGGGGAGGGGGAGGGAGGAAAGATGCGAGATGAAGGAAGGAAGAAGAGAGAATTAAGTTCGGAAGGGGCGATGGAATGCGGTTTTTATAGACGGGTCCGGATTATCGTTTGCTCCGATGGAAACGGATTAACGAATGCTCCGACTAGTTTGCCTGTTTCGTACGGGAATGAATTGGGTTGCTATACAGAAGTAAAGAGGCTGAGGAATAAAGGTTGATGTGAATGTAAGCTTGAATAGGTTTTGTGGTGTGGTTTGCGGCGGGTGGGTGCGATAGGCGCGCGGGTGCTAAGTTGGCCAGACTGCGGGGTCCCGCCTACATGCCGAATACGGATACAAGGGAATATAACCTTTTAATCTTCTGTAAGGTTATTTTGCTTGAGTTAATTGGCATGCAAGACTATTTAATAGGAATTGAATGAATGGTTGATGTTAGGATAGGTTTGCTATAAGATGGATTGATATCTCTAATTATAGATGTACAGTAAGTATGTTGGTTAGTTGGGTCTAGTGTATGGCCCGTGCATAGGTTTTATGAACGTACAGTTTATTAATAGAGCTATGACTTAACTATAAAGTATTATAAAATAGAAATAAATGATGAGGAGAGACTGAGTTCATTTTATTGAGAATGAAATTTAATAAGTTTTTATGCTAGTAGAACAGAATAAGAGTAAGTTTTCATTCTGATAAGAATGGTATTTTTATATATACAAATAAAAGCTTATATAAAAGAAAATAATGAAATAAAATTATATATATAATTATTATTTAAGTTTTAAATAAAATATAATAACTAATTAAATTTATAAATATTTTAAAAAAAATTAATATCATTACATATAATTTTTTAATAAATAATAATAATAATCTATCATACTATATATTAATTTGTATTCCCTATCAGCCTCCTCCCGTTACCTCCCGTCCTCTCTTCCCCCTCCTCCTTTTCTTCTTCCCAATTTATCTCATTCCCCCCCCTTCCTCTCTCACCATCTCCCCCATCTTTTTCCCCCCCCCTCCTTTCTCTTCGTCTTTCCCCTTCCGCATTATCTCTCTCTTTTCTCCCCGTCTCTCCGTCTCCGTCTCCCTCTCTACTCCTCCCTTCCTCTCCTTTTTTTTTCTTTACCGTCCTTCCCCCTCCTTTTCCGCCCCCCTCCTGTCTCCTTTCCCAACTCCTTCCCTATTTCTCTTTCCCTTTCTTCCTCTTCCGTCTTTTCTTTTATTTCGCTAATATATATACTCTCCTATTTTCCCTTTTTCCCCCCCCCTCTTTCTCTCGGGTCTGGCTTTTTATTCTTCTACCAATGAACCGCCCTGGGCTCTTGTCCGAAGTACCAGGGTAGATTATATCTCTTTTTTAAATCGGATTATTATTATTCCTGGTCTTAGCCTTGCTTCCTAATCATATCCGTTACATCAAGGAAGAGATCAACCCGTTTATGGGTCTCTTTCTCTTCTTTACCTCTATCCACCACCCAATAACATGGCCTTACCAAGGAGAATCACGCCCAGCAGCGCAGGTTCAGCTCGCGCCATGGTTTTGCTAGTGCCTCCCTTGCGTAGGCGTCCTGCTCCAGGATTGGCTGTATAGCATGACGTCTCATCGATGCCTCGATGCCCCCTCGTGTAAGCCGAGCGTAACCCATCTCTCGGAGCCTCGCTGACGTTTTCCCAGCCTCGCCCGGAAGCCCCAGATGCTCCTACTGTGCGCAGAAGGGTCTGGAGTTGCGTAGACTTTTTTCCGTGCTCTCGAGTTCGGCATGCTCGTGCAAGACCTCTTCGCCATGGTTTTTCCTGGGTCGCCCTCCATGACCTGGTAGGTTCCCTCTCTTTGCCTTTGCCCCGGATGCTAACGCCCGGGACAACGCAGCCCGGCAGTCACATCCCGCCGCACGTGGCCGAGCTGGGATACCTCGAGGCTCGCGCCCAGGCCATCTCCACGTCCGCATGCTTGTCCAGTTGGGGGTGAGTGAGGTGTTGCCCCGCGCGGTGATGGGTCGCTGACGTCGCAGGAACTCCCCGCCGTGGCCAGCGCGCTCCTCGGCGCGGCAACGCCCACCGGACCCGGCGTGCCGGTTGCGTCGGCGGAGCGACCTGCTCCGGATCCCGATCTCGGCTGCAGCGATGCCGGCCACGGGAGACTGACCGAGCTTGTTCCGGATGGATACGATTCGGATGATTCGAGGTTCACCTGGGACTTGCCGAGAGCGGTTTGCCGATCGACAAGCGACCCTATTGAGATTAGCTCTTCTTCCCCGGTGCCTGTTCGCCGTACCTTGTATATCCCTCGGCAGCGAGGTGGTTCATTCCGATGCGAACGGAACCCCGCCCGTTCAGACGAGAATGAACCGATGTGCTATATGCCCCCGTGTATATGCCCCCGTGTAATCATCTGGCGTTACGTGACTGTTCTGAGAGAGCATTCCGGCTGTGCAAGGCATGCCTGGGCATCTTGATTATCGTATGGAGCGAGCAGGAACCGGTTGGGCAGGTGGGATCCGTGCCATTGGAAGATGTGACTGCCTCTGGGCCAATGAGGATTCATCGCTGGCTCCTCTCGGCAGAGGTCTATGTCTGGTCCTTGTCTGGTCTCGTGACTTTTCGCGTACCGGTGCCTTCCTTTTCTTCTGCATCATGCTCGCGCCTTTACAGTTCCCCGTAATGACCAAGCAGACTGCTCGAAGGGTGGGTGGCGGCAGCGCCCCGAAGCTCCCCTTCCAACCCAGGACAATGGAGGGAAATCCCGCGGCTTGTACGGCAGGGAAGACCTTGCCTGTGTGCCGTGTCTCGCCATGTCTTGGTGCGTAATTGATTGTTGGTGCCGTGTAGCTTGCTGTGGCTTGCCGTCTGGCTTATTTAAATGTAAATTGGGGGGCCGTTGTCTGGAAAAGCAATTTCCCCGTCCTTAGAGATGTGTATTGATACCGATGGCTGTCTTGTGTTGGATGTATACCTGGTTGTTTATTCTGTGAGTATGTGAGGCTTTGTCTGGTATTGTACGACTGGATGGGATGTGGTTTTTTGGTTTTTTGGCTGTAGCGTTCAACTGTTCCATGTCTGCCTTGATGGGCTGGGAATAACCTGTTTTCGTATAGTAGCGGCTGATGTATGGTATTAATCATTTCAGCTTGTCCATCGAGATGGATCTGCATGCGTCTTTCCTGTTCAGACCAGAATGAACCCGTCTCTTGCATTTGCTTTTGCCTTGTCCCTGTCTAGTGTCCATGATTATCGACACATGCACATGTATTGGCTGTTTTTGTTCAGGTATTCTTCTTCTTGTACAGGGGCATGTCATTTGTTCCCGGGCGTAAAGTATTGTATAATTTATCTTTTACTCGCTTTAGCTTCACTGGTTTTTCTGTTATCGAGTACTTCTAAGTGACTTGGTATATACTTTTCCTTTTCCACAAGCTTTTTGGGTTGTTTTTCTCCTTGAGATTATTATCTCGTGGCCCATCATATCCAACAGTCTTTACTGTTTGATAGAACAGTATTTCTCTTATAACTTGTATTATTTAACTGTAAAGCATGTTTGTTATGTGTTGGTTTATACTTATATTATCTATTTATTTCTATACAAGTACTTATTATACTTGTAGTTTGATGTTTTTGTCTGATGAATATAATATGTTGCTGTCTAGGGTAGGATTATAATCTTGCTGGTACTCCCGACGCGTACGAGGGCTGCGCTAGACAGTCGAGGTTGTTTACCCTTAGCAGCACCATCACACCTTCACATCCTGCTGTCTTATCGTGCCATGTGTTTGACGAGAACCCCCCTCTGTTCTGAATCTTGAGATGAGCGACGTCGTCATACTGCTCCTGCCCATCATGAAGCGCGCAAGAAGCAAAAGACCCATCACGAACCGAACCTTGCCCAGAGCGTAGGCGATGCGCTGACCCCTCGGGAGGAGGCGAGGCCCTACCGACTCGCCGTCGCGAGGCTGTCCCTCGACTCCATGGACTTTACCTGGGAGCGGGGGAAGAACCGTCCCCTGGACGAGGGCCATGCTCGCAAGTTCTGCGCTGCCTTTGGGAAGGGGGCTCTGCTCAGGCAGGCAGAGGAGAATTACCTCGTCGTCACCTGCACCAGAGCCGCCGCCGAGAAGGCCTTTGCGGACCTCGACTCTCCTGCCGCCCTCGCCGAGTTTGCCTGTTCTCGACTTTAGGGCCTTGACCCTGGCGAGAGGGTGAGGGTTCTCGCCGGCCAGCATCGCATGGCTGCCTTGAAGATGCACGTCGAGGCCCGTAAGCTGCCTCGCCATGAGCTCTGGTGGACCTGCGAGGTGTACGATGGTACGTTTTCTCTCCTCGACACCGAGACCCTGGCTGGTCATCTGATCCTGATCCGCTCCCCGCAGCGAGGATGCCTCCCGATCTCGCCCTCGCCTCTCCGTGAACAGGCAGGACATCAGGCTTCCCGACGGCCACGGGGAGGTCTGGATGCAGCTCGCCGCCGCCTCCGAACGATGACCCCCCGATCTCTTCGCCGGCAACAGGGCTTCCGTCGAGGCCCGCGTCCAGGCTAGGCTGCACCTGGCCGCCGACGCCAAGTTTCCCCTCCGCCGCCTCCTGATCCTGTGGAGGAACGAGCCCTGGCGCCAGTTTCATCACCCGCTGGTGCTCCGTCTCTCTCGGCAAGGAGAAGTTTACCGTCTCTGCCTGGTCTGTCCTCGCGAGCCGTCGCATCGATGCCGTACGTTTACTCCCTCTCGAGGTCCTACGCGCCTTGTACTGATTCCCATCCAGTTTTGGTTTGATCGCCTTCAGGCTGTCCTCCGCACTCTGTCTGTCATTGACTCTTGCGTCCGGACCTCCGTGGCCCCGAGTTACTTTATACTCTCCCGGGACTGGGAATTACTTTCTAATGCCCTCGAGAACTCCGGATCGCCCGATGCTCTCCTTGACGACCTCTTCTTCCCCGAGGAGGGGCAGCGTAGGAAGGGCTTCCTGACCCATGCTACCCGCCCTGATTACGAGAAGTTGCATGCTTTTCTAAGGACCAAACCGGACCTTGCCTTTCCCCCCCTTCATGCACCTGACCGAGATGAAGAAGGACGACTCTGAGCGCCTGAAGCTGGTTATCATGCACGTTGTGGCCTGGGTCGATCCTCTATCGCTGTCTACTAAAAAGGCCGAGTCCAATACCTACTCCCCGCTCCTCGATGACTTGAGGTCTTCCCTGGGGAGCTTGTCCGGCATCTCTGGTGACTTGGCCGAACTGGCAGCCCGCATCCAGACGAGCGTCCTCGATTACTCTGTCGATTCACTAGATGAGCTACGAGTATTCCGGACCTCTGATCTCGAGGTCCTACCAGAGCAAGCCGGCCCTGAGTATGCGGATCGCTTTGCTCGCGGACCCTTCTGGCCTGGCCTTCTCGATATTGTCCGGGGCCTCCTCCCGTCCCTCCGCTTGCGTTGGGAGCTGCCTTTGCTTAGTCAAGAAGGGGGACAATCTGCCACGGGCGATGATCCGTGGGCTGCTCAGCTCGCTCTGCTGGTCGACGCGCTGCCCGATGTGGTCGCGAAACCACACCTGCGTCGCGGCGCAGCCCTTGATAGGCTGTCTTCCAAGCTGCGCCGCGCCATCCTGGAATGGTCGCGGGACGAGGAGGCCGTACCCGCTTCCACGGCTGGTACGCCACCTCTTGGCCCCGTGGCGCCGCCCGCAGCCCCAGACCCACTTCGCGTTGTTTTCCCTCGTCGATCGATGAGGACGACCTGCTCGATGACCCTGCCGTGGACCAGAGCGTCCGTTCTGCCCCCCCTGCCCATGATGATGCCGTGGATTCTGCTCCCCTTCCCCCAACTCGTTCCACCCATTCCCCAGGCCATTATTCTGAGAGGGGTTCCCAGAGCCTCTCTGAAGTCAGCGCCATCGAGCAGCATCGAGTAAGGGTGCCTTGAAGTCCCTAGGAAGAGTACGCACAAGTCCAGACTTCTCGATTCCGTTCCCGGTCAGGAAAGAGCCGGCTTGGAAGAGTGCACCTGTTGCAAAGTGAGCTGGGCCCTTTATGGCATGGCCCCGTCTTCACCCCCCTGCAATGGGTTCTCTTCCGTGCCGTGGTGTTGGTGATTGGCGATGTGATAAACTATAATAGACAGTTAATTAATTACGTACACGATGTAGGGTCAGCCTCTACCTTGGGTTGGGTCAGCTACATCAGAGGGTTGCCCCCCTGCTGGCATTGGCTCTGCCTATACCTTCGTTTATACTTGTCCAAGTCTATTGCTATAGCAAGCAAGCAAGCAAGCAAACATCAGCTCGATAACCATTTACCACTGCAATGCCCGATTATTTCTACCAGGACCAAGAGGCGGTGCCGGCGGGTCCGGTGCGTGACATCCGCTTTAATACCGATGCCCCTGAGCCCGATCAGGATACCACAGCCGTTGACCCTGATAGCCCGGGAGACGAAGCCTATCACAACGACGGCCTCCCCTCCCACTCGTCCCTGTACGAGGGCGATGGCGACAGTGATGCTGGTTCGAGCCAGCAGGAGCGCCAAAACACGACCAACAGCGTTAGGAAGGGGAGTTTGTCCTGACTCGTGTGTATTAGCCTTCCCCTGGGGCATCCATGTCCTGGTCTGCATCCCATCTTACGGGGACATGTTCTGACTTGTACGGTCATAGCCTCCAAGTTATCCAGCATCGTCCGTTCCAGCAGGTTTGACGCTCAGCGAGCCATTAACTTGCTCCAGACGGGGCACTCCATCGACTACGGCCAGCATGGTTTCCGTGTCAGGCCGGACGACGAACTGAGGCCCGAGTTTTTCCTTGACTTTCTCAGCGTTATTGGCCGCCCCCTTTGCGTCCTCTCGCCGGATAATCCCTTTACATTCTTCGACTCTGTCAAGGTCACGCTCAGGAACTGGGCCAGCTCCTACAGCGATAAGCATGTTAGGCAACTACTGCCGTTTAGCCTTGCCGGCCGTACGTTCCGCATCGCCTCGGTGGCGCGAACGAGTCTTGGTTCATTGTTATGCACCCCCGCCAGGCGGAGGAGGGCAGTACCCGTAGGCCAGCAGCTGGGACGGCCCTCCCTCTTGCCCAGGCAAGGCCGCTGTCCAAGTTCATTGTCGATACCCTGGAGACTGAGCTTCAGGGCAGGGGCGGTCGATTCCAGCTGGAGGCTGGGAGGGGGGTCTGCCGTCGCGGAGCTGGGCCTTACCGATTGGGCAGCGTTTCCAGCGGCACTTTATGGACGGGTGGGCGGAATTTGCTCGGCATCAGGATAGCCCCTTCTGGGCAGATGTGTCACCAGCCTTCCATGCCTACGGTATGGAGCTAACTATCACATCAAGACCGGCGATTCCGAGTTTCTAAGCATGGAGGAGACCTTGATGGACTCTGACGATGAACTCGACCATGGATCTGACATGGGCTCTGATAATGAATCCAACGCTGGCTCCGATGATTTGAGGGGTCGCTTTTCGCCCGGCATAGAAGAGGGTAGCGAGAGCGATGATAATGAGCCGGAGAGGGAGGGGTCTGAGTCTGATCAAAACCCGGAGGCGGGTAGTGATGAGAGCCTCGGCTTGGGAGCTGAGGATGAGCTCAGCGAACGCGAGATGGCTGTCAATGACTGCATCGACAACACCCCTGGGCTATCGGCCCTTAAGACCTCGCTGGACCAGATGTACAACATGGAGTCCGTGGAGTTCCTCTCGTACGCCCTCGCCTGCAACATAAACTGCCTCAGCGGTGAAAGTTGGGGCAGGGCGGGCGTGCCTCTCTGTCTCCTCGGCGATCTGAAGCGGCTCAAGGAGCATGTACGGGAGGGGATGGGGACTTCATGTGCTTCCCTCTTGCCTTCCATCCCAGGTACGGCAACTTCACATGTACGCGGGTGCCGCCCATCAGCATCTCGGACGCCGTAAACCCTGTGGCGTATAACATGGCCAAGGAGAACTACGGGGCCGAGATCTTGGACCTTGGCTATTTCCAGTGCTACTCCAACATCAAGCGTGCCATCAGTTTTCCGGCCGGAACAGCTACTGGTCACCAAGGCCATTCCCACGGGCGCTCTCACGCTGCACACGGGCGGCGCGGGACTCTCGGACAAGGCCAAGGAAATCCAGAAAAGGCTACTGAGGCACCTCGGCCCGGCAGACCAGGGAGCCCCCCAAGCCCTTTGCGCGGGAGCGAAAGTTTATTGACAAGTGCATCGAGACGAACCAGTTCGCCTTCAGGATGGAGCAGGTCGTCTCCGTCAGGGTTTCGGGGTTTTGCGGCCCGAGAAACAAACCTCCACCAACGTCCTCAGGCCCATCGTACAGCTCGTCAGTTTTCTTCTTGAAGGAGAGGGGATCATATGACCCCATGATGCGTTGCCTTTCCCTCCAGCGCCTTCCCTGGTGTTCTCACTTCCTTTGCGACCGTGTTCGAGACGGTCATCGATGACATGCATCGGCGGTTCACGGTGGGCGGGGGCCAAGGGCTTCCCCTCCCGCTGGCCGAGGGTGTTGCCGCAATCGATCGCTCGCCAACTTTTGCTTCACAGGCGACCCGAGGTGCTTGCCTACGGCTGTGTTCGAGAACCTCGGTACGCTCAGGCATCTCCAGCACCACGCGTGGCCGTACATCTCAAAGGCCAAGCTTGACTTGCACAGAGGCTCCATGGATATGATGTCCTGGCCCAAGGCTCGCAACGATGGCCCGAAGCTTCTACACACTGCAGCGCTAGCCTTCTACTATGGCCTGGATTTTGCTGCAATCGGGGTACCCATCTATGGGTGCAGCATATGATAGGCCAGCGCCGTAGCAAGGGCGATGTTTTGTGCTTCGTGTGTTTGAGCATCATGCTATCCCGGAGGTGCAGCAGTTCTTTCACTACAGGATGAAGCTGGCTTTGAAGGCCGCAAAGGGTACGGCTGCTGCAATTGCAGATGCTACAGAGTGTCTCGATAAGTGGGCTGCCATAAGAGACGCCTATGTCTGTTTTAACCGTGGAGTGGCTTAAACGGATCAAGGCATGTCTTGTTGGCGCCTTTGATGAGAAGGTCAAAGTGGAAATCACTGGCCTGAGAGATTTTGCCTCGCTTCTTGTCAAGGCATTATATACCGAGTCAGAGGGCAAACGTTATACATCCAAGAACATGACCTGGCTGATTACCCAGCGGGCTATGGTGCCATTGTATGCCACGGGCAACAAGAGCCATGATCGGTATGATTGGGAAGCCTGTATCGTCATGGCTCTACAACCAAGCGTTACAGGGTTTCCTGGCTGTTGGCACTTCTCGTGCGACCCTGACATCACAGGTTATCCGAGAGCTTCCATCGTCTAGCGAAACGCCTGGTCTCGGTATTTTATCTGCCCGGCCTGGAAGCCTAAAGAGGAAAGCACTCGAGTCCGATGAGAGGCGAAGAGCTGCTCAAAGACACAGATAAATCGCAGAATCGACTTCGGACGTCGTGTACCTTTTGTTCATGTACCCCCAATGGTCGACGATGGTTTCCGTGGTATGGAGACTCACTTTGGTAACAAGGAGGCGATCCACGGGTCATAGGCCATTATCGATAGCCCGTCAATGTCTCGAGGTCTCCGTGGGGGAACCTTTGGTAAACCTAATGCTCATGTTGGCCCTGACCTGGCGGCATCGTCGCCCATGGTGACTGTTCGGAATGGAACATTTGACTTTAGTGTCAAGCCACAATCAAAAGACAGAGCGGATTTTGCGGCGAGTTTTGGTTACACGAATGCTCTGGTTTCTGAAACCATCGTTTTTTTCCATTGGAAGATACACCAGAAATATATGGAATAACGGAAATGACCAAGAAAATTGGTACGTTTGATCAGAGTTTATATACAAGACTAATATACTGACTCAGTAGAGCACAAGGAATCCCGAACCGTATGCTGATTGCCTTACAATGGACAATAAAACCGTATACTACTCGGCGTACCCTCGGAATACAGATATCAGATTGTTAGACGAAGCTGTTTTACATGAGCGGAACAGCACTCTTTTAGGTTTGATTGCCAGACCGGAACAGTTTTTTATTGCTAATATATTTGGTCCAGATAGTATTGGATAGAGCGATGTACGTCGATTATAAGTGAGGTAAGAGGCAGTTTTCATTCGAATGTGAATGAGTCGGAAGAGGTGGGTTTATTCTGATACGAATAAGGATATGTTTTCATTCGGATTTGAATGAACCGATTGTCTGATCCGAGCTGGGAAAATCTGTAATGTGGTGCAGGATCATTAACTAATAGGTTTTTTTTTTTTTTGCTTGTAGAAACCCTGCCCCGGGGGCAGGGTCACTCACTCTCTTGGTTGACTTCTTGGTCAACCGTTTTGATTGGCTGCTTGGTCTTTTATTTGTGGACCCTGCCCCCGGGGCAGGGTCACTCACTTTCTTGATTGACTGCTTGGTCTTTTAGTGATAGACCCTGCCCCCGGGGGCAGGGTCCTCACTCTCTTGGTTGACTTCTTGGTCAACCGTTTTTGATTGGCTGCTTGGTCTTTTATTTGTGGACCCTGCCCCCGGGGGCAGGGTCACTCACTTTCTTGATTGACTGCTTGGTCTTTTGGTGGTAGACCCTGCCCCCGGGGGCAGGTCACTTACTACTTGATTGACTTGGTTGACTTCTTGGTTGACTGCTTGGTCTGTTGGTGGTAGACCCTGCCCCCGGGGGCAGGTCACTTACTACTTGATTGACTTCTTGTTGATTGCTTGATTGGCTGCTTGGTCTTTTATTTGTGGACCCTGCCCCGGGGGCAGGGTCACTCACTTCTTGGTTGACTGCTTGATCTTTTGGTGGTAGACCCTGCCCCCGGGGGCAGGGTCACTCACTTTCTTGATTGACTGCTTGGTCTTTTAGTGATAGACCCTGCCCCCGGGGGCAGGGTCACTCACTCTCTTGGTTGACTTCTTGGTCAACCGTTTGATTGGCTGCTTGGTCTTTTATTTTTGTGGACCCTGCCCCCGGGGGCAGGGTCACTCACTTTCTTGATTGACTGCTTGGTCTTTTGGTGGTAGACCCTGCCCCGGGGGCAGGGTCACTTACTACTTGATTGACTTGGTTGACTTCTTGGTTGACTGCTTGGTCTGTTGGTGGTAGACCCTGCCCCCGGGGGCAGGGTCACTTACTACTTGATTGACTTCTTGGTTGATTGCTTGATTGGCTGCTTGGTCTTTTATTTGTGGACCCTGCCCCCGGGGGCAGGGTCACTCACTTCTTGGTTGACTGCTTGATCTTTTGGTGGTAGACCCTGCCCCCGGGGGCAGGGTCACTTACTACTTGGTTGACTGCTTGGTCTTTTGGTGGTAGACCCTGCCCCCCCGGGGCAGGGTCATTGACTACTTGATTGACTGCTTGGTCGACTGCTTGATCTTTTGCTGGTAACCCTGCCCCCCGGGAGCAGGGTCACTCACTTCTTAGTTAACTGCTTGATCTTTTGGTGGTAGACCCTGCCCCCGGGGGCAGGTCACTTACTACTTGATTGACTGCTTGGTCGACTGCTTGATCTTTTGCTGGTAGAACCCTGCCCCCGGGGGCAGGGTCACCATCACTTCTTGGTTGACTGCTTGGTCTTTTGGTGGTAGACCCTGCCCCCGGGGGCAGGGTCACTTATTTCTTGGTTGACTGCTTTGTCTGTTGGTGGTAGACCCTGCCCCCGGGGGCAGGGTCACTTGCTACTTGATTGGCTGCTTAGTCATTTATTGTGGACCCTGCCCCCGGGGGCAGGGTCATTAACCTCTTGGTTAACTTGGTCTTTTACTAGATTGATTGCTTAGTTAATTACTTAGTCTATTACTTGGTCTATTATATAATTTATTACTTGATCCGTAGTTATTTTAAATTTATTTATTAATTATTTTAAATAATATTTATTTATATTTTCATAAAAGTTTTAAATTTTGAAATTTTTATAAAAAAACCCTTTGAAAACTGTCTTTTGCTTAACCTTAACCCAAGGGCTTAAGGTGAGTTTTTTCCTATATAATAAACTTATAATAACTAATTTACTATAAAAAAACAAGGACTTTTTTATTTTATTTTAACTAATTTAACTATATTAAAAAGCCTGTGTTATTTTATTTTTTATTAAACTATAGTTTTTTACTCTTTTAAAAAACTAAAAATTTATTTAAATTAATTATTTTTACTTTTTTAAGGTTTTTTTATAATGTAATAAAAAAAAGTTGAACTTTTAAAATAGTATAAATTAGTAAGCTTTTTGTTTTTTTTAAGAAAATAAAAGCTTGTTTTAGTTTTTTTTAACTTAAGTATTTGTAATATTTAATTTTATATAATAACTAGTTTATATTTAAAAAAATAATTTTTTTAAAATATAATTATTGTATTGGAAAATATTCTTTTTTAAATTTTTTTTTTTTATTTAAGTTATATAAATTTAAGAATAAGTTTTTTTTAAAAAGAAAGTATTTAATATAAAGTTATAAAAGAAAATATTAGTATTTTTTATAAAAGTTAAATTAAAAGTTATAAAAGCTATAAGTTTATATATTAAAAGTATTTCCTTTTATTTATAAAAGAAATTATTGTATTTATAAGAGTTAAAAGCCTTTATAAACCTTTTAATTCTTATAACGACCTGACCCCGCCTAGTCAAGCTTGCCCCACTTTTAGTAATACTTATATTAATTATTAACTAAAGCATAAGCATAGAAAACTTTCAGCGCTTTAATTACTTAATTTACTAGAATTAATTTATTATTAAAAGATTAAATTATTAAATAAAGTAGTAAATTATTTAATAAACTAAAAAATTATTTAATAATTTAAGTAATTAATAATTATATTTATAAAAATATAAGTTTATTTTAATAAAAATTAAACTTATATTTATTATTAAAAATTAATTTAATTATTATATAATTTCTTATATTCTTTAAATAAAATTAACTTTAACTAATTATTAATATAATTATTTATTATTAATTATTTAATAACTTAAATTATAATATGTTTACTTATTGTTTAAATTTATTTTAATCCTTTATTAATAAACCAAACTTATTTTATAGTTCTTGTTAAAAAAATAACTGGAACATTATAATTCCCTATTTTTAATTTATCTTTTATTTTATTAATTTATTAATGGTCACTTTATATTAATATTTATTAAAATTTAATTATAATATAACTTTTTTTAAAAGTTTTACTTTTAAAGTTTAATAAAAGTTCTTTTAAATATATATATCTATATATTTTTTTATATAAACTTTTTAAAAATATTTAATAGTATTATAATTTTATAATCTATAATTTACTTCTAATAATATTAATTATTATTATATAATAATAAAATTATTAATTTAATTTTTATTTAAACTATTAAATTCACTTAAGTTAATTTCTATTTTCTTTATAGTTTTTTTGTTGTTTATGTTTTAATTAATAAAATATATAAGTATTACTAAAAGTATGTTTAACCTTATGGATAATATAAGTACACAGTCAAGTCGTTATAAAATTTCAATATTATAATTATAATATTACTAATAATAAAATTATTAAAATTAATTAAAATAAAAAACAACTTGACCCCGCCTGGTCAAGCTTGCCCCACTTTTAATAACACTTGTACTAGTTATTAACTAAGATATAAGCATAAAAAAACCTTAAGCGTCTTAGTTAATTAATATACTAGAATTAATTTACTATTAAAAAATTGAATTATTAAATAAGTTAGTAAATTATTAAATAAGTTAGTAAATTATTAAATAAGCTAAAGAACTATTTAATAATTTAACTAGTTACTTAATAATTATAAAAAGTTATTTATAAAAGTATAAGTTTATTTTAATAGAAACTAAACTTATACTTATTATAATTAAAATAAATTTAATTATTATATAATCTTTTATATTATTTAAATAAAATTAACTTTAGCTAGTTATTAATACAATTATTTACTATTAACTATTTAATAACTTAAATTATAATATATTTATTTATTACTTAAATTTATTTTAATCCTTTGTTAATAAATTAAATTTATCTTATAGTTCTTATTGGAAAAAAAAACCAGAACATTATATAATAATATAACTTTTACTTAATACTAGTATAAGTATATAATAAACTAGTTCTTATAAAACCATAAAATAAACAATTATTAGATTTATAGTAATAAAATAAATAAAATATATATTATATTAAATACTTTTATTATAAATATATGTAAAATATAATATATACTATTAGTATATTAACTATTATATTTCAATTTAATTTAAATAGTACTGTTTTTAATTCGTGACAAAGTATTGATTTTTTTAACGTGTTTAAAATATCCTGGATTATTATTATAATGTATTATTAAAAGTAAAATATTAAAAGCTTAAACTAAGTTATAATGTAATAGTAAAGAAAACACAATAACAATAAGAAGACATAGAAAGCTATAAAACTCTTATTAGTTCCAAGTAATTTAAGTTAAATTAATAAATTTAAGTAATAATTAAATAAAAGGTTTTAATTATTAATTAATCTAGATTAATATAATAAAATTATATAAATTTAATATAAGAATTAATACTAAATTAGTATTTAATTAAATATTTAAAATAAGATAATAAAAATAATAAATAAGTTTTATTTTTATATAGTTAATTTCTTTTTTCTTTTATAGCCTATCCTAGCACTTGTTTTTCTAGTACTGTCTTAAGAAGCTATGTAATGTTACCCTAGAATATAGTCTGCACTATTACAGCAAGAATTATTAAATTAAAAGAAATAGTATTTTACCCTTGGGCTTAAGTTAAAAAACTATAATTCTAAGACTCTTTAAGAATTAAAGATTCACAGGCTGCTTAGCTAAGCAAGGTTAGTACTATAGTTCTTAAAACTGCTTTTAACAATACTATTAATATTTTTATTTATTATTAGTTATTCAAGCCTGTATAGCAAAGTAGTCAACTGCCTGGCAAACTCTTAATTAGTCCTTAAGATTATAAATTCAAATCCTATTATAAGTAAATTTTTCTAGGATTAATTTCTTTAAAAAAAAACTAAATAATTTATTTTATTCTAAGGCAAGGTAATAATATTAAATTATATTTATTATATTATAAAAATAGTTTTTTTAATTAATAATAAAACTTTTAAATATAAAATATAAATTTATAATATCTAGTCTTATAATATAAATTTAAGTTATATTAACTATAAAAATATAATAATTTTTAAAATTAATTCTTAGAATGTATAAATTAATAAATAAATTATACTAATATATTATATTATTACTATTAAATAATATATTAAAAGAAATTTAAAATAAAAAAAAGTTAAGTAAAAAAAAATAACTTAAAGATCTTAATAAATATTAACTCTTATATATAAGTTTTTAATCTAGTCCTTATAAGTATAGTTTTTTTATACAATTAAATAGTATTATATTATTATTTTAAATGTATAGTAAAAGTATTAAAGTATTTATATATTTAAGAAAGCTAGTTAAAGTAATAGAAATAATAATAATAATATTAGTTATTCAATAACTTAAACTATATTACGTTTCATCACCTACTCACATTTATCCTTATCCTTTACTAACAAACTTAACCTACCCTGTAGTTCTTGTTAAAAGAACGCCCAGAACGTCACATTAAGAGAGGTGTCTATGACTGTTATTGGTAGACGGGTGTCACCAGACCGGCCTTTTCTAGTGGACTACTCGCTCTCAACACCAAAGGTATTTGGAAACTTTATTATCCGTCTTTTACATAGTGAAGTAGGCATAAGAGCCATAACTCTTATCTCGCTAGGGTTTGGAAGATGAGATAAGCCCATAACTGGTTCACAGGAGGGTGCACAGCCAACTTAGAAGGATACGGAGCACGAATTGCCAGCTTGGGTGCCAAACTTGGCTCATCGCGAGCATTTCCCACTGTCAAGCGACGGTGCGCTGCAACTGCGCGATCCAGCCACCCGACCCGCCAATGTTCATGCATCCGAATTACTTACCAAGGGGCAGCGATTTCGCGTACACGGGAAAGATCTTCAAATCTACGACCGCCGGCTCAGCATCATCAAGAGTCGCTCACCATACTTTCTCTACACACCCGACGTCGGCTCATGCTTGACATTCGCTATTAACCTTGTTCATATCCTACAATATCTACCTGGTACATACCCATGGGGCTGCAATACTACAGCAGCGCCTGACCCGGGCCTGTCAACCGTCGAGGCGCTTTTGTCCACACTCTCACTGGGTAGCTGGAGACGTAAGCACTGGTCGATTGTATCTACTGCAAATAGCTCTTTATCAATTACACTACGTTATTTTGAACAATACCTGGAGTACTGCATGTCCACGTATGGCCATATTACTATTGATACATTTCTTGCTACCGATTGAACATTGAAAATATTACAAGAGATACAGCAAACCAGCGCTCATTTTCTACAAATACAGTATCAGCTCTGGAGAATGCCGCAGCGCAGCTTTGATTGGTCGGATTACAAAGGCTGCATGCGTATTGAGGCTGTAGCAAGAGACAAGGAGAATTGTGCTAGATTAGTGCAAGCCTTTGACCGTGCAAATGGCCGGCTTGTGTTTTCCGTGGCTCTAGACAATGTACACCACAATAAGCTATGTAGGTCTTCCAACAGCGCAGGACAAAGGGAAGGGAGGACAGGACCAATATACTACTAGGACTCGGCCCTGTTCGCACCGAGGACGGAGATTAGGTCTAGGCTATACAGGGAGACCGGATGGCCATTATTGCTTCGCCCACTATATGCCGATATCGAGAAGACAATGCCTATTATGTCATGGACCAAGGAATTTAATGGTTACTATCCTATTCGAGCTTATTCACTAATTTAAGAAGTATACGTAGATGGCCTTATGGATAGAGAGCTTTTTCATGATGTAGGCAATGAGCCTGAATTAAATAAGATAGTTATACACTAAATAAAGGGTTACATTACATTAATTGCGTAAATACTTCTAATACAGATGCAGCACGCTCCCTAGTGTGTGATAAATGTTGGAACGGTCTCTTTCCACGCCCAAATATTTCCTGGGAAAGTCCGGGCTCATCGTTGAATGGCCTAGTGTTGAAATTCTATGACCACACTCCTAGTTAGAATGAGATTGAGGCGTCGAGTCGAGTCGGGTGTAACCATATTCTTTATTGTTGAGCTCTGCCAAATCCAACAATGTTTGATACTCCCCTCACTCAATGAGCCTCAAGATTTGTTCATCGTTTGAGTCGCCTTTCCATGCCGGAACATTTCTGATCGGGGCGCAAGACATCAGTATTCGGGTGGATGAACCGCTTAGTGGCCGCCTCTTCTGGTGGCCCATTGACACACTTCTCGGTTCGTCTATACTAATGCTAGATGCCCTCTTGGTTACTGCACGGTTCGCTAATGCATTAGAAGTGCAGATGACCCATGCGCTGAGGACGTGTCATCCCGGGACAGGATGCGCCAGATGAAGTCGACAAAGATATGCCGTCTGGTCTTAGATCACGTATCGCATTGCGCTACCTGATATTCTTTCTGTAGCAGTACCACCGTCCGTGCAGCCGTTTTTTGGCGTCAATGCCCAACTCCTTGACTGAAGTACACGTCATCTGGCCCACTCCGGACAGAGGCTGTGTCCCATGCGAGACTTTTGTAATCAAGTGCTATCCCATCCTTGAACTCGTCATGTTGAAAAGCTCGGAGACTATTGTCAGGCAAGGTTCCGATAGCTAGCGAGATGACTACAAGAAACATAGTTTTCCTTATGGACATCTTTCTGCTAGTCGCCCTCTTCCGCAGAGGCAGCAAAATTTCCAGGTACTTGATCCAGGTCCAACGATTCTAGCCGACGAGCTGCGCCAACAATAGACCAGAACAGATATTATCATGCTGCGCAGTCATAGAGGCACCCAAATAGCACTAATCCAAATCTAATTGTCTTTTCCCTGCCGTCATCACGTTACCCTGTTCTCCAGCCACCTGAGTCGGGCCATGAGCCCTTTGCTATTTTCATGACTATAGACGCCTGTTCCCTTGATGCATCCATTGGGGTGTCATAGCTCGAAGATACCGTCATTACTTATAACCCAGATTAGTAAAACCATAGAAAAGTCAACTAATTAAGATGGATTAGTCTTGTTTCAACTGACTACTACTAAAGATGAATTAGAATAGATTATACTGATCACAATTAAACCATCTGTTTTCATTGATACATAACCTCACGATCATTTCCATCTGGATAAATGGATAACCAAGCGTCAATATAACCATTCACTATTGGCTACACAATACTTAAACTGGAATATTCTTTGTCAATGGATTAGTTTTATCCTAATCCTCTAACATACCTGACTTACCCTGAAGTCTTTGTTAAAAGAACGCCCGAACCGTCACAATTAGTTCGGGTCTTTGTTCGAATAGTATGTAAATTCTTCTTTGGGGCCTTCGGATGGGTACAGGGTCACGGGCCGGCGGTAACTATTATTTTTCGCTTGTTTTCCTGCCTTTTCTCCGCTGGCCTCACCCCTTATTGGATCAGCACGGCGAGGCTTGGGCTCCTATAAATGATGCCCTGTCTGTGTTTAGGGCGCCCATGGACTTTGGGTTACGCTGCTTGTGCCGTTGCGGTCCTGTTGCTTATACAAGAGAGCATAACGGGTCCCTGTAGAGAAAGGGCCTCAAAACGCGGCTTAGACATTGCTGTTAATGTAATGCAGATCCATGCAATAGTACTGTAAAGGTAAAGTCTTACGAAACCGACTGCGCCATGCTACGCGTACCCCCACTATCTGACGATCAAAACATGTATGCCACTCTATCTAAGCCAATGAGATGCTTCATATACAAAACTCCAGTGTAGTATTACACAGCCACCCTTTCTGGTGAGATATTTAATTATTAGTTTAATTACTTACGTGGCAGTGTACGGCCGGAGGTTTACTAATTGTCTGTGCATGAATCTCGGACCTAACTATCACTATGAGTTCGAAACTGGAAGTTGTAATGCAGTGACCTGAAGTATAAAGTATCATGGTTCGCCTGTTGCCTGATGTTCTTTTCACCAACACACATCTGCATAACAACACTCCCATCGATAATCCAAAAATCAGGCTGAAGACAACATCTGGCTATAAAAATGAAAGCAAACAATCTTTTCGCTGTCTTGGCTACTCTTGCCCCTGCATTTGCCAGACTTTATGTTGGGTAAGCGTTGAATCAAAGGCTATAAACCTGCAAATTTGTTATATTCTATCATATAAACTTTAACTAACAGTTTTGTCATAAAGCCACTTGAACCATGAAATCACTCAAGATGATTTAGGTGCATTCTTCGCAAAGTATTGGACAGTCACATCAACTGTAAGTAACTCTCATTACTATACCATGGCTTTATAGTATACTTTATCATGGCAGTTGAGATACACTGTATAGTCAATTCTAACATAGATAACAGGTACTCGCAACGGATCCTGAAACAGGCAAATCCAGGGGCTATGGTTTTGTCACGCTATCATCAGATAGCGAAGAGTACGATGCTATTGAAGCTTTCAATGGTGCAGAGTAAGTTTACTTCCAGGGAAGGTCATGTTTGATTAGTAAGAAAGAAATTAATTTGAAATAGATGGAAAGGCAGAACTTTACAAGTTATTAAAGATGGGAGCGTTGGCAACATTTAGAATTCAAATTTATATTTGAGTTTTAAACAGAGATGTATCAAGCAGTTGGATGAAGAAACTCATGCGATCTCAATAGGTACATGCTTCTTCTGTAAAACTATTTGCGTGGAAAAGTTCGATAGTTGAAAAGACAAGCCCATACCAAATCCACACAAGATTCATAGCCAACCCATATTGCTTTACTCGTGTTTACAGAGTACTCGGAGGGTCATAAGAAGCCCAGACCCCACCGTTATGATGCAAGTCCACTTAATCGTAAACGTCGTGTAGTACCTAGTCTTAGAGGTTGTGATTCCACTGATTTAACAACTATAGATAGCAGTAGAGGGAGGAGTTGGGCACTAAGGTCTACAATAGAGACATCTTCAATGTATTGAAATTCTATTGAAAGAAAATGTACTGCAGTATGCGTAGTCATGGGGCAAAAATGACTTACGGAAGCCTGGCAATATATATATATGTGTTGCGACAATCCAACGCAGAGAGTAACCAAAAGTGGGCAATAATACTCCGCTGCCTGGGCAGTAGGGACATCATTGCCCTCCCGGGGTGCAATATGTGTACGGTAATTAAGAAAAAAAGATAAGAAAAAAAAAAGCAATCACTACTCCAAAGAGGCTTAATCAGGCTATGATATGATGTGCTCATTATTCCACCCAACCGTCAATGCATTGGAGGCCCGTGAAAATAAAGAGTGAATCATGCCCTGCGTCTGCGCGCTTCTCTAACGGAGCAACATGAACGAAATATACGGTCCAGACATGATTATCATTTGATCCTGGAGGGATTCATAGGGCATTACGGTTCCGGCAAGGATACCAACAGCGCCAACCCATGAAGTTGCCCCCCTCCAATTGATAAAAGTGTCAAAACTACCAAGACGGATCAATGTATATCCAGTCAGCCGAAGGTTAGGAGGAGATCTTACAAGCAGTCCAAAACCTCAACGTTGTACGTAGAACTTAGACTTTAATTTTGTCTTTCAATAACCTCATAATCGTGTCAGAAGGATCTTGGGCTGGGGGAAGCTCTACGGAGGGCGGATGCAACATCGAAAAGCAAGATAATCGCGAGAAAGTCGCTATTAATGGAGTGTAATGTATATATACCCTTCTGAATAACGGCCGAAATGTGTAACATATTGACAAATAAGCGCTCTTGTGCTAGGTAACGTCGGTCAAACAGGTAAATTCGCCAGCCATTTAAGGTATCGCCTGGGCATAAATTAACTCTATTTTGGAGTGGTCGAACAAATGTTAGTTCTGTTGACATGATGGTTTTGTGTAAAGCCACCAAGAACATTCTGGTAGGGTGGAGGCGTACAGGAGGGCAATTATCTTGATCAACTCACCTTGACCAGTGCTATTGGACTTAGCGACTATATTACATTGCGTTTCAATATCTTTTGTTGTCTAAAGACATACTTTGTACGCTGGTTTAGTTGTTTAGATGTCAGTTAGTAGATCTTGTCATGTCGTAGAATGGTTGAACAATATGGTCTTACCAATGGGTAAAAGGAGGCAAAGGCCATGAACCTAAATACCTGAATGAATAAGCATGATGTAAATGGAGACCGGATTCTTGTACATTTAAATATAACAGCCCTGGTTTTGGGGTAATTTCAAGCGTCGCAATCCCAAATCTTGGCCAACCTCCCTTCGTTCCGCTTGATACGTATTAAACCGTTATATCTATTCACCTGCAGGAATAGTTGTTCTCGAGAATCGATGATGCTCAAGCCAGAAAAGATATTTCCGGCCGACAACACGGAGGCGCAGTGAGTGTTGTCATGTGTAATGCGCCAGCAGCGCAAGGTCAGATGTGACAGTATATTTTTGTGTGCAAATTGCATCAAGTCCAGCGTACACTGCGTGTCTACTATCTCAGCACCATGTCAAAGACATCGTAAGTTTCTTGAACGTGAGCTACTGGAGCGTTTTAGGCTGTATGAGAACCCTCGTCGCCAAAATAACATTGAATTTGAGTCCCTGCACCCGCCTGTCTGAAACACAGTCTCTCCTCTTGAGAATGGCGGAGGATTGGATCTGGATGGTGGTGAGTGAAGTGCATAGTCAGATCAGAATTTGGGCGAGAAAAATACCAAGACTGAAACAATTTATGAGGCCAATTACGCTGTCTCTCTAAAGCAATTTTTTGGATGGTTACCCTTTTCAGAAATTACTGGCAACTTAGGAATTAGGTGGTGTGTCTGGGATCTAGTTTGGGTTTCCGCTTCATTGACATTGAACAAGGTCCTTGACTTTGAAGAAGAAGAAAAAGAGAAAGGAAGAAGCCTTCTTCGTGATGATGTACTGGGAACAGTCCAATCTATTACCCGAATCCCAACATTTAGAATTTCCTTCTTTATCCAGATTCCTGAGCTGACGCCGCTTTAACATGAGCAATGCCCGAGCAATGCCCGAGCAATGCCTGGGTAGCGCCTGAGTCGGGCAAACCATAACAACCTACATATTTTCGCCAACCCACTGTAAGCGACATTCTAGTCTCATAGACCCCCACCGGGTCATTTAAATTTCTAAAATATAATTTAACCTATAAGTGGATTAAACCCACTTCCAATACTATTAAGCCGGCCAATACACTTATTATAATATGTATATAAACTGAAACTATATTAACTTTTTTTTATAAATAAAACTAGAATATTATTTTAAAATACTTTTAAAAAAATTACATTTTCTTTAATATTTTAGCCTTTTACATATAATATAAATTAATGGGTAAATATATTAATATTAGTCTTATATAGTTGCTTGAATAATAGTACGCGCTAACTAAACAGCTAGAGCTAACCAGGGTGTTTGGAACATTCGTCGTTCTTTACGCAAAGCGCCGGTCGGCGGAAAAACAGCTGCTAGCACGTCGCAAACCAATGAAGCAACCGCGTACACTTACGATAGAGTACTTCTTGGCATGTAGAGACATTCTACTATCCTTAAAGGGAAACCCAAGCATGCTGTCTTTGGGTTTATAGTTAGAGAAAAAGAACGACTACGATTTCTTATCCACCCCTACAATGTTCACAAAAACTCTATTGGCAAAGAATATCCAAAAATCGCAAGGTTACGATCAATGGGCCTTTTGTAACAACCCAAACATGCACTTATATCATCCGCAAAAATAGACCCACTTTTAGTAACACTTGTGCAAGTTATTGGGAGGAACACAATCTTGGCAAAACCCGGCTCCATTGGATCGAAGCAGTCGCCCAATGATCCAGCGATTCAAATACATAACACAGGTTCCTTCCTATAAGAATAAGTCTTATACTCGTTACGATCAGAATAAACCCACATACTATATAATCCTTTATGTCTTTTAGATAGAATTAGCTTTAGCTAGTCGTTAATACAACTGTTCACTATCAGCTACCTGATAACCTGAACCGTGATATCGTTTGCCAATTGCTTAGCTTTACCTTGATCCTTTGCCAATAAACTCGACCTACCCTGTAGTTCTTGTTGGAAGAATGCCGGAACGTCACACCTTTCCAGACGAAATTACGTTTTCCGAACATCTTGTGGGTTTCCAGTTCCCAGAGATTACGAAATATGTGAAATCCCTGTTACAGGCGGGCTGGAGAAGCTTATCAGAGGAGGAACGTGAGGCGGCTGAGGTGAGTGCCAGTGAAAAACTTAAGGCAATACCTGATTTGGAACTAAGTATTCACTCTTGCGGTGTTGCTAAAGGGCTGAGAGAAGACGATGTTAGGGCACGGATGGATTTGCCATACAAGGAATACTATAAAGATGAATTTGGAAAACTAACATTCTCACGTCCCTTGATGTATTATGTATTTAGCAATGAACAGATGTATTCATGAATGACTGGCTATCTAAATTATTTAGATGGTAATGATTGTGATTGTTTTGTGTAATTGGATAGAATGATAGTCGTTTTCATATCATCCTCTGGTCTAGAGCCGTTACGCCCCCCTGAATATCATACTGATATATCAAGGGAAGCCATCTGATCTTCAATGTTATCACTATAACACTCGTCTGCCCAAGCAATCAGTGCAATAAGGTGATACACAACACGCCTCCGCCCATCTGGAGTGCTCGCATCGAACCAAACTGTAGACTGAACTGGCAAAAAGGTATTCGTATCGTCAGTTTCCTGGGTTGAGTTAAGTGTCCCAAACTGCCTCCGGTATTGCATCGTGATTTTCGTATGGAAGAACTTGATGTAGTGCTTTACAGCGACAATGGATATGAAACTAGAATCTTTGTTTAGTCTGACTTGCCTTTTAATGGAAAGTATACAAATGACATACTCAGTAGGGGAAACTGGCTTTGCATCGTTGGTGTGGCATAGAGTAAGGACCTCTCCAATAACTTGTGCCAAAAGCTCGTCTGGTATAGTGGGACTACTTTCTTCTGGGATGGCCTGAAAGCTTCGTTTGTTTTCGAATACGGCCACTTGACGCCGTTGGCCATGTTTTATGATCTCAAGACCACCATCGTCGATTGCCTCAATCTTCACGCCTTGGAATAGGTTATATTTGTATGCAAGTCGTTCGTCGCGATACTGAATGTAAGGCGTTGTCTTTGTGTCGCTTTGAGCGTGATTAATAATATATCTGATGAGACAATTCACGAAACGGGAGGTATATTCCTCCACCAGCGGAGCTGTCGCTGGGTCCATATAACCAACACTTGATGGGTTAGTGTTGAACGAATCCCGCCTGTCTTCGGGGGACTCGATGTGAGTTTGAGAGTTGACATAGTCTCCATATCGGATAGGAGGTCTTCGGTCCCTTTCTTGCCTCTCCGATGCGGCAGTGGATGGGAACTCTGATTCAAGGCGGAGTAAAGGAGCCAAAGCAGCCCAAACGTAGCCGAGGTCGCCTTTCCCCTTGTACTTTTGAACAATTTTAAACTCTGGCATAAGTTTCAGGTCGGAGTGACTCTCATCAGGACCACTGATCAGAAGTCCTATACCATCCCATTTTTCCAAATCCACTTCAGTAACCTTGTCTTTAAAGATAGGAAGGGTATTTTGGGGTCCTGCGCAGAGCACCCTGGAGGCATATAGCTGTTCAATATGCCAGCGACTGGCGCCACTGTCCCAAAAGGCCGTTTCGACCAGTTCACGGAAACTCAAGCGCTTGTTTGGGGAGTCTGCTGTTTTGAGGAAGGAAGGCACAGTCTTCACAACATCGTAGTATGGTGAGGGTGCCATGGTGAGGGCAAAGGGGAAAATAAAAGCCAATATAAGAAATCCACAATCAAAAGAGAAATTCAGGATAATATTAAAGACAACACTCGACTGAGAGGGCTGCTAAAGTCCCTGTGTTAATCGACAAGGTAAGCCATCAAAAACCAGTCCGGTCTCGAGCTCTTTATACATCGTCAAGCACATGTACGGCAAGGATCAGATCATTCCCAAGTGTTTGTCATTTCTACCCAAATCCGCTCTATAAACGCATCCTCAGCAATGTATCCCCAAGAAATTGAGCGCGGCTTATCTTGAACGAGTCACAATTGGTTATTAAGAGCATCCATACATTGTAGAAATCATAATAGGGCTCCACTATTATGAATGTTGGTGATGTTTTCGATGCAACCATAAACTCGGCCCAATATCTCCACTTAGTTGCGTGCTCCAGGAGGTTGTGGTGATTGGTCTGAGAGAGTGCCACAGCCCCCGAATTCTCTTTCTAAGACAGTTATGGGGCGTAAGCCATTACCACCGGCGGCTAAATAGGCAGCAAGAAGAGAAATCAGGGGCATCATTGGAGCAATTCCACAATGTCTTGTGGTCTTTCTTTACCTTGCTGGCTGTTGCATTATAATCAAGGGGTTATCATTCATAAAGTGGATTGGTAAATTGAGCAACAATTAGCCAGTTTTGTATTACCTCCTTGCATAGTCTGCGCATAACAATATTGTTGACTGATTACTGGGCAGAAGATTTGCAAATATAAGTTTATTGGAGTTTAGATACAGAACAGAATGAGACACGTATTATTAGCTTATTTAATTAATTCCATATACAAGCCAAAGACATTTTCACCAGGTTTAGTAAAAACATTTTCTCTATATAGAAATATTACGTTGTAGTAGCATATGCCTATACACTCCTTCCTGCGGTACTAGCTTTAGCCAGTTGCAACGTCTCCAGCATCGGGATCAAGCTTCCCAGTCTCAATATCAGGAAGAAGAAATGGCAAAAGACGGTTTCGAAACGTCATAAATGGCTGAAATGGAAGCATCGTATGTCGTATTGCAATAATTAGTGACCCTGGAGGTGACAGCGCTGGTGATTTTTTAGGGTTATCCAGTCTGTTCAGGAAGTCTTCCGAAATTTCAGCAGCATAAATATGCAAGTTTTCCTCATCGTAAGCGTCAGAAAAAAGTACCTTGGCCTACACTCCAGTTAACAATGGTAAGTATATGTGCAAGTTCAGTCTTACCATAAAAGTCAATGCCTGTACCGATTCATCTACCCGTATCTTCTTTGGAGCCTGCCGTTGTTGCTGTGCAATGGCTATCAAAAGTGCAGCAATGTAAGGATCGTGCAGCGGGTTTTGAGGCGTAATCTTCTTCAGTATTAAATCACCAATCGCATGTGTGGGCTTACTTCCTCGTCTGCTAAAGGATGTGCTGATGCTCCCAAAGCGTTGCTGTTGAATCATGTGCCAATCAGTGTATGCCGCAACCAGTGGCATCCGACCATCTTTTGCACCTTCACGGTCATCTCCTAGACAGAAAGCAAGACATGGTATTATCCTACTATAGGACTGACTGAAGTGGAAACACAGGTCGTTTCTAAACCAAGTTAGACGGTTAGCAAATGACGAATATATGGTCATGAAAGACGAACAGAGAGATAAATGGATATCCAGGAGATGCAAGAAGACATTGAATCCCGGCGCTCTTTTGAGCATAAGTAGAATGAGTAGCAAGCTGACGAACGGCACCAGTGTCGTTGCTTTGAACAACGAAATTCGGTTTTGCTATAAGTGGAGGTGCAAGAGACGACTCCTGGAAGGAGATTTGTAGTAGCTTGAGATGGAAACTTGTCCACTGAATAGGATCAACAATAAGTCGTTCTCGACAATGACGGCGAATGAGTTGGTCGATTGACAAGTCGGATGGCGAAGGTGATGACCAAGAGACTGGTGACGGCGATGACACAGCAGCTTCAGTCAATTTTTGGGAATCCATTATGATAAAAGCTTTCAAGTGTATGCTTTCATGACGGTAAGATAAAAATTTATAAAGATGAGATATATGACACCCATGAATAAAGTAGACAAGGGGATGCAGATATACTTAACAGGGAGTAAAATTAATAATGGTGGCGCGTTTGACTGCATGTAGCCCCTGGATTGCCCCGGACTAAACTTTTACCGCAGCCTCAACCTTTCATTGTATTGGACTTCCAGCCAAATAGCAAAAGAGACGACGCCTTTACTAAAGCAAAAGTTTGATGAGCTGTCGCCTAGTACGTTACCTCAGCCCCTTTACTCTGCTGATAGGGCCTTCTACATGCTAGATACCCAGGGGACGTTGGACTGAGGCACGAATAATAGCATAGATTGATGATTACGTAAAGTAAATCTCTGCAGCTAGCCACAATGGAGAAATTACGGATTTGGCTGACTAACATGTAACTCATCACGAGGGTGCAAAAAAAACACCGCCTGCCCTGACATACAAAATACAGTTACTAAACTAGCGACGCTTTTTTACACCCTGACACCCATGGATAACCATCCAACAGGGGACACATAGACTACCCTAAACTATAAATAGCCCGGAATCCATACCGTTTGAATCTCGCCGAGACCAACCGTGTATTGTAACATTTAACCCTTGAAAAAGATCAAGGTAGTGGTCAGATTAATGTTATACGACTGTAGGTACGTAGGTACACTGTTGCCCTGTAGTTGCATTAGAATTTATAGCTGCCAAGAGCTAGAGCTACGGTTATAACAAAACTTAACACACTTAGTATGGGTTCTTTAGGTTGAGAAATGTTTCGCCCTTGCCTACCCCACATTCCAGACCCGATATTTTGCCATTACTTCGGTTAACGTGGTGTTCTCGGGATCACCTGTCTAATGTTGGGCTGTTTGGTTAATTCTATCTCTCACCAGTGTCAGATAAAACATTTAGGAAAGCCACAGCTACAGATCCTATCGTAGCCTTAGGCTAGCACATCAAATGCAAGATGTACAAGTTGAGGGTTATAATATTTATATTATTTGGTTATGTGAACAAATGGTGATGATGATACTGAGTTTTCTTCGGGTAATTACTAATATTTGTGCAGACAAGAAAGAGATGCTCAGCGCCACGTTGGAAAACCTACGGTGATTGTGCGCAGTGTACACCTGCTGATAATATTCTCGCCATTGTTATCGAAGTCAATGAGACCTCAGCCACTGTATGTCTGTATCCTCCCGGAGAAGAAAACTGGTCGAGTAAAGTGGCACGGAACAGCAAAGACGATAGAAGTCCGGTTATGGTATTATGGGAACCAGGATATAAGTTTGTTTGTTTCGGGGAATCTGTTCAGATTGGACTAGTGGAGGAGCTTAAAGGGTCATGAAGCTGACGGCTGGATATATCGAGCTTTGCTAGATACGTAGCTGTTGCAGGAGAAACATCAAATGAAATGTATGGGTTCACCCCTTCCCCTCGTGCAATCGTCAAACTAACACGGGATTTAGTAGAGGCTAGAGCGCGGATAGCATCCATAGGATCTATCTGGTAAACTCTCCCCCCTAATGGACCTGCTTAGATCTTAGAAAACACCCGTTATAGTAGTCGTGGAATATTTATTACCTTCGAGCTCTTCCATTAAGGGCGTCCGAGATATCATGCTTTCCCTGTGGCTTAATGAATGTATCCGAATATCCTTTTTGCCCAACGTTGACCTGTTGTTTTCGCTCTCCGCTAATGGTTGATTCAGAACGAATGTCTCCATTGTGATATCGTCAGTTTGATAAGGAATATCCGTATCTGAAATACCTTGAGTTGGTGTATCTCGAGATGTCGATCGACCGCTCGCGCCCGTGTGTATTTGTACGTGTTCTCTTTTAACTGGAAAGTGGTAAATAAACCCATTATTAGCTGTATGCTTGTTTTATACATGGTGCTACTTCTACCTTGTTCCAACAGACGACTATACTGTTGACGAAGCCCAGCAGCGGTACTGCTAAAAAAAGGAGGGACTGTCGAAGAACTCCACCATTCTTTAAGGGCTAGAATAAAGTCTTCGTGGTTTTTCCCGATTCCTCCTAGCCAGGTCTCTGATAATGCAAGCGCACATAAAAAGAAAATATCAGGATCAATATCTTGAAGAACCAGTGACAAAATAGTTCGTGTTGTCTTTTTTCTGCTTTTCCTTGCCCCTGTGTATTTGCCGAGATCATCTGCAAACAAATCAACAACCTTGTTGAGCGAATTAGTGATGGTATTATCGGGGGGATTGCCGTTTGCGAAAGAAGCCAGGAAAGCTTTTAGTTTTTGAAAACCTTGTTCATAGTTGCTTGCCGACGGCTCTCCAGGCATATTGATGTCTCGAATGGTCCGGAAATGACTTGGTAACCAAAACTGTTTGACTGGAATAAATGGTAATGACATAATGGGATTGGATGTGTGAGTTGGCGCCTGAAATATAAGGCATCAAATAAGGCACCACATGCGCTCTATTTACCGAAGAACACCCGACTCATGAAACTATCATTGGGTTCACTTAATGAAAGATCTCAATGTCAGATCACTAACCACTGCTATTACTCAACTGAAGGCGTAAATACATGATTTATTGTTTATTAAACCCATCATCCCCAACCGGCTGATCCATTTCATAGACATAAGTAGATTCATAACGCTGCTTATAATGTTCATGAATAAAGGACCTATCGTCTGATGCCACGCAAAGAGAATTAAATGTTAGTTTGCATCACAACACGAATTTCTTTAATAATACGTACCTGTAGTTTTTGTTGAGCAAATACTCAAAGAATCGCTGTTGTCTAATGATTCCTGTGGCTCGCCCCTAAAACTACCCTCTGGGCATTTATTGCTAGGATGCGTAGCAGGCAGGCAAGGGTATGACTCATGGGCTATCTGAAGAGCTGGGTCAAGAGCCAATATCCACTCTTGCGGATTTTGTATTTCCGGGAGCTCGATCACCAAGATACGACAAACTCTTCCGATATGTAGTGCAGACATTATTATGATCTGGCATAGGTTGTAATCTGCGAAAGAATCATATTCTCTAACGCGCATGGCAGGAATATTAAGACTCATAAACTGCTGTAAATGATATATCCCAAAAATATAAAGATCTTGGTTATTAAGCTTCTGAATCGTTAACTTCTTCTCAGGCTTCGGGTGTACTGGTTGAAGAGCAGAAACTCTGTTTTGAGTAGGCTCTTCTTTAGATAAACGTCCATTGTTTCGACGGGTTTCCATTGCTGAGATAATTTTAATTAGGTTTTCTTTTGAGGAATTAAGCTCGAAGGCTTGATCTGGCTGAATAAACGCCATCTTTGCAAGAAGAGACAAATAATTCTGGTCGTCCATAGTGAATATGACTAGGTTTAACAGGAATTATATAATGAATAAGTGTAGTACTTATAGTATTTTAACAAATTAATTAGCTTAAGTGCTTTAATCTACTACCTTATTCAAATTAATTTCTTGGCTTGGCTAAGATATTCACGTTAAGCCATATAATGCCGAACAATTTAACAGGATGCATTCGCAGATGTGAGACAAGTGTAACAGTTGGAATTTCTTAGCGATCAGACATTAGTTACTCCTTAAATCCCGTTAGTAAGGATAAACAACGTTGGAGACAATAGTAATAATCCGTCGTGCTATTGAGGGTATTGGAAGCAGGGGTGCAGCGGGGTGCAGCAGAACATGAGACCCAAGCAAGTAGAGGCCAAAATAGACACTACACGTTTTTATGCGCTGATCCTTCTTGGTGTACGCCTTTTTTTAATCCCCACTTAATCGGGTCTTGTGTTTTGTTGCGCCCGGTTGAGGTGGTAGGGCTTCATAATAGAACCTTCCAATCAATGTGGCAAGCTGAGAAGGTTGGATACTAAACTTTGCATCGAACGACTAAAGAATATAATATCCCACTTTTTATATTTCTAAAATGCTTGCCGTCTCCAATTCCCAACGACAACCTGGGTATTATAATAGATTATCCTCCCAGACCGCCCTGCTTTATGGACATGGCTTGGAGGAAGGGACAGTACATATGTGCTGAGAGGACTAACCTTACTCAGCATTGACCACTTGGCGTGCCGTGCCCCACAAATACAGTCATGTGACCAATTAAGTAATATCAGGCGCCAACCCCGCCATATGTTGGGATAATCTACAAAATGAAAAAGTCAATGGCAGGAGAATATAACTCACATGATCTCCCTCTAATGACATACAATACCATCAATTTCGCATGATCTTTATATCTTCCTATTTAACGGTTCATTTTCCCAGATGAGTAATACAGACAAAGAGCAAATATTTGAGCAAGAGCTCAATCCCACAGAACAAGAAGTTGTGAAGGGTTTACACAACTGGCTTGTGGCAAATCCAGATGCAAAATGGACTCGAACTGATTCTGGTGATGAACGCTGCTTGCATAGCGATGTCAACAAAATCACAGAAACTCTGAAGTCACAATTGCCGCCAGTACGCTTTCTTCCAGACGTGCTAGTATCTTGTTTGCTAATAGTCGCAGCATTTTCGCGGTATTATGACACGAGTTTCGGGGTCCATGGCCATTACTAATGCATTTGACGTACTGCCAGTGCATCCAACCGATGGTTGTAGCATTCGCGATGGGCAGTTTTCATATGCAATCAAATATGGGAAGAAATTATGCATGCCGAAGATCTTTAGAGTGGTTACGTTGCATGTGAAGGAGGACGATCCGCTTTATTTATTCTGGATAGTCAACAGAGTAGATCGTTTAACAAAAACATAATAGGGTATGGTTTTGCGGGTCATTTGTAAGAGATAGTTTTGGGGAGATTGTTTACAAAGAGACCAAGGTCATAGAGGAAAGAGGAAAGGAGTTTGGATCATAGGTTGTAAGCAAGTTCAATTCTATAAGTGTCTGGTCCTTAATGAACCAGTAAAATTCTCACGTGACATACAATATGACCTATTCGGACTTTTCCCGACAATGAATGTTGGACTTCCTTACTTACCTACCTGAAGGACGAAGTCGTGTTCAAGCAAAGAGGTATTGCAAGCGAATTTTGACTCGTGTCCCAGTTGGCCCATAGTTGGGTCTGATTAGGATGGGTTGTATTGTCGAGTTCTTGATAGTTTTCTTCTTGAGAAATCTCATCCCAGTTTGGCGTCACTGTTTCTGGGTCAAAAGCCGGCATGTTGGCGGATCCTTGATGACTTTCTTGAGAAATCCCATCCCAGTTTGGCGCCATTGTTTCTGGGTCAAAAACCGGCACGTTGGCGGATCCTTGATGACTTTCTTGAGAAATCCCATCCCAGTTTGGCGCCATTGTTTCTGGGTCAAAAACCGGCACGTTGGCGGATCCTTGATGACTTTCTTGAGAAATCCCATCCCAGTTTGGCGCCATTGTTTCTGGGTCAAAAACCGGCACGTTGGCGGATCCTTGATGACTTTCTTGAGAAATCCCATCCCAGTTTGGCGCCATTGTTTCTGGGTCAAAAACCGGCACGTTGGCGGATCCTGGATGACTTTCTCGAAAAATCCCATCCCAGTTTGGCGCCATTGTTTCTGGGTCAAAAGCCGGCATGTTGGCGGATCCTTGATGACTTTCTTGAGAAATCCCATCCCAGTTTGGCGCCATTGTTTCTGGGTCAAAAACCGGCACGTTGGCGGATCCTGGATAGTATCCTTCCTGATGACTCCTGGGCCAGCTCGACGGTATTGCATTTGCATTGAGAATATTCGCCTCATTTTCTACCTGTCGGGTCGAAGCGGCAGCTGCTAAAGTATTAAGGGCATTGTATTCTGTTCTGTCGAAACGAGTTAAGTGACCTTGCTGGAATCCGTGCACAAAGGGCAGCGAATGCTCTTCAACAGCGTCTTGTGATTCTGCCTGTTGTCGTCGTCTTGATATCGACCATGTATCCCTCGATGGTAAAGATTCGAGGATATGGTTTGGGACGACAGCGCACGGGCGTTTATGCCTTTTTGCGCTGCGCCGTTGAGCACTGCTTTTCCGCTTTTGTTTAGATGTACCATCGTCTTGAATCCAAAGATCTGGCAGGTAATAATGAATTAGGGCCGCTGCAGCTGCCTGAGCACCAGAGTCTTTTGACCATTCACTAAACTTTTCTTCCTTCAATGTAGCGACCCACTCATGGAATTGCTCGTTTTGGTAAGAATTTGAGTATTCCCATCTTATGCGTAATTATTAGGATAACACCTTGATCATGTATTGAAGTTTACTTACATGTTGTCAGGGATATCCAGGCGGAACATTGGAGCATAGTCGATCTCAAAGTTAGCCCATTGACGGCTGTCCACTTCCTCGCTGTTGTGCTGAAGCTTGTTGCAAAATTTCACGCGTCGTTGTCCATTGTAAACCAGCTTTGTGTAATAAGGTATGTTGTCTATGGCGTCGATGTCCCGAAGATATTGCTCTATCCCTTTCGCTGATAGACATTTTTGGTTGTTAAATCTCTTAAAATTGAAAAATAAAACAATACTGAGTAGTCTGTTGTATAATGTCTTGACCTTTTGACAGTCGTTTGTCTCCTTCGCATAGACAAACATAGTCTTCTGATATTGAGCGATGCTTCGCCATCCGGTAGGCGGTGAAGGTGTGCCGTCCTGTTGCCAAAACAAAGCGGGCTCATCTACCCATTGTTGGAATTGTAAGGCAATACACCTCATCTCCCTACGGGGGGCATATTTGGTAATCACGGTAGTGCCTTGGTTCGCGGTATCTTCTGGTGTTACTGTAGGTGGGGTTGTGGTATTATCTTGGTGTGCAGTATATTGTAAGGTTGAGGTGGCTGAAGTTGTGGTTGTGCTTTGGTTCGAGATGTCTTCTGGTGTCGCTGTAGATGACGGTGCAGAATTGTCTTGGTTCGCGATGTACTCTAGGGTCGAGGTTGTGGTAGTATCTTGGTTCGTGGTATTTTCTGGTATCGCTATAGATGAAGCTATAGGACTGTCTTGGTTCGCGGTGTATTCTAGGGTCGAGGTCGTGGTAGTGGCTTGGTTCGCGTTGTCTTTTGGTGTTGCTGTAAATGAACTTGTGGCGGTGTCTTGGTTCGCGGTGTATTCGAGGGTTGAAGCAGACGAGGTTGTGGTAGTGCCTTGGTTCGAGGTATTTTCTGGAGTCGCTGTAAATGAAGCTGCAGGATTGTCTTGGTTCGTGGTACATTCCAGGGTCGAGGCAGGCAAGGCTGTATTGTCTTGATTTATCGTGTCTTCCGGTATTGCGGTATTACCCAAACTCTGGATTTCTGACAAGCTTCTTTTAATTAATTGAAGTTCGTCTGGTAATTCGTTGCCATGTGCTGTGGAATTGACTTTGGTCGCAAAAATGCCAATTAAGCGTAAAAAAAATAAAAAATCAGCTCTGTTCTTTGGGAAGTCGGTAAAATTGTTTGTTCGTGGATAACGATTGAAGCAATCAGCCACTTCGGCTATACTGGGAGAAGGTTCCAGCCTGGCCATGGCGATAAGTAAACGTGAAAGGGCAGGAACATGAAGAGAGAAGAAAGAGTATTGCGGATTGATAATTACCTATCCATATGTCACTGATAGATGCTACCTAATACCTTGGAGATTAAGTGGAGTAAACATGGGCTCCATGCAGGTTTAATCCACAAGGCTAAACCCAAAAGACCAAAGTTGTCCCGTAGCCCTCCTGTACAGGACAACTTTGGTCTTTTGGGTTTAGCCTTGTGGATCAAACCTGCAGACTACCCTTCATGGCGTTGTGCATTTAAGTTTTCGAGGCAACTACGGAGGATGATAGTGTAGCAAGCCACACTAGCAAACCTAACTCATTGAGACATTGTTACAATTCTATGTGTAAGGTACGTATGAGACATTAGCGCCTTGATCATGCGACTGCAATAATGTAAGGGGTGTCTAACGGAACTGGCTGGCTGGTGGAGCATTCAATAGCCAACTCAAACGGTTGAGAGTAGTTGTATTGTTTAATGAATTATATGATGGCTGCCGTTAATATATTTAATATTTGCTTTTATACAATTCAGGTACATATGAGTTGACCGCCCAGATGCGAGCCATCTTGGTTGCCTCAACTTGGTATGACTGCAGCTTGCTTTGGTTGCCTCTTTTTCACACCGAACTGTACACCTTATTGGCTACTAAGTCTCACCGCTTCTCAACATGCACCATGAGGTCACCCTTAATGAGATCGCTGAGGCAGCGATTGTATTCGTTGCAAGCCTGCCTGTGATCATGATCAATCTCGTTGCCAGGGACACTGATCGGAAGCAAAGATTTATTTTGATTTGCTCTTTTCTTTTTGCCTCTTTTGCGTTTGGTGTTCTTTTTTTGGTTGTTAGGACGATATCCCGTCTGGAGCACCTGGCTTATCCCGTCCTCGTGACATGGAAAGGTTTAACTCTACAAGCTATTCACAATGCTGAAGTATGCAATCACACGTTCTGGTTGGGCGGATCCCGCTAATCAAAAACAGATCATGGAGGTTATCCACCCTATTCATATAGCGCGACGCGGAGTTATCAAAGGGCAAGGGTTGTTGGCCTTCATATTCACTCTACAGGCCGCCCTCATGGGGGCGGGAATCTGGTGGCTGTGTCACTCAGGCAATCAGTCTTTGTGGGCTGCCCCTGGAGTATCCCATCTCACTGGCTGCATCCTGGCTTTTGTCCTTTGGAGACAATCGCGCAAGGTTGCTTTGACCCCAATCTTTGCGGTCGTTTTCTTCATAGCATTATTGGGCTCATGTCTCGTCGTGATCCTGTTCGAGCTTGGTAAGATTCGACAGCAATTTGGTGGTCAATGTGGTATCGGCATACTTATTCTGGCCTTTAAAGTGGGCTATAAAGCATGGCAATCTCAGTGGAGTGATACACGCGCAGCAAGGCAAAATACGAATTCAGTAATCGCCGAACATAGTGACAGTATGGGGGAAACCGGCCCCGCACATCCCCCGAGTACAACCAGCTCCCTGGGTGAAGGGAGGAAGGACGTCTATGAGCTTGTTTGAGTTTACTGTTAGATGAATATATCAATGTCGTACTTCATGGAATTGCGGAAGCATTCCTATTCGTGGGTCAATATAAGAGCTTGGTGCTAGACCTGCATGATACATTGACATAACTGCCCAAGTTGTAAATGCTGCCCTTTCTACTGTCTTTCTAGTCTATTACAAGAAACAGAGTGGTGTGACTATGCTTGAAATGACACGTAATGAGACTCTAATTGGCCCATGTCACCGGGGCGTTGAGACAGAGTTATTGTTATGGCTGAATCTCCGTGACTTTATGGCTCAGTTGATTCACCCTAGTCAAATGCCACCAACAAAGTCTCCTGCAGTAGGACACCGAACGAGAAAGGGGTGTGCGTATAGACTCTATGTTAGCCTATCTAGCATTCTATGTACGCCCTAACTCGAAGATTCACGTGGTTGCAGTTGGTTAGATGGAATCTTAGCCTACCTAATGCTGCTCTGTCTCCCGACCACATTCATTCGGTTAAATCAGACCAGAGCCCATAAAAGCTTCAATGAATTATATCTTGCAAAGAGGTTTCTACAACTATACATTGCTGTTTCGTAGACACGGCATTGACTGTGCTAAAAATGAAAAAATTGCAATTGTTTGCACAACTTGGCTACCTTTTGCCAGAATATGATTTCAGCTACATTTGTTGTAAGAGCGCCCTAACCTACGAGGACCTACACCACATTTCCGACCATCTTAAACAAAAATACAACTCGGTTGCAACCAACGGCCCTCTCTACGAAATAGCCAAGCGGACGATATTAGAGCTGGATCAAGGGAAAGGGGATGTGGTAGAGGAAAATGAAGAGGAGGAAAACAACGAGGAGCCCAAATCCGACTCTATTAGATCCGTTGTTCAGCCTTCAATGGACCTTGTCTCATTCATACATCATACGTTGCGTACGCGGAAGGAGTTTGCTGAATGGATACCCGAGTTAAACGTTAGGTTACGCGGAGGATGGGAGATGCTCGATGTTGTAGCTATTGCAACTGGAAGGTGCCATCGAGCTTTGGGGCGCTATTGTCCTATTATCAAGAAGTCACAGATGGTGGAAAATTTTCATGTGCTTCTGGGAATGATAGAGCCAAGGAAGGACCCTATCAGTGATATCACCGATGCGTTCGGATCGATGAATGCTCATTAATACTCAAGAACAATGGGCAGGAATGGTCATTGGTGTCAGTGATGGACAAAGGACCTCTTTGGTCGATATTTTAGTTTGACAAAGGAGGGGAAGGAAAGGATAAGTTTGGATTAGTCGTTGTGTTTCGTACATTAATTTAAGCAACATCAACTAGTTAGAATTTAAATAGGGGTTTCTATTATTCAATGATACTGTATTGCTATAAGATATTTATAGAGTGATTTTCTTAAACCAAGTGGCAAAGATAGAAGTAAAGCTATTGGTATTAGTTCTATTCTGATATCGCAAATTGACGTTATACACGACAACAGAGGCCAGACCTAGATAGAGACAGTCCCAAGAGACGTAGGATACGATAACAGGAAAAATTAGTGCGGGTCTTTATGTTTCATTCAGTTCTTTTGAAATATGCTCAGTGAACGGACTCGCAGTTATCCTTCGCCGAATACGGCTGGACGCTGATCGTCAAGGCCATGTTTTGCAGGCTAAAAGTGAAAATTAATGAGCGACATTTCTTTGCTCATGAGCACCACAGGTAATATAACAGAATAAAAGGCGCGCAGCCGCCCCCTATGGTCTATGGATAAGTAAAATCAGCATTATTGAGATGGATGACTCTGTTGTTAGAGTGATGGGTACCCTCAACCCGACTGAACAACAAGACCTTAACAGCTTCATTCAGAATGTTCTTACTCTATTCCCTATTATACTACCTAATAACTTATCTAATCGTTTCCGTTATTATCACTGGCGGGCCTTGGTCCTTGCTCTTGGTAGTTCCTTCTCAACTACTCTTCAGGATAATGAAATATTCGAGAAGACTTCGCCTATAAAAATGGCATATTTGGCTACAGGATTTGGGTATATTCCGACAAATTTCGAGGATATCCTTTCGCAGATTCAGTTTCACATATTAGCGGCTATTTTCTTCCTTCACTGGTCACTATTGGGAGACGCCATAGCGAACATATCAACCGCGCATGACTTGATGTTGAAATATTGGAATATGTATGGCAAAACGATCTACTATAATATATGTCTTACTAACTGAAGTTGATCACAGACTTGAACAAGCAAACTTTGCCGAAGCCAGAAGAGCATATTATGTTGCTCTGCGTGTATGCTTGTATGGCCTGTATCCCTTTCTATTACTAGTCCCCGGCTAATTTTATAGTGAATTTTCAGGTTACGAGCCACCTCTTCATGTAGTGCAGTGGGTGCGTTGTTTGCGATGTAAAGAGTACACCAATGAAGTCCAGGCCGATAACGATGCTGTTGGTCAACAGCTCTTTGAAGATTGTTCTATTGGATGGAAGCACTACATTGAGGTTGCTAATTTTCTTGGCAACCTCGATCCGCAAAATCCCTCTCAAAACCGCACCCTAGTACGCTACCTTATGAACCGTCGTGGTCTAGTTACCAACTCGAAGGCAAGTAGCGCCATTCAGCATAAGGCTCAACTCGATGAACTGGAGGCAAGATTAAGATTTATGGAACTAAATTTTTACTATTTGATAAGCTCTCAAATAAATAAAGAAGCAGACCCTTCTTATATGAATACAATAGGAGACCTGATAAGAAACAACACCATATATGTTACTCAAAGACAAAAAGTAACCCATTCAAGTCGGTTACGGGGATTTCACAAGTATGTTATTTTTCTATTTTCTTTATGGGATTGCTGTTGATTTTCTGTACATTAACTTATTTAGGGAATGTCGATGCCTTATTTCAATATTATTTGCCGTGGATATGCTTGGGTGGGAAATGATTTTAGTTTCCCTTGGTCCGTCGGGGCGGAATCAGTTGAATGACATGGTATTCAAGGCGCTATCTTTACATCACCCTGAAACATTACCTACCCCTTCCGCTATAAAACTCCAAACGATGTGGCGGCATGTTAATGGTTTTGATTCTTTTTTTCTCTAGGTTTAAATCAATAAATTAGCTGTTTACTGTTATATGCTTGATGTATCCCTGAGCATGTTCCTAACTGGTTATCTGGGTCGCATCTGTTATTTTTCTCGCTCTATGTGGCTAGTTACCAGGAGGTGCAGTAAGACATACTACCCGACAATGGGCTACACACCTCTTATTGCTGCCTAATGTATGAACATGTTCCCTCTGAATAAGAGATTCCAATACACCCATGATGACGCTTGGGCATTTGAATGCACAGATGAGTGGTCATTTTTATGGCGGGTTTGATGTCTTATGTCTCCTTGCGTACTATGTATGGATGCCTTTAACTTGACTGCGATGTCAATGAATCCACATCGATTTCTATTTAAACGGCACCGACTGTCTTCCTTCCATTTGACCCTTCAATAACTACATCCTCATTTATTCCATACTTTTTTTTACTAGAGAGACAAGATCAAAATGATTCACCAAGAGTTAATTGACCGTTATATTGGCGAGAAGATTGGTTCTGCTATAATTGTTGTCATAACCTTATTCTACTTCGCGCCATCACTTCTCAAATTTGTTAACTCTGTCCCAAAAATTCTCACTTGGCTCCCGTCTATGACTATCCCGGAATTCGATGTTCACAGTACTGCTTTCTTGTTTTGGTTAGCAAAGAACAAGCCCCAAGCATCCAAATATAACGGCCTTATATTCAATAAGCCCAGAACACGCTTCTTCTCCTGGGAGAGAGACACGGACAACATCCAACGTCCTGGCCAACTGGACCAGTTCGTATGTCCTAACGGGACGTTTTATTTTTGGCACGAAAAGCGTCTATTTATTGGAGTAGACCTTACTCTGTATGTCTTCTCAATCAATAATGAACCGATCAAGCGCTTGATGAAGACGATGCTGTACCAATACCACGATACGGAAGACTTGCGCTCTCTGTACAACGAAAAGGACTACTGGAAAGAGCAACGTCGACCAAAAAAGTCCCAAAATGCATACTTCTCCCAGCAAACAGAACCATTGTTGCAGGATGCTAGACAGTTTTGGGAAAGTAAGGCGGCCTATGACCAAAAAGGTGACTCTTGGAGGAGATGTTACTTTTTAAAAGGTGCTCCGGGTAGTGGGAAAACCTCAGTCTGTGAGGTGATAGCGTCTGAGCTAAATGTTCCCATCTATCGATTGTTGCTGGGTTCAAGCACCAGCGAAGCTATCGTGAACTTATGTTCTTCCATTCCTGCCAAATCTTTACTGCTCATTGAAGATATTGATAGAGTGGAACTGTCTTCAGATGGTCAAAAAAAGCCTTACCCCAATCACATCGATCAACAAGTCTTTAACAGTATCCTAGACGGCTCTGTGGGTGCAGAAGGGATTCTTTGCATAATCACAGCTAATCACCCCGAGAAACTTGATGAAGCTCTTATCCGACCAGGCCGCGTTGATTTAACTGTTGATTTTCCAGCTATCTTAACCAATGCTGCTATCTGTGGGATTTTTTCCTTGTACTTTCCACACATCGAGAAAGTGCACCTAGATCGAGATGAGTATCATGGGCACACACCAGCAGAGCTCAAAGGTCATCTTCAAAGGCACCAGAACGGTGACGAAGCTTTGCAATGGCTTCATGGATGGCTAAACGAAATCCCTGCGGAAAAAAAAATGAACGAATGATGGTGTCACAAACGGCTGATGGGTCTGGACTCTCATGACTTGGTCACCTGCACTGGAACTAATCTCGCTTTTTTCGGTGGAATTATGTGAAGAAATCTCTAGCTAGCTATGCTCTATTGCAGCTATAGATGAATGCTCAGACAGATATTAAGTCTTTTTGCTCTCCCGTCTCCGTAAATAATGCCTCCGCAAGATCATAATCAAAGGTCGCATCCGGCGGATGCCGGGGAGTTCGGCCCCTAGCCAAGCGTTTACACATCGCTACCTACCTTTGGATGAGTTTCATGTCAAGTAGTTTGGACTTGAGAGAGGAGGGGTGGCTGTAACATAAGATTGTCTCGGCGAATGGGGACAATAAAGACGCGCAAGTACCTATATTACTACAAGACAGCAACAGATACTTAATCCCCACAGCATTGCGCCACTTGTACTCGGGTTTTCACCCAAGCCAATTCCATTGGGCACGTTGTAACAAGAGAGATAGCCACCCATACTTGATCAGATCCCAGGTACACAACACTACCTGTTTCTTTCCGTCCAGTCATTGGAGCCAATCTTTTTGGCACGCCACACAGGCATAATACATGATCCCTTGCTGTTTCATCATTTTGATAATGGGCCTAGCTTTCGGCAAACCCTGAACCATTTTATCGAATGCATCGTCGGTTGAGTTCACCTGAAGGATAAGGCGAATATACATGGGCATATTGTGAATGCTTAGCGAAGGTGTGAATAAAACCACACCAGCACCAAGTAAGATCACTTTCCACGCAGAGCGGAGACGTTCCCGCCCCCTTGCTCGATTGGCATACTGCTGTTGGAGCTGACGAAGCTCAGGCATAGATCTTTCCCTACCACGCATTAGTTAGTACTGAGACTGTTTTCCTGGATGGAGTGCTTACACTGCTCGGTCTCTAGCTTTCTTCGCTGACTGAACCTCCTCTGCCGGGTGGAGTAAAATTAAGAACGCTGCTCCACCCATCACAACCGGAAACAGGAGAGCAGCCAGGAATGAGCGAAAGAAACCCATCTCCCCTTGCATCAGCGTAACTGTGATCGAGATTACAATTGCCGGTAATTTGAGCGCGATGCCTTTTATAACCACGTTAAGGGAGTCTGATTTCCGAATTGCCTCCCTGTCACTTGGGTCCAGCTGACTAAGGATAGCTTCACAGGCTGCACGATCGAGTACCCGGCCCAGTGGAAACCACATAGGGTCTTGAAGGTAATCCGGCACCACGAGAAAGGTAAACTGCATTGTTATACCCTTCCATGAAGTATCTTGATGAAGAGAATGTTTGAAAATGAGTGGTAGAAGATTACAAAGAAAACATCCAATAAAACGAAGTATATATGGTAGGAGATATAGCTTGGACAGGTGAATCGTCTGCTCTGTCTTGGGGCACAGAAGGGGTGTGTTCTCTGTCATTTTCGCTGTGGTGTTTATATACTGCTTAAATCATATGGATTGAATGCCATCGCAAGAACATTGTGAATATATAGTATGAGGAGTCAAACATCCGATCACTGTTTGTGTGTATACGCCATGGCGCGTCCTGTGATCAAATGTGACCACCAATTATACCAACAGCGTCGGATACCAGGGTGGGATGCGGGAAATGTGGAGGGCATCTACCAGCCCTGCGCGGGGAAACATGCAGCGTGGTCAGGGGTTGCTGAATTGTACGATGAAGGGGAGGATATGACCCTTCCACACTTGGATCACATTTAAATCTCGCCCATATATATAGAATTACTCACTTGGAACCTACAACAGTTACTTGAACAAAGACAACGAATGCCATTACATTTCAACAGCTGGCATGTTCAACCCCATGATCTGTAATTATAACTAACGTAGTGACTACTTGTCTATCTCAGTGTTCATGTGTAAGGTTCGGCCCGCCCAGCTGTGAACCCAAAATGTGCAGTAAGCATACATTGTAAGAAATGAGTGAAAGTATATAAATAGATGATATGCTGGGAAAGGGAAGAAAAATCGGAAGACATCTCCGGGATATCGCCTAAAGTGCCTTGCTAATTTAACGACTTTCGTCAGAAAGAAGACCCATATTCCAAGGCACATAACAAAAATATCTCTTTTCACGGTCTGAGAGTGGAATTCAGTTATTGTGAATAGATATACAATCCCAAAATCCGAAACAAGTGCAAAATTGGACAACGCTGGTATATACGTGGTCCATACAGTCCATGGCCAACGCCGCCATAACACAGGCTCAATAAGAATACCTGCGTTTTGTATTGTTGTACGTCTCCACCTCAATGCTTGCGGAACGAATCTGGGGAACTCTCCAAGTGTTGTTTCGATAGAGACAGCGTCTGTGATCTTAATATCGTAGCCATTGCGAAGTACCCAGCGGGTGATGAAGTTATCGTCCCCTACGATTAGTGGACCGAAGCGGCTGAAAAGCATTTCGTTTGTAAAACTTTCTTGGAATCGATTATTTTGTACGATTTCGGTTAAAATAACCATAGCTCTCCCAGAGACGACAAAAACACCGCCATCCATGTAGTTCGTGGACAGGAGCTCATAATTATGTCGCTCCAGGTAGACGGCTCCAAGAAAATTCCAATATAACTTCCCATAATTCCAGAGAATCCAGCCGGTATCTGGGGTTACACGGCGTACGACCTTTGTTGTACCTATTATCCCGACTTGTGTATCGCTGAACAGAGGCATGATCTTACTAAAAAAGCCCATTGGTAAGAAAACGTGGTCGTCCAGAAACGCAGTATACTTGGTCGTAATGTTACTGAGAGCAGAAATCATCTGTTCGCGCTTATTTGGCTTGCCCGTGTGCAATACTCGTACCACGACACCGGCTTCTCCCTGCACCTTGTTGAGGATAATTTCAATGTGCTCCCATAGCTTGACGGCCCGGTCTTGTGTATCAGTGACAATACTGATCCCCGCGGGACGATTGGCCAGACAGGTGATAAAACATTCGGTAAATTCGGGATTAACGTCTGAAACAGTAGGAATAACTATGGTGACATCCAGCGCTGGTCGTCGCTCAATAATTGTGGGTCTCACGTCGCCAGAAGCTTGACACCAGAAGGCATAGAGATGAACAAAGAAACGAAAATAGCGCCACATAAACTAAGCTATAAACCAAACTAAAGCAGTATCGTCCACATTGTTGGCAATGCAAGCGGTTGCTAAGAGTAGACATAGTGGGATTAGGTGAGGCAGTATCCAAGTTTTGTAAGACAGCTTGATGTGTTGTGTTACACTAGACATGATTTAGAAAAAGGTACTAGGATCATGGGCCAGTGGAACGGTGGAAGTGGAACGGTGGAAATGGAACGGTGGAAGCCGGCAGGAGGGTGTAATAATGAGCATTGGAGTGAATGATTGAGTGGGTCGGTGATACATTGAGTGTGGAGTATGGAATGTGGAATATAAGTAAATATATCTGTAGAGCAATGGAATAGCACAATGCCATTTATGGAACTATGGAAATGGAAGCGGTGAGGATCCGCGGAATTGAGTCGAACACATTCAGGAGTAAATGGACAGAGCCAGCGTTGCAGTGGAAAGTGGAAAGTGGAAAGTGGAAAGTGGCTGGGCTAGTAAATTTTGAGAAGTAGAGTAGCAGCAGGGTGGGTAAGGAGTGACGGAACAGCGTAATGTCCGTCGATGAAAGGGGGTGGGGGAAAAAAGAGACAAACGACGGCGTTATCGGTATTATGGAAGTGGATAGTGGCTGATCAAGTCGGTGCAAGCGTATAGACAGAATGCCGTAATATCCATGAAACTGAATCAATGGAAGCGAGGTAATGGAAAGTGGAATGTGGAAGGGATAATGAAAAGTGGCTGATCTAGTGAAATTGCAAGTGTGGATCAGAGGAACCCCAGAATGGCGCCATGTCAGCCACAATAGAAGTGGCCCTGTATGAAAGACATTACCGCTTGTCCAATTGCCAGCTATGCCAGCAATCAAAAAATCTCAGGTTAGACAGGCCCCTTGAACCTGCATAGCACAATCCCATGTAATCGTATTATTCACTAAATTGAACTGATGATACGTATCAAATAGAATGGGCCCAGAGAGGGAAACACATATATAGCCCTTGGTAATCCACTATTACAACATAACATTATCAAACTCAACTCGAATACTCTCTTTGCAATGCCTACAGACCAACAGTTATGGATCATGGTCGCACTCGTGACTGGGTATAGGCCTGTACCTCGACTTTTTGCTCGGAATAATAAGATTTCTTTTGAGGGTATGTCCGCCTTACTTACAGATGATACAGTTCTGATTAGTTTTCAAGGGGCTACGATTGAGGATGTCGATCGATTCAAAAAATGGTTCGTCGATTATGGCGGCAACTTGGAAAGACTCAACGAGATGCTTGGCCAAGATGTAGTCAAGCAGTGTATAACACTAGAGGAGGGCATGGCAACAATGCATATGGCTAAGGAAAAGGGGTGGATTGACGACAAGGAGATACAACGTCTATTGCAACACAGTCCTGCCGCTTTCAGTAAATGGCAGCAATATTTAGTTAGTATGGGTGCATCTACCGTTATCGTTACTGCAGGAGTTCTACTTCTTAAGTTGGCAGGGTGGGAATTTTGAGTGGATGGAATAATCTAGAATACTGCTTCTCACCGATAAAGTCTTGCCTTACCTTTTCGTGTGTCTTTATCGATCTCTATTTGTAATCTAATTTTTTGATGTGGCGTTTGCCATGGTTGGGGGGTTGATGCCCGCTGGTTTGAATATGATTCAGGTTTCTCAGATTATCTGATGTTGTGGAATATGGTGATGAGGTCGATCCCCCCTCTCAGATACAGTGGCCATAAAATAAGGTGATGTCATCTCTGATACAAGCAGTCAACCGGACTAAACCTAAAATATAGACGCTCTTCATCTGACACATTTGCCGTAATGGCAAACAAAAAACCAGGAGACAATTACCGATATCTATTGTATTATTCCCATGACTTGCCACGCATTCGTTTCTGTTTTTCCCTCTTCAACCCGTAAATGGAATGCCGATCGATCGTTGTTCCTTGTTTCTAGACTAATACACTGTAAGCCGTTAATCTAAGTCGTGTTGATCATCAAAATCCCGAACAAATCTTTATCTAAGACTACAGCTTCAACTAGTTTACCCAGGACCAGCAAAACTTGTTTCTTCTTTTGGTTCTGTGTTTTCTTTTGCTATCGCATTAGGATTGTCTAAACGAATGGATGTAGGGCTACCAATACCACTTTACTACCGCACACATAAAGCTCAGCAGTTCATTCGCCCATCTCCCCCGCCCATCGCTCAGCACCATCCTTATCACCAAGCTTCGCCATCAACAATTTCTTAGCCTCCGCGAGTGCCTCCAGACCACGGAGATCGTTCAAAGCTACCCAGGTCGGTTGCCATTCGACTAAAATCTGAATAGACCCTTCAAAGTCGCGTATATCCTTCAATCTTTCGAAATCATACTGTTTTTGGCGGTTTATTCTGACAATTTTCTTTTGTTGGACAGCATGTGATGTATGGTGCGATGTAGTCTTTCTGACTCCCTGCAGTCGTGGGCTTCTGCGTCGCACTGGCTGTTGATGCCTTTTATCTTGACATTGTTCGATGGACTGTTTGGAGGCAGACCGGTGCTCCCTTCCATTCTCTATGAGACACAATTAGTGATTACGCCAGCGATACCGCGTGAAATGGTGCAGGCTACCTTGGCAAGAGGAAACGTCTTTACCCGAAGGTACGAGCTGACGCTGCTCATCGCTTGCAGCTGGTCCAAGAAGTGGCTTAAATTGGGTGTCCGGGTTAGAGTCGGGGGTTTGATCTCCTGCATTATCTATTTATTAGCAGTTAATGCGAAAATGAGAGCGCAGGGAAGCTTATACGTCTCTGTTCTGACAACCTAGCCTTTCGCAACCCGTCTTTTTCACACGCGAATATCTTGAGGAAGGATGTCGGAGTGGTGGGAGTTCTGCGTGCCGTATGCACTACGGACTTCGCAGTTTTCAAGAGATCTTCGGCTGACTGCGCGTCTGGCTGTCTCACAGGTTTTGGGAACTCGGTCCTAAGTATGGCTGTGCTGAGTCGATCGCAACCTGCCGATGGTGCGTTCAACATGATTGGAGGCAGTCCTGGACTCTCTAAGGGCTGGGCTGCGAGGGTCGAAGGACAGGAGCTGATGGGAAGTCCAGAGGATCCGTTCTTGATACACCCTGAGCTGGAATCTAAGGCAGACTTCTTTGAGAGAATCGGTTTCTCCCAGCCGCCATGGAGTGGTTGAAACCCATCATGGGGAGGTAAGGGGGATCTGTGTAGCGAATCCATGGCGAGCAATTATGACTGTCATATAATTCAGGGATAGGGTCGTAGGTAGAGAAACTTAGGGGATAAGCCTGGTCCCTTTAAAGTGGGAGATCCAATCCTTTTATACCCATGACGGCGTTTATGAGCGTGTATTGATGCCTTCTTATTGGTAGACCAGAAAGATATGGTGACAAGAATTCAAGGTGTTAGTTCAGAATAACCGGTATTGAGATATCAGAGACTTGCTGTAAGCTGAATAGGGGCCTAAATTCTGTCAATATTACACAACTCCAATGATTATCGTTGAAGGAGGCCTTTGGAAAAGTCATCACATTGAATAATTGCATTTCCCAAGTCACAGCCGTTTAACTACGGCGATATTTTTGGTACTCATATAAATGACTGAGAGTAATTAACAAACTGGTAGTACTAGAGGAGAAGTTAGATCACAATGAATGACAATATTGAATCAAGGGGAATTTCTGTCTATGTCTTCCTTCAAACTTCATGATTGTGTGAGCTTAAAAGACATCCGCCTCGAGCGAGATAGAAGCAGAGTGGGGGCGGGGTAAATGCACTATTAATACATTGCTTCTCCGCTATGGAATGGGCTTTTGAATCTGAAGAGAATGTTTCATCTAGTTGATTAGGGTTCATCGAGCAGTCAAAAAGGGCGCCCATCTAGCAACCTATTTTACTACAGACTGTTTGCATCACTCAAAACCACCATCTACATGCCTAGTTCACCCCTCAGCAGTCAAAAACTACCGCCGGCTACAACCAAAAAAAAAAATACAATGCAGGGTAGCTAAGGTGTTGGAAGGCTGTCCACCGGCAGACCTGATACAGTAGGGGCCGAAATGAATGTCGCTATTGTTCAATGTAGAAAGATTTTCCGCACGGACCATCCCTGTAGCGCATTGTGGCTGGTACAGTACATACGTTTGGTTGATGTGTATTCTTTTTTGCGTGGCCTTAGGCTAGAACTGGACATCTGAGTGCACCGTCAGACAGTAATGGCCGACACCTAGCGTCTAAAGCATAAGCGCACGCTACTGTACCGCAGCACTCTAAGTTCCATCTAACCATCAACACAATCGGCTGGTTCATGCCATTAAAAGCCAGAACAAGCCTATTGTCACCAATAGTATTGATAAACCGATTATATAATGCTATGTATGATCAAACAAGACTTGTCAACTAATCCAATCGTTCAAACACTCGGCTATGGTAAACGCACAGTAACGCAGCGGGCCTCCAGAATGCGCGCTAGTGTAGATGAAAAACGTTAGGATCATCGGCCTGTCTTAGTTTTGGTCTTGTTTTTAAAAATGCTACTCTACCACCACCGTCAGATAGTTAGGTCCGTTCTTTTAGACAATGTCAATTTTCATTGCTTGGTAAGAAGAATAAAGCATTATATGTATACGTATAAGATTGAAATTCCCTATTTGCTATTCTTGCTACTTATGTAAGAGAATTTTGTTCGGATGGTGTTGCAGTATTTGATTGGCTAGGGGTATTTCGGTGAAGTGAGGGGTTAGGCCAGCTTCCAGCCCAACATGTTTCTTACACCTACACCTAAAATATTTCCAGTCACAACTGTTGACTTTTCTAACATTTATTCTTATAAAACCTTTCAACTATGGCGAGTTCGATAGTATCGCAGCCGCGTAATATTACGGATAACAATCTTGGCAATAATAACATACTCATTCAAGGCGACATACACAACCACGCGCCCCGTCAGCCGGACCCTTGCCTAACAGATTTGCGAATTACCGATCCCCGCGATGACAAGACGCGTATCGAGGAAACTAAAGGCGGTTTGCTTAAAGACTCATATCACTGGATCCTTGACCATGTAGATTTCCGGTCATGGCTTGAAAATCGGCAATACCAGCTACTCTGGATCAAGGGGGACCCTGGTAAGGGAAAGACGATGCTATTATGTGGCATTATCAATGAGTTGGGGAAGCTCGCAGTATATCGCCTATCTTACTTCTTTTGCCAGGCAACTGAAGCAGGATTGAAAGGCGCAAACGCTGTGCTGCGAGGGCTTATCTATAGCCTTGTTATTCAGCAGCCATCGCTTATCTCTCATGTTCGAGAAAAGTACGATCAAGCAGGCAAGCAGCTGTTCGAAGACAGGAATGCCTGGACAGCACTATCTGAGATACTAATAACGATGCTTAATGATCCCGGCCTTGGAGATGTGGTATTGATCATTGACGCTCTTGATGAGTGTACAGAAGATCTTCCACGCTTACTCAGCTTTATTTCTCAGGCCTGTTCCTCCTCTCATGCCAAGTGGATCGTTTCAAGTCGCAACTGGTCTAGCATTGAGGAGAAACTCGACAATACTGGGCAAAGGATCAGGATATGTCTCGAGCTGAATGAAGATTCTATCTCCACCGCTGTTCAGACTTACATCCGGTACAAGGTAGAACTCCTAACACGCCAAAAAGGTTATGACATTGCAACACAACGTACAGTCGAACAGTACCTAGTTTCTAACTCTCACGACACCTTTCTCTGGGTTGCCTTGGTTTGTCATAACCTTGAGAAAGTCAGAAGTGGTAAAGCAGTTGAAAAACTTACGGCTTTTCCACCGGGCCTCGATTCCTTGTATGAGCGAATGCTAGAACAGATACTCCAATTGGACGATGATAAGGATGTATCTCTGTGTAGACAGATCCTTACTGTGGTAGCAACCGTCTACCGACCAGTTACCCTGCATGAACTCTATTCACTCGTTAAAAGAAGCGAGGAGTTTTCAGAAGATATCTCATCACTTGAGGGGGTTATACGTCTGTGCGGATCTTTTTTAACCATCCGTGGTGACACGGTCTACTTCATCCATCAATCAGCAAAAGATTACTTAACTACAGCTGAGGTCTGGTCCACTATCTCTTTATCCAGCCCTCAAGATATTCACTATACTATTTTTTCACAATCATTACAAGTCATGGACAACACGTTAAAACGCGATATCTATAGTCTTGGTGCTCCGGGATACCCAATCAATCAAGTCCAACAACCCGATATAGATCCGCTAGCTGCAGTGCGGTACTCATGCATCTACTGGATTAACCATCTCCATGATTGCGGTCTTGGCGAAAATGTGAGACATGTCTTCCAAGATGGTGGCTTAATTGACAGCTTTTTGCACCGTCACTTTCTTCATTGGCTTGAAGCCTTAAGCCTTCTGCGAGGCATACCGGAAGGCGTCCGTTCAATGACAAGGCTTGAAAGTCTAGTTCGAGTAAGTGTATAGATAGTCGAATATTTTTCAAAAAATAGCTAATTATAACAGGAACAAACAGCCAAAGACCAAAGTTTAAGCTCAGTTGAGGATTGCGAGCGACTTGCTGCTCAAGATAAACAGATAATAAAGCAGAAGTCACCCCGAACATATTTCCACTGGCTGAAACTTAGGGTAAAAGATATTTATTCGAAAACAGTATCTACGGAGATATTAGAAGTTCGTATCTGTTTGCTTAAACTCCATTTTAAACATAAGCTAACTAGAGCAGGCAAAAATACCTGAAAGCCAAAAGTTAGGTTTGGTACAAGATGCTTGGCGATTTATTTCTCGAAATAGTTGGGTAATCGAGCATACGCCACTTCAAGCATACGTATCTGCGCTTATCTTTAGTCCCGAGCAGAGCAAAACACGGAGCGTATTTAAGAGCGAGGAGCCAACATGGCTACTCTTAGCGCCGATTGTAGAAAAGGACTGGAGCGCCTGTCTTCAGACTCTTGAGGGCCATAATTGGTCGGTAAACTCAGTTATGTTCTCACCTGATGGCCAGCGGCTCGCCTTAGGTTCATACGATAATACAATTAGAATCTGGGATGCAAACTCAGGCAACTGTGTTCAGACTCTTAAAGACCATAATGATTCGGTATTGTCAGTTGTGTTCTTACCTGATGGCCAGCGGCTCGCCTTAGGTTCATACGATAACACAATCAGAATCTGGGATGCAAACTCAGGCAACTGTGTTCAGACTCTTAAAGACTATAATGATTCGGTATTGTCAGTTATGTTCTTACCTGATGGCCAGCGGCTCGCCTTAGGTTCATACGATGATATAGTTAGAATCTGGGATACAAACTTAGGCAGCTGTATTCAGACTCTTGAGGGCCATAATTATTCGGTATTGTCAGTTGTATTCTTACCTGATGGCCAGCAGCTCGCCTCAGGTTCAAGGGATAACACAGTCAGAATCTGGGACATAAACTCAGGCAACTGTGTTCAGACTCTTGAGGGCCATAATCATTCGGTATTCTCAGTTATGTTCTCACCTGATGGCCAGCGGCTCGCCTCAGGTTCATACGATAACATAATTAGAATCTGGGACATAAACTCAGGCAGCTGTATTCAGACTCTTAAGGGCCATAATTATTTAGTATTATTAGTTATATTCTCACCTAATGGCCAGCGGCTCGCCTTAGGTTCATACGATAATACAATTAGAATCTGGGATGCAAACTCAGGTAACTATGTTCAGACTCTTAAAGACCATAATAATTCGGTATACTCAGTTGTATTCTCACCTGATGGCCAGCGGCTTGCCTCAGGTTCTTTAGATAAAACAGTCAGAATCTGGGATGTAAACTCAGGCAATTGTGTTCAGACTCTTGAGGGCCATAATGATTCGGTATACTCAGTTGTGTTCTCACCTGATGGCCAGCGGCTCGCCTCAGGTTCAAGGGATAACACAGTCAGAATCTGGGATGCAAACTCAGGCAGCTGTGTTCAGATTCTTAATGTTGGTCGGCCTATAAAATACCTGAAATTTGATCCGATGGATAATTCGCGTCTCATTACCGAGATTGGTATCCTAGGAATAGATGCGTCTATCATTAAGGTATCAGCTGAAGTATCTTTACAAGATGCAGATATTTGCGGCTATGGCATAAGCTCTGACGGTACATGGATCACAAAAGATAATGAGCCTCTGATTTGGTTGCCTCTAGAGCATCGACCAAGAGTATCAGCTATATTTGGAACGACAGTTGCTATTGGATCTATGTCCAATCGGGTATTGGTAATGCGGTTTTCGTCAATTGGGCCAGCTTAGTATGAAACCAGTTCTGTTTCTGTATAATATCTTCCAGGCAAATTTGTCTCTATTATCATCCACTTCTAGGATTTAGAAACTGGATTTCTAACTTTGCAATTTGGGGTAGTGATCGTAAGCCTTAGAAGATCCTAGCGCGTATCTGAGGATTATTTGAGATGACATTACAAGTGGTTAGTTACTCTCCCTTTCTCCCGATGCAATGTTTATTCACACTGTTACTCATACCCTGCTGTATTGTAATCAACCGCTTGCTCCATGGTAGATGAATAAACAGTAGTAAATATAGTATATATAAAGGGTCGACCGAAATGAGTACCCGCCCTGTTTTATGCAAAATGTTTGACTTACGCACCGTTCAAGCCATAGCGCGTCCAGAAATAACCGTTCTTGAATTTGATTGCGAAAAAAAAGGCGGACACTTGTTTCGGCCGACCTTGTATATAGACAAGTAATATTGTTAAAAGATAAATACCCAAAAGGCAAGAGAAAGCGCAAAAAAAGAGCCTGGAAATACATATAATCAGCTTGCCTGGGGAGGTAAGGACCTTGAGAGTCGGAGATGGCACTTATCTCAAACAAGCGTAAATATTAGCGCTGGCCTTGATATGGTACATAACGATATAATGGAATTCGTACTGTACCAGCCACAGCCCCACCAAATCTGGTCTGTGCGGAAAGAAACTGAACATTGAAAAGCCGACACTAATTTCGGCCTCTACTGTAAAGTCACGCCAAAAGGCTGCTTTCGGAAGTTAGAGTCAGATTTAGCTGAGCCAATGATACCTGTGTATTTACTGCAGCATTCATAAAAATACAAGCATATGATTGGTGCGAACTCAATAACTTACAAGGGACGGGGGATAAGCGATTGGAAGTACCTATTTCAGCCATGAGTATACTTACTTATTAAAGTGCCCAGTTGTTGGGTTACCCACGTGATCAATGTCTCAATGACACGCTCCCTAAAGACAAGAGAGGCGCGTCAACGATTAGCCAGGGTTGTTGGTTTTGGGGTGGAGGCATTCGTGATCACTGAGGCACAGAAACCTTTGCTTCCTTCCTAATAACAAATCACTTAACGTATCGATCGCACAGATTTCTTTTCTTTCTATGAACGATGAATCTGATGAACCGAAACCTACTGCGTGCGAGCTGGTCGATTGGATCGTGAACCTCAATAGAGAGCGGAGTAGCACTCGGGCACCTCCAGGATTTGCCAACGCCTGGGCGGACGTTCAAAAGGAAACACAGGATAAAGTCTCTACAATCTTCTTACGCAAAGGCGGAATCGCTTGGTGTTTGTATTACATCGCACACCACAACGCTACCAAGAACGGACATTTCGCTGGCAGAGAGACAGCAAATCGTTACATCTCCTTACTCGAGAACGATTTTACCTTGGCGGAAGAAGTGGCATCAAAGCTTTGTCAAAAAATCCCAGAGGACCTTCAGCTGCGGGCCAGTGAAAGACTGGCGGGTATGCGGCAGCCAAGAAGCAGTAAGAATATTATTCCACTCAATGTTCTCTCTCTTACATACTATAGATAATAGAACCATTGCCGACCGTCATGAAACTTCCCCCGCCTCCGCCTCTGCCACCCAGATTTCATCGCCGAGAGATACGGCGACTTCTTCGACCCTGACGCAAGAGCAAGCAGTACCTTCGATAACAACACATGAGCAGGATCCGGGATATCCAATGCCATTGCAAAATACATATGTTATGGAACAACCACGTTTCGAAGTGGCGAGAACATTTTTCCCTGAATACCTCTGCAACATGATCACAAGAAGCAGGATGACAAATTCTCAGATTGTGGTAAATGCACAGGCAACATATCAATTCAGCAATTTATCTTGCCAGTTGGAAATACGAATTATGGGCCGTAAGGTTTCTCATCTGGCTATGGCGTTGTTTGGAGCGGAGATAGAGCTGGATGAGGGATATCAGTATCTAAGCATTCCTGGTTTAAATCAGAGATTGAGGAGCCCAAAGGCATCTTTCATGATCGATGGATGTTTGATAGATAGGATCTACCCTATATTTGGCCCCTTGGTAGGAGATGCCATCACACATAGCAGTGAATGCCAGAAGGATATCCAGCAAGGGCATCGACACACGTTGGCTGTGTCAGTATTGGTCCCAGCAACAACCAGTGAGGACGGGGTACTGTTTCTGAGACTGCATTTACTGGAAGCGGGAAAAGTCATACCCGGTTTATTTGCTTAAGAATATCGCGGAGAGCTACGATTCCAGTTTCACCCTGCCACCATATAAAAAAAGAGAGGTCCCCTCATGTACAATTCCTTCTCCCGTGAGCTGCGTGGTCTTCCTTTTTGGGATCATCTTATCATCATTTTCATACTCCAATATGCAACTATTCATAAAGTATATCCTTTGCCCTGAGCCTTCAACAGTAATCGGTGTCGCTATTCCATCACTAAAGAACCCGGGGTCCTTTGTGAGATCTTCGATTTCGAAGGGCTACTGACCATGTTAAGGGCGCTCCCAACGCGAAGGGAAACAACAAACCATTCTTGATCGGGGGAGGGGGGACGGCGTTCAATACTTGGAATCCGAGAGACAAGAGACGCTAGAAAGCAGTTGTCGTATTCGTTATACCCCTCACTGAAACAATAGCAATGTTATCTGCTGGAAGATCGCTGCGTGTATGAGGAGGGATAATAACAGGTGGTATTTTCGTCCTCAGGAATAAACAGCGTAGCCCAGGTAATATTTTCCTATAGCATGTACTCTAGCACAGTTCTTCTCAGGCCGGATAAGGCAAGAGATTAAGCGAGCTTTATCCGGTACTTTTGTGGCTATGTGGGTACGTACCCGCTTACTATTCGCTTCTCTCGCTTTCTCGACCCTACCCTCTCCTCCCCGCGTTCCCCTTCCTGCATTCCCCTTCCTGCGTTCCCCTCCCTGCGTTCCCCTTCCTGAGCTCCCCACTGTACACCCCTTCCTCCCTAGATACACTCTCCTACCCCTGTTCTTGCGCATTCACCTTTGTACACTCCCCTTTGTACACCCCACACCCCTTCCTGTTATACTTCTCTTCATACTACACTTCTCCAGCGTTTTCTTTCCTTCATTCCCTATTCCGTAAATGTTCTCCCATCTGTTTATCCTTTATTACTTGAAATTACTTTTCTTAAAGATAAAGCTCGTCAGCCCTTCCCAATGGATCACAACGGTTTGGAAGTGTTGAATTGGGCCCAATCGTGGCAGCCTTATGGTAATCCTCACAAAAAGCCAAGTCAGTCACTTTGCCATTTACGGCGTAGTACAGTGTGCTAACACTTGGTGGCTATATTCTCATAGGTTGTGGCAAAAAAAAGCCCCTTGCTGGCGGGGGCCGAGGTTCTCTGATCGACAGCCAACTCACGAACCAAAAAAAGCTAGTAGCAATAAGAACCCGTGTGAGCCATTCTGCATGGGACACAATCTATAGTTTCATGCACAAGCTTGTCGGACACAATCTGAGTGAAGCGACTGGTAAATAAGGAGGCTTGGGGTTGGTCACTTCAACATTACATTATAACATTAAATTTTTTTCTTTATCTCTAACATGCACAACTACTAATTTTCTACTCCTTTACTAAAAGACAAATTTGTAATCACTCCTTATATTATAACAGTGCTATCTTAAATAACGCTTTGTTTTACGTAAGAGAATAATAAAATAAATATCATAGTTATTACAAAAATGGTACAGTGGCTTTTACAAATATAATTAAAATATAATAAATAAACTGAATGTAATCATAATACTTCCAAATCCATATTAATAGTAAAAAAGTAAAAAAACCAGAGCTTAAAGACATATATATTGTTATTGGTTTAATCATATATCGCTTTAGCATTTTTGAAAATCCAGTTAGTTTCTCTGGGTAGAAAATACAGGCAGCTATAAGCCAACGAAAAAGTTCGCTAATAGCTGCTATGTATGATAGTTTAGTATGATCTGGCTCAAAGACCATATCTTTATAAGAAGATATTAGTGGTTCATAACTTGTATCATTTGCTTTTATATGTGATTGAGAGTCTTTTAATTTCTTAGGTGCTTTACTAATAGTCATATTGTTTAGGCTTATTATGTATTACAATAGTTTAGCATTAGGCCAAACAAAGTTTATATATAATATTTGAAAAAATCCATATTTAGCAGTTTTTACAATAAAGACCTATCCATAGCGTCCATATTTGGCTGTATTAAAGTCGTGGAATGTTAATATTTATAATATTTATATAATGCTTTTAAAGATTAAATCACTTGCATAGCCTTAACACGATAATATATTTATTTGCCTTTTATTTTTAATAACTAAACGGCTATGGAAGAACATAGAGGAAATCGTTACCTTACAGCGAGAAGAAAATATCTTGACCAATGCCGTTTAGCATTAGCAGCTCATATTCGTAAGGTAGTTTTATCTCTAAGTTAAAATAAGCTAATAATTCCCAGAAGAAAGAACTGGACATATAATTAGTCCCAGCAAAGTAAAATTAAGAACAACAGCAAGGGATCCATATGCATGGGAAGCTTTGCCTCATTTGAGTTATCTTATCTCTAAGAGACTAAGTCGACTTGGAATCAGTGCTTGTCAACAACTTTACTCAGAAATTGGTTATGGTATTAAAGCTATACGACCAGAACAGCACATGCCTAAAAGCTATTTAGCTGCTCCTTCGCAGGCAATGTTTCACCAGTTTCCCGTTGAAGCAGCTAAATCTACGAGTAATAACGAGGATATACAATACTTGCCAATTGAGGACTCTCAGATACTGCAGCTCAAGGGAGAAATATTTGAAATAAAAAATGAGCTGGCTATACTGTATAACAGAGCGAAGGAACTAGAGGATAAAAGTTTACAAGATCAGGAAAAGCTTAACATGTATGAAACATCTATGTTTCGTTATAATGTTATTCTTAATCATATTTCACAGCTTGTGGAAGAGTTACGTTTAGTTAGTAGAGAAACTTGCTTGCCTTGATTAAATAAGTTAAAAAAGGCTATGAATAAAAGCTTCAGAGTTATAAAATTATAACAGCCAATATTAGACATAAATTTTTATTTAAATATTTAAAATAGTAGGTTAATAAACTCAAATCTTAAAACATATTTTTTTATTTATTAAAAATGGAATTCAAGGCCATAGCTACAATTCAATTAAACTTATTATTCTTTTCGCCAGATACCAAGATTGGTCAAGGTATAGCTACTGTTTTATCTTTAGATGATTTACAAAATCATCTTTTAAAGCTTGGAGTTAATGATAAAGTTTTACTATCATTAATAAATGAGCTCCGCGAAAGCTTAACATTAGCAGTAGTAGAAAGTCTTCAAATTACCCAAAAGCCAATTGCTCTTGAACAGTTACCTAAGATAGATTTTTGTCATGAAACAATAGAGGCAGAACAGCGAATAGATGCTGAAAAAGATCTTTTTGCGGCTGAATAAAGTATAGCCATAATATGCTTAACAAAACATACTTGCATATATATTGTATTTTACTTCGATTTAGCTATATATCATGAGAGAGAAATAGCTAGATAAGATACTTGAACTTTTTAATTTATAAACTATGAACTTATACTTATCTTCTGATATAAGTCAACTTAAACAACTTTGCAAGCACCTTGAAAATCAAGTTAATATTTTACAGTTCCAAAACAAAGAACTGGAATATTTATTACGTAACTGCCGTCAAGACCTCGACGATCAAGTTCTTGAAAGACAAATTATTGAGAAATTATTAGATCAACATAAAGAAGCACTTATTGAAAAGCATGCAGAAGTACAAAACAAAGCTCAAACAATTCAAACACAAGTCCTTGCTATAGCCAGCCTTAGTGAAGACCGCCAAAAGCTTTTAAATGCAATTTGTGAAAGGGATCAGTTTATGGTGAAGGTATATAACACGGAAAAAAACAATAACAATATCCCTCACTATGAAGCTAGCAATTCTAAGAAAAGGAAACTGGGGGAATAGGGTAGCATAGGCGAATGTTAATACAGTTTGTTTAAAGATAACTGCCTCTTGTATTATTTGAGTTGTTGGTGTAATAGCAAAGAAAACTATCATAGCAAAGGAAGACACGACAGGCCCAAATCCCTTACTGGTCCTGAATAACCTAATTAACTCATTTTAAATTAATATGTAACTGTTTGGTTAGTCTAGGGTAAAAAATAACATTGGATTTGTATACAATTAAACAATTTAAACAAATAAATAATACGCATAAAGGCACTCTATGGCTGAAATCTATAATTTAAATATAAGTATTATAATAAATTAATTATTCCATTCTTGCGCGCCGTTTAGCAAACTGCACTCTGTAACATGTTTCCCTTAAGTATTTACATAGTCTCATAAGGCTTTATAGCAAGAATATCTACCCTGTTAACCGGTTTATGTAAGCTTATAAATGCTTATAACAAATGGTGAATAGGAGAAACTTACACCTCAATAAAAAGCCCCTGCTGAAGTAAATAGTCCTGTAACTGATGTACCAGTTCTCTGCATCGATCCACGGAGTAGTGCCTTTGTTCAAGGCCGCGGACAAAGATCCCCTTCATTCGTTCAACAAAGCTCTTCAACACATCAACACCATAATGACTGAATCCATCTGGTATAACCTCAATAGTTCTCGTATTCACATACTCAATGTTGTAGCCTGCGTCTTTCAATTCGCGAACACACTCCTTTTCGTCAAGATCAAAAGAGAAGCCTTTGACATCTCTGAGGGCATCTAGCGACTGCAGCCATTCGCTCCATATGCTGCTGGGGACTGCGGTGCTATTCATGGGTCGGTAGATGTCGTTAATATATCTGATAAGCCCCCCTTCTCTCTGACAACCGAAAGCTGCGTGAAAAGTTTCTCCCCTGTTCTTGATGTCACCATCCACGTTGCGGCAATTGATATAATCGAAACGGTTGTACCATCCCCATTCCCGCTCATTAACGTCAACCACATAAAATGTTGAGTTTATTGGTACATGGTGAGGGTAAATGGGAGCTAAATGCATCCCAATAACACTTGTCTCTCTGTGCATTTCTGCCGCCTCCCTAATTAAAATGAGTGGGGATCTCAAGTTTGACTGAGAGGGTCTTACATTGCCCAGGCACCCCATCCTGTACTAACATCTAGAATAGTTTTAACATGGCTCGCCTGCTTGGGTAAAAGCATGCCTTCATCCCTTTCAACATGAAAGGCATGTCTGTTAATGAGTTAGCCTGTGACGCAAAACTGCTGTTGATGGAACCCCAACATGGCTTCATCGTAATTCTTCATGGCGCAATCGATGCGAAATCTAGGACCATATTAGAATATAAATCCCTGTATTACGGGCTTTTTACGCCTACGGGCTGAACTTGTCTTGCGGAAATCTCATTCCGTCAACATCGTAGAAAGGGAACGGAGGATGATTATGCTGAATATCTTTCCCATTCTGGTTTGACATTTTGGTTGGTGGGTAGAGAATAAAGGGTTGGGTAACACAGCCGCCAATATGTGTCGCAGCCCAGGAATAAATACAAATATTCTGGAACGTGTTTTTTTGATAGTGTAAAGTAATTGGTATCTGTTTATCAATATTATTAGTATGGAGGTCAACGTCTGGTCAGCTTTAGCACATGATCATAAAAGTAACTGCTCGATGTTGAATAACAGCCTTTAAACAGGAGGTGGCGGACGATGTGTCTATTCATTACAACTAACGCGGTCACTGTGTGGCGCCCATGTGACCCTTCTTCTAATTGCTGACGTTCAGGTGGTATTATGGTTCCACTTATTGATAAAGATAACTCATAACTATTCCCAGCTCAGGTGAATATCTTTTACGCAAATGTTAATCGAGGAGGCTATGCAGTGACATGGACTAAATGGGCACAGGAATTACATAGCCAGACAAATGACGCTCATTCTACTTGTATACTACGCAATTTTTGGTATAGGCAGGGCAAGGAAGGTCTATTGTGACATCACTTCCGGCCTGAGTATGGTGTCGTGTAGAAAATATCATTTCATGCCGCAGATCCGGCCAAAGTAGTGAGGGTCAGACATTAAGGAATATAAAAACGTAGCTGGAACTTTTTACGTGACTTATTTACAAAGTACATAAACTCTGTGTCTCTCACATACAATCTACTGTTGTTTCCTTTCCTCCAAACCCTTTAGTACACTAAGATCCGGGGTATGCTCTATACAAGTCCTACTTGGCACCCTGCCCAAATATGGCTTCGCTCCCAAAGTCCTTCGTTCGCAAACCTAAACCGGATATTATTGTTTTTCATACGCATCTGACTTACTGCTGGCCCGGCGGCGAAAAGGAGACACACAGAATGGCAAAAGAAGAGATAGAATGGCGTAAAGCCGAGGAACGCTGCAGAAGAACACAGATTCTGGCTCGGAAATACCTCATCGAAGTTATGGGCCACAATACATCGAATGCCCATAACATCACGCCGGAGATCTTATTCCCAGCCTCTATGATTCCTTCAAATATTAAATCCACAGACAGTACGTAACCAAAGCATTATATTAAAGTTGGCGTTAACATATAACAAGTTCTTTAGACATTCGAAACAAAATCTATGAGTGATTTTAACAGATCGTTGCACATAAGGCAAAACAATTGTACTGTATCAGGGGCCATAAACGGCCTCATAGTATGGTTAGAAGCAGGCAGTCGTATTTAAAAGGAGTAGAAAATGTGCTTTTATCAGAGGATATACAGGGTCGGCCGAAACGAGTGTCCGCCTTCTTGAGTTCAGAAAGTTTTATTTACGCACAGACTAATGCGCCACATGTGGCTTATACCGTATGCCTACTGTAATCCAAAAGTACTCATTAGACCTGCCTAAAAGTGGGTGGTTACACTGTGCTGCAGGAACAAGCTCTAGTTCAGGTACCCGACGTTCCACCCCTCACTGCCCACCATCTTTTGCCATTATTTCTTGTCCTGTTGTCCAGAAGCAACTTCTGGATTCTTCATAAATCAGCCAGTCCTGGCTATTGCAAATCGTACCGATGGCACGGCAGCTAACCAGTTCTAAGCATAAGCAGGTCCAATCTTTACTCATCACAGAAAATTCGACACGCAAGATAGCCAGGAAAGTCGGATGCAGCGAGCGCGCTGTTCGTAGATTTCGCTCCAATGTGCGTCGATTTGGGACCACGCGACCACCACCAAACAGAACCGGTCGCAAGCCAACGGTATCACCGCGTATGTTAGATGCGCTATGCGGCGAACTGATAAACAAGCCATGCATGTATCGTGAGGAGATGATATCGTTTCTTCTGGACGAGTTCGATGTAATCGTATCGCTTAGCAGTATCAGCCGTGCCTTGCGCTCCAGGGACTGGACAAACAAGATAACCCGCCGTGTCGCGAAGCAAAGAAACTCGCTGCTACGTCATCTCTACCACTACAAATTGTCAAAGTACAAATCGTATCACCTGATTTTCATCGACGAGTCTGGCTGTGATACTCTGGCGGCGCAGCGGCGGAAAGGATGGGCCCCTCGAGGAACAACACCGGTCCATACCGCCGAGTTCAAGCGTGAGAGGAGGCATCAGTTTATTACGGCCTACACCCAGGATGGGGTCATACTCTCGCGTATATTCCAAGGCTCAACTGACCATATTATATTCGAGGACTTTATCAGGCAGCTACTTCGTCACTGCGAAAGGTTCCCACAGCCCAAGTCTGTCCTGGTGATGGACAACGCAGGATTTCACAGAGCATCGCAATTGAGGCAGTTGTGTTCCGATGCGGGGGTTGAAATTCTTTTTCTCCCCCCTTATTCGCCAGATCTAAACCCAATAGAAGAACATTTTGGGGAAGTAAAAGGCTACATCAGGAAGGAATGGTGTAAGCAAGATACCAAAGGTCTTCCTTTCGCCACCTTCCTGAGGTGGTGCATAAATCGCATAGGAGCAAAACGTGAGAGTGCTGAGGGTCACTTTCGTCACTCTGGGATTACTGTAGAATATCCAAACAAATAGCGCAGCCAAGCAGTATTTCTGTTCCGGGAAGAGGGAGAGGTAACTAATTCTATAGACTTTCAAGCTCTATCCTTTTCTAAAGCTGCCGACCATTCATCCACCTTGCTTACCCACTGGTGTGCTATACCCCGCGAAACTCCCTGTGAGACAAAAAATTTAATCTCCTCTTCCTGCGCCTCAAAGAGTCGATCTAGGGTAAGGCGCTCCAGGAATGTGATCTTGGCAATCGTGTGGAACTCTTCTTTCCAATCACCATCATCCACCTGGTCGCAGTGCCAATCACGGTAACGATCAGTGGCATTGTCACGAGGGCCTGTAATTTTAATCTTCTTGACTAGGGGCGCGGCATCGGCCCCAGGCATGACATTGGTGATACTAATCTGAGGCCCGTCGACCTGCTTCCTCTTGTTTAGCGGGTTTAATATTTCGTTCTGATAGTGTTTTGGCACGTCGCTATGCTCTTTTATTTTGCCACCCTTTTCCGCGTATTCAACAATCTTCAGCAAGACGCTAGTTGTTACTGCATAACGAGTCCCAGTCTCCGGGTTGCGCCAACAGTACGGTCCTACATCACAGCCCGCTCCGGGGCATTCTAAGAGGTCATATACTTGCTCCCAAATCGGCACGTCGCTCGCGGGATCCTCGGCATTATGGATCGCAGCCCGCTCATTCAGCTGAGTTTCTGTAGCATTTCGACCGCCCCGCCCCGCCCTTGTCAATTTTAGTTGACCAGTCTCCTTGAAAATAAAAACGATCTTAATAGTCAGCTTCTTTCCTCTGCTAACAAGATCGGACCAGCTCGTAATCTGCTCGTCTACCTCGCTCCATTCAATATCAAGACTAGTAAACCGCTTTGGTATGTCATGTTCGCCCCTTGCATTTATAGATATGGTGATTTGGGTTTCATCGGGCTCGTGGTTATCTTCCAGACGTTTCTCTTTCACGATCGCATCGATCTCGGACTTGAGGCTGGCCTCCCAAAATTCGCTGGGGTAGCGGTCGATGTTCTGCACTGCGCTTCCTGTAAGCTTGTTGAGTCTCGACTTTTTCAAGCAAAGTGTCCAGTTGATGGTGTACGGGCAACACTTGAATGGAGCGTGGTTTGGCACTTGACTTTGACCCTCAATAACTGCACTGCCTAATGGAGTTTGCCGTCGCTGGCTTGGGACACCAGGACTGCCAAAGTCTGGAGGGGCAGGAGTTGAGAAATCGAAGTGGTCGTAGCCGTTATCGCCATCATATAGCCATCGGCTTGCATCAAGGGTCTCATCGCTCATAGTGGCAAACCTGAAGACGACTCGAACTGAGCATAGTGTACAGTCCAAAGACAAACAAGTCAAGCCACCCTCAGCGCCATTTGGGGGCTTGGTCTTGGTCAAGCTCTCCGAGTCGTTCTATGGTATTCTATGGCCTTCTATGGCACTAGTAGAGTAGAGTGGGGCTCTGGTGCGAACTGGGGTAATTGACCTGGATTCATCAAAGGCGATGGGATATTTGGCCCAGTAACTTATGTTTCTCAACGAAATCATAAAGCAGTTGTAGTATATATTTATACGTGTAGAGATAAAAGTGATGAGAGTGTATGTAAAATCTTTCAAAGGTTATTGAAAATCTTATGTTAATAATGCCAAAGCTACGGTGGAGGGGCAATCAGTGGTGCAAGCTTTATGTGATGGACGTGCGAGTGGAGTCGAATTTGGACTGCGACCCCACTAGGTAGCTTTCGGAAGCGTGTACCATTGCTAAATATTGTATGTAACGAAGAAGCGAAAGCTCTGAAACTCCTGCCTGATTTTATCTATGTATATATATCGAATGTATGAATGCGTATCACGAAATGAAAATCAGACACCATAAGCTTTTTCGATTGTGTGTGTAACGCTCTCTGGATCATTGCTAAATCCCGTTGCCCGTAAGGTCCGCCATGACCGAATATGCATTTTTGCTGAGTTTGTGCATGATGAGTCGGATAATCTTGGTCCGATCTTCAAATGCCCAACAAGCGTAATCAGGCTGCAACAGCGTCAACGACCGCCATAATCTGTAGCAGTATTATCCGCTTCTGAATACACTCTCAAGAGGAATTAAGAAGATTTGCTAAGAGAACCTATCTTTTATTATCTGCATAGCCTTATAAACCACTTTATTGCCCTTCCCATTCAGGCAGCCGCAATGAGTGGTCCGTCATTCGAAGGCTCGGTTGAAGCCCGCAATCTCCTGGTAGGCACTAGTGCCTCACATGGAGGAACACTCAATGTCAATATCTATCGCTCGGACGCAAAGCCTGATGGAAACGAGAAAGACACCGACTTTACCCTTACTGCCGATTTGTCGCAAGTGACTGAAGTGGCCCACTTCGTGGCAAGAGAAGAGGAGCTAACGCAGATGCGTGAGATCCTGAGAAATGCCCCAACGCGCCGCACCGTCATCGTCCATGGGCTAGGTGGGATGGGAAAGACCCAACTCACGATAGAATACATCAAGCGCAATTATACTGATTACTCAGCTATCATCTGGCTAAATGCGAAAGACGAGGCATCACTGAAGGAGAGCTTTGCCCGAGCAGCCAGGAGCATAGTCCTTCAGCATCCATCATTGATCTATATGAAGGATACCGAAGAAAGCCCGGATCTCGATAGGCTAGTACGTGCTGTTAACCGGTGGCTTAGTGAGCCCAATAATAACAAATGGCTGGTCGTTTACGACAATTACGATTTTCCTAAGCTTGATAGGCGAGATGAAAGCGAAAATATTGAAGTTTCAGGGGACATCGTGAACGAAAGAAGTGCGGTCGAGAAAGAGACAATAGTAACAAAGGCTTTTGACATACGCCTCTTTTTCCCCGCCGCCTTCCATGGCGCTATCATCGTTACAACTCGATCTTCTGCAGTTAAAATCGGTCGGTTAGTACACTTGCAGAAGTTCAAGGATATCAAAGATAGTCTGGAAATACTCGCTTTTACATCGCAAAGACAGGATACATATAATAGTAAGCTAACTTGGATGTATAACTTGAAATCATAGTTGACATTACCACAGATAGTGCAGCAGCTCAACTTGCACGGAAGCTCGATGGATTACCCCTTGCTCTCTCGACTGCGGGAGCGTACCTTGAAGAAGTTTCAACGAGCTGGGAAGAATATTTCGGGTTATATCAGAAGTCATGGCTACAGCTGCAAAGGGCCAGCCCCAAGCTGTTGACGTATGAGAACCGCGCTATGTACTCAACCTGGGACATCTCATATCAGCACATCAAGCAGAAGAACAAAGCAGCGGCAATGCTACTGAAACTGTGGGCGTACTTTGATAACGAAGATTTATGGTATGAGTTGCTCCAGCAGAATAGATCTGATACAGATGGGTGGTTAGAGAAACTTATGCAAGATCGACTCCTCTTCGACGAGGCTATGCGAGTGCTTCGCAGCCATGGACTTGTAGAAATTGGCTCTGGTGGATACAGCATACATGGATGCATTCATGCGTGGATTGTTTATGCGCTGAACCCGACATTAGATACGGAAATGGCATGGCTAGCTGTAAGGTGTGTGGCCTCAAGTGTGCCGGACGATACTGAACCGGAATATTGGTTCATACAGCGGCGGCTTCTTCGGCATGCAGAACGATGTTTTGAAACTGTAGTAGCAGATTCAGAGCTGCAGGAAGGAGATGAGTGGGTGCCCCATCAGTTTGCGATGCTTTTTAAAGATCAAGGACAACTCAGCTATGCAGAGGCCATGTATGATCGAGCGCTTCAAGGCAAAGAGAAGGCATGGGGACCCGAGCATACATCAACGCTCGATACAGTCAATAATCTAGCGATTCTCTACGCTAATCAAGGACGATTTAGCGATGCAGAGGCCATGTATGATCGAGCGCTCCAAGGCTACGAGAAGGCATGGGGACCCGAGCATACATTAACGCTCGATACAGTCAATAATCTAGCGATTCTCTACGCTGACCAAGGACGATTTAGCGATGCAGAGGCCATGTATGATCGAGCGCTTCGAGGCAAAGAGAAGGCATGGGGACCCGAGCATACATCAACGCTCGATACAGTCAATAATCTAGCGATTCTCTACGCTAATCAAGGACGATTTAGCGATGCAGAGGCCATGTATGATCGAGCGCTCCAAGGCTACGAGAAGGCATGGGGACCCGAGCATACATCAACGCTCGATACAGTCAATAATCTAGGTCTTCTCTATGCTAATCAAGGACGATTAGGCGATGCGGAGGCCATGTATGATCGAGCGCTCCAAGGCTACGAGAAGGCATGGGGACCCGAGCATACATCAACGCTTAATACAGTCAATAATCTAGCGATTCTCTACGTTAACCAAGGACAATTTAGCAATGCAGAGGCCATGTATGATCGAGCGCTTCGAGGCAAAGAGAAGGCATGGGGACCTAAGCATACATCAACGCTCTCTATAATCAATAATCTAGCAATTCTCTATAAAGATCAAGGACGATTAGGCGATGCAGAGGCCATGTATGATCGAGCGCTTCGAGGCAAAGAGAAGGCATGGGGACCCGAACATACGTCAACGCTCGATACAGTCAATAATCTAGCGGGTCTCTACGCTGACCAAGGACGATTTAGCGATGCAGAGGCCATGTATGATCGAGCGCTTCGAGGCAAAGAGAAGGCATGGGGACTCGAGCATATATCAACGCTCGATACAGTCAATAATCTAGCGATTCTCTACGCTGACCAAGGACGATTTAGCGATGCAGAGGCCATGTATGATCGAGCGCTCCAAGGCTATGAGAAAGCTTTGGGTAGTTCTATGGTCGAGACCTACCCTCCTGCACTCATTACTATGGAAAACCTTGGGGATCTTTTGTGTACCCTCAACAGGCTGGAAGAGGCGCGACTATACTATACACGGGCGGAAGCCGGATTACGTACTGTGCATGGATCCCAGAGCGAGAAGTATCAGAGAGTCATCTCTAAATTACAGGCGCAGACAAAGTTACTGAGAGAGATAAAACCAGCTTCTTCACGCAAACGCTTTCAATCACGCAAGCTCTCCGACCGGTTCGCTAGCGCATTTCGCCGCATGTTTTCAATGGATAAACCTTAAGCTAGATTTATTTAGCCAGAACGTTGAAACATGGTGCTGAATGGACCAGTGCTCCTGATTCATTTAGATCTTGCATTGCTGCTAGTTGATTTGAAAAGCGAAGAGCAGTTGTGATAGAGGAATCGAGTTCAAAGCAAGGGCCTCATCCCTAAAGAAGCGTTCTTCGCCTTACGTTTTACTCCGTTGGATGGCTATCCCTATATGACCGCAGGTCACATGCTTGTCGGGCAAACCGTAATTTCCCCTTGTAGCTAGCTACAGAGATTTCTTCGAATCATTAGTAATCTATGCTTCAATCCATGCCTAAGTCTAACATACTTGACGCGGTTAGAGGGCCTTGACTACAAAGAGTCTGCTATTGTCCTATAAAGGTGCATTTTGAGGAAGGATTTGTGCTAAGTCACTAGGTATATGATGAAGTGCTGGAGCGTTTCTTATAGAAACCCATAGATACCCATAGAAACTCGTCCCACCCATTTCGCTGGCTATCGTATGGTGCCTCGCATGAATCAGGATGAATGTGGGTCTGAAATGCAATGTATCATGGATCCCTAGACCCATACAAGAATAGAGTACCGTTGAGGTGACTTTGTGCCAGTATAGGAAAAGCATATTCACACGGTATAAGCCACACCGTGTCCAGAAATGGCCGTTCTTAAAACTGATTGCGAAACAAGAAAGCGGACACTCGTTTCGGCCGACCCTGTACCAAACTATTATGGCCCTCAAGAGTCTGAACACAGGTGTTCCAGTCCTTTTCTACAATCAGCGCTGAGAGTATCCATGTTGGCTCTTCGCCCTTACATATGCTCCGTATTTTGCTCTTCTCGGGACTAAAGATAAGCGCAGATACGTATACTTGAAGTGGCGTATGCTCAATCACCCAACTATTTCGAGAAATAAATCGCCAAGCATCTTGTATCAACTTAACTTTTGGCTTTCAGGTATTTTTGCCTGCTCTAGTTATCTTATGTTTAAAATGGAGTTTAGACAAACAGATACGAACTTCTAACAGCTCCGTAGACGCTGTTTTCGAATAAACATCTTTTGTCCTAACTTTGAGCCAGCGGAAATATGTTCGAGGTGACTTCTGCTTTATTATTTGTTTATCTTGAGCAGAAAGTCGCTCGGAATCCTCAACTGAACTTAACCTTTGGCCTTTGGCTGTTTGTTCCTGTTATAATTAGCTAATTTTTGAAAGATATTCGATTATCTATACACTCACTCGAACTAGACTTTCAAGCCTTGTCATCGAACGGACGCCTTCTGATACGCCTCGCACAAGACTTAAGGCTTCAAGCCAATGAAGGAAGTGACGGTGCAAAAAACTGTCAATTAAGCCACCATCTTGGAAGACATGTCGCACATTTTCGCCAAGACCGCAATCATGGAGATGGTTAATTCAGTAGACGCATGAGTACCGCACTACAGCTAGCGGATCTATATCGGGTTGTTGGACTTGATTGATTGGGTATCCTGGAGCACCAAGACTATACATATCGCGTTTTAACGTGTCTTTCATGACTTGTAATGATTGAGAAAAAATAGTATAGTGAATATCTTGAGGGCTGGATGTAGAGATAGTAGACCAGACCTTGGCTGTAGTTAAGTAATCTTTTGCTGATTGATGGATGAAGTAGACCGTGTCACTACGAATAGTTAAAAAGGATCTACATAAGTATATAAACTCTTAAAATGACAACGGGCTTTTTAGGAATTCTTTACTCTCGATGAGACAGCAAAGCTCATGCACGGTAACAGGTCGGTAGACGGCCGTTACTACGGCAAGGACTTGTTTGCAGAGAAAGAAAGACCCATTTATCGTCTAATTTGAGTATCTGGTGCAGCATTCGCTCGTATAAAGAATTGAGACTTTGAGTTCTTCAGCTGCATTCTCCCATTTGTAAAGCTTCTCGAGGTTTTGACAAATCAAGACAACCCAGAGAAAGGTATCGCGAGAGTTAGAAACCAGGTACTGTTGGATGATATGTTGTTTTTTTTTGCGTTGTAATCCTTTTGGCGTGCTAGGCGTTTTATCTTGTACTGGATGTAAGTCTGAACGGCAGCAGAGATAGAATCCTGGTTCAGCTCAAGACATAACCTGATCTTCTATTCAGTATTGTCGAGTTTCTCCTTAATGTTAGGCCAGTTGCGACTTGAGACAATCCACTTGGCATGAGAAGAGGAGCAGGCCTGAGAAATAAAGTTGAGCAGGCGTGGAAGATCTTCCGTATACTCATTGAGAGCGTTAATGATCAACACCACATCTCCAAGGCTAAGATCATTAAGCATCGCCATTAATATCTTACATAGCGCTATCCAGGCATTGCCATCTTTAAACAACTGTTTGCCTGCGTGATTGTACTTCTCTTGAACATGAGAAATAAGCGATGGCTGTTGAGCGACGAGGTTATAGATAAGCCCTCGTAGCACAGCTATCGCATTTCTCAGTCTTGCTTCAGTTGCCTGGCAAAAGAAGTACGACAGGCGATATACTGCAAGCTTCTCCAATTCATTGATAATGCCGTATAACAGCATTGTTTTCCCCTTACTAGGATCTCCCTTGATCCAGAGTAGGCGGTATTGCCGATTGTTAAGCCATGCTTGGAAGTTCGCATGGTCAAGGATCCAGAAATAGGAATCTTTAAGCAAACCGCCTTTAGTTTCCTTGATACGTGTCTTGTCATCGCGAGGGTCGGTAAGTCGTAGATCTGCGAGGCAACGGTCTCTAACATGGGCCGAATGGTTGTGGACATCGCCTTGATAGATCGTGGTATTATTGCCGAAAGTGTTATTAGTAATACGCGCGGTTGTGATGGGAACCCATACCTGCACCGCCGGCGGTGCAAATAAAATATCTTACTAAAAGCTAACCCAGTCACAGCAAAGCTATTACCAGATATAGTACACATTAATCGCTATAAGTCAATTTAAACCACTATAATAGTAACAATACCCCCGAGAATTAGCTACTAATACCACTATAAGCTATTCTAACAGCTATTCTAACAGATATTCCATCAGCCATTTCATCAGTTATTCGATCAGCTATTCGATCAGCTATTTCAATCAGCGCCTTTAACTAGCTATTACAGTGAATAAACAAAAGGTCTTTAGCGCTAGACCCTACTAGAGTTTGCCGGACTAGCTTTAACGCTAGCCTGAATAAGTAAGTTATAGCCTAAATAACAATGCTTATTACATAAGATATCTTATTTGCACCGGGGGACGGTGCGGGTAACGATCCCCAACGCCGTAGCATTCGTTACATAACCAAGCACGTGCTTGCAGCACGAGCCTGTAACAATAATATAGAAATCAAGATAGATCTTAGCCAATGTTCTGTACCTCATAACTTGCGTTAAAAAAGAACATAATCAGTTATATTCCCCATAAGGTCTGGCATTGGAAATCTTATTTATTTCACCTAATTCATTATGATTAACGGATTTTCCCTTATCTGATACATATGCCAACTATTTATACCACGATTCGATATGAACATTAGCTATTCACTGCGTTTATTCTACATATATAGAAAATGACTATTGAGTCACTTATCAATCCTTCATTGACGTCTCATGTGCGGCATTCTACTTATTCAATCACTTCTCTTACTGTAGAACACGTAGTATCCATATCTACCATGCCAAACATGGTGCATTTCCAAGGCCATATGCTTAAGCGAAAGAAATACGTTTTGCACCACAGATGGCAACCTGGATACTTCATTTTGAAAGGCACTCAACTGGATATGCATAGGAGCGAAGAGCAGATTGGCCATATTATCGAGTCCATCAACACGGAGAGCTACTCGGTCACACTGCCAGACTCGTCGCCAATATCTCAACTCATTGCGGTATTCGGAGGAGTTTCATTGTTACAAAGATACAGAAAGGAAAGAAACATGCATGCTTTCGTTTTTAAGCTGACTTTACAAAGAAACAAACACATTAGCTCTATAAACAAGTTTAGTGATATATACCGCCAAAGCCCTCGAGCTTGGATGCGAAGTAAGTCAAACGAAACACATTACTTTGCTGTCAAGAGTAAGGATGAGTTGCAAAACTGGATGCAGCAGCTGCTGCTCGCTGGGATAGCAATGCACCGTACTGGATACAAGATCTGTGTCAATGACAAAGAGATAATAACTCACAACTACAACTACATAATTTAGAATCATTAAACAAGAAATACTGGGCGCACTCTACATACTCATTATGCATATATGTAGTATTGCTTATGGTACATGGGGGACAAGGGAAATTGCGAAATAAAGAGTCTGAAAACACATAAAAATGATGTGTCAAGGGAAGTAAAAAACCTTCGAAGCCGGTGTGAGGGTGCAGACTGTATTCTGGGGTAGCGTCACGTAGCTTCTTCTTAGGAGGATGCCGGAAAAAACGAGTGCCGAGATGGATTGTAAGATAAAAGAGGAATTAGCTAGATTTGTATGATGGGGAATCAACCTTTTACCTTCATTCATATGATTTGATCACTTTTGTTATGTATGATATTTGCGTTCCATTCTTATAATCAAGCCTATGTATTATTACCTTCGTTTCTTTTGTTTTTCTGTTCTAAGCATCTGATCAGATAGTGATCTATTACTATCACTTGCATTGGACCTACACGACCTCATCACGCTGATCTACATCAGCTGGCAATTAGGACTTCTCGTTTAGTCGTTACTCAAAATCCATCAATTCAACCTAGGTTACCCGGGACTAGCGAAGGTTTTTAGTCTTCTGTGTCCCTTGTTGTTGTTGTGTTTTCTTCGCTATCACACCAGAAATGGTATGTAGCTTGTCCGGAGAGTATGTATGTATTTACACTAAATATGTATGCATTATAGGATAATCAGGCTTATCATAATAGAAGCGACTATTGGACGCTGAAACACTTGTAGCCATTTATGGTTCTTATAAATATTCTATATAATAAATACATCCTCCATCAAGGGCGCACGTATTAACGTGTACTATCTGGATACACCATTTATATATTCTACATGGGATATCAAAAGATTGGCTATACTATCATTAGTCGCTATGGAAAATAAGAAATTTAAGACTAAGCTCTTCGACATTTCACAATGTATGACTTGCTTATTTGGTTGTTGGTGTCCCTGCATTGGTACGTACTCAGGCCTCCAACTTCCTTTGGCGATGACTTCTCCTTACTTGCTGACCATTTACATCGCCAGTTTACGGGAGAACCATGAAGCGGCTCAAACATCCCAGCTCTGAACCGGATTCTTTTAATGATGATTGCATGAAATTCTGCGGTATTTGTTGTTTTACTGGCAGCGGCTGGCTGTATGATAGTTCTTCTCTCAACAATGTTAGGTAGCATGTGGCTAATCCTCAACTGTTACAGCTGCAACATATTTGCGAGAAATGACATTCGGCGCAAAGCAAGCATCAAAAAGGACCACTGTAACGATTGTTGCGTAAGTTTTTGGTGCCTTCCCTGCGCTCTTGCTCAGCAAGATAAGGAAGTCAAGACTATGTCCATGTCCATGGCACAGCCATACCAGATAAACCCTTTGATGACCATGGGGAATATGCAAGTTAATGTACCTATCCAAAAGAAATGAGACGTTTACATACAAGACGATGTTTATAGTGAGCATAGAAAGATCTCAAAGGGACCTCTTCTCGAATTTCGCGTTATTTTCTCTTACCCTATCTCAAATTTAAGCGAGTCTATTTCTTTTAAACTCGAAGGCATTTACATAATGAAGACTACTTCCATATCCCCTTCGTCTTGCAGCTTCTAAGCTATGAATCAAATTATCGCTGTACTTATTTGAACTAGTTCTTGTACATCCAACCCTCTCTTTAATTAATTCTATCTTTTACTTCTCATTGATAAGAAATTCCATTGGTAAATGAGTTCTGGCACGTAGAACCCCTGATATCCTACATCAAATCTTATTGTCACTACTTCTCAGGTCGTCAGCAGGTAGCAGTGAGGATACTTTTGCAGCCTTTTGATGTGAAACAAATGCTTTGAGCCGACAAAACGTTAATGGAACCCGATTTCTTTTGTTACTGGTTTAAGATGAGCTAAGATCTAACTTCTTTCATTGATATGAGGTAAAAGCCGACAGCCCTTTATGGCTGAACAAAGAGCTATGTCAACTGTCGGCTATACGTAGTAAACGTAATAGGCTGAGACAAGCTTATTTGATTCTCCAAATAGCAACATTTGTAAAACCGCGCTAATTCAGCGATGTTTGATCAGCAACGTGTGTAGAAGAGCAATGATTTGTTTTTTTCTAATCCTATTCAGACTGAGTCAAATGTGGTAGGATTGGATGAATATAGTTTAGAGCCAAAGACGTAGAGAACTTGGAAACAAACAAGATAAAGCAAATTTCAATGTATCAAGCGTATTTGCCTCAAACTTAGCATAACATTAAGTTAACAACATAGGTCATCCCCAGTTTTCATTCTGGAGGTATAGTATACGTGGTAGAAGAACTCACAACGCGATTATTTGACATAAAAGTCTTGTGCTTTTCCTATACCCATATCTTAATCGCATAGGCACTTTAGTTAAGGTCATGAATACTTTTGTTTGCGTGACAAGTGCTGAAGGGTAGTCGCCTTGTCCGGTAATACTTTGGTGAGAACGAATACCCCGGTTCGGACTTTTACCCTTTCTTCAAGTATTCTTTTTCTAAATCAGAGTCCTGAAGGCTCTTCTCGACTCAAAGAAATAAACGGCGATGCGTTTCAGCGACTCTTTCATGGGTTTAATACTCACAGCTTCTGCTGCTGCCCAAAGCGGCACTGTTGCTGCGGGCTCTGGCTACCCAATCGTCAACCCGGTGTTCCCGCCACTTTCACATCTGCTCTTTAGCGACGTCGTCTCTAAAGCCAAACGACTGTTTCTAGATGTATCAGACGGTATGGCCTTAGAACTCAAAATAACCGATAACCCCTTCACCGCAGCCATATTTCCCATCACAGACATTGAAGTATTGGATGAGCACGTCTGCACCTCGAGCACTAATATCTGCATCCGGACAACAGACTTCAATTTTTTGGGGGGGGTTGTCAATCTCCCTGGGCTTTTCACTGTCTGCTCTCTGTTGATCGATGTGGCGGAACTGATTCTGGACGATGCGGGCGTGGGATATGTTGCTAAACTGAGAGGTCTTCTCTCGTCAGCACAATTTGCTGTCTCACCAAGCAATGCTTTATATGACAACGAAGTCAACCGAGTGGATTACAATGAATTAACTATTGGTGAATTTATTAATACTACTATAGAATTTGATGGTTTGTCGAGGATCTCTATCGAGATGGCGACTGTTAATCAACTAATTAAAGTTATATAGTAAGTTGGAGTAAGTTGAATTCAATTTCTTCTCATGCGATATTCGGGTCGATGCATCTTTTCTCTCCCGAAAACGAGGTAATAGAACGTGGAACTGATGCTACGCTTCCGTGGTTTATTTACAAAAGTGTGTCCAATCCACTCTCCCCAGACTCGGGCAGGTGGCTGACTCACCACTCAGGTTTCTTTGAGCCGTTGGAGAATCCAACTTTCCACATATCTCAACTACCCATGTACAACTACTTCGAATTCATCATCTTTCGGTACGCGCTTAGAATCATCATGGGCAAGCCAATAGAGCTGATTCTATCACTCTCGCAACTGGGGCTGCCCCCTTCCTCTATAACCCGTTATTGGCTGGAACTTCGACTCCGGACCGACTACGTCGGCGCCATCCGTATATCTCCAGTGATCAGCATCCCAGGATTTCCCAATAACCATATATACGATTATAGCAAAAAGGTACCCGTGGATCACCAAGTCGGATCGACCGGCCCGTACGCCGATGCCGTACGTACAAGGGTCAATAATATACTAAGCCAAATCTTCATGCCTATAGTGGGACTGCAACCCCATATGGAGGCTACCGCAGCCTTTAAGGGCACCGAAGTTGACGATACTTCTAAAAGCAAACCAGCCTTGGAAGCCAGGCATGGTGGAAATATAAGTATCATGGCCATGCCATTTGTCAGTCATGGCATCTCGTTCATGCAGCGTGGCTTCTTCTGGGCAAACTGTACAAGATTAAACACCTTCATAAATCAGTGCTCTAAGGGCATTGAATTACATATTGAATAGAAGTGATAATTACTGGTCGCCCATAGCCTTTCACAGTGCATACGTACCGTACCGCAGCTTTAGGTCAAGATGCTTCGGCATCTATGTCAGTTCACAGAGGTGCAAGTAGATACTCTAACAGGCTACTGGAAGGTTTCACAGAATATGTATTCCCCTTTTCTGTAGATAGTATAAGGATCGGTATAGATTTGAGGATGTTTTTGCCTGAGCTCGAAATGGCCTCTTAGGCGTTTGATTTATACGGCAAGTCTAAACAAGCTCTTTTTACCAATTTCTCGGGACCCGCAACTGTATGTGTAGACGGTATCCATCAACCGATGGACAACAATAATCTATGCAGTAAATAGTAGTGCTATATATATGTACTTAGTGATTAGTTATCTTCTAAGATAGAAAGAATTGGGTGTTGCTTGTCTCTCGTTTTTTCTTCTAGCATAGGCTTCCTAGAAGGATTATCGTTCGAAGGTACGGCGCCGACCAATTGCGTGTATTTATTTAATTCGTCTTACGCGCATTCATATATCATTTAACAGCTACTCAGCGTCCCTAGTTATTATCATCTACTATGATGGAGAAAGGAAATACATTTAGGCAGGCCAGCTCAAAGTCCCTTACTAATTACAGGTCCTCTAATCCTGTCGAAGCCATAACCTCCATAAATTTTTTGAGATATTCACGGCCAACGTGATCCAGAACAAGCGCTGCAAACCGGTTGGGCTAGGAATTTGGAATAGCACTAGACCAGTCCTGACCATATGACTAAGAACGAAAGATATTAAACAAGTAAAATGCCGTAGCCTAGGAACAAGAAGCCTCCGTAGGAATTAATGAAGTTTAAATGAATAAAGGTGGCAAGCTGCTCGTTCTAATGTCTGTTCAAATGTTTCGTTTCCTAGCACCTCAATTAGGAAGTCAGCCCTTATTACCAAGACACTCCTAATGACCCCACAGCACTACCATCTCACGTACAGATACTAATTACCTTCTTGCTAGCGTTCATTCTACCATCATGCTTTATGTCTCCTCATCGATCAAAGGCTTTGTAACCTTTGTCTTATCTCCCTTCACCTATCTTGACTACAGAAAATCGTTAGTTAAGCTTGTAGTATAGGCTATGTTGTTTCTGACAATATAGGGTCAGTAAGTAATCGTTATCCATTCAGGGGCGGCCACCTTTGGCTATAGAGGGAGTTGTTGCTGCTTGCATATGTATCTTATTTCATGGATTTTGCTGTATAGTACCAAGGCGAGTTTCAGAATTTATGTTTGCTCTCCTCTATTTGGGTAGGTGTCAGGTGACTTTTTGGGGCTATGAGCCGCAAATAACACCTATACTAAACTTTCACTGACAAGTATTCACGTGGTTTGTAATGTCATGTACAGTACATCAGCTTTTACTTTGTTCACTCTTAAATTCATCCATGAGGCCATCCGCATGTGAAAGAGATGCCGAGCAGCCAACGGAGCGCACAGTCTGGCTTTTAGATGCTTGTATAACCTAATGAACCCCCTGTTGGGGCAACAGGCCTTTTGTATAGCCTATCTACTTCTCTTTATCTCAAAGTACTTCTCAGTATCAACTAGCAACCGCCAAGCCATGCTCTCGAGCCATAAATATTGCGCTAGTTTCGGCCTCTTACAGGGTCGGCCGAAACGAGTGTCTGTCTTGTTTAGTTCAGAAAGTTTTATTTACGCACAGACTAATGCGCCATATGTGGCTTACACCGTATGGTTACTGTAATCCAAAAGTACTCATTAGACCTGCCTAAAAGTGGGTGGTTACACTGTGCTGCAGGAACAAGCTCTAGTTCAGGTACCCGACGTTCCCCACCCCTCACTGCCCACCATCTTTTGCCATTGTTTCTTGTCCTGTTGTCTAGAAGCAACTTCTGGATTCTTCATAAATCAGCCAGTCCTGGCTATTGAAAATCGTACCGATGGCACGGCAGCTAACCAGTTCTAAGCATAAGAAGGTCCAAGCTTTACTTATCATAGAAAATTCGACACGCAAGATAGCCAGGAAAGTCGGATGCAGCGAGCGCGCTGTTCGTAGATTTCGCTCCAATGTACGTCGATTTGGGACCACGCGACCACCATCAAACAGAACTGGTCGCAAGCCAACGGTGTCACCGCGTATGCTAGATGCGCTATTCAGCGAACTGATAAAAAAGCTATGCATGTATCGTGAGGAGATGATATCGTTTCTGGACGAGTTCGACGTATCCGTATCGCTTAGCAGCATCAGCCGCGCCTTGCACTCCAGGGATTGGACAAACAAGACAACCCGCCGTGTCGCAAAGCAAAGAAACTCGCTGCTACGTCATCTCTACCACTACAAATTGTCAAAGTACAAATCGTATCACTTGATTTTCATTGACGAGTCCGGCTGTGATACTCTGGCGGCGCAGCGGCGGAAAGGATAGGCCCCTCGAGGAACAGCGCCAGTCCATACCGCCGGGTTCAAGCGTGAGAGGAGGCATCAATTTATTACGGCCTACACTCAGGATGGGGTCATGCTCTTGCGTATATTCCAAGGCTCGACTGACCATGTTATATTCGAAGACTTTATCAGGCAGTTACTTCGTCACTGCGGAAGGTTCCCACAGCCTAAGTCTGTCCTGGTGATGGACAACGCAGGTTTTCACAGAGCATCGCAATTGAGGCAGTTGTGTTCTGATGCGGGGGTTGAAATTCTTTTTCTTCCCCCTTATTCGCCAGATCTAAACCCAATAGAAGAACATTTTGGGGAAGTGAAAAGCTACATCAGGAAGGAATGGTGTAAGCAAGATATCAAAGGTCTTCCTTTCGCCACATTCCTGAAGTGGTGCATAAATCGGATAGGGGCAAAACGTGAGAGCGCTGAGGGCCACTTTCGTCACTCTGGGATTACTATAGAATATCCAAACAAATAGCGCAGCCAAGCAGTATTTCTATTCCAGGAACAGATGATTAATTCTATAGATTTTCAAGTTCTATCCTTTTCTGAAGCTGTCGACCATTCATCCACCTTGCTTACCCATTGGTGCGCTATACCCCGCGAAACTCCCTGTGAGACAAAAAATTCGGTCTCCTCTTCCTGCGCCTCAAAGAGTCGATCTAGGGTAAGACGCTCCAGGAATGTGATCTTGGCGATCGTGTGGAACTCTTCTTTCCAATCGCCATCATCCACCTGGCCGCAGTGCCAATCACGATAACGATCAATAGCATTGTCACGAGTACCTGTAATTTTAATCTTCTTTACTAAGGGCGCGGCGTCGGCCTCAGGCATGACATTGGTAATACTAATTTGAGGCCCATCAACCTGCTTCCTCTTATTTGGCGGGTTTAATATTTCGTTCTGATAGTGTTTCGGCACATCGCTATGCTTTTTTATTTTGCCACCTTTTTCCGCGTATTCAACGATCTTCAGCAAGACGCTGGTAGTTACTGCATAGCGAGTCCCAGTCTCCGGGTTGCGCCAACAGTACGGCCCTACGTCGCAGCCCGCTCCGGGGCATTCTAAGAGGTCATATACTTGTTCCCAAATCGGCACGTTGCTTGCGGGATTCTCGGAATTATGGATCGCCGCCCGCTCATTCAGCCGAGTTTCTGTAACATTTCGACTGCTGCGCCCTGCCCTCGTCAATGTTAATTGACCAATCTCCTTGAAAATGAAGACGATCTTGATAGTCAGCCTCTTTCCTCTACAAACAAGGTCAGACCAGCTCGCAATCTGCTCGTCCACTTCGCTCCATTCAATATCAAGGCCAGTAAACCGCTTTGGGATATCATTTTCGCCCCTTGCATTTATAGAAATGGTGATTTGAGTTTCATCAGGCTCGTGGCTACCTTCTAGGCGCTTTTCTTTCACGATCGTATCGATCTCGGACTTAAGGCTGGCCTCCCAAAATTCGCTGGGGTGCGGTCGATGTTCTGCACTGCGCTTCCTGTAAGCTTGTTGAGTCTCGACTTTTTTAGGCAAAGTGTCCAGTTGATAGTGTACGGGCAGCACTTGAATGGAGCGTGGTTTGGCACTTGACTTTGACTCTCAACAACTGCACAGCCTAATAGAGTTTGCCGTCGCTGGCTTGGGACACCAGGACTGCCCAAGTCTGGAGGGGCAAGAGTTGAGAAATCGAAGTTGTTGTAACCGTCATCGCCATCATATAGCCATCGGCTTGCATCAAAGGTCTCATTACTCATAGTGGCAAACCTAAAGACGACCCGAACTGAGTGGAATGTACAGTCCAAAGGCAAATGAGGTGAGTCACCCTCAGCACCATCTGGGGGCTTGGTCTTGGTCAAGCTGTCTAAGCTGTTCCATGCTATTCTATGGTCTTCCATAGCACCAGTAAAGTGGGGGTGGGGTGGGGGCAGGGCTCCAGCCTGAACTTAGATAACTGACCTGGATTCATAAAAGGCGAAGGGATATTTGGCTAGCAACTTACAGTTCTCGAGGAAACCATGTAGTATTTATAGTATGAAGATAAAGTTGATTAGAGTACAGTACGTGCAAGATCGATTGATTAAGGATGATAAAGAGTTTTATATTCATGCCGCCAGAGCTACATACGGCGGAGGGCAGAATAGGGTCGCATTTGGACTTTCGCAAATCCCCTTTGCTGCACTAGCTCTCACTAGACCACGTTTCATCTGCATCGTTTTAGATGTTCTTCCTTCGAGAATCAAGTGGCTTTTGGACTAATCGCAACTAAATCGTGTAATCTGACTGAGTGACAGCTCGCATGCATTGGCGGCGGATAATTTTGTATTAGCGCCCATGCGTTTAACTCCCTAGATAACGTCTGGGCAAGCACTAGTTTATGGTGTTTCTGATGTGGCAAACTATTGCAGGTAGGCACGGTAGTCAAAGAGGGAGGGGCTGTAACGTGCCGAGTGTCCAAGAACTACAGGGTAGGTCGTTTATGTTGGCAGAGAATTAGAGTGAAGCTGAGCAATGGCTTAAATAATACCACAATTTAGGTATCAGGTAGCTGATGGTGAATGAGTGTGAGGCTATATACAAATGAGATTTATCATGGTCAGTGTTGCTCAGTCTGATTATGACTGATCGATCGGTCAGTAATTAGTCCGTTCAGCCCTTATATCTTCCATGTGGTGCTAGTCCGTAAGCATCACTGGTGTTGCTAAAAGTGGACCCTTCTTAGTATACGGAGTATGATATGACTGAAGGTTGGGTTGTAACAGCAGCCCGACCAGCGGCCTCGCCAACTTACCCCTCCAACTGATTTGATCTCTGAAGTTGGGTCGAAAGCTTCAACATCGCCTCAAACATCTCGTGTACACAGAAAAATCGCACCCTGTAACCATGGAAGCTCTCGGAGTCGCCAGCAGTATCATCGCGGTTGTGGAATTATCAGCCAAGATCGCTTCGTTATGCTTGCAGTACTCTAAAGATGTCAAGAACGCCAAAGACAGTATCTTAAAACTACGCCATCAAGTGACCGAGTTGGAAAATGCTTCCAAGGCTGCCCAAAACCTACTCGATAGCCCGAATGGCAAGCAGCTTGAGGCTTCGCAGCAGCTGCGCACCGCGACTCAGAATAGTCAATTACAGCTACAAGCACTCCACAAGAAGCTTCGCCCAAGCACACCCCGTCAGGCAATGAGCCGCCTCAGCCTTCGCTCTCTGAAATGGCCGTTCCGGGGCGAGGATATCGAGAAGATCATCGAGGACATCAGGCATTGCACACAGGCGATTCTTCTAGCTCTTCAAATTGATCAGACGTAAGTTGAGTAGTGGCATCTATACAAATCTGCCGACGTGATCTGATGAATCTATCATACACAGAACTATCATACTTGATCTCGATCAGAAGATAGTACTTGAGAGGCTCCATGCCGCTGTTGCTTCTGGAGCCTCCTTTGACTCCCACGCCGAAGACCAAAACTCAGTCTGCCTCCCAAATACCCGAGTCAAGATCCTCGATGAAATATTAGAATGGGCTAAGAGCCCGCATGCTGGGTCGCTTTTCTGGCTGAATGGCATGGCGGGGACTGGGAAGTCAACAATATCTCGCACTATCGCTCGATCCCTTGCCAGCACCGGTCATCTAGGCGGCAGTTTCTTCTTCAAGAGAGGAGAGATTGACCGAGAGAGCTCTGCAAGGCTTTTCACAACAGTAGCCTCTCAGCTGGCAGCGAGAAACCCGGTTACTGCCTCGCATATCAAGAGCGCAATCGATGCTAACCCTGACATCAGCGATAAGGGATTACAGGAGCAGTTTGACAAGCTTATCTTGCAGCCTCTAGCCGCGACTTCACCCAGTGCTAAACAAGGCGAATTTTTCGTCATAGTTATTGATGCCCTAGATGAGTGCAAATCAGATGATGAAGTCAAACGCATGATTCACCTTTTTGGTCGTGCTAAGGGCTCAAGATTGAAAGTCTTTGCTACTAGTCGGCCAGAGCTTCCTATTCGTCTCGGCTTCTCTGATCTTGAGCAAAAATATCAAGATATCATTCTTCATGAAATATCCAAGCCTGTGATCGGACATGACCTGTCAGTTTTCTTAAAGCATGAGTTGGCGATAATCCGAGAAAATTATAATAAGACAGCGCAGAAAGACCGACAACTAGACGAAGATTGGCCTGGCCAATCTAGTATCGATGCTCTGGTTGCGATGGCAATTCCGCTCTTTATTTTTGCTGCCACTGTGTGTCGCTTTCTCGCTGATTATAGATTGAAAAATCCCCGGGAAAAACTTCAGAAGGTCTTAGCATACCAGACGAACGGCCAAGCGTCCAAACTTGATGCAACTTATCTACCTGTCCTTGATCAGCAGATCGCTGGTCTTTCTGAACAGGAGCAGAAGGAGGTTTTGCAAGAATTTCAACTGATTGTTGGATCAATCGTCCTTCTCGCAAGCCCGTTATCAACACCAACCCTTGCAAAGCTCCTTAACATTTCTAGAGATGCCATTGATGATAGATTGAACATGCTTCACTCGGTCCTAAATATTCCGCCATTGGCTGAGTCTCCGGTGAGGCTACTTCATCTCTCCTTTCGAGATTTCCTAGTAGATCCCGAGAGGCAGGGACAGAGTCCGTTCTGGATTAACGAGGCACAAGGTCATGCGGATATGGCAGCCAACTGTTTACGCATTATGAAAGACTCCCTCCAAGAAGACATCTGTCATCTACGATCCTTAGGACTGGAAGGTAATATAATTGACCGTCAAGAGATAGACAAAGATATTCCAGCTGAGGTCCAGTATGCATGCTTAAACTGGGTATTTCATCTTAAGGGCGCACAAAGCCACAGCAGCGATTTTGAAGAAGTGTTTCAGTTTCTGAAGCAACATTTTCTGCATTGGGTTGAATTGCTAAGTTTAATACGACGAGCATCAGAGAGCATCGGGATGATTAGGGGTCTACAAACTGTCCTGCCAGTAAGTTCATACTAGACTTAGCTAGATAAGATTACTGAATGGACAACAGGAGAAGAACAGCGAACTACTATTTGACTTTTTGAACGATTGCTTACGATTTCTTTCAGCTAATATATCGACTATTAGCATCGCACCTCTTCAGATATATTCTTCAGCCCTTATATTTGCTCCGCGAGAAAGCATTGTCAGGAGGCTATTTCAGAGGTCGATACCTAAGTGGATTCATCTCGAGCCAAAGACAGAGAGCAATTGGGATCAATGTATACAAAAGCTCGAGGGTCATAGCGGCTCGGTTCAGTCAGTGGCCATCTCACACGACTCATCGCTAGTAGCATCAGCTTCAGGTGATAAGACAGTACGGCTATGGCGTGCTGATACAGGCGAGTGTATCCAGACACTCGAGGGCCATAGCGGCTGGGTTCGATCCGTAGCCTTCTCGTACGATTCATCGCTAGTAGCATCAGCTTCAGATGATAAGACAGTACGGCTATGGCGTGCTGATACAGGCGAGTGTGTCCAGACACTCGAAGGCCATAACAGCATAGTTCAGTCAGTGGCCTTCTCACACGACTCATCGCTAGTAGCATCAGCTTCAGATGATAAGACAGTACGGCTATGGCATGCTAATACAGGCGAGTATATCCAGACACTCGAGGGCCATAGCGGCTCGGTTCAGTCAGTGGCCATCTCACACGATTCATCGCTAGTAGCATCAGCTTCATTTGATAAGACAGTACGGCTATGGCATACTAATATAGGCGAGTACGTCCAGATACTCGAGGGCCATAGCGGCTGGGTTCAGTCAGTGGCCTTCTCGCACGACTCATCGCTAGTAGCATCAGCTTCAGATGATAAGACAGTACGGCTATGGCGTGCTGATACAGGCGAGTGTGTCCAGATACTCGAGGGCCATAGCGGCTCGATTCAGTCAGTGGCCTTCTCGCACGACTCATCGCTAGTAGCATCAGCTTCAGGTGATAAGACAGTACGGCTATGGCGTGCTGATACAGGCGAGTGTGTCCAGACACTCAAAGGCCATAGTGGCTGGGTTCGATCCATGGCCTTCTCGCATGATTCATCGCTAGTAGCATCAGCTTCAGATGATGAGACAGTACGGCTATGGCGTGCTGATATAGGCGAGTGTGTCCAGATACTCGAGGGCCATAGCGGCTGGGTTCAGTCAGTGGCCTTCTCACACAACTCATCGCTAGTAGCATCAGCTTCAGATGATGAGACAGTACGGCTATGGCGTGCTGATACAGGCGAGTGTGTCCAGACACTTGAGGGCCATAGCGACTGGGTTCGATCTGTGGCCTTCTCGCACGACTCATCGCTAGTAGCATCAGCTTCAGGTGATAAGACAGTACGGCTATGGCATGCTCATACAGGCGAGTGTGTCCAAATACTCGAGGGCCATAGCGGCTCGATTCAGTCAGTGGCCTTCTCGCACGACTCATCGCTAGTAGCATCAGCTTCAGGTGATAAGACAGTACGGCTATGGCGTGCTGATACAGGCGAGTGTGTCCAGATACTCGAGGGCCATAGCGGCTGGGTTCAATCTGTGGCCTTCTCGCACGACTCATCGCTAGTAGCATCAGCTTCAAGTGATAAGACAGTACGGCTATGGCGTGCTGATACAGGCGAGTGTGTCCAGACACTCGAAGGCCATAGCGGCTGGGTTCAATCTGTGGCCTTCTCGCACGACTCATCGCTAGTAGCATCAGCTTCAAGTGATAAGACAGTACGGCTATGGCGTGCTGATATAGGCAAGTGTGTCCAGATACTCGAGGGCCATAGCGGCTGGGTTCAGTCAGTGGCCTTCTCACACAACTCATCGCTAGTAGCATCAGCTTCAGGTGATAAGACAGTACGGCTATGGCGTGCTGATACAGGCGAGTGTGTCCAGACACTCGAGGGCCATAGCGACTGGGTTCAATCTGTGGCCTTCTCGCACGATTCATCGCTAGTAGCATCAGCTTCAGATGATGAGACAGTACGGCTATGGCGTGCTGATATAGGCAAGTGTGTCCAAATACTCGAGGGCCATAGCGGCTCGGTTCGATTCGTGGCCTTCTCGTACGATTCATCGCTAGTAGCATCAGCTTCAGATGATGAGACAGTACGGCTATGGCGTGCTGATACAGGCGAGTGTGTCCAAATACTCGAGGGCCATAGCGGCTGGGTTCAATCTGTGGCCTTCTCGCACGACTCATCGCTAGTAGCATCAGCTTCAAGTGATAAGACAGTACGGCTATGGCGTGCTGATACAGGCGAGTGTGTCCAGACACTTGAGGGCCATAGCGACTGGGTTCAATCTGTGGCCTTCTCGCACGACTCATCGCTAGTAGCATCAGCTTCAGGTGATAAGACAGTACGGCTATGGCGTGCTGATACAGGCGAGTGTGTCCAGATACTCGAGGGCCATAGCGGCTGGGTTCAGTTAGTGGCCTTCTCACACGATTCATCGCTAGTAGCATCAGCTTCATTTGATAAGACAGTACGGCTATGGCGTGCTGATACAGGCGAGTGTGTCCAGATACTCGAGGGCCATAGCGACTGGGTTCAATCTGTGGCCTTCTCGCACGACTCATCGCTAGTAGCATCAGCTTCAAGTGATAAGACAGTACGGCTATGGCGTGCTGATATAGGCAAGTGTGTCCAGACACTTGAGGGCCATAGCGACTGGGTTCAATCTGTGGCCTTCTCGCACGACTCATCGCTAGTAGCATCAGCTTCAGGTGATAAGACAGTACGGCTATGGCGTGCTGATACAGGCGAGTGTGTCCAGACACTCAATACTGGCTCTATATCTTGCTTATCGTTCAAGCCCGAATACTCACAGCTCCTTACAGACATTGGAGCATTTGCTATAACAGAAACTAAAAGTGACTTCTGTGCTGTTGGCTATGGACTTAGCAAAGACCGCTACTGGATTACATGGAATGGAAACCATCTCCTCTGGCTGCCAGTGGAATATCGACCATCTTCTAGTGCGGTCAGGGAGTCGACTGCAGTAATTGGTTCTGCGTTAGGGAGAGTCTTGGTTATGGCATTTTCAGACTATTATTAATAGTTTCTAAACTTAAGTCTTTCAATTATATATATGTATGTATGTATAACCCTGAGTTTCTTTTTTATATGATGAATAGCTTTGTTATATTGGATTAAGGGGATAAGATTTATGTTCACTTTGTGTCACGACCTAACCTTGGCCTGGACCAGGGGTCACGTGATAATCTATTCTTTTGACTAACCATAGAAGCGATCACCATAACACCAGTGATCACTCAAACGATCACTGAACTAACGATCGTGATCATCAAACATTTCATTTGTATATAAACCTAACGATCATTACCATCTAGATAGTTCAGATAGTCAGTCGTTAACACAATAGTTTACCATCAGCTACCTGATATCTGAATTGTGACAACGTTTGCCAATTGCTCAGCTTCGCCCTGATCCTCTGCCAACAAACCGACCTACCCTGTCGTTCTGGTTGGAAGAACGCCCGGAACGTCACACTTTGCATACTTTGGTCGTTGATTTGTAGAACTTCAACCTCCTTTATCTAAATTATACATAGTAAAGCTTTCTCATAATATATAAACATTAACATCACCAGACTCACAACATAATTGTGTGAAGGTTAGGTTATCATAAGATGCTTAATACGCGTGATTAGGGACCACGCACGACCCCGTTCAACAAGAATTGACATGATTAGTACTAAAATTACAATTATTAGCCTCTGCCTTTACCTAATTGCATGATCAAATGGCAGTTTATTACTATTTTAAGTTAGCATAGTGATTTTGTATGGGACTATGCGAGTTAGTATACCTAATGTGTAGAGAACTCTGTCACCTATATACACAGATTTGGCTTTTGGATTGGTCTGCTCTATAAACCCTTTTATATAGATATAATAACATACAAAACTACGATAACTAACTTCGGGTTTGGTTACGGCAGACCCCCCAACGCTTCAGCTATCAGCTTATTTTCTGTTTAGCAGGTCCTAGAAAGTTTCCTGCTACTGTTTACATTTAAGCCTCTTTACGTGCTGCATGGCTACAGGACATAGCGCTCCAACAATATATTATATAACGTAAATCTTTGAATCAACCTTATGACTTTCTCAGAATGTCATTTTAATATAGACTTAACCAGAGTACTTGCTACATAGGTAGATACTCTACTACACTTGTAATCTAACGAAGCTAGCTCCTCCTAGATGAACATAAGGAGGAAATGACCTGCAGTGGACAAACTACCTAATGGGATTCAACGCCCTAGTCCTGCCTCGCTGGAGATTTTCACAGAAACCCATAGAAGCCCATAGAAATTCGTTGCGCTCATTTCGCTGTCCATGTACTGCACAAGTGCCTTGCGGGAATTAGGATGAATGCGGGCCCTGAACACTAGACCCACACGGTAATAGGGTACCTTTGTGGTGACTTCGTGTTAGTGTGGAAGAAGTATATCCGCACTGTATCAGCCACACCGCGTCCGGAAATGGCTATTTTTTAAAACTCTCTATGAAACTAAAAGGCGGACACTCGTTTCGGCCGACCCTGTAAGGCTAAAAAGTAATTTATAGAGTTAAAATATTTATACAGTCATCTAAATTAGTTACAGGGTCGGCCGAAACGAGTGTCCGCTTTCTTGTTTCGCAATCAGTTTTAAGAACGGCCATTTCTGGACACGGTGTGGCTTATACCGTGCGAATATGCTTTTCCTATACTGGCACAAAGTCACCTCAACGCTATTCTATTCTTGTATGGGTCTAGGGATCCATGATACATTGCATTTCAGACCCACATTCATCCTGATTCATACGTGGTACCATATGGTAGCCAGTGAAATGGGTAGGACGAGTTTCTATGGGTATCTATGGGTTTCTATAAGAAACGCTCCAGTACTTTATCATATACTTAGTGACTTAGTACAAATCCTTCCTTAAAATGCACCTTTATAGGACAGTAGTAGACTCTTTGTAGTCAAGGCCTTTTAACTGTGTCAAGTATGTTAGACTTAGGCATAGATTGAAGTATAGATGGTTAATAATTTAAAGAAATCTTTGTAGCTAGTTATGAGGGGAAATTACGGTTTGCCCGATAAGTATATGACCGTAAGTCATATAGGGATAGCTATTTAACGGAGTAAAACGTAGGGCGAAGAGCGTTTCTTTAGGGATGAGACCCTTGCTTTTAACTCGATTCCTCTATCATAACTGCTCTTCGCTTTGCAAATCAGCTAGTAGCAATACAAGATCTAAATGAATCAGGAGCACTGGTCCATTTAGTATCATATTTTAATGTTCTGGCTAAATAAATCTGGCTTAAGGTTTATCCGTTGAAAACATGCGGTTAAATGCGCCAGTGAACCGGTCGGAGAGCTTGCGTAATTGGAAGCATTTGCGCGAAGAAGAAGCTGGTTTTATCTCGCTCAATAAGTTCGTCTATGTCTATAATTTAGAGACGACTCTCTGATACTTCTTGCTCTGGGATCCATGCACAGTACGTAATCTGGCTTCCACCTGTGTATAGTATAGTCGCGCCTCTTCCAGCCTGTTAAGGGTACACAAAAGATCCCTAAGGTTTTCTATAGTAAGGAGTGCAGGAGGGTAAGTCTCGACCATAGGACTACCCAAAGCTTTCTCGTAGCCTTAAAGCGCTCAATCATACATGGCCTCTGCATCGCCTAATCGTCCTTGGCCAGCGTAGAGAAGACCTAGATTATTGACTGTATTGAGCGTTGATGTATGCTTGGGTCCCCATGTCTTCTCTTTGCCTCAAAGCGCTCAATCATACATAGCTTCTGTATCGCTAAATCGTCCTTGGCCAGCGTAGAGAAGACCTAGATTATTGACTGTATCGAGCGTTGATGTATGCTCGGGTCCCCATGCCTTCTCATAGCCTCGAAGCGCTTGATCATACATGGCCTCTGTATCGCTAAATTGTCCTTGGCTAGCGTAGAGAAGACCTAGATTATTGACTGTATCGAGCGTTGATGTATGCTCGGGTCCCCATGTCTTCTCTTTGCCTTGAAGCGCTCGATCATACATGGCCTCTGTATCGCCTAATCGTCCTTGGCTAGCGTAGAGAAGACCTAGATTATTAACTGTATTAAGCGTTGATGTATGCTCGGGTCCCCATGTCTTCTCTTTGCCTCAAAGCGCTCGATTATACATAACTTCTGCATCGCTAAATCGTCCTTGGTTTTTGTAGAGAGTAACTAAATTATTGACTGTATCAAGCGTTGATGTATGCTCGGGTCCCTATGCCTTCTCATAGCCTCGAAGCGCTCGATCATATATAGCCTCTGCATCGCTAAATTGTCCTTGGCCAGCGTAAAGAAGACCTAGATTATTGACTGTATCAAGCGTTAATATATACTCGGGTCCCCATATCTTCTCTTTGCCTCGAAGCGCTCGATCATACATAGCTTCTGCATCGCTAAATCGTCCTTGGTCAGCGTAGAGAGTAGCTAGATTATTGACTATATCAAGCGTTGATGTATGCTCGGGTCCCCATGCCTTCTCTCTGCCTCGAAGCGCTCGATCATACATAGCCTTTGCATCGCCAAATCATTCTTGGTCAGCATAAAGATTCACTAGATTATTAACTATAAAGAGCGTTGATGTATACTCGGGTCCCCATGCCTTCTCTTTGCCTCAAAGCGCTCAATCATACATGGCCTCTGCATCGCCAAATCGTCCTTGGTTAGCGTAGAGAAGACCTAGATTATTAACTATAGTAAGCGTTGATGTATGCTCGGGTCCCCATGCCTTTTCTTTACCTCGAAGTGCTCGATCATACATGGCCTTTACATCGTCAAATCGTCCTTGATCAGCGTAGAGAATCACTAGATTATTAACTGTATTGAGCGTTGATATATACTCAGGTCCCCATATCTTCTCATAGCCTCAAAGCGCTCGATTATACATAGCTTCTACATCACTAAATCGTCCTTGGTCAGCGTAAAGAGTAGCTAGATTATTGACTGTATTGAGCGTTGATATATACTCGGGTCCCCATGTCTTCTCTTTGCCTTGAAGTGCTCGATCATACATGGCCTCTGCATCGTCAAATCGTCCTTGGTTTTTATAGAGACCCACTAGATTATTAACTGTATCAAGCGTTAATATATGCTCGGGTCCCCATGCCTTCTCTTTGCCTCAAAGCACTCGATCATACATAGCCTCTGCATAGCTAAGTTGTCCTTGGTCTTTAAAAAGCATCGCAAACTGATACAGCACCCACTCATCTCCTTCCTACAGCTCTGAATCTGCTACTATAGTTTCAAAACATCGTTCTGCATACCGAAGAAGCCGCCGCTATATGAACCAATATTCCGGTTCAATATCGTCCGGCACACTTGAGGCCACACACCTTACAGCTAGCCATGCCATTTCCGTATCTAATATCGGGTTCAGCGCATAAACAATCCACGTATAAATACATCCATATATACTATATCCACCAGAGCCAATTTCTACAAGTCCATGACTACAAAGCACCCGCATAGCCTCGTCAAAGAGGAGTCAATCTTGTATAAGTTTCTCTAACCACCCATCTGTATCAGATCTATTCTACTAGAGCAACTCATACCACAAATCTTCGTTATTAAAGCACGCCCACAGTTTCAGCAGCATTACCACTGCTTTGTTCTTCTGCTTAATGTACTAATATAAGATGTCCCAGGTTAAGTACATAGCACGGTTCTCATACGTCAACAGCTTGGGGCTAGCCCTTTGCAGCTATAGCCATAACTTCTAATATAACCCGAAATATTCTTCCCAGCTCGTTGAAACTTCTTCAAGATACGCTCCTGTAGTCGAGAGAGCAAGGGGTAATCCATCAAGCTTCCGTGCAAGTTGAGCTGCTATACTATCTGTGGTAATGTCAACTATGATTTCAAGTTATACATCCAAGTTAGCTTACTATTATGTGTATCCTGTCTTTGCAATATAGAAACGAGTATTTCCAGACTATCTTTAATATCCTTGAACTTCTGCAAGTGTATTAACCGACCGATTTTAACTGTAGAAGATCGAGTTGTAACAATGATAGCGCTATGGAAGGCGGCGGGGAAAAAGGGGCGTATGTTAAAAGCCTTTGTTACTATTATCTCTTTCTCGACCGCACTTCTTTCGTTCACGATGTCCCCTGAAACTTTAATATTTTCGCTTTTATCTTGCTTATTAAGCTTAGGAAAATTGTAATTGTCGTAAACGACCAGCCATTTATTATTCTTAGGCTCACTAAGCCACCGGTTAACAACACATACTAGCCTATCAAGATCCAGGCTTTCTTTGGTATCCTTTATATAAATCAATGATAGATGCTAAAGGACTATACTCCTGGCTGCTCGGGCAAAGCTCTCCTTCAGTGATGCCTCGTCTTTCGCATTTAGCCAAATGATAGCTAAGTAATTAGTATAATTATATTTGATATATTCTATCGTGAGTTAGGTCTTTCCTATCTTACCTAGCCCATGGACGATGACGGTACGGCGCGTTGGGGCATTTCTCAGGATCTCACGCATCTGCGTTAGCTCCTCTTCTCTTGCCACAAAGTGGGCCACTTTAGTCACTTGCGACAAATCGACAGTAAGGGTAAAGTCGGTGTCTTTCTCGTTTCTATCAGGCTTTACGTCCAAGCAATAGATATTGACATTGAGTGTTCCTCCATATGAGGCACTATTGCCTACCAGGAGATTGCGGGCTTCGACCGAGCCTTCGAATGACGGACCACTCATTGCGGCTGCCTGAATGGGAAGGGCAATAAAGTGGTTTATAAGGCTATACAGATAATAAAAGATAGGTCCTCTTAGCAAATCTTTTTAATTCCTCTTGAGAGTGTATTCAGAAGCGGATAATACTATTACAGATTATGGCGATCGTTAACGCTATTGCAGCCTGATTACATTTATTAGGCATTTAAAGATCGGACTAAGATTATCCGACTCATCATACACAAACTCAGCAAAAATATATATTCGGTCATGGCGGACCTCACGGCAACGGGATTTAGCAATGATCCAGAGAGTGTTACACACACAATCGAAAAAGCTTATGGTGTCTGATTTTCATTTCGTGATATGCATTCATACATTCAATATATATATATAGATAAAATCAGGCAGGAGTTTCAGAGCTTTTGCTTCTTTGTTATATATAATATTTAGTAATGGTATATGCTTCCGAAAGCTACCTAGTGGGGTCGCAGTCCAAATTCGACTCCACTCGCACGCCTATTACATAAAGCTTGTACTACTGATTGCTCCTCTACCGTAGCTTTGGTATTATTAATATAAGATTTTCAATAACCCTTAAAAGATCTTATATGTATTCTTATTACTTTTATCTCTATATGTATAAATATATACTATAACTGCTTTATAATTTCATTGAGAAACATAAGTTACTAGGCTAAATATCCTATTGCCTTTAATGAATCCAGGTCAGTTACCCCAGTTCGCACCAAAGCCCCACTCTACTCTACTAGTGCCATAGAAGGCCATAGAATACTATAGAACGACTCGGAGAGCTTGACCAAGACTAAGCCTCTAAATGGCGCTGAGGGTGGCTTGACTTGTTTATCTTTGGACTATATACTATACTTAGTTTAAGTTATCTTCAGGTTTATCATTATAAGCGATGAGACCCTTGATGCAAGCCGATGGCTATATGATGGCGATAACGGTTACGACTACTTTGATTTCTTAACTCCTGCCTTTCCAGACTTTGGTAGTCCTGGTGTTCTAAGCCAGTGACGGCAAACTCCATTAGGTTGTGTAGTTATTAAGAGTCAAAGTCAAGTGCCAAACCACGCTCTATCCAAGTGTTGCCCGTACACTATTAACTGGACACTTTGCTTGAAAAAGTCAAGACTTAACAAGCTTACAGGAAGCGCAGTGCAGAACATTGACCGCTACCCCAGCGAATTTTAAAAGACTAGCCTCAAGTCCAAGATCAATGCAATCATGAAAGAGAAACGTCTGGAAGATAACTACGAGCCCGATGAAACCCAAATCACTATATCTATAAATGCAAGGGGCGAACATGACATACCAAAACGGTTTACTAGTCTTAATATTAAATAGAGCGAGGTAGATGAGCAGATTACAAGCTAGTCCAATCTTGTTCGCAAAGAAAAGAAACTGACTATTAAGATCATTTTTATTTTCAAGGAGACTGGTCAACTAAAATTGACAAGGGCAGGGCGGGGTAGTCAAAATGCTACAGAAACTCAGCTAAATGAGCGGGCTGCGATCCATAATGCCAAGGATCCCGCGAGCGACGTGCCGATTTGGGAGCAAGTATATAACCTCTTAGAATACCCCGGAGCAGGCTATGACGTAGGACCGTACTGTTAGCGCAACCCGGAGACTAGGACTCGCTATGCAATAACAACCAGCGTCTTACTAAAGATTGTTAAATACACAGAAAAGAATAGCAAAATAAAAGAGCATAGCGATGTGCCAAAACACCATCAGAACAAAATATTAAACCCGCCAAACAAGAGGAAACAGGTCGACGGGCCTCAGATTAGCATCACCAATATTATGCCTGGGGCCGATGCCGCGCCCCTAGTCAAAAAAATTAAAGTTATAGACCCTCGTAACAATGCCATTGATCGTTACCGTGATTAGCACTGCGACCAGGTAGATGATAGCAATTAGAAAGAAGAGTTCCACACAATTGCCAAGATCACATTCCTGGAGCACCTTACCCTAGATCGACTCTTTAAGGCGCAGGAAGAGGAGATTAAATTTTTTGTCTTACAGGGAGTTTCACGGGGTATAGTATACTAGTGGGTAAGTAAAGTAAATAAATAATCGGCAGCTTTAGAAAAGGATAAAGCTTAAAAGTCTATAAAATTAGTTACCTCCTTCTCTTCCCGAAACAGAAATACTATTTAGCTGTGCTATTTGTTTGGATACTTTATAGTAATCCTAGAGTAACGAAAGTGACCCTTGGCACTCTTACGCTTTGCCCCTATCCGATTTATGCACCACCTCAGGAAAGTAGTGAAAGAAAGACCTTTAGTATCTTGCCTATACTATTCCTTCTTAATGTAGTTTTTCACTTCCCTAAAATGTTCTTTTATCGGGTTTAGATCTGGTGAATAAGGAAGGAGAAAAAGAACTTTAGCCCTCGCATCGGAATATAACTGCCTTAATTGCGATGCTCTGTGAAATCCTGCGTTATCTATTACCAGGACAGACTTAGGCTGTGGGAACCTTTTGCAGTGACGAAGTAGCTGCCTGATAAAGTCTTCGAATATAATATGGTCAGTCGAGCCTTGGAATATACGCGAGAGCATAACCCCATCCTGGGTGTAGGCCATAATAAACTGATGTCTTCTCTCACGCTTGAACTCGGCGGTATGGACTGGCGTTGTTCCTCGAGGGGCCCATCCTTTCCGCCGCTATACCGCCAGCGTATCACAGCCAGACTTATCGATGAAAATCAGGTAATACGATTTGTACTTTGACAATTTGTAGTGGTAGAGATGACGTAGCAGCGAGTTTCTTTGCTTCGCGACACGGCGGGTTGTCTTGTTTATCAAATTCCTGGAATGCAAGGCATGGCTAATACTATTAAGCAATACGGTTATGTCGAACTCGTCTAGAAGGAATGATATCATCTCCTTACGATATATGCATGGCTTTTTTATCAGTTCGCTGCATAGGGTATCCAGTATACGCGGTGACACTGTTGGTTTGCGACCGGTTCTGTTCGGTGGTGGTCGCGTGGTCCTAAATCGATGTAAATTGGAGCGAATTCTACGAACAGCGCGCTTGCTATATCCGGCTTTCCTGGCTATCTTGTGTGTCGATTTTTCTGTGATGAGTAAAGCTTGGACTTGCTTATGCTTAAAACTAGTTAGCTGCCGTGCCATCAGGATGATTTGTAATAGCCAGGACTGGCTGATGTATGAAGAATCTAAAAGTTGCTTCTGGATAACAGGACGAGAAATAATGATAAAAATGGCTAAAAGAAAATGGTGTGCAATAAGGGGTGGGGAATGTCAGGTACCTGAACTAGAGGGTAGCTACCTATTTTTGGGGGGGTTTGATGAGTACTTTGGATTATAGTAGAGGCACGGTGTAGCCACATGTGGCGCATTAGTCTGTGCGTAAATTAAACTTTTTGAATAAAAGAAAGCGGACACTCGTTTCGGCCGACCCTGTAACTAACTCTATTCATACTTATAAGTAAGGTCATCAATGTACAGGTTATTTTAAATACATACAAATGTTCTTAAAACTCTTGTTAAACTATTAATCTGAAGACAGTCTTGTTAAGTGTCTTCTTTATTTCTTTTCAACTTATAATACATATAAAAAATTTTCCTTACCGTTTGTAATGTCGTTTTACAACAAGTCATGGCCCCATGTGGGAGCTACAATAAAAACTCCATGGTCGTCAAATGTTATTCTATTAGAAATACTATGTACAAGAAATGATAGTATGGGGACTTTTTATGGTGTTCGAGCTGAGACTCGAGATAAGCATGGCTGGCCACTTAACTCGAAGAGCTTACTTTGGGTATACGATGACAAACAAACGCTACGGCTTTGGCAAGAGTTTCGGCAGCAACCACGTGCTACAAATTTAGAGAAAATTGAAGAAATAATTGGACATTATGAGCTTGATAATGGAGAGGTTTACTATGCTATTAAGTGGTCTAATTATACTTGCCCAACTTGGGAGCTTGAGGATAACTTAGTATATTATAATGAGCTTTTAAATCAGTATTGTATTAAGCTAAATGTATAAATAGTTTTTATTAAATTTTAAACCAGAAGATTTAATAATTTTTTATCTAAGCTGATACTCTAATTCTTCAAGTCTAATATTTTTGTTTGAAGCTCGTATAACTTGTCTTAGCTTATCTCGAACAAGTGATCTAGCAGACACTAATATTAAAAGCTTTTCGTTGCTGGTTTTTCCCGGCATATGGCTATGTGAATCCATAAAAATATCAGGATCAAGGATAGTTTGTAAGAATTGAGACATGTCTTTGTTACTAGGTAAAGGTATGCGAGTAATTACACGGCAATCATCCTTGCCTAGTGACTGTATAGTATTATTAGTGTTGAGTGGTAAACTATCACTTTTATTGTATTTAATTATAATTGGAGAGTTTGCATAAATAATGATATTTAATCTCTAAAATCCACATAACAAAAATATTAGCGAGACTAATTTTAAATAGTCCATAGGAAATAAGTACCTTCTCATATTTATCCATTACAAGCGCCTCATTTAAATATGAAATAATATTTGTAGAGTCTGCAAGAATTAGCTTAGGACATGTATTAATATAAATAAAACTTACCAGAGTCAGACATAATCCAAATCAAGCAAATACGCCTTAGTTGATCTGAACTATAAGAAGTAATGAAATGTTTAATGTATGCCAACATTGAAACAATACCAAAGCCCGTAGCTACCATAAGTACTCGACTAAAGTCGTACTGACTCATTGGTTTCCCAAAAGGACCCGAAACAAAGGCCAAGCGCTCTATTGATATAATCTGTTCCTCACTCAACGCATTTAGATGATTTAATGTCTCTTTGAGCTTTAGCCGGTCCCAGACTTTATGTGTTAAGCCTTTTCGAGGCTTAATTAAAAGCCTTAAGCATGTTAGGCCTTCTTGCTCGTTGATATAGCTATCAGCTATCATGAAAGGATGGCTAGAGAAAAGCTCAATCCGAGGTAACCATAAAGTAATATACTGACCAGGTTTAAGACTTAATAGCCTGGGAAACTGAATATCAACTTGAATTGCATTATCAACCTTATAAATATGCGCTGAAGGCCATGGCTTCCCAAATTTATTATTTCGATATACTACCAAGGTAATATAGTAAAAGTTAATTAATGCAGAGAGCCCTAAATATGCATATACAAGCCATAGATAAACATTGGGCGTTATGTTCAAGTGCCCTATTATTCCAACAGCTATTAGAATTGCTAAAGCCTGATGGATACGAAGAAACGTTTCATAAGCCGTAGTTTTAAATAATATTCTAGTTATCCATTTTGCAATGATAAGGACACATAGAATTATATAAGAGCTTAAGGCCTATTAAAGTCAAAACATTACCACCCAATGCTATATTAAGGACAATATACCAGTATTTTATATATATCTGCATATGCCATAGACATGGATATTCCTTTGGTAAATAACGATGAGTGTAATAGAAGTAAACTAAAAGAGAGTAGACCACACGTATTATGTATTTTCTGTACAGTTGACGATAAGAGGCCAAGACTATGCGCAATAAACGCCAAATGCGGTGACAAATATAAAGGTATCAAATTAGCCAATGAAAGATAGCCGGCTCTTGTAACTACTGTTTTTAAATCAACTAATGAAATGTACCAGTTGTTGGATCCTTGCTTTGTGAAAGACAGATGCAAACAGAGGCAGCAGATATTGGCGCCAATGTACAAGATCCACTGCAAGACACCAACTAATGTCCATGGACCCACTAGAAAACAACGGGGGATAACTATGCCATAGATTAGGTTATGTACGAGCCCTCTCCAGGTACGCTGAAAAATATAGGCAGGAATATGGGCATGGAGAAAAACGAGCAAAACGACGGATGATAAGCAAATAGCGTATAGTGCAGTTGAATCCATGTTAGCCTTAAGGTTTATAATGGTCAAAAGCATTTATTTATTTGTGATGAGCTTATAGTGCTTTTGAACAGTCACGTCCGTGACCTCAATCAGCTCCAAAAGCGACTCTTCCCAGCAAAGGTCTGTGCCGTCTGCGGCAAAAAGTGGATGCTTGATAATTTCAGCTCAAGGGGCGACAAAAATGTGATTTGACATACCTGCCGGAGCTGTCTTGCAGAGGTTTCCGGATCTGTAGCAGCCACAAAGTCTACTACCGTCTGATGCGAGCCCCATCGGTTAGTTGTAATCCCTGGCTGATCGTTCTTTTGCATGAGTCTCAGGGCAATTGCCTTGACAGCATGCATGTCTTTAGCTTGAATATCCTTGCTTAGTTTATAGAAACACTCTTGACTTGCTATGGTGAGGTTAACAACCTATTACTTCTGCTTCCTGGTACTCACACACCCAGTTTAATTACTCCCTTCAGATTTAAGTAAACATTCCTGCAAGACAAGTTCCCGTGTCCGAGATCTTTGCTCTCTAGATACTCAAGGCCGTCTAGAATCTGTGACCGTAAGCATTGCCAAAGACACACACAACCACATTACCTACTTGGCCAAGTGCTGCGGACAGCTGAGGTTTTGTTGGATACAAAGGGCATTGAACTATTTGTTCCAGAGAAAATCTCATTCTTTCGAATGCAATATAGAGAACCTGAGGGGTGTGGAAGGCTTCAATAATAGCCACAATGTTTCTGTGATGCAATTGACTGTAGGTAAAAAGCGTCTCTGCTGCCTTCTGGTTGGGGAACTCTCTAATGTACACTGTTTTTCGAGGTGTCTTTTTACGCATCGCTAATGTAACCTTTCCTTCAAAGTGGAGCACTTGGAAGATTTCATCATATTGCTCCCAGGGACTGTTTGGATGCTGTGGAAAAGCCAAGACTGGTGTGACTATATCTGGTGGCTGAGCGTTATCGCGCTGTTCTGGCTGTCTCTGTTGGGGGGATCGCCTCTTCAACTTGGAGAATTTCGACTGGGCTAGCAGACGTTCGACTGCCTTGGTTGGTGTATCACCGATACCCGTTTGTTTATCAATGTATATCTGAGTAATTGGTCTCTCCGACATGTTGTTTTTTGGCCATATATGCTAGGATACCGCCAAGTGTTTTATTTCTGCTAGATACAGCGGGTTTCTGCTTTAGGGTACTGTGTATACTCTTATATATGATTTAAGCAGCCATCAGACCTGGTCCAATAGCTACCATTTTGCCATGCCCCAGAATCGTCGTACCCAGAATAAGAGCCAAACCCTCCAGGCAATTGAAGACATTCGTCTCCGAGACACTGAAGCGTTCCGGCAGATTCTTTCATATAATCAACAAAACGATGTGTATAACGTAGACAAATACTTTAGCGAGCTTTCATCTCGACATGCTCGTAGATGCGCTAGGCAGATCTTAGAGAAGAAACAGCTGGCTAGGGCTCTGGAATCTCTTCTAAATATCAGAGGTCTATGGCCCAGCTTTACCCTTAAAGTGATGCACAAGGTTATAGCGATGAAATGTGATGAGGTGTATAGAGGTTATCCTTTGTATGCGAACAAGCTAATTAGTGATAGGAGGTGCTTAACTACTTAAAAGTAATCCAATATGTATACTTCACGGTAATTTCTCAGGGCAAAAAAGAGGTTATACAATCTATTACGGAGGACACTGTCAAAGCATTAGAGCAGAGGTTTCTCAGGTGCAATAGAAATGACGAAGCAGAACTTAATAACCTGTTGCTCGCCGGCAGTATTTTTGGCAATATGCCCCTTGAATGGAGACAAAGGTTACTAGACAGGCTGCGTTGTCTTAAAATTTTAATCCCATCTTTCTTTACTTTTTTCCATGACATCAGAGTCCTTGAAGAGTTCAGTAGGTGTATGCGCCACTTGGTTGACCTGGATGAACACGGAACAATAACCGCAGCCCTGAAAAGCGCATTTCAATCGCAATCAAGGGATTTTTCAGAGTCATATATACGATTATTTTTGTTCGCAAGGCTAAAGTTTCAATTGATGCCAACCAAACCTCGCAGGGAGCCCTCTAGGCTTCTTGCGAAAACTCGGCCTGGGCCAGCCAGCGGAGCAGTTGTTTACGAATTTGCGACGCATGCAGCAGACCTTGGGTTCTCAACCCTAAAGATTACTCAGCTAGTTCAAGCTGGCGAACCAGAGGGCTGCAATACCAAGACAACTTGCCAGCCAGATGAGGACTCCAATAGGATTATTCAACGACCACAGTACCGATGCGGCTTTCCTGACGCCGCGTCATTTAAGATTGATAGGCAGCTCTTAACATTCGAGGCACTAAGAAATATATCACCCACTAAGGCTGGTTTAAACTCTATCGAAGTCCTAAAATCTGCTTTCTGCACGTTTTTTTGGCCACCCGACAGCTTAGATTCGTCCTTGATCGCCCAGGACACACCCGTCAATATAGATGTAGCTGAAAGCAGTCATAAATTACCATACAAGAGGAATATTGAACCAGAGGAAACTGAAGAACTCAGTTATCTACTCGAGCGTAAGGAAACAATAACAAAGAGACGTAGGAAGGTGACGTGCTTTTTCCCACATCTTGTGAACTGGGATAATGCATATGACTCCTACCAACAAATAGGTCCGTTAAAAGACAGCCGACAAATGATCGAGAGGGACGAAATCGAGCCTACATTGGCCAAGTTCCAGGAAGAGGGTTATATAATTTACAAGATCACGAGATCAAATGGGAAGGTTCGCTTAAACACTATCCCGATCTCTATGGCTCTTCAAGGCGCTGAGGAGTCAGAGGTCGACAGTCTGGTGATTCTAAAAGATGGAATAGAAATCAATAGCAGTCTAGAAGATGTATGCTTAAAGGGGGTATATAATATAACTGCAGAACCATAACTATATAAGTACTCTATTTATCCACGGTTCCATTTCTAATGTTTCCATATCGTGAGTCTGGATAATCAATACAGTTCTGAGTGGTATCAAGTGTGCCTAAAGATTTAAAGCTTGTTTGAATGAGAGAATCCGAATCATTCCTGTCCGCAGACGCTTCCCAGAACATGCTTCCTCCTAAACAGTGACTTTTCAAATAAGCTACTTTTTTGTCCACCATCTGAGTTGTATCAAAGGATATTAATTCATGAGTGTTTGGGTCGTAACTAAAAGACCCCATACTTTCGTTATCGTATGTGACCACTGCGCCCGTCTTTGGCAAGACCTTGTAGTCCCATATCCCGTTCTCCCAGCTGCCAGCCCCTACACCTGAGAATGGTTGTGCAATTCCAAGTGTATTTTGGAAGGAACGACCGTAAATAGGCATTCCTAGCACAATCTTGCTTGATGTTATATTTGCAGAGTAGGCCTTTATAGCAAAGTCTGAACTAAAGGGCGTGGCATTCGGGTATTTTGTGTTAGGGAAGATATTGGATGCATGACCGCTATATTGGCTCCAACTTCCAGCAAAATCATAGGCCATGAGGTTAATGTAGTCTACAACTTTCCCAATGGCAGCTAGTTCAAGTACCCCGAAGTTACTTGGTCCGGCTGGTGCAGCGATAGATAATAGAAAGTGATAGCCACCAGCATGTGCGTCGGCGTAGGAGACAAGCTCATCTCGTACTGCTTGCAGAAGAAGTACCATATTTTTGGCTTGTAGTGCATCTGCGGGATACTCCCAATCAATATCAATACCATCGAATCCCCAATCTTTCATCAAGGTCACCGCTGTATGGGCAAAGTTTCTCCTGTTTACTTCTGAGCCCGCAGCTTCGGGGAAGTTCGTGGACCATGTCCATCCACCAATTGATAACATGACTTTCAGGTGACGATTCTTTTTTTTAAGCAAGAAAAGCTGTTTGACACAGCCGTACGCATTTTCTCCGGTATCGCTCCAAGCTAAATGCATTTAGTGTTAAGATTTATGCATTAGCAGCTCAAGTGAGAGGACATACAATCTCCAGGATAATGTTTTTCTAGATCCGCATATGTATCACCGGAATACCTATTATTTCTTAGTTGAGAAACCAGTATATCTAGGTCAATACTTACACAGTCCCATCGGCTCGAACATTCATGAAAGCGTATAGAACATGAGAAATGGATGAAGCAGGAAGGGATGAAGGCTGATAATTACGCGCGTAAATCCCCCTGCAGAGTTATTATTAGCGAATGCAAGATGGATTATCTGAAACTAACCAGTTAGTAAAGTAAACTGCATTAACAAAGCCCTGGTCACGCTTTTGTATTGCCGTCGCTTCCAATGCTGCTGCTGCGCAAGCTACTACTAGAAGTAAAAAAGACCTCATTATAGAATTGCTAGGTTCTCTATAGCTACATCTAAAATAACTAACAGGCGAAACGCTACATATAAACAAAACACTAAGAAGGAAGCCATAATTTGCTTCTTCATAAGAGCTTATTTAATAATGTTATTACAATTTGTTATCCAATAGAATAAGAGTATGACGTGTCTTATTAGTGCTATTTACTATGCGCTGATTGGTTATTTTTAAGTGTCTAAAAGCTGCCGATAAGTAATATTTATGATGTACTTTATTTAATATATAAACAATTTACACACCTACAAGGATACTTAAATCTTTTCTAATCATAACACAAATGTTGCAAACTTACTTGAGAAATAAAACTACAAACTGTTATAAAGCACCAGGTTATAATAAACACAAAAAGACAAATATTATATTATTTACTCTAACGGAAAGTAGGTTTAAACCTACATTAGAAACTATAAAAGAAGAGGAAGAAAAACTAAATAAAAGTAATTAAATTACTAGTCTTATATTATCATTTACTTTTTGTTATTCTTTTGCCGACTATTGCTTATAACGAACTTTGCTCAAAGATACCGGTGAATAACTATAGTCTTGTTCTTGAACATTTTGTTCGCTTGCTCCGACTGTTTTTTCACCATCTTCTTCTCTCATAAGTAGCCGATCCCGCTGTTTTTGGTCTTTGCACTCCTGACCTAATAAGGCCTCCTTATACTCTAAAACAAATACTCCAATACAGGTAGTAAGATGTAGGCAAATAAAGACAAAGTTTATTATAGAGCCTGTACCTACAAACCCGTATTGTAAACTACCGCCAGTATGCTGTTTAAGTTTTTCTGCAGCAGTACTAAGCCCCCATGTAACGCAAAATAATAATGTAGAAGATATCCAAGCAAAGAGGCTAAACAGAAGCGCCAGAAGTGATCTAATAAGTGATTTCGAAGGCAGAAAGTGGCAAAGACTTGATATAGTAATAAAAATAAAACTAAGAATAAGAGTGATAACAATAACCTGGAAATTAACACAAAAACCAACACAAGCCTCCTTTGTACCAGCGCTGGCTTTAATTGGAATACTAATAGCAGTCTCAGCTGCTGCAATTGCGCTGCTAATAAGATGAGGAACAGCTGTTTTAATATGGCTTGCTTGAGCTTGGGCAGTAGCGCCAATCTTTGTTGCTTGTGCCTCAATACTTTTAATTGGTACAGGGATTCCACGTTTTAATGGATTTAAATTAAACTTTTATACGTTAGCTAGTTATAGGGAATGAACAAGTAAGGGATTATTACTGTAAACAAAAAAATTCCCTCTTTTGAATTATGAGAGTTACCAAGTATTTTAAATGAAACAGAGAGAACTACAATAGCTAAAACAATGCATATAGCTACAAGAATTAGCCTAAACTTCTGATTAGTCATTTTTATTATAAGAGTTATTGATTATTAGGAAAAGTAGAAGAATTATGTTATATTTATATGTATAATAAAAGCCACTTTTTACCATCCTTCTCCCTACTTGCAGTACTCCATTTAATACTTTATCAAGTTATATACTCATCTAATTTTATAAGTATACATAATATATATATAAGTATATATATATATATATATATGTGTGTGTGTGTGTGTGTGTGTGTTTATTTATCTCTATTATAGTTGATCACATTTATTACAATGTTATTTCTTTTGCTATTACTCTCTATAACTTCAACAGTTGCTTTTACAAACACTACGTCATGTGTTCAGTTAAATCATACTTTACAAATAACTTCTACAACACCAGTAGACTTAACATCTAAAGCATTCCCACCTACGCCAATACCTACATTTAATGATGCAAATAACCAACGTTGTTTCCATGATAAGGATATTCCTATTACTGTTGAGGATGGACTAACATTTGCTAATGATTTTTGTGCATCTTGGAACTGGACGGGTAGTCCTTGGAACTGGACAACAGAATACGGAATAGTTGGCGACAGTTTTGTAAAAGTCTACCGGCCGACTTCTTATGCAAATTGGTGTTATGTTTATTCAATGAGCTGGGGAGATTGTGCTGCTCACCCGACCTATACAAACTTTACTGCCAATCTTAGTATGGCTTCGTGTGTAAATAGCTTAATGGGTAGTTTGAACTGTAAGTGATTTTGTTAATTGCTTATCTCAAGCTAACCTTTTATCATTTAGGTCAAACGCCAATGCGAGGGAGTATTGTGTGGAATGGCTGTGTAAGCTATGGCCTTCAGGGAATAGAATATACTGAAGTGGATATGAGTGTAGTGCCCAATAGCTACATAAAGTATACAACGGACCATAGGGTTGTATCTATTAGTATATTTCCAGCACCGCCCTAGCAAGACAAACCAGTTAGTAATAATTAGTTTTAACTTGTAGCTAAGTTTTTTTCTTTTCACTTTGCTTTACTTTAGTTAACTGCTTAAAACTGCTCTTAATTTTATTAAAAAAATCCCTAGAATATTATATATTACAAGGAGCGGATTTAAGCGTTTTGTTTAAGTTATAATTTTAAAATATTAGTTTATGAAATAACATTATATCTTTTACTTCAACTGTTACTTTAAACAAAGTAAATCTATAAAGCATCCTATAAAGATTTTGTATAATATCACTGATTTTAAATATGGACAATAATAACATATTCAAGACTCTGTCTCAATACCCATTCTCTTATATATCTCTGAAAACAGTACAGGAAGCCATAAGGGTAATACAAAAACGATACCCAGGACACAAAAGCTTACTACTCGATGAAAACACAACGGCTGTCTCTAGCTCAGAAATTGATTCCACTGACTTTTTGTTAACCATACCATTGGAGTGGCAGGAGTATGCAATGCAAGTTTGGAGCTCCCCACCCAATATATATCCAGACTACATCTTTTCACTCAGTAATGGAGGCTTAAACAAGGATGCTGTAGAGAAATACCTTAGCCTTTTACAAAGTACAACCGAGCATCTCAAAATTGAAGGTATCCGTACTATTCAAAGTTTGAACCAAATAAGTTGTGAAGGGCTAGATTTGCCAACTATCATACCCTTTGAAAATGAGAACGCCTGGGCTTTTGCAATTGTATACTCCGACTGTATTCACTGGTTCGACAGCAGGCCAAATGAACCTGTTCCACAGTTTACAACGACTGATTCAAGGGAAGTAATGACACAGTGGACAGGGCCAAAACACTCTCAGCTTGAACAATCAGGCATTTTTATGTTACTGGGTATCAGGTCCTTAATTTCTGGAAATCCCAACCTCAATCAAGAGGCAGCCAACAGGCTTTTCCCCCATTTCCGCTGTCAGATGGTTGTTGAATTGCTTTGCCAAAAGATCAACCCCGGCGACGATGAGTTCAATAGTTTACCCCAACCACAAAATTTCCAGCAGCACTTTGATGATGCAATGGTAGGTTTGGATGTGATTTCGGGATCTGCATCTCTAGCTTTAGGGAATAACTGTCGACCCGATACGGATGAAGATGCATTCCAAGTGCCTTTCCATGAGGAGGAGTCAGTACAGCAAAACTGTATCTCCATAAGAGAGCAGGATCAGCCGCAATCTGTGCGGATAAACGAGAATGAAGTTCAGGATGACGAGGAAGGTCCAATGTTTGTAGAACATTCCCCATGGGATCCCCTACGTGAAGTCGAAATGGAGCCCAGAGGAGAGCCTGAAAGAGAGCACGAAATGGAGCCCAGAAGGGAGCCCGAGGAAGAGTACGAAACGGAGATTCAAAGACGGTCGGAAAGACGGTCTGCAGAACAATCTGCAAGCCAATCCATACAAAGACGCAAAAGAAGACGCACAGGAAAACACACCCAGTCAAGTGATGATCGCAGAATTATCCTCGAGCTTCTAAGTGAAGCTGCCACAGCGTATCGGTCTCGAAAGGATCAGACCGCCTTTGACGTAGTGTTACTGTGGTCACTGGTTGATGCAGGCGCCGTAACAAGTGTATTCTATAAGAGATACTACTCTGTATTATTCTATGAAAAGACCAAGGATCTTAGAACAAAAGATCTGGATTCACAACTTAGGAGTCGGGGTGCAGATCCTTTGCAGATCCGTCAGCGTCTGTTAAGACAGCGGAAGAAGTGTAAATTTTGGTGGGACGTCTGTAATTTTTGGAATGAACCGGGGGATATGAAGTACGTGACTTTATGTGCATTACCTCCAAGTAATGAGGTCGGGGAGAATGAGCAAACTCTTCATAGCCTAAATGAAAGACTTCACAACCCTGAGGACCCCCTCAAGTCTTATCTTGAAAAGGCACAGGCACTCTGTTTAAGTCTGACCCAAAACTCTCTTTCACAGGAATTACTTATGATTGATAATTTCTTGTTTCAAAAGGAAAGGGATATGGATACTTATTTTGAGATATTTCTGAGTCTTGAACCACGTGCTAGAATGCCTCTATCTTAATATATACTATATAGATTTTATGCCAGTTCTATTAAGTATATAAACACAAAATTTATACAGCCAGCAGGCCTTAATTTATGGGCCAATAATAGAGCAATATCTATTGATCACTGTGTGATAAACACCAAAGAATTTGTGTTCTGAAAGCAGAAGGTGTGTTTGGTGTAGTGCATTTGAAGCCTGTTCCCAAAAATAAATTAAATGGCCAGTATTCAAGTAAAAGATTAAGTCAAATCGCTTGTTTCGTAGCTACAACGGATCATCATCATAATCATTACACAGAGTAGCTAACTATCTAGTAATAAATACAGAACCAAGACGTTGAATCGTACGACCCGTCCAATCAACCCATGTTTTACTATAGCCTCTAGCCTCTCCCCATATAAGCAATTATCTCACCATATTTTTTTCGTAGTTTACGCAGTTCATTGTTCATCCTTTGTAAAGAATCTGCATTCTGTACAGAATCCGAAGCTTCAGACAAGCCCTGAGGCGGGAAGGCCGTCGTTCGCACAGAAGAAATGGAATCCTGTGGTTGAGGCTGGTATCTATGTCAACGAAGTGTTTGCAAAAGGACGATTGTTTACTTACAGGCTGAGTAGTGAGCAGTGGTGTCGCCGATGACCAAGATTCAGGTGTCCCCGCTGGCGCCATAGTTGTAGTGGCCTGACCATTTTCAGAGTAAGTCTCTTGAAAGATGACTGTTCCCGAGGCGGTTGGTGTATTTTGCTGGAGGCAGTCATCACAGTTGGCGTCATTGATGGCTGAAGCTGGGATAATAGAGTTTTTCATCGAGCCACCATCAATACAGTCAACACAGCACCTATATTCAACGCAGCACCCATGATCAACGTAGCACCCATAATCAACGCAGCACCCATAATCAACGCAGTACCCATAATCAACGCAGTACCCATAATCAACACCGCACCCATCATTCGCAGCAGGGGAAGATCCCCTGGCATCTGTCACTTCAGCTGGATTAGCCAGCTTCAATCGCTTAGTCGCTATCTCCGTATATTCAACCTGCCAATCTGAGGAGCAGGTAACTGCGGCCATTTGGTGTTGAGCAGCTCCCGTATGCTGTTGACCCTGGTATCTCGGATTGACTGGATGGGGGGCGATAAAATTCTTTGAGCCAACAGGAACAGACCTTCTTTGCCAGAGAGATGAAGGTTCCGATTCCTTAGCTGGTGATGGGGATTGTATTGATTCGGTTCTCCTGACGAGGCTGAAATATTGGAAGGGGGATGGGCCAGGCTCGTGAGGGCGTTTCAACGAACGTTGATTGTATGTAGTTCGACTCATGGCGTTGAGCTTATTGGAGGTGTAATCTTTGATAGCAGACTTGTGACTGGATGGTAACGTTGGTGAGCTTAAATCTATCCCTAAAATTTTTGGTGAAGGGAGGGCATAAATAGGATCTTGTGGTAGATCCATGCGTTCTGATGTGTTGGGAAATTTATCACATTCAAGAGATGTGCATGCCGCGATGACGCTGTGATTCAAAGAAGGAGTGGGTGAAGTAGTTGCGTTCTCATCCATGTTGCCAACGGACGGGAAGGGAGAATTGCCAGGTTGATGAAACTGACTGAAATCCAGCGTACATCCAAGTTCAGCTCAATTTTTGGAGTATCGTTGACTCAGATTATGGGGCTCGAAGGGCGAAGTAGTAGCAGCAATAGATGTAAAATGCTTTTCTTGTATGAGAGGCATGCGTGACTGACTGGTGTTTGGTATGATTGAGTTTGCGCGGGGCCTACCTACCTACTCGTAAGGAGAGGACAGCCAGGAGGGGCTTAGATTTGCAACCTTGTAAAGCATGACTGATACTGCTTGAAGTTAGTTGATGCTGTTGGTCAGTAGACGATAAGAGACAGTTTAGAACGGCCATTTACCATCGTCAATGTGATACATGACAGAAGCTACCCCATGAAGCAATGTGCCATTTGTTGGCTACTTTGTTCCCCAAATGTCGCCACATCCGTACACAGCCATTATCTTCCATAGTTGCTTTCCTCAATCCTGAACGTTGTAAGACCCTTGCAAACTCAACCAACAAACCGAATGATCGGCCACACTCCATCTCCCTGGTCTAGACCCGGCAGGAAGGGGTGTAGGGTGGGAGTGCTGACTCGTTGTGAAGGTTCCTAGACTTAAAAGATGGCTTTGTTGGTCACAACGCTGTAGCAGACAACGGAGTAGCGATGATTGAGACCGCATCATGGTAATGCTGAGTTCATGGGGCCGCCGTTAAGAGCAAGATCAGCGGGGCAGAGTGCTCGACAATCGCTATACGTGGAAGGAGAGATCCATCGATCACATCGGGGGGTAGACACAGCAGGCGAGAGCGAGAGCTTAACGTTCGTTCAGAGCCATAATGGTCGCTTCAGGTTGTGTAAGACATCGTTGTTGGCGCTAAATATCCATATTAATCACACCAAGACAAGATCCACGCGCCCAGGACGTAGTAAATGTAAGCGGTAAAGAGCAGAGGTGTTGGTTCCTTTGTAAGTGATGCTAAGACACTAGTCTCCTCGTCGCATGCCTGCAGGCAAAAAAGTGCAAAAGGCGTACAATGATGGGTGAATAGGTTGCATGAGCAGGCTGAAATAAATGCTGGGCCTTGAACTGACGACGGGGGACTGAGACAAGGCTTTTTTGAGGCGACACATGGGGTACATTCGCTAAGAGTCATGTGACAATTACACAGGTACCTCACGCTATGCATTAGCAGCCGATTCACTTTAACACCTCCACTTTTATCATCCAAGCCATGCCTTTATTCATACCAGAGTTATTTTGATACAGGAGGGAATACGGATTAGGTGCTTAGAAATTTAGTTACCGAGGCAAGGTCGCTTTGATGTAGTGCCAGAACAGTAAGGTTGGTCACCATGCCAATGCTACTACCGAAAACGAGACTGAGGAGGTATTTTTCTTTACTTTTTTTTCTAAAAATTAAAGCGGCCAAATAGAATTGTAAACAAGACCAACAGTAACTTCAAAGCCCGTAAATAACAGTCACCACCCTTCTCACCTAACCAAATGAGAAACCATAGACTCCTCCTTAGGATGTAGCGAGTTTCCTCCGGGCGGCAAACTGAACCGCCTCCCGTATAGGCCGCGCGTTCGCCAAAAATGGATCCTGTTGTGTGTGAGCAAGTTTTCAGGTTTATGCAAGGGAAACTGGTACATACGGTCGTTGGTGGTAAATTTCCCTGGTCAAGAAGCTCCAGAAAGGCAAATGCATCTGGTGTCCAAACCTTTCCGTCTGACCCCAGTCTCTGCATTATCACGTACAACAGGCTACTCACTGCATCCGCACGAAGTGCGTCCTGGATACCAGAATCCGCAATTGGCTTGTAGTTCCAATCTAGCACTGTTATCAGTTAGAGTCAGTACAAGTTGGCCCATCGGGTTTCTAGAGGGTGTGGCTACCAATTTTAGCAACTCCAGAGGATGTGACGCGGACGGAGTCGATACGAAAGCGAGTAGATAATTCCATAAGCTTGCAAAAGCCTGATAACAGCTTCATACATCATTTCAGCCTCTGTTCATGCTTTCAAGATATGGAACTAGAACCCTTACCTGCGACATGATTTCGGAGATTTCTGGTTCCGACAGAGGACAAATGTCGAAAAGGTCGAGGTCCACATACTCATAGGCAACGTGGAAGATATTGTCCCTGTGATATAGTGCTATGAGGCGTGCAATATTTGGATGTGCAATTTTAGCAAGGAACCCGAAATCCGTCAAGGCTGCGTCGTTTATCATTTGTACAACAGCCAATTGGCGGCTACTATGGGTTTGGTGCTCTGCAATCCATGCCGTCCCTTCCACGATTTCACGAATTCTCACATAATCAGCATCTGGTTCGCGATTTAGGTAGGCGACGATGGAGGCTTTGGAAGTCACTTCGGTGATTCTGTCCTGAGCAAACGGACGACGGCGTCGAAGAGGCATCATGGGGTCAAACAGAGAAAGAATCAGTAATGTACTGGAAAATAACTCGTGATGAACATTAATAAAAGTTGGGCTACAGGGGCGTATAAAATAAACAAATATTTGCAGCCATTTTTGACCCATAAGAAAAGGCCAGCGGTGCACACGCGGATCGGTCAAGATGAAAGATATCCTTTAATTTATTCTCTACAATGAGCTTTTAAGAGGCGTTGAAGTATTACAGTGGTAAAGACAGGCATTGCATAATACACCTGCTTGAAAGACAGAAAAACAAAGTACTTGCATAAATGATACTACGTTGCAGCTAAGTAATAAAGTTGCCTTGTCCCACTCACTTAAGGCACGTCCAAGGACGTAGAGGTAACACTGGCAACATGCATAGAAGGATAAAAGGAACAACCCAAGGGAATACAAATCTTCCAAGTAAATGGACAAGAGCTAGCCCGCTTGTACCATCATTCACCTTCCTCGAAACAATTCTGGGCCTTGGCCTGAGAGTGTGGTTGACCATCCGACCTACCTTCATCAAACAGTTCCCTCAAACTTGCCACTCGATCCTCTGCGTTGGGACTGTTGACTATAACCCCAAACCTAGATAATAACGTATTAGTCAAAGTTGGATTCCGGGTGCATGAAACATACAGTGAAAATAGCGAATGCAGTTGTTGTAATGGATGCTTTAACCTGAAAGTCACTGTTAACCCGGCTCTGTTAAGAATGTTCAAGTAGCCTTACATTGCAGAGACAGTGGTTTCAAAATTGCCCATTGCAGCCTGGAGGCTTTGTATCTGAACCTTGAGGATAGCCACCTCGTTTCTGGTATCACATGTCATTCTTTTAACCTTGCCAGTCTCATCCTCAAGACCAAGGACTCTATCACGAAGTGATTCCACAAGCGACACGAGAGTACCTTGATCTCCAACTACCTTAGGAGTTGGAACGTGCGATGGGGCTCGATTCTTAGAGCTCGATGTATGATGATACTCATTCTTCGTGTTCAGAGGGTCGTTATCTGTGTGATTAGACGTGGCAGGTGGGGGGCCAATTGGTTTGTTACCCTCCACTTCCAGATCCTCCATACTGAAAAGGCTGGGAGTGTACAGCGAATGAGACTGGCTTGGCTGCATGGTTTGCTGGTTTCTGTGCAGCAATTAGTATGAGGGGTCATTGCAAGTGGGATAGGGAACTTCCTGAAATCCCGAGCTTGCCGGAGGCTCAAAGTTTGGCGCGGGGGGGTAGGTAAGTTGCGAGAGATCCGTAGAATTAGGTTGTTGATGCTGTTGTGGGATGGTCTGGAGATATTGCTGAACGTTAAGGTGAGACATGCCAGGTTGCGACGGCTGCTGCTGCTGTGGCTGCGGTTGAGACGGTTGCTGAGACGGCTGCTGAGAAGGTTGCTGAGACGGTTGCTGAGACGATTGCTGCAGTTGCAATTGAGGATACTGCAATTGCTGAGGCTGCAGTTGCGGATATTGAAACTGCGGCTGCGGCTGCGGCTGCTGGTGGGGTTGGTGGGGTTGGTGGGGTTGGTACTGTGGTGGTTGTGGTGGTTGCGGTGGTTGCAACTGGTGATGTTGTAATTGCGGATAATGCAACTGATGCTGCTGCTGCTGCTGTTGTGGGTGCTGTTGCGGGTGTTGTGGCGGTTGCAACTGATGAGGCTGCTGCTGCCGGGGGTGTTGAAGATGCATCTGCTGCGACTGCTGCAGACGATGGGGTGGGATAGTATCGTACTGAGAAGGATGGGCAGTCATGTTGGCAAATTGGTCTTGTTGTTGAACACCAGACATTTTTGAGAAGACGAAAAGCCAGAATTCGGCGCCCATATAAATACTTCACAGAGGACTAGGGATGCCTTTTGCCGGAACCATGACCGTAACGGGAGGTATTGGCCATAAATTGCTTTCCAATGCGAGGGGGAATCGACTCCCCTCTACCCGTCCCGCATTTTCCTATAAGAGACGATAAACAAATCATCATCTATTGTTGGGTCGTTCTTGTGAAGTTCAGCAAAGTACTAGACCATGGCAACCGTTCCACTTCCCCCACCCAACCCCCATATCATCCAGATTTGCGCTGCTGTTCTCAACCAATACAGCATGGCAAACCACCAACTGAGAGAATGCCTGCAGAGACAGTCGCAGGACATGGATCAGAAGCACCTCGAGATCCAAGGGTTGAAACATACTCTCTCACAGCTGCAGGATGAGAACCAACAGTTGCGTAATACAATCTTCGAGCAAGACAGGATGGCTAGCGAGACAGCCGCAACCGCCCACATGCAGCACCAGATTGTTGTTACTCAAAAACATCTGATCTCAAGCCTGGAACACGACCTTGCTCAAGCAAGACCTGGAAACGCCGAGCCAACTTCAGCAGGACCAACGTCATGTTACAGTCAGACGACCTTGGGACAGTACGCAACCAGTGCCCTTTCTGCGACAACACAACAGGGGGAGGGTGCCTATTCCGCGACTCGTGAGGCCTGGCAAGGGAAAGATGGTATAGCGGATAATTGTGACTGAAGTTGGACTTGAAATTCATGGCTGGATGATGTTGGATGTTGTTGGATGTTGGCTACGAGCACTTTCGATAGCGTTGTCAGCAGTAGTAGCCAAATTTAGCCTCGAAGCCGCGAAATACAAATTGCTCGCACCAACATTGTTTTCCTGATGAGTCGTCAAGTCTGCTATTCTCTATTGAGTATGGACCTCCCAAAGTTCAGCATCCGTAGATGGCGGAATTCTCTGGCTGGCCGGCCACCATCTCCAACACTCATCGACATCCAGGTGAAAAGTGCTGGCGGCCTGTCCACCGCTTGTGACCTGACAGCAGAATCAACTCAGGCTAAAAAAGCTCCAATCTCAATGGGGGACAGAATCGTTGAGCTTACTCAAGAGAATGGGAGGCTAAGGCAGGAGATCGAGTATTACAAGGCGCTCACGGAAGCTTTCGAACCATTGCTACCCATTATCGAGTATCATGTCAACGGCATAACAAAGGCATTGCTTGACGCCAACAGCAGGATTGAGCTTATCAATACTGGCTGGCAAAAACCCGTGCGATAATCTCCACTTAAGGCTCGGGGAACAACCTTCGGCGTTGGTCATGACAATCTTGGTAGCCAGCGGGCTAAGGAACCGGTTTCACATGGTGGATGATTGCTCGGAGGATATCTTTTTGGGAGCAAGCACCAAGCAAAGTACTGTTCCGTGAAGACTTGTTCGCGGATTAATTTGATAATACAAGTGTACCATGTCTCTCAATGATGGCCCTGCAACACCAACTATGTGCCTGCCTGTGAAGTAGCTCACTATCATAAAGCTATGACAGTACATAAATGCAAATAGACGATATTATTCTACCTGTCTCGAACAAGTAGACAGTGCTCATCGCGAGACCCCCAACAAAAGCCTATGCTGGAAGGGCTCTAGTTCTCCTGAGCTTGAGAGTGTCTTTACAGTACCCGGAATCTGCGAGGAGCGTAAAAATTAGTAACTGGTAAGGCGAATACAATGCGTGTCGATACCAGAGCACTTTTTGGATGTTGCGAGATGTGGTACGGAGGATGTGAGCCAAAAGTGGCTGAGAAACGCGACGCGTTTGCCTGTGCCGGAGATGGAGGGTAGTTAGTGTGAGACAACGACAAGGGGCTGTTAAGATGGTGTGGACACCAGAAGTGGAGAGTGTGATGGGTGGGTGATATGGACTGTACAGGGGTTGTTCAGTTAGTGCGAGCTACGGAATGGAGGGTAGGATGGTGGGCAAGAAGGAGGGTACAGGGGTTACCGAGTTGGTGTGAGCTACGGCATGGTGGGTGGGATGGTGGGCAAGGAGGGTACAGGGGCTGCTGAGTTAGTGTGTGCCATGGAATGAAGGGGGTGATGTGTTATTTGGGTGGTGTGAACACCAGAAGTGGAGATCAAGCTGAGGGAGCTGATTATGGCTCCTGTTTACACACCTGAAGGAAAGTATTAGTTATGAGCAAGAACATGCCCGGATTTCGCTCAACTTTATCGGCCTAAACGAGCACAACCTCATCTGATCTACTAGGCACCATGGCCCCGAGACGTTCGCGAAGATCCCACAGCAAGAAGGAGAAAGAAGCGGCTCGCAAACGAGGCCCCAGTCTCCTGAGTAAGGGTTGTGGTTTAGGGCGGAAGGCCCGGGTGATCTCTGGTGCCTTCTATTTTGACCCAACTCATCATGTCTATAAAGTGGATTGTCATATTCCTCAGGGAGAGACACTTCCAGACCTGACTAGACTGGTATGTATTTGCTTTTTAGCTTGCTTGAACATCCGGTTCTAACTTTGGCTGAAGTTCAAAAAAGAAATTGGGATGGGAAAGGTAGACAACCTTTCCACGTTCAGTGACTCGGACACGGAAAGCATAGATGACTTCGCCAATGAAATGAGTGCAGTCGCACTGGTCGACACGTCGGCATCGCTGTCTAATGAGAGGGACGATCTACATAATAGCGACAGCGAGATAATTGTTGGTGGTAACACTGCGATGCCCCGTCGGGGGGCGACTGGCAGAAGCTTTCCCCGCAGCACTAGCGAGGAACAGTCAACATCGATGACGCCGGGTTCGGGCCGGAAGGAGGTCGTCAATGACCCGGCGGACGAGCCAAATGCTGACCAGAACGACGCTCAAGACGTGGAAAGTGGCTGCGGGAGCCCTTGGGTAACTAATATGTGGGACACAACTATGAGCGGGACCGAACCATGTGAAGGGCAAAACAACTCAACGTCAGGTACGCCAATTTGGCAGAACGACGGTTCCGAGGAAGATGCCGTTGGTTTACCATCTTGCGACACTATCCTATCTCAATTTACACCAGCCAGATTTGAGGCTGTCAGCCTTGATGCCGATGCTGAATGGGAGAGGGTTGATCAAGAGTTTCTGGCTATGAATTCCATCTTTTCAGACGAAGGCGCCTCTCAGGATATCACCTCGGCTCAAAGTGTAGACAGCACGGACCTAAACAAATTTGTTATCCAACCACAAGTACCTACCAAGTCTCACCGTACAAAAGCATGGCAAAGCGTCAAGGCGCTTAGCTTGCAGTGGAGATTCGCTTGTGGAATCCCGCCTTGCGGTTAATCAGTGCGCCTTATTTAGGCTAGGCTCTTACGGGGTATTTCAGCGGAGTGGTTGGAACGTTGGTTTTTCCCGCCTGTCCTGACGCTCTGGCACCAAGCCAAACACCTTGTCTCCCGAGCAGTTACCAAATTGAGGCTTGCACCAACAAAGGAAGTCACGCTAATCTGCATGGCCAATACAAGTGGTGCGGTACCACAGTTTCGTTACTGCTTGGGAGACAAGGTGTCCGGCTCGGTGCTGAGGAAGTCATGAGCTGGCCAGAGAATTAATTGTATATATCAGTGCGGTCTTACACCATCTGCTTCAGAATTTTAGAAGTATACAAAACTGTTAAACCTATTTTTCCGTAAATAAGAAATCTAGAAAATAAATGTGCTAAACTTGACACCTTCCCTATTTATTTGTACAGGCATTTCAGCAAAGAGCGTTACTGGCATGGTACGGTTGACAGATCAATGTTAGCTACTGGTTTCTGGCTTTTTTCCCGCCCACCGTCGCAACACGGTCCCATTTTGGACCAAAGTCCCCCAGGAATGGCTAGAGCCTATAGAAGAAATCACCCTTTAGATCATGACTGATAGATACGTAAGCTTTTTGTGTATGACGCTGAAATTTATCGTGTATTTGGAATCAGGGATGTTCATTAAAGACGTCAGAGGATGGAAAGGATGAATAAAGGGATGTGAAGATGGTCATATTAGTTGCGTCATTGCGAATGAGTCATCTTAGCAAAGTGGATTGAGGAACCCATATTTACCTACAGCTTTCTCCAAAATGAACTTAGAATCCATGGCTTTGTGCTTCATACTCTTTGCTTGAGTATAATTAATGATCGTAGACCACCGATTTACAGTATATAGTACAGGGTAAGCTATGCAATGCGACAAAAGAAATGCGCTTTCGGTCACTGGAGATGCTTTCCCTTAGACTGCAGCACGCGCTCGGAATAACAGTCGGAACGAAAAGCCAATGAGAAGCGATCTTCCCTGATAGATAATTTCCTCTAAAAGACAATGTGAATTCCTCAAAAGTTCAACATCATAATATTTCAACGGGAAACAATGGCCTCACCATCAACCTTGCTTGATATTTGTCCACCGACAGCAGAACAGATTATAGAACGCCTGAATAAGGTGGTCAAAGACACAACCCCAGAGCCTATATTCCGAGACGCCAACCCTCAACAGTCATACAGCTGGATATGCGAAATTGAGCACAAACGGTTCACACTCGAAGAAATCGACATGTATCGCACCTCCATCGCTGAACCGAAATATTGGGAGCTTGAAGTTCAACATTTTGAGAAGAGTTATTCTCATATGTTACAGAACAGCTCATGCCAGTACTGTAAGGCTGGTGGCAACGACAAGACAGATGTTTGGCGAAGCCTAGCGTTGGCTTACAGACGATTCCTGCGAGAACACGGTCTCACTGCGGAAGAAATGATGAAAAATCGACTACTGATTACAGACCAAGAATATTGGAAGCCGGAGGCGCTGCGGCTTAGGGAAATGGCGAGCCTCCGTGAGAAGGATATGCAGGAGCAGTACTTGGCAAGGAAGGCACATATTCAACACACTGCAAGTCCGGTCGTAAGTCAAATGCAGAGCCTACAACCAGGGCAAAAGGCGCGAGGCTATCATCGAAAGTCTTCCGATCATCGTTTCCGACGTTCACAGCGCGTGGCTGCTAGACAACCGCGAATTTCCACGACTACTGAAGAAGATACATACTACATGTTGCGGAAAACCACAAAGTCAAGGGTAGGGAAACGCAAGGGCAAAATCAGCCCTAAGACTACCAATCATAACGCGCCAGACACACTGGCCTCAGCATAAAATCCAATGGACCCTTTCGCAAGGTGTCTGACGTTTCATTTTACCCCTCCCTGGATGCTTCTAATCTACCATGTACTCCACGCCTAATGACCCCGCCATTCTCAGACTGTCGACATCACACCACAACTCGTCATCGCACATAAGATATTCTTTTACATCATTGCATCGTCTTTTGTGTTTTGACCACTTCGCTTGGTCATGTCTTCCACCAATGCTGTGCATATTAGCAGTGTTGCTTTGTTTCTTGGGAGCATAGAGAGCGCGGATAACGTTATTGATCTCGCTGAAAATTCGAGATATGAATACACCCCGCCCAAGACTGGTTACGATGGCGCATCTGATTGGCGAGGTGCCCAGCCAGAGATGACTTTATTCCCGCCATATTTAGCACTGATCTTTGAACAGAATATGTACTCGCCGGAAGGGTGGATTATGGGGTCTTCAGCCCGGGACGATTGCGACATTCAGCTTGCCAAGAACAAAGAAACCGGTATTAGTGGGCTGCATGTTCGAATTGATATCGCCCCGTCGACGTGGAACCCAAGGGTGACTGTCCTTTCGAGGAACCCTATCCGTGTGCACGATGGTGATCGCACAATTTCCCTTGACCCGCAAGAATCTCTGGAAATCGTTTCTGCTGTTACGATTGATCTGGGAAAGGTTAGAATGCGGGCGTGGCGCCCAGTATTGTTGTCTGAAGACCGACGACGCTACCGAAAACTGGCTGAAAAATTTAACCGCGATGTTCTGGATGCGATCCCCCGTTTTCCAATCCGCCGCAATGACGATGGGGCCTCAACCGCTGATCTCAGGTTCGGCCTGAATAATTGTGTGTATAAACGGGACAACTCTGGAGTCATGCACACTGGGAGCTTCGCAACCGTCACTAAGGTACTAGAGTTGCGCAGCATGAGGGCTTTTGCCGCCAAAATACCGCACTTCAAAGCATTGGATTCAGCAGGCGATGCCCGGGAGCGATGGGAGGCATTGTCGAGTGAATTTCGGAAACTGATCAAACTCAAGCATGTAAGTGAACTCCTCGCTGGATGCGCTGGACTTGAGCAGTAACCTTTTTGAAGCCTCACATAGTCCAGGCAGTGGACGTGTTGATTGGGAGGAATATGAATGAGCCCCCTTGGCTTATCATGGAGTGGATTCCCAATGATCTACGTTCAGTCAGCCTCAACTATCATGACTCAACTGTCGTTCTCTCCCACGTGAGCCAGGGCCTAGCGTATATGCATTCTATCGGGTTCGCTCACCGAGACCTAAAACCGGAGAATATCCTTGTCCAGCAAAGAGGACACACGTTGATCGCGAAAATCGCAGATTTCGGTGCATCAAAAAATTTCGATACGTCTGGAAGAATGAACACCTTCATCGGGTCTATTGCCTATATGGCTCCTGAATTCTGGGAGGAGCAACGTGCCTACACCAATGCTGTCGACATATGGTCATTTGGAGTTATCACCTTGGAACTGTTTACTGGTTGGGAGGCCAAGTCACCTTCACCCCAAACTAATCAACAAGAGTGGATCCGGAACATCCTTCTGCCCCAAGTAGATGCCGCACCGGAGATATTTAGGCCATGGCTGCGAATGCTACTGCACGAAACGCCTGCTCTGAGGCCTACAGCGGCCGACTGCAGAGATTGGTTAATACAGGCAATTGCACAGAAGGCGCTCAAGGAGTGGAGTGCCGGAGGGCAAAGCGTCGCGACACCATTTGGCGAGGATCTGTCCGCAACTCGAGTTGGCCATAATGCCTCGCCGACCAGCACTATTGCTGACACGGAGCTATGGGGTTCTCCGCCCAATACCGGTGGTGAGGTTGATTGAATTACACTATCCTACCAAAGGATGTCTTACCTTCCGCTTCTCGCCCTCATGGCCGACTGAGAGCAACCGGGGAGCAATATGTGGTATGCACAAGGTTTATAGCTCTTGCAATTAAGCAGTCATAAGACTTCTTTAGGTCATTTTCATGTTCTGTATGTCTATGGACCATAGCTTTAATGCCATTATTGATCGTGTGCTCCTTGTGAATTACAATGCTTCAAATCCCAAAACTTTGCCTGTCTGCCAAGACTTCGGTCATTTTTGACTTTTGCAGGAATGCTTATTGAAACATGTTTATGTTTACGTTTCTGGGGCTATGTATAGCCATCACTTCGTCGGCCATCCATGCTTTTAGGCGAGCACATCCCTACTGGTTGCGTGCTGTCACTTTGTTCTCCCCCTGGTCGTAAAACTGGACTTGCAGGTAGTTCTGCCTGATATATTGGAGGCTGGCCGTGTCGTTGATGATAATAATGGTGATGTTCATGGATAACGTTCGTATTGCATTGCAACCGCTGTCTCCGACATTGCGAGCAAATATCATCCATCAAAACATACCTGTCACCCAATAGAAAGAGAAGGACATGACGCCAATCGAAAGAGGCACGGGTGTAACAAGACCTGGTTCGAACCCTTTGACAAGTTTGACAGGTGAGGCGAAAATAAAGCTTAAAAGTCATAGTTATGCTATTCCGGAAGGGGAGCAGATTGGGAGACTTATTTGATAAGCTCCGTTGATGGAGTGACCGGGATGTAAAAATACCGGGACTGTGGTTCGGTGGAGCCATTTTAGGCTGATGCTGAAGCTGATTACAGAACAATATAAACTGGTGCACTTCATGCGCCAAAGTACAGTGTGTTCAATTAACAAAAACAATGTCTTGTAAGCATACTACGTGGGCACGCTTGATTGAGCGAGATTATGCCATACATCTACAGGTTACAGACCGCCTCACACGGCTGCTTGAACCTATCCACGAACCTAATGTTGATACACCAAGCCTAATATTCTTGGTGGGAAACCGCTGCAAGACTGCAGCGATACAGCAGCTAGGCATTGAGTACACAGAAGGTGATCAGCGAGGCCCCGGAGATGTCCACATGTTTCGGGCCTCGTCAGATGAGTTTGCCACACATCCCGTTTTTATAGCAGAGTGCGACATTCCAAATCATAACAAACTACAAGGCCAGTTGGCACCACAGCTTTGTCACGACGCGAACGAGCGTGTACTGTCCACCAACTTCGATTTAAGTAGAGTCTCGGCCGTAGTGGATCACATGCTCCATCGCCTGATATTCCCATTCGTTGATGTTGTTTGCTTATTCATAGATGATCTGGGGGGCATTACTAATGTAGCCCACCAGCTGGCTCACTGGCTTAGCCAAGGAGCTCCCTCAAATAACCAAACCCTACCTCATCTCATTTTGGTGGCGGAAGATGAAGGAGATGCGCATATACTCGATGATATTAAAGGAGCCGTACGATCAAAAACAAGCGTAAGCTTATATAGCCGTTTCGAAAGGGTTTCTCTTGTTACTCCAACTACACGGTGGCGACTACGGCGTGGTAGAAGCTGCTGCTTCCGAAGATGGGATCGGTTTATGAACGAACTGGCAACAGCAGTCAGCCACGTGCGGCAAGTCCGCGCAAATGAGAAAACTTTATATTCTGCAACACACCTTACACACTTCCTGACATATGCCTCAACTACAGCCGACCAACAAGCGGAACCATTCGATTTTGTGAACGCTTCACGCATATTTAACCCGGTGACTACCGATATGCACTTTCACTTTTGTAATTTTCTTCAATCTGTTAAGTCCATGGAGGCGTTGAAGGGTTTTGCAATACCAACAATGGCTTCTTGTATCTTAATGGATCATTATCCTCCTGGCATGCATGGTGAGTCGCAGGCGGCCAAGTAGAAACGCACCCAGATAACTTATCAATATGAAGCCTTCTCACCTCAAGTTGTATTTAACGCGCTTTATCGACAACCATGTCTATCAGTATGCCGTGAAGCAGTCCTGTCTCATGATGGATCCAGTCATCTTGTTTTGCCCTCAGGGTTTGCGGCACTGGTAGAAGAGGAGATGGTCAAGCAGTTTGAGCTATTTCAGACATCTGGTAAGTCTTCTAGAGCTGTCCATAGAGAGGTTCTCGCCTATTTTGAACCATATTGGCCATCTCTGCGATCTGATGTTACGTGCTTCAGTTGCCTCATGAGGCGACCAATGTATAGGTTGCCGTGTGGGCACTCAATCTGTCAGACATGTGTTAGAATTTTTGGCTGCCAAAGTGGTTATAAGTTCACGCTCGAGGCTTGTCTTCTATGCCATGGAGATACCATGGGATTTAAAATTCGAGTGAAGCCTGATACAGCGACGATTCGAGTCCTAAGCATTGACGGAGGAGGAACACGCGCTCGCATACCGTTGTCATTCCTCCAGGAAATACAAACCTGTGTTGGACTGCCATACCCTGTACAGCACAATTTCGATGTTGTTTTTGGCACGAGCTCTGGTAGGCAATAAACAGGTTTCTTGAGAACTGCTAGTCTGAACTAATACCTTGTTAGGCGCTATAAGCGCTTGTGGTCTGTGTATCAATGGTTGGTCGGTAGAAGACTGCATTGCATCGTCGGAAGTTTTAGCTAAATTGGTCTTCAAACCACGCGATGTATCTCAGCTACCGCTTGCGTGGTTTGATCCCATTCACGACTTTTGGCAGCTGTTACTCTCACTGGTGCTTGACAGCCGGTATCCTGCTAAAAGATTGGAATTGACTTTACAGAAGCTCTTTGGGTCTAAAAGAAGTATTATAGATCACTCGGCAGCAAGTGAGATGGGACAATATGTGGGTATGCCTATTACAACTGGGGATGCAAATACATATATTGTTACGAACTATAATGGTGTCGGCAGGCGCAGAGATAACCTAGGTAAGAAAATGGAAGCATAGTCAACAGAACTAAGCTTACCAGTAGGCATCAAGACTATGAGATCCTAGAATCAAAGCAAGATATTAGTAAAATTCCACTATGGCAGTTGTAAGGCTTTTCTCTACCGTTTTGCAAGGCGATACTGACCGGTAATATCCATAGTTTAAGAGGTGGCACAGCCGCGCCCTTGTAAGATACCCTGCTAACTATGAGTTTTGATTCTGACATTGTAAAGCTATTTCAAGCCACAGTACATAGAGGGCCTGGGATGCATTCAAGATGGTGGCCTTACGCATAACAATCCGGTGGCCATTGCTATCCAGGAAGCAGCGGCGCTATTTCCACTTACGCCTCGATCTAGCTTGGTTGTTTCTCTATCAACTCGTAGCTCAAAGCAGGGGAAACACCGTGTGTCAAACACATTATTGGAACGTTCGTCTGTTGCTAGGCTTGCGCAGCTGCTTCTTACACAGAATGAGAAGGAATCCAACCAAGCCTGTAAGAAAGCATTGGATCATCAGAAGATCGGCGAGAGTGGTCAGTTCTTCCGTTTTAACGTAGAGTTCGATGGGAGAGAGCCTGGCCTGGACAATATCACAGATCTAGAATACTTGGGTCAAATTGCCAGAGATTCAATACATAAATCGCCGGATGTTACAAGGCTTGCTCATTGCATACGGGCAGAATTGTTCATGCTTGAGCTGGCTGAGCGACCCCATTTAATAAATGGAATCTACGAGTGTATAGGCTATATATCTTGTCGGCTTCCCAAAGATACAATAGCTTTTAAGGCACTCATGGATCGTATTAATAGCACCTCTGCGACATTTCGAATTGGAGGTGAGTGTCTTATCGACGTCTTACAAGATCAATTTTCTATGGGGGAGGAGCTACACTACCGAAGGATGATCAAATTCCATGTTTCTGGAAGACACGTTCCATTTAGCGTTACTCTCAGAGAGGGACCAGTCGGGGATTGTCATATTAGCGGGTCCCCTTTTACTCTTGGTTGGCTCATTAATGCACAGCAGCTTGATGCATGCTTTGGCTTAGCAGACCATCGAAAGGTAATTATACCACAATATATAAACAAATGCTCTGATTATAGGCAGGATAGGAAGAGAAAGAAAACAGGGGAGATTATGAAAAGCCATAAGAGGCAGAAAATATAGCAAGTAGCATTTCATATATGTATTTAATAAGCTATAAACAAGAAAAATAAAGTTTAAGTACCTATAGAATTCACAGAGCTGTAGTCATAAAGATACATTAAAATAATCTATAGAATATAAAGATGATATTTCACTAGTTCTCCGTATCCCAGGACTAGTATATTGAAACTCTAGTAACAAAGTCCTGGGTCAGTAGTTAAGACAATAAGGTTATGTAAAGCTTTTAACATACTGGTCCCAGGACTCACTCTCCCAAGACTATGCGATATTGAAACTAGTATAATTAAAATTCACTTTCCCAGGACCTTGCTGTCCCAGGACCTTGCTGTCCCAGGACCTTGCTGTCCCAGGACCTTGCTGTCCCAGGACCTTGCTGTCCCAGGACCTTGCTGTCCTAGGACTCTACCAGCCTCAGCTCTTATAATACTGTCTTAAATTGCCTAGACTTTACTGTCCCAGGACCTTGCTGTCCCAGGACCTTGCTGTCCCAGGACCTTGCTGTCCCAGGACCTTGCTGTCCCAGGACCTTGCTGTCCCAGGACCTTGCTGTCCCAGGACCTTGCTGTCCCAGGACCTTGCTGTCCCAGGACCTTGCTGTCCCAGGACCTTGCTGTCCCAGGACCTTGCTGTCCCAGGACCTTGCTGTCCCAGGACCTTGCTGTCCTAGGACTCTACCAGCCTCAGCTCTTATAATACTGTCTTAAATTGCCTAGACTTTACTGTCTCAGGACTCTACTAGTCCCAGGACCTTGTTGTCCTGGGATTTTATTACTCCTATTCTCATTATGTACTTTTTTAGCGTAAAATTATTATTTATAGTATAAAGACCTTTTTAAACCCCTCGTCCCATGACACTTTTTACTTATTATTTATAACTTAATACAAAATAGCTATTATTGAGATTTGTGTATTTATAAGGTCTATAATGGCTTTAAATAGCTGTACAGTTTGCGAGCCAGATTTTTTTTTGTTTCTCCATTATTTGCTCAGTGCGTTGCTGAATGTCTCTTAATTGTATGCTAACCTCGCTTGTCTTGCACAAAGCATTGTAAATTGCACTGCATCTTGCCTGAAACAAAGACCACTCATAGTCTCTTGTAATCTTTTCGTTTTCAAGGGCCTGTATTGTATATATTTGCTGTTGATTGGTTTGCAACGAAATGCGATGAAGAAGGCTCTCTAACTCAAATGAATCGGAGTATACACTAGGTGCAGAACTTGGTTTATTATCAGTTGAGTAAACACTCGAAGAAGGCCTTGGGTTTGAATCCATTGTAAATAAGCATGGTCATCAGACACAGTCTATGAATCTATGCTTGAAATATATAGGGTAAACTTTATCCAGAATTGGATTTTTAAAAAAGCACTTATATAAAGATGTTGAATTTATTAGCTACTATAGCTTTAGTCAATTAAAATGGTTTATAAAAAAACAAAGCTAAACTACTCTACTTACCCATACCTCAATTATCAACAAATGCTTACTGAGGCTAATAATGTTAAGATTCTACATATAATTTATACTGGCATATTTACATGGAGTCTTTTAGCTGGATATATTATATTTCCATCAGCCTATGGAGCTATAGAAAAGTCACATATTTTGGATCAAACAGGAACTATTGGTAAACACATTCAAAGTGTAACTCATACAATTCCATTTATTTGTATTGGGTCAATTTTCTGCTCTCTTTCTAGTTGTGGCTTATTTTATCTCTGGTGGATTTATCGACCTAACTATGTTTGGGTTAGTCGCCAAATCTTCCTGTAAGTTACTATCCCTTTACTAGATTCTTATTACTCTTATTATAGTTAATAATTATTTTAGGCCTATAATTACACACTCTATAATGGGTTTAGGTTCTACTCTTTTAAATATTTATACTGTTCAACATGGATTTTGGTCTACTATTTCTAAAGTAGTTACTGTAATTATAGGATCATGGTTATTATTTGCTACTCTTGTTTTTTTAATGTATGAATGGACGATTCTGGAGCTTAAGTGTGGCAGAACAGTTACTCTAAGACAATGTCGAGTTTTGTAGCTAAATGCCTTAAACTGGCTTTACTTAAACACATGTTAATAAAAGCCTTAATGTGCTTTTAAAGAATATATAAATACTCTTTTATATTTCTATTCAGTTTAAAACTCATTCTTTGGATCATAGTTTTCAAACATACTAAAAATGCCAGCCCATCATTTTCCTACCCCGAGTCCCGAGCCAGAAGATGGAACAAAAGATTCTACTATTAAGGCTGAAATTGAGCGTATTATGCATTGTGATATAAATAAACCTCATACTATCTTAAATGTACAAGAAAATGCATCGAAAGAAGCTATAGAAAACACTTGGGGAAAACTTGCTTGTATAATCAATCCTAAAGTAACACTTGCTGAGAGAGTATCTGAAGCATTTGAAAGTGCGGCATAACTAGTTATTGTTTGTTTGTGCTTTACTAATAATATAATAGGAGTTATGCAGGCCGGTAAAAGCCTCTCTGTTCCGCCACAGAAGTTAACCTTAATGCAAAACTGGGACGGTACTGGAGAGTGGGATAATTACACAGATAACATAGAGGAGGAACTAAGGGAAGAGATAAAGCGTATTATATGGTGCCCACCTGATAAGCACACAGAGATGTTCAACATTAAACATTATTCGGTTAAAGATCTTAAAAGTGAAGATAAAATAAGTCAAGCTTGGGTAACTTTAGCATGTCTAGTACATCCAAGAGTAACAAATATGCAAAATGCGGATAAAGCATATAAAAGTAAGCAGCTTATCGATGAAACTTAAGGCTAATCTAATTTAAATATAGAACTTCAGGATAATGCTAAATCTATGTCTTTACAAAGCTGGATGATCGAGGCTATGGATAAGTGGAATGGACAAGAAGTCTGGACTCATTTTATAGAGACTACTAAACAAGAACGTCAAGAATTAGGAAAGGCCGAAATCGATCGTATTATGAAATGCGACCGCAAAGATTATAAGACGATTTTAGGCCTTGAGAACTTACCTGACAATATTCCGATAAATGAATTACAGGAGAAATGGAGTAAAAAGGCTTGCTTAGTGCATCCCAAAGTTATAAATAATAATAAAGCCGTAGAAGTACTTGGCAGTAAGTAAATATCTTGCATTTTAAGAATCAGATGTCTAAAGTTCTTTAATTAGTCCTCCGCGATGCGGCTGAACATTCAGGAGTTGAAGATATATATTTGTCTACAATGGATCACTGGAACGGAAAGTTTGAATGGAACTATGATGATGATCTGGGCATGTCTGATAATGGAAATGACGATGATGATGCAAACAAAGACGAACAACCTCCTGAGCCTCCAGAAACTGTTAAACAGCTTTATAAGGCAGCAACGCCTTTTATTAAACAATTTCAAATCGAGCCTCAAAGTCAAGATGCTAAAGCTAATTTGGACAGTTTTAATGAACAATACTTTAGTGAGAAAGACGAAAATGGGCGTGTATTACAAGAGATGTCTTATTGGCGAATTAAATACGATTTCTTTCAATCGGCGTATTCTACACTGGCACCACTATATTACTACTTAACGGAGAATCCCCAAGATCAGCAAACTCGACATAAGATAACAGAAATGAAAAAGCAAATAGACATATGGATAAATAGATACTATTATCCTGAGGATTGGGCAGTTCTAACCCCTGATGAGTTTTTAGAGGCGAGAGCAGCGGGAAAAGCAGCAGATATAAGCCTGGAGAGCAAAATCAATTACCAATGGACAGTAATGGATTTAAAAAATGGTCATAGAATAATCGGCGCTCGCAATCGTCGTAGCCCTGAAGTCGTAATAGAGTCCTGGAATGGTGAACGCTGGATACGAAAGCTACGGCGAGCAAGTGAAGAAGGGCTTGATGATGAAGCTGAAAAGTATCTGGAGATGAAGGGGAGTTTGAATATTGCAGAACATCAAGTGGAGACAAAGAAATATGCAATCGGTAAATTGCTTTGGGTTACGGATTCAAGCATGAGTTTGAAGAACAGGTTGGCAAATTCCAAGAACCCAAACTCGTGTGCAGGGGTAGAATTCAAAGATGGTACACAGGGGATTCTAAATTACTCTACCCTTACTCGACGAAAGGGTAAGTCATGGACAACAAGGAAGTATAACGAGTGTTGTGAAAGGGACGGGATATCGGCACCATGGAGAGTCGCACCGAATGATGTATATGAAGACAATAGGGTTATAGAAGACAGAGAACTTAGGCGCAAGCTTATGACAGGTGGTGGGTCCACAGCCCCCTATTCTAAAAATGGGTATTTCGAGAGGCGCTTAACTCAAACTCCACAAATTCAACCTGAAATTCGACCGGGAAGGCATCAATCTCACATTAGCATCTCTTCAACAGGATCACAAAGAAGCCATCGATCGTCCAGTTCAATAGAAGCAATTGAGAATCGAATGGACAAGCTAGAGAAGATGATGGCGTCAATGATGTTGAAAATTGATGAGTTTTCTGCGAAGACCAATAAAAATTAACCAACTCTTACAGTACCAATGATGACCTTAACAGTTACTTATTTGGTACAGGGATTATCATGTATTCCATTTGTACTAAACTACAATTATTACCATATAGATAGAAAAATAGCTAGTTGTTAATATAACTGTTCACTATTAGCTACTTAATACCTAAATTATAATAATTTTGCCGGTTGCTTATCTTTACTCAAGTCTATTGCTAATATAACACCCTATGATCTGATTTATCCTTATTAGGAAACACCCAGAACATTATATCAAATAAAGTATAATTTAAATTAATAATATTTATAATACTTTTGCACAGCAATACAAGTTAATGTACTATTTTGAGAGTCATATGTTATTGCTGTTTTGGTTTAGGGCCCTTTACTAAATAAAGATATATGCGGCGGAAATTAATATTCAAGACTTCGGTCAAGGATTTACTAAGAGCCATTTCTGGACATCTACCACATATTATTATAATATAAAAACACCCATTATCACCTGGTCTCAGCTCTTTTATTATATCCTTTACCTCCCAAGATTTCTTTGTAATCCATTGAACTATTTAATTATACTACGTTCACCAACATGGTCGCCGGACCCAGATCTTTGCCTGCAGAGATAAGGCTGGCTATTATGCAGGAGCTTGACCCTCTGTCCGCATCCTCCGCAGCCCTTGCTTCTCGGATTTGGCTTTTATCGGACAAAAAAAAACACGAAATTCGTTCAGCTCGTATTTGGGGAAGCATTTTCAGGCCACGTTCAGGCTGGGAAAATGCCCTCTCATACACCAAAGATGACGGGTCTACAGCAGAGATTATATTGGAGGTATTTGGCGAAGGTGTGAGACACATCTGGCACGGAAAGAAGGCCTCTAGTAATCACGATCCTTTGCGAGTGGTTTTAATGCCACTGCCGTCAGGTTTCGACCACTATTTCCGACCTCACACATTGATTCCGGGGGGTATTCTTATTTCGAAATTTAATATTGCGGTGTACCTCGCAAGATCTCCGATAGGCAACATGCCCCTTCTTGGTATTTCTGAAGTCGAGATTCAGCTTCAGTTAAGAGATCTCTGGAAACTTGGAGTCAACCACATATTCTCATTGGCCTCTAACAAAAACTCCCTATCTCAGGTCAAGCTGGATGTTGGGACACTTTTTAAGCAACAGAGGATGTGCAATGGATATGAAGACATGTCAGCCTTGCTGTATACAATTTGTCTTCCACACTCTCGCAAAAAGATTACCCTAGTGGGTATGCCGCCATCTACTGTAAGGGACCTCTTATGCGATATCTGGGAGTGTCATTATACGCATGGAAGGCGGCATAGTAAGAAGCTGTTTAAGGCCTATGTACAACCAGAAGGCTCAATTGTATATTTTTAGCACTCGGTTTAGCATGGTAGATTTCGGCCTAGAAAAGCTGTTTTTGGCTTTGGGATACTTAAACTAAAAGTGTTGATAGTCAACCTCTTTGCTTTGTTTATTAGCCATAGCACAATCGAAATATTGCTATAAAAGACTGGCTTGAACATGCTAGCAAAGGCGTGCTGTGGCTTTAATTTCTATCGCTTTGTAATAGCTGATATATAATCTTACCAGTTATAGTACTAGGCTTAACGTTATAATGAACGTACAACTATGCTTTGGTGCTGTAAGTTTGGATATTATTTATTATTTAGCTTTTCCTAACTCTTTCCTACAATTAGCTGCATGACTGGCAACATGGGTGGCCTTACTATCTGAAGATTCATGACCGACAGAAATTCTTAGAGGCTATACATCTAGCCAACTTGAAACAAGAGAACTATGTACATTTTTCATTTGGCAGCATTAAGGAATTTGCAGAATTCAACGTTGTTCAACATGAAAAAGTACAGAGTATGCTAGATAAGTATTACGGTATCCATATAGAGATTGTTTTAAATGTCCGTTTGCCAATACATAACGAGAGAATATGGAAAATTCCAATCTCAATTAATGTTTATGGACTGCCTGAAATCTCCGCTAGTTTAAGGGAGAGTCAAGATGTCTTTCTGCAGGACCCATCAGCAGTTTCCAGGGGAATCTCGTACAATAATCCACAACGTCTCCATCTGTCAAGGCAAACAGATGTCAGTTCAGCAGACGAATTCGGTAACTGGAAGCAGCTGGCATCCCTTTTAATTTACAATTTTGCCCCCGATGTTGAGCAGATACATCTTTTCAATTTAGTCAATGCCAACTGCCTACAAAAAGGAACAAGCAACAGCCATCTTCAATTAATAGAAAAAGCAGCAAGAATAACAGGAGAGATTCGTCTTGGAGGATGCCCTGATTGCAAGTATAGAGCGCTGTTTTTAAAGGCTTAATAGTACGGGTGTTGTTTTTATAATCAATTCAAATATATAAAATAAATTACATAAATTAAAAGGTCTTTGTATTTATTACTTATTATAATAGTACTAACTTCAAACGTAGCTTCTTTTCACAGTCTGTTGTGAAACACCATAAAAATCAGCATACCTATGCAAGTATATCCTGGCGTAGATTGTTGAGGCAATCAGGGGTTACCCATTTCAGTACCTAACCACTAGCTAGATACGTAGTTTGTAACATACGAATGTAGTCTTAATCATAAATACAAGTTAACTCTACAACCTAAAAACTAGCAATATGTGAAGCAGAAAAGATTGTTACAGAAAGCTCTGCATTGGCTGCTGTCAGCCAAAAGTGGCTGAGAGACAGCGGGGACAGCGGTCTGTATTAGGCACATCTACTCTGTCAGAGCAGAAAACGGACAAGGCGTTGAGTGGAGTGCGACCAACAGCGCCCTGCCATACACAGTCATAATGGCACAGTAGCGCGCCCATCTGATAGAATGTGCTCCAAGCTTTATTAGAGCCAAAATTTACAACTATACAACGGTAGATTAATACATAATCTAATTATTCTAAGCTAGACAGCCAATAATACGCACGCCCTGCAGACAGGGTTTAAGTAAATGAATTGATCTGATTGGTTATGTAATGTTTACCTTATAAATACTTATGCTTGTAGCATCAAGATTGTTTTGGTTGGTTGCATCCAGTTGGTAGACTTGTCCTGGACATAAAGGACGTACAGGGTCGGCCGAAACGAGTGTCCGCTTTCTTGTTTCGCAATCAGTTTTAAGAACGGCCATTTCTGGACACGGTATAGCTTATACCGTACGAATATACTTTTCCTATACTATGTAGCACAAAATCACCTCAACGCTACTCTATTCTTGTATAGGTCTAGGGATCCATAATACATTGCATTTCAGACCCACATTCATCCTGATTCATACGTAGCACCATATAGTAGCCAGCAAAATAAGTAAGACAAGTTTCTATGGATATCTATAGGTTTCTATAAGAAACACTCCAGCACTTCATCATATACCTAATAACTTAACACAAATCCTTCCTCAAAATACACCTTTATAGAACAGTAGCAGACTCTTTATAGTCAAGGCCCTTTAACCGCATTAAGTATGTTAGACTTAGACATGGATTAAAGCATAGATAGTTAATGATTCGAAGAAATCTCTGTAGCTAGTTACGAGGGGAAATTACGGTTTGCCCGACAAGCATATAACCGCAGGTCACATAGAGATAGCCATCCAACGGAGTAAAACATAAGGCAAAGAGCGCTTCTTTAAGGATAAGACCCTTACTTTTAACTCGATTCCTCTATCACAACTACTCTTCACTTTGCAAATCAACTAGCAGCAATACAAAATCTAAATAAATCAAGAGCACTAGTCCATTTAGCATCATGTTTTAACGTTCTGGCTAAATAAATCTGGCTTAAGATTTATCCATCAAAAACATACAATTAAATACACCAGTAAACCGATCAAAAAGCTTGCATAATTAGAAGCATTTGCGCAAAGAAAAAGCTAGTTTTATCTCGCTCAGTAAGTTCGTCTATGTCTATAATTTAGAGACAACTCTCTAATACTTCTCGCTCTAGGATCCATACACAGTACGTAATCCGGCTTCCGCCCATATATAATATAATCGCGCCTCTTCCAGCCTGTTAAGGGTACACAAAAGATCCCCAAGGTTTTCCATAGTAAGGAGTGCAGGAGGGTAAGTCTCGACCATAAGACTACCCAAAGCTTTCTCATAGCCTTGGAGCGCTCGATCATACATAGCCTCTGCATCGCCTAATCATCCTTAACCAGCATAAAGAAAACCTAGATTATTGACTGTATTAAGCGTTGATGTATACTTGGGTCCCCATATCTTCTCTTTGCCTCGAAGCGCTCGATCATACATAACTTCTACATCGCTAAATCATCCTTGGCCAGCATAGAAAAGACCTAGATTATTAACTGTATTGAGCGTTGATGTATACTCGGGTCCCCATGCCTTCTCATAGCCTCGAAACGCTCGATCATACATAGCCTCTGCATCGCCCAATCATCCTTAATCAGCATAAAGAAGACCTAGATTATTGACTGTATTAAGCGTTAATATATGCTCGGGTCCCCATGTCTTCTCATAGCCTCGAAGCGCTTGATCATATATAGCCTCTGTATCGCCCAATCGTCCTTGGTTAGCGTAGAGAAGACCTAGATTATTGACTATAGTGAGCGTTAATGTATACTCGGGTCCCCATGCCTTTTCTTTGCCTCGAAGTGCTCGATCATACATGGCCTTTACATCGTCAAATTGTCCTTGATCAGCGTAGAGAATCGCTAGATTATTGACTGTATTAAGCGTTGATGTATGCTCGGGTCCCTATATCTTCTCATAGCCTCGAAGCGCTTGATCATATATAGCTTCTACATCGCTAAATTATCCTTGGTCAGCGTAAAGAGTAGCTAGATTATTAACTGTATTGAGCGTTAATGTATACTTGGATCCCCATGCCTTCTCTTTGCCTTGAAGTGCTCGATTATACATAGCCTCTGCATCGTCAAATCGTCCTTGGTTTTTGTAGAGACCCGCTAGATTATTGACTGTATCGAGCGTTGATGTATGCTCGGGTCCCCATACCTTCTCTTTGCCTCAAAGCGCTCAATCATACATAGCCTCTGCATAACTAAGTTGTCCTTGGTCTTTAAAAAGCATCGCAAACTGATGCGGCACCCACTCATCTCCTTCCTGCAGCTCTGAATCTGCTACTATAGTTTCAAAACATCGTTCTACATACCGAAGAAGCCGCCGCTATATGAACCAATATTCCGGTTCAGTATCGTCCGGCACACTTAAGGCCACACACCTTACAGCTAGCCATGCCATTTCCGTATCTAATATCGGGTTCAACGCATAAACAATCCACGCATAAATGCATCCATATATACTATATCCACCAGAGCCAATTTCTACAAGTCCATAACTGCAAAACACCCGCATAGCCTCGTCAAAGAAAAGTCAATCTTGCATAAGTTTCTCTAACCACCCATCTATGTCAGATCTATTCTACTAAAGCAACTCATACCACAAATCTTCATTATCAAAACACACCCACAGTTTCAACAGCATTGCCGCTACTTTATTCTTCTACTTAATATACTAATATGAGATGTCCCAGGTTAAGTACATAGCGCGGTTCTCATACGTCAACAGCTTAAGGCTAGCCCTTTACAGCTGTAGCCATGACTTCTGATATAACCCGAAATATTCTTCCCAGCTCGTTGAAACTTCTTCAAGGTACACTCCCGCAATCGAGAGAGCAAGGGGTAATCCATCGAGCTTCCGTGCAAGTTAAGCTGCTGCACTATCTGTAGTAATATCAACTATAATTTCAAGTTATACATCCAAGTTAGCTTACTATTATATGTATCCTGTCTTTGCGATGTAGAAGCGAGTATTTCCAGACTATCTTTGATATCCTTGAACTTCTGCAAGTGTACTAACCGACCGATTTTAACTGCAGAAGATCAAGTTATAACAATAATAGCGCCATAGAAAGCAGCGGGGAAAAAGAGGCGTATATCAAAAGCCTTTATTACTATTATCTCTTTCTCGACCGCACTTCTTTCATTCACAATGTCCCCTAAAACTTTAATATTTTCGCTTTCATCTCGCCTATCAAGCTTAGGAAAATCGTAATTATCGTAAATGACCAGCCATTTGTTATTCTTAGGCTCACTAAGCCACCGGTTAACAGTACGTACTAGCCTATTGAGATCCGGGTTTTCTTCGGTATCCTTTATATAGATTAATGATAGATGCTGAAGAATTATGCTCCTGGCTGCTCGGGCAAAGCTCTCCTTCAGTGATGCCTCGTCTTTCGCATTTAGCCAAATGATAGCTGAGTAATCAGTATAATTGCGCTTGATGTATTCTATCGTGAGTTGGGTCTTTCCCATCCCACCTAGCCCATGGACAATAACGGTGCGGCGCGTTAGGGCATTTTTCAGGATCTCACGCATCTGCGTTAGCTCCTCTTCTTTTGCTACGAAGTGGGCTACTTTAGTTACTTGCGACAAATCGGCAGTAAGGGTAAAGTCGGTGTCTTTCTCGTTTCTATTAGACTTTACGTCCGAGCGATAGATATTAACATTAAATGTTCCTCCATATAAGGCACTATTGCCTACCAGGAGATTGCAGGCTTCGACCGGGCCTTCGAATGACGGACCACTTATTGCGGCTACCTGAATAGAAAGGGCAATAAAGTGGTTTATAAGGCTATGCAGATAATAAAAGATAGATCCTCTTAGCAAATCTTCTTAATTCCTTTTGAGAGTGTATTTAAAAGCAGATAATACTATTACAGATTATGGCAGTCGTTAACGCTATTACAGCCTGATTACATTTATTAGGCATTTAAAGATCGGACTAAGATTATCCGACTCATCATACACAAACTCAGCAAAAATATATATTCGGTCATGGCGGACCTTACGGTAACAGGATTTAGCAATAATCCAGAGAGTGTTACACACACAATCGAAAAAACTTATAATATCTGATTTTCATTTCATAATATACATTCATACATTCGATATATATACATAAATAAAATCAGGCAGGAGTTTCAGAGCTTTCGCTTCTTCGTTACATACAATATTTAGCAATAGTACACGCTTCCGAAAGCTACCTAGTAGGATCGCAGTCCAAATTCAACTCCACTCACACACCCATCACATAAAGCTTACACCACTAATTGCTCCTCTACCGTAGCTTTAGCATTATTAATATAAGATTTTCAATAACCCTTAAAAGATCTTACATATACTCTCATCACTTTTATCTCTACACGTATAAATATATACTATAATTGCTTTATGATTTCGTTAAGAAACATAAGTTACTAGGCCAAATATCCCATCGCCTTTAATAAATCCAGGTCAGTTACCCCAGTTCACACCAAAGCCCCACTCTACTCTACTAGTGCCATAAAAGGCCATAGAATACCATAAAACAACTCGGAGAGCTTGACCAAGACCAAACCCCCAAATAGCGCTAAGGATAGCTTGACTTGTTTGTCTTTGGACTATACACTATACTCAGTTCAAATCGTCTTCAGGTTTGCCACTATAAGCGATAAGACCCTTAATGCAAGCCGATGGCTATATGATGGCAATAACGGCTACGACCACTTCGATTTCTCAACTCCTGCCCCTCCAGACTTTAATAGTCCTGGTATCCCAAGCCAGTGACGGTAAACTCTATTAGGTTGTGCAGTTATTAAGAGTCAAAGTCAAGTACCAAACCACGCTCCATCTAAGTGTTACCTGTATACCATCAACTGGACACTTTGCTTGAAAAAGTCGAGACTTAACAAGCTTACAGAAAGCGCAGTACAGAACATTGACCACTACCCCAGCGAATTTTAAGAGACTAGCCTCAAGTCCGAGATCAATGCGATCGTAAAAAAGAAACATCTAGAAGATAACCACAAGCCCGATAAAACCCAAATCACCATATCTATAAATACAAGGGGCAAACATAACATACCAAAGCGGTTTACTAGTCTTGATATTGAATGGAGCGAGGTAGACGAGCAAATTACAAGCTAGTCCAATCTTATTCGCAGAGGAAAGAAACTAACTATTAAAATCGTTTTTATTTTCAAGGAGACTAATCAACTAAAATTAACAAAAGCAAGGCAGGGTGGTCGAAATACTACAAAAACTCAGCTGAATAAGCGGACTACGATCCATAATGCCGAGGATCCTGCGAGCGACGTGCCGATTTGGGAGTAAGTATATGACCTCTTAGAATGCCCCGGAGCGGGCTGTGATGTAGGACCGTACTGTTGGCGCAACCCGAAGACTGGGACTCGCTATGCAGTAATAACCAGCATCTTGCTGAAGATTATTGAATACGCGGAAAAGGGTGGCAAAATAAAAGAGCATAGTAATATGCCAAAACACTATCAGAACAAAATATTAAACCCGCCAAACAAGAGGAAGCAAGTCAACGGGCCTTAGATTAGCATCACCAATATCATGCCTGGGGCCGATGCCGCGCCCCTAGTCAAAAAGATTAAAGTTATAAGCCCTTGTAATAATGCCATTGATCGTTACCGTGATTGGCACTGCGACCAGGTGGATAATAGCGATTGGAAAGAAGAGTTCCACATGATTACCAAGATCACATTCCTGGAGCGCCTTACCCTAGATCGACTCTTTGAGGCGCAGGAAGAGGAGATTAAATTTTTTGTCTTACAGGGAGTTTCGCGGGGTATAGTATACCAGTGGGTAAGCAAGGTGGATGAATGGTCGGCAGCTTTAGAAAAGGATAGAGCTTGAAAGTCTATAGAATTAGTTACCTCCCTCTCTTCCTGAAATAGAAATACTGCTTGGCTGTGCTATTTGTTTAGATACTCTATAGTAATCCTAGAGTGACGAAAGTGGCCCTTGGCACTCTCACGCTTTGCTCCTATCCGATTTATGCACCACCTCAGGAAGGTGGCGAAAGGAAGACCTTTAGTATCTTGCCTATACTATTCCTTCCTAATATAGTTTTTCACTTCCCTAAAATGTTCTTCTATCGGGTTTAGATCTAGCGAATAAGAAGGGAGAAAAAGAACTTCGGCCCCTGTATCGGAATATAACTGCCTCAATTGCGATGCTCTGTGAAATCCTACGTTATCCATCACCAGGACAGACTTAGGCTGTGAAAACCTTCCGCAGTGACGAAGTAGCTGCCTAATAAAGTCTTTGAATATAATATAGTCAGTCGAGCCTTAGAATATACACGAGAGCATAACCCCATCCTGGGTGTAGGCCGTAATAAACTAATATCTCCTCTCACGCTTAAACTCGGCGGTATAAACTAGTATTATTCCTTGAAAGGCCCATCCTTTCCGCCGCTATGCCGCCAGTATATCACAACCAGACTTATCGATAAAAATCAGGTGATACGATTTGTACTTTGACAATTTGTAGTAGTAGAGATGACGTAGCAGCGAGTTTCTTTGCTTCACAATACAGCGGGTTATCTTGTTTATCAAATTCCTGGAATGCAAGGCACGGCTAATGCTGCTAAGCGATACGGTTATATCGAACTCGTCCAGAAGAAACGATATCATCTCCTTACGATACATGCATGGCTTTTTTATCAGTTCGCTGCATAGGGCATCCAGCATACGCGGTGATACTGTTGGTTTGCGACCGGTTCTGTTCGGTGGTGGTCGCGTGGTCCCAAATTGACGTAAATTGGAGCGAATTCTACGAACAGCGCGCTTGCTACATCCGGCTTTCCTGGCTATCTTATGTATCGATTTTTCTGTGATAAGTAAAGCTTGGACTTGCTTATGCTTAAAACTAGTTAGCTGCCGTGCTATTAGGATGATTTGTAATAGCCAGGACTGGCTGATGTATGAAGAATCCAAAAGTTGTTTCTGGATAACAGGACGAGAAATAATGACAAAAATGGCTAAAAGAAAATGGCGTGCAATAAGGGGTGGGGAACGTCAGGTACCTGAACTAGAGGGTAGCTACCCACTTTTGGGGGGGTTTGATGAGTACTTTGGATTATAGTAGAGGCACGGTGTAGCCATATGTGGCGTATTAGTCTGTGCGTAAATTAAACTTTTTGAATAAAAGAAAGCGGACACTCGTTTCGGCCGACCCTGTATTGTGATGTGTAGGTTTATCTAGGCAATAATAAAAGTATGTGGCAGGCCAAATCCACACTACAAATGCATAATCTTATTTTTTTAAGAGCCCCTACTGAGTGTTTTTCTTTCTGTTGAGCATGTGGGTAGCTATGTTTCAGCTTCTCATGAATTGCCTAATATCTCATCGTAACAATGAAGCTGGGTTTTTCCGCAGCGGCTGGAGGCACATTTTGTTGCTCTACCTGTCCGCTCTGTTGCTTTGCACTGCATATCTTCAGCTAGCCAGAGGTATTATTGTTTTTAGACTATAAAAAATACAACGTAACTGATCTGATCTTAGATATCCAGGTAAAAAACGAGCTGAGTTATTCGCATTCAATATGTCATCGACAGAACCTCATTGCAATACGATTTGCTGTATTTTTTGGCCCCATCGGCCTTGATCATTTTTATGCTCATCATTGGTTGTTGGCATTTCTAAAGCTGTTCACTATGGGTGGGTTTGGCTTTTGGACTCTGGTTGATGTTGTATTGTGGTATAGGGGTGATGTGTATGGTACGCCTCGATGTCCCGTTAATAGTAATTGACCTTGCAATATGAACTTTGCAGGATAAACAAAGAAACTTAGATTTACTGCTCGTAAAAGCCAAGGCTTTAAATTACTGATAGAAAATTAGCTGTAAAGCCTTTCTTTGGTGGCCTGGTTAAAGGGGAATTAGACCTGTGTTGGCTTTGGAGGAGCAAAAACTTACTTCTTGGCCATGAAGCGACCCAGCTGCCATAGCCCTATACATAGTAATCATGCTGCTCTCTGATTATGAAACATTTATGTTCTATAGAATCTTATGTATTACATTTGTTCCTGTTCAGTTGGTTATCGGCATTGGGCGACAAATCCCCGACTTCGCTGACGAATAACGGAGCATTTCACTCTTCATCTTGTTATTGAGTGGCAACCTATTCACAATGAACACAACTAGCAGTCAAAAATCGGCTAACATGACTCGTGTGGAAGGGAATACAGCAAGAGACAGGCGCAGACTTGTTATGGCTCTCGCTACTGATGACCCAATACATGTTACACAACAATTACCCGAACAAGGAAATGTCATAATCGATCTCACCACCGATCGTGAGACCCAAATGGTGCTACAAACAGCCAAAATTCGCAGGGTTATATTTGAACTTACCCCTGATCATCAACGCTGCCAATGTTTTAAGCGGCTTCCTGATAAGCCTCCAAAACGGATGATGGATGAGAGCAAAGTGAGTCATTTCTTGTAGGGCGTTGTGATTGCTTTTTATTCACTATTGACCTAGCTACTATGTGACGATTGTGCCTTGAAAGTTCCCCAATCCCAATTGGTGACTCAATATGATACGAAGGAGTGTCAGATTTGCTATGATGCGGATAATCTTTATTATACTAAATGTGGTGGGTCGCCTTGGACATCATAAGGATACCTGCTCTAACAAAGTCAGGACATGTTATTTGTGGAACTTGTTGGCTAAGATTGATAAGAATATGGGACCTCGAACATGCTGGAAAAACTCGGCAGTTCCCAGTCATCAAGTGTTCATGGTGTAAGGAAAGGTTAGAATCAACTCTTGTACGTGTAGAGCCACTCCGGCTTGAAATCGAATGTGTTGATTTGACAGTAGTATAACTTTTTACAAAGATAACAAAAGCAAAATGTTTTATTAAGTGTAACTGGGCTTGATTTGTGATTTTGACTGTTTCCTCTCACCCGTCGGCCATTGGTTGGAGATGCTTTTGGCTCCGTGTGGCGGGGTATTTAAGAGGGAGCTGTCCCGCCACTTGCTCTTGCTCCCTTGAGTTTGAACAACTTATTATATCGTCCAATTTAGAAGCTTGCCAAGTTCTTGCATCCTATCATGGACTCAGACCTGTCTTCGTCACGAACTGGGCGCCCTCCCATCCGAAGTCATTTATCAGGGGATGGTCAACATCAATCGAGAAACCGAAGGTCCAAGAATTCCTTGTCAACAAGTAACCCTGCTTTCCGCGGCCAACAGAGAGCATACCGAGCGTCTAGAAACCCTACGGCAATATCCAAGTCCGACAATCAAACACTGGTCAAGAATCGACCATCCAGAGAGTGTTCGTCAACAAACGGCTCTACTATTGATGGCCAGGGGAAATTCGAAGATCGAACACCGAAGAAATACAAAGTAGTAATAGATCTCACAACAGATCAACAGAATTGTCTGTGCAACAATACACTGTCTTCTGGGCCTCAACATCGCGTGGGGGGGAGTGTAAGTGTGCTCTGGTTGATGCCACGATATACCTACTAATTCTCTCAGCTGATATGTGCCAATTGTGTTCCACGTTACCCACCGGGCATTTTGGTATTGCAATATCATTGGGAAAATTGCGCTATCTGCGAGTTACCTGAAAAAGAAGCTCAAGATGGACAGCTTCTGTTCACGAAGTGTGGTAAGTTTACTGGTAGGAATTAGGATTATGCATTCTAATCAGCTTAGGCCATGCTTTTTGCGACAAATGCTGGCAAGGATGGCTCTTAGAGTTGGACGATCGATTCCATTATAGGCAGGATATATTTGGATGCCCTCTTTGCAAAGAAGAAATATCATTCACTCTTGAGCCTGCAATTCGACGTCAAATTGGTATTGAGTATATTGAGGTATAATAGGAACAAGACTGAAACATAAATAGCTTTATAATACATCAAGAAACTCTGTTTGGTACTTTCTTCTGCCCCTTATCAGAGCAGGATAGCGTCATCCTCTGGTCGCTCATTCAGATACTTGCGTGCCATGATTGGTTGCGAGCCGGGTGTTTTGCCCTCCACGTTCGTATCAAAGTCAAACAGGGTCTCATTGGTTATTTCCCAGCTGATTTCAATGTGTCCATTATCACAGGCAGAAGGTGATAGCATGCTCAGCACAGAGTAGCTGAAGTCCAATCCCGGAGCGCCAACGGCGTTCCACTCGTTATTGCTAGAGGGACCCGTACCACAATGCTGACATCCATCGCCAATGAAGAATGGCTGGTTAAATGTTACTCCATTTACAGAGATCATTACTCTCTTGCCACAGTACTTTGCTAGATTGCCTGCAAGTTCTGTGTGATTCATTGCAACAATGTAGTTGGAATTGATCTGATTCAACGATAAGGGTTCGTTGTTGCATTCTACAAAGCCCATGTTTTGAAATGTAAAGTCGGCACCACATGCCTTGGTCTTCTCAATATCGTAGTAGTAGGTACCAAATCCGGCTCCACTGGCAAGTATATCTTGTGTTAAGACAGGCAACACGAGCTGTAAGTAAGCTACCACGGCAAGAAAATAGGTATTCATCATGATAAGAGTAAGTGATAATAATAAAAACCCCTTGTGTAATCTTTCTATGCTTAAATATTTGACTATGTACAAATATATTTGCTTGGCCAATTCTGGCTGATTTCTACTTCTATCCTTATTTGGTTAGAGCCTACAAAGTGACAGCGGCCAATTTGGACCATTTCCATAGCCAGCCTTTCCTTTTTATGCAATTAATGGTTCAAACTGCTACTATGCTCAATTTGCAGGAAGACTAGAGGCTGTAGTTGGGTGATGCGCTTTTGGCCTTCTGTGAGACCCACTGGATATGGTTTGTGCTGTATATAAAGAGTTGTTAGAGCTTCAACTTGAATCTGGGATTCTATCTTATCAATATACTTTGTGCACCTATTTTCCGAAGTTGCCTCCTTAATAACACTGCTATTCACTCAGTGCCTAAATGCCAATTAAACAATGGCAGGTAACAAGCGGAAGGCTCGAGCAAAAACAAGCGATCCAGACCCTAAACGCCATCTTACGGCTACCACTTGTGAGAGCACCACTGTGTCAGCAGTCACTTCTGTATCTTCTTCGTGGGTCCTGAAAGCATCACTCCTCTTTCGAGCTGGCGAGGTGGTTTGGTATAAGGATATAGCTGTATTGCGTCTTGCCTTGGTTCAGGCCCCTCCAAAAAACAATACCTATAAACTATTGCCACTCGGCCACAAAGCTTTTTTTCAACAGAAAGACCAAATTTTGTTTATCAACGAAAGCGACCTACTTCCGTTTCGGTATCGTAACGTAGTGCTCAATGGCACTCTTGACCCATATAGCAAGGTGGCCTTCGAATATTTGTTTCAAGACACTGGATCTAGTTCTAAGATATTGGAGCTTATGAACTCAGAAGCATCAAAAATGGCTGCAATAATGATTAACTCCTATACGTCCCTTTGGACCAAGGATGAGCGGGATAACAGCTATCGTGGATGTTTCTTTGGAGCCGAGCGCATTGAGATTGGCGACTGTCTTAGCCTTATAGGACAGATGCCAGGTCAAACGGGTACGTGGAAGACTGTGTTGGAAGTGCGCAAGATCTACACATTAGAAAGCCATTACCCTGGAGAGGTCATCTATCGAGGATCTAGTTATGAGCTTGCGGAAGGTACAGAGAACATGGAAGATTTCGATCACAAGAGTCTACCGGTGGCTTTGCAACACGAGCACGATTATCAACGTTATTGGAACCTTTTTAATACAGACGTATCGGTGGCAGAGCGATATATCAGCGGTCGGTTTTATCCCTCAGAACAACTTGCATCTCTCTCACAAGAGGCGTTTGTTTTCCATGATCGTGTGGAAATTATGGGCTGGTATGTCAAGCGAAAGGTCAATAGGCTGGATGCTTTAGGCGCTTCAGTACCAGCAGATTCTACGGTCTCGCTGGAGCCATATGTGATTGAGGAGTGTTCTATTTCTGTATAGAGTTTAAAAGATTAAAATACATGAAGTGTTCTGTTGTTTATTGTTTTCGTTTCCAGCCTGTGATCCATGATCTTCCAAACTCATCTTTACCTTTCACGTCGATAACACTTGTTCGTGCATTAGGACTTATAAACATAATATACTCGGGGATATCATCTGGATACACCACCCTTACTATACATCTTTCTCTAATATTCTTCTTTCTTTTTGTTGTGATTCCTGCGATACCTTTGATGCATTCATGTGGTATCTCAAAAACAATATTGTTTTCGCGTGTAATTGCGTAAGTTGAAAGTTTCCCCTTTCTTAGGCGAAACAAACTGGCTGGGTCTTTCATCTCCAAATACTCTGGACATAGAGTAACATCACCAACGTATAGCCTGATTCGAGATTGTTCGAAAGTAACTATCTCTGTGGTTTCATCATAGGTGTTGCCTTTCTTAAGTGACTCAAGGAAATTTTTCTTTTGGAATCTTAAATCACCAGAATAATCCCTAACAATTATAACCAGATTTATCCAGTATTTTCTTCCAGGAGAGGCAATCCCCTTTAAATCCCCAAGAAGTGTAGGGTGAAGCTGGGTGTGGCTGTGGCCCTTAAGGCGCGCAACCTCGTTAAACCATTCTGTTGTCTCAAACAGAAGATCCCAAATCTCATTGCCAGAGAGGCTCTGTTGGGATCTTGTTTTAGCTACATAAGTTCTATGGAAAGATACATAGGAATAAGGGTCTAAGAAGCTTGTAATATTATTGATTAATTCCGCAGGGAGTTTGAAAAGGCTTGCGTTACTCATGTTAGTGTATAAACTAGTAATAATGAAAGGCATAGTTATAGCATAGTATTTAATATATATAAGAATCTAATTATACTATATCAACGACTTTGTGTTAGACACAGCAATTTTCAGCTTCGCCTAGTATAAAATCACATGAATGGTTAATAGCCACAATATAAGAGCAGCCGGAAACCACTTTAAGCCGCTATTTACCTAATATAGTGTGAGTAATTTATCTGTAATAGTGTCTAAAATCAACGAAAACTTCCTAGAATTTTACTAACGCAAATCACATTAACCCTGTAGAGTTGAATTGATATTCTTTTGGACACTTATAAACATGCGTTCTGAGGAGACTGTAACTGTACCCCGGCGGAGCAATTTAGATCGTCGGCAGGCAAGAGATGAATGTCGCGAAGCCTTATCAAAGCATATACGTATGTTATCTGAAAGATATGGTATCATGGAGCTGACCCTTGCAGGCGAAAAGCTAGGCATTGAAATAAATCCCTCGGAAGTTAGACTAAACCCGAGAAATAAGGATCCATACTCTTGGAAAATACTCTCTGGGAAGGAACCTCTTTTTGAACCAATATTTTCTAAGAACCTCAGCGACCATTCTATAAGTACCTATCGTCTGCTATGTCGGGAAGTTGGTAGGACATTTGAGGCGTGCGCAATAACATACGACCCCACTTTCACGGTACGTCACATAAGTTAAGCCACTGCATTCACTGACATATATATATATATCTTAGCAGCTATCAAGCCCAGAAACAAGTTTTAGCGTTGTTATTGAGCAATTGAAAGATGAGAATAATGAATTATCTCTCCGACTTTGGCATTCAACAAGCGCCTTAGAGACAGAAACAGAGCGGCGAAGGGCAGCTGAGGAGAAAAATCAAAGATTACAGAATCAGCAGAAAGCCCTTGAAGCAAAAATACTGGAGTGTTCTAACGTTGCAAACCATTTCCAAAGTTTAGTGTTTATGTTATTTGCAGAAGTTGATAGAATATCGCCTACCCTTGACAATCTCCGACAGCAGGCAGGTTTATAAGCAGGTATGGAAAGTAGATACCTTACATTCTGTTATCTGTTACATCAAAATTAGCTAGTTTATAGAAGCTGTGATAGCAAATCCCACAGTAGAACTAATCGAAGTCTATTAAATTTCTATCCTAAAACTAACGTTTTAAACCTTTTGTTTTAACTGTTTTCTGCTTGCCCCTGCGAGCATCTGGATGCATTGATCTCTCGGGAACCCACCAGCAAGAATCTTCGTCTGCGCCAATATAATCATGGAAACTCAAATGATACTCCATTTTCCCACCCCTTTTACGGGTTCCAAGGATTTCTATACCATCCTTAAAACCTTTATATCCCTTCTCAAAGTTGTTGATAAGTTCGTCGTCCATGATGTCAGATTCAGGTTGCCAGCTAGTACCTCCTTCTTGCCACTTTACGAGAAATAGCTTAGTTCGCCGATTCTTCCACTTGGCAAGCAAGCATTGGACCCTGTAGGTCTTTTCCACGTCGAAATCCTCAGTCACGCTGCGTGTGTCAGATGTTGGCTCTCCCATCGCGGTGTCAACTAACACTTTTCCCGTCGCTGAAAACAGCATGGGATCAATTTGTTCAATGGACACCGTGTCGGTTCTGCCTGATGATGAGGTAATAGACCAACGGTCATCATTTGAGAGAGCTAATTTTTCGGAACTGTCATGGTTAAATTGAGTGACAGTACTGAACTCAACACACTCCGTATCATCACCATGCGGCGAGTAAGCGTAAGATAAGATAGGCGTAGACCTTTCATTACACTGGGGGGTAGGATAGCTCGATGAAACATCGTTGGTGTTATCAGTGGAGGCATAGTGAAACACGTATGGCTTTTGAGTTTCCAATGCTTTTGACCGACTTTTATCGATGCCGGGTTTTTTCTGTGGCCTGGGAATGCTGTGGATATTGTCAAGATGATACCAAAGTTCTTGCTCAGAGTCGGAACCAAAATCACAAAGCCAATGAGGGCATTGAAGATCTCCGGAGGTCTCTGTTAGTTGATGAATGTAATCTGGGATGCACTGAAAAATGTGTTTTCTCCAAACAGTTCTGTCAGGATATTGTTTCAGCCGTTTGTAAGCAGGAAAGTCCGCTCTTCCAAGGCATACTGGGCAGTATCCAGCGCAAGCGGTGGCATGACGAAATGTGACTGGATCACAACGCCAGGGTACGGTCTTTTTGTCGATATGGGCTTGGCAGTGAGCCTGCCATTTGTCTTCACTGGCCACCCACTCACTACAGTGAAAACAAAATTGAGCGAACCCGGAGTAGCTTTTTATATATTCCTTATAGCATTCGTAGACATGTTTCCATCGCTTTCCTATTGGAATCCTAGTATTATAAATTAGTAGGCGTGAGATAGAAGTTCTGCCTTGGCTCTTTAGACCTACTTTCCCATCAACTGAGAGCATGAGAAAACTGGGCAGCGCCCCTGCGTTGGCCGTAACATGACCTGATAAGCCACGCGCTGGTCACTTGTGCGAAGAGTAATGAGATCTTGAAGCGCTGATATCCAGTCTGGGCTTCTTGGTGGTGCTCTTTTCGCCATAATCTTAGCAAGACGGACTCGCTCTTCCGGTAACATATGCTTGATACGAATAAGTCCGTCCTGGTGCCGGTATTGTCGCTCATATAGTGTATCATGGGTGTCATACATAATTTGCTGGCTGATCTGGATATGCTTTAATGTTTTCCTTTGAATCGTTCTTCGTTCTTCATAGGCCGCACTGCGTTGGATCTGGAGATCTGCGCGGAGAGTTTCAGACGATGTAGTGGCAATCTTCTGAGTAAGCTCATTGATCATACGGCAGATTTCTTTGTAAGCCGCGTTTCTTTCGAGTTCTTCTAAGTCCCTTGAAGACAAAGTCGGTTGTAAATTTGGATTCCATTTCATTGTTGCAGAGCGGAAATCTTCTGCCAAGTCGGTTCTGTGCTGCATCCCCAAGAAATTGGCCGCTCCGTCGATTGTCGATATGTTACCGAGATAATGATTGACAAGTACATTTGTATTGTTCTGAGACGCAAATTTTAAAACCTGTGGCAGCGAGTATCCATGATCTATAGTAGCCCCAATCAGTTAATGCGACGTTAAGATGTTCATACCCCTTACCGTTACACTTTATAAGAGCTTCGCGGCGAAGAGCATGCAACGGAACGCCATTCGGGAAGCCTGCACGATTAGCCCAGGAAGATGCTTGTGAGCCCCATGAAACAGGATCTCGTGACGTTTTTTCTCGGCCTTGCCGACTCCAAGTAGGGAAAACCGGCATCTGCTTTGTATCTTCTGACCACTCTATGACTCGGAATTTTGAATTGATTGGTGGTTGCATTTTCAAAGCGTCATCTATCGTTCTCATTTCGGCGGATACACCCGAGGAGATAATATTAGCAAGCCAATGTAGCATGGGCTGTGCGAAAAGCGGCGGTGGGAGACCCTCGGAGTCTGTTAACCACTCGGCAAATGTATGTTCTGGTCTGAGTCGATGTAAGCTGCACTGTAACTATTAAGTGGTAACAATAGTACTAACTGATTTATGTCGTTTGCTTTGCAAATTTCTCTGGTTAAACTTAAGCGAAATTCTGGTCGACCTTGGTTCCACGATAACATTAGTTTAAGATCCTGATCTCCCGTTAGCATGAATCAACTAACCACCCAACAGCAATTACAGAAGATGCGAACAGTTACCTGATATTTTGCTTGGCATATTTCTTGTAATCTGGCAGACGTAAAGCAGTGGCCATTTAGTAAGTTAGTGTTGTCGACTCGGTATCCATCGTGTACGTAATCAAATGAGTCATGCGCCCAGTGGTAGGTTTGCATACGTCCATAGCTTTCGACGGTAAAAAAAGACTTTTCCTTATAACTTTTCTTCCCCGTAAATAGCCCAATTTTGCTGGCCAACTCACCATCAATATACTATTAACATTAGAAACGATCATGGAAATTATAAAATGCCACTGAACTTACAGGAGCCATAGATAGTCTTACTTCCTGGGGGATAACCTTTCGAGACTCACGTTCCCAGGCGTTGCAAAATTGTCGCATTTTGTTCCGAACACTTGAAGCAGTTGGCATTTGCGTTTTCTTGTCTAGTTTGCCTATCATAGAAAGGCCAAGGAATTCGGCAAAATGCTTGAGTGTCTGCATATCGCGCGGGTCTGAGTCTGGGAACTTCCTCAGGAATCTGATAGCTGTTTAGAAATTAATCCTTAATTTGTATGAATCAATACATACGCTTTCCATTTTTCCATTTGATACTTGTAACACTTTTCGCTCTTTGCCTTTAATATTCTGTGAACTTTGTGCGGGTTGATTTTGGATCGATCTACCGTCAGGCCTCTGTCTATAGCCCTTTGTAACAGGTCATCGTGATCTTGTGTTAACCTCCCATATCTTGCATGTATTTTATTGCTCTTGTGTATTGGCTTCATCGTAGGAATCAGGTTCAAGTGGAAGAGCCACTATAGAGAGCAGGGAACAAGGGCACGTCTTAATAAGTAGAAAGTGATAAAAAGAAGAGAGTATGGTGACTGTAAGCGCATGGAAAGTGCTGGTAATTTATAGATGAAGACTTTAGCGTGTTGGCTTCCTGAGCCATAGGTGAGCTGGCCTGATCATTGTCTGTGTAGTGCCTGAGTAGGCAGTTATAAAAGCGGCACCAAGTTTACTAAGTCAAAAGTCGAGATTCGGATTCAAGAACAGCCTAGCATCGTGCGGACGTAAACAACAATCGGCACCTCTTGTTTGGTCCACGAGAAGAAAGTCTTACATCGTCCTACCCTTCACCTAGAACATGTCCAAATATTTAGGCTCCGGCAGATTTATCTGGGGGACATTGGTCGCCGGCTCAAAGTTACCGTACTGCTACCACCAGGCGCGAATCGTTGGTTCTGCTGGCGATCTGGTAAGCATTCATCCCACACTGGAAGCCCTCATGTTTGGTACATACCACATCTCTGTCCAAAACCATACTGCGGAAAAAGCCTCATTCTCTGTGAATAGCTGAGAGAAAATGGCAAGAAGCGTCCTTGAGTTGGATACTAGTACAATCTATTGAATGGTAACATTATACATACTAGCGAACGCGAATGTCTGACTATATTTTATCTATACATGTAATGCCAATTGCTGATTGCATACTTTACTCAAACACTTTTAAGTGTTAATTAAATCAGACACATCCCTGGTTCATATCTTCAATGCTTGATACTGCTATCCGTCTTACACATCGCATCGGCATTTGCAATGAGTCAACCTATACCAAATACACGCTCTTAAAGGCGAGATATGCCGAATATTGTGGTGGCCATTAATTCTATTTGACGCCCACATTTGCGGGGCGTCTAATCAAAGGATTACAATACTGAATCCTACTTAGGGTTACACAATTCCTCTTAATGTGAATGATTTCGATCCACAGTCGGAGATGAGAAATTTGTCAGCAGTTCATGAAAAGCCTACTGAAACCCTTTCCCTATTGTTTGAAGTAAGTTGCTTTGAGTGTGACGGGTCGTGAAACCTAGTATAATACCGAATTTCATCATTCACTAGTCAGCACTCAGACTATGTCTGTGGAAATTAACCACAAGCAAACTGCCAAGCAGACTGACTGTTTTCTTCCCCATGTTCAACAAATAATAAGATTACGGAATTATTTGATGACAGGTTGTGCAGTAGTCAAGGCTGTGAATCTGATAGACTACTCCGTAAACCCTCATCACTAGGATACATAGCAGCTAGAGCCTATGGACATTCCAAGGATAACAGCGGTGGCCGCACATCCTTTGGCTTTTATGCCGGCACACTTCTAAACTTTGGTTGAGCCATGGCAAGGAGCTTAAAACTTGAATCGCCGCCTGTTTCAATGCAGAGAGGTTTTGCATTTCTCGCGTTCTTGTGTCTGGAACATGAAATCACTGTCGCGTGGATCTCCAGTTTGGATGCTGGTACCCTATCATCACTAGCCATGGCTGACAACGCGAAATATCATATCTACATTATGGGGAATTTGTCCCTTTCCATCAACAGCGATTCGATTATTCGTAAACTATTATAATGCCTTAGAAATAAGCATAAGTATGCTGGAAGCCCTTGAAGACGACATTTGGCGAGCCAATATTTCTCTACTCCTACGGTATCTCACGTTTGTGTCCTAACACAGTTGCCATTTGCGCCCATAACAAAATAATGTAATAACACAAGAACACTAACTAACAATTCTTTGTACGTACAGCGAGTTTCTGTTCTGCACAATATATTCGGATTGTCCTTTGCTTTGTTTTTTTTTTCAGCGATCACGCACATGGAACAAAGACAGGCTCGCCATTGTGTCGACCATCCGACTTGTCATATCACTGGGTGTCTGTTCCAAATGTACCAGCATTTTTTGGGCCGGCATTGACTTGCCCTTTGAAGATTGATGTGCAGCCGACACCCTTGTCAATTTTCCATTTAGTTGCATTGAAGTTCTGTCTGTAACCTTTTAGCCGCTGGATGGCACTTGGAAAATTGATTCGTAAGACTATGAAAACCGCGTTGACCCTGGAACAAGACGAGGACTTGGTTTCTTTGCATCTTGATGGGGAACCCACAGGGGTGTTGGCTCCACATTCACGCATCTCATGCTTGTCATATCCAATAACTACAACGGCAATGTAATCTTCGGCAGTTGGTGAGTTACATCCCGGAAGTCTACTAAGCATCCTGATTGGATAATGAAGTCTCTGCCGGGATGTAATACTTCATACGACGTGACATGTCTTGTGCTGGGGAGGGAGAATAGCACTATAATAGGACCGAATTATACTTCTGTTGAGGATTCAAAGAACTGCGGCAGCATGTATCGTCATGAAAATCTTGCTGTGGCCTCCGTTCTCGGACTTGGAACCGGTATTTGAACTACAAATAGTTGGCAATTTCAACTTTTCAAACATGAGAAAACATTAAACCCTCTCTGTATTCAAGATGAAGTTGCTTTTCCCTTTGGCCGCCATATCCTCGCTCACCAGCGTTGGAGTTGCCCTCCCTCAGCTTCTAGGCCTTCCTATTCCTATCCCGCCCATTTTCAACCCAAATGACCCTAGATTTGATCAGTGGCAGCATGCTGGACCTGATGATTGTAAGTGGCGGCCAGCAGTAGACACTTGACGGCATCCTTTTAATCCTCAATCCACAGCTCGTGGCCCTTGTCCAGGCCTAAACTCCCTTGCTAATCATGGGTTTTTGCCTCGGAGTGGTAAGAATATTACTGTCGTTGACATTATTCGTGGTACTTTTCAAGGTTTCGGCCTGTCGCCGGAGATTTCCATTTTTGCAGGGGCCGGGGAACTTATCAAGGCGTACAGACTTGCTGCGCTGGATCTCCATGAGCTGTCCAACCATGGCTTTATCGAGCATGACTGCAGTATGTCTCGTCTGGACTTTGAGGCTGGAAATAATAATGATTTCAACGCTTCAATCTGGTCAACCCCTCTTCAGGCTCTTATGAAGCATGACATAATCACCCCACAGGCCATAGGAGAAGCCAGGTCAGCACGAGATTTGTTTGACATTGCTCACAATCCCAAGCAGGAATGCGGTGCTCGATCGATCGCACTGGGTGCTCTAGAGAATGGAATACTGCTGGGCTCTCTTGGCGGAAAGCCCAACGTAGATTGGGTTCGCAGCCTGTTTGAACATGAAAGAATCCCAACACACCTTGGCTTCACCCCTGTTCCTATTCTGGTCAACAACGCTATCCCAATCGCTGCCATGGGCGTAGAATCTCTTGTCTCTCAGCCCAGCCTAATGAAGCTCTTGGGTAACATTGTTATAGAATCTCCCACGGTAGGACAAAAAAACACTGTTGGTGTGACTATCTTACTAACAAGTCTTCAGGATCTCTTGGCTGAGGTTTTTCCAATCAAGGACTATGACATTGGCTATATTGCTTCAGTTGTTAAGCTTGCAGGATTCCCTACTCTTAGTTTATCAGATATTTTACCATAGAATATACAAAAGTAACACAAATTGAACTATTATACACTTGATCTATCAGTCTCTTCCCGCTTAGCTGGTAATGCAAGAGATCTTCTGTTGTATTACACTCTGTAAAAATCCCAACTTCAAATCACAGTTGGTGCACAAATGAGTTCTTGGTCAGGCCACGCAAATACTTGCCACAGAACCAAAAAACGATCCCAAAGGTGCAGAAGAATGTAATCAAGGCCATTAATATCATGGAAGGCGTTAGGTAACCAGCCTCCAATGTCCAGGGGGTAATGAATTTACCCACTCCGTAACCCCAAAGATTTTTGTTACTAGGCAACGTTAGCATCGTATATCCAATAATAATAGGCAGGTAACACAGCTTACATAGTAACAGTGACAAAGACAGCGCCGGTGACTGGTTTGTAGCTGTCCACTGCGTATGTTGATGCAATGCTGGGCAAACTCGTCACTTGCATTCCAAGTAGTGAGTATCCAACAATAACAATGACCTGCCATGACCAAAGACGGCTGTATCCGACTCCAACGATAATACAGCCGACCATCATCGCAATAGTATAAGGGATCATTGCCAATAATCTCATCTCTGGCTCCCGAATACCATTATTTCGCTTTGTCAGATAGTTCACGATCCAGTCAGAGAGTGGCCCAGAGGTAAACAGGCCAATCATGCTGCCTGCGAACAATGCAAAGTTTGTGAAGCCAACCGACTGTGGAGAGAAATTATAAGGAGATTCGCCAAAAAACTGCTGTTGAGTAAGGTTGGCAAGAAGGAATCCAGAAGCCGAAAATGAAACGACAAAAGCTGCAAACTCGACTATTGGAAAAGCATGAAGATAAAAAGGTAGCCAGAGTTCGCGGAGAAGATTGCCCTCGTAGGGAGCCCATGGTCTAAATTGTCGTCTGGAAGGGCGTCCACGGCCAAGCCATGCATCTTCGGGTACCCGAGACACATTTTCCTCTGTTGTTACATCGTCAATTCTTGCCTTAGATATCCCCTCAAGCGTGATACTTGGTGAAGTTTCTTGTGCCTCGGACAGTGCCTTGCGATCAAACCGTGTTTCGGGGAAGAAAAAAACGTTCAATAGGAGTGTGAATGCCAAAAGGCCAGTATTGAGCCACCAAAAGCTTCTCCAACCGGAGTGCTGAGCCATTGTTCCAGAAATTATGGGACCGACCTTGAGGAGATTAGCGGCCACTTTGAGACAACAACGATGCATCACTAACCGATAGGGACCCAAAGTAGATGGTGAAGTATAGTGCCTGGTATTTACCTCGATCATGCAGAAAAATAATGTCAGCGATAATCTGCGGCATCATACTTTCACAGGGTCCAGCGCCGATTCCGTTCAGTCTAGGAATTATCAGAATCACCATGTCCATTTTCTCTCAGCTTGCTTGGCTTACATAGAGCCCCCTAAAAATGAACTGTAACTCGTCGCTTTGGCTCGCCAAATAGCAGACACTAGGCAAATCAAGGTACTGAGAATCATGACCGGCCGCCTTCCAAAGCACGTTGACATTGGAATCCAAATCAAATTGCTAAATCCAAGAAGCAGAATAGCAATTCCTTTGGCTCCTGTTAGAATATATTGCAATTTGAATCCATGAGGGCAGCAAACCAGTAAACTGAACTGCATCGGCAAGGGAAACATTCCACTCCTGCATGTACAGGCCTGACAACGTTAGTAAGTGAAAAGAGGATGATGGCATTAAATGATTACGTACCGAATAACGGGGCATTCGCCAAGGGCCCAAGGTTTTGTGTGACAGAGACAAAAATGGAGCAAATAATTGTAATGGCCTTCCAAAGAGGGCTCCAGTTGAGGGGATCATGAGGATCATTAGATGGTTGTGGAACGAGTACTTTCACTTCGTCGGGTTTGTCACCAGATTTTACAAAATGATGTGATCTAATGTCAACCATGATCTCCGTGCCTGGATAAATCTTGACATGAAGGCGGTCTTCAATGTCGTGCACAGCACGATTATCCAGATTCTGATCCATGGCAGGAGATATTGATATTGTATCATGAAAAAGCGCTGGAAAATTCAATGCGCATGTTTACATCAATCTGAAGGGCGGGATGGCTGTAATTTAATCCATTCGCATTCATGATCAATCTACAGTACTTTGCCTCGGGTATACTATACCCAGATTAGAGAACATTATAATGTGGATAAATCTACTCATGGCATACGCGTTCTCTAGTATCGATGCCGGCAAATATAACGGCATCTGGGAATTAGACGAGTAGGATTAAGAGATATTGACTTAAGAACAGGGATTTTGGTGTAGTCATACATTGATAATCCCCTATTGAGATGGATCTCGTCAGCAAGTCTACCCCCCAAACGACCTCGCCTCTACTTACAGTAGTTGTTAGTCTACTTTTGGCTAGAACGCTTAATAACTAGATTTTCGACGATTACGCTAATCAAATAGATTGCATGCTTACCCCATATAACAGTTACTTAGCACGCGTTTTTCACCTATTTTTTCTTAATGCTTTGATCCTGGGAAGCGCGCGGTTGTCCTGCTAAGTTCAAGCTCCGTGGCTTAACAATTGATCCCTATGTGTGCGAAACGCCTCTTCCCCTTGCAGGAGAAATAGTGATGGGAGTGACGGGCTGTTTTGGGTGCCAACACACCCATCAACCAGGTAAAGAACAGGACCAATGGCAAAGACGTCGATTAGCGACTAAAAAGGGTATGCAAACACTTGTAAAAACCCGCTTGAGGTATTTTTTCTCTGTTTAGTTATTTTACACCGCATGAATAGCCTTTGTCCTGTCCGTACTTGTTGTTCATAGGATTACTAGCTTCGAGTTTGTCGTGATGCTTGTTGTCAAGACTGGGAGAGACCCATAGGGCAATCATAATCACACAGGACTACAAGGGTAACACTATATGGGATTAGTCGTTACACTGCACCGCTACGTCCCCACTGTCAACAATCTGGAGAATGGTCCCACTGTCGCCTAAGCAGCTGGGGTGAAATAATATATTTGAAATTGTATTTAATATGATGAGGTATAATAAGTTCTGTCTGTTTTATAAATCCACTCGGGCATTTACAGTTCATATTATAAGTACTGTATGCGGAGCACTTACTATTAATCGAATCTGGATGGCATTTAATTAAAATACAACTGGTTAGGGGGGAAAAAAAGTAATCTATTGCGCATAGTAAACATGCACAGCTGCCCAGTTGTACATGCTTTTAGATTATTAAGAGCAATAGCCCTGTTCACGACTACCCCAAGGAGGCATCGGTCAGCGCCTTCTTTCCATTTGCTATCGTACATGACTTGACATTACCACTTAAATTAATGGCAGGTTAAAAGAGGCTTGAGAATATTTATGACTGAATATCAAGCAACCATTGACTTGAGTGATGATGCCAAGGCAAAAGCGGGTCTTTATAAATTACTATTTCTGTTGTAGCCCCTCTAAATAGATCGAGTCACTTTACTCCCAAGGATATTCCTGCTCTATATTCTGGATAAGCTTAGCGCTTCTATCAAGTCAAGCAAGCGCGATTTTCATTAAAAGCTTACTTACTTATTATTTTTACTTTAACAGGCTTGCTTATTTAATAGGCTTGATAAGCGCTTGAATACTTAATAGAACTATAGGTTCATTTCTATTAGAATAAGTATAATTTATTTTAATTATAATAATCTTACTTTTTATAAAGTCTTTTATACCTTTTAAATAAATATAACTTTAGTTAGTTAACTATTATATTTACTATTAAAACTAATTATAACCTTAATTTAATTTTTAATAAAAAAAGTTATTAAGTATAATTATACTTTTATAGAATTAGTTTTTTATATAATATATTATTTTAAGTATTAATAGGTTTATTAAGAGCCTTTACGTTAATAATATTAACTTAATAAAATTAAACTCTTTCTTATAGTTAATAACTATTATAGATATTATAAAAATATCTAAAATAAGTATACTTAACGTTAAAAATACTATCTTTTATAAGATCCACTATTAAATTAGATTATTAGTCTATATAAGAAGATCAAGTCGATAATAACAATCAAGCTCTAAGCTATTGTCTAATAATTATATAGTTATACTCCTAATCCATTAATTATAATAATCTAGTTCTTTTTATAGCTAAATAAGCTCAAAAATAGTAATTTAACTAACCAGCCTACTAAACCTTTTATCTCTTATATACCAATACCAATTTTCTTAAAAAAACAAATAATTCCTTTTTTATCTTATATAATCAGATAGTCTATTTCTTTTTATATTAATAATACTTAAGCTAATATAAACTTAAACCTAGGTATAAGATAATTATTACAATAAAAAGAAAAGATTCTTTAAGTTTTGTATAGTATTTATTTAATTTAAACCAAGCCATTATAACCAAGATCCATATATATTTTTATAATCTTAAATTAAAACTAGAATAGCGTTATTTTTTATTATTTAAAGGGAAATATTTGTTTTATATATATAATAGTAAGCTATTAATAAAAATAATAACTTAGTTAAAGCATTGACCTTAATAAGACCAACGAGGTATTAAATTTAATATCTAACGTTTAGTATATTAGATTTACTTATCAATAAGTATTATTAGTATAGCTTTCTAATCTTTTAGTTAATTAAAAAGATATTTTATTCTAATAATAACTTTCTATAATTAATTATAACTATTTTACTATATAAAACCTTAGATTTATATTATTTAATAATAAAGGGGTTAAAGAATTTTTTTAATCTTAATAAAAAAACGCTAATTTTTTAAGATAAAAATATTATTCTTAAATATATTATTATTATATTATTACTAAATACCTTTATATAAAATAAAACTATTAATTTAAGATTACTTAATTAATATATAATTAATTATTATAAAGGTTAAATTTTAATAAGTATTATTATTAAGAATAACCTTTAGTTTTAATAGCTAATAAAATATAAAATCAAGAGAATTAGATTTATTAATGCAGTTATAAAACTTTTTATATTTTTAAGGTAATGCTTAAATATATTTAATAATATTATATAACTTACTAATTAACTTTTTTTTTTATTAATACTATAAATTATCCTTATTATAGTTATATAATTTAAGGATTTATGACTTTTACTTAAAACTATTAGTATTCTTTTTATAAAGAAAGGTATAACTAATAAGATTTAAAATATACTTGTAATAGTATATTTATCGCTTTATAATATTAAAATTAGTTATTATTAGATATAATTAATAAAAGAGATATTATAAGTATATATTATTATTAAAAGTATTATCAAAGATTATTATATTAATTTAATTACTAATTCTTTATTTATTAATAACTTTAAGTAAGATTAATGTAAAATTTTTATTAAAATATAAGTCTAATTGTTTTTGAAGAGAAAGAAATTATTATTAATGTTTTCTAGATTAGTTTAGGAAATAGACTATAATAGCTATTATTATATATTAATTTAGTAAGGTCTAAAGGTTAAAGTAAAGATAAATATGTATAAGAGTATTATAAAGTTATTAATAAATTAAAACTTTTTTCTTATTATAAATAAAATAAAGTATTTTTTTTTGGTTATTTTTATTTTAAAAGACCTTAGAATAAAGATTAAGGTCTATATTATGTAATAGATAAGAAAAAAATTACGACTTAAATATAGTAAAAGACTAATTCTTCTTAAGAAGAAATTTAAGTATTAATTTTTGTATATTTTATACTTCAGGTCGTAAAACAAGTCAAGATTATATATGTTTTGCTATTAGTATATTATTGGATTTTAAGATTATAAGCGTTTATGTATTAAAATAGCCCTCTTTTAAGATATTATAACAAATAAAAAGATATTTTAATAATAATATAATATTTATAGAAAAGAGCTTTAAATAGCTAGCTTTATTATAATATTTACATACCTAAAAAATATCTCCTAATAAAAGTTAGAAAAAAATATAATATTAAAAATAAAAGCTAACCTTTTTTAATTAATAATATTTCTCTAATAAAAATACTATAATCCTTAATAAAAAAAGAACAACTATAATTACTAATCTTAATAATAATATCTTCTAGAATAAACATATAATTTTACTATTTAACCTTAATAATACTATTAACTATATTATCAGATTGTAATTCTTACTTAAAAACATTAATAAGCTGTTTAATAATACCAAGAGAAAATAAAATATTTAAAAAGTAATTTATAATTAGCACTAATAGTTAAGATATATAAGATTCTAAGTTAAACTAAAAGTATATTAAGGGATATAATTCTTAAATAAAAAAAAATAAATTATACCTAATTAAAAAAGTATCCTAATTATTAATATCAGACTATACTTATTCCAATATATAAAACAACTACCCTAAAGCTTATTAAGCTAAATTAAGCTTAAGGCTATTCAGGCTTGCTTACTTAAATAAAAAAATAAGCTATATTTACTTACTTGCTTATTAAACTTGCTTGCTTGGCTTGACTTGATAGAAGCGCTGGATAAGCTCGATATACCTTTGGCTTCTTGGGGTAATTTGATATGGGAAAGCCGAGATGTGGCAAGTCATGCCTGGATTAAGCTCAAGTTTGGGCACAATCTCTCTGCCTTCATTGTCGCGTTCCTTGGAGATATTATACGTGGCGAGAATATGGGTGATTGTCACAAATATGACTGACTCGGCAAGATAGCGTCCAGGGCACACTCTGCGTCCAAATCCGTACATCCAAGTTCGGGGATCCTGTTCGTTTCGAGGTTCCAGAAAACGCTCAGGCACAAACAAATCAGGATCTTGGTATACCCCTGGGTCATGAGTAAGCCACCAAATTGACCCAAATAAAATTGCACCCTTCGGAATTGTATAACCATTGTAGGTTAATTCTTCGTTAGCAACATGGGGTAGAGCAAGTGGCCCAACGGGATGCCATCGCAGTATTTCCGATACCACTGCACTCATATAAGGCATTGTCTCACGATCACTTAGCAGCGGCAATCGGGTTCCGCCTGTGACTTGGTCGATTTCCTCTTGGGCCTTGCGATGTACTTCTGGGAATAGCATCATAGCAAGCAAGAAGCTGCTCAATTGCACCGTCAAGGTCTCTGAGCCTCCCAAGTACATAACTGCAGCAGACCACTTAATCATATCCTCGTCATCGGCATTCAGTTTGTCCATGTCGCTATCAGCGCATGACCGCTCGACTAATTTCGAGACATAAGATGGGTAGTTGCTGCCCTTGGCCATCTGTTGTTGCACGAAGTCGAAAGGGATATTGACTGTATCACGAATATTCCTTGCATAGCGTTGGGCCGTTTTCTTAAAGCCAGTACCCGGGAAGCCTTGTGGCAAGTGCTTGAACGCGGGAATAATATCGATTGTCTGGTTAAACGGGATAGATGCAGCTTCAAAATTAGCTGCTGTACGCTCGATCAAGGTAACGAGAGGGTCATCCTCTTGCGGATCGACAGTGTAGCCGTACACAGACTTGAGAAGAACGGCAGTAACTTCTCTATAAATTCAAGATCAGTTGAGATCCACACATAGATGATTATTTGAGTGTAGTAAATAGTCCTTCACTTACATTTTAAAATGACTCATGACATCGCTGGGATCTTTTAGGATTCGCAGAAGCAGGCGTCTGGCCTCCACTTCTTGAGAGTGAGCAAACTTGGCAACCAGCGATTTAGTCCCCATGAGCGAATGCATGCCCTTCCTATGTGACTTGAACCCATGATCTTGAGGCTGATGCATGACCATGAATTTACCAAAGCCACAATATGCTAGGAATTCCAGCCATGGCCGTCCAGATGATACGCCTGATTTCTTTTCCATAAGCTCAAGTATAGCATGTCGGTCATGAATAAAAACCATAGTACTGCCGAGGACAGTAAGGGAACTAATAGGACCATAAAGAGTCTTGTGCTTAAACCAGTGTTCAAACTCAATAGTGCCCTTAGGAGGCAAGTCAAAGATATTGCCAACAAGAGGGAGACCCTTTGGCCCAGGTGGTAGGTTTATTCGTGGTTTTCGAACGAGTCGGTAACACGCTAAGAAAGCGACCAAAGCTATAAAAGCTTGGAGAACAAGTAGGTGTGCCATTCTGAAGACTTTGCGAAGAACACAAGTTAATCAAATCAGAATTGGGGGTTTTGGGGAGTGTGATAGAATTTATAAGAGGCAAATCAGCGGGGATAAATACAAGAATTAACATGTGGACCTTAATACCATGCAAGGCATGCAAGTCATAACCTATGTGAAATAGGTTTTGCATTCTTGGAGAGCCAGTGTTGCATTGGTTGGGTGCTTAAGGGGGTCTGGGTATTGCTTCTATCAATAGTATATACACTTTATTATAGGTGCCCGTGGGCCGGCCCATTATGTGTTATAAGCATAAGCCCCTTGTAGCTACGCCCTACAGGAATTAGAGACCATAGCTCTGATATAAGCCTTAAGTCACTGCCTGATTTAATTCTATAAGAAGTGACTTTCTCCGGATATCGGATTTCCTGCCACAATTCAGATCCAGTTAGCAGTGTAACTCTTCCTGACTAAGAGCAAATAAAACTTTTTATTGGCCAGTGATGTATTGAACGTTGTATCTGTAATCCCTGCAGGGGATGGAACACGGCTGGTTTCCCGCGTCAACTAGTAATACTCATCAGCACGGTTGCGGAACTGAGGCGGAACTTGGGGAGCCCATAGAGTCGCGCCTAGGCATGATTTTAATACTCGCGCCTAGGCGTGAGTATTATATCAGCACTGCCAGTTAAAGTGGGTCACAGCCAATCAGCGCCGCGGATTTCATTCGGATCAGAATGAACTTAATCCCTCAATCCATGGATTAAAAAAGTGTATCTGTAGCCTTAAGCAGCCTTAACCTATGGATTAAAAAGTCTTCAATTAAGCGTAATGAATACCTCATTTCCTGATGATTGCCTGCCCCCAGAGGGTAGCTATGATTCCCGCGATGCGCTATTCATAGCAATCAACAATTGGGCAATTACTCGTGGATATGCATTTACTACCGGGAGGTCAAGCAATTCAGCAACCGGCAGGAAAAAAGTCACATATGCATGTGATAGAGTTTTTAAAGTACAAAATCCTTTAAAAGATCGCCAACGCAGAACAACAACCAGAGGGACTGGCTGTGAGTTTTCGGTATTAGCCAAGGAATCATTAGATAAAACAACATGGACCTTGCACCATCGGCCTGATAAGCGATTCTCAGCACACAATCATCCTCCAAGCTTACACCCATCCGCTCATCCAACTCATCGCAAGTTAGGCATTCAAGAAGAAACAGAACTTCAAAAGCTAGTAACTGCAGGCATTGCTCCAAAGGATATCCAAACCTATATACGTCAAGAGCAAGGCAATGATCTGGTAACACGCCAAGATATCTATAACCGTATTGCCAATACAAGACGAGAGATATGCGAAGGGTAAAATATAATTTATACTCTTGTCAATTAACTAGATAATAAAGGATTCTGGAATCGAATAAAACTTGATAAAGATAGCCGAATAATAGCTATTTTATTTGCCCATCCCGACTCATTACAATATCTTCAAGCATACCCGGATTTACTATTACTGGACTGTACTTATAAGACTAATAAATATCAGATGCCGCTTCTTGATATTATTGGTGTTGATGCTTGCCAGTGATCCTTTTGTATTGTATTTGTATTCTTAAGTAACAAGTAAAAGAAAGATTATATCTGGGCATTAGATCGACTTTGATCTATATATAAAACTTGCAGTGCTAGGCTTCTATCTATAATACTTACAGATCGCTGTCTTGCATGTATGAATGCTGTTACAGCAGTATTTCCTTTAGCACAGTTATTACTTTGCCTTTGGCATGCAAATAAGGCTATTATTCGACATTGCCTTTCTATTTTTACTGCACAAAAGCATTTATTTGCTATTACACAAAAAGAAGTAACAGCAATTAAGGCATCAGAGTCTAAAAACTGGAATGCCTTTTATCAATTTTGGCATTCAATTATTGGCTCATCAACAGAGGCAGTCTTTACCGAGCGCATCTAACAGTTTGAACGGCAATATCTTCCGGATCATGTCAAGGAAGTCGCATATATCAAGGATACCTGGCTTTAACTATATAAGGAAAAGCTCGTTAAGGCTTGGGTAAACCAGCACACACACTTTGGCAATGTAGTTACATCTCGCGTTGAAGGTATTCATACACTTCTTAAGTCTCATCTAAAAAAATCTACATTAGATCTTTTCGAGGCATGGAGAGTAATAAGGTATACATTACTTAATCAGTTATCAGAACTACGATCTAATCAGGCCAAGCAACAAATCCAAGTACCAATTGAACTCTTAAATAAGCTATACTCTACTATACATGGCTGGGTTTCACACGAGGCACTACGGAAGGTTGAAGAACAGCGAAAGCTTCTACAGAAAACAGATCCGCCTCCCTCGCCTATCTGTACTGGGCTTTTTACACAATCATTTGGTTTACCTTGCCTTCATCAGCTAAGCTCTTTACAAGAGCAAAAGCAGGTTCTTTTATTATTACACTTCCACTCACATTGGTACCTTCAACGCCCTGGGCAGCCATTACATTTATTAGAGCCTCAAAGGATTGAGTCTGCCCGGCTATTAGAAAGATCTAATATTCCACAGTCAAGTACCCTACGAGAACCAAGCGCTTTTGAATACGTTGAGCAACAAAGAAAGCCCCCTCAGTGTAGTAAATGCCATCAAATTGGGCATACAAGATCTTCTAAAGTATGCCCATTACAGCATCAAGAGCTTCTAGCCTCATCTATTCAAGCAACAACATAGCCAACGGCAATAATAACAACAAAGCCAATAGTACAGCCAATAGCAGTAATAACAGCAAAGCCAGCGGTAACAATAGCACCAGAGCCAAAGCGGCCAGAATAGTTACGGTTTGATACACCTGATACTATATACCAACGGTATATTACTGCACGAGGGGCTTGGTACAAGAAACAGCCTGCTGGAAGTAGAACAAACCAGTTATACCGTAAGGCTATGGGACTGCCGCAGCGATATCCTAAAGCAACGTATGATTGGTGCTTAGATTATAAGCAAATGGGTCAGCGCTGCAAGACAAGTCGGCCTATAAGAGACTGGACTAAGGAAAAGATGATGGCTTATATAGATTGGTCAAATACGGAAGATCAGCGTGTAGAAGCTGCTGTTGCCCAAAGGCTGGCAGATGATCCAGCCGAAAGTAACAGACGCGGGATGGCACAGATTTGGGAGCAGGCTGAGGAAGATAGTAGAGAGCAGGAAATGTTATACGATTCAAGTACTATAGTTGTTGCATCTAGCCGTTAGTTATCTTGTAAGAGGAATTATAAAGCAAGATTATTAGTAATGGAGTTATTATAAGTGTAAAAGCCAGCCTGTGATGCATTGGGTTCATTCTGATCTGAATGGCTAGCCTGTGATTGGGTTCATTCTGATCCGAATGACCAGCCTGTGATTGGGTTCATTCTGATCCGAATAGCTAGCCTGCGATGCAATGGGTTCATTCTGATCCGAATGGCTAGCCTGTGATTGGGTTCATTCTGATCCGAATGACCAGCCTGTGATTGGGTTCATTCTGATCCGAATAGCTAGCCTGCGATGCAATGGGTTCATTCTGATCTGAATAGCTAGCCTGCGATGCAATGGGTTCATTCTGATCCGAATGGCCAGCTTGTGATTAGGTTCATTCTGATCCGAATGAAATCCGCGGCGCTGATTGGCTGTGACCCACTTTAACTGGCAGTGCTGACATAATACTCACGCCTAGGCGCGAGTATTAAAATCACGCCTAGGCGCGACTCTATGGGCTCCCCGGAACTTGCGTAGGATTATGTCATGAGCTAGGGGGCATTGGCGGGACTGTAACGTAGGTATCTGTTCAACCTGCGGTGTTAATGCAGTAGTAGGCACAGAAAATTATTCAACAATGTCTTGTACTGAGCAAGATAACAAGGCCATATATTTGACTACTTAAACTAGGAGAAGGGCCCCTATGAGCAGTATAGTTGAAGTATTGACTGGTCGCAGATTGTGAATTAAGGCCATAAGAGCAACGCTGCCTTGAAACGCATTTTCAGCTCCCTGTTCTCCAGATACGACAGGACAGTAGCATAATAGTGCTGGTCACTTGACATTTGTTTTCTTACTTCCTCCTTCAGATTTTCAACTCCGCTGCTCGCATGCATCTTAGATTGATAAACACCTTGTTCCAAGAGAAACTTCACAGCGGCAAGCCTTCGCTCAGGGGATATTTTAGGTCGGAATCCACCTTGTGAAATTGCTGATGACATATAGTACGAATATCCAAAGATTGCATTTTCCAAAAGGCCCAATGATGACTTGGAAAATTTTTGGGATAAAAGAGTCCTATTTATGAGAGACATTGTTTTAATGTATGGTAGAATGGAGAATTGGGCAGTCAGGCCGAAGAAAGTGTTTTTTAGACCCTTGCGACGAGGGTCAGAATCTTGACTCGCAGACCAGTGGGGTCCTGTACGAGAGTTGTTTCCATTTGCCCATGGCAAATTATTAGTATAATAGAGTTGAGCGACTGTGTCGTTGAATAGGTTCAGACATCGGACTAGGCTTTCCGTATTCTCCGATACGTCTGAAACTTCGCTAGCGTGCCAAAGACTTCTTGCTATCGCGTCCCACATCTGCGTGTGTGAATACCGCCCCAGGCGGCTTCTATCGGATAATAGAAGAGTCTCTACCTCTAGTATGCATAGATGGTGGTCGCATTGCGTTTTAGATAACAAGCAAATTGATTGCCATTGCTTAGGTTGAATTGCCCAGTCTCGAGCAGTACGGTGAATGAAATCGACGAAACCGTCCCGTTCTGAATTGACTTCCAGGATGCCTTTGGTACGAGCGGAGAGCTTCCGTCTCAAAGACTTCATCGCAGCATCCTTCCAGCCATTGGTGTTTTCTTCTGGAAAGGCATTCGTGGCTATTGGACCGTATCTAGATTCTTCAATCAACCACATGGTAAACCACGGTAAAGGACCGCCAGCAGCCCTCAGCACCTGCATCATGAAGGAAGCATCTGGGAGATTCTCCTGGCGAATGCTAGCCCATATGGTATCGTAAAGGGAAGATATGTTTATCGGCAGAGCCTCAAGCATTTGTCGAGAGTGCGCGATTGATTGACCTTCAGATAACATTGTGGATAGGTGCATCACAACGATAGAGACCCATAAGAAGACTCCATTGGCCCTTTCCACGATTTCATCCAATAACTGAGCAGCGGCTTGAGAATTTAGCTGGGCCTGTTCCTTAAACCCCTTGTTATTCTGAAGTGTTTTGGAGACAAACGTCTTCATGTCGTTCCTGGTTAGGAGGTGCATTTGAAGCATGTGGCCTTCATTAAATTCATCGTCAAATTCGGTCCAGGGGCGACTTGCCACACATACTTTTAAACCTTTAGGGCATTTTGACATGATATCCCGAACCTGAAGAATGACCTGCGCTGGTGGTATGTCAAACTCGTCCAGCCCATCTATAAACAATGCCAGCTTTATTGTTTTTCCGCACTCAGAAAGGAGTGCTTCAAATGACTCGTCAACTTCCCACATTTGCCATGAGGGGAAATCGGGGATTCTTTTCATAATTTGACACATTGCCCAACGTCTTGGTGTCAGTACTGAGGCTAATCTTGGATAGCGCTCTAATGCCTGGGATATGATAGTCCTCTTGAGGCCCTCGAATGATTTCTGAAGGTCATTGCCCGATAGCCATGCATAGTATCGTACTGTGAGGAGTTGCAACGATCCAAGTTCTCGAGAGAGACATTTATGGACAAAATCATGCTGTAATAAGAACCTTATCATGGTTGATTTTCCAGAGCCTGGCTTGCCGGTGATCCAGTAAACACTGTTAGAATCACTTTCTAGCCACATTGGAAAGCTGTGCCATAACGGTTGATCGTTCAATTTCAGAGGTTCGTATTGAAGTATCCACGAATTCGTTCCCTCGAAACTCTTGGCAATAGCTTCTTCCCGCGATTGAATGAAGCTAAATTGAATCCCAGAGGTGATTGCTAGTGCAAGACTGGTAGTACTAACTTGTGGGACTGACGTGGTTATAGAGACATTTTCCATCGATGTATCCAGCTTCCAGTCTTTTCTCCAGAGGATAGTAATGAGCTCATTAGTTATTTGGGTTGTTTCACCGACACCCGAGTTGAGGGATTCGATCAAATCATGTCCCAACCTCGAGAGTGAAATATCTTTCCCAGCATGAACAAGTGGTAATAAATCTCCGATCACCTTTGAGGATTCCCTATCTGCTGTCGTGAGAATTCCGATCCCAGATTCGCGGACCAGGATTTGAAGAATTTCATGCGAGGTTTGGCGTCTGTGTTGTGTAGGGGTCTCACTGATTGGAGGGGCCTTATCTTGTTTTGGTTCTACCGGCTGTTTATTTGCTTCATTTTTCAATTCCTCCGCTCGTCTGAGTAGATCAAGAACTGCATCCATTTGCCTACTAAAATGTAGTTCCCATCGCTGAGTCCGCTTTGAATCTTCCCTGAAGTGATTCATCCTCGATTAGCCACGCATCCATGCGTAAATATAGAAACAAAAAAAAGATAATGGAAGAAACATACCAAATACACAAAATTATACATTCAACAATCCTCTGCCTTAGAAACTGCAAATGACTTTGCATATTATTAATCTCTGACCCAAACTTCAGGTGTTCCAAGTTCGCTTTCTCCTTCATGCTCCTTGAGACTTTTGTGCTCTCAGGCAATTGTGCATTTGTGCTCTCGGTAGATCTTATTCGGTGCCGGACACTATCAATACGCCCACAAACGTCCTCACATTCGGATATTAACTGCAAAAGCTGGGCTTGTGCCGGCGTTGGAGGCGTTGAGACTGTCGCGCTTGTCAGAGTTTGCCGAATTCCACAGACGAGGGAATCCAATTCCTCCGAGAGCTTTTCCAATTCCTTCGAGAGCTTTTCCAATTCAACTTGCGAACACTTGTCTTGCTTCTTATCCTTGGGGTTGTTATTTTTCTTGTCCCAATGCTCATTGTACTTTTCCCAGCCAGCCATGAGGAGCTTGCCGCCAATGTCCGCAAATTGGACTACGGCGGCCACGATCGCTAGGGCACTGAGAGGATCCATTGAACCTGGATAAGTCCGGGCTGAGGTTATGGTATTTTCTAAGAATGATAATCGCCTTTGGCTTTGTAGCGTCGTAAAGGCGGAGAGGGAGAGAAGGATGGAAATAAAATGAAACCAGGTAGGTAAGTACATGGAGAAAAGATCGGGCAGCTTTTACCTAAGATGAAATGGTTGCCTTAGTAAAACTACACGTTTGGCCACTGATATCGTCGTGCGCATTCTGTTATGGGCAGCAGTGGAGCTCAGGCTGGCAACCCATTCCATTTCCATTTCACTTCAAATTGATGCTAACCTAAAAAGACAGAAAATACGTATCTCCAATGTCATTGGGCCAATTATTCTAGCCCAAATCTATCCACAGATACGTATCTGTTTTCCATGGTTGGGCAGCTCAAATGGGGCTGCCTGACCACGTGCTTAGGCACACATACATTACTTCAGGATCCAACGTGTTGCACGATAATCTTGAATAGAAATGATGACGGGAGGAAGCTGCCTATTTGTACAGGTAGCTTAGAGCTCTTGATTCTTAAATTAAACGTGTATTTTAAGGGATCTTTCAATACACAATACAAATAATCCAAGCCAATCCTTCTCTCATGCGACAGCTACATCAGCTATAAAGCTGTTTTCTTAAATTCCACCTTCTACTGCAGTGTAACACAATAAACAGGCTAGGAGCCACAAGCTTTCTCGCCGGTTGGTGGTTTTTGATGGATAGCAAGAAGCGAATTAAATCGACTGGCCGTCTTCAATCCAGAATTAAGATTACCAAAGCCAGCAACCACCTCTTTCCAGCTTCGCTGTGTGAAAGCCTTCAGCCTTACTTGAGCCAACAGAAACACATTATATAACATTTCCCGCAGAGATGTCCGTCGTTCTTACGGCTTCTATCGCCATTATACTATCATTTTTAACCATCTTTCAAGTATTTAAACTTCTCAATCGTCAAAAATCTAAGCTTACCCGCTTTCCACCTTGTGCGAGCGAGCATTTTATGGGAAAATGGGTCCGACACACATCTCTACGCTTTACTCTGACTCGTATTCCTTATGAGGCAGAGTTTCAGATACCTGCAATATTTCTGCATCTGAAAAGTGGCAAAAGGGGCTCTATTGATGACAAACCGATTTGGTATCTTGATGGCAGCCCCGAGAGTTGCGAAGACACAGGGAGTCCCGACCCAGATTGTGGTATTCAGGATAGCGATACAGTCGTAAGCACAGGAACGATTAGTGCTCAGACCGAATTGGCGTCCTGGGTAACTCTTATCGGCACTGTTCAACAAATGGAAAGGCAGTCGGCAGGCTGGGAACAGGTGACATGGCGCGTATATCATGAGACTTGTCAGCCAGATATACGTGAAATTCCTGTGCTGGCAGTTGGTCTTCAAAGAATAAAGCAGCATGTTGATATGAAGAACCTGTCAAAGCATCCCCTCGCAATCACTACACTGACGTCCGTTGTTGAACTGGCGGCGCTGCTCGGTCTTCACTGGAAGACGTTCGACATTCTTGGCGAATGTATTGCATCTGGAAACGGCTTTTTTCTCACTGGGAATAGAGTTCGGGGCATCGGAACTGTATTCAAATTTCAGCAAATTGGTTTCAGCTCATTCAAAGAAACCAGAGTCATCCCAACCCTCGAGATCAAGGAGCTTTGTTTCGGTATCGTTCCCACATTCTTTCAAATCAGCAATACTCAGGCAGAAGTGGCATTTAGTCGTTTCCATCACACGTCACCAACTCTGGAATCACTTAATCTTGGCAATAGAGAAGAAGTTACCAAAACACTGAAAGTGATAGGGTGCAGTCCAGATTCGATTTGCGTGTATCTCAGGGCAGAAGAACTAGAAAGACACTTTTTCCCAGGTATTATAAACATAGAAACTCTCTTACGGCAGTTAAAAAGCTAATTTACATTTATAGTTGCATTTGAGATAATTGGTATGCTCGCCCGTACTCTTCACATCAAAGATCGATGCTTTACATATCTGCCTAATCCGACCAGCTCTCGCTGGGATAAACGTGGATTCTCTTTCCGCAGACTTTTACACGCATTCCACTCCGAATTAGGAAATCACAAGGCCATGTACTGTGCAAATGACCAAGGAATCCCAGACATGTTGCAGAATATCTTGAATATGGCATCCGAATTAAATAGGAACTTTTGCGGGTGCGGAGGCGATACCTATGAGCCACTGCAACTCAACCAATTACATGACACATTAGACAAAATGGACAAGACTCTAATGGAAACCGATAAAAGTATGATATTGGAAGTGCTCCACTGTCATTTTCAATATCTATTATTATCAGTCATAGGAGCCCGCGAACACACTGCCACTATGGCAGATGGCGCTTCCTACTATGATCCAGATCCGTTACATGCAGACTTTGATGAGAAGAAGCTTATGAGAAAGTACTTTAAGACTATTCATAATCAAATCATTTCTCACACCCTGAATAACAGGTCTGCGAAAGAACAGGGGGCAGTCCAAGAGAGAATGGAGTCACAGCCATTGAATAAATTCGCTCAACAAGTGCTGCCTCAGTCTACGATCTGGTATGCCCTGATCTTTCGCATGATATGCTGGTTAATGTTGCATAACTTCTCCAGACATGATGTAAAGCTTGCTGAAGTTGAGTTAGGAGCTTATACGAAAGTATATTTCAGTTAGCTCAGATACAAGAGAGTAGTGGTTGTGAATTTCTGGGTATTTCCTAAGAAGGATAACCTAGACTGCAATATTTGATGTGGGCAGGATGAACGTAAAGCTATGCAATAGCTAAATATTGCAAGTCAGGGATCAGATAGTTAATAAAGAGCAGTTGTATTAACGATTCATTATTTACCTATTTAAGTAATAGTAGTTGTATTATTGTATACAAATGAACGCAATTGAATCAGTTATGATTATTTTAATCTATATTCACCTTTCCTCGATAATAGTCAGTTTAAGCAATACTAATTTATTTTCATCAGTTGCTTCTCTCAATGTCATACTAATTTGAGGTATAGATAGGTCATGAATGTATGTTCAGGTCGTGGCAAAGAGTAATGATGGATTCAGCAGTGTTTCTGGTGCATAGGTTTGAGCAAGTAATGAATAGAGAGCAGTCAGCTACCCAAGCTAACTTGATATATTAGGGGCCAATTTTCAACTGGCATCCGATTCCTTGAGTGTCGCATCAAAGGTTCAGCTACAACGCCAGTGTGCTTGCCTTGCTCCCCAAATACCGCGTCCATGCCCAATATCCACCCTCCAAGTCAGTTGCCCTAGCCAGTCCCAGCTTCTGCAACTCTCTCGCTGCCAGGGAACTCGTGTAACCCTCTGAACATGAGACAACGACCCGCGTGTCGTAGCCAAACTCGTCCACGATCTCTTTGATACGAGCCTCATTTTGTGGATCCAGGCGCCATTCCAGCACATTACGCTCGATGATGCTAATCGTATGCTTGGTAGTAGATGCATCGAAAAGAGGCGCATCGGGGAAAGCAAAGACGCCTTCTCGCTCGCGCTGGGCGGCAGGCCGGATGTCCACAATGTGGGTTGGGCAATGAGATGACGGGGATTGCAGCTCGGTGAGAAGTTGAGCGGGGGTAATGCGGGTGAGGTGCGTGCGTGCTTCGTCGAGAATCTCATTGATGCTTTTGGCGCCAGGGGGAGGATTGTGTTTTGACATTTTGGAATTCAATTAGTTTTAAGAGCAGAGAGTTGCAAAGAAATAAGTGGGCAATAGAGAAAATAAGATAATACTGTGGTTATTGGGGATTAATCAATTTATATACTATTAAAACTCAGCCATTCCAGATAAGCTACGGAGTAGCGTAAGCCACTAAATTAATGGATCCTGTTCTTACACATTGGCCTGTATTTCCTTGTTTATTTTATCTTGGAGTTAGCCAAAGGTCCTAAGATGATCTTTCCTGTATTTTTTATATCTTAATTATTATACTTAATGAGCACAAGATATAATATTTTTAGGGCATTTATGACTTTTATAAATACGACTTAATTTATTCGGACTGGCTGAGTTTTTACAGTAACTGGTGTATTCTATGGCGTGATTTCTTGCCCTACATACGCGTTTTGGATCCTCAGGCAAAGTCAATGATTGGCCCGCTATTTTATTATTTATGTTCATTGGCTATTAATATCACATGATCTGGTCTCTATTCTTGCCGCTCAAGTGATAGACGCTACAAAATCTACTTACATCAATAGACATACACAATATTTAAGAGTGCACTTTATAAATTACACGGCATGACCCCTATGATGGAAAACTTTAACTTAGGCACGCACACTCGTGCCATAGCAACGACATCCGCAGACGCGCAACGATGGTTTAATATGGGCCTCAATTGGTGTTTCGGCTTTAATCAAGAAGCTGGTTTGGCATGCTTTCTTAAAGCGCTTACATTCGACTCCAAATGTCCAATGGCCCATTGGGGCGTGGCATACGCTTGCGGGCCTTTTTATAACCTGGCATGGCACGAATTCGGCGAGCAGGAGGCGGCAACAACGATCCAGTTGGCGCACCGGCATTTAGCGCTTGCGCGGGAGAACATAACAGACCCGGCAGAGCGGGGCCTTGTGGACGCCCTCGCGGGCCGGTTCCTAAAGCCGCACCCAGTCGCTGCCGAAGTATACGCAGCATGGGACAACGAGTACGCAGATCGTCTACGGGACCTGCATCAACAATACCCCAATGACCACGATATCATGGCCCTCTTCGTGGAAGCGCTGATTACCCGCACAGTGCGCCGCCTGTTTGATGTGCGGACAGGTTTGCCCGCTCCAGGCTCCGCTGTGGTCGAAGCATTGGCCGTCATCGAGCGCTCTATTTCGCTAGCCAACAAGACGGGCCAGTCACAACATGCCGCCATCCACCACCTAAATATTCACGCGCTGGAGATGTCCAACGAGCCAGAGAAGGCGTTGCACTCGGCAGATATCCTCGCCACGCTCTGCCCGGATGCTGGACATTTAAACCACATGCCCGGGCACATCTACGCTTTATGCGGACAGTGGCAACAGGCGCACGAAGCAAGTAACCGGGCTATATTGGCGGACGACCTCTATGCTAATATTCCTGGAACACCCACGATAAACTATTACTTGATCGCGAGGTGCCACGACCTACATCTGCAGATCTTCGCCTGCATGTTTCTCGGCAAGTTCACATCAGCCTTAGCTGCCGCAGACAAAGTACGGGGAATAATGACAGAGGAAGTTCTACGGGTGCAAGGACGGCCGAAGTTGGCAAGAATGGCCGAGGCCTACTATAGTATGAGGCTGCATGTGCTTGTGCGCTTTGGCCGGTGGCTGGAGATTGTGGAAGAGCCCATGCCTACTGATCCTGATCTTTATCTAGTGACGACAGCGATGCAACACTATGCACGTGGCGTAGCATTCGCCTCACTGAAGCGTATTCCCGAGGCAGAACAGGAACGCATGGCGTTCGCCGCAAGCCTGGAGCGGATACCCATCACTTGGCGTTACAATATGAACCCAGCGCATGCAATTCTAGCGGTTGGTGCTGCGATGCTGGCGGGTGAACTGGCGTACCATAAGGGACACTATACAGAGGCATTCAAGCATCTTCGTGAAGCTGTCGTACGTGACGATGACTTGAACTATTGTGAGCCATGGCCATGGATGCACCCTCCCCGTCATCCCCTCGGCGCGCTGCTGGCTGCACAGGGGCATTGGGCTGAAGCGGAGGAGGTCTACCGTGATGATCTTGGCCTCAGCGATCGCGTCCAGCGCTGTGCGCAACATCCTGACAATGTATGGGCACTGCATGGGTTGGTGGAGTGTCTTGAGCAACGTGAGGAGCAGGATCAGTTGCCTGGTCTGCGGCAGAAGCTCGCCATAGCTTTAGCTCAGGCGGACGTGCCGATTGGTTCGTCCTGTATGTGTAGGAATTAAGATACTACTCAAATGGACAGAAGATAACTGTTGTCCTGTGAACAAAGACAACGCAAATTATACGCGTAAATACTTAATAAATTGCTTGCTCATAGTTTACCAGGTATCTATGCGGACTGCTTATTCCTCTTGTTCGCTAATGCAACTAATCAGTGGCTGTATGGATAGCGACAAGTTTCACTAGACGTATTACTAAGATAGCTACTCCAATAGCTTTTATAACCCTTGATATCAAAAGCCATGGCTTTCTAAATGTTACGCTGATCCACAAAAAGGAGAAAATTCATCCTATTAAAAAAGCAATTAAACAGCTGTTAGATTGAGGTATAAGAAGGTGGCCGATTCCCTCTGACGCAGACATTCAACGAACCATCAGACAATTCATTGTGACTTTGCATATTTGGTAATTGGATTTCTGTGTGCCGTTGCGACAGCTACAACATACGTATACAAGCTCTCCTACTGAGACAGCCAGCAAAATGGCACTTCTTTCAACAGTCGTTGAGGATTACAGAGTTGCCTCAGCTTTCGTGCTTTTCAGTCCAATATTATACTTTATTTTAAAGGTCTAAGAAGCATGCTTCCCCTTCGCTCGGTGATTAAAACTTACTTGATGTTTGCAGATCTTCCGCGATATACATGGCCTTGGAGATATTCCCGGACCCCCGCTGTCTTCGTACATCAACTTTTGGGCATTCATGCAGGCACGGAAGCATAGATATTCGCGGGCAGTTCATGAGCAACACGAGAAATACGGTGCGTTCGTTCGAGTTTCGCCGGATCATGTGAGCGTGGGTGATCCAAAGTATATCAAGGTCAGCCACTTACTCCACGATTGTATTATCGTATTGACACCAAGGTAGGATGTGATGGGCCATGGAAACGGATTTACGAAATCCCGATTCTATGAGATCTTTGACTGGAATTCCCAGAGCATTTTCACAACGAGGAGCCGAGAAATTCATAGTCGCAAAAGAAAATGGCTTTCTGCCACCTTTTCATCGCGATCCATTAAGGGTTTCGAGCGCTTCATGAATGATACATTAGTCATTTATGGCAGACAAATGGAGAAGCTGATTGACGGACAGTCTGCTGGTCAATACATGTACCCTCTGAATAACGAGGTTGTCAAGCGTCAAAACGACGGGGAGGGTGTAATCGATGCTGTGGTCTGGAATGCCTTCCTTGCATTCGACATTATCGGTGATCTAGTAGGTTCAACGTTCTCATATCGCCAGTGTGAAACTAACATGGGAGTCTTCAGGCATTTGGCGGGTCATTCAACTACACCAAGAACGGATTTGATGGCAATAATGGAATCCGGGTTCTGAAAGAGCGTGGTGAATGGTGCGTGGTGGTTGGCCAGGCGCTTTGGCTTCGCCGCTGGACTCCCTATATGTACTTTGATACTTTTTTCACAAAAGGGGCACAGGCTGTTTCGGACCTTGGATCTATCTGCACGACAGCTGTCCAACGAAGACGAGCGTCTAAAGTCGACGATCGCCAGGACATCTTGAGCTACCTCCTCAAGGCTCGTGACCCGGACACGGATCTACCGCTCTCGGAACAGGAATTGATCATGGAAGCGTTGTCTATCTTCATTGGTGGATCAGACACAACCAGCAACACGATTACCCATGGGATTGATTTACTCTCCCGGCATCGAGATAAATTGGCAAAGTTGCAGCGAGAACTTGATTCCGCCTTTCCGGAGCCGCTTCCCAAGGACTTTGTGCCCGATTTCTCGCAAATTGATTCACTAGCCTACCTGGAAGCTGTTATTCATGAGACTTTACGACTCAGGCCTACCATCTCCTTTGGTCTACCACGAGTAGTCCCACCAGGTCCTGGTGTGAACATTGGGGACAGGTACTTTAAGCCTGGCACAGTGCTGTCGATCTCAACGTACACTGTCCATCGGAACCAAGAAATATTTGGCGAAAATGTGCTGGATTTTAACCCTGACCGCTGGCTAACTGATTGTAGAAGCGATATGGATAAGCATTTTATGAGCTTTAGTTATGGCCCGCGGGCATGCATTGGACGCAATGTGAGTGTTTCTTTGACAGAGGTTGCCAACTGTTATGATTGCATCTGGTCGCTAATTGCAAAAATAGATTGCTATGATGGAGCTGAAAAAGACCTTTGCCGCCCTCTTTCGTCGGTTCGAATACCGGCCTGTTTATCCAGAGAAAGAAACGCCTATTCGTGAGGGATTTCATTTAAAATGCACAAAGCTCCCGGTATTTATCTCGCGCCGGGTAGGCAACAATTAAAGACTGTACTTTTTTGGTTGGAAAAACTCTTGCATAGTGCTCTAAGACTTATTGATTAAAACATATATAGCTAAGAAAATTACTGGCTGATCATCTACACCGACACTTTTATTCCCCAAGCTAGAAGAGGCACTAACTGAGAAGATAACGTTGAATGCGAATCAGTGAAGCGAGAATCTTTCGTCTAGTTTAGAGAAAATGGTCTAAGCGCAAGCTGTGAAAGTCAATACAAGGAGTGTTCAACCCTCACCGAACGGTTTCCGAGTACATACTGTAACAGCGAACAACCAGCTACCTGGCGACTTTGAAGACTTGTTTTAGTTCCAGCTCTCTTATGCTCCGGTAAATGCAGGCTGATGGACTCATTTAATCATGTATTAATGTACAACTTGCCCCCATAGGCATTCTGGAGTCCTGCTAGGACTTGTTCTGAAATTCTCCTTTGTTAATTCCCGTGATCAGAGAAGGATATTTAAATTGGAGTCTACGCCGACCTCATAGTCGTGCCATGCTTTGCATTCGAACCATCAACCCTCCCTCCACTATGGATAAAAAGGCATTTGCCGCTGCAGAATTCATTACCAAGAAAGACTCCCAACCTACCAGGGTGATTCAGCTGCCAACACCTTCGCCTGGCCCCGAAAATGAGAGAGTCGTGGCTGAGCTGGCAAGAGTGGCAGAGGCTCAAGATGCGGCGACGTTAAACTCAGTTGCCGGAACGGGTACAAAAACAAATGTAAAGGAAGACACTCCGAAAATGCCCAGAAAGTAATCGAGGGTCTAATGGGATATAATAAAGAGTGCTATGGCGAGATACTGTCAGTGGAACCAAACTCGTCGGCCGATGATCATTTGACTACTTGGATTGAACTTGGATGCACGATGCTGCTGGTGAAATTGTTAAACTAAAGGTTATCTCATCTTACTGGCCAACTACCGAGACGGCCAATGCTATCCTACTATAGGAGTACAAACTATGGACCAACAAATAATGAGGGTAGGAAGGAGTGTAGGATGCGACATGGGACCCGATGCTGTGCATAAGTCACTGAGGAAAATTGTCGGCTGGTGCGCAAGCTTATGTCAGGTTCGGATACCAGAGTTCATGAAGCGGACAGCTCAAATTTATTGTTGAAATTTGGTAGTTCTCAGTTGAAAGCTGTGAGAGAAGGGGGAAATAATAGGCAGCTCCTTCAAATACTTCCCGGGGACGTCGTGGGACACAAGTTTGGTGATCAGATATATGAAGAATTTACATGTCATTTTTACTGATACAATCTGAACCAGTTTGTCTCAGCAACGTTTGCTAACGAACTTCATCTGTAAAGCTGGCGGGTTGCAAATTTGCTAGTGCTCAGGCGCTGCATTACCATAGCGTCAGCTTAATCGTCCGTTACCTTTCGCAAGTAGATACGTCTCCGGCACTATTTGATGGCTCTGGATATCAAGCAAGCGGAAATCCTACCATGTGTACTCTGTCGCAACATGTTCAGGATCACTCTAAACACTACGAGTATCGATCCATTCTTCATTTGCCACTGGCGCCTTCTGCTCCCCTTGAGCGGCAGAATTACAAAGGGGAGGTCGCAGGGCAGGTTGTTCGACCCAAGGTCGCTGACGTTCTTCAAGACACGGCAGCCCATTAGTCGCTTCTTGGGCCTGATGGGGTTCATCGCCGACTTACTAATATCTAAGACTATCCCCCACGCTTGGCATGCAGCCACCGCTCATGCAGCAATACAAGTGACTCGTGTAATGATCCCATTGCCTCCGGCGGCAAGAAAGTGGGAACTCTTTGCTTTTTCTATGTAGGAAATCATATTATCACAAACAGTAAGAGGATTGTGTCTCATATTACTCCACCCCGGTAAATACCAGACATAATATATTACCTCATATTAAGTGTATACGAGATGTTCTGATTGTACTTAAATAGGCCTTATCCTTTCGCATGCAAGAGGCATCTCTTATATTTTACTCATATTCTATTGTTCACTTCAGTTCAATTTACCATGACTGTCATCAGTATAATTCGCCTCGTGCTATTAACTGCACTCTCTTTACTGCCAGCTGTTTATGCTAGGCCTGCAGATTCCATTATTGGTGGCAATGATGCTCCTGAGGGCAAAATTCCATTCATAGTCAGCCTAGGAATTCAGACAAGCACAGGTGTCCGACATGTGTGCGGCGGCTCTCTTATTGGCAAGCGAAGTGTCCTGACAGCGGCACACTGTGTTACGAAGTGGCTTCCTCGTGACCTCAGGGTTCGTTATAAATGGACTGATCTTTCAGGACCCATGGAAGAAGCCCAAGTCAGCAAAATCGTCATACACGAACAATACAATCCGTATGAAATCACAAACGACATTGCCATACTCACTCTTGCATCCGATGCTATCGTCGACTTTGCAGTTATGGATCCACAGTATGTGGAGGAGGGCCAGAACGTTACGCTGGCTGGCTGGGGAGACCCATCTGCCGGAGGCTCTACAAAATTGCAGTATCTGGATTCTACTACGATTGATAATCATGATTGTAACTTATACTGGCTTGGTCTTATTCGGGATGTTCATCTCTGTATCCTGAACAAAAGGGGGACCAGCGGGTGCTCAGGCGACTCTGGTGGTCCGCTGATACGTGATGGAGTTTTGGTTGGGGTTGTGTCGTGGGGTGCTAGCCACTGTACTAGAAATTCTCCTAATGTTTTTGCCCGCCTTAGCAGCTTTACAGAATGGATCAACGACCACATGTGAGAGAAGCTCGCTCTTTTGGCTGCCTCGGGTGTACTGTGGGTTGTTGAAGAGCTATTATACTGTTGCAAGGCATTGTTACATTTAATGTAGTTAGCTTTGTGTAAATTTCGTTACTATCGAATACTATTTCTCTATTCCATGTAGCTTGTTCTTCGACGCGCTCATGCTCCAAAGTCGCATTACCATTTCCAACAATCATTTACGCTATGCTTCGCGACACTAATCGATCAGATAACAAGGTAGTAAGCATGTTAACATTGCATTTGCAAAGTTCCACAGCAGTTATTAGATTCGGCAATCCATGTGGTATTGCCGCTTTCCAAATGGCCAGGTTATGTATATAGTGCAACATACGAACAACTGCGTTTATAGTATTCCCAACAAAAATCCGTCTCGAACTTGTAAGGAAACCGCATATTATCATCCTCACCGTGATTTATTTCCTCCTTTTCTACCAGCAGTCTCCCAGTCATACACGGTTTCAGAATCGCCCGAGTTAGAATGAAAGGTAATAGTGCCATCATCGTTGATAACAATCTTATTAGCCCCCACTTCGTCATCAGCTCTCAAAATGTGTTGCTTGAACCCGACTGTGCTCTCCGAGTTGAATATTTTTGATGTAGTAGCCTTGGCGATCGATGCCGCAGCAATTGCAGCACTGATAGTACCCGGAGTGCTGCTAGAAGCTATGCCAGCGATAGCCCCAGCAGCTGCAGCAAAAGCATCTGGTATTAAGTTGTCCAGGTAATCTATAACGCCTCGGAAGTTATTTGGATTAGAGTAGTAAAGCTTTGTCAGCTCTTCGTTGTACCATGTAATCAGCCACCAATCCTTGCCAGTGGTGGTAATGCCAGTGGTATAGTCGACCTCCATTGTGCCATTGCCATATTCGCCTGGCTCGATAATGCCCCACACTTTCTCGTTTTTATAAACGTCGCTATACTTGTGTACAACTGAGACGGCCACAATCTTGTTTGGGGTGTTATTTTTGATGAAGACATCCGCCCGGCGGTGCACGTCTGTTCGGGCCGGGTCTATCATTGTAAGAAAAAGAAGGAAGATGTATTTCTTGAGTTCCATTATGTGTGAAGTTGTTCAGAATAAGATCTTTTCTCGATTTAATGCTCGCTTTGATAAAGAATAAACTAAGTTGCGGAAACAACTGACAGGCGGGCTTTTCTAAATTTATACCTCACGGCTATTATTAATACGACCATCCGACAGATACGTATGTGGACTTGCCAATGGAAGTGGAATTCAAAAATGAAGAGCATTCTTCCCAGGTAACTCCTGCTTGTTACATGCGTGGAATGATTGCTCTCGTGATAACTCCACCGTGGCTCTGTGTAATGAGGCCGAGTCCTCTATCCCATGACCTCGGTTATCTATTCGTTGCAGAAGGAATTCTCAATGTGCTGCATGCGTAATCCAAATACCAACCAGTTTTGCTCCTTGGCATTTTTGCATTTGCACACGGGCTGGCGTTCCATTCAAGGCCCACTTATCACCCTGTCAAAGGATTTGGCACCCAGAAAATAAGATGTCAGTCACCTTTCACAATTCTCAAAACTAAACCAGTCTTCATATCAAAGGGTAGGATTCAGTATACGTTTATGATTCAAAGTGGTAGGCGTATAAGTTAACTATTATAAGATTTGACTGTGTTCATCACCCGGTTAACAGTTACAGTTTATGGTGCAAGGTTGCGATTAAGCGTGCATTGATCTTAGATCCTGCGCTAGATTAATAGAAATGCCTTTATTTGAACAGCCTATGAGTCGAATGCGTGGCTTGGTCAAATGACAGTACCGACTAGCCGGGACCAGAAGCCTCAGCCCCAGGCAACCAGCTTCTTGCATAGTATATAAGTAGCATGCTCCATCTCCACCCAATGTAAAACCGCCAAGATTCATGAGTTGTCATCATACAGGAATGGCAATGGCAACACCCTACGACAGACCAAAGGGAGAAGAGGAGCACATTCTTACCTTACCCGGAAACAGGCAATTAGCCTATGCTATCAATGGGCCCGAAAAGCCACGGACAGTCATTCTCTTCTTCAGTGGCCTCTTTAGTGTCGGTACCGCGCCCAATGTGCCTTTACCGTGCCGCGAGCTTGATGCCAGATGGATTGCACCAACACTTCCAGGAATGGGGAATTCTAGTACCCGAGACTTGACTGTGCCCTATCACGTTTCTCTTGCCAAAGACATGTCAGCGTTGCTGAAACACCTTTATCCCGCGGACGACTTTGACACCTTATATGTCGCAGGCGGATCGTATGGCACTGTCCAAGCGCAGATGCTGTATGGTGCCTCGTACGACCTGTTTCCGTCCGGTCGCAAGATTGCAGGCTGTCTTTTGTTGAGTGGCTTCTCGCCCGTGAGGCATCAAAAAGATTATGCAAAGACTTTGAACTGGCAAAATTGGTTTTCATTTGGACCACCAACACAGATTCTTCCGTTTCGCCCCCTGCAGTGGCTCTTTAGGTTGGCCGTTGGATCCAAGTTCAAAGATATCGAGGACGCGAAGGGATTTCTTAGCCATACGCTCATTGATACAATGGATCCGGAGGAAAGAGGACTGTTTGATCACTGGTTGGAGGAAAATGAAGAGACCCAGGATACGTTTCTTGACCGCATGGCAAGAGGCACGATCAAGTGTTGTCAGAACTGGGATGGGTTCATGGAAGTATCGGACGTAATTCATTCCGATTGGGGGTTTGAACCGCAAGCACTTGACCAAAACCATGCATCAAGGCCAATGTTAGTAGTGGGTTCGAGGAATGATCAGATTGGTGGGGGTACAAACAACTGGATTGTACACAATTACAGGTCCGCAACTCTCAAGTTAATCCCGGGCGGCCATATTTCTTCACTGTTCTTCATGGATGAAATTTGGAGAGAGCTTGTCAGCCGGGTACAGGAGAATCAAAGAAAGTAGGATTGATATAATGCTTCATTATCACTGAGTAAGTTATAGTTCAAAGTTGACACCACAGCAGTTTCCTTTCAATAATTTATTGCATCATCTAATCAAGATGGACCCTGCTGGCGAAGCCAGCAGATTTTCCAAAGCACTAAGAATACTCGTGGGGATAATCCCAATTGTTGCTGGATCAAGCAATGATGAGATCACCGTCTTCGTGTGGCAACCAGGTTTTGGACCGTGACCATCCAACACGCCTTTCAGCCAATATAAGGCTTTGGGGGCTCCAATAATGGCTGCGGTGGTATGCCCAGATGCCAAATCTCTTACATATTCGATCGACACGCCACTGCTGCAGTATTTTTCGACCATAGTGTCTGACTCTCCAATAGGACTTATTTCATCCAAGACAGACTTGTACCAGAAGAATGGGATTCGGGGCGTTGCCTGCCCCAGCGCGTTATTATTGAGGACCTTGGCGGCAACAGGATTTGTATACACCAAGTCGCGATCATCAAACATCCCAATCACATCATTAAATATAAAGTCCACAACATTTGCAACCAAGCATTGGCTTAAAGGTTTGTAGAATTTGTCAGCATATTCCGGCTTTAGGTGTTGATTGACCACCTCGGCCAGCTCCGGATATTGAGCGGACAGGCCAAGAATTCCAGTTGGGATTAAGCCAGCACTTGCACCTTTGTTAATCGTCGTGACAACCGTTGTGATGTTTGGCACTGTTCCACCAACTGCCGCACCGACAATATTCAGCTCTGGGGCGTACGTAGGCTGAAGCTCTGCAGCCCAGGTCGTTGCGACGCTGCCACCAGAGTATCCCCACATGGCAAACCTGGGATCATCTCCGATGCCAGTGAACGACTTAGAATTCAGAACTGCGCGGATTCCGTCAAGCGTTGCCTGCCCGGCTAATCTGTTGGCGAGATAAGCAGCTTTGGGACCCTGAAAGTCGGGCAAGATGACTACCCAGCCTTGCTCCAGAGCCGCCTCAATCAAGAGTATTTCAACTTGTGAGACAAGTGTTCCAAGAAGCGGACCAGTCGCAGACTGCAATTGCAACGCATATGAAGGTGCACAATCGATGGAGGCAGCATCTTCTGCAATCTGGTACGAGAGGATTTTGTTGGTATCAGCGTTGTGCGGAATTAGCACGGTGGTAACCGTTGCGGTTGCCTTGCCAAGGCTATCGGTCGTTCGGTACAATATTTGGTGGCTAGACTGCAAGTTGAGGGGGACGAGCCCAAACGCCGCAATGGCAGATGGAGGGTTACGGTGCTTCAGGATTGTTCCAGGGTTTAATTGATTAATCCCCTCTGGTACGGCATAAAATGAGTCTTGGCTTGGTAGAATTGGAGCGGCTCTGGAAGAAAGGTCGGCTGGAATTGCGTTTACAAAGCCAATAATGGTCAGAGAGACCACGAGTTTCAGTGTAGAGGCGGCCATGGTGAAAGAGATGGGCACTAGACCTTGAGAGAAACCCACAGTGGATGCAGTTGGCCTGACATTTAAGAAGGAAATACGAGCTGGAAAGGCCATTGTCAGGTGAGTCGCACGGAACAGCCTGTCTTAGTGACACCGCTTGGCTACCATTTCAGCTCTCATAGTCATCCTAAGTGAGACAATTAGCAGGGGTTTCAGCAACTCTGAACCAGCGCGGGAAGAAGAATAACAACGACCACGGAAACGAAAGACCCACCACATCTTACAATAAAAACATATTTACTCGATGAGGGAGGGGCGGTTTGCACTGATTTCTCTGTATTGTCTATGCATAGCCAGATATGACCATACTCGAATATTTCTCGCGCGATTCTCGTTCCCAGATGTTGCGGAAAGTAGATCCTGTCTTGTCCACTATAACAAGACAGTGACGTTGAGGATGTGGTTGATGCAACTCTGATCATGCGATAAAGAAATGAGGGGCTTTAGGGGATGCAAGGGCACCCAAAAACAAGGAATTTGAAGGAAGGCAGAACTTATTGGCAGTTTTAGCTCCTCAATCCTTGCTTAGTACAGGGCCAATGCTCAATGTCTCAAATCACCAATCCAAAAATATGATCGAAAGTGAGCAGTGTATTCTTCGTTTATATACAATTATTATTTATATCGAATTATTGGACCAGAAAAAGTCTCCAGACCAAGCAAACCGTGTATTCCCCTATGAATTATTTAACTTCCAAGTCGGAGAGGGCATTAAAGACAATATGTTGACGCTGATTGACTGCTCATCACACCCAGGGCTTTAACAATGGTTATGATACGACTTGAGTTTACCTACCCTATATTTCTCATAGACGTAATGACAACATATGTATTGTTTAATCGTCAGCATCTAGTTAAATTTTATGGGTTTAGCTTTGTTATTTAAGAGGTATTTTTAAGTTGATTTCCTTCCAGAGACAAACGTCGCGCCAAATCTGTACGCCCATACTAATTCCGTCATTCTTATACACCTCACAAATGTGAGAATGCCCATGATGAATAAAGAGTAACTTACCCTTTTTAAAATTATGGATTGGGAATTGTTTAACATGAACTTTGTAAATTGTTGTGTTGTGAAATTGGATTGAACTGTAATCCATGCTATTTCCAAGCAAAGACTATGGGAGTCCAGGGGCTAATTGTCGTGATTGGTGAACCCAAAGAGCAACAAGAGTACACATTCTTATAGGATCAAAGGGTGATGTTAATTAAAGGAGATTATGATTAAAACAGACGAAGATCCTTAAGTCCATCGAGGCCACCCGTTACTCATCTTAGTTGACTTTCACCGTAGGTAAGCTAGTTGCCACTAATGAATAGGATAATCGGTATACAGACGTAACTGCTCGTAGCTTTAGTAAAGGTTGTCACTATGCGGGTTTATGACTTGGGCAGGGTTAGGTCACACCGATCTGATATCGACTAAAGTGAATCAGGTAGAACTCAGAAGCATACCGAGATAAGCTTAACGGTAGTCTCAAAATATACAGTTCCCATAGAATAATTGATCAATATCCCGAATACCGCCTATTTTAAACATACCTACCCTTCTAATACACCAAATCTCACCTCCACCAGCAAAGTGTGCTGCAGCAAGAATGCAAATGTAACCCCAATGCTTCTTGACAATTTATATAACATAGAGAATAACCATATTAATCTAGCATTTTTATAATGTGTGTTCTTAGGTGTGCCTTAGAGAGGTATGTTTCTCCATCCAAATATTACATGGAGCTATAAATTAGTCGTAGTCCTCCATTATCCCTCATCATCTTGATACCACTCATATCTTACTCAGCAAAACACACACCGTGTGCGCCTCTTTCTCAATATGAAAGCATTCTTACCCAGTCTTATAACCATATTGGCTACTGGCTGTTCTGGGCAGCTGCAGCCAATTGTACAGATTCCATGGAGTCTCCCAAGGATTCCGCCCACCGGCTTCAATAACATATCATTTCCCTTCAGCCTCGAAAATACGCCTCGAGATTTTAGGTACATGCTTGGATAGTAGATTAGTTTTGTTGGCCAGCAAGACACAGCGTACGTAGGTCTTGAACCAGAGTGAGACAAACAGGGGCATGGACTTATCCGTACTGATTTCGCGTCTTATATTCCTGGGGCAACTTCGCATCACAAGAACTGTGAAAGCGGTGCTGATGGTGTCATTCAATGTCTCCTTGACATCTCATTCGACTATTCCGAAACGGGCACCATTAATGTGGCAAATGTTGAAAACGCCACATGGAAAGCAACTTGGATGGACTCTTCAGCACCTCGGAAGTCCTTGGAGATTGGCACGTGGAAAGCTGCCGAGTGGAACCTAGGGCATTCGCGGCTCCCAGACAGGTATCATTGACTACCTTCTTTGGCATCTTGAGGATCCTGTCTGCAAAGGACTGCCACCTACAGAAGCCACATTTGTCCCACCATCAACAGGAAAGACAGTCGGAAGCCTGGGAGATGCATATGAGACGTCTGCAGTCTGTGAGGGCAAGATTTCTTTTGAGCAGACCACAACATCGAATGGTATTCGAATTGCTATAGGATATTAAGCCCCGTAACTAAGGTGTGATATTTTGGTTTGGTGCTGTTACCACGATAATAATACAGTGACCCAAATATTCAACTAAAACATTTCATCTCCATGTGTTTATAAGCGAGAATCCGAGTGCTTCTTCCGAAATCCCTCGACTTTCTCGACAAAATTGCGCCCGCCAGTAGGTTCCAACCCTGACAAGTCAATTCGCACAATCTCCTCGCACTCCGTTGGTCTCCCAACTCGTACGATCGCGGTCTTTGCACGGAGATCTGTAACAATGCTGAAAAGGGTCGAACTCATATTTTCCTTCCCGCTGCTTCTCCTGTTGATGGAGGCAGGATATCCAACTTCGTCTGAAAGCATGCTCTCCAAAGCAACCACCGCCCCCTTTCCATTTTGCGCAGGATGGGGAATTGAATCATGCAGCAGAGTCTGAATGCGCTCCATTCGTGTAAACGTATCAGGGAAAATAACAGAGTCAGTGACGGGCGGGTTATGCTCCACTAAGAAATGATTAGTGTGCGCAATTTGACCATTCGCCATATCAATCTGAACGGTATCATAATGGGTGAATTCAAGAGAGGTCGCTCCAGTGATGTCTGCAATTAATATGTGACCAGAAGTTCCGGAGCCAAGGGATCGTAGCTTCGCAACAGCCTGGAGACGCGATGTGCTCTCCATAGCTACTCGGAAGGTGAGGTGAAGAGGGAGCGCTTGGTAATTAATGCCTCGAGCCCGGATGGCATTCAGAAATACACCGACTCCTGCAGAATTCAGACCAATTTTCCCAATAATGCCTGCTTCAGTCACTTGGCTGATGTTGGGTTTGGGGTGAAGATTATCTTGGTGTGGTCGAATGTGAAGTAGGACAAGTCTCTCTTTCTGGGGATCTTCCCACTTGAAGACAGACGAACATTAGTAAACCATGCCCCTGAGTGATTTGAGTTTTGAGTGCTTACATCCCAATTTTGCCCCGCCACACTGAATTTGTCTGTTTTCCAAGCAACAGAAGTGCAGCCGTCGTCCATCAAGCCCATGGAGATTTCAGATCGGGCGTTCAAGGCAAGGATTGAAAGGAACGAAAAGCCCGCACCGTCAGCAACGCCTATATGCATGTTGGTATCAGAGAATGCACATTTGATCCAGCAACTGTGGTGAGCCAACTAACCTCTCATCTCCTCTACAAGGTGAGGCACATGTCGCTGGAGAAACGGTAGATATTTTTCAGCAGCACGCATCGCAGAGGTCCAACTCAATTTGCTCTTGCGCTCAAAATATTCCTCATAGAATTTGATGCTACCGCGCACTAGATGCGCTGCTTGGCTACCATGTTTTTGTCCAATCTGTGGTGGGTGTCATTGGGGAGTATTACAAAGATGACTGGCAGTGCGTTGTGAGCTTACCTCATATGGCGTTCCTGAGCAAGTGATCTCCAACATTTTGACAGTAGATTGGACTTCGGTAACAATTGATTAGATTTACGTTGGCCACCGTTGGAAACAAAGACAGAGTCTTAATCTTTTATCTTCAAGGAACCACAACGGCTCGCCCCTCGGAACTGCATCACAATGCTATCATCTTAACCGCGTCAGCATCATGTTCCCAATCTAGTTAGTTTCCAGTGCGGGGCCGAGAACGCGGGAGGTTAGACTGAACTGCTGTTAGTCTCCGCTTCTCCAGTCGCCGTTCAATATCCGAATATCCTCACTCAAGTCAACGAGGAGATTGTAGTTTGAATAACAGCGTCAGTAATAAATATAATTCCATTGCTGGGAAACGTCTAAATAACTAGGAAACACATGTCCCAATGATCACAGCCTCACTTAGTTTGACCATACCACTCTCCCCAACCACCATGACCCTCATTGTTGTTCTTGGAGCTGGAGTATCCGGCTTAACCACAGCTCTGTTGTTATCCCAGAGCAACCCGGCTTATAAAATCACTGTCATTGCAAAACATATGCCTGGCGATTATTCACCCGAGTATACATCTCCATGGGCCGGTGCCAATTTTCTTCCCATGGCGGATGAAGCCAACAGTCGTTGGGAGCGGGATTCTTGGCCAATATTGGCCGAGCTTGCGAGAGACCACCCCGAGGCTGGCGTTGCGTTTCGGAACACTCGAGTCTTTGGGCGCCGAAGTGATGATGATTCAGCCTCCGGGAAGTGGTTTCAATCGCTCATGGCCCAGGACCCCTGGTTCTGCAAAGTCATGCCCAACTTCCGATCCCTGGACGCAGGAGAGCTGCCTCCAGACTTTGAGTTCGGCGCTACCTTTCAGTCGGTATGAATTAATGCGCCAGTTTACTTGTCTTGGCTAGTGAGTCAGTGCCTGAAACATGGCGTTTCATTTCGGCGTGGCAACGTATCGGATATTCGCCAAGCATCTACACTCTGTTTGGCTTCTCCTAGCTCTACAGCACAAGGGCGAGTTGAAACTGTGGTAATTAACTGCACTGGCCTTGGGGCAGCGAAGCTGGCAGGCGTCGAAGATGGTACTGTTGTACCGGCTCGGGGTCAAATCGTGCTCGTTCGCAACGATCCGGGCGACACAATGTTCGCCACATCTGGAACAGATGATAGCCAGGATGAAGTATGTTACATCATGAAGCGACCGGCCGGTGGAGGTACTATTCTTGGTGGCTGTTATCAGGAAGGAAGCTGGGACGCAAAGGTAGATGAGAGTCTCGCACGTCGAATCATGGCTCGCGCTGTAAAACTGTGTCCATCATTGACGAATGGACAAAGTTCGAAGGAACTGAACATCATCAGCCATGGAGTTGGATTCAGGCCAGTGCGGAAGGGCGGTGTTCGAATTGAGAAGGAAAGGCTGGAAGACGGGGTCTGGGTTGTACACAACTATGGTCATGGTGGTTGGGGGTATCAAGGCTCATACGGGTGTGCGATTCGTGTGGTGGAATTGGTACGGGAGGTTGTGACAGCAACAAGTGCCAAACTATAGCCACAGCTATCGTGAATTGGGAAAAGTGAGTGATGGTCAAAAGCTGCTTGGGCCTGCCGAGGCCGATGCAAATTCTACCCAGAGAGAGGGATCTGCGGGAAGGTCAAGGTCAGTCAACCACAAGAAACTCGACTCAAAGTCCCAAAGGTCCAGTGGCTGTTGTTCCGGCATTTGCATTGGCTGATAATCTTGCTGGCGTAATAAATTCTGGTATAGCAATTCCGGTAACTCCATCGCAAGACCGGTGATGAGTCGTACTTTGTAGTACAGAGCTCGAGGGATCATGGAAATGTCGGGAAGCCCATCCCCATCCAGCAAGCGATGTGGTAGCGCCGATTTAGAGTCCGGATCAAGATTTGTGTCAGCACTCAGCTGAGGATCTGTGACTGTGATGGGAACTGATGTTCCCGTAGAATCATTAATGCCCGAATACTTGGCAAGGTAAAACTTGTCAAGCAGTTTGACAGCAGTCGCCCAGGTCTGTGCAAGCTCCCAGTGCTGAGCCAAGGATTCGAGCGTGGACAGCAAGAAGTTGACATCATGTCTTGCCTGGTATATATTGATGCGTGAAGCATCGATCGGTGCTGTTATTTGGCTGCAATGTATGGCCCATAAAAGCACACTGGCAGCTGTCACTATTGGCATGCCGATACAGACACCAAGATGCGAGTTGCTAATTTCCCAGCCGTGCGTCACTAGTAGTCGAATCATGGCTACCAATTGTTTGGCGCCGTCAAGGCAAGTCGAAATGATCCTCGAGTCGGCCTGGGTAAAGGGTATGCCGGCTTGATCGGTCTTGGGTGGGTGTGGGTATCTCACCGCCGACGCTGCCTCTTCGATTTGGGGAAGGTATTCATGATGAACAAGAAACGAAGAATGAACTATGAGGAAGTGCATCTTAACAAAGAATAACGCCTGGCCAAGTGACTGATGAGCTCGTAAATTTTCTTCCGACCACCTTAGTTCTCCGGGAAGAGAAGAACACCATTCCTTCATGATAGACTCATTCTTCCAATTCTCACTCAAGGGATCATACGGAGACAACTCAAAATTGCGGCGCCCTCTGTCCACGTAATCTGATGCAATGTTCCCCCAGAGTATCAAGGCCTTAATGAAATATGGTTGCGCCCTGAGTTCCCCACTTTCACCAACCGCTACACCCAAGTCTTGGAATTGTGGTCCGGGGATATCGTGGCCAAAAGCAAAAGCAACATCACTGCAAGGAAGGTGAATCTTGACGAGGGATGTATCGATGGTCTGTGTGCGGAATGTGTAATATGCTACTATTCGGTCGAGCACTACGCATGCCCAGAATGTTCGTCTTCTTACTTCTCGCTGGCGGGGGGCATGGCGTTGATTATACTCCATTCTGAGGCGCAAAGCTTGTGCCATTCGAATGGCGAGCCCGATATGCATCCACGCCCTGGCCGCCGACGCGGTCAAAAGCTCTCGGAGACCTAGGCATAGATTTGCTTGGATCGAGGTGACTTGGTAATGTCAGTAGTTGATTGCGTTGTCTATGGGATAAGAAATGCCGAACCTGATGGTTGATCGGAGGTTTGACGAGATGCTGATCTGGCCTTCAAAAGGTAGTGCTGTGATAAGCTTTTGGCGGATGCAAATCTCCGATCCTGGGTGGCTTCGCTATCAGTGAGATACAGCCCCGATAAGGCCAATATCGAGTACAGGAGAAAGCGGTTATTATCTGCATGGATGTCGCCCTTCATATCATCCTTGTGCAAGCAGCCACACAACTCAACAGCATGATGACGCTCAAGGAAGATATCCAGCAATCGTTGTACCAGGGCTTCGGGCGGAAGGTCATTAGTGGCAAATGTTAAGCTCATTGCATCCGGTGAATCATTGCTCGTTTCCGAATGGTCAGTGAGCCTCTGGATGCTAAGAATTCGCTCGGAATCGTTCATTACCATTTCGTTAGGTACTGCTCTGTAACCTCCGGGAGCCGGCTTGTCGGACCAGTCGCACTGCCGGCCATGTTCAGAACAAACATTGCACCGTGGTCTAACGCCGTCACATCTGACCTTCCGTAAACGACTAAATGGTATTAATCAAGTAACAGGGACGCGAGAGAGCGAGATTAAGGCGTGAACGACGCGGTACTCACCATCCCTGGCATGCCTGGAGTACTCGCGGAGCTTTCGGCATGGCACTGCTCGCAGACCCCGAGGCTGCAACTTTGGCTGGCGTTCAGAATGCCTTTGAAAGAAAGAGCGGATTGCTTCTGGGCAGTATGTGGTCACAGTGTCCCGAGCAACCCAATATACTGACAAACTGTACGCCCTTCAAAGAGGTTGGTTTCTCGGACGTGTGGGGGTTTCAGCAGAAATGTTGGTATGGGGCGCTGCGATGCCAAAAATAGGCACGCGTCAACAGTCAGAGGACGCCACGTACAGTACAAGCGCGGAGAAGACCCAAGGACACTACAGAGTTGTTGGAGTTTATGACAGCCTTGCCCTAAAAAAAAATGGCATCGCATTGACTGTCAATAATCTGGGTAATACGGCTTGTGCGAAAGCAGAAGGAGACATCAGAACCCGCACGGTGCGGTTTCGTTTGCGCGGGCCTAGAACACGTATGACAATAGGTGAGAAATATTCTGCAAAACTGTCAGCCCAGTGATAACGACGGCATCATAGTGCAGTATCACCAACACCGACCACCAGCAGCTCTCTCCACAAAGACAAAGCATCGCGGGGTATGATAGGTGAGAACCAACCCTTCGATAGAAGGTGAATTCAACGAGGTTTGCGTCACGGCAACTGATAGCCGTTCATTGCTGAGATGCGGCTAAATAGCAAACATCATATAGCTAGAAGCTCATTGGAAGCCTCCCGGAGACTAGTCATATTGAGTAAGCGCCCGAGATACCGATGCTGGTGGAGGTTCCCCGCGATTTGGGTCTACATGAGAAATGTCAGCGATGTGGCTATAGGGTGTCACATCCATCAGTTGAGCCCGGTATGAATCCGGTACTTGATCAGTTGTTTAAATAGAACATGGAAAACGTTGCCTCGTCTTTGCGATGATGTAGTCAACAAATTTACCTTCGCGTAGCGTCACACTCTATAGAAACTCTTACACTATGTTCAACTCCGCGACAGAGAAGGGACAGGGCGAAGCGGAGGATTGGGTAGAAGGGGACCACTATGACCTTGCCCATGATTTATTCGAAGAATCACTTCAAATGGATCCAGTGGAGCGAGACCTGCTTGCTAAGAGCGTCCTCCGAAAGCTCGATTTCATAGTATTGCCAATGGTCAGTGACACGTTTTGCAAAACGCATGCAAGGTGGATCAAAGTTTCATCGTCGACTGACCTGGCTTATAGATGTGTCTCGTTTACTTCTTCAGCTTTCTCGACAAGAGCACTCTGAACTACGCAAATGCCTACGGCCTTCAATCGGATCTAAAATTGGTTGGAAATGATTATTGTAAGTCCACGACACATTTCTTGGCGCATTGCCAAGCTTCACAGCATCTTCTTACAAAGCTTAGCTTGGGTTGCATCAATCTCCAACTGGGGTTACCTTGCCGGAGCCTACCCCATGTCCATTGGCTTACAAAAGCTTCCCATCGGCCGTTTCATTGGTGTCATGATTATCATATGGGGTATTTTATTATCTTTTACAGTTCTTGCCAAGAACTTTACGGGCATAATGATTCTGAGATTTCTGCTTGGTACGCTTTCTTCCATCTGCGAGGCAGCTCGGCGCTGACTATAAGTTCATGTCATAGGGTTTGCTGAGTCTGGGATTGGCCCAGCTTGGATGTTGTTGACCACCATGTTTTGGACCAAGAAAGAGACACCGCTTCGCATGTCTTTTTGGCTGGGCTGTAATGGCCTAGCACAAATTATTGGCCCTGCCATCTCATGGGGTTTGGGCCACACGCATGGCAGCATTGCCTCTTGGCGTCTGATATTTTTGGTACATTGGTTCTCAATGGGTCTCTCTTAGGTAATAAGGCTAACATCTCAGGTTACTGGTCTGGCCAGCTTTGTTTTCGGCATCGTCATCTTCTTTGCGATGCCCTCATCACCAAAGCAAAGCATTCTTTTCTCTCATTCGGAAGCCCTTGCAGCTGTATGGAGAGTCCGCGAGAACCGAACAGGTATTAAGCACGAAAAGATTCTCTGGTATCAGATTTCTGAGGCTCTGCGGGATCCCAAGGTTTATATAGGGTCGCTCTGTGGTCTTTGCTTGGGCCTTCTCAACGGTGCTATCTCAAACTTTCTCACCACGCTGCTTCGTAGCTTTGGGTTTGACGCATTGAAGAGTGTTCTTTACCAGATGCCAGGAGGTGAGTTGTTTTGGACCTGTCAATCGTGAATAGGAATTGTGTAGGGTCTTAACACGTTTTCGCAAAAAACAGGAGCCCTCCAGTTCGTTTGCATCGTTTCAGGTGGCCTAATCGCAACCAACGTCCCCAACGCACTTGTTGCGACGACTGCTCTGGGTTATGTCCCTGGCTTGGCTGGAATAATTGGCATCTTGACGATACCGCTATCCAAGCAGATGAATCTTGCAGCATGCGCATGGATGTTGCCAATCACGGGCCTCAGTATCATCCTCACCTGGTCCATTGTTGCATCAAACAATGCTGGCCACACAAAACGAACTTTTGCCAATGGCACGCAGTTTGTCGCCTATGCTGCTGGCAATATCGTCTCGCCATTTTTCTTTTTCCCTCACGAGGCACCTCGCTATCCAACAGCGATTAAGGCTTTACTTGGGGTATATAGTGCCGGCATTTTCTTCACAATTCTGCTGGGATTATACATGTGGAGACAGAACATGAAGAGGGGGAAGTTGGATGTGTCAGATGTTGCTATGGATGAAGCAGGGTGTGTCTCCTCCCTTATTTTTGCTTCTTCAAACTACAATCCCTTGAAATCTTAACTAATAAACTTTTTGCACATAGCTTCGCTGATTTTACGGATATGGAAAATAAGGGCTTCAGATATAAGCTGTAGCTACTGGGATGCGCGTTCGATCGGGACCGGACAATTTATAACAGGAGGAATATATTTGGCGTTTATTTGGGAACTGAAAGAGCTGGGTTACATGCATTGTATCTGTTGTCTTTCGACAATAAAGAATGTCGAAACGCACTCTATGGATCACTGACTATACTTAACACGTTAATATAAAAATGTGCCTCAAATATCGCGAGTCATAAAATTAACGGATAATCCAGAGTCCTGACCATTAAGTCATCACTTACTCGTAACCTAGAGTAATACTAGAGAAACAGCATGTTTGCCGCATGTGACCTAAACGTTGAATTGTTTGATAAAATAATTTATCTTGATGTTTTAGCGCCGTTTTCGGTTCCGAAAGATGCCCATAACACACCGGACATAAGGCTGCAATATGTATTTCATTTAGTTAACCAGGCGCTGCATGTCCTGTACTGAGAGAATGTAGATGGACTCGAAATGGATGGTCTGTGTAATAACCAAAGTGTTGGAAATTCATGGGTAGCAGAAGATTTACAACATCTAAACACCTTGGTTGGATGGCTTCCCTTTATTTCCGAAATGATAGCATGGCCCAGTGATCACTTCCATCGTTGCATATAGCAGCCATAGCTATTGCTTTCATAGGATGACATGTGATTTCATTCAACCCCTTGAAATATGGCCGAATTTCATGTCTAAATGTTGCATGTACTCATCAAACATAACCTCTAGGACCTAACGTAGATGCGGAGCGATGGTAGCACTTGTGAATAATGAGGGTGCGTGAGCAGCCTCGTCGGTATCGCCTCCTACCTTTCCTTCCGCAATGCAGTTTTGTAGCCAAGATGTCCCATTAACCGATGAAATTGACAGTTCGTACCACGAGGAATTGGTATGGTGTGTTGACGGCAAAGATTGTATGGCTGTCACGGTTTCGACAGTATTACCTTGCCGTAATATCATTACTGATTCAAATATCAGGCACCAAAGAGTATAATTATCTAAACTAATAACTTGGCGAATTGCCTCGTCCATGATGGCAATGTATCGTGCACACAGGAATACAATGTCACTCACGACCTTGTAATCTGCCAACTACGGGACATCAAAAACATGCAAAAGACTTTTCTAAGCCGGATCATAATCACTAGCTTCCAAAAGTCTGGAGCAAAGCAGCTCGCGGTGGAGATATTGTCCAAATCTCGGGGCTGGAGAAAGGCGACTCCCGTTCCAATAGTCCAAGCTGTGATCCCAAGGATAGTGAGGCAAAGCAGTTAGAACAGCAGCCGGTGGGTTAATATATGAGAAGTCTAAGACGGAGCCAAGTGCGTACGTTGTACCGGCCGAGAATAAGATGGCGCTCACCGGGTTGTTCTCCCCGAACCGTGTAGACATATAAGCAAAAGCCTTGTCAGGAAAGGGCTCCTAGACTATTTAATGGATTTGGCCTTGAAGCGAACAATAGGCCTCAATTTCCAAAACGATAGTCTCGTCGGATGAAATATGATTCAAGAGAGATAGCATGGCGCCGCGAAATAAAACAAGGTATCCCAAGTTGCTTCCCCAGTAAGCTAGACTACCTGGGCCGAGCTTGTCGCCGATTTCGGTGAGGAATGTTCCGCCTGTCACAGTTGAATAGAAATGAATGGTAACTACTCTGTCTATTATATGGGGCGCTAATATCTCTTTATAATTGCCTGTACTCTCACGTTTATGATCTGAAGAAATAGTGTCAGGACGAAATGCAAATACCACTATTATACGCTGCTTGGGTAAACGAGGGTAAGATTCATTCATCTGGGTAATATGTGACGCTAATACCTAATCTTTGAACTAAGGCTGCCTCATTATGATCTTCAATTAAACTTAAGGTTCTAAGCATCCGGGTCACCTGATATAGTTATGTTCCAAGAATCATGCTCGCAGGCCACCTGTACGCCATCAATAGGATACGGCAATGCCGCGTTTCGCCCCATGCCGCGTAACTCCGAGGTTTTGTCACTTGCTCTCGAAGATATCCGCAGACGATATCCTCAGCAACTGCCGTTGATTTAGAGGTGTAGGCAGCGGCAATCTCACCACTAGAGTGGCCGACAACATCTAGTCTAATATTGAATTTAGCGAAAAAGTTAATCAGGCCGGCCTCAATTGCAATTCAGAGTGGCTGGGCAAGCTCGACTTCGTTAATCCTGCCTTTGGTATCATCGGAGCAGGGAGTGTCTATGAAATCGGCATTCAGTTATCAGCATCTTGATGATACGTCGCATCTTGTATGCAAGAAACTAATGTCATTAGCTAGGGGAGTTACCGTCAACTTTCCAGCTTGGAGGGTTAGCCAAGCTTTTCAATGCGTGGTCCATATCTTACACATCTTTGCGAAAGGAAGGGAAGGGATGTACAGGGTTCCTATACCAACCCACTGAGTATCCTAGCCAGTAACAAAAACAACCTTGAGGCTAGTAGTATAAGCAATCCGGAAGAGTTCAACTTCAAGTTACTCGCTACTGCTTTAATGAATGCAAAAGGTTCGATCAGGTAGATGGACTCTGTAGCTTCCTAGTGTGTGCGCGAGACTGTCGATAGAGATGGGCCTGGACTTGATGTATTGCTGTAGGCCATCCACTCTCACACGAAGAGATTTCTCATTGCTAGCAAAAATGGGAAGTAGGGGGCCTGAATTTACTTTCCCCACCGGCAGCTTCCCCAACAGCACCATGGCCAGCATCGTTATTATTCTTAGGAATGCTTATGGTTCCTTTGGGTTTGCCGTGCAAGCGCCCGTTTGGGGCACAATCTCCATTTGAGTTTACCGTAGCCGCCATTGACTATCTAGGCAAACTAATGAAGCCTCCGAATCAAGAATGACCTATTCGCATTATGGCCGCGTGAATACAACTAGATATGGGACAAACTGGACAAGAGATGGTATTCTCACGTGTGTATTGACTACTCCAATTCCAAAGTAGTTCACCCTACTTCAGGCATATCGGTCCGTTGGCCACGGAATTGGCTCCACTGACACCTGAACCTTCGATTTCTCAAATGAAACTGTGATATAGAATGAGTGAGCTGCATATTATGGTCGGGACAATCATACTATTTGTGTTTGGTTCAGAATATTTGATGTTGGGCGGTATAGTCTCTTTCTCTACGGGCAAAACAGCCTTGATGATGCATGTGATACCAGATGCACCTCCCGAATGGCCAAATTTGGCTTGACCTATCCAAATGTCAGTTTATCATTAGTTCATCCACTTACAAGGCTAACAGAAACAGAATAAGAAGCATCATACCAATCCAAGGTACGAACCACTCGCCCCAACAATATTCGCTATTGCAGCTACTTCGAGTGGATCTCTAATTCTTGTTCTAGTACCGTGGCACTCGATATAAGGTGTCTGAGAGAAATCGCCGATCCTTGCTTTTCGTATGCTCTTCAAACAGATTCATGGCATAGCGAACTTGGCACTCCCAGGCTCCTTGTTTCACCATCTAGATTAATTGCTGTGGACCGAATCACTGTCCAGGTTGAATGGTGGCCTCTAATTGCATCTGCTAAGGGTTTGATGAGGATAACGTTGATAGCTTCACCTCAGATATAGCCGTCTGCAGCTGCATCAAATATCTTATAAGTCTCGGTAGGAGAAAGCACTCTCTGCTCCGATATATCCAATGTCATAGATGGACTCGTTATAACGCTTGCGCCTGTGACGACTGCTGTGTCGTAATCGCCCGCGTAAAGGGTCTAACACGCTATATGTAGACTAGTCATGGTAGTACCTAGAACATCCCACTTGAATGGTGATGCTTTGGATATGAATTCTAGACCCCCCAAAAAAAAGAAAAAGAAGAAGACGAAAAGGAAGAAGAAGAAAAAATAGGAAAACGAAGTAGCCATACCTGGGTCCTCTCAAGTCGAACACACAGGACAGTTGAGTCAAAAAGGGCAAAGTCACTTGTAGCGACGACTTGAGAGATTCTAGGAGTCTGTGTCTTTGTGAAGTAAATCGTGTCAATCCTGGCCAAAGATGCCGACGGTGTTGCTACTGCATAATTTGGTTTAGCCTGCATTCTCAATGCGTCCCCAGACACATTCCAGCAAGAGCCTTTGACGAGGATCAGCTGTTTCTAGCCTTTGCACCTTCGATCGGTATGATGAGAAAAATGAGGTGTCAAGAGCCTTATTATATATCTTTAAGAGAATATCCATACTCAGTAGCAACCACCTGCTACCACGACTTGCTGCTAGAGAAACTTTCTACATTATACCTATTAACTGGTACACGAATTAGGCGTTGTAATTCTGCCTAGAAGCTTAAGACCAATACCTATAATGACGACGGGTGGCAATAGGTATATCTTCTACATCATGATTCTATTCCAACAAGAACGGCATGGAGAATGTAGGTAACGGATGGGGTTGTGAATTTTTTTGAGAGAAAAATTGGATTCATAAGGAACTTTGCAAGTTTATCGAGCAAAGATTCCATCATCTACAGCCTGACATAAATTATTATGAGTGGTTTAGCGTGGGCCAGGCGAAGAGGGATCGTCGATGTGCGACTTCTAGCGGCAGAGAGCCTTCAGTACGGAGTAAAGGTGCGAGACTTGTGTCAAGCTATAAAGGCGGATGTATCTACAATTCTCCACATAGAAAATAACTCAACTACTTGGTGTAAGCCCGATACGTTTCCTGAGCATGCGGTGGATAAAAAACATGCACCTTCAAGCATTAAAAATGTGTCGATCCAGGCGCGTGTTTTTCTTCCACCCCTTGCCAAGTTTTACAACAATCCCTGACCCCCCGGCTCGTCTAGTGTCTCAACTAGGTCATGGCTTTCTGCATCATACGAGGAAACACTGGCTGAGACGACCAATCGATATGGGCAAACCATGTAACGTAAATAGAAAAATTAATTGGTTGCCCTATAACAGACTTTTATCTAGTTAGTGGCTGCATCTCAACAGCACTACGCTTACACCGTATGCGGAGGGAGAAGGCTAAGGCCATGATAGGAATTTGAACCAAGGGGAAACTCCGATGTCAAAGATACTGCCTCGAAAAGTGTCCACAAGGAACGTAGCAAGTAAATCCCCGGTTGTATCAGTCATCTTAATAGCAGAAATGAACAGATCACTCTGTATGGGACATGTCGTCGTCAACAATGGATTCACCAACGTATGCTCGCGCAGGGTATTGACACTGCCCCACGTCTCATTTCATCTGAACAGCTCCATTTCAATTGGCCGCCCACCAAGGCCAGGTCACAGGGCTAGATGAGCATACGAATTAGAATAAATCGGTTAATCGATCGACAATATTATTGCCTTTGATGCCATGGACCGTGTGTAGTAGAGGATTTAAGCGGAAGATAGGTCCCGAACCAGCAGAGAGAGGAGAGGCACAATACATACATACCTCTACACTTGGATTACCTACCAATGTCACAGTCTTTTTGTACCCCCACCTGACAATCTCATTATCCCTTTTTGGTTTAAATCCTTTACCCTATAGCCTACCAGTGAGATCCACGCGAGGATTGCTGTGCCGCGTCTCACGATATTAGTTTTGCGTCAATCTCACAACGAGTGGGACACACTAAGCGATAAAAAGCTAGCACGTGCTGTTTGCAGCCTACTCATGAGTATGTACTAACTGCGCATATGTGAAAGACTGGGAGATGTTTGGTGCTAGCCCAATGATGTTCTCGGCATCGAGGTTACGGAGGATATGATAAGGCCACTAACGGGCCATTCAGCTTAATTATGGGTAAACTCCACCAAATGCGACGAATTAGTTAGGTATAAAAAGGAATCGGCAAGCGCGTAGATCTCACGGGGGATATCCTTAATTTACTCACCTCCTGAAACCCTCGAGCTGTCCTCCAATAGCCGTTTAGATATATTCAAATTCGGGACATTTTCCGCATCTATAATACTGACAGCTGGCTCAGTTATTGAAAAGAAAAGCTTGTCCGAGACAGCATAATGACTATGGATTCTGCTGCAGCAGAGTTGAGGCCACAGCGCGAGATGAAAATCCTCGCCTTGGGGCTGCCACGCTCAGGATCTGCCTCCCTCGCTGCGGCGCTGACCATCCTCGGATACAAAGACGTCTACCATGCCCTCCAGGCCTTCGACCGGCCTGATACCTGGGATTTTTTTAATCGAGCAGCTGACGCCAGTTACCCTACACTGCCGACATACACAGGCCGTCCCTTCACGCGGCAGGATTGGGACGAGCTTTATAAATCTTGCGAAGCTACTACTGATGCTGGCGCCGTGTTTGCTCCGCAAATGATCAAGACATATCCCGACGCCAAGGTCATTCTTACGATACGGGATTTCGATAAATGGTACAAGAGCATTGACGAGGCTTTCTTCCGACAATTATGGAGCCTCCCAGTCCGTATCACCATGAACTTTGTGGAGCCACTACTTGGGACTGTAGGTGTTGTTGCATGCGAAAAGATGATACTTGGTTTCTTTGAGGCCGGGTCTCTTGAAGAGGTGCGCGAAAACGCACGAAAGACGTATGACCGACACAATCGCCAAGTACAGGATATGGTGGCCCCAGACCAGCTGCTCACGTATAAGATGGGCGATGGGTGGGGCCCTCTATGCGAGTTTTTGGGGAAGCCAGTGCCCGATGTCGAATTCCCCTGGGTTAATGAAACGGAGGAGTTTAAGGCCAGAGTAGCCAAACAAATAAAGGATTTGTTTATGATGGCAGTGAAAGTTGCTTTGCCGTGGACGATTGGTATTGGCGCCATCGGCATGGGATCATGGTGGATGGGCGCTCACAACCATTACAAGTTCAACCTTTTAAGATCAGCTTTTAATAAATAGGTTTATATCTTTTATACAAGAAATAAATGGTCAGCTCAGTTTCAGGGTTGCCTAATCACTGGGCATCCAACGTGGTCGTTGTTGATGAGGCACTGGCTATCAAAGTTCACAGCAGATGTATACCCTCGGGGCCAATCATGTGCATCAATCAACTGGGACCATCTTGACGAGAAACGTCGGTATGACTGTTGGATTCATAAACTTTATTTTTAGGGCAACCAGGGTTCTCTACCCCTAACAAAACGTCGGGCAGTCACAAAAGTCCGGAACGATTCAACTTCTCTTACTTTCATCAAATGTGCGTCCTCGTTTGACTTCGCATTATCATCCATACCACGAAGATTTCTTTGGCCAAAAACCCGAGCGCTGTAGCCCCTCTCAGCAGGTCTTCTAACAAAAGTAGTTTTAGAAAACCCAGCAGTTAGCAGAGAGATGCAACACTCCAATGAGACAACAGTACCCCCTCTTCCCATACAGATCAATGACAATGTGACAACATCGCTGCACACTAAACTCCATCAAAACTATCTGTGAAATCTTTGCAACCGCTGATATTGGATAATGCTAAGGAAAAATAAGATTTAATAGTTTATTAATCTCTCATGGGGAGAGAGAAAATCCTTTTCTGGATATACCACATCCATTTACGTCCCCTACTCACTGGTCAATAGCAATACCTCTGCCTCTCAGCGTGAGCATCCCACTCTCTTTTTACCCCGCCCCCGCATGACGGCGGGGTAAGCTCAGAGCTGACGCCGCGACGGTCGCGCAGTAACGCTACCCTATATACCAACATCTCAATCGTGCTAGCATACAACCATTCAAGCATCGCAAGATAATCAATTAAGCTCGGCGGTCGTATTTTCTCTGCCGGAAAAGCTACGGGGTTCACACAGACAGCTTTCTATGGGATGCGGACTCCCTTCGTAGAGGCGTTCTTATTTTTTGTTAGAAAATGTAACAGGAGAGGTCCTCGCTGTATAAACAGATATGCAGGTTCTTCTTTCAAATCGAAACTGGGGGCATCCGTGGCGGGACCAGCGCTAAGAACACACGATGCACACATGCGTTCATCGAGTAACTCATCTATCTATTAATTTCATTACTTGTTTAGATAAAGTTTTGAAGTCTAATTTTTCTAAAAGCCACTTGCTTCTTAAATTGATCCATCCCCCTTGTACTTCCATTCTGCATTTCGGTGAAGCCCAATGTCTCCGGAGCGCACGGCCAGCCACATACCATATAAACCCCCAACAGGCCATTTGCTGACAAAAGATGAAGTCCACTTCCTTTGTTCTCTCTTCTTGGCCTCAATGTCGATCTTCACTTTGTCGTATACGGTGGGCAGGGTGGTCGCGTTGTACTTTTCCCGCAAAGCCTGGTACCAAGATCGGTTGTAAATCTTCCAAAACTCATCTTCAGAATAGTATGTGTGCGCATAAAGCCATTTGCGCCCACCAAGCTCCACAAGCTTATCTTCAAGAGCGCGATTCTTGTGAATAAAGTCCTCGTAATTATTCCTGGGCCCCCATCCCCACACACCAATGTTGAGCATTGGTCTAGACGGTGTTAATGAGGTGGTTTCATCCTTCTCGGAGGAACCATTGGAGACTCTGCTTGTAACGGGATGGAAGGTGGGCATATCGGCTTCTTTCAATGGGCAGAGCCATAAAGGCCAGATACCCAGCTCGCTCTCGACAAAGTTGATAAAGGTCTCGGCTGTATCATATGGCAGGCCGAGATCTTGTACGACAAACTCGGAGGATATACCGCTGCCATGCAGGGCTTGGTATAATGTGCGTGTGTGCGAGAAATCGTCTAGGAACCAGCGGAAGAAGCTATTGAAGGGAATATATTTGAAGTAAGTATAGCCCTGGCGGCCAACCCAAAAGCCAGCTCGGTCATAGCGGAAGAGGTATTCCCCGAGCGGTATGTAGTCTGTCACGAAGGATGACGGTGCAAGGTCTCGCGTCCTGTCCTGGACGTACATATAAAACCAGGGGTCACTGGCCTTGCTGAATGTCTGCGGCACCCAATCCTCTGGTTTCTCATTTGTGAGTTGGCCGGTGACAATGACGCCATGGTTATTTGAGAAGAGGATACCATCAACGTAGTCATTTGCAGGATCCTTTGTTTCCGCCTGAACCTGCGCGATGGCCTCGCTGGTAGTATTAGTACGGTAATACGTCGTTTTAACCCATTTTTGAGCTTCGATAAGACGCAATTCCATCAGTGTGGTTGTACCCAATGTGCCAACAGCCCCGGCGGCACCATGGAAAAGATCTGGCCGTTCACTGCGTGACGCCTTGACAACATCTCCATTTCCTAATATCATCTCGACATAGTTGATTGTGTCGTTGAAGAAACCGTGGCGGAACGAGCTGCTCTCTCCAGACGTGCCTGAAAACCCGCCTCCAGCTGTGATGCCGGGGAACTCCATGACAACAGGCGGTATAAGTCCATAAGGCAAGGTCGCCTCGACCAGGCGATCCATAGGTACGTTGGGTTCAACGAGGGCGGTGCGAGTGACGGTGTCGACCGAGACGACATTGGACAGGGCGCTGATATCGACAATATGCTGATTTGGGCCAGGACGCGGACGGGTGCTGTTGGTAGAGCCATGAAATATGCGATACGACTCGCCACGCTTGAAGAAGCCACGAACAGCCGCGGCGACGTCCTCGACGATTTGGGCGTGACGTTCCATGATGAAGTCTACTCTCTGAGTGATGACGGTGTTGACGAAAATGGAGAGAGAAAGCCGAAGCACAGTTCTTGTGCAACGGAAACAGCAGAGGGCAGTCTTAAAAACTGCATCACCATGGGTGGATATGTACTCCGTACGACCTCCATGAATACCGCTTCATCATTTTAAATTGCATAATGTTGCATTTTCATGCAGATTTCAATTTACTTTTCTTACTTTTCTCCTAGCTAGCATTTTAGGGGTGTCGCAATTGATACCTTGGCGTTGTCTCGCGAAAACCGCTCATTGTTCTTTTGTCCTCACAGCGTCGCTCGTGGCGTTTGCTGCTGAAAGCGGAGTGAAACAAAAACAGCTCTCCTTACATGGATATCCGTGGTTGTAGAAACGCCCAGTTTACAAGTAGGTTAGCGGCACCTTTTAACTGTAAGTCGGATGGATTTGCTTTAGGGGGAGAAAAGAGCGTGAAGGGCAAAAGGACGACGCTCAGATATGGATAACATTTCATTTCAAATGTGGTGTAATTTTCGTGGTCGAGCCCTGAGTAACTTGTCAAACGCACCACATCACTGGGCTGACCAAACACACAGATAGGCGCTAATTTCTCGAGCAACTCGTCGTATCACCACTGTCGTATTCACATCCGATCCCACCCTCGGTACTTCAAACTTTGTGGTTTCACACCGGCAGCGAGGATGTACGAGCAAACAGCTAGACTATTTTGGATTTGAACCGTACTGGTTGCAACTAAAGTTATTGCCATTCAGCTGTCGAAATCACATGTCCCTAAGATACACGGCAACATCTTGGGAAGAGATCCAATTTTTTAGATGTAAAAGCAGGTCCCAGTCTACAGTGGAGAAATAAGCTGCGAAATGAATGAGTATAGGGAATGAGACATTGACCGGGAACAGAATCTTGCACCAGCTGATGCACGGGCTGCATCTCGCTGATGGGATAGATATTCCCACGCCCCAACCCCTAAACAGCATTTCTGATCTACTACTTGTAGTGCACTGTAGTGGCCGGGGCAAATTGTCAGGGATTAATTTGGGAGCCTTGTTAATGAACCCCCGAAGCCCACACACACCGGCTGGGATTTTCCATCTTGGGATAACAACAGCCAGGCCCTATTTGATGAGATTCAAGGCCACCTATCTTCTGCAAAATACTGACTTGGTTAGATAATTTTTTGAAAGCTCTTCAAGGTTTGGAGCAAGGTGGGAAGTCAAGTTGCGCTCTCTCCAACGTGTCGCCTGTTTATCGGAATACTTGTTCCAATACAAGGGTAACAGATGTCCCGCTGAAACACTCAGTGGGCCTAGTATCTATTCATAACTTGCATAATTCAGACACGTTACCTATATAGTTTTATTGCACTAACCCCTTAAGAATCGTAGATTCGCAAACGCAGCAAAATGCCCCTTGAGCTTGGGATTATAAGTCAGACTTGGCAGATTCATGAGGAAAAATATAACTGAGGCTCAAGTAGTTTGCTGGGAATACTCCATACGCATGGTATCGCACTGAGCAAATCTGTTAGCAATAAGCCCAGAGATTAGCCGTCATAAGGCAACGCAAAAGATGGCAAAAAAAAAGGCCCGGTCGATCATTACTATGGCACATGCCTCACAATCCTTTCCGTGTTGCTGACGGTTACATTTTGGGGCATTGAGCTCATCTTCTAACGGCTCTTCATACGTGATAATTGAAAACAATGATCCGTATTTGTTTGCCACGATAAAACTGAGAAGGCTCACTTAGCTGGCTGTTTAATTATGAGTTTCATCTTCATGGCTATGTCTTATTTAAGATGGAGTCTTTTGAACATGAATGGCCAAGCATGTGGACCACTCACTGACCTGCGCACCTCGCACTCCGTAAAGGAACTGGAACCGGTCATGGATGGATGTATCATGGATCTTCTAAAGTGAGATGTGGGTGCTTCGGGAATACTGGCAGGCAGGCAAATTTCGATTATCTTGCAGACGTGGTTTTATCAAGATGACAGCAAACAGGGGGCATTGTTGACGAAGCTAAGTGCAAGGGACTAGCCTAGATGTTCTACACAGCGACACCCCAAGTACCGCTATCATTTCTGTCACTTTGTCGCCGCTAAAATATTGATGGCATCATTCTCCGACATACAACCCATTGCGTACCGAGCGTTGAGACTTGATGTATAAATAAGTTCCATGTGTGCAATTATAGCGTCTCAAAAACTGTCTTTCGGTCACGCAACTTATCGCGCTATGGAATCTATGGATTATGAGACCACCATACGTCACTGCTGCGAATTTGATCCGAAACGTTTAATAGCAATAGCAAGAAATAATACTTTGATTGCTTTACAGTCTCGTTCAATAATTGCACTACTGTCAGCGTCTCTAGTAGATCGCTGGTTACAGGGAACTGACATCATTTGTCTAGATACACATTGTAGTCGGCGCAAAGGTACACCAATCACTGGCGCCTAGAAGCCTCACGACTATGGTCTTGTCAGGTTCTCCATCAAGTAGAGCAAGTAACTATCATCTAACGCGCATGTCTGTGGCTCCTGAATACTACCCTCAGAGAAACCCCTCCATTTGATTTGATCAAGAGGTTTGTCTCGCGAGAAGTATTTCACGCAGTTGTGAAAGAGCTTCCATCACTGTGGCTTGTCGAACGCGGTCGCGATCACCGGGGAAATGGAAGGGCCCTAACGCTTGGTTGTGCTCTGGGGAAGCTATCCCAATGAAGACCATACCGACAGGCTTTCCGTCTTGCGAATCTGGGCCAGCCACGCCAGTTGTGCTAATGCCCCAGGCTGTTGAAGTATCGAGGCCAGTAGCAGTAATTGTACGAGCGCCCGCTGCCATCTGCTCTGCAACATCTGCGTGTATGACTCCGTGCCGAGAAATTAAGTCTCCGTCAACCTTCAGGAGATGCTGTTTAAGTGGTGTTGCATAAGAGACCACTCCGCCACGGAACACGACACTTGCACCCTCAACAGAAGTGAGCGCAGTCATGATCCCCCCACCTGTCAAAGATTCCGCGACACCAATTGTTTCTCTGGATTGCTTGAGTAGTCGTATTACATCTCCGGCGATATCGTGAAGAGTTTCAGAGGATCGCTTGATGTACTGTTGGTTGAATGCCATGTTGGTTTTTCCCCAAATTGTCTTTGATGCTGTTAGGTGAGATAGTTCTTGATGATTTTCTCATTGACAGAAGAATACCACATGTTATATATAGCCAAGAAACCCACCTGTATTTTCGATAGCAGTTTATGATGGCTGCGGCCACTCGTCCTTTGCTCTCATAATTATCTGCCTTCCAAGGCGAACAGTTCCATTCAGTTTCAATAGCTAGCCAATTGTATGCAAACTATGCAATACGCCATTCTTCTTCACAGTCATCCGTTCTCGTGGTATGTCACGCCGTTTTAGAGGCTGAGCCGGTGACACATTTCTGAACATTAGCAACATTCTAGCTCTGATTTAGGGAGCTGGTTGCCTGTATTAGTGGCTTCAAACTGAATATGGATTGTGACTTCTTGTTTCTTAATATATACGTAGTTATACTAGCAAACTGCTTTTCGTCGTCTGACGTACCGTGACTTTGTACATGTTGACAATCACAGATAGAGGGATAGCTTCATAGCATCGGAAGGGAATGGATCGAGAGCCTTGGAGTCTGGCGGAGGTTGCCCGGGCTGTAAGGACTCGTCGCGTCCCCCGTCTATACACGCCAATAACACGTGGCGTGCAGCACTAGGAGCGTAAGTGCCTAAGAAATGGTGGGAAAGCTTGAATGCCCCACGGCATCGGGAAGTGTGTCATTCAGTAAGCAGGCTGTATTATGCAGGAGAATTTTGAGCTCGATTCTTTGCAACTTCACTATTCATGATAATCTTGATAGCGCGCCCGTCTATTGTCTGTGAGTCATAAAGACAAGACCAAACAGACCCTGCAAGTGCCCTGTAGCATCGACGTTACCACTATTGCTTCGTACTAGATACCTTCATTATGAGGCTTTCCAAGTTACTTCTGCTCAACCTTGCTAGCATCGCAGTTACTACGCAGTCTGTCGTTGTATGGTCACACAGCATCCCCGCCTAGTCCAAACGTCTCTAATTAAGCGTTGAAAAAATGGCGGGGTGTATAATTCAGTAACCTTTACTATGAAGATAAGGTCATCAGCATTGCTTATTCCTGCAGCATCTTTGAAAATGCCAGAGAAATACATTGAAGAAAGCACTCCCGGGAAGACTGGTCAACAATAGAAGGGCGCTCTCAGATACCTGATTTATCACTCACGATTCGGCTCGTTAATCGCAATATCCCCGAATATCTGTCTTGAATTCACTCTAATTATATACCCAGAGTGTTTTAATCCAATGGAACTTACAATGTGCTACCTTTATCAAGGTGTTGTAGGAACAGGATTGCGGCAAGGCATTTCATAGTATCCAGGAAGCTCCTTGACATCTTCCTCGCGTTGAAGCAGGCCAGGTGTACTGTAAGTCTTGAATCCTGTATAGCTGCTTCTTGGCTAGTTGATTGGGACGAGTTTCTAATCCTTGATAGAGCTCAGATTCTTTACCATTCTTATTAATATGAATGTGTTTTGCGACAATATCCCTAAGACACTGATTTTTAAAGGTCTGCTAAGGGGAAAGTGTAGCTGTGCGTCCCGGTTCGGGATGTCACTTGCTAAAACAAGAGACTCATCATTGTATTCAACACCCTAGCAATATTTACAGGAAGTGAACTAACACTATATCGCATGAAAAACAGTGTGATAGCACGTTATTAAATGTGCTCTATTTTATACCACAATAAGATCAGCCTCGTGTAGCTTGCATAGCTAGACCAATGCAGTACAATGTAGCAATTGACGAGCTTGTAGGTTGACCTGGATGAAAAAGTATTAGTAATTTCGAAAACGACAGGAGAACAACCAAATGAATGATCTACACAACTGTAAGTTGTAACACTCCGATCAATGAAGTTATTTCTACTGCAAATACCAAAAAAATTCTAATCCGGCATAATATTAGTATGCGACTTGTTTCCGCCCACCTCGTCATCGTTTAAGACAAGCATATACGGCTAGCTATATGGGTCACGTTTGTCTGTGGTGCTACTGATACGGGACCACGGCATACTGTAGACTTACTAAAGTCCAGTTGATCATCCAAGACAATTACTAATACCTTCTAATGTAATATCAGCAAGCGAATTGTAATCAGAACGCGGATATAAGATCATTAGGCTAGGGTGCAAAGATATTATGACATTGGTAGGCAATCTAAGTATAGAGCTGTGTCTTGTATTTTGGTCTCCCCTGCCAATCTCAGGACCTGTGTTCGGCTTAAATCCTCCACCGCATGTTTGGGTATTGCCCTTACTTTGCCGCTTAACATTCCCTTATGATAGTCTGCTATGATAGGCAGGAAAGAAGAAAAGGGATCCTATGGCCTTGTCTCCCCACAATCACGTTAGGTTGGTGGGGAAATGGCTGATTGTTGTCAGGATCCGAGATAACCTGGTCGAATAACATCATGAATCGGGAACGATCAGCCTGCAACGGCTGTGGCAAACACACTGATCTTGATGATCTTATTCACAATGCCCTATACGCAAACATCCACACACCTGCGTTTATGCTCAACGTTCTTCAGACCGGTCCAAAGGGACCCAGTCCCCCTCACACGATTTACTGCTCTGGCTGTGGCAACAAACATGAGGGGAGCTATAGTTGGGTTGAGAACCGGCAAATATAGTGGCTTGACTAGAGTCGATGAGAAGTAACATCTTGTTCTGAGTCTAACAGGCTATTTCATTCATTGATGCTATACCTTGACATAGGTTTCTCCTAGTATTTAGTATCCTCTTAGAACTAGGTTTACCTGTGTTGTAATGCGAATGCAAAGGTTTACAAAAACTCTTAATTGTGCTTTAAATATATGCCAATACCGCCCGATCAGGAGATACTGGCTAAGTATGATGTATGATAAGATATGGTAGCATGAGTGGCACTGGAAATACATGTGTCGGGGTAGTTTGGGCTATGCTTGATGGAACGGACCAAAGCTCGCGCTGGCCATCCTATGGTCGGTAAACAGCGAATTATAGAAATTAAAAGATGGAAAGAGCTGTTATGATGTAGTTTATTCAACGCGCTGTCGTGTAAAATACTCCAGTGCTTTCAACAAGCGTCATGATGCGAGATGAGCGGCGTTGTCACCAATAGCGTGAGTGGAAATAAGACAAATGTAGATCTCTATGGATATGATTGACATGTATTCGCAGACCAGTACAGCTCTTTTGTTCCACTACACACTATTCAACCAGTCCTCTTTATTCTAAGTAATCCACCAGTACAGCACCTATACTAACTCCCACTTCTATCAAGACAACATAAGCTACTGATCTTGTCCAAGATGCACAAAACAAATATATACAGAATGCTAGTCGCGGCGTTAATGAAGCGATGAAAATGATTACCTAACTATATGTGATCTGGCCGGTAACCATTTTCAGAGCGACCCCTTGTACCCTATTTTGGCAGCAGTACCACTGTCATTTTTCTCCCCGCCCCCTCATTCTGGTTAAAACCTGACTCTGTCAACATTTCGCCACCAAGGATCCTCCCCCAATGTGTTTTATCAATCGATTCACAGTCTCGGCGGATTTTTGTCAATAGGACCATGAGGAATTTGACGGGACTCTTTGTCACCAGTTGGCGAGGATTTGTAGGCCCCCGGGAAATGAACCCGTCTGCCCCTACCACAATACCTTTTGGCGTAGCTTGCCAAGCCAAACCCAACATCTCGCAACTTTCATGGTAATCTTTGAAGGATCGAAAGTAAAGCTGGCCAGCGAAGATGTTTAAGAGTAGTCTTGTGGAGTCTGGTAATTGCCAAATCTGTTTCCGTGCTGGGATAGTGTAAAGATCTAGTGTATCCAATGATGGGAAAGCTAGGTTTGGGCGAGGGGCGTAGATATGTAGCGAGACGAATCTTGATCTCTCAATATTTAGCATAAGCTCCTGGGCTTCAAATGGACTAATAATAACAAGTTGCTGTTCCATTTGCCCTTGAGTGCTGCTTAATAGCCACTGTACAGGCCGTTGATATGAATCTGACAGTGAATTGTTGCTGCTTAGCTTGACGGTTTGCATATAGTCGATGGTGGCAAGTAGATGAGATGGGAAGTCATCTAGGTTGAAGGACTCCGCTGCGCTGGTACTCTTGAGTATTTTGAAAGCAGATATGAAGGCAGGAGATGCTGTCGGTATGGTTCCCGTCTCAACAAAGCTCGCAACATGAGAATGGACAGAATGCACTTCGGGCTCGGCTGGAGGTGGTCGCTGAACCTGTCTTTCTTGTACGACTTCAGGTGAAAGCTCTCGCTCTTGTTCCTCTTGGAGTGACGCTTGTTTTTTACCAAGGCAGCCAAATTCTCCGCATCGTCTATCAATCTCTAACAAATCAGGGCTATTAGTCGAAGACAGTAGGCTGCTTGTGGCTGTTTGAGTCGTTTGGGGCTTGTATCGGTGCTCGAGAGATTGTACGTCATCTTCGAGAAGCTGATTTGCCTGCTCTGGGGAGATTGAGTGGTTTGCCGTGTTTTGCGCCCATACTTCTTTTTGACGTTCGAACCTTGCCCCCTGAGTAGCCCATAGAGGCATATTTCGTCGAAGGTCGGCATGGGTTTCCGAGATGGACCACAACAAAACATCGGACACACTGACATCATCGTTTTTGGTGATCCCCGTGAAAGACCGAATTTTCGATTCAATTTCTTCGGAAACACAAAAGACAACTGACTGGCCTCGACCGAGATTTCTCATTCTCATACAAGCTATACCATGTTAGTTATGCGTTTAGCTCAAGTCGCAAACAATCACATACCTTGTACAAGCCTATCTTTGGTCAAATTGGCACCAAGAGTAACTGCAGCTCTATACTTGCTTGGAAGCTTCAAATCAGTACCTCTGGTGTGACTCTCGTCAAGGAATACTAAGCATTGATCCAGCTGCTGAGAATATGGAGATGTCTGCAGAGGCTCAGAATTTCCGCGACGATCCACAACGCAGAGCTCATCGAGGTCGTTGAAGTAAACTACCGCTTCCTTTTCATTGCTTGGCACCATCTGCAACCAGGTCTTCGCAACTTGAAAGTTGGTCAGCTCAAGGATCTGAGCACCGACATCGAGAATTACTTGGACCGGCGATTTCATTGATTGAACAAGGTTTAACAAAATCTTCGCATCAGTAGTATCCCCTTCATATTCTCGACTGAAGAGCTGGACTGTGTTTTCCGATCGCAGCAAGTGCTCAACAACCAACGCATTCGTATGCAGCTGGTCTTTCAAATCTAATTGTTTGATCGCAAGAGGCAGTAGGCGGCGGGAGTCGTTGGTTCCACTGAATCCGGTCGTAGGATAAGACTTTTTCTTTCCAAGATCCCATCCAGAAGCAGAGAGCTTCTGAGGAAATACTCTCATCTCCTTGGGAAATACAATATGAGAAAGAAAGTAGTCAACTACGTTCTTTGAGAAACGGAGATGGGGGAAAACTCTTTTGATCGTCTGGTAACGGTCTTTGAGGTTGACTCCGGTCAGGCTATGGAAAGATGTAGGCAATTCCGGGGCACCTTTAACCCAATCATTATACTCACTATCAGCCTGATCCGATTTTGTCAAATGCTCAAAAGCCACAAACAGATCATCATTTGTCAGGCCACCGTAGTAGTAAGATAAACACGTAAGAACAATGACGATATCCACGTGACTAAATTCCGACCTCGGTGATGGACAGTCCTTGGCTCGGTACGGAACTGCAAGCCGGGTGGATGGCTGTCGATTTGGAGCGAGGCCGTAGTTTACTCTCCATCGTTTTTGCCCAAATGCGAACGCTAAGAGACCTCCCGCAATGAGGCCTCGGAGGAGAAGCAATGGGCCTTCTGTTGCTTCTGTGTAAAAGCTGGTGCTTTGCTCAACGGAAGCTACTTGACTGGTAGACAGTGCATCGATTGAGATGTAGTTCAGTACATCTGATATGAGCTCACTTGTCTGTCTAGAAATCGGAAGACCTGGCAGTCCTGTTTTGCATATTTCATCGGCCAGACTATCCATCAAAAGATCGCACGCATCTTGTCGGAGGATACGCGTCCTCGGAAAGCACCCATTAGCATGATGGTTCACCTCAATAGAGTCAGGCAGCCTTTGCTTGACAGTGGGCACTATCCTGGCCAAGATGCTCAGTACTCTTTGTATCAAAATCCAGCGCTCGGGACTAAGTTCAATCGGCCTCTGGTCTCCCATCGTATAGATCAGTTCAAACTTGGTACTGAAGTTCTCATCGCTTTCGTCGACGATATCCCTGCTATTCTCGTCAAGAAACTGCTGTGTGCCTAGGAGGAGTCGACCCATCTCGTCTCGTCCGGAGGATATGCACTCGACGCTCATCAATTGTAGTGAGAGTATATGCTCTGGCTGGACGAGCAATACACCACCGTGATTCATACATTGCCTGTGAATTTCTTCCACGACTTTAGCATCACCTGGAGTGAGTCTTAGCGATCGTGAAAACGGCAGATGATAGATTCGATGATTGAGTAATCCTCCAAGCTTGGCCATTAGTGTTCGATGAAGTTCCTTGGCCTGTGGTTTAGCCACAATAATGCGGACAAGTTTCGTACCATTTGCCAACTGTGCAGCAACAATAGGCACAATAACTGATGATTTACCCTCACCCATGTTGAGTTGCATCACCGCATTGGCATTATTTGGAGGCTGGATCATCTCAGTAGCTATGTCCGCTTGGTTCTCTCTGATCAGAATACTACTTTCGACCTCCAGAAGAAGAGACTTGGGATAATGCGCTGGATCCCAATTAGTGTGTCCAGCATTGTTGAGTTCCTTAACAATATCGCCATGCCCATCAACCAAATCAAGCATTCGACGCGCACGTTGTAGATAGGAGAGAGCCAATCCGTATGCCACAATTGCATGCTTCCAATTTTCGGGGATATTGTGCCATTGCTTGCTAGCCAGTTGCCGTAAAAAAAAGGTTGGGGATACTCTTGGTGCTATGAACATTGCAGCGAGTGTCCTGCTGGAGGTTGGAGGTTTTTCGGCTCTCAAGTCCGACATGATAGCGGTTTTCAAGACGTAGTAAATCCCGTCGCTGACACACTGACAGTGCACCAGATTACGAAGGAGAATATCCATGAGATCACTGTCTGAGCAGACAAGTGAATGGTGAAGAGGTTTGCCTTGTAGGTAGCTGAAACTCCTGGAAAGATCTTCAGCATATCCTCTTTCATGAGGTTGTGTCGCCTTTTCCTTCAATTGGGCTAAAAAGGAATCTCCCTTGCTCAACTCTGATTCCGTAGCCGTAGTAAGCAAATTTGGTAGATACTCCTTAGGTCTAGATATATTCGACAGTGAGATGGCAAAATCTTGGAACAGCTCCTGATCACTGAGGAGTGTTTGTCTTCTGGAAGATGCGGGAGCTTCTGTCATCTGAAATGGCTGCTTGGGAATGGTGAAAGATTTGACAGGATGCTTTTGAAGAGTATTGTATATCTGCATCAAGTACATATAAAACTGGTGATTTTGGTGCCATATTTTCCACATATCTCCCACCTCGCTCTCCACATCTGACATCCTGAGATAGGTGTTGATGGTATTATCACGTAAGAATTGTGGTTTTTCGCAAATCCATTGACTTTGGAGGGAATTTGTAAGTCTGTTCATTGCTATTGTGCGGTTGTCCTGAAAGCTGGCATGGCGCCTGCTCCCAAGTTCCGAAAGGGTCTCCCCGTACCTTTGAGAGAGCTTGGAATCGGGGGAGCTATAAAAATCGATGCCGTGCTTGCCTAAAGCTTCCCTGATCCTACGAATTTCGATTTCACGACCGTTGACGAGCTGATAGGAATCAGCATGTGGTACACGCACCTCCCCCACTGCGGGAAGATTCACGAATGCCACAAGTGCCTGCATAATTTGTGGGTCGCAAGACTCAGAGTATGCCATAGTAGCCAGAAACAGTAATGTCTGAGTCTTGTTGAGCGTTGATTGACTCTTACAAAGCGTTGGGTGTAGTTGACACCAGTGGGAACTGATCAGTGGCTTGAGGTCTCCGAGCAGTTTGCCATCGTAGGAGATGAAGGTATTAGATAGCAGATCACAGTTCCCTTCCACGACCTTTGCGCTTCTAAGATAGTTATATATGCTTTCCGAAAATGTTGAGGAAACGTCTTCGTAGGTAGCCTGTTGTCCGCTGTAAACCGATGATGCGACGGTGTATGCACGGGTTGACTTTGGCGAGGTTAATATTCTGCCTCGCCCTGGATAATACCTATCATGAACAACCGTATGGTTCTCAGCGCCAAATCCTTTGATCTGGAAAACGGATGCCCTGATGCATTGTCGTTCTTCTAACTGTGGATCGACAAATTTCAACCCCTCAGGCTGAATGTATGTATCCGGATAAAAGAAACTGGTCAGGGCCGCTTGCTCTAAAATAGACTTAACGGATTTGTAGAAATTGAGATGCTGACACAGGGCACTGAGATAAGGGTCCCATATAATCTTCTCCATGACTTGTTCCGACTCCGGGTAGTAAGATCTTTTAGGAGAAAGCTCGGCAATCGTTTGAAGTATATCGATGTTCTCTTGCGATAAACACTCAAAGGAGCGCGTAGCGGCGGAATTCAGAATGGAAAGTGACTGCTCTGTTCCTGTGCTTCCGGTGAGAGGGTCAGGTAAGCAATGAGAGGTGAGTGCGTGGAGGTAGCATATAGTCAGTTTGTTTTGTAAATGCCCGTTATCAACCAGGCGCCCCAGAAGCTCGTCAATATCATAGGCGTATATTCGTGTAGACGTGCCGTATGTTATAGACACGCGTATGTGTCTCAGGGATCCCTTCCAGTCGATATTCCCATTTGGGACGAGGACCTTTCGCTTTGTCCCTTTATCTCTCAACACCAGCTTGCTTTCAAGGCCTACCAATGTTCCAAGTCTTTGAACAGGGTCAATGTACATCCCCCGATATTGGTGGCAGTAGATGTTTTCCGAATTTGGGTCGACCCAGAATCGTAGCTGCAATCTCGGCAATTCCACTGCTAGTCGAGGTTCGATATTATCGTATGTAACATGGATGTGGTTTCTCTCCTCAAGTGGAGCAAATAAACGCGAGAGCTCCTTTACAACAATAGAGGCAGGATTGAGTAAATTTTGGTTGCCTTTCTCAATAGACCAGCATGAATCTTGTCTTCTCATCACCCAGTTTTCGTCGGAAGACTTCCAGGGGGTGAGTTTAGGTCGAAACTCAATCGAGTCGTTCTCTCGACTGTACCAGTGTACATAGTCTTGAACAAAGCTATGCGGCAAAATCTGCATGAAGAGTCTAGGCGGAATAAAGTCGAATGTTCTTGGAGCGCCTTCGCCAGATTTATTACGTACGGCAACAAATAGAAGTTCATTCTTGTCTTTATCCCCTTTCCCGAAATATATATTATGGTCGCGATACGGATCCTTTGAGGAGAACGTCATACCAGGTATATCAGCTGGCAGTACCTCCACCATCGATCGACCAAACAGTGTTTGGTAGCTCGGGTGTTTTTCGTAATCACTCGGTAATCTTGACAAAGGTATGCCATTAACAAGCAGCTCGGCCGTAAGAAGATCAAAGTAGATGTTTTGAGACTCCGACTCGCTGGTCGTCGGCGTCTGAGTCATGATCCAATGGCTGGCCGTTTCTGATAACGGTGTCCATCCAGTACCGCTGGAGTAAGCAGACCATGTCTTACGAATCGCAGCATCCAAACAGGAGCTATTTTTCTCCATGATCTCTTTGAGCAAGAATTGGCGACAATTATACATAAAGCGGTGCCAGGTTTGCATTGCATTCTGATGGAAACTGTCACCCGATATGGGTACTGATAGCATGTTAGTCTGAATGATGATAGATGATTCGATTAGGATGCAAGCCTCGCCAGAGGAATTCAGGATTTTCTGAAGATGATCATTATCGACATAAAACGAGCTCATGCACACATGCGCTATCTGAAATAGTCTAAGGAGGAGCTCTTCTCGCTGTTCTTCAGATTTTGAGCGCTGAATTTTGTCTTTCAGCTCATATAGCCATTTCAATGCTGTGTGACGGCAAAGTCTAAGAAGGTCAAGGCACTTTTTCGAGACTTCCATAGATGGTGATAGACTTAGTAGCCTCGTTGTGAGAGAAATAAAACCTGTCAGTGCGTAGAAGGATTCCCAATTTTCTTTGATTCTATCAACTGATATTGATAGGCCCTGCATAAACTTGTCCATAAATTCTTCATCGCGCAGTTGCCGATGGCCACTTCTGTGAGCAGATGTTGCCGCGGGTGGCCCAGCTTGACGTGTGGCTTGCAATAAAATGAGGACTGTGTCAAGTTTCTTGAAGTCAATTGACGGCATGTGCAAATTTGTGAGAATATTCAGCCACTGAAGATGAAATCCAACGGGTATTATGGCCATAGCCTTAAACTCTTCAAGTGACAAATGGTCAGGGCAATCAGCCTGTCGCGAGATGACTTCGTTCGGTGACAGACCATTGGCTTTATGATGGGGTCGAACCAGAAAGTCTTGCAGACTGGAGCATTGATCTGATAATCGATATGTGCACATCTGGGGAATGTCATCCATGATTTTGGGTCGCTGTGTGGACAGGAAACAGTGTTCTTTTTCGTCAAAGTAACCGTAGGTCATACCATTGGCGACCAGAACATCATCAACCTCCGAAGTGCGAATGAGTTTGTTGATTCGGTGAGTCCTCGAGTTTGGCTTTGTACTGGAGACGAGAGTTATCCTGCGTGATTTTTTCTTATAATAGGAGGGCAAATAATTCTCCAGCGTCCATTTTGAAGGATTTCTTGGGTTTTCAGCATAGATAGATTTGAGAACGTCGATCCTGCAAAAGGTCGTCAGGTTCCGCCAGTCGTTGAATGGTTTTGGTACCTCCAGTTCAAATACGGCTGACTTTGCTGCAGCCTCCTGTCGTGGAAGTGGCCATTCGTGAACCACAATGCTCAGCCTTTCAGCTTCATTCCAATATGAACATCTCCTGCAGGAATATTCAAAGTGTTCCCTTTTAGGTTCCCCTGACCACCGGTCCACAGTTTCCTTATACGTGCAGCTTGACTTTTCAAAGAGAGTCATGAGATTTTTGTGTTCAGCCTTGAGTTTATTGAACTCCTTGATTTTTGCTTGTCTTTCTGATTCAGCTTCAATTTCGATTTCTTGCTTCAGCTGCTGATGAACCGGCGAATGGGCAAAGTAGCAAACGGAAAAACACGTATTGCTGCCAAAGGAAGAGAAGATGCACGGTTTTAGACGCGAGACGCGAGCCAATCGGTGTGCCCCATACTTCTCAATAAGGCTCAATCTTTCCATCTGATCCTTAAAAGGGAGAATGAGAGATTGAAGCAACTGTAGGGGCATTTGAGGATCGTAATCGAACATGAGCTCATGATGTGCACAAGCCGATTTATCACAGGCAACCCATAATTCCATGATAGTCAGAAGCATGATTGAGAGCCCTTCCGGGTTTTTTGAGTAATACTCCAGCGCGGAATGATGGTAGGCTTGAACGCTGTCATAGATTCTCCCGCAAGTGTCTTGTTCATGAAGTTTGGAACACAACCAATCATTCAGATGCTTTGCCACCCAGTCCTCAAATGCTGCCAACCGAAAAGAAATACTGTCAGGACTCTCATTTGAAACATTTTCCAAGACAGGCAATGTTTCCTTCTCATTTCCAATGACAGCCCACCGGGGCGTGAATGTTTTCTCAAGTTTGACGACTTGACGTGCGTGGATACTCTCAATAAACTGATCAAGGTCGGTATAAGATGCATTCTTGCTTTTCTTCATCTCGTCAGGAGAGATTGGTCGAATATTTGGGGCGGGTTCGGATTCTTGAATGACACTATCCCATCTCTTTTGAATGAGACTTTTTTGCGAAGAGAGGATTTTCTCAACGGGAGGCAACCACAAATAGAATCGATCTCCATCCAGCTTCAGCAGCCGTCTCGATGTTTTGGCAATCATGCAGTATGTAATATCACTAGGCAAGATAAATTTCTCACTTTTTTGCAAGATGTATGCCAAAAAGAAAACCATAAACTCTTTGTAAAGAGACTGATTGCCAATGGAACGTGAAAAGGCGATTTGAAGTGTGACTCGAACAAGCAGCCACAAAGGTGATCGCCGCCATGGTAATTTTGCATCAGACCAAAGGACCTCTTCGCGGGTATTTTTCCAAATCTGAGGCCGTTCAACTATTCCACCCATGGCGCTGAGAACTGAAGCCAAGAAATCAGTTACTAAATCGGGTGAAGTAGTATCCCGCTCCTCAATGTGCTCGTCGCCGGCCTTTTTCACCTTTGGCTTCATGGCAGCGACCTCCTGACAACACATTTTTGCAATGGTATGGGCGAGAGCTATCTGAAAGTCTTTGTCTGCGAAAATGTGACTCTTCAGGGCGACAGAGGAAGCAGGAAAGCTTCTCCTAAGACGCCCCAAGGTGCCCATTACCATCTCACTTTTTGCTGATAGCTCAAACGGTTCAAAAATGATTGACTCGTTTTCACGAGTCATAAGTATACCTGCATTCTGTGCTTGAACGTGGATCGGAAGCATTCCACCTGTAGTCAAATTAGTTATTGACTCGAATCAGGCCGCTTGAGGTAGTGAAAGCCACATACCATTCTTCTCAATGTCTTTGAATGCATCCTGTAGTGATACTTCACTTGCAAGGCCTTCAGTATCCCTCATGGCTTCTAAACGCTGCATCATGATAATCGCGCTGTCAATCACGACCTTGTTGTTTTGCTCCACGTTGGCTCTGAAGGTAGCTAAACACTTCAGAACGATCGCCAAGAGCGCGGACTCATGGGAAGCAGCATAGGGGTCATCGCCGCTTTGTGGCAACTTGGGAGGGAGAAACACGTGCTCTACAACGTATCGCAATGCCTCAATTGGGAGATTTGGTGTTGATGCAGCCATCATGTAGACCAGTTGACCAGATCGGTCTGAGTGAGGTGCAGGCAACAGAGCGTCTTTATGGGCAGTGAGAGAACAAAGTTGGTCGTATTTTCGGTCCTAATCAAACTCGAATATTTGCTTGATTTCAGGAAGGAAATAATAACAGGGGAAAGAAGCCATTTTATGTGGACGGTGCAAAGCCGAAGTGGACACACAAAGTAGGCCTCCTGCAGATCCAGGCTGTGTTATTAAATCAGGCAACCAGGCAGATTCACAGCATTGATATCCAACAAGTTACATTGGCATCCAGTAACCAACAACCAGTGGATATGATCCTTCGAATATGCGGGCATTGAACACTGGTGAGCGCTTAAATGTAACCGATGTGGCACGCAAATATCGTAGTTTGCCTACCCGGGACTTCACTCCAAACTCATCGTATGGGGCTTGTGAATAAGATCGCAGCACGACCAAAACTATTCCTCAATCCAAAATCATAATCTCATCTCCAAGCCCCATCGCACTTAGGAGATCAATTCCGAAATAGCTATCGGTGAGAGTGCAGACGAAGGTCTTCGTGACTGGTGTTTTAATTCTAGCAATGATAAATAGGTTTCCAGAGCCGTTGATCGCGGCCAAAGATGCCTCCATGAATACACCCCGCATTGGCTTTGGGTAATCTACTTTGATGCCATGAGGTTCAAGCACCAAGCCAAGGTGTCCGTCCATATGCTTTGTCCCCAAGATCCATAACCCGTGTGCATGCAAATCTCACCAGATTGTTGGTTGATGGGGCCCGATTCACTGCCATGTTGATAGTCCCGAATTACTTGTCATAGGTACATAATGGCATTGGCTGTCTCAAATGCATATATCCGGGGAACATGGTGATTCCTGTATGATCCAGACACGATGCCGAACTTTCGATTCACAAAAATCCGCCTTCAGTCCCCTTGTCACTTCATAAAAGAACCAGAACAGGGAATTTAGACATTTGGGGCTATTATACTTGCCTGAAAAAAGTCTCATATTCATCTGTATGCCCCAAGCCAGCTGCAATTTCTAGATCAGTCCACGACTGTCCAGTACTGTGTGACAGCATCCAAACAGGGTCCGTGTCGCAATTTTAGTAGATCCTTTCATAAGTAAGGCCCGTCAGTCATATATACTTCGGCTCGGTTCTACTTCAAATGCTACAGAGGGTGGGATGATGATTGGCGGCAATTCAAGCTTGTTTTCCGTTTAGAGCGACTGGCTCCGTGACATTTGGGGTCCCTCTCCCAGACATACAAGTGAACAAACTTGCGAGGATATGTGAGCGATGTGTAAGCCAGCCGGCAGCGTATGTAAACAGCGGGGCCTTCTAAGGGTAAATTCTCAAGTAGTCTAACCTCTTTCACATGCAAAATACGCCGCTGGAAAGACTCTGCAGTCAAGTAGAGAAGATTGACGAAAGACGTGGAAGCGCATGATTTATGATCTAAGAAAATTTGGTTTATGGGGAACAAACACGAAATGTTTCCGATTCATTAGCAGGACGTTCGCCATCAGATGCGCTGAGCCCAGCGCGTAGCAGCGTAGTGGTAGTAGTCAGATGGTCAGCACTGTAGGCTCTAATTCGTAAACCAAAACATACCTATGCGCACAAACTTTCAGGGACTACCTGCGTATGATGCAAAGCCAACAACCTACGAAGTTGCCTCACTCACAATATGCCCAAACCACAGTTTACAGTCATATTATCATTCGTTGTCCCAGATCTACATACTTCGCCTCAACAACCGTAGGACTTGGGCGCATGTTTCGGAGTCTGCAGTGATTGGCAACATGCATGAGCCGACCAACGAATCACTCCAGCAAAAAATGAACGCCGAGGGAGGCTGTGTTAAATTCCCCTTCATTGAGGAAAGGCACCCGATTGTATGACGTGTCTTGTGGGTGATGCTGCCTCTGATCCTGGATCTCTACTTTTCCAGTGCATCTACGAAACCCTGCACTGGAAACCAGCATCAAGCGTGTTTATCCACACAACTCCGGTCGGCGTACATTACTAGTATTATCAGCCTACCTATATATTTACAGAGCTAACTGATCTACAACAGTGGTCTATAGATGGCTTTCGGTTCAATAGGGATCCGTTATCTGATCTCACAGGCGGCCCAGCTTTCGGCTTGTTGGCAAAAGGATTCAACGTGGCTAAAGGTGGGAGCGGGGTAGGCTTTCAGTTAGGCAAACCGCAGCAAATTGAATGTGCGATCGTGCATGTTTCTTCAAGCTCCACTCTTCATAGTTCTAATGGGTATGAGGGAGATATGAAGTAATCAGGATCAGAAATAAGTGGCATCGGCTAAAAGTTCGCGAGCATAGTTCTCCAACATATATCTGATAAAACAGCCGACATGCTGGCATGAAAAACTTGACGATTGATAACAGAGTCGCCCCTGAACCAACCTGAAAACAAATCTGAAGCAACTGAGTTACCCATCTTGGGCATGGGAGTGCAGAACGTCCCGAATGAGACTGGATCGCCTATGAGTACAGCAATAATAAGTATATTTTGAGAATAAAATACAAACTTTGACTAATTAGTTATCAACAAAATGTGACATAATCCAACAAGAGCTTATGATGTCCAATCTGTGTTTACAAAGGGAAAACTTCCTGCTGCAGCCGTGTGTTTTCAAATTGTGTGAGTGAATCAATTGTCGAAGCTCTCAGACTCACCACGCTATCGACCATCCTACCAGGTGTTTTACACCATTCATATAAGGACGCCGTCTTTTATTGCTCTAGCAGTCCCCCCGCAAAGATTATCTGTCTAGAGCCTTGACCTTGGCTGTATCTCTCTGCCTAGCTTTATTCTGTGATTCTGGTAGGGACCGAACGATGAATTTTGTCGGTGAGATGCTACGCGACGGATATTCAGCTCAAGTTCTTCATCATCTTGCCCAAAAACGCGCAGCAAGCCGTCTTCTAAAATTCGGCCTTGACTGCCGGACCGATATATACTGCTCCAGGTTTTGGCAGTGTCTTCTTCGGAAAGCAGGCCATCAGCATTGACAAATCCGCGCCCCATCTCGTCAGGATGGTTCGCATAAAACGTCTTATTTCCTATACCCGCAATGCAGATTTCTCCAGGAAATCCAATTGGGAGTGGATTCAAATTCTTGTCTGCAACTATGATGGACGAGTTTGGAAAAGCGCGTCCAGCAGCATCATCGTCTGGTGCGTCGAAAAAATACGGCACGATATAGCGAGAAAATGCCATACCTGTCTCAGCTGACGCATACACATTTATGAGTCGAAGGTCTAAAAGACCAATGTGCTTGAAAGCGGCTCGCAGTTCCGGCGTAACTTTGTGGCCCAGTGAGAGCGCAATGGTCCAGGATTGACATTTTCGTAGCTTCTCCAACGCTCGGTGAACAAAATGCAACCCTTCAGCTGGTTGCAATACAGTCAGCGTCACCCTCTCTGTTTCCATAACATCCGCCATTTGGCTTTCGGTATACTCCCGTTGGTTGAATGGTATAATGAGCGTGCCTCCATTTGCAAGGCCACAGAATATTTGCTCCAATGAGCCTTTCAAGCCAGAAGGGGTTTGATGGAGAACTACTTCTCGATCAAGCTCATTGGAAATTCTCCAAATGTAATTCAGCAACGCACCGTGTGTGGTCAAGGCACGTTTAGGGATGCTCGTTGGGTCATTGGTGTAGATTAAGAAGCCATGTTCTGACCCTTTCGCTTTGATGTCCCGGTTAACGCTGGTCTCGTCTGTCGCTTGGAGAGCGGGCATCACATTCAATACGATAACATCAACGCCCGAAGCTAGCCTCTTGCCAAGTCTGCGTGTTTCGTTGTCGCATATAAGCACGGGTGGTTGACACTCGGCAACAATGTCGCTCAAAAGACCCTCTGCATAGTCAAGATTAAGTGGAACATAAACGAGGCCGCTTCGCATGATTGCCAAGAGAGTACAGATTGCGTCGACAGAATGGCTCATCAGAACCCCAATGTAAGAGCCACTAGGGTAGCCACCAAGCCGCTTGGCAATGTGATATGATCGTCTCATCATTTCCTCATATGACAATGTCTGGCCATGGCCATCTTTTACGGCCACAGATTTGGGATACAGTGTCGCAACATCCGATATTCTATGTGCCAGAGTCTCTGGCCATTCAACGGAAATACTTGGCCCTCTCCCAAGCTCAATCGCTCGTCTGAGCTCCGCGGCTGAGGCAAGAGGGCAGTCCGAGACCAGAGTGGACGGTTCAGCAAGAAAGCCCTCCAAGGCACACTGGTACCATTTCAACAGTCTTTTCGTATCCTGGATACTATAAAGTTGCTTCTGCGTCACAAACTTTACATCTAATTCCCCTGTCAGCAGATCCGTTATCTTGAAAACGAAATCACTAACCGTTCCAGCGTCGATAAAGTCAGGGTTCCATTCAATGGGGCAGTCACCCAGGGAGGGCGTGTCGAGAAAGCCTTTGCGATAATTAAAAGAGATATCGAAAAGCGGTTTTCCAGAAAGCCCGATAGTGTCTGCAATTGCATCTTGTGATACACGCGAGTTTGCTAAGACTGCGGCAACAGTTTGTCGAGTCCGACGGCAAAACGCGCCAAATTGCTCATCTGGCCGCATCTTGAAACGTACGGGTGGTCTATTGACAAAATATCCAGTGGTCCCAAGCTCAGCCGATCCTGTCCTGTTTGCATGGGTAAGGCCGATGTTGAAGTCCTGAACCCCTAGCGATCGCGCAACAAATGCGGCCAAGGTAGAAAGGTAAAACTGCAGCTGCCCTACTCCAATTTGCTTGCAAGTCCGTCTGACTTGATGCGCAAATGCTGCATCAAGCCTGCACGTGGCAACATTTGTCTTATGAGATAACTGTAGTGGCCTGTGTTTGACTTTTGCGAATGGGAACAGTGGCAAAGGGTCGGGCAAAGTATCATATGTGCGTTTCCAAAAGTCGAGCTCTTTCTGGATAAAACGAGGCTCACGCTCCCTGTTTTGCTTCGCTGTGATGCCAATTGGCTGTCCAACGGGCGGATTCAGTTCCGTACCTGCGTAAGCAATTGCCAAATCTGCCTGCATGATCCGCCAGCTGAAACCATCCAGAATAATGTGGGGAAATATGTAAGCAATATGCTGCGTAGTTGGAAGGGAGAATAGAAAAACCCTCATCAGCGGCGCCGTCTCGAGGTCAAAACTGAACTGTCTTAATTTGTCGATCTCTGCTTGAATATCGGCCTCATCTTGAACTGCTCTCTGCTCTAAAATGATTCGTGGCTGGTCATGAACAACCTGGAAGGGCTTCCCGGTGAGCTCATTCATGAAGAATAACGTCCGAAAAGCCTCGTGTTTCATAGCCACAGCTTGAAGAGCGGTACTCAACCGATTACTATCAAGCATACCGTGTACTTTTCCATCAAAGATGATATTGTATACTGTCTTATCTTCCAAAGTTTGATGCAGTTTATAGAGGGCTTCCTGGCCAGGAAACAGCAGACCAAGTTTCTCGCGTCCAGGAGCCATCAATGCGGTTATAGTGCTCTACACTTCGCGGTGCATAGAGAAGAGTCTGGTTGACGGGATATACAGGTACTTCTCGGTATGTCGATCTCAATTGACGTCTGGAGGTTGTATCAATCGAAATTATGCCAGTGGTTATACCTGATTGTTGTTGGTGTTGGGAAAGGTGGGAAGCCAGTACTGCTGGAGAGACAGTAGATTGCTTGTGAGTGCAATGATTTTTTCAGAGTTTTCTTAACGATATTAATACATGACAAGTATGCTGAAAGAAGCATGGGGAAAAAACTCATTATTTGCTTCTGTGAAAAAGTTTAGCAACCCGTGATATAATCTTGTTGTCTTGATTTTGCACATCTTGCTCTCAGTCACATGAAACTTGTTTTAAAAATATTTCATGCCATTCTCCCCAGTCCATCACATGATGTGTCCACCTGATCCTTCTCCCGAAGACAGTTCGCTTCCCCCATCAAAATGGTATGATCAGAACTCTCCCTCTTCCTAAGAAAGAGAAATTATCAGAAGAAAGAAATAAAGAGAGAAAGAAAAGAAAAGAAAGAGAAGAGAAGGAAGAAATGATTTTTATGCATGATCCCGCTGTTAGGTGTTACAGAAACGCATGATCCTCAAATATTAAAATCCTTCGAAATCCACGTCTCAGCATTTCAGCCCCAAAAGTCTCCAAGTGTTTCAGTTGCGGTGGGTGAGGATCATTTTCACACTGTTCAATCCAAAATACTTCGAGGGATAATCCGTCTAATTAACCAAGGCAGGTTATGTTTTACTTATTATCGCCACGATTGAATATTACTAAAAAGCCGAGACATAGAGATTATGCGGTCTGAGTAATAAAGTACATTAAGTACCGCTTTTCAGTGACAACGCAGTAATCCCACGTAAATCGTTTACAATAACTTCGTCTTAGTCTCTGCCCAAAGTTGCCGCGGTCCAGTTCATTCCGCAAGGCCAATCTATAATATGGTCTATCCCTTGAATGTTTCACACTTCGTGACCTCACCGGGGTTCAGATCAGGGATTATTGTCTACTCAGGTTATAAGAAATACTAGCTATAAATATCAAAAAAAAAACTTCTGAACTATAGGGTAAGGTTTAAACAATCAAAGCCACGAAAATTAACAGGGGGCAAAGTCATAAGGTGTGAAACATTCAAGTGATAGACTGTACTTCAGCCCCCGAAACCCACATAATAGTCACCTTGTAGTTATCCTAAAGTTACATAGAATACTTGTTAATGCAGCTGATGAACCAGACCGCAGTCTTTGTACTGCGGTAGTCTTCGTAATCATGGAGGGTTAGGCAGGATACTCTAGACACCCTTCTCCATTATGTACGTAACCAGATGATCTTGGTAAACTGAATATGACCGACCATAAGAGTGAAGCAATGTATACGTACTGAGCACCAGGGTACAAGAAAAGGGCCGAAGACTATGGCATTACGACCATCACTATATAATACGTATTCAGCCTCATTGAAGAACCGCGTCCAGCCTTGCGATCTAGGGTACGGTGTGGCTGTAGAGATCGGCAATGAGGTTGCTGACAATCACTTATCTCACTAGAGAAGGCTGGACAGTTGGATAGTGGTCCAAATTAGTCCGTCAGGAGTCACTCGCCTGACCAAGCAATGCCATTATACTGCGTACTGCCGTCAAAGCGCTGCACGGGAATGTAGGTTGACAAGCATCAACTTTTTGATTGTTCAAATGAGTGGTACGTGGTACAATATATGATTGGATCAATGACATAATATGAAAATACCTAGCCTACTACTCTGCATAGCTAATTTTTATCATGTAGACAAGCATAAAGTGATAGTAATTCATTGCTTTGTCTCAAATCACGTACGTCTTTATATCCTTACCCTACAGAATGATGATGTTAGAGTGAGATGTCATGCTCAACAACACGAATGAAAAGAAAGTCTGTTTTGTTCCATCATTAAAAAAGAATGGTAATCTTTAATTTATTTCCACAAAGCTGGAACTGGCAAAACACAATTCTTACATTCATTGCGTGGTGCCAGCCCTCGTTCAAAGAAGTATGGAACACGGCTCCCCCACCAACACCAACACTTATTTTACTGTTAGGTACATGAATATCATGGGTAATGAGCAATACGCTCTTACATCTCCGTGTGCAACCATGCGTCAAATCCATTATTGCGTTAGTAGTATACATTGCGTTAATAGACACCACAGATTTACTTCCCCCAAGCCACAAAATTACTCCGGCATTTTTGATTCACGACTACCTTGCGGGGGCTGGTGTAGCACAGCTAGAGCGGGTTAGATGAGTTTCTCGTGTTCAATTATGTACTCTTTTGCTCAGGGGCGGTTTTTACAAAGCCGTTATTGGTCTCCTGAGTGGGAATTGACTATGCATCATCCCTGGACATTAGACTATGGACTACAAGTTTAGGTATGATTAGCCTGACATAGTGATTGATGATGTCAATCATATTTTCTCACAGCACCTTTATTCGTCGCACCTTTCCTGTCTCGATCAACGGCAACTCAAGTCTGGGCTGCCGGAGGGGGCGGTATTAGACTGAACAAGGATAGCTCATGCATGCAATTCATTGAACCTGATTTGCGAACCAATCAGTGTTCGACGTGTGTCTTATCGTTGCAGCAGTAGCGGGAACTATGGCACCACCCTCACCGGAGCGGGAATCTAAGTCATTCTCAACGGCAGTGGATGGTCTACACAATAACACGGCCTGAAGAGTTGCCGTACGGCGTGGCGTTCGAGATACTTGGAATTGAAGACCTTAATGCAATCTACAACGTGTGGTGAAGCAAGTGTGTGAACAACGCTAGGATGCTTTGGTGAGTGATCGACAAAAGGGAGCATTGTTGGCTCGAACAGTTAATCAAGGATATTCTTGTCAATATGATTGAAGCTGAGCAAACGGTCCGTAGCGCCAGCACTTTACCGCTTGTATATCGTTTTTAGCCAAATTTAGATACTCAGCTTGGATTGATGGTACATAAATTAATTATCTCCTAACCCCCAAAGCCACAAGGTGACATATAAGGGATCGGCAGTTGTCCTGCCGTCGATTTAGTGAGGGGTCGGCTCATCGCGTCTAACTGCGGGATGTCGCCTGAGCTTTCAATGACCGGGAGGCGTAATTGCATCTACTGGCAGAGCTACATTGGATTCTCCCCTGAATTTAGAGACCAAAATTCGGATGAAAACGATATACCATGTTTTAGTCGTGCGCTTCCAGTTGTACTGTATAAATTCATTCAGATAAAATGGGATTGATGGATGTGAAAGCTCTGGATATTATGCCGAGTATAGGCGTTTCTTTAGTATTGCTTTGTAAATGCTCTTGTCCTGGATCTTGCTGCTGAAAGTGATGCAGAGAGAGGAAAGCCATGTTTGGATTCCAACTAGGACTAAAAAGGTTACAGAAATGCCCCAGCCTGTTTCTGACCTTGAGTTTAATTTGCATTAGCTTAATTAACAGGACTGTAATCTGTTGATCTCTCTAGTGGGCAAAGATGCATCTCCGGCATGTCCAGTCGCGAAGCTCTCAGAAACCGGCTTGGTGAAGACTTCACCTTCATCAAGCCAGTCACCATGACGAAACTGTGATCAATGGAGTCAACGAGTCTGCAGCATTCTCTTGGATGTGGCTGTCTCTACTTCCACTTGAGGCATTTATGCATTTATTCCTGGAATGTCCTGCTCCTAGAAAAGTATATATATCGCGTCTTCCTCGACCTTTGGAGTTTTTTTTTTCATCAAGCCCAACAACATTCACAAGCATATTCATCACTCACCACTTAAGATTTACTCTTCTTAACCATCTTCTTTACCAACCTTTCCTCGCCCCAACCATCAAAATGAAGTGCACTGCTGTCCTCTCCGTCATTGCCCTGGCTGCTACTGCTGCTGCTGCTCCCACCGAGATCGTTGCTCGCACTGGCGGCGGCGGCGGCGGCGGCTCTGGCGGTGTCTGTAACAACAATAGCCAGCAGGTTTGCTGCAATGGCCTGTTGAACTTGAGCTGCCTTATCCAGGTTCTTGGCTCCAACTGTGGCAGCCAAGCATACTGCTGCAACACCGAAGCTCCTGTTGTAAGTTATAATTTTATTCAGACGTAGCAAGCGTTCACATGGCTAATTGTTTCTTTCTTTCATCTAGGGCGCCCTCGTCAATATCGCTCTCCTCAACTGCGTTTCTCTCTAAACGTATCAAGATTGGCTCGATTGTGGATGCCTTGAGGAATCCACTGAGTAGGAAGTGGTTGGGATATGAAGATGGTTATACTGAATATCGCCAATTTGGAGACGTCATCCACTCATTAATATTATTGCTTACCGGGGCTGGAAACTGCGTCACAATTATGTACCACTTAGTCAATATAATTATCAGGCGCATAGACAAGAGAGCAGTAATTTTGCCAACTCAGTTCTTTTCCGGAAACATGTCACCCGTGCACTCATGTCTGACCCAGCTGAAATCTTTTTCGATACAAACATGATGGATATTTATATACAGAAATGTCGCTTACCGCCGAACCCCCCCCCCCAACCCTTAGTGTTTATGTTGCACGTCTAACATATGACTTGCCTTGAATCAAGGATGACTGACAGGTAGTTTGTTACTGGTAGGTCTTATATGGGGCTTCACTTTGGAATAAAAGATAAAGCTAGGATTTAAAAAGGGACGCTAGCTTCGTGGAATGTTCAATACTTAGCACGTGTCGCTTACTATATCGTGAAAGAAGATGGCGGGGTGTGATGAACATCACTAGCTCGGCATCATTCTGGATACGGGTTTTGTAAATAATTTTGGATAGGTATAAGGTTGGTGATAACCAAATGACTTTCTGTTTCATATTTAACCGTTACTCCTAGTCTTAGATGTTGTCTAATCGATTGTTCCACCTTAGCTGTACATATAGACTATGTCTGTGTATGACATTCCTCGTGGCAAACAGCTCAGCCAGGCGATTTCACAATATGAGATTATGATTATACAGGTTTAGTAAGGCAACAATGAGTATTGACTTTCGATATAAATCGGCCTTCTCCTCAAAAGACTGATTGTTCAAGGAGACCCATCCATACGCAGGTTGGCATATTTCATATTAGCTGCGAAGAACTATGTGAAGGCGGAACTTAAACACCAAAATAGTCACTGAAGAGGCAAATTTAGTATTATAGGTCCGTTTATCAGCCCTTGTATAACCCCTCCGTTCAAACCAATATTCCATTTGGGCTGTCCTCGCAGTCCGGATAACGCTTCAAGCTTGGCCGCACCCCCTACTTCGCCTAACAGTAGACTAAAAATATTAAAAATATGATGAAATAGGAGATTGATCTGTTTTTATGCCCGAAAGACTGTAGGGTTTATGCGGTTGCCAATATGGATATGAAAGTCAGAAACATCGAGCAGTAGTATGAGCAACAACCAATTATCCCAACTTCGTCTTCTCCCTCATTGCCTACATTCTTATACTACCATCTATGAACTATCGGGTCTTAATCTGCATAAAGTTTCCCAGGTCTCCCTGGAGCCCTTAGGAAGGATTTTGCCTAACAGAAATCAAGATCAAGGCTGAAGCGCCAAAGCAAGATGCCGTGCCATGTAGCCTGGTTAAACTCCACTTATTTCCTCGCAAAGGATAATCTTAGTCAAAAGCCGAGTAAAAGCCCGCAGTTACCCAGAATCATGAAGCCTGATCGCTCAGGGCACCTTGGCGGGTTTGGAGAGATTGGCTCTCTGGTTCAAAGACGACGCTATGAACGTATTCACAGATGTCGAGGATATGCTAGACAGATCCAATATGAAGATAGAAATCTTGCCCCCCTTTTATCGCAGCTACGCCCCCCCCCCCCCCCCCCCCCCCCCTAACCCCCGGAGTTGAAAAGATGCTCAGCAGATAGCCATCAACATTCTGCCACAAAAGAGTGCTGGGCTAGACTGGGTTTCTGAACTTGTCTTTGAATCTTCTGGGTTAATGGACTGACCTGAAGCTCTAAAGACCAACAATAACCTATTCTGCTGCGGGGTTGCCGACTTGCTCATGGGCCCCGCCAACGAGCGAACCATGCTCTCCAACGATGCGACAGACATGGTCCTCTATTACGAACATAAATATTACTTCATCTTCCCAACACCGGTGTCACTATTTTGAGAAGTCTGACAGACTAGCACGCACGGCACACCCCAGGCGGCTACCAACGACGAAATGTTGTCGACAATGGCAAACGGGATATATAATGCAATATTGCGCTTGAGAAAGAGCATAAGACATAGTTTATAAAACTTTCAGCGCGAATAGATCGGGATACTACGTAGCAGAGGCAACGCCACGGGGCTTCGGTCTCGGCGCCGTTATGAATGAGTGGGATTGGAACTCTATACATCAATATCTTCGATTTCGGATGTGATATAGTGAGTTCAGAGGTCATTAATGTGCTCTTAGAATGCAACGGAAATCAGTCACAGGCATTATGGGCGAAGAGATGCTGCGCAGAGCGTCTGATGCCTACACCGCGGTGAGGGTTAGCCAGGTCAATGAACAGGACAAGTGCAATTTCGCTGGGGATTCGTGATCTCACCAAAACCCTTCTTAAAAATTTTACTACCAAAATATAATCGGAGAAGTCATCTGCCAAAAGCTAGCCAGAACCTTGTGCATGATGTGCAGGAATTACATTTCAGACCGCGCCATTACATGAACTTGCACACTCATACAGGCCATCGATGACTAGCTAAAATAAGCAAAAGGGCCGTGTGGCAGGCAAAAATACAGTGAACGATTGGCTCAATATTGCAGAAGGAGAAACAGCCCAACTCAACAGACCCAAGATTGCAGTAAAGCATTGCTTCATGCTCAGACTGAGGGGGATTGGGTCCGTTTCATTGCGTAGTGATTAATATAGCTAAAGAGCAGTGGGGTGGGTTATGAGTAAAGCCTTAGGACGACAGGCCGAGGCGACTAATAAATGCCCAAGTTCAATGCAACTATTCACAGCTTAAAATATGCCGCCATGTGATTGATGGAGCGATTTGAGGCTTTGCCGTATATCCATCAATAGCGTCACAAGTCAGCCAATGATGGCGTTGCTTATGATGGATAATATGGAATCGGGTGCCGAAATCCGAGAGGGCCATCGAATCGTGACGTTTTCATCACCTCCTTGGCGGGATGACGTACGCCATGCATTGCCAAGATGAATGACGGCTGACCTTGTGCCAAGTTCTCATATAAACCCCAATTCATATTCGACGTTTTGCACTGCATTGCTACTTTCAGTTAATACAAGGAACAAAAAGGACCAGCTTCGTTTTTACAATGGTTTCCCAGCACGTTGTCAAATTGTGTCAAGACACAGAGACTGTCAGCTCCATTCTGGCTAACGATCCAACAGTGGCGCCGGGAGAGGCTGTGCAGCGGCTTTATGGGCACCTCAAGAGAGACCTCCACCAAATACCCAACAGAGATCGACCAGCATCATCACCCGAAGAATTGGAATCAGCGTTCAAATGTGGTCGCTGGGGCCCAACAACTCCAAGTCCTCTTTTTCTGCAGGCCTTTGCAGATTCCCTGAATTGCCTAGATGCAGACCCATTGTCGGGAGTGGTTTCTCCTCCATTGATGGGGTCTCATGGGACGATACCCCTGACCATCATTGCGCCGCTGGCTGACATTATTCGCCATTGCTCAAATCTCATTGTGCGCGCCGAAAGAGAGGTTTTCTTCATTACATGCGCGTGGTCGCCTTCCGTAGCCCAGCAGCTCATTAAAAAGGCGTTGATCGAACTCTCAAGACGGGCCGGTCAGCGGGGTCAGCGGGTGGTAGTCAAAATGATGTATGATAAAGCATCATACTCAAATGTCGTGGATTCACATCAGCTTGTGAAGCCAGCCGCATACACGTCCAAGTCGATTCAATTACCATTACCCGAAGAAATCCCAAATCTCGACTTTCAGGTCGTCAGTCTACACCGAATGGTCCTGGGCACCCTACACGCAAAATTCTGCATCGTGGATCGAAAGATTGCCGCCATCATGAGCAACAATGTCGAGGACAATTGCAACATGGAGATGATGGCGCACGTGGAAGGGCCAATTGTGGATAGCATCTACGACACAGCATTAATAACATGGAACAACAATTTCACCCCATCTCTGCCATCACACGATGCTCCTGCAACAGAGGGCGGTTTGCCCACACTCAGCAAAGAGCCGATTTATCTGGAGCGAGGGCAAGGCAGAGATCAAGTCGAAATCGCGGCAAACGGTTATGCTCATGCAGTATTGCCGGAACACACGGCGAAGGATTCCCATTACGACGTTGATCTGGCCAGTGAAATCGATCGAATACAATCCTGTTATTCTACCAAACCAGACGAAACCCGTCTGCAGGCAGTCAGTAGGCAACTCAATCTCGCAGTCAAGAATCCAATCGAACCCACCGGTCCTGATATCCCCGCAGGCGAAGAAATGACGCCTTACATTTCAACAGGAACCACATATCCAGTCCCCATGGCTCTCGTATCGCGCCCGCCATATGGCTGTGTTGACTCCAAAAATGTCAATGTGCCTCAGAATGAAGCTTGGCTATCATTAATTCGCAACGCAAAACAGCATATTTTTATCCAAACGCCAGACTTGAATGCTGAACCCTTAATGCCTGCGCTTGTTTCCGCTCTAAAACGTGGCGTCGAAGTAACATATTATGTATGCTTTGGCTACAATGACGCTGGAGAGATCATTCCTGGGCAAGGCGGAACCAATGATCAAGTGGCGCAGGCCCTCCTCGCATCCCTCCCACCTGATGGACCAGAGCGCAAGTTGCTACATGTCTACAACTATGTGGGGAAAGACCAAGATCATCCCATTCACCAATCATTTAAATCTCGTGCCTGTCACATCAAGCTTCTCATTGTCGACAATATAGTAGGAATACAAGGCAGCGGCAATCAGGATACCCAATCTTGGTTTCACAGTCAGGAAATCAACATCATGGTCGATAGCCAGGAGATTTGTGAGAAGTGGCGAGAAGGTATCGAGAGAAATCAGAATACCAAGCGATTTGGGAGGGTTTCAAAGGATGGTATATGGCGAGATACAGCAGGGAATCCTGGGAAAGGCTATATGGGTAATCCAGGCCAAGTGGAAGCTCTTTTCAAAGGCGTAGGGGGTATGTTGAAGAAGGTAAAGGATACCGGAAGTTTGGGATAATGATCTGGCTAGGCGCATTGTCTCTATGTTGTCAGGTTTACTTACAGGCTTGAGAATTCCATGTCAGTATCACAGGATTTATTATTAACAAAACCATTTGCCATTTAGAGCCCGGCATCACTTTCATCTGCGTTAGAAACATGAGCAATAAATATTCTGAATCTTGCAGCCTAGCCCCATTAGATGGTCTCATAGCTATAGCTATTGAGAAACTATTTAGCAACTTGTAAAGTAACGCGTTCTACAGAGTATTTGTTGGTCTTATTTAGGATAACAGGGGCTGTAGTTCTCAAACACAACTGACTTGCAAGTTCACCGTGTATGCATTCTATCTAGAAAGCAGGGGTGCTGTTGCCCAGAGGAGACGAAACAGTACATAAAACAAGCATAGGAAATGGCAGCTACTACCTCATTTAAAGAAGCCTGACATTTGTCGGAACATAGTGCCAGAGTCAAATTTATACAACACTGTCTAGATGAACAATCCGCTGACCGGTTACATTGTTGGCCAGAGCTCTATGAGCTACATTCCACCGTCTTGCTGCCACGCCTACGCTCGCTCCTCTGGGGATCGTAGACAGCGCTCTTGTTCATTAGAGTCCCATCTTCTACACAGATCCTAACTGGATTGTTACTCTGGACACTTAATTACGTTTTATCACAAGGCTAATCTTATTACAAATCGCTCAGCGATAAAGGCATTATTTCTCTTAAACTACCGCCCTACCCAATACAGATAATTTGTCCTCCACCAAATCCAACACTTTGAGCCGAACTAATACTCAACTAACAACGACCACATTTCCAAGTATGGGTGCCACATCCCCCAAAATCGGGGGTCTTCTGACATGCCAGACCACTTGCCCCATTAGGTGAGCAGTCAAAACCGTGCTCGTTCAATGCGGTAAGGAAATTATCGCGGTGGCGATTAGCAGATGCATTACACGCCGGCTGACATTTATAAATGCAATTTCCGCCAGAATCGCCAGCAGCTGTGCATGCCTTCTCGCAGGCGGCACTGACTGTGGCCAGAAAAGCTAATGCAAACGCAACTGAGAATGCCTTGACCATTATGACTAATTGGACAAGAGAATTTATTTTCAGCAAGTGCAAGTCCAAACTCCACGAAGCGCACCCTTACATGAAGAATTTCTGTTGTGGCTAATAATTGCTGTTGAGTGAAGCGGAAAGGGGGGGGGGGATGTTGAATACTGTTTGCGATATTTCTTTAAAGAAAGAGGGTGAAAGAGGTAGAAGGGGAGACTCGAATTGGAGGCATCCCCAAAAGACGCAAGCCTGACATATATAGAAACAGATTGTTCTTCGTCATTAGAGCATCCAAAATTGCAACAAAAACAATACTACTCAAATGTCTCAGATCCTCGCAAATACATACATACAAATCTCTCCACCTCAGCTCGTGCCTCTACTTTAACATGCAAGTAATCTGCCGATGAATCATCAGCGCTAAGATATGGCAGGACTACAAGTAGGTAGGTGACACTGCTTAACTAGCTAAATTACACAAACACACGAGTTGTCTCCATGTACGTAAAGAATAACTAAAAACGTCTCAATAAAGGTCAGATGACGAAAATGGTAAGACAATTGGATTGCTGATCTATTGAGAAACCAAAGGGGGCTCGATCTCAACAAGTGCTCCAGAATCTCAAGGCGTAGTTGGCTGATATTCTTCAACGCTCAAGGGGTCGATAATTTGGACAGTAAAGATATGATTGTAGGTTTGTAGTAAAAGAAAAAGAAATATTGATATAAAGCTATCCAGTAGGTAGAATCCCAAGCTCTAGTTCCTTGTAGATCATAGTAGTGTAATTTCCTTAATAGTTTTACGGACCATTGATGTACTTTGGCCTGGACGGAGAGCAGGCATTCCAGATCTGACACGCGTATGGAATATATTAGGTAGCAGACCTTATCTTCGCTTGAGGTGCAAAGAGCGTCTTGACTCTAATAATCATTATCGTTCGTAACGGACGTCATTAGTTCACAGATTATCTTTTACCTCGCAACCTCCGAGCCGGTAGTGACAATAGAACATGGTGCTACGTAACACCATCAACAAGAAATTCGAGATCGGAGACACTATGACGGAAATGACGTAGTTCAAATCATGATATCCACATCTAAACAGTTGACTTACAAGTAGTAGTATGGCAGTAAAGGAGGCAGCATGCTCTGCTGGTTCCCATCATCCCATACCTCTTTTTCTTTGGCCTGCTTTCCTCCCGGGGACGCTCCGTACGAGACTTCCAATCCAAACTCAATGTCCCCTGTTTCTTCTGGGGTATCTGGGTAAGATTGTGTAAAAACTCCAGTGGTGAGCTCTAGGCACGATTTTCGTACATGTATTTCGCATGCTTGTTGACCTCTATAAACGTTCTGTCCATACCATAAAATTTCTTGCGTTTCGTCGCGACAGCACTGTCATCTCCATCCTCTTGCGTCGCCCGTTTATTGAGGTTGTATTCAATGAGCCAAGTGCGAGCACCTGTAGTCGTTGACATACTTTTGTCGGCCATACAGCTCGTATAAAGTAACCTCGGCTGCCTTTCTCCTCAAATAGTGAGCATATGCAGGTATCTCCTTTGATTTCGTTATAATTTGCCTCATACTCTATCGCAAAGTTGCGAATCCCATATCGGGTGCCAAATTCACAAAGGCTGGTAAGTAGACAGAGTTCATACGCACCAGGCTCCACATAAACTCCCCCAACCCCATGGCATCTCCATTTTATGGTGTCCGGGTTCAACGGCCGCAAGTAAACGAGGTCTCTGTTAGAATGCATAGTAAAATCCCAGAGCTCATTTTCATGAGGAACAATGTTTGTCGCACAAACGTTGGATAAGCTTCCTGACCAAAGAATAAATGAATCAAAAATCCTTCGCATCAGCCATGCATCTTCGCCAAACGTCTGCGATTTTTATCTTGAATTCGAGAATATCGTAGTGTTTTTCGATAGTAGCTCTGGATCCTCTGCATGCTGTCTACATACCGAAATCCCAGAGGTAGGCAGAGGATTTGTTGCTTGGCCAAGAACAACTCCTTTGTGGAACAAAGCGTTGGACAGACAGACGGTGCTTGAAGTGATGGTCTATTTCACATTCTTTAATACCGTAATCGCAATGAAGAAAACGTTTAAAAGTAGCATGACCATCGTCCTTGAGGTGCGAAACTGAAAAGAAATGAGCACTAGGTCGACTCTAAAGCAACGGTCGCAGTGCGGACTCCTGAATTTGCAGCCTCAGTTCGGTAGAAAGATTTGGGAACAAATGAAATGCTTTATCGATCGCGATGGCTAGATATTTTCCAATAGGCTAGGTGATTATATTCATGCTCTTCAAGAGCCTTTAAACGTTGTTCCGATAGCTATAGGAGACAGGACCACTGATGAAGTTTTTGTGATAGAAGAAGATTTGAGAGTGTGCGCCAAATCCAGCCCATATATCTAAGCTCACAAATTTATGATTGCAATGTATATTCAGTCAGCCAAAGCTTGAGGCCAGAACCTATCAGTAGTCACCATCTTCAACTTGGTTTGTAGAGCTTAGACTTTCTTTCATTCATCCATTCAATCATTACCTTATACCTTTGACTGTAATTAACTATTCACCTTATCCAACCAATGCTTGTCTCCTACTTTTAGTCTCATAAAAGAGTATCGGTGCATGACTTGATGTGTAGTCTATTTTCTCACGTAGAGACCGACCCCTTCTACAATTTTGTAAACAGGTTCCCATCCCTCTCCACTTTCGAAGGCTATGAACAAGTATTGTCTAATATATTGTCTACGAAGAGTTTTTTTTGACAGGGTCTAATATCATCACTTCTTTGCCCGGTTTGCGCGATCCTTTTCGATCGCTGTATTCTCAAACGTTGAGAGTTTTATAAGGAGGCTGCATGGCCAAAGACCACTATTTGTGAACGTCGCTGTCTTGTCCATCGATTATCTATCCCACGGCTTGCCAATCTCACGAAGTTGCTTGTGTATTATTCCAATCCACCTTTACGGGAGGTGTACCAGTACCAGGTACTGATGTTCAGACGAAAAATACAACAACCAACCAACCAAGGCTATCTTCCAGGCCGACTTGATTGACGAGAGGACGCATCGTACATATCGTTGAAAATGAAGCGACACCTTTCTGGAAGCGTTCGGTGATCTTCATAGCTACCTTTTATTGAATCCTCAATCGATGTTGCATTAGCGAAGGAATATTAGCCAGAAACCTTCCAATCACATTCATAAATGAAAGCAACACGGGTGCTACCATCACCTTGGCATTTAAGATGTGGGTGAGGGATTGATAGGTTTCTTCTCCCCCATTGGCTTCAAGTTCTTCCCCTCTCCGCCGCTGCTGATCGGCTGACCGGAGGTAGGTGGCGCGGGAAATGCAGCTATGCATGTGTCCTTTTTTAGATGCAGTCCCACAAAAAGAGAACATCATGCGGCAATGTGAACCAAAAATTTACAAATGGTAGCTTCTGGTGGCATTTTTCGTTACAATTTGTGGCTCCTGGCATATTTATCCTTGCGTACATCCCTCCAGAAATGATCGAGGTAGGGTGCCAAGCACGCCCTCCACCGCCCCCGCACCCTCTCCCTTAGGTGCGACCAGCCCTTTGTCTTCATTTTCCGCCATATCTTTTTTATTCCTTTTTTTCTCTTCATTGATAAGATCTTGAGATTCCATCAGTGACACCATGTTAAGTCGTCCAGTACTGGCAGGTGAAGATCTATACTAGCGGTTTGTAATCTTCGATATAGCTTAGGGGGTGATGAGATTCATGCCCTTTAAATGATCAGTTTGCGATGAAAATTTAATGCTTCTCATTGGCATCTGCGGCAGGATCTATATAAAGAGGGTGAGAAAGCACAGGGGCTTCTGAATCAAGCAAACCAAGAATCGCTCATTGTTTGCCTATTGTCATCCCTTCGCTCAGTATATCCAGCCACCGCCAAGTTATTGTTCCCTCCATTGGGCTTTTTTCTCCCTCTTTTTGGTAGCATTCCCTAACCGTACAAAGGTGGATCTATATCTATTATCTAAACCAGATTGGGAGATAATAAGGTGGATCCCTTGTCCAATTAGGAAATGAGTGAAGAAATATGACTGTATTGAGCTCTATTGTAAAGCATTGTTTGGGATAATGAGATGACAAGTATCCATTTATAAATGAAAATCAGCCCTCAAGTATGTATGTCGGTAAATTTAGGTGTTGTTCACTTATTGTGTGCCTCCTCTGACCAAATACCCAACATACCTCAGCGCCCCAAATATGAGAGGAGGTTTTTTTTCGGCTTATAACAGGAACAGCCAAGAATTCGGACATGACGCCATATAGCCGACTCCCGAAGGTTTGTGGTTTGAAGGATTGGAGGAGGCTTGATTTCTATTCTTGTCCCCAATTTACTTAATCGGTAATGCCTTGTTTGGTCTCAGGCGATGGGGAAAATTAATAAATCGCTCAAGCAGGGAATGGAGGAGCGGCATACGGTATACCTCACATTCCTTTCGTCTTGATTGGCCCCCACCCCTCCATGCATTATGCTTGTTGGCAGGCTGAATGGCCATATTCGGCAACAGGCGAGGAAAATCCCTTATCGGTCCTGTTCCTGAGGTGGATGGATTCCACTCCAAGGGCAACCATCAATGCACCCGAAGACCAAGACGGCACGCTTCCGGCTGGAATGCTTAATGTCGATTGTGTAACGTGGGGTGGGAAGTACGAATCGGCCAGTGTGTAGCGATTGAGGATCATATGTAAGGAGTTGGAGATTAATTAATATCACCCGAGCTTCTCGTAGCGTTGCGGGTCCGTAAATATAAATATGGACAGCAATTCGTTTCTTGCAGTCCACATAACATTCTACAACCCGTGAAAGTCATTTTAGCTGAAAAGAGGAGTCGATCATACCTATCAAGATGGCTGGTAAAGCTTCTGGCAGCCCCAAAAACCTCAAGACTGAGCTATCCGAATACTCCATTGCTCAGGAACGGAAAACAGGCCCCTATGCAGAGAACCTCGATGTTGATGCTCTTATAATTGGAGCGGGCTTCGGTACGATTAGCAATCAATAAAACCATTCACAAAGATGCCACCACTGCTAACCGTATCTTAGCTGGTATATTCATGCTCAAGACTCTCCGAGATTTCGGGCTGAATGCATATATTTTTGAAGCTGGTAGTGATCTTGGAGGCACATGGCATTGGAATTGCTACCCAGGGGCGGCTGTAGATTCCGAGGTGCCTATTTACGAGCTCTCTTGGCCTGAAGTTTGGAAGACATGGAACTGGTCGACTAATTACCCCGATTACCGAGAGCTTCGAGCCTATTTTGATCATCTGGATAGGGCTGTTGGTATCAGGGCGGACTGTGCCTTTAACACAGTTGTTGTTGGCGCTCACTTTAACCAAGCTACGGGAAAATGGGTTATTCGTACTGAAGATGGTCGTATCGCACGGGCGAAGCATCTAATTCTAGCAGTCGGATTTGTGAGTGCCTTTGTCCCGCTCTCTCCTACTAACGATCAAATGCGTTTCAGGTGGATGACGTGCTAAAGTTTTCAAAGGCTTCAAGAAGATATATACCAGAATGGCCTGGATTAGAACGATTTAAAGGGGTGATACATCATAGCTCTTTCTGGCCCGAGGATCACGTTGAAGTAAAGGGCAAGCGTTGTGCTATTATTGGGACAGGGGCATCTGGAGTACAGCTTACTCAAGCTTGGGGCCCTGATGCTGGAGAGCTCAAAGTCTTTCAGCGCACGCCTAATATTGCTGCGCCTATGCGTAAACGGCGACTTACAATTGAGGAACAAGAAGGTGCCAAAAGGTACTACCCGGAGCTGTTTACGTATCGTGAGGCCAGTTTCGGGGGTAACCACTTTGGTATGCAAGACAGGAATACGTTTGATGATACACAAGAAGAACGTACAGCGTTGTATGAGAAACACTGGGCTAAGGGAGGGTTTCGTTATATTGTTGGTGGCTACAAAGACATTTTCACTGACGCAAAAGCCAACAAGGAAGTATATAACTTTTGGCTTAAGAAAACACGTCCTCGGATTAACGACCCTAGGAAACGAGATCTTCTTGCACCCCGAAAGATGCCACACTTTGTTGGGGTAAAGCGAAATAGTTTAGAGATAAACTATTTTGAGCAATTTAATAGACCTAACGTGGACATCGTTGATATCCGGGAAAATCCTATTCAGAGGTTTGATGAAAATGGGATTATACTTGAAGATGGAACTCGATTTGACTTGGATGTGATTGCTTTAGCGACTGGTTTTGTAAGTTCTATACTTGCCTTGTTTATGATACATTGCTTACTGTCTATCTAGGATGTTTCAACTGGAGGTATTTATTTCTCCGAAATTCCGCAGGAAACTTGGCCGCAGCGCTATGATCTAGGGAGTTCAAGAGTGCTCACGACTTAAATGTATAGGGATGACGCAGCTTGGCCTCGAGAGCATCAATCACACTAAGCTTCAGGATGAGTGGGCATCTGGCGCTAGTACATATCTTGGGCTGACTGTTAGTGGATATCCAAATATGTTTCACCTCTATGGACCACACGCCCCAAGTCTGTTCAGTAACGGACCATCCTCCATTGAGATACAAGGTCGATGGGTTGCTGATTGCATCAAAAAGATGAAGTCCAACAACATCAAGTACATCAATCCTACAAGAGAGGCGTCTGATGCCTGGAAGAAAGACATTGTTGGCGTTAATAACCTTACACTTTTCCCCACGGTCCAATCGACCTATTCGGGAGGAAGCATTCCAGGCAAGATATCAGAGCCTCTGTGTTTCATGGGCGGACTCCCAGAGTATAGCAGAAGGATTCGCGCCGCGCTTGATAGCATGAAGGGATTTGACATCGTCAAGAATGAGCTGCCGATCCGTAGCATGCTATAAGATATGAAGAGAAATCCATGGTATTCTTGTTATAATATAAGTGATGTGCATCCTATATTACAATAGTTACCTTAGCTCTTACTAACGTACTCATTGTTTGTCCTCTTGGTACTTGTAATTTCTACAGGGAGCTTTTTCCTTCGAAAAACAAGAAGATGACATGTTTCTATTACTACCAATCTTTAATATGAGATGATAATAGAATCCATTCCAGTCCAGGCCCAAGCCATCAGCATGCTCAAGCGGCCCCGACTTTCTTCACTGCCTCAGCCGTCAATTCCTTAAGTGTCTTCCTCTCCACGCCTAGAAATCCATTGCCATTAAAGTTCAGACCATCTTTCAGATCACTAGCACCACTTCCGTTAAAGGCGGCAAATTTAATTCCCCAAAAGAGAGCAGAGAATGCGTCTCCTGCCTTGAGACTGTCGTTGCGCTGATCAAGTAATTGCTGCGAGGTGATTGCAACCGTCTCAAACTTGGAGCCTGTTACCTCCTCGTAACTCTTGACGACTTCGTTCATATTCGCGCGCACCTCAGCGACACGGATACGCTTATTCTTGGTCGTCTCCTCATCCATTTGAAGCACAGCTACAATAGACGCGGCGAGGAAGGACAATGAGCAGCCTGTGAAGTAGTGATCGCCACCATCAACCACTGTGACCTTGCGGTTTTTGGGCTCAAAGAAACCATAAGTACCTGCAAGCCACGAGTCAATGAAAGCAGATGGGATTATCGTCGTGAAGCTGGTTGGACCATCTTGATCAGCAAGACTAAGAAATGCGCGTGCGTCGTTCACTGGCGCAACATTGTCCGGCCAATTGCCACCTTCAGTCATGGCAGACACAGCGTTCGGATGAAGTACATCCAGAGTGTATTCGGATGGTAGGATGCGCCGAACACCAGCCTCTTGTGCAGCCTTGAGTAACTTTGAATCGACCAGCCCTTTTGCCCCGCCAGAGACCAGAGAGACGATAGCATCAGCTCCGGTCACTGCGCGGACAAGAGCTGCGTGGTCTTCGTAGTCAACCGGGATAACCTTTGCGTCTTGCAGAGATGGGTTCTTGCCACTGCTAGTACGGGTGAGGATAGTGACGTCGAACTTGGGTTCGGTTGAGTTAAGGAGCGCAGGGATGGTATAATCGGCCAGAAGACCGGTGCTTCCAGCAACGACAATCTTGGTGAAGGGCATGATGAGCTGAATGCGTTTGTCTTGATGTGAATGTAGAGACTTTGATATGTTGTAATGGCTGAATTGCGATGATGATGGGAGTTGAAATTATGTTGATTGCTGAGCTCTTATATGCATTTCTTGATCCTTCCCATTGACACCACTTTCTCTAAGAGTAAATAATGAACTCAAATCTCAGGTCCGACACATATGTGTTGTTATGAATTGATTTGTAATATGGTAATATGTGATGGGGATTCAGGTAGCTGTGGTGACATGAGCGCACTCATATTCGGCATCTGAAGCACAACTACAGACACAAACCCCATGCAATGCATCAAACCAATGTTCAAACCAGAATATTGAATCTTGTGGTGGGTATCTGGCTGCTGTGTGGGGTGAAAAGGCCGGCAAATGGTGACCAATGTTTGGCTTTCAATGTTGACAAATAAGTGGCAAGTATTTCCGACGCTGACAAGCTTACCAGTATTGACAGAGCACTGGCAATTATTTTCGAGACTAACCAATTTGGCTCCATGATTCATCACCATGTCCATAACAGTAAACCGTTCAAAGACGATGTGTCGTAAATGTAACATACAATGGGCAAGCAAATACCTGCTCTATCGATCAACTGCATGATGGATATGCATAAATATCGAGGCCACATCTAGGCCCAGAGGATAAAAGATAAAAGAAAATATTTTATACCACATGATGCACAGACTGATTCTACAGCTGGGCGACCAGAGCATGTCACCATTGATGGTTTAGCTCACAGAAAATTCTTTACTCATTTGGCAGGGGATAAGTTTCAAAGGCCGTGGAACGCAAGTTTTTTCGGGGGAGAAGGCTACACTGATTTCATGTCATAGCCCCTATGAAGATTGCTAGAATGAAGAATTTGGGCATTGAAGAGGCTCAGGGAGTATGCAAACTTATTCTACTGGGGTGTCATACGGATTTCGCAAAGGTGTTGTGTTTATTAGACATCCGAGAAATAATGCAAATGACAGGCATGCTCAATTATCTAACGTAAAAAGAACCATTGTCACTCCCCTTTATGCAAAAGAGGGCAATAATGGTGCAGCTGAAATCACAGCATCAAGGGTAGTCAGGTAATCTACATGACTGTCGACATAAAGATCATGTTGGTTCCAAACCGCCATCACCATATGCTGGATCAAGGAAAAATGAGTTGAGCGTTGCTGCTGTTCTTGCCGAGTTTTCGAGAAAACCTCTAATAGAGTGAGACGCTGTTCATCCCCATGAGCTTCGCAAGCTAGAATAAACAATGGCCAGGTAGTCTCGCAGGAACCAAGCTTTTTCAGGATATGGATGCCATCTCGGACCAGTCGTTTGTGCCTGAAGTCGATATCAGAAACACCTGCTACCGCACGGTTCAAGTATATCAATGCAGCAAGTCGATGGAGGTCAGATAGCATCTCACGCCTGTCTACTGATGCCTGCAAGCTTTTCTGAAAGGATTTGTATTCACCAACAGTGTTATGGAGTCTCTTCTCAAGCTCCCGAATTCTATTCATTTCAGTATTCGTATACGATTGTGCAGCGCCATCTTTGGTTGAGGGGTCCTTGCATATATCTGAAATCAAATCCACGGCATCGAAAGGGCAGTCGATATTATTTGAGACCTGCATCCAGATTAGACTTCGGCATATATTGAAGCACATGATACTGCATCCCTGCCAAGACATCACTCACCAAAGCTGCCGGTGCCCTCGCCAGAGGCCTCTGTTGACAAAAGTTTCGCTTTGCATGTGGTACATTCCAGTGCCTAAGGCCGAACTGTGACACTACTTCATGGTAGTATATCCAATCCATGATAACTGCCGTTTCGCTCTCATGGAGCTTTTGCGTCGCGGAAGCAACTTGAATAATCCTCTTGGCGCCACAAAGATATTGTGACCACGATTGTGTTGACTTTGCTGAATTGGAGAGCTGAACATTGTTAATAAAGGTTTGTTCCTTGGTGTTTACAGCAATAGCCACATACCTCGTACTGATAAAGAAGCATTGTCGCAATTAAGTTTTGAAGTACGCTTTTCGTGTCAAGCTGCATGATTGATGCTCGTAATGTGGAAATTACTCGAGACTGATGGAGCAGGCTTTTTGAGTGACCCTGAAGCTGGAAAGATGATAGAGCCAATATTGACTGAAGTACCAAATTAGAAGGCGAAGACGAATCGGATAACGCTACTCTCAAGATAAATTGAGGCAATGCTTCATCGACGATAGGTGCCAAAGCTCGAAATCTTGACTCATTGACTGGATTCACCCGTCAGCAATCGCCACTCTAGCTTGTATCAGGAATGAGATACAAAAGTCAAGCAGCAGCGCATCATTTGCGTCCAATGAGAAAGGCGAAAGATAACCTAGGCGCGGCATTCGCAAAGTGCCAAAATAATTATCTGCATCGCCCCGTTAGCCGTTTCGGTATCAATAGCGCTCCGTGTAGAGATGGCCCTTGCCGATACCGCGTTTCTCCTCCAGCGCGTAAGATAGCGACACGTCCCAAGTAGAAGTGTTTAAGAACTCAGTGGCATGGTTCAGGGGCGGTGCTACCGCTTGTCTTGTGTTGCATGACACTATTGCTCGTCGTTTATCGCCGTCTCGGGGCCAGGAAAGCTGAATACCATAGCCTTGACAGTTGCGCCGTGCTTTTGTGCAGTTGGCGCATGTCGGTTGAGCCAAGTCGCATCTAAGCTTGCGATCTAGAGTTCAAAAAGTGAGGTTAAAAATAAGAATTAGACGGTGTGGCATCATGGTGCTCTACCTCTGCAAGTCCAACATCCTTTGTAACCCATTACACAGACCAATTACACGGTTTTGACCGCCCTCTGGGTGTAGTACCAGCACTGATAGGGCTTGGGGGTTTATGTACAAATCCTGTGTGCTGCGTTGGGAATTGATTCGCATGCGTTAGAAAATAGGACGAATGGAGTGCACTGATGCCTACGTACGGAGTAGATATTACGCAAACGTATGCCATCAAAGGCAAAGCGGTGGTAAAAAGAGGACATGAGAATAAAGCATGACCTAGTTTTTGATTAATAATGTAGGCTCATGGCCTTGTTACCCCAGTCCGTGTTTATGGGGAGGATTGAGATTGTAGGGTACCGGTAAGCATTGAACAACAGCTAAGTTGTCCAACCGTACGTAATGAAACTTGAAATCCAATACCATCAGAGTCAATAAGATAGGGTTTCTCTGCGGGAGTCTATTGCTTCTCTCAGTATTTTCCCATCGTGTAAATGCCACACACGGCATTCTGTACCATAAAAGGAAAAGGAGTGGATGCGTGATTTGCATGACTATTTGCGTTGAGCACAGTGTCCACTGTTTCAATTACTGCCTCCTCCACCCACTAGATTTTTAACAGACGGGACAAGTTGACTGTTACACAGAGCTATGGAGACGGCTTTCCGTCCATGTGGCAAGACAAATTACGGTATTCTAAGACAGACACTGTCGATCTTACACAAGTGTGTAAATCTCAGCATCATCACTTTCAAAAATGCTTTATCAATGATGGACGCAAAGGTAAAAGTGTCTCCTAATGCCCACCAAGACCCAAGGAACACCGACCGCATGGGCGATCAAGGTGCTGGAAGAGGTCCTTTACCGTAAAGCCGCTCAGTTGCTGCTAACCATTTCAGCAGAGGGTGCTCAAACCAGCTTAATTAGTGGTGCGCGGAGACACCAATCTGGCATCACCCCACCCCCCCCCCCTTGACAGCTTATTTTCCGCAGCTCAGTCCACTTGGACGTTCGTAGTATTGCTACGCACCTATCATAGCGTCCGAAAGTTCCCATAATCCCGCAAAACAACACACCAAACTAGTTAGTGGTGAAATCTATCGAAAGTTCGGATCGTGGCGTCCGGCTTGAGAAATAGTTGATGCTCTCCCCGTTGACATAAGGGCAAAGGCGTTTCTGCCAGCTGGTCCCCTGAAGCGGGAATATCCTTGTCGCGCATACATACATACCGAGTCATTGTCACGAAAGCAATTGATTGAGCTTGTCGCGACTTGTCTTGTAATTCACCCGATGTTTCCTTTTTTTAGTGGTCGCAAACGTTGCAGCCCTCCCTTACTTTTTTTGTCGTAAATCCTGGTCTAAATCCACCCAAACAACCACCTAAGCGGTGCAGATCTGGCCTGTCGTGCTACCTACACACAATTGCTTTTTTACGGTGGATTAAGCGAGATCCTTGGGCGCCATGAGTCTCAAATACCGAGCATTGCTCTTCTTTCCCTTCCAGTACCCCTTACAGACAGCCGTGTCACCCCTCGCCTGATAGCAAATGAAGATGACATGAACGGTAGTGCCGCCCCTGAGAATCCGGGTCATCTGATAGCCCAATGGGATGCTTAACGTCTTTTCCCGTATATTCTTGGATGCCCGTGGCGTGAGGGTGGGATGGGTGTATTACACTCACCATATGCCGGCACTTTATGCAGAGCAATGAGCCATGCCGCAGTCGGAAAGGGCTGATGGGATTACTGATTAGAGTCTCATCGTGTAATGATAGTGGTATTCCAGCTGAAATTGGTCCTCTACGAGACAAGACAGGGATGGCTCTAAGCGTCATTGCTTCAATAGGAATAGCAAAAAATAGCTCCCACTGTCTCGTTTAGCTGGCGATGATGGGAGGTAGACGACAGATCTGTTTTTCTCTTTCCTTCTTGTAATCGTTTTGTCTTCTTCCTTTCTCATTTGAGTTTGCATCGCGTCTCAATTCTTCTGCAAGACGGTTGCAGTTCACGGTGGCAGATGGTTCAGCGGCAACCTGCGCATCATGTTCGAAGGAGATATGAGCAATGATACTTTAAGCGAGGCTGCTGTAGATCACTCCATTGCTCTGGGCAATCATGCGACTGGGGTGGAGAGCCTTTCATTCAATGATGTTGAATCCGTTGAGATCCGAATCCGCGACCTCTCTGTCACAGTCAATACAGCGCCTTCCTGGTTCGAGCCAGCTACTTACCGGGATTTCTTTAGTTCCAAGATCATAACAGCTTCATACGCAAAGAGGCTTCTTCATAGCGTCTCGGCTGATCTTCAACCAGGATCACTTACGGCAATTATTGGAGGCAGTGGATCGGGCAAAACGACACTCTTGGACACGGTTGCGCAGCGAGTTAACAGTTCGAGACTGAGCTATGAAGGATTAACAACATTTAATAGCAAGGTGGGGGTTCACAACATCAGGCACGCCTATGTCATCCAGCAGGACATCCTTCTTCCGACCTTGACAGTGCGAGAAACTCTTCAATATGCAGCGGAACTGCGGCTTCCCTCATCTATGACGGCCACTGAACGTCGGAAAGTCGTTGAAGAAGTCATTCAGGAGCTAGGTTTGCAAGACTGTGCCGACACTCGAATTGGAAATAGTCAGAATCGGGGATGCTCGGGAGGTGAAAAACGTCGTGTAAGCATTGGAGTTCAACTGTTGGCAAACCCTTCAGTTCTTTTCCTTGATGAACCAACAACCGGTCTGGATGCTGCGAGCGCGCTCCAAGTAATACGAACACTCAGAAATCTAGCCCACAGAGGCCGAGTCATCATAACCACAATTCACCAACCGCGATCCGAAATCTGGGATCTGTTCGATAATCTCATTGTTTTAACAAAGGGCAGCCCCGTCTACTCAGGACCAATCCATCAAGCCCTTCCCTGGTTTGAGGCATTGGGTTTCAAGCTGCCGCCTTTTGTCAATCCTGCCGACTTTGTAATCGACACCACCGCTGTAGATTCCCGCACCCCGCAGCTCGAAGAAGAGAGTACCTTGAGAGTCAATGTCTTGAAAGATGCTTGGCTATTGGAAAGCAAACGCCGTTTCGAACCCTTGCCTAAACCCCTGAGTCCTCAGCCGGGGGAACCGATAAGCCATAGGGAGAAACGCGCCGGTCTGTTTCATCAGCTTCGAGTCTTGACTCATAGAACGATGAAGGTGACATACCGAGATCCTATGGGGATGACTGCATCACTTCTGGAGGCAGTTTTCATGGGTCTTGCGGCGGGATATTTGTTTTACAATGTTGGTCGCGACCAGGCCGGAATTCGTTCGCGCCAGGGGTGCTTGTACACTGCTGCAAGCCTTCAAGGATACCTCATTCTCATCTTTGAGACTTATAGAATGACAATCGACATTCCGACCTTTGATCGAGAATTTTCGGAGGGCTGTGTCAGCCCCTTGGCTTTCATTCTTTCTCGTCGATGGGCAAAGATGCCAATCGAGGACATACCTGTGCCACTAATATTCTCAATCCTGATTTATTTCATGACTGGATTTGAACGTCATGTCGACAAGTTCTTCATATTCTTCGCTATTTCACTGCTTAACCATTACATTGCTATATGCTGCGCCACCCTTTGCGTGGTTGCCATCAGGCATTTTGCCGGGGCAAGCATGATCGCAAGCTTGGTGTATACCTTGCAAAGTCTCTCAAACGGAATGATAATCCAAGTCCACACTCTTCCAATATATCTTCGATGGGTCAAGTGGATTACTTATGCAGTGAGTTCGGCCTTGGGGCAAGTGTTTTCGGTATTCATCATGATTCTAACCCTATCCAGTTCTATTCCTTCGGTGCGTACTGCGGAAATGAGTTCCAAGGCAGCTTTTATGACTGTCCTTATCCTGGTGGCCCATCAAATCCTGCCTGTATCCAATACACTGGCGAATATGTGATGAGATCGCTTGGGTTCCCCCAAAATTGGCTTGGTCGCCCAATCGCCTGCATGGTGGGGTTTGTTGTCCTCTTTATCACCCTTGCGATCTTCGGGCTTCAGTATTTGAAGGTAGAGATGACCGTCTCCCGTCCTCATAGATCGGATATCGATTTGTTCGCTGGCAAGGAAAAGACAACCACACGAACTGCTGCCAAATTGCGAAGCGTCATTGTCGGACTTGATGAGTTTGCTTTGACATTAGATAAAAAGTCAATCCCAACCAAGCCGCCTCTGCAAAAGATCATCCTCCGTCCAATTAATGCAAAATTCCAACCAGGCGTCTTAAATGTAATTATCGGTCCCTCTGGCAGTGGCAAGACATCTCTTCTAAATGCCATGGCGCTGAGGCTGCGCAACTCCATCAGTACCAAATACCACTTGTCTGGCAACATAACCTTCAATAGTATCATCCCGTCCGACGAGGTCATTCAGTCCGTTTGCTCGTATGTCCATCAGGATGACGATGCGCTACTGCCCACATTGACTGTTCGAGAAACTCTTCGATACGCAGCTGCCTTGCGTTTGCCGCATTTTATGAGCACTGAAGAAAAATACCAGCGGGCTGAGGAAACAATACTGCAAATGGGGTTGAAGGATTGTGCAAACAACCTTATTGGAAATGAAATGGTCAAGGGAATCTCAGGTGGTGAGAAACGACGTGTTTCGATCGCCATTCAAATCCTCACCGAGCCACGCGTGTTATTGATTGACGAACCGACCTCTGGACTCGATGCATTCACGGCCAATTCCATCATCGAGGTTCTTCATGGCCTAGCCAATGAAGGTCGCACTGTCATCATGGCAATCCATCAAGCTCGCTCAGACTTGTTCGAGCACTTTGGAAACGTGCTTCTTCTCGCACGCGGAGGGTATCCTGCGTACTGTGGTCCTGCCAGTGATATGATCGGATACTTTCACAAACACGGCCATGAATGTCCCCTACGCACAAATCCTGCTGACTTTGCCCTTGATCTCATTACTGTTCATCCAAAGCAGGACGGCGGTGAAGTGGTGAGCCGTGAAAGGGTTCAAAGGCTGGTAGAAATCTGGAGCGAACATGCGGAAGAAGCTGAGCTGGAAGAAGAGAAAGAGACAAATACTGCCGAATCTGAAGCTACAGTGAACGAAACATCCGGCAGCCTCTCGACCAGTCAGCCTAGTGGAGATCAAAGTCGAATTAGATCACTACTCAAGCCCTTCAAGAAGACGCGCATCGCAGCACCAGCTGAACTTGGTTCATTAATGCGCAAACGAGCTCCTTTACACATCTCATTCCCATTGCTACTTCGTCGTACCATTGTGAATACTCGCAGACAGCCTCACATAATTATTGCTCGGGTGATGCAAGCCACAGGCGTCGCTATCATATTCACTCTTTTCTTTGCTCCCATAGGCCATGATTATTTCTCGATACAGACCCGAATGGGCTTCTTCCAGCAGATAGGTGGATTTTACATCATTGGCACCCTCAACAATGTTGCAGTATATCCCATTGAGCGTGATGTCTTTTACAGGGAGGATGAGGACGGCGTGTACAGCGCTGACGCCTTCCTGGGTACATACACACTGATTGAGCTCCCCTTTGAGATCCTCAACGGCTTGATCTTTGGCTTCCTTGCCGTCATGGCCGTTAGGTTGCCTCGCACAGTTCCTTCTTACTTTGTTGCCTCTTTCGCATGCTTCAGTGGTCTTTCCTGTGGTGAGAGTCTGGGGATCATGTTTAATACGCTCTTCTCGCATACAGGGTTTGCTGTCAATCTCATGGGCGTCTTTCTAGCTTTGGCGAACTGCATGGTTGGTATTCTCTCCATCGATATGCCCGCGTTATTCCGATATTTCAACTATCTCTCGCCTATACGCTATGAAGCTCGTGGCGTCGCATATTACTCGCTTCATGGGCTCAATTTTAGCTGCAGGGATGAGCAAAGACTACACAACGGCTCCTGTCCGATTGAAACTGGTGATCAAGTTCTGGACCTTTACAAGTTTCATGATGATCCCAAAATGTATATAGTGGGCATGGCAGTATGCACCGTTGTGTATCGACTGCTGGCTTGGATCCTAGTCAAGGTGGTAAGAGGCAAATGGCGCAGCAAGTCGCTGCGACGCAAGATATGAAAGAACACAAAAATTAGGTGAAGAGGCAGTAGCTCTGCCTGAATCAAGATAATAAAATTATCCTTATTCCCTCTATATATATACTTCTTCTGAAGAGATGAGGATGGCATATATGCGTCCGCATGCAAATAATAATAGAATTTTGTCTCTTATCATAAACAACATGCGTTCATACCCAAACCGTAATAGTAACACAATTCATGTTGGGCACCCTTTCAGTCTATGCATCCCATGGATCGTCTTCAATTTTACACTATGGTGATGAAAGGAAGCGTCCAGATGTGCAAAGACATTATGTGAAAGTATTCCGACTCGCGGGGGAGGGCTTCATTGCAAGCGCACCGTATTGCAGAATCTTTGCCAGGCCAGGCCGATCGAGCACACCAATATAAACCTGTCATGCTATTTCGATCACTCTTTAGCCAGACAAAGACTCTGCACTATGTCACCTAATACTGCGTAGTCCCGCGACCCATTCACCAACGAGATCAATGTAAAGCTTAGTCTACGTCTAATTTCTCCTGCGGCCAGTTGAAATACACGGGTGGTAACACTGTCACGCGAGTATTGCACCATACATGATGAGCCAAGTAAAAACCATTCCGGAACTACAGACACCACAATGTTTATATATCTTTAAATCGCTGAGTAACAAAATGCGTTACTTGTTTCAGCCCTCAGTATACCGACTTTGGTGTTGATGCCTGAGGGCCTCCACGCCACCAGCACATTGTGCGACTATCATCAACCGGTAGTCAGGTAAATACGCGAGGTCCATACACAGATGACCTACGAGTCATTAATGCAAGTAAGGTTTGGGCACCGAGTAGAAGTTGTTTCTCAATAGATTCTCTCTCTCTATGTGTCAACAGCCCAAAGAGACCCTCCACTCTGAGTTATTACTTACCCCCATGTCAGACGCAGGGAAGATAGCTCGGCAGAAACCTCGTTGGATTAATTACCAGGCTTATGAGTCTTGGCTCAATGGTCATGGTAGATATTGGGATCTAAATTCATCAAAATCGAAACAACAAGCTATCCGTTATAGGTATTACCTTTTTTCACTGTAATGTCTGTTGAGTGTGGGAGTGGCGATTATCCTCAGCTTGAGTGTTCAAAAACTCAAGAATATTTATTTGCAGCTTATATAAAAGAAGAAATAATAAGAATCAATGCGTTTGTATTTGCATATATGCCTATAGAGAGAGTATAGGACAATACCAATTATTCCGAAGCAAACTAGATCGAGTTGCTTTTTGTTCTAAATACATGACCGTTCCTTATATATTTTCTCCACAACCAAAAACCAGGGAGTAACCTCGTTGACTTAGTTAAGCGTTTATTGAAAACCGCTTAGCTGCAGCCGGCGTTAAGAGCAGCAAGAGCCTGGTCAACCTCCGCAGGGGTGCAGGTCGTCTTAACACAAGGAGTGATAGCGGTCTGGAGCTGGTCCTTGTGGGCGCAGAGGCAAGGAATATCCGTGCTAGCACAGCCAGTGGCAGGAATAGCAGGAGCAAGGCAGTTGAGCTGGATAAGGAAAATTTGTTAGTATGTATCCATACAAATAGGAAGATGCTTCTTACAGCGCACTGAGGAGTGTTGCCGAACTGAGCAGCAGCAAGAGCTGCGACAGAGAGGATGGCAAAAGCAGTCTTCATTTTGATGGTTTGGGGTTAAGAGTTGAAAAGGCAAAGAGTAAAAGTTGTTTGTTTGGAAGAGTTGGATAGATGCAAAATGTTGATGATGATGATGGAGGAGATGAATGAGTTTGAAGCGGACAAACATAGACTTATATATTGATGGAAGATACCTTCAAGTCAAATTTCAATGACTTTCGTGTTAGCTGGATGCTTGCTCCTCTGTGTCATCACCCCACACACATCCCCCCCGAGTCAGTCAAATTATCCACACTGGAAATAGTCCTTCGCTGACCGCCGCAAGGGAGCGTTTGAGGCATAAGCAGGGAAACAGCCAGCCCTGTAGAAATGTCCAGCGGTTTCGGTCCATCGCAACCTTTGATTAGTTGAGCACACCCTTGACGCAAGCTCCATGCAAAGCAGAAAATCCCCCGAAAGTTCGATCTCCTCAGCATCCAAATGCCGGAGTAATAAAAACTAACCGACAAAGCCCAATCCCCAACATGTTGAATAGCGGTCAGATTGGGCGACAGACCGATGATCCGTAAAGCCGGGATGGTTGTTTACTTTGGAGATCGTGGCTGTATTGTTACGAACAGAATGGAGCAAGTTGAAGTGCATGATACGAAGACTCGATATTCTTAGTAAAACGATGAGTTATCCAAGGCACCCTGTCGTATGCAGTGTGAGGTCTCGCCGGATATTTCGAAAGCAGTCCACAACTCTAACCAGTCGAGGTCGTTCAGCCCATGCTCACCAACTCTATTGTTGAGCTTCCAGGTGTAATGGTGAAAAACGCACTATAATGCTCCTTACATCTATCATCCTTGGATATCATAGTTTTGCTGTGAACTGGAAATCAGTGGTAATGAACTAAGATATCTTGTACTGTAGTTAAGCTGTGATTATAAACTCACAATGACATCTTGCATCCAACTGTTGACATCGCACACGTTTACCGCCCCGCAGCAGATCTGCCGTCAGCGTTGACAGGCGGATCTCGGCTAATAAGCTAATTGGCCGGCTAAAACTTCGTTTATTGCCAGCTCAGTCATATTCGTGATCAATTGTTTTTACGAGTACATTGCGTGGTTCGGTTTGGTCCCAGCAGACACCAATTCAGTGAGCAATGTTGAAACAGTTATATCATATTATCAACCTTTTATCTCATAATAGTATAGGCATGTCTGCCCAATTTAGGCAGCAAACCACATCAACAGAGCGGCAACCGGCCTGGTGTAAGAAGTCCTAGATGCATCATATCCATCCCCTGGATCCATATGTGCTAAGGCGCCACATGCACGCCACCCGGGTTCATACGATAGGGACTGTGTGTCCCACACTTCCGCCGACCAGGGCATGATGTTGAACAGCGAATGGGGACAAATGTCGATGATTCTGCGATTGGCTTTACACATAGACATAGCACAGCATCATAGGATTCCAGGCAAATGCATTCAACAAGCACATAAATTTTATAGGCTATTTGAGGATTACTTGGGCTCCCAATAAATTTTCTTATATTCAATGTCGTCATATAACAAGAAATTCCTTCTCAAGTCAAGGCTAGCTCAGAGTCATATGCTACCCTACACTCCATAAGCTTGTGACCAAGAAAATGAAAAGAGTCTAAATGCACTTCAGCTAGCTATTACGCACCCAGATATAGCACTAAAAATTGAATGGAATGCATTACTATGCGCATTCTAAACTTCACGTGTGATTGGTTATATATTGAAAATAGGCGACTGTAAAGAGCATGATGTACTTTCAATCGGGCAAAGGGTGAAGAGATTGTCGGGTCCACCCAAGATGGTAGAGATTTCAAGGGTAGCACCATCAATCATGACACCGTGACTGAAAGCACAACAATCACCCACTTTAGACCCAATGGGATCCATCACTAATGCGCATGACTACGGTGTATTGTCGGAGATGCGCCTCCGTCGGTTCGAAATCGATCTGCTCAAGCGTCCAGATGCTATTCCCACCCATTCTTTTGCTTCGCCACAGAGCATGGTTTGAGAAAGAGTCGCAATGGACAAACACAGTGAACATTCAAACCTACACGGGCGGCCATATGACAAATTTGAGCTTCTTCCCGTCTGCCTAAAAGAATTAGTGAATGCTATGGTGGTGCCCACGGCCCGCTCCGAGGCGAAAGCAGTCTCAGTGCCTTGAGCTTCGTTAGATCATCTTTAGCAGCATCAATGCAACCAGTCTGCTCTAGCACTACAACGATATCTCTTCAAGAAGGTCAAACGGCGAGCCATCTAAGTGTTGAATCCGAGGATCACGAGAAAGGAGAGTATGCCGTTTTTGTGATGCTGCTGCTGTGGCAATCCGTATTGCGGAGAGACAAATATGAATTCACATGATGAGACATTGTGGGTCGATGCAACACTATCATTTCACCGAGTCGAGGTCTGTGACATTCCCTTAACAAGTTCTACATGAGTGTTGTGTGTGTGTGTCTTCACCTTTTTTTGCCTGCCGATTCACGTACCTCCTTGGTAGCCTCAGCGAGGTAAGATTTTGGGCCAAGCTCTACCGGCCCCCATTCATAGAGGTTTGTTACGAGACCCGGCCCAAGGTGGGCTCAAGCTCTGAACCAGAATCAATGCGTATATGCATGGTATTATTAAAAGTAACCCCTGGCATCATCTCATGCACCCCAGAGTAGCACCTGTTCTCATCTGTGATTGTATTCCGCAGAAACCTCTTCCTAAAAAAAATCATCTTCAATTAAACTCGAGAAAATGTCCAAAATGGTCCAGGCCAATCCATCTCTTACCGCAACATCTTCAGCTTCCTCATCAATGGTGGATTTGCCTATTTCTAGGAGGATGTCCAGTACTACACTTCAAAGATGGATGATGGTACAGTGCAAGCGAACAGATGGGGACAATGAAATTTATACGTAAGTTTATGCAACAATGAGCGACATGGGAATCATCGTATTGATGCCTGTCAAAGATTTATCAAGAATTCCGGAGGAATACACCAACCTTCACCCATGTGTCGGCCTCCAATTTACATGGTCCAGTAAGTCGGGACTTGATCATCATTACTCCCTGGTGAATGAAGGCATTGCTGACCAGAATTTTCAGGGGGCCAGAGGGGCTGGCAACCCAAATAAAAGAAAGATATGGCCGTGAGGTCAATGTTAATGTTCAAGGCTATGTCGAGAACTGACCTCCATTCCATCCTTCATTTTTTCCCCATCATGCACTTACGACCTAATACCAAAACTGGCGGAGGATTGATTCTGTTGGAGAGCGTCTCATCGCGCAAAACAAGCGTTGCTACTTGAGCGGTCGTCGAATTGGTCCCTGAAGCGGCTACGGGCAACGGTTTTCTTATTATTTGTAACCTATCTGTATTTTAATAACCTTGATTTTATTTTCCTATGCTCAATTTGGTAATTTGATACTTGCAGCAATGTGCTGCCCGCACCAAAGGGTAAGACTCATGTCGGCATCTTCTAATGCGACAGCAGCGATTAGCCTACGCTGATGGCTATGCAACCTCATCATTTACAAGCATCTAGAGAGCTCATTGCTTGGATCAAATTGGCGCTTTGACCCGGCGATTCAACGGTCCCGTTGATCCAATGCATGAGCGCCGTGACAGAAGCAGATTTGAGTCCAACCTGGATGCTTTCATATATCTACATCATGTCGTGATGAGATGCCAATCAGTGCTTAATGGAATTAACCTCTGCCTTGCGATGGGTGTATCAAGAGAAACCGGTTGACAAAGAGCGGTGAAGCCGAAGCTGGTGTGAGTCTGCCGCAAAGCAGGTTAATTCTGTGAGAAGATTGGTTAGCATGCTAGGTAACGAATGAAAGCGCCCTCCCTGTTGACTCAAAATGGACGACGCCCCGGCGTTGTAAGGGACGCTTCCAAAGGGATGAGGGAAAAAAATACTGTCGGTTAACACATAGACAATACTGTTGCCGGACCAGCGGTAATTTTTTGACACCCTGATGACTTGTTGAATGACATTTGGGCTAAGGATCAACGGTCTCAATTGCGTCTATTTTGTGATTCCACTCCGTCACCAGGGCAAATTGGACTAGTGTCTCATGTAAAGGTCTTCATCAGTTTCGTACAAGTATTCCAGGACGTTTGTCTGCTAACCTAGATCATCTGGGAATATGTTTTTTTAATTCGTTCGAAAATAAGTAAAAAAAAAAAAGTCTATGTATATTTATTGCGTTAAATGAAGCTTGTGAGCGTAAATAATCTCAGCTCTATCTCATTGCGGCGATCCCAAATGGCGAAACTCATCAAACATTTGTCCCCTCCTCTTTTTTATATACCCATCTATTAATTTTTACGGTGAACCCAATTTCCAGAATTTGGCCGGCTTGCTCTGGCGCTCCTTGCAATTCTCCTCCTGCACATTATGCCCCCCCACAATGGCCAGGAAAACTTGATCTAGGGTGGTGGGGCTCACGCTGTAGTGGTCAATGCCGAGCCTTTTCTTGTTCTCTTCTAGAAGGACGACGAGTCTACCGATGGCACTGCTCTGATAAGCAACAGCTGCAATATCACTGTCCATGGGTGTGAGAGTGACTCTGGTCTTTTCGCTAGCCTGATCATCAGTACTGGCACAACACTGGCTGTCCTGGCCGAGTGAGATGATATCCCTGGCGCAGACGGCAAAGCGTAGCTGGCCATGGTATGTTTTCTCATTTATATTGGCCGAGGGTAGCTTCTCACGGACCCAAGAGATGACGTGTTTCATCTCCGTATCTGTGGTGCGTGGTGCAGTACTACACACAAGGTGCACATAAAGGATATCGCCATAACGTTGGCGCAAGTTATCTGGTGTGCCAAGTGCAAGAATTCGATGGGCAAGGATGCCAACACGGCCGGCCAGTGCATCAGCTTCTTCCATGCTATGCGTAGTGAGAAGGATCGAGCGCCCTGGGATAGTGGACATCAGCGTCTTCCATATAATACGTTTAGAGGCTGCGTCAAGACCGGACGATGGCTCGTCAAGGAGTATAACGGTTGGGTTTCCTATCAGGGCAATGCCCAAACTCAACTTCCGCTTGTTACCTCCCGACAAGGCGTACCCCATGCGGGAGGCAAATGCTTCTAGCCCAATGGTTCGTAGGACAGCCGAGACATTGTACTCAATATCAGGAACACCGCGGATGCGGGCGTAAAACTCAAGATGCTCTTGAACGGTCATCTCATCGAGAGCATCAACCTGGGGACATACACCGAGGTGAGTTCTTGCAGTAGCCAAATCGTTGATCACTGATGCATTATTGACAAAAATATCGCCCGTACAACTGGGTTTCATATCGCCACGAATAAGTGAAATAGTTGTGGATTTACCGGCGCCATTGGGTCCCAGGAGGGCAAACACTTCGCTGCGCTTGATGCCAAAGGTGATGTTGTCTACGGCTGTTTTCTTTCCGAACGACTTGGTAAGATGCATGACACGGAGACCGTCTTTCGTCTGGTCACCATTGGTAACGCGCGTGAGCTCATTAGCCATATCTTCATTGAGATCCTGATCCATCTCCGTAGACCTGTTATGTTTAAAAAGGTTATGAAGAGATACCCCGTTCGACCCACTGTCAAACCACAGAAGAAGTCCGAAGAGAACGATGCATTGTATAATGAGGTACAAGATGGGCCCACCGTATCCTGTGAGGCTACCGGGCTTGGTTGAGATCTTGTTTCCATCGCAGGCGGTGGAGAAGAGATTTGTCGCCAGGAACAAGGCTCTCGTCGCAGAACCAATGGGTGCAAATGCCGATATGATAAAGTGGCAGACGAGAAGCATGGAGTCGATGTGGTTAACCTGCACGAATGCAAGCACGCAGACATATGCAATCAAGTACCCGAGGAAAAACACAGCCTGGCCAACGGCCGCCCAAGCAAATGTCGCCAGCTGGGTCTCAGTGAATAGCGAGATTACATACGCCAAGAGGATGGACGCCAGGCCGTAGAGGGACAAGACAACAAACACATACTCCAGATGAAACCAGACACCCGATAAACCAGCCCACATGATCGTTACAATCACCGATGATACAAGCGCAATAGAGAAATCGAAAAGAAGATAGGCAGCCCATAGCGGAAGCGGAAGCACGCCATTCGAGTACTGCAAAGCTCGTACGAATTGCCTTCGCTCGGTGCTTGGGTATAGGGCAAAGATGGCTGGGTAGCAAGCTAATGCAAGGCACATGTAGATGACCAGCTTTAAAGTATCGTTGATACTAGGATTAAAAGGCACATCAAAGGATGACCAGGTCGTAGAAATCGTCGTGTTAGTCAGAAGCATATTGAGGAACTGCTGGGACGTAATAGAACTGGTGATGAACAAGTTGGCAACCCAGGCTAGGGTAGGGGGGTGGTTGTTATCACCGAGCCAAACTGCCGTGATGACGTTTTTGCGGTGATCTTTGATGTAATCTTGGAATGCATCAAAAGTGTCTACCAATTTGAGATTTTTGAGCGCCGTCGAGCCCAGTGAATGACCGGTTCCCGAGCCATGAAAGAGGGGTTGGAACAGCCTCGAGACACTCGTCACAGAAACGCTGTTAGCAGGGCCTACAAGGAAGACTAGGCTATCGTTACTCGGGGTCCGAGTAAAAGCATTCACTATAGAGGAGCTCGAGTCCTGGTCCTGAGGGCTGCAGCCTTTTTGCTTCTTCCCCGTCACATAGAGTGAAGTCAGGCCGGCTGCGAGAATCGGCAGAAGAAACGCAATGAGGTAGATGGCCCAATTTCTTCTGAGAATAATGAACCTTTTCCTGAACAGGATGCGCGCCTGTTTGGCGTAACCGACTCTCTTGCCATCCAGAAGTTTCAGGCTGGGTTGAGCTGAGTGGACTGATGCCTCGTCCGTCTCAGAGTTGACCTCAATTTTTCTGGCGACGTCAATATTCGCACCCCCGGAGGCTTCCTCGTCCCTGAATTCCTCAGCAAGCTTGAGGAAAACATCCTCAATAGTCGGTCCGGAGAAGCGGTAATCGGTGATCCCCTCATTTTCCAAGTTTCCGACAACTGTAGCAGCAAGACTCGAGGTTGGGGCAACGTAAGTCACCAAGTCAAAAGCATCCTGCTTTGTAACGCCATGAATACTAGGCGTGCGTACCATACTCGGGTTCTTGTGGACGTGAACTCGATAACCGCCACCAAACTTATCTTTCAGTTCCACTGAAGAACCTGCAGCGCGCAGCTTTCCTTTGGACAGGATAGCAATGTGATCAGCCAGTAAGTCAGCTTCATCAAGAAAGTGGGTGGTAAGAATCATGGTTCTTCTTCCACGCTCTGCTAAAAGAATATCCCAGATCTTGCGCCGCGATAGAGGATCAAGGCCACTGCTCACTTCATCTATACAACACAGAGTGCTTCCGCCCGTCAGCATCATGCCCAGCTGGAGCTTCCGCTTCTGGCCGCCGGACAAGGTCTTAGCCAGAGCCCTGCGCTTTGAATCTAAGTCGATCGATTTAATTAATTCGCTTATCTCCTCGTTTGAAGCAGGGGCTCCTGGAGATTTCAATCGGTTGAATATAATCAGGTGTTCCTCCACGGAAAGGTCCTCCCAAAGAACATTCTTTTGTGGCACGATGCCTAATCCGCCTCTACCATCGATAGTTATGGAGCCGCTAGTTATCTTGTGTAGGCCCGCAATGGCATTCAGAGTGGTGCTCTTACCACTGCCGTTCGCACCCAGTAGGGCGATGATCTGGCCTTTTCCAGCCGTGAAGCTCAGCTCATCGACGGCAATTACGGGTTCTCGGGGCTTGGAGCTGAAGGGGAATAAACGCCAGAATACACCAGGATATGAGTAGATTTTGGTGAGCTTATCCAGCTGCACGGTATTTTCGCCGAGGGTAGAGTCATCGTCTTCTTGTCGTTGAACTTTGCGCCGTTTAGTGGAAGTACCATAAAGCTTCGATTCGATTAAAGCGCCAAGTAATGGGTAAATAAAGATGTGAATAATGAGCAACGCGAAAAACACAACTCCAGGGATTTCCCAGGGACTGTTAGGAGGGGTTTCGATCAGGTTAGCTGCTCGCCCTTGCTTTTCGAATCTGGCCATCAGAGTGAGGAAATATACGTATGCGCATGGAGTAAAAAGGGTGGACAAAATGAGAACAGGGCCAATACTAGGCTGAGTCAAAGTTTGGGCTAGAATTGCAAAAAGAAGGGTGCTGAGAATGGCAGTAATGCCACTTAGTTGAGCCTTATTGAAGAAGGAAGCAAATAGGATGGACATTGAGGCGAGGGCCAGGCCGGCGAGTAGGTGAAAGATAAGCACAACCGCAATGCTAGTATTTGAAAAGACGATGTATCGGACAATGAGGGAACTAATAATCCAAGCCGGCGCGTAAATGACGGAGAAGGAAAGGTGATGGGCGATAATACGGGCAGCTTGGGCCATCCACGGTTGGCGGACGGGCATCATGGCATCGAGCAGCTGGGAAATACCACTCTCGCGTTCAGCGGCTATAAAGCCCGTGAGGTGGTATGTAATCCATATGACGGTGGTGATAAAGGCCACAGCCATGAAATTGACGATAGCCTTGTGGTAGATTTTTCGGACTGTTGTGTCTCGCTCTTCCTGGGTCATACTCGCAAATGGTAGCTCTTTGTTTTCAGCCAAAGGGTGTGGGTTGGAGCCGTTAAGGCTGAAAATAGCGGTGTCAACAGCATGCTGTAAGGGAAGCATGTACACCTGCTCGACATTGGTGGACTTCTGGACATTGAATTTGAGTGGTTCACCCCAAAAGGCGGCGTCGGATCGAAGTGTATAGTTCCACAGGCCATCTGGCCCTTCCGAAGGCGAGGAGCGCATAATTACAGCCCCAAAACATGTCGTAACTCCACGCAATGTGCTGCGACACTCCGATGCGAGGTCGTTCTCATTGTCCACTCTGACAAGTTTCATGGACTTATCAGCGGCCACCTGTTCTGCGATTTTTTCAAGGGCACGATCAATATCGCCTCCAGTATATCCATTGTTGGTGATGATAACCTTGTTTCTCCCACTTCCCCTGGCGGCTTCAAATGCCCGTGGAAGTGTCATAACGGGCCTCACATCGCCGAAACCGTACCTTGCGGGAGGTACGAAGAGATTCTTTGCCAGGCTGAACAAGACCGAGAGCAAGATGGGCAAGATAAAAGCCGTAATCACGCAGAGAGTCAGGTGACGGAGCAGGAGTCTCTGGAAATTCTTGGACATCAAGGTCCGAATCTGGCTCAGGAAGGCCATGATTAGAAGATGGTGCCCAAAAGCACAGAAAGGCAGATTATCGTTGACCGTATGATGGATTTTCCATATTTGAAAGAGGGATGGTAAGAATGGGCAAATCGATGTAAAGCTAGCTGTTATCTTTTCAGGGTATACTGGATGTCAAGTGGTCGTGGAACAGCTATCCTGCGCGATACCGCCCTGCCCCTGAGACTGAACACTAGCAAGGAGGAAGAAGCTGCTACTAAGATAAAAATTTAAATAAAAAAGAACAACCAATACGAGAAACTAGAGCCAGATGAATAAACATTTCAGTAATCAACAAGGATAGAAAGGTTGGAGTCGCCGTCTGGTAAGACAGAGTGACGGTCGGCTTTGCCTGAGTTGGGGAACAAACGAGTGATCGCGATAAGACACTAGTTAGTTAATTCGTCTATGACATACCATATACGGGTTAGACTGGTTTAACTCAGACATTGTACTCCTCCACTTCCCGTATATTTTATCAGATTTGACTGGAGCCCGCCCTTTGTCTGCTTGTCTCACTTTCGTCACTTTTATGGACAGAAGTGGAATGCTAAGCCACAGTGTGTCGTCGTCCGCACGTAATTCGGCTGTTACTCATTCAAAATGTTCACGAAGCCTTCAAAGGGCGTGCTTCATTATTGGAAATACTAAAAAACGCCATGCATGTAATCCTCCATTGGGCGATTGGCCTACTTGTAAGCGATATGCAATGCTACATTGAACAGACGCTGGATGGTTCCGGAATACACCCGCGTCAAGCCAACTCCTGTCGAGTCATAATATTGTGGACTTGTATATAATGACTTGGTTGGTTAACTAATATACATAGGATCATGCATAATCAGTGACACTTTCACGCCACGTTTTTGTACCTTCATCAACCCACTCCCAAGGTAAATTTGTATGTGATGGATCCTGATACTACGCTGCCATCGTAAACCTTGCAAACAAGGCTCAGACACTGATCCAAAACTTCCTTGTTGCAGGATGCTTGAGCAGAATATCTGGAAAGTCGACGTGGCCATATTTATTAAACTACTCTTTTATACACACTAGATGCTTTCGGGCATATGAACCGCATCGCTTCATAAATGCGTCTATCCAAAAATGACAACTGCTTCCAACCCTTGACACAGAAAATGCAGAAATTACAATTTCTCGTGATTTATATGTTCAATGCTCTGCAAGTCCGATCCGCTGCCATTGTGCGTATGGCTCCAGTAGGTTATGGACAAACTACCTTTTCTGCTCACTTCAAGCTTGTCCTTGCAAAGCTGCTCATGAAATGTAACCTCCGTCGCGAAGCATATGGCTCCCATGCCCCCTAGTATTTTCCAATTAAATGGATAGACTATGTCTGGCGGAAGTAGGCAAACATCATCTGCTGTACCACTCCAAGAAATCCAGCGGAGAATACTTTCGCGCAACACAACGGGACCTGTCATGTATTCCGCCGAAGGGAAGTCGTACCACAGCTGATGTAAAGTTCGCATGCTCTGGCCTACTTCTGCCTGTGCGGATTCAAGTGGGAGTAAGAAGAGGGTATGTCGTGGTGATGCAGCCATCCAGGCGTTCGGTATGCCGTGCTTAAAAGACTGATCAGAGCCCATGCGACCAAAAACCGCGACAGGCTTGTGAGCTACATGGCCAACACTGTCCATTGTTATATTTCCAGTATCAAATACACAAATTTGATATGAATCCAGTGCTTCAGCCGTAGAACGCAAGCATTCGGTATCGAGATCGGCGTAGACGCTGTGGGACAAAGAATTAGTCCACAGGCCATAGTGTGGTGTATTTGACCGATTTGTATCGAACTTACCCACCAAACATGTACATGTATAGATTTCTCATGATATCAGCTCGGTATATGGGCCCAGGCATCGCCAGATATGTCTCTTCAAGCCAGGGAAAGTAGGTGTGGATGAGTTTGAGGTTATCCTGGTCTGTCCACAGCACCCATTCCCAATCTGGATGTTTATCACGGCACGAATCGCTCCATCTTTGGAACTTGGCTGGAAGCTCGGCCGACTTCCAGCTTTGATGAAAGAGCCTTGGAATCCCAGGGGTATTTGTGTGTACCCGTCGACAAAGGAGTTCTCTCGGAGACAACGCAGGCGCGCGGCCTGAAGCTTTTGAACTCGAGCTCGCGGGCAAGTGCTGCGAGCAATCGGATGGAATAGACGGTATCTCAAAGTTGAGGACGAGAGAACGCGAGGCAAACGGCCTGTTTAGAAACGTTAAAGCTGACCTGACCAGGTCAGGGTCATGACGAGAGAAATTGGCCGCCAGGAATACGGCGGTAGAAGTGAGGTATAGGGTCACCAAGCACAATTGGCGAAAGACGCGAATGCGGAGCAGCATAGCAGTTCAACAACTCATAAAATCTGCCAGAAGAAAAAAAAAAACACAAAATCCCCAGATCTCAGCTCAGCGCGTATGACTCTTTAGCTGAACGCCCCTGAAGAGGCTCACGGAAATGTAGCCAAACAAAACTAAACAATGTACTTTCTCAATTCGCGTAAAACTGCTCATTTGAGCACCTCCCTCCTTCCGGACTCACCACCGGATTGTTATGATTTGGCGCAGATTACAGTTTGTGTGCCCTATTATTATTGAATCCAAAATTCTCGCACAAGAAAACACGCATAGGTCTGGAGTAAAGTTAAGAGACTACCTGGTTTATAGACACGCATTACAGATAAATCCATTAAATAAAGTGTGTCTTCAGCTGATCATTCAGTAATGGCCAATCAACGCTCCACCTCTCGGTTTATCTGGGGTAGTCATTCTCTGTACGTACATGCGTGACCAATGTCTCATTCAGATATGAGTCCTGTGAAAATCCGACAAGCTAGTCATATCAGTAGAAATTGGTGTGCAGAACCCGTAATCCGATGCGGGCAACAAGGTTGGCCAAGCCGGGCGTTTGGAACAGATCCAATCAAGATCATGGTGTCATTTACACAATCGTGCTCCTTAATTGGTCATGAAATATGTATGGAGTAACCTACGGGCAATTTGTACCGATTCAAACTTCATATCTACTCTTAAAGCCAATCAGGCCAATCGTTGCTCCAATATGAGTAACACTCTGAGTAGATCATGCTCGAATCTTGGGACAGGCGGTATCGGCTTGCTACTCAAATTGAGATATGAGGCAGCTACCTGTCAGAAACATCTGCCGCAGTCTCAAAGTTAGGTAGCATACAGTTCAGTTTGATGTCATACAGATCATACTCATTTTCCCTTGGTTGTTTGTGCCGTAGACCTTCCCATGGTCAACGAGGGGAAAAGTGCGCGGGACAGCGATGGTCAACGATACGTGCACAAGGTAAAATGGATCTCATAGTATAGTTCCGATATATCCAAGATGCATGACATTACCTAAGTTCATCATCACTTATCCAGTCATTCTTTGAACAGTCTTCCAAACGAGCCCGCGGCCTGAGAATAATAGCCGTTCTTGCCCTCTGCTCCTATCTATGCTCTTTGACAGTAGTAGGTAATTGAGCGGCATGATGATGAGTCGTATTAAGTAGCTGAGACTTGTGTGTGGTACTCGTTCTATGTTGCCTGTATCGATACTCTATTATTTGCTTGTTATTGCCCTTTGACCCGCGCGCTTCTCTTCTGCCTCCCTCTTCGAGCGTGTTGGTCGATTTGGGACATTATCCAATCGCTCAAAAGAGTCTCCAATGGCAGGATCATTGAGGACGTCAAAGTCAGCCATCGCCGATTAGGCCTATGTGTATCCCTCTTCAGCTCAGACATACTGACGCCTGGCGACAATATCTTGAGCAGCATAGTTCACTCATTGACCGTCAGTGAGACCAGTGATATCGAGTCTGAGATGTACAGGGATGACCTAGACCCTAATTTTGCACCAATCTATCATAATACCAACTGACAGAAAGGCACCCTCTATGCTTAAGAAAACACTCCAAGTTCTAACTTCGCACTCACAGATACACTGCTCGTACTACGTAAGTATAACGTCCAAGGCGAAGGAGCTGTTCATGGGCAGAGCATGAACCTAGCATTCATCCTCATTTGCCCCTCAAGTGGTATCAAATAAAATGGTTAACCTTTCTGAACCTGACATTAGATTTATTTTGGGATGGAGTAACGTGAAGTTGGTTCCGATTCGAAGGCTCTGCGCCTCACCCTGGACTTTGTCAAAAGTTTCGTCTCTACACTTCACCATGCATCCTGCCAACATTCCTGATGAGGCAGCTAGCAAGGATAGAGATATGAACTGGGCAGCTAAGAAGCTGAATGCTCAATGTGCTATTGTACATCGAAAAAACACTATTGTTATTGTGATTAACGGTAAGTTTGTCCCTTGTATAGAGACGTTCTGTTTCATCACCGCATAGGAGCTGTGCAGTGTTTGGACAACAAAAGGGTGCAGTGTATCTACGATGATGGCCGCTTTGCTAAGTGATATGACTACTCAGTCGACAGTTACTCGTCGCCAAGGTATTTTGAGAACATCAAAAACATGCACTTGTTCCTCCCAGAGACTGCAATGACTTTATATGCTGCTCCCATCATATTCGACCGCAATGCCCAGAGCATATATGCTATTGTTCGTGTTTCTAAGATTGTGTGGAGCGCCATCGGTAATCTGCATTCAGTGGGTCAAATATAGGAGTCTATCAAAGACGCTTCATGCCATGCTCATCGTCCTTCGATCAATTACAAGGCGAGAAATGGAATTAACTGTGTGGGAGCCTACAATGGCCCATGATCATACATTTTCATAACCCACTAATTGCCCTCAGTTGTTTGTATATGCCACTTCAAAAAGAAACATTTAACATGTATTCGATGAGTCTATTCCGTATACGATTATCATTTACTATATCTTGAGTGCTGACCTTCATCTAACTTGCGATAAGAGGGGAGGTGGTTGAAGTGAATTGATGAAGAAGCTGATTTGGAAGCCATTCTTTGTCTCATAGGTTTCACTCCCGTACACCCCCTGCTGCCCTCTTAAAAGATAAGTCCCCAAGAATATCTATGGGCAGGCATGAATTCCTTCGCACACTCATGGGATCATATCTCTACTGCTACATGAATGCCTGCATTTGTCTTTTCGTATAGCTCCATACTGTCCTGAAGGCAATCTATGTGCTTAGTACTCCGAAATACAAGTGTTGGCTGTGGACAAGTATGCATGACTGTTTCACAGAGCTGCATAAACACCGCCCTACTTTCTTAGTTCATGTAAGTGCTGATGATGTTGGTCCGAGTGCGCCATGGTTGGTAACATAAATGTGACCATGAGACGGCTTGCAGCAAGGTTCGGATGGTTATCAACCAATCAGTTGAATCCTCAGTCGCCAACAAGAAAATCCAACGATCTGATCAACCAACAAAGCCGGAATCATTAAGGCGCACACGGAGTTTACACGCCGTGATTGCTGTTGGGTATACCCTTATGCATCCTTGGCTTCATGGATCAAGCATGCCCCCTCCTCTGACTCTTTCTTTCTCACACAGATCGTAACCACTCCTCTTTTTTGTTCAGAAACAACCGCTTGCTTGACTTCCGCGATATTATTTGTATAATGACTCGGGCCAGCACTTCACCTTCTGGGCAAGCCATCGCCCTCATTGATCAGCTATGTGATCTGAAGGTGAACCTTGACGATCCGAACGGTCGCAAACAAGCGCTGCAGCTAAGTAGAGCGCTGACGGCCAGCTTGGAGGACCCGGTAAATGTTGCAATCGATAGAATCTTTGCAGTATGTCCTTGAAATGCCGTGTTCCTCACACACTGCCTAGTTACCAGTACATTTCAACTGAACCACACCAGCCATTCATTTCGGTGGCTGCCCGTATTGCTGTAGACCTTGGGCTCTTCAAGTACATCGTCAATCATGGTGCCTCAATCACTTCGAAAGAGCTGGCTGGGTTGTCCGGAGGAGAGGAGTTACTCATCGGTATGTTCCTTCTGGCTTCTGAGCTTCTCCATTAGCTGATACACCTACAAGTTCGGATTTTACGTCCACTTTCGTCCACTGGTATGGTAGTTGAGGTCAGTGAGAGGAAGTGGACTGCGAATGCTGTAACTCACGTTCTGGCAACTGACTCTGTTTCTTCGGGGTACCGGATGGTGTAAGCAAATGAGTGTCCATTCGAGATCTTGCTTGACGTCCTAACGATTCTTCATAGAGGCGATATGATTATTGGCGCAGCCCAAAAGTCACCCAAGTACTTCCGCGAAGCTGGCTACCGCTGTCCTACGAACCCAAACGACGGCCTCATGCAATATGCATTCCAAACAAAACTCAATGTTTTTGATCTCTTTGCTTCCATGCCCGATGTGCTCCGAGATTTCAACGCCTTTATGGGCAATACCATGGGCGCCAGAGGATACTGGACTGATTGGTTTCCCGTTGAAGAGCAGTTATTGAAGGGCTACCATAACGATGGCGAGTCAGCTTTATTGGTTGATGTCGGCGCGGGTCGTGGGCATGACATTCTGACCTTCAGTGAAAAGTACCCCGGCAAGGGACGTCTCATTCTGCAGGACTTGGCCGTTGTCACGGACTCACTGGATGAAATCGAGCCAGCTGTTGAACGCATGGCATACAATTTCTTTACTGAGCAGCCAGTCAAAGGCAAATACGTCTTGATCCCATTCAACTACTAGACCCGATAGCAGGTTGCTGACAATTTTGAACAGGTGCTCGTGCGTATTTCTACCACCACATTCTGCACGACTGGTCCGATGAAAAGTGCCTGGAAATTCTTGCTCAGCTTCGAACAGCCATGAAGCCAGGGTTCTCTAAGCTGCTGATTCATGAGATGATCCTTCCAGAGCAGGGGGCAGCAACGTTCTACAGCATGCTTGACATGGCCATGATGTCTTTCAACTCAGGTATGGAGCGTAGTGAGAGGCTCTGGACTGAACTCATAGAAAAGGCGGGATTGAAAGTAGCCAACTTCTGGTCGGCGCCAGAAGAAGGGGCCGACGGAATCATCGAGGTCGTGTTGGAGGGGCAATGAGGGGTTCCGCATCCGCATTCAGTGTGACTTGGCGGGGTAGCAGTGAAGGATTCGGATGGGCTTCCACTTGTGATGGTGATCAGTAGACAGATCTCTTAGCTCAGCAACAAAGATACATCCCACTTTATCGTGCAGGAGTTAATGTATCATAGATACATCTAATGTACTGTAATGAAGAGTAATAGCCAAGGTATCCCGCTTGAAGGATTTGGACTTGGATGCCGGGACTAAACATGGGTCGCGTCGGGTTGCAAAGAACACCGCTAGCAGGCGTGACAGGGGGGAAACCCACAGGTTTGTAGGAATGCTACAAGATTAAAAGACTTGGATCATATGTATATAGTGAATAATAGACAGCCTTTAATGTCAACCATTTTTTTATAAGGCTTCGCGACTGCCCTTGGCTATTGAGGGTTTTTTCTGTAAAGCCACCAAAAGTCAGGCATCAAATGCTTAACAAGATGAATGATCTTGCCCCCTTCCTCGTTCTAGAGATGGGCAGAGAGTTTCCAGCATGTGAAGGTGACTGATGTAGATGTCATTGTATAAGAATGTGATGGTCTTGGTCTTCGAAGATCATGTGTCTTGGGCCGTTGAGAACCAACCGGCATGCATAGCAGCCTGGTCAGAACGCTGTTTGGCCACCCAAATTTAATCTATCTCATCACTGACGGCAAAATCACCACTACAACTTCTTACTGAGTTGCATGCGCTACACTACCCATCCAGCCCCAGAGATTTGCGATATGCAGTATGGAAGACACTGCTCATTGGGTTGACTAGATAATTCTACCTACTGATGCAAACCAAGTTCGCAAGTGTGGAGAGTGGGTAAAGTTGGATATGTGGGCAAGGGAACGGGCGGTATGCTTCTAACACAAGAGCGACGTGCCAAGATCAATAATTGAATAGACCAAAGGTTGCCAAGATGGGTATACTATGTCTGGTCGACTAATTAAGAGATGATGGTTCAGTCATGGGCTCGTGAAGCGAAAGAAAGCCATCACTAATCACTAGAAATGTGTTTGCCTACACCAGTGATGTTCTTCAAGCTGTTGGCACCCAAATCGAAGAGCCTCCACTATCAGCCAGGTTCCTTCAAAAATTGAATCCGATTGATCCAGGTTCGGCAACATAATCCACTACCAAGCTACCTATTTAACTCAACGATCTTGGTTCATATCCCCAACCTCATTGTAATATCCTTTCCCGTAATTTGCCATGAATAAATAGCAATCTATCGCTGTACAGTGAAGCTCATAGTGAATAAATAGAGTGCATGATCTTTCTTACCACACAGATACCCCCATGGTTAGAGTCCTATCCTCGTAAATTGGGGCATGAGAATCGCTCCACCTCCCTCCCGGCGTTGCCCAGATTCAGAGCTTCAGAGCCTCTTCCCAAATTCACACTTACAACTGTCACGGTTAAATTAAAGCAGGACGATGATAGTGCGGCTCTGTACCAACTTACCAAGCCAATACTGTACTGATCCCTAACATCTCGTTATATATGATCAGCATTCCAGTCATCTGGAGCTAGAGCTGCAGGGTGCTTAAAATGCTTCACTGAAAGGTACCTCCTCCGTACCTAATAACATACCTAAAGACCCATGCTATACCAACCAACAGTTACAGAGATCCCTGATAGAAAATTTGTGTTGTTGGTTGTGTCTGCTCTGTGGGTGTCACATGCACCAGTTGGGCCTTTGTTAAAATAAACTCTGTTTGTATTTCAATTTCTTCTTCTTTGTTTAATTTCGATTAGGTGAGCGCGTTTTTTGAGAGAAGACAGCTTTATGTTCCATCATGGCGACTGACAAGGACAACACTACCAGAGTTAATGATGCATCCAAAACCGCCACACCCGATGTGCATACTGCGAGTATTATTGAGAGTGGTCCACGGGAACCCGATGAGCCTAAGGAGGATGTATTCGCATGGCTACAAGTTCTGGGCGCATTTGTCCTCAATCTCAACACATGGGGTATGATGAACTCATACGGCGTTTTCCAGACCTTTTACCAGCTTGAGCTGCTGAACTCGCACTCATCATCAGACATCGCCTGGATAGGTTCTACGCAGGCTTTTCTAATGTTTCTCATCTCCATCATCGCGGGCCCTCTCTTTGACGCGGGGCACCTGTCGTCGCTGCTTTCGGTTGGCTCTCTCCTCCTTGTTCTGGGTATGATGCTTGCCAGCATCAGCACCAAATATTGGGAAGTGTTCCTAAGCCAAGGTGTGATAATGGGGCTTGGGTTTGGTTGTCTGTATCTCCCCGCCCCAGCGGTCGTCTCACAGTACTTTGACGCCAGCACCGCGTTGGCCATGGGCGCAGCATCCACTGGAGCAGCTCTCGGTATTGTCCACCCACGTCATCCATAGATCTGTTGTCAAAATGAAGCTAATCAGCCCGTCAGGCGGCGTTATTTACCCCATCGCCTTCACGCAGCTCCAACCCCGCCTTGGCTTCGGATGGGCCACCCGTGTTCTCGGTTTCATTCTGCTCGGCACCAGTCTCCTCCCGCTTCTGATCATGCGATCCCGAGCGCCACCCCGTCCGATGCAGGGCCTAGATCAGTTAGTCGACCGGATGGCTTTCCGCGATGTTCCGTATATGCTGCTCAACCTTGGTCTCTTCTTTGGATTGATGGGAATATATGTTGTCCTGTATTACGTTGAACTCTTTGCCCTCTACCGCACATACGTCTCGAATTCTCTTGCAAAATGGCTTCTCGTCATCATAAACACAAGCTCACTGCTCGGTCGCCTGAGTTTAGGGCATTTTGCTGACCGGCTAGGGTCAATCAATGTGCAAACCGCTGTAGCTCTAGCGAGCGCCGTGCTGACATTTTGTCTGCTGGCCATCCGGGCAGTGCCCTCACTAGTGGTGTACAGCGTATTGTACGGTTTCGCAGCTGGCGCTTTCATGGCGCTTCCCGCCGCTGGGGTGATCAACCTGTCGGAAGACAAAAGCAAGATAGGCACACGACTAGGCATGACGCTTGGGTTCGTTGGAGTGGGAGTCCTCGTGAGCAATCCGATTGCTGGAGCCATTTTGGGAGACGGCCAGCATCAGGATTGGGTTGGCGTGATTTCATGGTGTGGTGCACTGCTGGTCACTTCAGGCCTGGTCCTTGCAGCAAGTCGAATCACGAAAATTGGGTGGGGATGGAGCAGAGTTATATGAAATAGTCGTTTTCTCGAGATCAATTCAGCCGGGTGTTTGATCATGTATGTAAAGCATGGAGAACGAGTAATCGGAAAATATGTCCAAAGTTGAATTTGTTCAATCTAATATTTGCTAACAGTTATGAGGATTCCCTCCCTTATTCAGACCTGGATACATACATCAATTCACTCGGTTTTTTGAAACAAGCATACAGGAGCACGATATGGAGAAGCAATATATGGACAAGTTCACGGTGCCGGTGCCAAAGCCGCATGAGAGCAAGAATAGTGAGCAATTGAAGCTGCCTATTCAAGAAACCTACGTGGACGGTGGACCAGCCAAGCTTGACGCGGCTCATTCATACTTTACCCATCGAGGAGACGGAGTGAGCGACCAAAGTGAAACCTTGATCAATGAAGCGATTTTAGCCACATGCAACCTTGTTCCACATAGCCAAAGTTTGTATCCCAAACATGAGGAAGTGTAAAACAACGTAATCATGGAGCACAACAGCCAGCAACACGCTTTACTCGCGTTCGGCCATGCGAATTTAGGGTAGCCAAGTTTGGATCACCCAAAACTCGTCCGGCAGAGTTTTATCAAGCTCGGTGCCTCAATTAAACCTCTATGTTTTGCACATGCAGGTCAGATAGCTCAACCAGTAGAACGCCGTAATTAGATAATGTTTAAGATCGATTACTACTGAAAGAAAAAGCGGGACAACACAGGTGGATATTGTTTGTTTGTGTCAGAATTAGCCTCTTGTTTCTTTTTACACATTCATAGCAGTCGAGCCGGAAGCTTAAAAGCCTCTTTTTAGCAATGGTATCACAACGCAGTCCCGCTTTTTGTCCCTTTCCTGTGAGCGGCCGAAAAGGCTGTTTACTATACGATCTTAAGTGCGAGTAAGCGCTATTATCATGTCGATTTGTTTTGTTGCCACTTGAGCTTAAAAGGCGCAAGATCGCCGTCTCGGGCCAGTGCCCAAATACTGTAAAAGGGCGACTGGTCCAACCTCGTAAACACCATGATGCGGGGAAGCAGATGTTGAATGCACCATTATTAAGAAAGACCAGGGGACGTTGGATAGTGTGTGTGATGCGGGGATACCATCTTTCATGCATGCATGATACCCCAGGCCCATATCCGGCACCCGTACAGGCATACAAAAAGACAACAAAGACGACTCCCAAGCTCACAAGAGACCAAACGCCCTCGACACCAGAACGGACGAGTCACCTACTCCAGATTCTTCAAGTCATCATGCTGCGATCTCTACTGCTCGTCTGCCTTGCCGCTACGGCGCAGGCCCTCACCATTCATACACCTCGCAATGAGACCTGCTCAGCTCCTGTTGTCGATCTTGGATATGCTAAATATCGCGGCGTTAGACTAGAGGCCGGAATCGACCAATTCCTGGGAATGAGATACGCCCAGCCGCCACTTGGAAATCTCAGGTTTAGTGCACCTCAGGACCCAACTCCAGAAGATTCGATACAGGATTCAGTCAAGGTGAGTTTTACCCATGAGCCATGAAGAACCAGCCAAACATTAATAGGCATCATTAGTTTGGTCCAATTTGTGTAGGTGTAGACGAGGTGGTCGATGCTGGCCATAGCGAAGACTGCTTATTTGTCAACGTATTCAAACCATCGACAGCGACAAGCGACTCAAACCTACCAGTCTGGCTGTATATCCAGGGCGGCGGCTACTCGAAAAATGCGAATCAAAATTACAACGGCACAGAAGTGATCAAACAATCCGGAAACAACATTGTTTTTGTCAACTTCAACTATCGAGTCGGTGCTCTCGGGTTTCTCGCAAGTCCCCAAGTGAAGCAAGATGGTGCCCTCAATGCCGGGCTCTTGGATCAGAGAAAGCTCTTGCATTGGGTCCAAACAAACATCAAAAAGGTATGTTCAGCTCCTACTCTTCCAAATCTTCTGCTAATTATGGTGTTTCATTTCAGTTTGGTGGCGACCCGAACCATGTCGTAATACACGGAGCCTCAGCTGGGGCAGGTTCCGTGGCATATCATCTCACGGCATACAACGGTCAAAAGGACAACAACTTATTTGTGGGTGCTGTCGCTGAGAGCCCATTCTGGCCTACACAGAGAACCTTGGAAGAAATGGAGTTTCAGTATATCAGGCTACAACAAAATTCGGGTTGTGAGGACCTGACCTGCCTGCGCTCTCTGGATATCACCAAATTCCTCAACGCCAGCAAAGTCGTCCCTTTTCCCAATGCTGCGGCTGACGTGCCAAAGCCATTATGGTACTGGCTTCCGGTTATCGATGGAGACATGATCACGGATCACTTCTATAATCTCTTCAACAAGGGCCAGTTTATTCATGTGCCACTTCTAGTTGGCGACGACAGCGATGAGGGAACGTACTTTGGCTACAATGCGGGAACACCTGAGGAGGTCAAAACGTTCTTGAAGAACAACTATCCCAACCTGAGTACGAAGCAGCTTAACAAAATTACCAAAGTCTACAAATTTAAGAAGCAACCAGTGCCACAGCATGCCGATTATTTCGCAGCCGCAGCTGCAACTTACGGTGATGCTACCTTTACCTGTCCAGGGATATTCATGGCCTGGTCCTTTGGACGACACTTTGATCAAAATCAGGTATTCAGCTACAGATACAATGTTCAAGACGATGGAAATATTGCGCAAGGATTGGGTGTCCCTCACGTATTCGAAACAAACGCCATCTTCGGGCCTGGAAGCACGAACCTCCCTGCGGCTTCATATTACACGACGAACGCGGCGATTGTTCCAATCACGATGAAGTACTTTACCAGTTTTATTAGGGCGCTGAATCCAAACACGTTCAAGGACACATCAGCGCCGATGTGGATTCCTTTCGGGTCGTCACAGCGTATTAAGTTGGAGACGAACAGCACCGAGATGGAAACCCTGCCGCAAGATGTAGCCAAGAAGTGCAGTCTTTGGATGAGATTATCTTACGCGATGGGCACTCGCTAGTATTGTTGAATAAATCTCTTCGGCTGCTCTGGTTGTTCTCGATTGGCTACCTTGTTCTCGATTACCCACATGATCCTGCATTACGGATGTCGCTATAGCCTGTCAGTATTGCACGAAACGACCCTTGTTCCTTTGCATGCATGTTATGACCCTGCAATTTGGGACTTCTCAATGACATTATTCGCACTGTTGAGAAAAATAGAAGGGAAATGAACACCGCCGGAAAGCAAAGAAGTCTTTATGCTCTATGCATATCATCCCGCCTCGCGATGGCGATGTATGAGTAAATTAATAGGCTTAGTTTAAACAATGGGGTATTTTTTAAAATAAAAAAAAGTTAATACAACATGCGTAGATCATCGCATGTAAGAAAATGTGTCAAACCGACATCTCTTGTAGATCTTGAAAAGAAGACACGACGTCAAACCAGTGTCTGTAAACCAATGCGCCATCCGAATGCAAACTTTTCAACATATTCGCCTGTCCCGCATCCCAATCATGTTCCCGGTATCGCAATGAATCGTTCAACATTTAAAACGTCGACTCGGATCCGTGGGTCGATTGGTGGCTGCTTGGTGGAGCGGCTCGAATGTCAGACACCAATCCCGCCTCGTCGTGGCCCAGATCGATCACCGTATCCTGCAGCTCCTTGTCCACCGTCAATGTATCGACATGGAATGATCGGGTCAGCATGATCTCGCCCCGTTGCGCGTCTCCCGATGTTGATCCTGTCTGTTTGAAGTACGATGACCCTTTGGACTGTTCGGTCCAGAGAGCATTGACAGCTGGCAAGCAAGCGCATATTAAACCAATTCCCACCTCGGCGTTGCTTGTTCGAGTTAGCTCTGCACTCAATTGTCTTCTCCATCCTACAACATGGTGAACCTACCCAGACAAGATAACCTTGGTGAAGACGTATGTTTGGTTCGGGGAGTTGCCCTCTCGAATGATGAGTGCGAGTCGATAGATACCGAACGCCGTCGCGATTCCGCCAGCGCAGAGCAGACCAGTGACTCGCAATCTCTTTCTTCTCGGTAGCTGAAGGGACCAGGTAAGGGGTGTCGGTAGCAGCAAAATAACAGTGTCGCTTAGCACACTTATGATCGCGTCGGCGGTGATGATAGCTCTCTGATCCAGGCAATGCTCCAGATGACCCTTCCAATACTCGCTAATCGGTGTGCAAACGAAGACCTTGATGAAGAATCCGGAAACGTAGTAGAGAATGATGATTACGATAAGGGTGTACACTCCCATGAGTGTCTTTTTATGGACAGAGCCAAATACTCGAATGATGATGATGAGCAGTGCCAGTTTGATCGTCATGGCCGTCGGTGCGTAAAAGAGTGTGGCTGCATAGGAAGACTGGACCACAATGGTTAACAATAGACATCATAATAGTTGTCTGCCGCCGTACTCACCTGGAAGAATTTCTGGATCTGGTCTGGGGGCACATATTCTTGGTCGATACCACCGCCGTACGTGCTGGCTGTTACGCGACATGAGTCTTGTCTCTCACTAATTGACATAGAGAAACTCACCTGCAACAGACGACCCACAGTATCCCATAAAAAGAATCTATATTCTCTCTTAGCTTCAGCTCCTCAAAGAAAAGCACACCCACAGTGTGGAACGTACGAATGAGGCGTATGTCGCATCTGCATCCAGTCAGTTTGGTCCCAAATCTCAAGCTCAGCCAAGTGCACCTACAGTCATCCATAGTTATGCCACCCCCGAGGACCTTATGCTTGGCGTATATGCGTGCCGCCACAAATATCGATACGAAGAAAATTGTCAACGCCTGTACGACATAATTGACCGTTTGGAGAGCAGTATCTGGGTGGCTCATGTCGGCGGTCGCACCCGGAGGCTGGAGGGCGGCAGTTGGAGAGCTCATCATGACCGTAACTCATTCGAGATGTTCGACCCTACGAAAGTCCAAAGAACTTCAAGTTGAGGGGATGAGCTTGACATTAATGGAAGACTGCGTCTATGCACTGCAAGGTCGTAGGGGTGAAGTGGTCCAGGCGGGACTGGGTCTCCGACAAGGAATGACAAGGGACCCAGATCCAGACAGCAGCGTATGTCATCCTTGACTTGTTCGGGTCGATCCGTTATAATAAACCTACTTGTACTATAGGGCGTGTCTCTGAAATACAAATATTATCCTTGTTTCTAGCTCACATTTGACTTACTACAAGTAGTAGTCCAAAACAAGCTCATTGTCTTGTCCGGTCTCCTGGGCCAGCAAAGCCAACAAAATTCACTGCGACATCCAGATACTCGTACTGCGATAGCCGCGGGGTTGCGGGCGCTGATGATTTGGCAGTTTAATTGGGCTTAGCCAGGCTGAGAAAGGCATCTTTCGGCAGGCTTAGTCTGACATGGGTGAAGAAGAAAAAAGCAATCGTTGAATGCAGACACTGGGGGGACGTTCATTTCAAGCGAGTCAGGGCTCCCGTCCCCGGCACACAATCGATATGAAGAGGAACAAATTTCACACTGCATTGAGACAACTTTTCCCGCAGTTGACTTGCAATACGGACGAGTGCCGTTCTAGATAAAGTCCGCACCATCCCCAACCCAGACCGTTTCACGGAAGAAAGACGTCCGCAGCTAGTTGGCGTCGCTTGACCTTGCGGTGACACACAACCGTTGAACGCGGTCAAGGGACCTTGTGATGGAACTGCATCCCATTGGTACACATGAATCTTACATCCCATGTCAACTGCAACGATGGCAAGGGACCCAGGTCCTTCGTGCAGGAGTCTAGTCTTGGGGTCAACTCTCCGGTTATCAGAGACTAACGATTCATGCCCCCTTATGTGCACTCCGCTTTTCTCCTGTCTCTCCAAACTTTATTGACATGCTAGTATAAAGTTGATAGTTGTGGTGAGTTCATCGGAAAATTGACACGATTCCCCAGAATAAACTACATCATTAGATACCAGACAAGGCGCAGCTAACTGTCCCAGGGAAGCAGATAAAGTTATTGCGGCCGTTTACAGAAGCTTGGCAAGATCCTAGACAAAGTCTCTCGAACCGAACTGAAGCCAACCTCGCTCATGATGGGTGAAATAATCGATCTCGGTCTGGAATCCAAGCTGTTTCAACCATTGACGATTGCCAACGGCAAGATAATTCTGAAGCATCGAGTCATCCATGCACCCCTGACGAGAAACCGCGGAACCCCTTTGAAGCCAAACTCCACGTCGGAGAACCCCAACAGAATCTGGTTCTCCAATGACCTTATCGCTGAATATTATAGCCAGCGGGCAACTGATGGCGGTTTGATCATTTCAGAGGGCCTGCCACCCTCGCTTGAGGTAGCGTTCTTGGACATGGTTGTAGATATGGATGGTTCAGCTAACTCCTACAGGGCAATGCCATGCCTGGCGTGCCAGGAATCTTCATCAAGAAGCAAGCAAATGCTTGGAAGAAGGTGGTGGATGCTGTCCATGCCAAAGGTGGCTACATTTACGCCCAACTCTGGCATTCCGGCCGCGCCAACATCCCGCATCTGACGGGCTCGCCAATTGTGGCACCTTCAGCCATTCCTTGGGACGATCCTGAAGAGCACTTTCCGTACCCACCTCCCCATAGCACCTCGCAGGTGAAAATATCCGATCATCCTCCCATTGAGCTAACCGTCGAGCACATCAAGAAGACCATTCGTGATTATTGCGAGGCGGCCAAACTGGCAATGGAGGTCGGTTTTGACGGTGTAGAACTCCATGGAGGGAATGGATACCTGCCTGAGCAATTTCTGAGCTCCAATTGTAACAAGCGCACGGATGCCTATGGTGGCACACCAGAGAAGCGCTGCGCATTCGTCATTGAGCTTATGCAAGAGCTGGCAAAGACAGTAGGCCAAGATAATTTGGCCATTCGCCTGACCCCATTTGGAGTCTTCAACCAGGCCCGTGGGCAACAGCGTCTTGAGACCTGGAGCCACCTTTGCCTCGAACTGAAGAGAAGCCTCCCCCGCTTATCATATGTTAGCTTTGTTGAGCCCCGATATGAACAGATCTTCACCGAGGCTGAAAAGCAAAACTTCCTTGACTCCTGGGGTCTTTCTGATATAGACCTGTCGCTGTTCCGCAGCATTTGGGGCGACACACCATTCTTTTCCGCCGGCGGATTCGACGACAAGAACTCTTGGGCGGTTATTGAGAGCGGCAAGTATGATGGGTTGGCGTACGGACGTCACTTTATCAGCAATCCCGACCTCGTTGAGAGACTTCGCAACGGCTGGCCGCTTGCTCCGTACGACCGGTCTCGGTTCTACGGGCCATTTGAGGATCCGGTTATTGGATATACAGACTATCCCGCGTACAAAAAGAAAGCAACGGTTCAGAAACAGTGGGAACCGGCCAGGCCAATCAGGGATGTATCGGCAGCACCAAACTGATTCACATGCCAAGACGCACTCATTTCACTTGGCATTGCCCAAGGCGGCAGCGTGCCTTATTTGTTTTATAGTTATGCTATTCTAATTAAGAGCCCCAATTCCCTTTTCAAGCCTTTCAAGCGAGTATCAGAATGAGATATTAATATCAGTTGCTGCTGAAGAACCTTCGGCCCGGGGGCACGGTCTGGTCTGGTTTTTATCCTTGCCCCTGTCGGTTTTGGGTGGGCCTCATTTCGTAAGTGGCCCCTTTTTGTGGAAGCCCTAAATGGTCACGGGACATTGTAGGACGGGATGCTTGAGGGTTATCATCCACTCGATGCTCCATATTAGGAATCTGGCTCATGCGTAACGAAATTCGTATTGGACAAACGGTACCGAGGGATCGACGAGACCCGTCGGGAAAAGCTTCCCCAACCTGGCTCCACAGGTAGGGCCAAGAAGACACCCTTGTCAGGTGAGATTCTGTTTTTCACCCCGACAGTTGCATGATTTCCTGCCTGTTTCAATACCTACCGTGCGCCCTTTTGGTCAGTTTCTTCCAGGGTAAAGAGGTTTTTTTTTTCCGCTTGAGGAGACAGATCGACAGTTCGATCATCCAAAACGGAATGAGGGGGACCAAGTGCAAAAGAGATTGAAGGCAATGAGCGGTATCGAAACCAACAAAAACACAGTTGCCAGATACTCCGTCTCCTTCATAACGGCGGTGTCCCTTATCTCCCATTTGAGAGTATGATTTGCTTGTTTGACTGCCCAGATACCTTATTGGCTGTGTTTCAGGGTAGGAGTCAAGATGGGTGAAACGTGACACGGAATGTACCAAGCAATTCACCGGGCTTCTGGGATATACCGAGACAATGAATTGAAAGGGGATGATATTACTCCGCAGATACCGGTACACCCGAGATCTAACTAGTCTAACATCTGGTGAACGCCACTGGTCCGGGGCCAACTCCTTTGGATAAAGTTCGATAACCTGACTGTCTCTCATCTCGTATCATATTTGATGGCTGAAATGCATGCGCCTTAATCGCTTGATGCGGGCATGGGTGTCGGTGCCAAGGGCGTCGGCATGTATTTGTATGACGGTAGCCTGATGTCAGCTCATCCTTGCTCGATTTTGACAGCAGCATCGGTGATTATGGCAAACGGCTATCAGACCACCATTAATAAATATCATACAAATATGTCCGATCAGCAAAAAGAAAAATCATGAGCTGCAGTTATACTTGAGTGAGTGGGTGAGCATAGTATTTGGATAGCATCAGCGGCAAACGTAATCATAGCACGGCGTCAATATCATGTCATCTGAGGTGTTGTTGAGATGTACATCCTTCCTGCTCGCTAGTTGGTCATTTTTAGTCTTTCAATGGTCTGGTAATTGATTGCACATGAGTGTACAAACTACGTATTATACATTGTACGTCATTGAGAGCTTGGAGGTTTACATTTGCTTTTTAGGCTGCATTACCCTCGTTCGTTTGAGCGGGACATATGAATGAATCACCCTTCTTCATGTGCCCTTTGAAATATCCATTCACAGTTATTACCTGTATGCTATAGACGTCTACTTATACTGGCATTATGAAGTTGAACGAAGACCGCCATTTCTCAACGGGCATATCTGCTCACCGGAAGAGACGGTTGAGTACCTTGGTTGAGAAAAAAGAAACAATCGCGACACCCCTCACGGTTCGTGCTGCATCTCTTCATTTTGCTTTTGTACTCTCTCGTGACCCCATATGCCTCAATCTTTAGTATTTGTGCCCAGTCGAGTGTAACCAACACTGCTGGGGCAGACCCCATCTTTCTCTGCCGGGGGGCATGCTGGCCACGACTCCATGTATACTTGCTATCCAAGAGTGAGCATGCAAGGATAGATATCCATTACTAACTATGATTTGCCAAAGACCTTGTTCCTTGGTATAGCGGCCGTCGTATCTGATGATGGCACAGCTACCATCTCGCTCGCGATTCGTGACAATATCTACCTGGTCGACTTCTCCGTCAAAAACATCAGGTCGACTGGCAGAGCGGACGAAAATGGCTTCATTGCAGATTATGTTCTTGAGGCTGTCAGTTCGTATGAACATGATAATTTCTCCAAGATTGTTGGGGCCGGCCTGCCTGATAATCTTAGGTCCATAAGTCCATCCTTATGCTCCCGACTATGGCTTGAGTTGGATATTGTACCCATCGTCTTGCCATTGGACGAGCCAAGAGAAGGGATGAAGTTCTGGGATGATAAGCAAGTAGAGGAACAAGCAGATTCCATGTCTCGAAAATGCATGATGTAAGTTGTGATTGACCCCCCCTTTTTATATAACTTGTAGGGCTAATTACCGCCTTTCGTGCTGCACAGTTGCTTCGGACCCTCTATGCTTCCTTTCCTCCAGGTGGGATGGTACGGTAAAGTCGAGGTGGATGTTGGTTTCCGGGCGCATCTCACCACGCTAAAGAATTACGAGGAAACATGCCAACAATCATCATGGAAGGCTGTGAATTTGTTTGCGAATCATCTGAAAGCTAAGAAGATCAAGATTGCTTTCTTCAGCAGCACCCCACAGGGAGGCGGCGTTGCGCTCATGCGGCATGCCCTCGTTCGTTTTTCAAGATTGATGGGGGTTGATCTAAGTTGGTATGGTTAGTGATTCCAAATCTCCAACCCCTAATCATATCCTTGAGTGAATGGCCCTGCTGACCGCTTGATACACAACAGTCCCAAAGCCCCAACCTGGCATCTTTCGCATTACGAAAAACGTCCACAATATCCTCCAAGGTGTAAGCCAATCAGAACAGCGTATCTCTCCACAGGATAAAGAGGCAATCATCAAATGGATCACCGATAATGGCAGTCGATACTGGTTCTCTAAGGGTGGTCCGCTGTGCCCCCCAGAAGAGGGTGGTGCAGATGTAGTTATCGTAAGTTGAGTTCTTTGCATTTCTCATCAACGCCTCGCAGTGTAGAAATACAAATAAATAATGCATATTGACTGATGCCAGATTGACGATCCTCAAATGCCAGGCTTGATTCCGTTGATCAAGAAACGCACACCTGATCGACCTGTACTATACCGATCACACATCCAAATCCGAGGCGATCTGGTGGCCAAACCTAATTCACCACAGGCTGAAGTGTGGGATTTTCTCTGGTCGAGCATTAAGCACTCAGACATGTTCATCAGCCATCCCATCTCCAGTTTTGTTCCGCACAATGTGCCTAGTGAGAAAGTCGTTTACATGCCTGCGACCAGTGACTGGTGAGTTATCGACAGATTCGCTTATCCTAGTCAGATATGTACTAAGAGATCATTTAGGCTTGACGGTTTAAACAAAAAGATCAACCAATGGGACAATGGTTATTATGAACATCTTTACAATACAAGTTGCTATATTCAACGAATGACAGAGCTGAAATGGCCAGATCGTGAGTCAACACAATAGGGCAACAATGTTCATAGCTAATCCAAGGCAGGAAAATACATTCTCCAAGTCGCACGTTTCGATCCGGCGAAAGGTATACCTACCGTAATCGATTCATATGCAGAATTTCGCCGCCGATTGGAGGAGAAAGGGGTCGCGGACTACCCTCAGCTTGTTGTGTAAGTATGATGGGAATGAACATCAAATAACCATCCTGCTAATTTACATTGTTCTGTTAGCTGTGGCCATGGATCGGTTGATGATCCTGATACTAGCATTATCTATGACCAGACTATGATGCAGTTGGAAGGAGAGTATCCTGAGCTGCTTGAGGATGTCAGTGTCATGCGCCTCGACCCCATCGATCAAGTATTGAACTGTCTGATTGCAAATGCCCACGTGGTTCTTCAACTATCGTCTAGCGAAGGATTCGAGGTCAAAGTTTCAGAGGCTCTTCACGCTGGTCGCCCCGTCATTGGCACACTTGCCGGTGGAATCCCATTGCAAATCCAGGATAAAGTCAACGGCTACCTCGTCGAGCCTGGTGACTCGGAAGCCGTTGCAGGCCACCTTGTGGATCTTTTTACTGACGATGAGCTACACAAGAAAATGAGCCAGGCAGCAAAGACTGGTGTTAGTGATGAGGTGGGAACGGTTGGCAATGCTATCGCTTGGTATTATTTGGCTTCTAAATGGGATGAGATTAAGAAGGGTGCCAGTGATGGCCTGAAAGGCAACAAACAGTGGGTGCATGATATGGCACGCATCGAAGCTGATGTGCCATACCGGGATGACGAGAATCGATTGCCTCGAAACATTGGTTGAAACAATCCGCAGTGAGGGATAGCTGAATATGAACCACTTCTCTCACAACTGATGCGTTAATATTTGCATATCGAGTGTTCGCCATTTAAAGATAACGCATAAGAAGTCACTGAATTTTCACGACTTTAAAATACAAGGTCTCATGGTAAAGCAATTTGATACATGGGTCCTTTCTTGTCCCTTTCCTCCGTCCGGCCAACGTAGACATGTCTCGTCACTCAATTAATGACCCTGTCCCAGTGGGTGAGACAAGCGGGCCTCGTTCAAACACGACGCCATGTCATGCCCAGCCTTTGGAAATAGGAGAATATGGAACCCTTTGGAATGTATCCTAAATACTTGGATTCCCACCAAGCCGCAAAGGTACCTGCTCAGAAAGGATCGTTAGATCAAAGGGTGCGGGTGCGGGTGCGGAACAAAGAATTGGTTGGCTTACCTTCAATCGGGCCAAGCTCCCCAAATCCGAGGAGTTCGAGAATAAATGGTGTCAGCGCCACCAGTATGCCGAATGCTAATACAGTAACAAGCACGGCACTCGCAATTCCCATGGGATGCTCTTGGGCAAACTGGTACAGCTCCGCAAAGTCTTCCTGCGCTGCAGCGACAACATCATCATACGCTTGGGCCAAGGCAGGGCCCATCTTCTCGCGACCGCCCTCCAGGGTGTGCACGACACCCTTCAGAACGTTCTGGGCGAGCCACTCGGACCATCCTGTCGCGCTAACTACCTCGTCAACATCCCTTGTAAGTACTTCGCCTCGCTTCTCAGCCTTGCGCAAGATGGCGACGATTTCGGCAGCGAGCCTTTCTGCCGTGATATTTGGCTGGTCGAGGTATGGCTGGGGATGGAGAGATGGCTTTTCGTCAATGATTCGGACGGGATGGTTCTGTTGATCGATATGAGAGTAAGCGTCGCTGGAGGGACCGCAAGGACCACAGAGCAGTTGGTTAAGGAGATCCATCACCACGAAACCCTTTAAAGGCGCTAAGATGAAAGTTTAGAGCGGATCGGGAATATCGTGTGGATGCTTCAACGACAGGTGATTGCGTTAGCCTAGATGAGGATGGATTCCAACGTTGGGCTACAAACTGTTTTTAAGCAGAGGGAGGCCCACCGATCAGGGTGCGGGGTCAGCTTGGTCAGGCACCGCAAGGGATGGAATGCATCCAGTCACCATGAGTGGCCAGTTAGAGTGAAGTCAAGGCCGTCCATTCGGCCCTGTTTACATCCCACGTTTCACAACGATTCATTGGACATTTACAGCCACTGCATGCGTGCAAGGCGCGTCTGCTTCAAGGCATATCTACCTCCTGACCAAAGTTGTACTGCGCTATGCACTGTCATGAATATGGCTATTCTATTGCCATGTAATAGTGCCAAGTCTGTCGAACTTTGACTCTTTCTCTTGCAGCTGAAATACTGGAGGCGAGTCTGGGTGCTGAGCACTTATACCCACCTGGATCTTCAAAGTGGGAGGCGAAATTTGCACTTGATATACAAATGATCAGCCTACCGCGTTGTCTGTTTTTGTTCATTCATTGTTTTCTGTGACTCTTAATTCAACTTGAAGATCGCGTGAGTGCCTTGTTCAGGCGGCTGATAGGCGAATAAACAGAGCCTCTCCACCAACAAATTGTGTGCAATGTAACTGGTTCAGCCGGCATGCAGCTGGAGGCCGCAATGCCTTGCCCAGTTTATTCATAATACCTGGGGCCCCGGTTGCCATATTTTTGTTGACTCTCATGCCCGCCTGCGAATACCATACGCCGTCACAATGCCATTGAATCAAAGGGAACTCAGAGGGGCACAGCGCCGGCTGATGAGCAAGTACAAGATTAAATTTGTTGGTCCCATTGAGTCCCTCGCCCGAGAAGATCAGCCTGCCAATCACGACACAATCGTGTCTCATATCCGTCGCTTGGGCAGGACGGAATTCGCGCAATACCACGAAAGCATCACAGTCGATGCAAATGAACGACCATGGAGGGAGCAGATTCGTCATCGCGCTCAACGCATTGCTGGACTTGCAAAGAGGTGCCTTGACGCAAGGAAAAATGAAACAGGCTGGCGCATGGCGTTGGAATCTGAGATCGTTGCCAGATTCACTATTGAAGTCGCATGGTTAGTTGTTGAAACGCTGCATCAATTCCCTCCCCATTAGCTTCCAGTGCCTAATGCTTCAAGACATTAGCCGTAAATGTCGCGGGAGGTTGTGGCGGTCTGAACAAGAGGCCGCGCGGGGTTTGGATGAGGGGAGCCCGGGGTTCGAAGCCTACAGCCTGAAAAACCGACAAGAGAGAAGAACACCATGTTCGTGTAAATCCGATAGGCACAGAGAGGATTCGTAAGTGTTTTCCAGAAAAAAACGACCAACCTTGTGAGACGGTCTCCTGACCTCATCTGCAGAATGGAGCAGGGTATCAACCCGCTCTTTGATGATCTCGCTGATGAAGCTATTATGTACTCGGAAGAGCTGCGATCACAGCTTCCAAAGCAAAATGAGCGGCCTGACCGCGTGTATGGTTTACGAAAGACTAGGCGGCTCGAACGTATACTCTGGAAGGCCGACAAACGAGCTGGGGCGGATGGAAAATTTATCGATGAGACCTTGCGCACGACACCATTCCGTCCGGATGGTGAACCGGTTCTCTTTCCCTTCCTAATCATGGAGGCCAAGTCTGAAAAGGGGGGCAACTCATTTACCGATATTGAAATACAGACAGCCTTCGCTATCCGCGAACTACTATTGCTCCAGGATGAGCTGAAGCTGGCAGCACAAGCTGGCGATGAATGGGAAGGAGGACCTTTGATATGGTTCTTATCGAATAAAGGAGAACAATGGAGGGTATCTATTGGCTACATGGACACAAAGGGTTCTGAACCCCGTTTTGTAAGTGGCCTTTCATTCTGGCAAGTCTTCAAAATGTCACTGACCCCAGGCAAAAGCTCGTCGCAAGGCTTTGGCACGGCACTGTAGACTCAACAGAGGATGCACTTCGACTTTTGCTCATTATTGACTACATTTGCGACTGGGCTAGAGATGTCTATCGCGAATCTGTCATACAATGCCTCAGGTCTCTCATTGTCGACGATTCTAGGAGTCTTGCTTATGACAGCGACATTTTTTCTTCGATAGACCGTATCGATCAGTGGGAATTCCAAGACCCTCAAGATCAACCCCCAGCAGAAGGTGGAGTCGCATCGAAGGGAGAGTGGGATTTATTGCAGACACATGATGCTTTGCAAGGAGTGATGCGTGATATTCGGTACATTCGAATGCGCTTCATTGCGTTGTACATTACGACAGACAATGTGGACTACCTGCTGAGATCTACCAGCTCAGACCGTGAATCGGCGCAGATGAAAGAACACTTGTCCCAGCTCTTGAAAGGATCCTGGCGTATTCGAAAAGATAGTCTAGCTGACCTGGAGTCTATATGGACGGGGAAAGACCGACATGAAGTTGACGATTCAGTTCCGCCGGAGAAAGAGTTTCTGTTCACTGGGACTCTCTCAGCATACCTGTCGCCCGACTGGCAGCCGACTTTGGAACTTGCATGCATAGCCATTGCAGATGACTTGGTTGATGTGTTCAGAGACTCCTCAAGCAGTCAGACACGAGTCGGGCAATTGCATCTACCATTGATAGAGAGTGAGGCACTCGCATCGTTTTTCACCTCGATACGTCATATTCCCGCTACCGACATTCTTTTTGCGTGTATCAAAGGTATTCGACATTCTACTGTTATAAAACTGCATAGAGAACTCATGGGGTCCGCCTCACAAAGCGTTCATTCAGTTGATGGGTTGTCAGCATATAGAACAGGAATGCTTAAACCTGAACTTGCTGTGCTGAGTCCGACTCTGAGCGGAAAAGTGCACAGCTTCATATCCACAGTGTATAGAAAGCATAAGATAGGCCGACAAGAACCTTCATCATCCATCTTCAGAGTTTCTAGCCAGACTCAGATCCACGATATACTGAGACGGCAAGGAGATGTTGGCGACCACAAGTGGATCTCCCGCTTTCAGATACCCAAGGAAAAAGACAACCATTTTTTGTTCGCACTATCGCAAACCCGCGCTTCATCGACATCTGTGGCTTCACATGCCACGCTATGTATCTTTGTCATGAACGCTACCGTCACCACCTCGTCGCTAGTGGAGCAGATAGAGAAATCCAAGGACGCTCGGCAGTTTCTGGTCAGCAAATTCGAACATCAGTCTGGATGGGCTCGCACGTGGAATGAGAATATATCGGCGGTTCAGTATGACGGATTCCCTCAGCTGCTAAACTCATATCTTGAACATTTGAGGGGAACGGAGATCGCTCCGCTACGAATCAGTGGCACTGAACCTACAGAGCTGGAGCTAATGCCGAATGTTGAAAGAGATATAAGCTCAGCCTCAGAGAAACGCCCAATCATTGTGATTTATGATTCGGATAGCGAGAAGGAAAGTGCTGAATCTTTTGGTCGAAAGCGCGTCAGAAACGAGCATAGTAGATGATTGGCAGGATTGCCGGTATGTTAGTGAATGAGGGTGTCAATACGCGTGTGGCTAAAGATTCGTCATCTAATTATGAACACTCCGTGTTTTGCGCACGTCAGGGCCAAGCGCTGCGATTGCATTCATCTGTCGCGGTTCGCTTGCGACTTCATGGCCTTTGGCTCTTGAAGTGTTTCATTTGTTACAATGACAAACAAGTTGAGCTGAACTAAGATTTAATGGAAATCTTCACACAAAGCGGGTTATTTGTCTTTCCATCTTCTCCTCATTTTTGTCTACTTTGCCCTCTACCATACAACCTGATGCTTTTGCCGTAGACCGTGCCTCTCTAGGGTAAAGAGCATAGGGGGCATCTCCGGACGGGTCTTGGCTCCGGATCATCGGCGCGGGGTTTAAACTCCACTACGGCCCCGTTTCCGCCGGGCCGAACCGGGCCTCTCTTGTGTGGGTTGTTGAACAAATGCTACAAACTTAGTGGCATGCATACTCATACTACAACTCCAAGTATGGTCAGCATTGGAAGCTCTGTAGCAGACAGAAAATCTGGTCACTTCTCATAGATAACAAAAGAGGGGTGATAACGTTGAGGCACACTTTCAACTGCTACCTGACCATTTCCAGTGCGCGCAACAGCTGTTTGCGGGCCTGGAACAGCGGGATAAGAAGTCAGCAGAAATAAATTGCTCAGTCATGGTTACAGTTTCATGCCGTCGGAGCCGCGTTTCATGGCTGCAATTAAATCCTGAGGAGGTGATAAAAGCTCATTCTATAGAGGAGTTAACGACCTTCCGAAACGGGCAATGGTTGGTGCCATGTGCTCTGTTCTTCACATTCGGAGTTCCTCTCTTCTTTTTGTGTTCTTGCTCCATCATGAGCTTCAAAAAATGTGACTTTGAGTAAGAAGACTTTGATGTACGCAAGATATGAGCTCAGCTTTCTATTGGGTAGATTCTATTTTTCATCTCCAACCATCCGGCATGTTGCATGCATCTTGATAACGACAATGAGGGACCCTGATTGCTGGTTCTTGCGTGACGCTGCGGGGTTACAGGTTTGGGTAGCTTCCAGATCTGTCGCGTGCTCACACGTGGGTCATGAGATTTGTCGCATGGAATCAATGCTGCGAACAGCATGCTTGGCTAGATCCAACGGACGCATCTGGCAGAAGACAATATAGGTTGCGCGTCTTGTGTCTTGCACCTAACAAATCTGGCATTGGGGATGATGCCCCATCCATCTCATGAACTCCTCGATTCAGACAAGGGCAAGGCTAACAAGGCCGAGTTACCGAATAACCCAGGACTAGTCCAGGAACGTGCGATCTTGTGCCCGGGCGTTCATCCAATGACTGTTGGTGCGACTTCTCCATCGAGACTTATTCGGCTCTTTATTGAGACCCTTGACCCACGGCTCAGTCACTTGATTCTGTCCCATCTTAGTGAGCTGCTATATCTCATGGCAGTTATCAATGATACCACGCGGTTTCATTCAACGCACTTCCATGTAACGTCGCCTTTCCGCATAATGAAGGTGTGTGGCATTCGGTGGGCACAGGTGTTTCGACAATTTGCATGCCGGGGTCATCTCATCGTCTAGAAACGGTCCATCCCAAGGCTCTGCCGAGACTGTCTATATGAGGAACTGGAAGAATAAATACTGAATGAAGCCCCCAAATCGACCCTTCTCCTCATCGCCATCACCGACGAGCATTCTTGCAATCTGAATTTTCCAAGGGTCCTTGACGGATCGCCCCTCCTTTTATCACTCTGTTCTTGTACATACTTACCACTTACCTTGTATATACACATCTCACTGTCTATCCCTAAGCAATATGCATTTCTCTACTCTTCTGTCTGGCCTTGGCCTTCTTGCAGGCCTTGCCTCAGCAGCTCCCCGACACCTTGCGAAACGTCAAACCGCCAGTGGCCAGAACGTTGTCTATTGGGGTCAGAACGGTGGCGGCACTGTTGAGAACAACGATCTCTCCGCCTACTGTACCTCGACTTCGGGTGTTGACATTATCGTTCTGGCGTTCTTGTATCAATTCGGAAACGGTGGCAACATCCCATCAGGCACGATTGGCCAGTCATGTTACATCAGCACTGCTGGACAGGGCCAGAACTGTGAAAATTTGAACGCTGCTATTGCTACATGCAAAGCCAATGGCGTCAAGATTATCCTGTCCCTCGGCGGTGCTACAAGCTCCTACTCCTTGAGCTCACAAGCTCAGGCTGAACAAAATCGGCCAATACATCTGGGACTCCTACGGCGACTCTGGCAACACGACTGTGCAGCGTCCGCTGGGTAACAACATTGTTGATGGCTGGGATTTTGACATTGAGGTAAACGGCGGCAGCAGCCAATACTACCAGTACATGATCGCTAAGCTGCGCTCCAACTTCGCTTCCGACCCTTCACGCAAATACTACATCACCGCTGCACCTCAGTGCCCCATTCCCGAGCCTAACATGGGTGTCATCATTCAGAATTCCGAGATTGACTACATCTGGGTTCAGTTCTATAACAATAACAATTACGAAGTTCCCTGCGCCCTTGGTATTAATGGCGACGCTGCTTTCAACTACAACAACTGGACTAGCTTCTTGTCTACCACACCCTCCAAAAACGCCAAGCTCTTCATTGGTGTGCCTGCCTCTCCTCTTGCTTCAAATGGCAACCCATCCGGCTCTGTCTACTACGCAACGCCTGAACAGCTCGCCGATATCGTTAATGAGTACAAGACTCAGCCCAACTTTGGCGGTGTCATGATGTGGAGTGCTGGCTTCTCTGACACCAACGTTAACAACGGTTGCACATACGCCCAGGAGGCCCACCACATTCTTCTCACTGGCTCCCCTTGCTCATCTGGACCTATTACCTCCACAATTACAACTAAGCCAACCCCCACACCAACTACCACGACTTCGGGAAGCCCTCCTCCTGCCACAACCACACCGGCCACCGGTGGAACTGTCCCTCAGTGGGGCCAGGTAAGCATCTCATCTTCATAATCCTTTCATTCGAGCGTTGGAGCTAACGAGAGATAGTGCGGCGGTCAAGGCTATACAGGCCCTACTCAGTGCGCTGCCCCATTTAAATGCGTCGTATCAAGCCAGTGGTGGGCTTCGTGTCAGTAGGAGACTAGAATATCTCTTTGTTTGCTGTGGACAGCAATTTAGGAACAAGTTTCCCTTGAAGTAGACGATGAGGGCTTTTCATTCTCATGTACATATTCCATACCTTATCACTGGCGGATAAGATATTTGTTACATACAATTCCCATTTCATCTCTGGCTAATCTATATGAGCGCTGTATGAGATGTGAACCATCCCTGACTATCTCTAATTCCAGCATTGTTCCCGGCGTCAAGAATAATTTCTCTTTTGCCTCATCATTCTGTCTACGCAAAAGAAACTTGTTGGTCAGCCAGCGCTCGAATGGTATCGTGAATGGGCCTCCACTTAAAACCAAGCAGCTCAGTGGCAGCTTTTGCCTCAGTACCAAACTGTGGTGGTCCATCGGATGACAGCTGCACATTTACAGACGGGTATTCTTTTTTGATCAGATCCGCAATCTCTGTCCATGTAATTTTTGGACCGGAAGCAATGAATTCGGTCCCGGATGGAACCGACGACTTTGCAGCTCTTACGGTCACTTCCGCCACATCCCCTACGTCGACTAAGACTGATGGGAACCCTGCTTGTCCAGACTGCAGTGAATTCCAGAGCCATGCATTGATGCCATCAATCTCTTTTGCTGTCTTTTGGATTAGACTGTGGCCAACAACAAAAGTGGGATGTATAGTAACGACGCTGAAATTGGGCTTGTGCTCAGCGATCCAATCCCGAGAAGCTTGATGAGCCAAGATCTTCGAGGCTTGGTACATAGCTCCGCCGGAATCCGATGCTACTTTCTCAAGGTCTATGGGAAATTTCTCCCCAGCGTTTTCTGTTTTCCATGGTTACTAAGATTGCTTTTGGACAATGATAATCTCATACATACCCTTGACATGGTAAGAGGGGTTTCCCAGGGCACCAAGAGGGAGAAGGCCCAGAATGGATGACATGATGATGATCTTCTTGACACTGGGTGCAGCTTCCGCAGCTTCAAGAATGGAGACAGTCCCTTGAATGGCAGGTTTCAGATAATCTCTTTGCAGATCGGATCCCTTCCCCACCATAGGAGATGCAATGTGAAAGATGGTGTGCACACCGTCCAAGGCATCATGAAAGGCGTTTTCCCTTGAGAAGTCGGGAATTGTGACAAACTCGACAGCAGCACCTGGGAAGAGAGCCTTGAGATTGTTAATTTGTTCAGGCTTTCGGACACTCAGCCGTACGCGGAACCCATCATTGAGAGCAACGCGTGCAATCTGAGAGCCGATGAAGCCAGTAGCTCCAGTAACAAAAGCGAGGGGTGAGGACATGATTCAAATTGCGGTACCGAATGCAAATAAAAAATTTATGCTGAGATATGTGATCCCTACTCTCTTTATATATTCTCTTTTGACTATTAAACCGCCGTATGAGGCGATGGGTATTGGACTCTATTGCGTTTGAGGCGAATGTGAATGATGCCATCACAATAGGATCAGTAATCTGTTCACTAAGAAGTCAATAGAAATATGACGAAGATGCAAATATGTTTCCGAATCATACGAGATCATAAATATAATTAAATATTTCTCATCATTTGCCCAATTGGAAATACATAATAGTGTTGCTGTTCCACCATGATGATCCAAGTCCCCCAAAATGAAGATTACTGATCATTCGTGGCCGAGGTGCCCACTACTGGCAATGGCTTTTTGATTACTGAACAATGATGATCAAGTTTATTCCACCGGCTCTGGATGAAGGGAGATGATTTCTACGTAAGTACTATCCAACTGGATTATAAAATGTACGACTTCCCAGCCGTTTACATTTATTTAGTTCACTTTAAATATATCATAAAAACTCGGTTTACTACAATTATCTTTGCAACATATTATCAATTTCATTGTCAACATGCCTCTCTGGGTCGTTTATCATCCTCCTGGAACCTTTTCCGACGATGAGTCGAAACAAGCCTTTTCCAAATCTGCTACTAGCTATTACACTTCCGCTGGACTTCCAGCGTTCTACGTTATTGTTGAATTCATCCAAGTGAACCAAAACAACACATGGATCGGAGGAGAGAAACAGGATCCGAACCGGCCTTTTATCAGAATTTCCATTGATCACATTGCTAGATCAATGCCAGACTCGGATGAATATCGCTTGAAAGCAACGAATCGTCTTGAAGAGTTATTGAAGCCTCATATCGCCGACAAGGGATGGGCATATGAATACCATATCGACGAAACAGATAGACGGCTTTGGAGAATCGATGGTTATGTTCCTCCGCCCAGTGGGAGTGAGGCGGAAAAGCTTTGGTTTGACAAGAACCGTGCCGTGCCTTATGAGGGCAAGGCTACCGTGGCAAATTGAGTTAGTAACAGGAGTGGGCTGTGCAGTGGTAGCGAGGCACGCTTGAATTGACTCTATATTTTTACAAAGATACAAACCCAAGTGACATGTTAGTTCATATTCACCTGCTTCATAGTAAAATAATATGTAAGGTCTACGAACGAATGATGAAGGGTTCGAAGACTTGAGTCGTCACAGATAAAGACTTTGGGGTTATGTCAGTAAAAGATACGTTGCAAGAACACAATATGCCAATCACTAAGAACTTGATCAGCCCCACCTCTCTCTCTCTCTCTTATTGGATCTAGCAGTATTGTCTCATCGATGTGCTAATAAAGATCATCGGGTAGATCCGTGACCGTCTACTGACGGGTAGCTCCCTGATCGAATGAGTCAACTTTGAGTCACACGAAAGGGATTGAAGGCAGGAATCATGTGAAGGTCTTGAGATACATGGAGATCACTCTCGGTCACAAGTAACCAGTACGGATTGAAGCAGCTATGCTTCCTAAACTCTGCTGCCTTAACATTTGAATGATGACGACGCATGGCTGATAAAGGCCAAGCTATAAGATCAAGACAGGCTTGCAAAGCTTACGTCAATGGAGGCATTGATATTGAGCTTTTACGAAATAGAATCAAAGCAGTTTCAGAAAATATGGATCAAGTCTTCTCTTCATTTAGCTGTGGTGTAATCACTTGCCATCTGCCTAGCTATCAATGGGTTCCATTCCGAGGCAAGTTCTCTAAAGGCTATGAGACCGGTATCGGTAGTATGGAAGGATATGGAGAGCCCAACTCCTCAGCCGTTCGTTTGTCGTGGCAGTCCAAACGGACTTTTGCTCTCGTGCATGTGGGGGTGAATGGAGAGGCCACGTCATCGAACACGTCGAGACGAAAATATTTTGCATCACTAGATATCTTAAAGGATATCTACCCGCTAGGCTCCAGTATTTTAGCCCTTGCCTCTGTTGGGCCTCCGCGATCACCAAGACGTTGCTTCAGATCCTACCCTGCTGCAGATACTAGCTGCATGCGGGATTATGACATATCCTTAGTCCCTAACCAATCAGTAGAAGCAGAAGCAGAAGCTATCTACATGACCCAATGGCAGAGTGTAAGGAATGATGTTCCTAGTTTCTGGGTCCATCATATGCATATGCAACATAGTAGTATTGTGCAATTCAAAGCTATTTATATAACTAAAGATGTGATGCAGCCACGTCGCTGTTTGAGAATATGTGAGGAAGATTGAACTGAATGAACGGGTGTAAATAAAATCATAGCTGCGTCGAAGAATATTGAATACTCGATTTGTCTGGAAATCTCCCAAGGACTCCTACTCACCATGATTATATCATAATTCATCTTTCACCATGTCCCAGACGGGACGTTAAGTCTGTTCCTTGGAATACAACCTTATAATCAATTTAGCCTGGTCTTGCCTGGACCCGAGATCCGTTTTTTTGTCTAACTCTTGCCGCCTAAAACAAGCGTAGACGATTGGTGTAAAATTGACGTTATGATTCCAAAATCTTTTACACACCGAAATTGATTGCATACACAGCCCCCTTAAGCTTCTTAATGATGGGGGTTGCGGTGAGAGCTTGTCTAGAAGCAGTCTCCACACTGACCCCTACTCCGTTACCTCCACAGCTTCAGACACTTCCGTCTTCTCTTCCTGGTATTACAATTGGGGGCCTTTTTCTTTTCTCAAAATGCTTCGAAAAAAATAATCATTTGTTCTTTCGTGATTAATAACATCGTATTCGATGAGAAAGTGACTGAACCAAACCCTTGTCTTTGCCCGTTGAGATTTGGGCGTTTGAGGTAGGTGTTGGTTTGGCTGACCGTATCACCGACTCGCTACACGGGTTGATCACATGTTTGTTTGAGTTTAGTGCAAGGAGGGGGAGGGGTAAGACATGGGGGAGAAAAAGTGATGACGATCGCAAGAGATCGAAAATGCATTTGTTGGTGTGCGTTGTCTGCTTGCCTGCAGTGTTGATTAATTAAATCCATCATGGGAGTGCCATCGGACAATGATACGCGTATGAAGGGAGAGTGCATGCATGCGTCAAATGCATGATAGAATGTTCAACAGTAGGTAGATAATGGCAGCCAGAGTTGATTGGCAACCTGTTGCTCTCAAGTTTTCCGTCCATGCGTTATCCGCATCGTATAGCATGGATCACCGTCAGCGGCAGAGGGAAACATTGGATAAATACGAACAAGTGTTCAATCAGCTTTTCGGTAATTTCCATAACAAACCCCTGCGAATCAATGACGACGTCTAAAAATAAACCCTGTCAAGTCTCCAAGCAGGGCTGGTCCTCAGCCTCGGATTTGTCTCAAACCTCAAACTCACCAACCAACCATGTCTCAGAAAGCCACTCAAAGGTGTCAGGCACACCAGCACTGACCACTAGCTGCAGGCAAGGCGTTTGAGATCTCTGTATGGACGATGGACCTTTTTGACAGCTTGTTTCTCAGACATCGGCTATGCTGGCCTCGTGTTGGTGCATTACAATCGGCCGAACCTAGGCAGCATCCACACGATACACCTCCCCCTACCGGGACAACGTAAGAAAACGGGGTATAGGTCCGTTTGTGGTCTTTGAAATACGAAGTAAATGGAGAACATGTTGAAATTGATGGTACAATGGGTCGTGCACTGCGTGAATCTTGAAGGCACCAGAGACATAAATACGTAGAATTCACGAGATATAACAGAGAGCCAATCCAATCAAGCCGTTTTTTTTTTAGTTATTGCTCATGTCTATGAACAACTCTGTCTACTAACATCCCAATCACAATGTTGCCGACTCCATGGAGATATCTCGTCCCTCCGGACAATGCGTCGAGAACTACTTTGACATCCGAGGAAGCTCTAGCGTTGGCAAAAGACAAACTAATGCACCATCAGTTATTTACATCAACAATACATCACGATGTCTACTCTGCTATTGATCCGTCAAGTTCGGGCTTAAAACAAAATGGACGAGTTGTGTTGATCACTGAGGCAATTAGTCCCATCGCTGCTGTGAGATTACTCTCTATCCTAATTAACTTTTATGGGGAGCTACTTCTGATTCATTCTCACAGGAACATGCCAGGAATTTTGCCAAGGCAGGTGCTAAAGCTGTCATTCTAACATCTCGTCGCATGGAGAATCTTGAAGCATTGAAATCGGAGCTTGCCATGAAATACCCTTCAACCGAGGTGGTGGGAGCTTGCTGCAACTTTACCTTGGAAGATGAGGTTACACAGCTCTTAGGGGATGCAATTGCCAAGTTTGGAAGCCTTGATGTCATCATAAGTTGTGCAGCCCCCACCCCTTCGTTTAAGAAAATTGGGGAGTCCGATATGCAAGAATGGTGGCGAGATTTGGTGAGCATGACAGGCATTGACCAACAGGCTGATTACTAACTATGTGATAGGAAACGGGCGTGAAGCCTCTATTCCTGTTGAGTAGATTTGCGGCAAATCTGACCGGAAGGTCTGTCACCTTGATCAACGTCACCAACGTAACCGGCTTGGAAACGATTCCTACAAGGTCCAACTATTCCATCGGCCAATCAGTTGGCTGCCGCTTGATGGAATACATTCACTCAGGTCAGTGTATTTGGGTCATTGTTGATATCGGAATTGATGACGTTAACAATGCTTAGAGCACCCAAATATCCGAGCATTTAACCTCCATCCTGGTTACGTTATTGGGGATGGACAAACCGGCAGGGTGGAATCCACAAAGCGAGATACTGGTAAGCATTTACTCCCTTATAGTCAACAGATCTATGGACTGACACATTCGTGTGATCCAGCTACCCTCTCTGCTGGTGTTGCACTTTATCTTACCACGCCACAAGCCGACTTTTTACGCGGACGTTTCATGTCTGCCAACTGGGATATTTCTGACCTTGAAGAAAGAAAAGACGAGATTTTAGGTCAAAACCTTCTTACTACCTACCTTCGAACCAACGTTGGGCCGGGAGGGCATTTGGATTCTTTTTGAGCGCCGCATATTGTCGTTTTGTTTTGAGCAATATAGGTATAGAGAAAACTTGTAACAATAGAAGTTGTAATATTTAGTCATAGAGTTTGCATTCAGCCATATCGAAAGTCAGGATTGACATACAATGCATGGAAAGGGTGCAGAACGAGAGTGAGCCTAAGGGTAGATCATAGATATAAATGCAATTCCTAGTTTACAACGCTGGTATTCATATTTCGCATAATTCTGAGTGTGGCTGGCACTCTCATATCATTGTAGCAAAATTCTCTTACAGTCACATCCAGCGCGTTACTCCAAGCTTTTCAAAGGTATGTGGTATCTTTGGCGCGACCCATGCGTTGAAAAGCCTAAAGATGATAACACGGCATTATGATTCAACTGTTGTTTACCAAGTCGAACTTGACGCTCCCAAGCGGACTTCCTATGTAAAAGAAGCTTTGGGATACATGAAAACCACAGATAAGCTATAAAATAACAATATTTACGATTGCATATAAGGGATCGCCATAATTCAGGAATATTTACTTGACGGCTTCGCCACTTCGTTCCGAGTATGCTGCAGCGCAACTTTGGCCTACCGATTCAAGCACGAAAGCTATGATGGTCTCAATTCTACCGTGGCTTAGACTTAATGTATCCTATAATAAGAATAGTCTCTTTGTGTTTATGTTATCTTTTCGCTACAGCAATCGATATATGGCCAAATTGCCAACTCCAGGCGCGCCCGTGTCTTTGACCTGAATATTCAACTCTTTATATATGTTTACACTGTCTTAAGACAATTATATATATATTTCGTCGATTTGGTATGGTGGCTTCCAGTGGTCGGTTAATACACGACTTAAATGCTGAAGATGTGCATGCAAAGAGTAAACTCTAATGCAGAGGTCGTCATCACGATGTGGATAAAAGGTCTTTTGCCAATTTTATCATGAAAGATCATATACAATATTCATCAAATATATCCCACTCTATAGACATTTTTAGCCCATCTGCCATCTCCGATATATATAAACACCACAGTCCTTCTAGGACATTGAGGGAAAAAAAGAAACAGAAAATAAAACGAAAAAAGAGTCTCTAGGGCAGACTCAAAAACAGCTTCAACAACTTCTCATAATTGGGCGTGCCCAAACCAGTGACGGGATCCCAGCCGCTGACGGCACTGAAGCCCTGGGTACCGCAGCCCGGGTTGTTTCCGTCGGTGATGTCGTTGAGCACCGTGGGGTTCTCGTACAAGACTGGGTTAATGAAGCCGACGGGGCCCTTGCCGACCTTGATGCGCTCCTCGATGATTCGGTTGATCAGAGAAGCAAAGATCGGAGTCGACGCTGAGGTACCGTCCTCGCGGGTGCTGTTGCCCTGGACCCAGACGGCAATGTTGTCACCGTTTGCGGAGACATCAGGATAGCCTCGGCCGTTGCGATTGTACAATCCCTTGCTGGTGTTGTAGTTACCATCAGTATAAGATGGGTATGATGGGTTGTGGGCCTGGAAGTAGCTGTCAAGAGCCGAGGCCTGGTACTTGGGAATGGGGTAAATGTTGGAGAATCCCTGCAAAAGATACTTGTCAGCGTACTGCTTAATTAAAATAGCTCAATTGTTCAACTTACACCGCCGCTGCTGTAGCCAATTCTGGGTTCATTTGCAGCGCTCTCAGGGTCAGAGGTTGTCTTGCCAGGCAGAATCTTTGTCGCACCAACATTGGTCAACCACGGACAGCTGTTGGGGAACGCGGGAGAAAAGGCATTGTTGCTACCCAAGCAACCCTCCGCAGCACCGACTCCATCATCACCACTGGCGACCAAGATGGAAACGCCCTGCAAGCTCAGCTTCAAGAATTCGTCGCATTGGCGTTGTTGATAGTAGGCTGGGAGGTCATTCTCCTGGCCACCGTAGGAGATGGAAATGACGTTGGTGGGCTTGAAGGTACCGCACATGGTCTTGCCCTTGTAACCGCCCTCCTGCTGATCGGGGTAGACGGGGTCAAGCTTGGCATCATCACCAGTCTCGCCATAAGCGGAGTAGGTACAGTAGGATCCGTCAATGGCATCGAAAAAGGTATTCAAGAAACCTGCGGTAGCTTCCTCGCCCTGTTCGCTAGTATAGTATGCGTCATCAACTTGGAAAAGAGTGGTTTTCTGGGGGTAGATGATGGGATACGCGAGCTCAAAGTCGAGGTTGCTCTCGCCACCAGCCTCCTCAACAGGTACAGGAGCGACGGCACCATCTATCAAGTTGAGAGTTGGGCCAGTGCCCTTGGGGACCTGTGGTGCGAATTGGGTGAAGAAGTTGTCAAAGTCTTCTTGTGCGTAAAAGTCGCCCCACTCAAAAATGCCAAGAGAGTTGTTGGCACTGACCTTAGCGTTTGGATCAGGAGCTTTGAAGTTGTAGAGTGCCTGAAGGCAGGCCGGGGTAATGATCTTGTCGCAAGTGGAAACATCCGAGGCTTCCCAGAAAGCTGGGAGCTCAGGGAGGGGCTTGCGGAGGGTAGGGCGACGCTTGGAAGTTTCAGGACCACTACGGCGGCCGAGAGATCTTCGAAGGTCCATGGTGACTCCCTTTACACCAGGAGTAACGTAGTGAATGTGCTCCGTGATGTGCTCAGGGACGTGATACTCATTGGCGCTTACCAAGGCATGGTCCTTGCCATCATGGTAGTACTCGGTGTGCAGCAGACCCTCGACCTCGCCAACGGAGGCATCGAACGCAAGCCATCCCTTGTTTTCGCTGTGTGTGATTCTATCCTCATGAATGCCAGACTCAACCAGCCATCGCTTCACTGACTGGACCGCCTCGTGAGATGGCTGGAAAGCCTTGATGACCTCTTCTTGGCTCCAATGCTGGCCATACTTGGGCGAACTGGGATGAGACACCTCCATCAGCCAGTCCTCTCCCTTGGCAAGAGCAGCAGCGTTCTGCCTCAGTCCAATTCTCACGGGAAGCACGACATTGCGTGACACGCGAATGTTCAGCTCTGGGTTAGGAACATGGCGCTTTTCATGGACAACATGTCTTTTGGGGATTGAGTGTGCAGAGGACAAGCTCAGGAGCGCGGCCGCCTGAAGGATAGCGGTGAAATGCATGTTGAAGACGACTCTTTGGCCTTGAAGATGAGCGCCAGATGTCGTATGCTGATGAGTGCAAGAACTGATGTAGATTTAATGAATGGCCCTTATCTGGGCAGAGATATTTATTAAATACTTTTTTGCCGTCTACCATCACCACAATCATCCCGCATTGTTCCCCACTGCCTTACTGATAACATGGTAACTCCGCAATAGCGCATATCAACATTGTTGAGCTCCCTATTGTGGGTTCGATGTCTTGTCCAAGGTTACATCCCCAAGCATCGTGAGTGCCGTTTGCCGTGATGCCCCATACTCGGCTCCTCAGAACGCCGCCGGGAGATCAAAAGGTCCTACCGGACAACCCCTAATTCGTTCACCACTGCGCCCTGGGATTTCGGCAGCCATACCGTGGTCAGCAAGTGTCCACGGACTGACTAGTGAGATTCGGGAAGGTGGTCTCACAAAAATGCTCGTGAGTGATACGGAGGATGGAATAATCGCTCTGACTCGAGGAAGAAAACCCAATCTTGCAGCCATGACATCCGGGAAGAGTTGAATCATTGCGGCCAATACTTGCTTGTAAGAGTGCCAAGTACCTGTATACAGTAGGCCTTGCCGCGGCACAAAATGTGTGGTGGTAGTTGGGAGACCCCGATGAGGCTCGTCAGCAAGGCATGTCTTGGTTGCGGGGGATTTAGTACTAGTGACGTCGATCGAAGGATCATTCGGAAATAGCCGAGTACCGCAGGATTAGCTACACGGATGCTATCGACTGGAGATGAGGAAATCATGTGATGGTGGAGACTCTTCCAGCAGTCTTGGACATCACCCGGGAATAGCTAGGATTAGTATCCAGATATAAAAATACTTGAAGGGATAAAAAGAAATCAGACTGTTGAAATAGATTGATCAACCTTCATTCAGATCACAGCCACTTTAAACACCAAGTATGATATAGGGTAGGTGTTGAGCGCTTGGGGAATCGCGTCGTCAATCCTTTACCATCTACTTCTTGGACGTGGGAGTCGCGTCCTTCTCAAGTTAAACTAAGCTGATGCTTGCATGCGCGATTGGATGTTGAATGGACAGCCCCGAGATCCACTGAAATGGCTGTCGGTAAGAGAATAAACAATCATGTCTCAGTCTGCTGTTGTAATCAACTGCAGCTCGGCTTACTGCTCCACGATTATAAAGCGAGAAGAATGATAGATAGGCCATGCATGGATGCACTCCAGTACTGGAAATTGACCTTGTCACCGTTTTCCACCATAATACATCTATTTAATAGGGAAGAAATATGAATGAGTGAACAAATGCACAAACAAAAAGAAGAATAGCGGGCAAAAAGGTAAATCGAAGCGCGTGAGCGTTGCTCCCGGCAGGGCTTGAACCTGCGGCCTCCGCATCACTAAAACTTGGATATGATATCCAGAGTATTAGTACGAAGCTCTAACCAACTGAGCTACGGAAGCTTCGACGATTGATGGAAACGGCTTTCATCATTGAAGCTCTTGAAGCATCGTAGTCACAGTTCTATGTTGTCCCGCTGCTTGGTACAATTATCGCTGGAAAAGATGAGAGGCAGTGATGCTTTGAGTTTCAATGTCTGGGAAAATGTAGACGCCTATAGGTTATCCATACTGTTCAGCACGTTGATCGCTGTCATGGCGGGGTTGATGCCCCTCTAAATGAACCCCTCTAATCCTCCTCAACTGTTAATAGTGAGAGACAGCAACATCCTAGCAATACATCAACATTTCACAGATGGGAAGTGATTGCGCATTAAATACGTAGCTAAGCTATTTATAAATTGATAATGAGTTATGTGTTTACTCCTCAACATTCATAAGACCCTAGGTTGTGCCATAGCTTCGTCCCGTATCCGGAGAGATGTTCTGGAGTCCCCATAGTTGCCTACGGAGGCACTGCTCTGCCCTCTGCCGCGTCAAATACGAGGACGCTGAATATCTGAGATTAATTTGAGTTTAGCCGCTGCATCTAGTAGATTTATCAGAAATAATTCCTGCTTAAGTTAATAGAGAGATGAGTCAGCTGCAGATCAGCCCCAGGCATTACCAATCTTGAATCACATCAAGGGTATTTATTTCTAAGGAACCCCTCATCTCAACTTACGCCTGGAAACCTGCATTATCTCCTGTTCTTCCAAGCCTCATTTCCTGTCCCTACTTTCAAGATCCGTGAGACATTATGGCACCTCACTTGGTATTCGGCGCGGCTGGTATCGGTGAGTCAAAGGGTGTCTATTCGGAAGAATGGGAAACATCCGAAAAGACCACCGAGTTGTACTCGGCACTTCAGAGATTGGGAGTGACTGAACTTGACTCCGCCGCTGGGTACCCTCCTGGCAACTCTTGGAGTACAGAGACAGTTCTTGGCCAGAGCGAGGCTGTAAAGCAAGGCTTTGTCATTGATTCAAAGATTATATATCATCCAGGCGTTCCCTCATTGAACAAGGAGAACATCAACGAGAGTGTTGCCAAAACTCTGAAGTTGATTGGTGCCGACAAGGTCAGGACCTTGTATGCGCATGGGCCTGATCCTCTCACGCCAATAGCTGACCAAGCTGCTAACTTTCATCAACAATATTTGGCTGGGAAGTTTGAACGAGTGAGTGATTTCCTCTGAGAGGAAACCTCAACTAGGGGTGATCTAATATGAGCACTAGCTCGGATTGTGCAACTACTCTACCACGCAACTGGAAGAGTACTTTTCAGTTTGTGAGGAGAAGGGATATATCAAACCAACGGTATATCAAGGATGCTACAACGCCTTGTATCGATTTCCAGAGAAGGATCTGATACCACTCCTCCGACGACACAACTGTGTATTCTTTGCATTTAGGTGAGCATTATTTACAGCCAGCACTTTCTCCATGCCATATTTTGAGAATCGAAAACGTAAAACTTTTGACCTGTGGCTGCGCCTATGACTAAAATTTCCACTCAGTCCCCTCGCAGGAGGCTTCCTGACAGGCAAAGTCACCTCCTCTACCGACACCGCGAACCCAGGTATTCTAGAAGGCACACGATGGCGGGGCGAAGGAACTCTTGCGCTGTACGTCGCAACTTTCGACAAGCCTGTTATGCACGAGGCCATCAGAAAGCTCAAATCCGTGTGTGAGGCTTCAAGCCCCAAGTTATCGGTGCAGGAAGCTGCCCTTCGTTGGCTCATGCACCACTCTGCTTTGCAGGATGGAGATGCGATCATCATTGGCGCAAAGAGGATGGTTCAACTGGAGTCAAATATCGCAGACGCACGCAGAGGCCCGCTGCAAGGGTCCGTCTTGGAAGCTGTGGAGAGCTTGTGGCATCTTGTGAGCAGCGATGTTGAAGAGGTGAATCCTGCTAAATAACCTGTAAATTTGAAGTCATGAGATGAGATTTGAGTCAATGACATTTTCCGAGGCTGTTATAGCTTGCTGCTACAGAGCGCACCCATGTGTATAGAGGTTAAACAACAGAGTTCGTCCGACACAACTACTGCGGAACATGGGAGTAACACAAATAACACACCACGCGATGACAAGGTCCACAATCAACGTAATCTCTCGGTGGGTCAGCTCAGGTTCGCTGCCATTACTGCTTTTCTTTTTAAAGCAATACTAGTATCCGAGACAGAGCCACTCGATCGAGAGGGGGGTACTATTGATAAATATATATCACCATGATTAGAAGTTTCAAGCCCTTTTCGGGCTCACCTCCGCCGACACATTGGAAGTGAAATACACTAATACTTGTTAAATCAGCGTAATAGTACTATGCATTGATATCTTATGTATAAAGTCTTTTATTCTTTTATGGATAAGTAAACTTGCATTGAGAAAATGGGTGGGAGCATCGGTGAGGTTGTAGTTGTCTGCTTCTGTCGTCTTCCAATAATTCTCGTACTTTTGTCGCGCCATGCAAGTATAAAGAAAGGTCGGTTGATCCTCGTCTACTATTCTGTCTTCAGCACCTATCAAAACCTTATTCAATAAATTCTGATCATCATGCTCTTTGGCAAGTCTGTGCTGGTCACCGCTTTCGCAATTGTGCTATTTGCTGCTGTAAGTGACCCCTTTTGGGAGGGCCTGTGGTGAAAACCGACTGTGGATGACAACTACTCTAGAAAATAATAAGGCTGTACTAACCCTTTGCACTAAAAAGAATGTCAAGAGGCAATCAACGCTGCACTGTTTTTGCCAATGAAACCTTTCGTGATTCTAAACAGCCGCTGTACATTTACCATTGCCACTCAGAGCATCAATGAAAATTAAATAACTATCTTATAGCATTGCTACGAGTTAAAAAACGTTTAAGCTATCAATCAAGGCGACACCGATCAATGGGAGAGCTTGGCATACGTATGATTTGGTGAATTTGAACATGTTGGGCAAAGGCTAAGAGCGAAAGCGACGGATGGGAATGCCGAGATTGCGCGCAAGGGGGGGTCAAAAAAAGACTGCTGATTACGGCATATAAAATATAAGCAACAGATTGGCGTATTTGACACCCCGATGGCTGGGGCTGAGGCTGAGGCTGGCGATCCATGCATGTCGGGGGTTTACTCGTGTTCTGGAATGCGAATGCAGGGGTAATCATACTGATTTCTTTACTATACTTTTAACTGTAACCGCGGTGAAAGAATGGCCAAACTACTGTAAAGTAGATTTGAAATGTAGTATACATCTAATATCGTAATCCAGCCGGCCACGCAATCTATAGCCCTGTCTTATATCTCCATTTCAACCTTTGTTACAATCTTTAATTGCCCATCGTAGGCAAATGTCAATCATTCATTTTCTAATTATAAACTAAACAAATCCGGGATGCATTCATTACTCTCTTAGTGCACCATAGCTGCCAATGGATGTCGTTGTTAAGCCAAAGAGAATCCAGACGCAAGTGTGGCTGTCCCAAAATGGCCATCAGACAGCAATAGTTTGCTGCTAGCGTTGCACAAACCGTGTGTCAATCAACCGTAGTGGACAAAATTGGTGCCCGCGGAAAGGGTGGCGGATGAAGCTGAGGACGCCAGGTCAGGAAGAGGCGCAAACGTATCATTACTTCCAATAATGTGCATAAAATGTCTTTCCACATTCCCGCTAGACTGCGTGGGAGGACATTGAAGAAAGACAGAGATGTATTGGTATAAAGAGAGCCCAGCTGTCGCGGCCTTGACAATCTTAGTCGGGTTTCCCTCTGATCTCTATGAGCTCAGAAGCTAGACATCACAATGCAGTTCAGTACTATTAGAATTGCCTTCTTGGCCACCCTCGTGGCTGCAGCGCCCCAACTACATGATGCGCGAGATCTCAATTCATGCAATAATAACATCGCGTTATCCGCCGTCAAGCTCCTCAGAGCAACGGCCTTTTGCAGCAGCTTTCTCCACATCTCGACTGAGACGTGTATCCGCACAGCGACAGTGACGACGACGATCCCAACAACCGTCTCTGCCACAGCGACACTGACAAATGGCCAAACTGCTACGAATATCAACACGGTGGTGGTTAAAGTTATATCAACCATTGTGGTAGATGGGCCGACCGAGACAGTAACTGCTACTACAATCACGTAAGGGCATTGCATCTAGCCGCTTCTAATTTGTGATAAATATGCTAACTTGTTGCTTGCTATAAGCGGCACGAATACAGTCACGAATCCGATTCTCATTACCGTAACAAAAACAAACACAGTGTTTGTCGTCCCGTTGAGAGTCTCTTGGTTGAATTCCTCTAATATTGCTTCACAGATCAGCTACTACCTACGCTCGATCTGGTGGTCCCCTCAAGCGCGACGACGTTTTACCACGCCAGCCAAATGCGAATCCCCCGCGTCCAGTTATCCCACCTGGTTCGTCTCATTATCTTCCCTAAGTCACCTGCCATCATCTTGCTTACTTCTTCTCTCAGGACTCAAGGGTTTTGCCGACAAGGTCATCTCAACCGCCTGCAGCTGCTACGTCCCAACTCCTACAGTAATTAAAACCACGACAGTGACAAAGACGGTCAGGCCGACCGCGACTTTGTCCTTTACCGCGACTGTCTCACCGACAATCGCAACAGTCGTTAAGACTGTCACTAGTACTTCTTCAAGCATCACAACAAGCACGGGTCCTCCCGTGACTTCGACAGCAACTGCCTACGCGACCATTACGGCGACAGCACAGCCAGTCTCATATATAACAAAGACGGAAACTGAAACCGTTACGGTAACAGGCAGAACATACAAATTTGTTGCCTCATATGCCAACGCCTGTGTGCCTTACAACTATCTCTCTCTCAATGATAATGTGGCTGGCATACCCACCACGTTTGAGGGCATCTTCCAGTGGTGCGCGGCCACATGTGCTGCCGATCCCAAATGCAGTCAAATCTGGGTGGCATATAATATCCCCACTACCATCAACGGCCTATGGTGTATGACTGGTGGAAATGCGCCAAGCCAGGTTGATGATGACTACACATGGACTTCAGCTGAGATTCAGTGCCAATATCCACCAATTGGCAAAAATGGTATATGGTATAATGTTTAAGAACTATTGCCAGTACGCTGGCTAATTTTGGGTTTGTACTGCGTATTTTGTCAAGAAAACCATATAATTAGAACTAATAAATACATTGAGATCGCATATTCCTGTTTGCCAATCTGGTGTTGTATGGTTGAAACCAGTCCTCATTGTGGCCAAGAGGAGCTTCTGACGCCAGTGAGATGACTCGCATCGTTCTATTGGAGCCTCTGGAACGATTTCCACCTCTCATACTACTGCCGCTGAAAGATTTCTATTCAAAACGCGAATGCTCTCACCGAGTACTATAACACACTCCTTCTAAGCTCAGACAATCGGCATCACTGGACATCATCTTCTTAGCCTCCTGCTCAAAAGTACAAGCTATAACCCTCACTAAGCCATGATAGCAGACTATCAATGGTTTAACTCTTTAAGAGTCAGTAACGTAGACTTAGAACGGCGAGGCGAGACAAATGCCTCCCCCGTCGACAACAGTTTGATACTACCGGTACACTAGTTTATACCGATATTTGCTTCGACAAGGCAGAGACGGATGAAGAGATAATCACAACAGTCAATGGGCATCAATAGTAATTGCTGTATGCCACCCATCGTGGCACAATTCATGTTTTCATAGTGAGCAAAGGCAGCCAAATAACCAAGATGGCCGAGTGGTCTAAGGCGATGGTTTTAAGCTTTGCTTGCTTAACCACCATTATCGAGAGATGCCAGGGTTCAAACCCCTGTCTTGGTAACTGATCTTCTCTTTTTTGCCATAACACTCAGCCAGCCAAAAGACCAGCTGGATTCCCTGGTTACTTACTGGATAGTAGACAATGGAAACGCAAGACTTTAAAGTCCCGCTAAATATAGTTCGAAAGTGATCAGTCGTGATCACTCTACAATAGCTAGGTCTAATTAGTTACGGGTGGTTTCATAGGGAAGAATTTCCAAGTGCTGTACCGACCCTGAACCGCTTTTTCTAAACATGCTACATATTTGGCGCCCCATCAGGGCACCTTATTCCACGGAGGATAGTTGAAAGCCTAATGGTCAAAAAGGGGATTATCAATGTGAGTCTATCGTGGCATCCATATAGAAGTTATAATTCAGGATCAACTGATTTTATAGTAATTTAGCACAAGTGGCTTAAGCCGAGAAATAGAGCACGTCTGCTGCTCCCAAATCTACCGCTTGGCAGAACGAAACTTTCGAACCATGAGATGCCCCCAAAGTAGGTTTCCAAAATAGTAGAATGATGCCAATTCTTCTATAAGCCCCAGCGTGATTAAATTGAAATCCCAGTCAAATGGTCTCCATATCAACCCTTACACTAGCTCATGATGAACTTGACAAATTTGACGGCCTGCCACGATAGCCTTGGCTAATCATCAAAGTAAATTACGTACAGAGAAGGACTATGCAACCTTGAAGGCGAAAACAAGACTAGATTGGATGAAGCGCTTAGTGAACTCGTTGATACTGTGTATTGGAGTTCAAATATTTATTTGTTACAACCCTTGCTTAATATCGTGATGTGAACAGGGAAGTGGTAGGCGGTAAAGCAGATGGCAGTCAACTGATCCTCCTACATTCCTAAATGTGAGAGAAGGCAGTTTTAGTGGTTACCGACTCAGGCAGAAAGTACCACGATAGAGGTAGGCTCATAACTGCAACCTGCCGACAGCAGTGACCGATTCATTCCTCCTTTCTAACACGGGGTACACACTCGATCGTATGTTTACTGATTTCTGCGGTCTATATATATCCCTTGTCCATTATCTAGTGGCTTTCATTACATTCATAAATGGAGAAATAACCTCTCTCCGATTATAATTTGCATTCCAATTATATAGAAAATGCAGCATCCACTACTATGAGTTAGGAAGAAAGATATAACTTGACAGATCCAAGCACTCGGAGGTACGTCAACCCTGACAATGGTTTGAGATATTGGTGAGCAAGCCTGATATCACAGTGGTATTGTATAAAATAAGCATTTCATGTCCCGCCCCGATGGTCAAGGAAATGCGTTGGCTCCACTCCAGCAATCCAAAACAGACAAGGTCTTGAATGCATGACAACAACAGCGAAGTCGGGCCAATGCATAAGTTCTTTTCTTTCTCAAGCCTACTAGATTTATAGAGGGTATTTTTTCGCATTAATAGTTTACCTGCAGACACGTAGTATCATGTAAGGGCTATTAGACATTACGGAGAGTCTTGGTCAATCAAGAGTGAATTTGAAGCTCGATTGATCGGCTATCCGGATATGCTGGCTGATCTTTATTTCTGCGTTGAGGAGTAGAATAACTCGCCTTAATACTTGAAGATCCACCGAGTATGCAGTGCCCAGTTACCAGGCTACCAAGCCAACCGCCATGCCTCACTGAGAGGGCCTAATTGTACGGCAATGATAATGCCACCCCTCACCACCAATGTCTGCTCGAATCTTGTAGTGCTCATCAGCAAGTCTCAGCAAGTCGAGATCAATGTCACTCAGAATGACGCCGTCAACGTGAGGTTCCAACTTTCCCAAGCTCCCTAGAGTTGGCATCGTCACTTGGCTCTGCCCCCATGCATTGCAAAATGCGACGGCGGAATTGTTCTCATACGCTCGCGTCACGAGAACGCTGTCTAGAAATACAACATCTGCCTGTCGGTTCAATGCCAAGAGCCTTGGGTCCATTCCAAACATGTCCCAATACGCAGAAATGACGATTAGTTGCGCACCGTCTGCTGCAAGCTCACGAGAAGCCTCCGGGAACATAAGGTCCCAACAGACGAGCATCCCGACGCGCACGGTGCCTCCCCCAGGCAAGGGGACCTCAAACGCTTCATGAGGTGGCGCTCGCCCGGCTGTCAAGACGCCTCGCTCAATGTGCCACAGGTTTTTCTTCTGGTATGTGAACAAAATATTACCAGTGGTAGCAGCAATGAAGTGAGCCAGATTGTGCAGCTCAATGACACGCTCGCCAGAAGCACTGATGGTCTCCACGGGCTCAATGATGGTGCCGGGAACGATGTGTATGCCCAGCTCTCTGGCGAGCTCTTGGTAGCGGCCCTTGTACACCACTGAGTCGCCGCACGATGCTGCGAAATCGGGGTGCTCGGGGACCCATGATGTGAGATGGAATTCTGGTAGCATGGCGAGTTGCGCTCCCTTGGTAGCAGCCGAGCGAATCTCCGCAGCTGCCTTTTCGAAGTTTTCGGCTGGACTAACAGGCTCATCATTAAAAGATAAAATGTCAGTACAGGCAGTTTCATACCCTCATTTCAATCTAGCGTGGCGATACTTAGTTCAACTTACCTTGGGCCTGAATTGGATGAGTGCAATTTTGAGCGTTGCGGCCATGATGAAGATGTTACAGCAGGGCCTTTGTTCGTTTGGTGAGGGAATTGGTAGCAGAGAATACATTTTAAAGTGTGTTTGTTGGGCATCTATCCATTGCCACCATACTGCGCGCCTTGCCATCGGCCCACCATGCCCCCAAATCATCAGTCTGCTGCGCCGCTCGTTCTGTTTTGTTGCACATAAGTGATGTTTGTTATGGAAGCCAGATCCCTTTCTCAACCGTGTGGAACTCGAATTGCAGGCTGTATAGCATATTCTTCATCCTGGTATTGAACAATATACAAAATTCTAACCAGCTATGCGCTGCCAGGAAGTGGCTACGCAGTCGCTAGAAAATGTTACCTACTACGAGTGCAAATGACCTTGGAGCATTATCGGGCACATCGATTTTTTCCGCACTCATTGATACGATTCTGATAGCGGGTTTTGCATTCAGAATCCCCTTAGAGAACCACGGCGACTATGAGAAGTATCAAGCCAAGCCCTTGAGTGATGTGGAAAGAGGGGATGTTGAAGTGCAACAGTGGAAATAATGCAGGATGGTCAGCGCTACCACACAAAGAACTTCATTTGCTCGTCATCTATCAGCGGCCAACTCCAAATCAGAGGCGCCGCAGATCAGGAGCTCTGGAAAAACGGCCCAGGTACGACGCAATCCGACGACCAAATCATCGGGCTCACCATGCGCGACTACGGCATAGCCTTCTCTCGGCTTTTCCCAAAAGACAAATCCAGCCCACCGGGACAGGAGATATGGGAGTTCCCCAAGCCAACACCCGACAGACTACTTGCAGGACAATGCTTGCGAATGGGATAGCAACTCCCATCGCGCACCGGTGCATACGCTCTGGTTTACGAATACGACGGATATCTCATCATCGACAAATTTGCAAAACCTAATCCCGTCGTTCCATCAGATTCTGTGCCCATATGAATGGCTAATTCTGGGGGTTGCGCTGGTAGCGGTGGCATGGCGAAGATGCAGAAAGCCGGTAATTCTGTGGTGTACGATGATGGAAATTGTGTTGAATGGTCGAGTCAGACCAATGTCACCAATGATGGAGAGGTATCATCTACACTCATCATGCAGGATGATGGGGCGGCGGTGATTTATAATGAAGGGAACTAGAGGGTTTGGGGTACCAGATGAGATGTATGAAATAACTTTTCCGGTTGTAGAACGAAAGTGGAAGCTTGCAAGATCTATAGATATCATCTGCTAGGTAGTATCACCAACTAATGCCGGCTGGGTTGGGCTTGCATACGGATGTGTTCTCGTTATCATGTAGGTTCAATGAGCCTTCAATCGTTAAAGTGCCCTGCTGATTCGGACCAGTGACAGAAAAGCAAAAGGGCAATTGGATGGAAATAAAACTACCCCATTTCTCGGGCCCATATTAAGGCAACCTTGAAAGTGTTCCATCTCAGGCACCCATAGCACAGCCCAGCACAGCCCAACATGGGCCGTTATCCCTGTGTCTGTCGGAAGCATATTGCTACACTTACTCTTTCAATCCTTTTTCACTGTACAATACATTTGGCGCTCTCCTTGATAGCATAACTGACTCTAAGATGAGTTTTGGCTGCGGAGTTGGCGATTTTTTGCCAGCTATTGAGCTGGCAAACACGCTGCGAAAGACCTTTTCAGACTCCCCCAAACAGTTCAAGGCGATATCTGAAGATATACGAGGCCTTTCTATCGTGCTAATGGATGCCGAAGTCTGCTATGATCGACTTCCCGATGCTCAAAAAAAGCGATTCCAAGATGTCATCGCATCCTGCCTGAATCTTCTTCGTGAGCTTGACACCAGCTTACAGAAGTATTGCGATATTGAAAAATCTGCGGATGGAAAAAAGATGAAAAGGATATGGAAGCGGCTTACCTGGGACATGGATATCATCCGCGATTTCAGGGACAGAATCACTGCCCAAGTCTCCATTCTGGATGTGCTCAATGGCCTGACGATAAGGGAGGATGTGACCAGATTGATCGATCACCAAGAAGACCAACAACGTCAGGCTCTATTGAACTGGATCAGCGAAATCGATTACACGACGCAGCAGAACGACTTGGTGAGCCGTCGAGAGCCTGACTCTAGGAAGTGGCTTTTTTCTTCACAAGAGTATCATCGATGGATTTCTGAAAAAGGCATTATCCTTTTCTGTCCTGGTATGCCAGGCGCTGGAAAAACCATCACGTTGGCTGTTGTTGTTGAAGCCCTCCAAAAGAAATTTGACAATGATCCTGACACTATTACCGGTTTTGTGTACTGCTCATATCGGAATTATGATCAAGACGTTACAAACCTTCTCTGCAGTCTACTTCGCTCTATACTTCAGCAAATAACACAAGTCCCTACTCGAGCCTTATCCATATACAATACCCACCGAGCTCGATCAAAGAAAATCTCTAAGAATGATGCTCAAGATCTTCTCCGGTCCGTCCTCTCTGGATACACCCGGGTGAATATCTTAATAGACGCCCTTGATGAGCTGCCAAGCGAAGTCCGCACGCCATTTTCGTCCGAAATTCTTCGCCTGCACGCCGATTATGGCTTTAACCTCTTTGTCACTTCCAGAGACTCACCAAATATCCAAAACCCTTTCAGCAGAAAGGACGCTCTCATTCTCGAGATTAAGGCTAGCAATGAAGATGTACGATCATATCTGGAGGCTCATATCGACCAACTGCCCAATTTTGTGTCCCGAAACGCCGACCTGAGAAAGGATGTTATTACAGGTATCACGGATGCAAGTGATGGAATGTAAGAAACGACTCTTTCTTTCCTTGGGCAGATTAAAACTGACGTTGGATCACCTACAGGTTTCTCCTTGCCGAGCTGCATTTAAAGTCTTTGCAAGGCAAAAAGTCACCGAGAGCTATCCGAAATGCGCTTGAAAAACTTTCAACTGGCTCAGAAGCATATGACTCTGCCTATGAGGAGGCTATGAACAGAATCAACTCTCAAGATGATGATTCTGAAGTCCTGGCGAAGCAGACACTGCTGATCATCATATGCGCCAGAAGGCCGCTATTGACCGAGGAACTGACTTATGCCCTCTCTATTGAGCCGCAGAGCACTTCCATTGAAGAGGACAATGTTCCCGAGATCGAAGACGTTGTCGATGTTTGCACTGGCCTGGTTGCGGTCGACATTCAAAGTAACATTGTACGACTGGTTCATAAGTCGACACAGGAATATTTTGAAAGAAATAAGGCACGCTGGTTTCCCAGTGCGAATTCAGACATGGCTTTAATTTGCACTCAATATCTAGCCCTTGTGAGATCGAACAGAGAGGATTCAAACTGCAGTGGCTCTTCACATCACAACCCTCCCTTTGCGGATTACGCAAGAATCAACTGGGCATATCACTCTCACGCCGCGGAGAAAGAGACAGGTCCTGACGCTTCCGGAGCCGCCACTTCAATAGCAGAGTCACAGAGCACTAAGCTTCCGGATATTTCCAGACTTGGACTCATTCAATTAGCAAAAGAGATGTCCGAGTCTGCATTGATTGTTAGCTGCTCCAAAGGTCACCATGCCATAGTAGATTTGTGGTTATCTGTCAACACTTATGATATAAATAAGAAATCGAGACAAAATCGAGACTTGGGGGACGATGTGCTCCTAACCGTCGCAGCCCAGCACGGTGACATCGCCATGGTGGAATTAGTATTACAACATGGTGCTGATCCAAATTTGAAAAATTACCAAGGCCAAACCGCGCTGTATATTGCGGCAAAGCTTGGATTCCAAGATATCGTCGCAGCCCTTTTGGGTCATCATGATACCGATCCCACTCTAGAGAGCATCGATCACGATGGCGGAAAAGCCCAAAACAGCCAGAGAACGGCTCTTCAAATTGCCATTGAGAAGGGACACACTGCATGTTGTGTCCTACTAATGCAAAGGGCAGGCCGCAGGGATATTCTCTATCTGCTTCTACTTGAGGCAGAGCACAAGCAGTTGGAAACATTCTTGGAGCTTCCAACGTGGCAAGATTTGGAAGTGGAATCTACAATTGGATACCACACTATCCAGAATGGCGTTCCAAAGATGAATATGATCTTAATGCCCTCTCTTGATGATAATACTTTTAACCTTTCTTCTGATGATTGTCATCAGGAGGAGCTGGGAAACGCATTTGTCAAGGCTATTATTGCTGCAGATTTTCAAGATGTGAATGATCTGCTTCCCTACGTGGATATTAACGCAGACATCAGTCATCATCTTGAAGAAAAACAACCCATTTTCCCTCTTCACTTGGCAGTGAGGATTCCTGAAGCTGTTATTATGACGAGAATTCTTCTCTTACGAAAGGACATTAATGTTAACGCTGTTGACTACGAGGGACGGACAGCATTTCTACTTGCGGCACAACATGGCAGCGATAAGGTGATGGAAGTCTTACTCGATTCAGGAAAAGACGTCGATATCGAGAAAAGTGGTCTCAACTCAAAGTCTGCGTATGACTATATTATTTCACTTTATCAAAATCCTCGCGTCTTTAACGTTCTACTTCCATATTTTACACATGACATCAACAGGACAGATGCAGATGGATTCACACTTTTACACCGCTTATGCCGTATACTTCCAGATCTGTATTATAACTTGAGAGTTGACTATTCTTCAGCTGAAAGATCCATCTTGGCCAGTCATCTTGAGGCAATTGTGGAAATTCCAGGAGTTGATGTAAACTTCCCTGACAGGGACGGAAATACAGCCTTATTCTGGGCTATGAGGACCCGCCAATCCCACAGTGTGAGGTGTCTTCTTAAACATCCAAGCATCATTGTGGGCCCGGTTTTCCTTGCACTTTCCCCATCATCGCCTATATCAGGTTTGGAATTCAAATACAAGCATGAAGAGTTCGTTACGTGTGTGTCTCCATTTTCTCTATTCTACAGATTAGCGAGTTTTAAGGATAACATTGACATCTTGGATTCAATCCTGGAATATTTTAACTCCGGTAGTTCTCCACTCACGTTTCCGCTCAATCTCCAAGATGAAGATGGCACAACATTACTGTCATGGGTGGTAAAAATGGGCAATGAAACCACGATAAAAAGACTTCTGAATCAACCCCATATCGATGTCAATCTCCCAGATCTCCAGGGAAATACCTCTTTACACCATGCCGCTAGAATAGGCAAGGGCGTTTATCCACTACTTTGCCACCCTTCCATCGATGCTAATATCTACAATCATGATGGAGACACACCTTTAATATTAGCGATATGGAACCAACACCCACAGAATGCGGAATATGTTGTGAAAAATGACAAAGTTGACCCTAATCTCGCAAGTCTTAATGGATTGCCGCCACTCTTATATGCCATGACGTTCAATGGCGGGGCGGCCATATGCATTATAGAGTCCCTTCTAACTCTGCCAACAATAAACATTGACATCTACGACTCCGAAGGGAAAACTGCCTTGTCATATTTTGATGACATGTGGGAGACGTCGTTGCGGCGCAGCGAACTTCGCAATATCGCTGAAAAGCTATTTGAGCTATCGCGAGATGATACATTGCGACAAGGATATAAAAAATATTTTCAAGCCTAATTCTACCTTTTCTTAAAGAGTTCAGCTCATCAAAGAATAATCATGCGCTTGAATCAAGGTTTAGTTTTTCATGTCTAGCAGTTGTGCAATACTCATCTTAGAAATATTTGAATCATGCCTCATATCGCACAATGCAACCCATGATCTCCCATCTACATCTAATGCTTTTCACCATGGCCATGACTCATCTCTTGTATAGCGCACTGCTCAGAATATTTAATGATATAATTCTATCCATAAAAAGGGGTGTGCTACTCATACACAATGGACTAGCAAATCATATTCCCATCCATTGCACACACATGATTATTCATGGCCTTCTCCAACAAGATTGCAATCAAAAACATGATCTCTTAGGCAGAACTCATCAGTTCCGTTCTGTTCGCATGGCCAGTAGTAATGACCCAGATACTCAAGTCTACGAACCTGAATCACAAATACATTGACTCATATCATGTCCTCATCTATAAATTCCCCCAGTTATTCAAAATCTCCTCTCCAAAACGAATATCCCTAGAGCTTGTACCTTGTAGAAAATTGACGAGAAAATCCAGGGCATTGCCCACTTTCTCCATTCTTTTGAGGAAGAGAGGCAAGTCGACAATGTGCAGAGGTATGTAGACATCTTCCGTCAAACCCTGTCTCTGTCCCGCATGTTGGCTTGCCTGCTGAATTTTCTCCAAATCTTCCAAGTTCTCTCTATGCCACTTGTTTATGTCCTGTAATAACTTCATCGCTCTTTGGTTGTCCTGCCCAAACAACAAATTTGAAGCCGAGGGGTTCGAAGCATCTGGTTGCTGCATCGATATCAGGTCATTAGGGTCAAACATGGAACTCATAGCTATGTCGGTTATCGCCTGCCCTTGTATAGGCTCGTGGTAGACGTTGATTGAGGTCGGAACGTGTATTTGATCCTGCGCAACCGACCCTGACTCAGCAGGCCAGAAAGGAAATTGGTTCGAACGGAGGTCGATACCACCCTGCTCAATGAAATCATTAGTGAAAGTGATCATTGGTCGTGCATCAGATCTATTATTCCAGGCAGTCAGCAATGTTCCGGTTTGTTCAGACCCGAAACCGGTTCTTTAGAGACGAATGACTCACGTTGTTGCGCCATCAGATCTACTTGTCAGAAGAGGCGATAGAGCTGGTCTCATAGGAGTTGACCTAGGAATATGGCTTGTCGTCGCATGCTGTAAATTTGGGTTAGAGGGAGTTCCAGGATCGTAGTCTAGACATCTGGTTAGACATGCGCTCCATACGAAAACTGTCTGTGATACAATACTTACACGGTGTGAGCAGGTCCAACATCGCAAAGGACTCCGGAAACAGCTTCAAGAAGAGGTTGCGCCACTTCACATCATCCTTTCCATAAAATTTACTAGATATTATAGCTTCCTCTTCCTCCTCTGTAAGTAATCCAGGGCAAGAACACTCCATCTTAGTGCAATATTCGTGGGCAGCTGATTTGACTCTCCCTACATGCGCCCAACAACGCTCACAACGCTGTGAGAGGCTGTGGTAGGTTAGGACATGTCTCCTAGATCTCTTGTAAGTCATCCAGACTAATAAGGCGGGGTAGAAGTTACTGAGGCACCCACCGTACTTGAGTGAAGTTTCTATATCCACCGGACTGACTCCCCGCCTTCTTTGATGAACAATTCCAGTTATGCGACGTGTAGAGTTTGGGATATGGGTAAGCATATCTACGACTGGGATTCGGCTTGGCATCATTACCGGTCTTTCTTGGGCGCTTTGAGCCTCCGTTATTTTCCCTAGAGTCATCTCCTTCCTCGTCCTTGACGGGGCCCCGTTTACGCGAGATCAGGGCTTGCCTGCCCCCAACGTCCCCATTTTCCGTTGGTGAAGAGGATAATTGCATTGATGCTGGCTCTCCGGCCTCATCGCCCGCTGCCGCACCAACATATCTGACTCTAGAAGACTCCGGTGAGAACCGGGCAACGGGAGCAGGCTCAAGCGCTTGTCGAATGCTAGTGAGGTCCCAGCATGGTGTGTGGAGATACTGAGGCTCAAAGGAATGGCGCCGAGTAACCCTTGAGCGCCCTTCGGTCCATGGGTATGAGTGTGAGTGTGTTTCAGATGTCGAGGAGGGCGAAGACAAAGGGTCATCATCACCCTCAATCTCATCGCTTTCTTCGTCTGAGTCGATCTCCCAAACACTCTCCTCATCGTCAATCCTATGTGGCATAGTTGCACATCTTTCACGTTCATTAGCTAAGGAGGCTCGATGGACTTCATTTAGATTTTCTTGACCATCCGTCTTGTCCCCTGATTGAAGGCCTGCCGGAAATTGGTAGGGTGTGGGAATCTTCTCATTTCGGGTCGGACACTGCTCAAGCAGAGGGACGGATTTCGTTTCATGAGGCTTTCCAATTTCCATTCTTGCATGCGATAAAACAAGCGATTCTGGTTGTTCACCTAACTGCTCTTTGTAGGCGACATCTTGGGCTGTTGCAACTAGCGGCATGTTGATGGGAAGTATGGCGATTTGGGCTTGGCCAAGGGCAGAAGCGAACATGCCCCCACCAGCCTTGTCGTAAGACGCATGCTCATTCTTGAAGCTTTGCTCATCTTGGAACTTCAAATGATTATCCAGAGTGGTCTTGGAGCTGAGCGAAGGACTTGACAAGATGGATTTGGTCGCGGAAACAGTGAATTGCGTACCAGTAGAGCTGAGCTTGTCCACTGCAATTTTTCCCCTCCATTCATGCTCATGTTTCCGATCAAAATTGTTGTTAAGGAAGGGCAAGCGCCTTCCTTGGACTTTGAATTGCTTTTTGTGCTCAATGCTTGCAACTCCATCGCGAGCCGAGCTGAGACATTCAAGAGGAAGAGGTGAGACAGGCTGAGATGCTTGATCCATTTTGAGGTGAGTGGGGCGTAATGTAAGTTGGAGACTGAGGTGAAATAAAGAATAATTATTTGTACTGTTTTTGAAACGAAAAGCTCGGTAAAAGCAAGATATTATGAAGAATATTAGAGATTAATATGTAAGAACTGAATTGCGGTTGAATAACAAGATCAATTAATGCCATTACAACAGTACAGTACCAATATTTATATAACCATTGGAGTGATCATGTCCCAATGCCAAGTCAAGAAAGATATCAGCCTAGCATCAACGTTGATGGTGGCGCATCTGATGCGGCTCAGTCTCGACATCTACTCCATACTGACATGGCATGGCAGTGGATTGCTTCGAGAAAAAGAGACCATACCACTTTGAGTAAAGTCATTGCATCAAAATGTCGGTTTTGCAACGTTGATGCAATCAAGAGGACGGTGAGCTGTTGCTTAATCGCTTGGTGTGTCTCAGATGCTGCATCTTGTTGTGTGCTCAGTGTCCATACAGAAGCATGAAGCAATGGCCTCAAAAGAGTTAAAAAGGCACATATTCTTGTGAACGAAAACCTGTTGGGATGGTTGAGAATGAAAACAAGAGAAAAACCCGACATCAAAATCCCATATCAACAAGCACAAGACGTAATGATGGCCGAGCTGTGGTGGATCCATTTCCGGTAAGAGATGCCACCACCATCTAGGGTTCGGTTTAGTGAGGCTAACCAGTTCACCCATGTTCACACCTCAAAGACATCTTGAAGATACGGAGATCGTGACATCTTCCAGTCTCTGCGTCACCGGTCAAGCAGCAACATCCTGCGTGGCTGAGTTGACTCGCTTTCCTGCAGCCGACAACACCCCAGGCCCTGAACTGTCTTTACACTCATGTCCTGCACAGCCCGATGATGATATTCGCGGCACCGGCGGTCAATTTCTCATGGTGCCTGAATCGAGGGAGCCAACAATGCCAGAACTGGACGAGATGGCCAAACAAGTCATCAAGGAATAACGACCGGTGACCGACATGGACAGGCGACCAACTGTCAGCGCTGGAGGAGAGTGGCCATTCGTCAAAGTTGTTGTTTTGCATGCAGGGTGTCGGATGAAGTTGAGAATGCTTATTTGTATCGATGCAAGGCAATATTAGATGCCTAAAAACCCTTTTACTTGTAATTCGAAGAGATCAAATGCCAAGAGGCCATGAAGCCTGTTCTCGTTCATACTGTGGAGAAATCCGTGCATCTCTGTTCTTCCAGGGGGTGAGGCCACTCCAATGAGAAGAAAATACAGAAGGCTGCTAAAACGCGCTTCGAACTGCGAAGCGCCAAGAAATCGTGTACTCGAATGAAGATTTATGGAGATTCTCTCTCAAGCTTCCCTTCTATGAAATGGATGCATGAAAGGTGTATCCACGTACATATGCAGGCACGAAAAAGTAGCGAAAGCTTTGGTGGCCGTGCTCGTTGCCGCGACGGGAGTCTGTGTGCTCTTCATCCATAGTGAGATGACCCATTCATGATTGACATAAGGCTGCAGTTGGGCAGAAGCGGATCAGGCCTTGTCGCACAGCAACCTCGACCGCTATGATAACCGCTGCAGCCCCCAGTTCATGTAAACAAACTTTGGCTGTTCAAACGCGTCGATGGACGGGTGCATTATGCAAACAGGGTAGATTTGCCCCGTTGAGGTCCCCCACCTGTGCATCAACGCAAGCTACTCGCGTCCTGCAAGGCCACTGGTAAAAAACAAAGAAGTCAACATCATGGATGGCAAAAGCATGAGTTTTTTTCCCTTTCTCTTGACTGACCGCTTAATCTTGTAGTCTTCCATCCTCACAACCCATCTTCAACACCGCCACTTCCTCTCCCAATAGTCTTCAAGATGAACCCTCCCATTCATCGCGTCAAGTTAATTTGAGCCTCGTCCTTCGAGACAGCATCCATTGCCACCACACTTTCGGCAGGTCGACGACAAAGGGGCCCGTTTTGTGTTTGAACACCCTGTTCCTGAGTGCGTACTTCCCAATCATCGCTGCCGACGCCTGTGGTCGCATAGAAGAGACCATTTGGATCCCACTTTTCTTTGATGCGTAGCAACTCAGGATAATGGCTTCCATAGAAATCCTCCTGCCAGTATGGCTCCATCACGTTACCCTCATTCAGATACGAGCCACCAAAGTTGCTGGCAGGCGCAGCTTCACGCCAGGGGTCGAGGATGTTCGCCCTGAGCTCCTTGTACGAGGCGGTCATCTGTGACGGTGTAGTATCAGTTGGGAACATGACGCCCGTGGAAAAGAATGCTCGCGCATGTCGGAAGGCCGGGTTGACAGCGTTGTTGGCCTGCGACGGGTTGCCTGGGGCTAGTTGCCACCCAGCGATGGGATAGCCGGCCTCGGCGACCTTGCGGATTGCATCAAACGATCTGTTGAAGCCTGCCGGGTCATTCCAAATTTCTGCAGGAAATAGACGTGTCGCCCAGGCGCCATAGAGGTTACCTGTGTGATCGATATCTGCAGGCCAGGCTTCTTTCAATGCTGGATGGACAGTTGCGTAGTTCTTGGGTGTGTTTGTAAACGGGATCCCCAGTTCGGTTAGTCGATTGAAGAAGGGTCTTGTGATGTCGTTATAGCCATCAATGGACATGTTGGGCGCCACCTGGTAGGTTTGGTCAATCATGAATGCTCACAGATGTCTGCCAAGCCCGTCTCATTTAACAATGGCGCCACTCACTATGGATTCAATTATCAAGCCATACGAAGCATCATTAAAGTCGCGCTGTAGATGCATGTAGGTGTAAAAGCCAGCATGGCCAAATATGTCGAAATGGCTGAAGAGTCCTTTGACCCCAAGCCAGAATGTCTCATTGCTCACATCACGAGACGTTTCGAATGCCACTTTGGAAGTGGTGACCTCCATCTTGGGATGCAAGCTGACAATTACTAAGAATTGAAGTTAGCCAGTTGCATGAATTGCATGGATCGTGTATCGCGGAGGGGGATGATGTCCCACGTACCTGAGGTGGTGACACCAAACGTGCTACCTCCACCGCCTCGAATAGCCCAGTAAAGATCAGGATGCGTTTTCTCAGTTACCGTTCGGTAATTGCCATCCGCCGTCACGATGCCAATAGCCAGAATATGATCTGCCGCCATGCCAAACTTGCCAGACAGCGGTGAATGGCCTCCTCCAGCGAAATATCCGCCAGCAAAGCCTACACTCTATGGGATACCGATCAGCCAAGACGCCTTCTCAGCAGGGTAGATTGCTACCGTACGAACCTCACACATGCCACCAACAATGGTCGCACCATTCTCCTCGGCAGTCTGATACACATCTCGACCCCTCACACCAGCGCCGACATGCAAAACCTTGCCCGTGTAACCGTTAAGAGTATACTCGGGAAGATAATCGATGTCCTGCAGCTGGTGCGTCCAGATGCTCAGCGATCCCGCACCAGATGACTTTCCAAGGTAATCATGGCCAGTGTTCTTTATAACCAGACGGAGGCCTTTATTGCGGGCAAAATTGACGGCGATCTGAATGTGGGAGACGCTGGTCGCATTGACAGTATATGCTGGGAAGCCGCCCAAACTGCAGTCAGTGCTGTTGGGCCGCTTCGTGGGAACACACGACAGACCCTCCCCTCCCACACCGGCCACATGAGAGATGTAGGGTCTTCCTCACTATTATGTTCTCAGCGACGCATCATCTACCGTATTGAAGTGCACTTACTGAAACCATGGGTCAACCCAATTGCTCCTCAGCGCCGCACATTTGTCGGCATCGTAGACACCCCAATTGCGATAGCAGGGCGCTGCGACCGGCACAGTCGAGATGAGCGCACCGCCCAATGTCGCATTGAGAACACGCCATTCAGCCTGAGACGGCCAATTGGTGTCTCCAGGTAACGGCTTGCATTCGCCTTGACGAAGAACTGGGCCAGTGGTGTTGAAGGCAAACAGATGGGCAAATTCTACGGGTATACGCTCGAGGTCATTCTCTGTTAGATGTTTCGTTTCGTATTTGAACAAAGGAACTCCTGTGGTAGACCCAGCCAGGCCAGCCAAGGCCAGTTGAGCCAGCCAGCAGCCACTAAGAATGGAAGCAAGCCTCAACACTTTATGCCACCGTAAATGAATGTCGACTGCGAGTCTCAACTTTATTCTCAAACCTCGCCCTCGGGGCCGCAAAAACAGTTGACCAGGGCAGATCGAACACGGCCCAATCGACGGATCGATCAGTCCTTATAAAGAACCATACAAGCGGTAAGGTCCACATCTTCAATCACACCCTAGCAGCCAAATAATGTAGTAAGATCGCAGGCTCCGACATGCTGTGGATCTTCAAGAGCTGCAGTGAACCTGAGACAGGTCAGAGTAGTAACCCTAAATGTGCGGTGGCTTCGTCGCATTTATAACCGGACTGTAGCTGCCGCTCTTCTGCCCGAAGGTTTTAGGCTTTACAGTGCCACAAACATTGGCGATTAATTAAATCGGCCATTGAAATGGAATCCTGGTTGACCTCCTGGTGCTTTGCATGTGGGGACTTGCGGGCATGCATTCGGATTGGCGGTGGCAGGACGAGAGGGTCTGTCATTAAAGATGGATAGAGAAGTATGAGATATTGCTTGTTACATGTTGGGTTGGCTACTTACTACATCTCTTGTATCTTGTTATTTCGTATAAACCACAGCAACCTCTTTGACTTTCATTTACTCCCTTGAGAGAAAGCTTTTGGGGTTTATTGATGCGCCTCGATCACGATGGAATGGCTTACACCGACACTTGAGGATGATGTACTGTGATGACTCGTAGCATAATATCCAACCCTTGCAGTCTTGCTCTTGGTCTTGGATAGGAAAAAGAATATTGAGACTGTATCGGTTAATAGGAGATGTACATGTATAGGACACAGCTTGGTAACCGCACAGTCTGAGTCTTTCGAGTAGACCATTGATGGTAAGATGCAAGTTACCGTTGGTGAAATACAGACCAGTGAATGTGGTAGTGAGACTGTCAAACGCCCGGGGATAACAGTGAAGCTTCCTGGAAATGCCATTGAGACTGGAGGGCCAGCGAAATAAAAGCTACTGACGCATACTGGCCAGAATTCACAAGACAAGGTAGATGACGAATACACAATGGCTGCTGCAGCTTCGCCATCGGCTGACCTAAGTTACAATTGTGTGCCGACGATGCATCTAAGAACAAGAAGCCGTAGTCGTCTAGGGGTTAGGACAGCAGTTTGTGGCCCACCACAAGCTTCAGCGCACTGCAAACCGAGGTTCGAGTCCTCGCTACGGCACAATATCTTTTCTTTTTTGTCTTTTTTTTCTTTGTTAGTTGGCTTTTTTATACTTGGCTGCAGCGTACAGTCGAGAAATTAATTCATCATTTCGTTTGATGGGTAGATAATGCTGGTATAATTCTGTTCTCACAGCCGAGGCAGCTTTCCAACAAGGCCGGGATCAGTGACTGTCGACATTGGTCCTGCAAAATGGTTAAGCTGCAGATGGACCGTGTTGCTCCTAAATGCGGCTGGAAATCGTTCCGCGACTAGGTTTTGGTAGCCATATCGTGTCTAGCCGTTATGAGCCACCAAGGGGTGCGATCAGCCGGGTATACTAATCTTGCCTACACTGTTTATAAGAGTTTCCACTTACTCAGTACCTGGATTCGCAGTCAATTACTGGACAGAGATCTTGCAAGTTTTCCTGACGGTTGTGCGATGAGCATCAGAAGCACTGATCTTGTAGGTATTGGCAATCTCGTCTGCTGGATGGGGACTATTCACGCAGAGAGACGGGTGACGGTTTCGGAGATTTCGGGCACTGACTTCGCTGGCTATTGCTTACCTCCATAATTGTACCACCGCAAGGAGATTGATCTTCTCGATATTGTCCATTCTCTTGAATGGGCCATGAAATAGCATGAAGGCACAAATGTCCCTTTGTATCGTCAAAATAGCCAAGAGCTTTGCATTTCTCCTTGATGTCGGCGGTTAAGTGTGAACACCAGCATCACTCAAACATATAACGCCACAGCAATGAGACAGAATGTGGTTTGAGAAAACTTCCCTTTAATGCTCCAGAGACTTCCATCGAGCCTGATAAAGGCCTAGCATGGTGTTGCTCAACTAGTTGTATCTGCAAATCTCAAGACTATTACCTTATTATCTCGCATGTGTGGTCTGATGGAACTGTTAATAGCTGTCTTTTCTTCCCGACTACTATGTTGATATCACAAGGTGGGCTGTAATGCTATTTGGTGGGATGCAATCCCTATCTCGGTGTGCGTAATTATGCTAAAATGTACTATACCGTCATTTATGACAGGTTTCCAGTTATCTTCTCTTGAGATGAGGAGGGTGGACCATGTCTTGCCTTCGTTCCCTCGACTTGGTTTGCCCGTGGATGGATGGTTCTGACTGCAACAGCAGTTAAAGATCTACTCGCAGTACTGCGGCCGCATTACACATCGTGGCCACGTAATCGTACCGCCATCGCCGTGCTATTACTTTTACAGATTCCCAATTGCGATTTGATGGTTAGAGAACCAGAGACTACGTAAGCGATCCTATCACATTTTTGTATGCCCCCCGCTTCAGCCTTACTACACGGCGCTCCGACAACACGAGTTATACCGTAAGGGGCCCTATTAGAGTACTCCGCGATAGTGTGGAGGTAGGTTTAAAGATAAACCCCGCTCCGCTTCGCTGACAGAGCTTTCTTTTGCTGCAGCAAGCTGGAAGCCGAAACGCAGGTCACAATATGCTCCTGGTGGCGACTCTTGATGTCATCGGAACTGCCACAGGCCATCTACATGAGAGGGCAGTTTCCAACAGGCACGTACGGAGAAGAACAGACGACAATAACGAGAAGAGGATGGCTATATAAGGTTATGAATCAGGCATTTGGTTACTATTGGAATTTCCATTAGATACTATATATCTTATCCACATTAAATCCGTAAATCATACGTTGCTGTGTTCATCAAGGTAACACGTTCAACAGGCATCCAATACCATCCAGTCGCCCAGGGCAAATTGTTTCAGCAGCCTACAAGTTTCATAAAGACTTCCGTAATCTCCCTCGTTCATGCAATGGTAAATCAAGCGTTGAAAACGGAGTGCATGACCGACCGAACATCCACGCGAGCCTGTTTAGCTTCCTGTTGAGCCTGAACCTCATCCAACACCTGAGCTATGATTCTGGCATTTCTTGTTTCATAATCTATCCGCAATATCTGTGCTTTGATCCAGGCCTTTTCCTCCTCGTCTCGCTCCTCTGCGCCGAGCATTAATAGTGGCCAAAGCATGTTGACGGGAAGCGAGTCCTGAGGACCAGGTTCTGATGCAATCTGGTGAGCTAAGCTGCGGATTTTGTTGAGTGCATCAATGGCATCCATGGTCAGTGGCCAGCTTTTATATGCGAGACGATGAAGATATATCTTGCTCGCATAGAAGTTGGACAAGAACGTCCTGAAAGCTCGAGTAACGTTGAAAATCAGGTACTGCGAAAGATGAGGCTCTAATAATAGCGTTCCAGCAATGGCATAATCCATCATGAGTGGCCGTTCCTCATACAACACCTTCAGATCAGCCCCAAGCGAGGCGCCCACATCCGTACCCTGGTCCCCCACCGTGCCTGTTGAGCTGTTCCAAGGATACAGCTTGGATACGCGTCCCATGAAGTTAAGGATCTTTCGGTAAAATGCGACACCTGGCTGGAGGAGAGCCTGTATCAAGACGTCTGCTATATCTTCATCGGCGACATCCTGCGGTCTCGGAACACCTTCGAGATGGATCTCATCACTCTTTGACAAGAATAGGCCCCTGCCGCCAGCGGAAACGACTCTAGCATCCAGTATTCGAATCCAGGCAAGGAGCTGCTCCTCAAATTCTGAAAAGGAGCCCATGTTTCCCCTTTGAAACGTCTTATACGCTCGTTTGAGATGCCCATGGGCTTCTTCGAGCCTGATTTCCTGAATATCGATGTGGCTTAGGAAGAAGAGCGCCGCAAGGAGACATTCTCGCCGCTGGCTGTGTTTCTCGAGTGAGTCCGGGTTAAAGGCGGCCATCTCAGCAACCGATTCTTCGTAGCGACCTTGATGTTCGGCGCCATCCCAAGTTGCATCGCGTCGGGATATCAGAGAGTTGGAAAAGGCAAGAATGGCGAACCACAACATACGGGAAGTTTTTGCCTTGCCGATGATGGTTGACCTGATGCCCTTCCATGTCCTTTGTGGCTCTACCCCAGCAAATATTGGTGGGTTACTCAGTTTCAAGAAGAATTTTATTAACTTGTCAGTTGAAGTTTCTGGGGTTGGTATATCGGAATAATCTTCATTGCTCTGGATCAATCTTGGATCAACCGGGGCGGTCCAAGGCACTGGCTCGGGCTGCCTTGTCATGTAGGCTTCTGGGGCCTGTTTAGAGTTGCTGTTAGCCCTATCCCTTGGGATGAATTTATCTATAAACAGAATACAAGCAAAAAAAAAACCTTACCCTTCTTGGATTGTCAACAGGAGGGCCTGTGATATCCCCCAAATCCGCGGTCCGCTCTTGCCAGTCGCCCGTTGCCGTGTCCCACACGAGGCTGGTGTAGGCATAACGGACTTCTATAGATGGATCAGGTCTCGGGCCAGCTGTGCCAAGTGAAGAGTCACCACCAAGATGAGACGAGCTCTGCTGCTGTTGGCCCTCCCCTCCAGCACCTGGTAGCGGCGATAGATCTGCAGGCCATTGACACTCTAAGTGGAGTCGGATACAGTTCGAACATAGCGGTCTTTGCTCGTTACACTTGACTTTGCGGCGCCTATTACAAGTGTTCCATTTAGCAGTCAAGTAAGCTGCGCTAGCGATAGGTTAAATCTCACTTGCAGCTTGAGCAACCAAATCGCGACCGAGTGTTGGGCCGAAACTCGCCGCGAGGAGGAGGAGGGGGTATCACATAATCATTATACGCGGGCGTAGGGAACATGGCTGGACACCGAACTCAACGGACGGGAGCCACTTATACTGGTTGAACAAAGGCTCATTAGTATAGCCAAAGATGGACAAAAAAGGCTTATGGCTGTTAGGTGAAGCTCCCCCACGTGGATGGTGCAGCAAAGGCAGTCTAGCTTGGAGACGGCAGATGATGCTATTCCTTCAACAGGTTTAGCCCCCTCACTCGTCCCGAGATCATGTGATCCAACTGCCGGCTGAGGGAGGGTGTGCCTCTTTCTGTGGAGCGAGTCCGTATTGGGCAGTACGTTTTGGGGGGCAACGGCTGGACAACCAACGCCAAAACAAAACTATTAGATGAAACAATAACATGAGCATAATGTCGAATAGCTCGAGAAGCCAATGTCACCATGCAATCTGCTGTCATAATCCGGTCAGAGCCTCGCTCTTTGTGTGATTGAGAGTGATGAATGATCCTTTCACTAACAAACGAGCTGGCATAGCCCATTACTATCATTGACCAGCATGGCCACGGCCACCACCATCACAATGACGGAAAACAAGGAAAATAATGGCCAAAGTGAACTTCTCAAACAAGCCTGCATAAACAGCATGCTCCCGCCACCCATCCCTGCTAAGACAACGCCAAGAAACTCGCAGCCAAAGAACCCGGTAACGGCCACGAGTCAGTCCTCAGAGTCACAGAATCTGCACCTGGGCATGTTTGAGATTGGAAGGCCGCTGGGCAAGGGCAAGTTTGGTCGCGTGTATCTGGCAAGGCATCGGCCCTCTGGATACGTATGCGCTCTCAAGATGCTGAATAAGGAGGAGATTAAGAGAGAGGGCGCGGAGACACATGTCCGGCGCGAGATTGAAGTCCATAGCAACCTGCGACATCCCGGCGTATTATCCTTCCTCTGTTGGTTCCATGATTCACGGCGCATCTTTCTTGTTCTCGAGTATGCGCCGGGTGGCGAGCTCTTCAAGTCGCTACAGCGAGAAGGCCGTTTCCCAGAGGCCAAAGCAGCAAACTACGCTGCTCAGGTAGCGCAGGCGTTGTGCTATCTCCATCGCAAGAATATCATGCACCGCGACATTAAACCCGAGAATATTCTGGTTGGTCTGCACGGGGAACTGAAGCTTGCAGATTTCGGTTACAGCGTTCATGCGCCGAGCGACAGAAGGGATACCTTGTGCGGAACCCTGGATTACTTGCCCCCGGAAATGCTTGGCTCGACCAAGATCAAGTACACAAAAGCAGTGGATCAGTGGACTCTGGGTGTCCTGACATATGAGCTGCTTACTGGTGAGGCGCCATTCGAAGACAGTCAGGTCATGACTCAGAGGAGAATTGTCAAGGGAGACATGAAGCCTCTACCGTCAAATATATCTGAAGAAGCAAAGGGCTTTATTCATTCCGTACGGGACACAACTCTACGTATTTTTTACTTACCATGCTAACGACTTTCTAGTTACTCGTTTTGGATGCAAAAAAACGTCTGCCTCTTGAGAATGTCCTCCTTCATCCTTGGATTGTAAAACATTGTTCAAAAGATTAGTGATTTCGCAGCTATTTTTTTTTGGAGGGATGTGACGGGAGTTTGAGGCGTTTGGCAAGACATGATACCCATTTTGAGTGTTTGCTGCATTTAAATATTCACGGTCCAAGCAGCCTTGCGTGTAGGAGTTTCCGTACTTGGAGTTAGAATGTGTCAACAAAGAGTTGAGACAAGACGCGAGGTTATTAAACGGCCAATTATCAAAGAACCAACCAGTCAATTTTTGCTATTTAACAATCATCTATGGCTCTGCAACCGCAAGCTTGCCTCGCGCTGGCACGTTTTCCGCCCTTCCAACCTCAGGAAACCCTGTGACTTTGACGCCCTTGCGGAACAGCAAGCAATGCGACGAGCCGCCAAAGTGGAACATGCCCAGCTCGTCGCCCTTCTTTATATGCTGTCCCTCCTTGACAGTGATCTCACATGTGCTCACCTCATCCATGCCAATACCAATAAACGCCATCAGCCCAATAGCTGGGTTGTCTGCTTCGATGAAGATGATTGCCCTCGTCGCCAGCGCTGAGAGATATCCCTGTGCGATGGAAATACCTCCGGTATCAATCTCCTTGACCGTTGGGTCTCCCACGCCTTCAAACAAGGGCTCACTAAAATACGTGCCGTCTTGGACAAAGGCGCGCTTAATGGTTCCAGAGACAGGTGTGTGCCAGCGATGATATGAAAGCGCTGACAGGAATGCCTGGTAGACTGTTGCGCCAGCAAAGTGTTCTGCGAGAGGATCGTGTGCGAGCATGTCGAGGATAGAGTAGGGCTGGCCTTTGGCGAAGAAGCGATCGCGCAACTTGGCATTGTACTCAAGTTGAAACACCTTGGACTCGCATGCATTGGCAATGACATTATCGTCGTCTGGAGAAGCCACAGGTCGTGACTTGTCATTGACCTTCCGCGTGAAGAAATCTAGAGAAGTGAATAAGCTGGCTGGGAGGATGAAGTGTGTGATAGTTCAAGTCTTACCATCCCAGGATTTAAAGCCGTAGTATTTGGAAGACGGTTCGCAAATGTACATCTCCTCAAATGACATGGAGGATTTATACGGGGCATTGGCGACTTGCATGAGATCCCCGACTCCTGTCTGGCCAAACCAGCCTTGAGTATGGTCGCCCAACACCTCTGCTGACTTAGGTGTCTTTGAACGCCGTCAGATTCAATCAGCCAATTGCTGGATCGCAAACATACCTGCAAAAACTTTCCCCATTCATTCAAGACCTTTTTCAAGGCCTTGTTCACGTCTGGATCCAAGAAAGCAGCATGGCCACTGTTTATGTTATCTGTCAGCAACTCAACGCAAGAAACTGTTCTGACTGCGCAGACATACCTTGCTGTCCCCATGGGATAGTCAAAAATGGCACACATTGGCACACCAACCATGCCTACACTTTCCGCTGCGTCCGTCCACTCCGGTGCCCTGGTAACGATGTGGTTCAACACCTTGATCATGTGTTTGTAGTCTCGAATCTGCTTCGTGCCCGTGGGATCACGAAAGTACGGCCACTTTCGCGGAATTTCTTCAAACATTTGCGTGAAATACATGTAAATGCGAGAGTTTCCTTCAATCAAGTCTTTGAACTCTTGAACTGCGGGAGAGAGTTGCTCGTGGGGGTGCGCATCTACATGTTTGGTTGCGCGGTGGAGGAATTCTCGGTGCACTCTGTGGTCGGCGGGCAGCCATGCACCAGGTCTAGAGAGAGTTTCGCAAGGTTAGTTTCAAAGAGATTAGAAATCTGAAGTGTGAATGATGCCAATTGTGGCCTACTTGTGAATCCGAAGATGCTCAGGAATGTCATGATGATCTCCGTGTTGAGTAACCATGTTGGATGGAAGCAATTGAAACGTCGACGCAATCGTAGATTGAATAAAGCTGTTTGTAATTGAACAACAAATTGAGATCCAGATCTAAACTGAACTTGCTGCCAAGAAATGATGATCATCGCAGTTTATATGCATTTTCACAAGCTCTGAGAGTTGCCGTCCGTTCCGTAGCGATGGATCTTCATACATAATTAATGATGCAATCATGATGCGCATGACAACCAAGAAACGCAAAGCTTCATTGCCGAAGATCCTCAATAGCTTGGAATCATAAAAACAGGAATGCAAGTTCCATAACCCGAATCCAATGAAAATCTCTCCATGGATCCGTCTTTGGGATGCAGGTCGGAGGTGTCGGATGCACTCTTTGTGAGGGGCATCGCGGGGCATCACAGACGGCTCAACGCCACTGGTTGGATGAGCAGTCAAAGAGGGTTATCCATGCAGTTTCTCAAAAGTCTCCGGTGCTTGGTCTCATTGTCTTCCACGGTGGCATTGGCTTGTTCTGGAAGTCTGTTAGAAGGATCATATGTGTCCTTTGGCTGAGCACACAACCATTGTTTTGTAGTTGTGTAACAGACTTGAAGACACGAAATGTTTATTATCCTCAACCATACTCCGAGACCCCTACTGGAGTAAGCAATAGAATCTACGGTTGATATCATTGTAAAAAAACTGTTTAAATGACCAATCAGACTTGCAGGCAGTAAGGTAGTTTGTCCCAGCAACTCAATAGTATTCTTCAGGTCAAGTGGGCTCTATAAGCAGTCATCTCTTCTAAGCCAAGGAGACCCAAGCAACAAATCTGCATGGTTTTGTATGCGATGCTGAATGCCGCGTCTCCAATTCAAGCTTTTTCTGATGTACGAGTGACTTGTGTCATTGCCAGGATGTACCAATCTCCATACCAAGCAAGTTTGGCTTCTTAACAATAACAGCTTATACGCCGCCATTGGAACTTGCACGTCAGTATGAAGAAAACCTTCAAGTTAGGGGAAGCACGACATTTCTTCCAAACGACCGATATCGACATTCTGGTCAAACTCATCGCACATCACGGACTAATTCAATGGATGAGACGATCCAATCACCAAAGACCAACATGCCATTCTATTTACAGCGCAACGGACATGACCTCCGTGACCGTGCTGGTGTGAGACAAGACAAAAAAATTGAGTTTCCATCCATAGTCTTCGTGTTTACATAAAGGAAGCATCTGCTGGCATCACAACCAAGCAAAAGTTTCCGAGCATACTACACTGATCCCTCAAACTCCGTCGACCCATGCACACACATACATACATACATACATACATACATACATATAACTAACCAGGTAATAAGGGGAATGCAAAGCAGCATGAGGAAGTAAAGAACACGAGAAGATTCAACAGAAACATGATCTACGACCAGAAAGCACAAGATCTAAAACTTCCATTTACCCAGCTGCCATGCAACTTGTCCTACGTAGCCAATCATTTCCAACATGCATCTCATCTTCAAACGCAAATAGAGACAAAATTGCCCGATCAGTCCCGAGGTAAGTCAGAATAGAAATATAGTCTTTTAAGCTCTATCATCTTTATTCGAGTTGTTTCTCAAGCCACTCTTGCCATCCCTTGTCGTTCAGAATACTTCTAACTCTTGCTTGAAGCCAATTTGTATTACCCCAGAACCCCCATGACGCCTGGAACCGACACCAATCAACCAGAGCCGTCTCCCAATGTCTGACGAAGACATCCCATTCGTATTCAAACGTGACTCCCTCTGGTCGGTGGCTCATGAGAGTGCTCAGGTAGTATTCAAGCAACTTTCTCTCGCCATCATCCATTGAAAGCTCCTCTGGCACTCGCCTACTACTGGTGATCATATTCAAGGGCACAGCGCAGGTGAACAATTTCGCGAGGTCACACACGCCGAGGCCCATTCCGACATATTGAAAGTCGTAAAAGGCAACCTTGTCCCCAGTGCCCGTGGAGAAGAGATTCTCAGACTTTACATCTCCGTGTATATACGTCTCAAACGGCCGTCCCGTTGGTATTAAAAAACGGGCAACCATTTCTGCAATCGATTCCGACCCTTTGACGGGACTACAAAATGCATCAGACCATTCGGAGGCCTTGTCACCGGCAAGATCTCCGTACTCATTTCGTCGTGTCGCGAGATAGGTGTATCCTCCATTCAGCCACAAAGCTCCTCCGCCGGCATTTTCCTGCCTTCTTTTGACTTCCTCCAGAGGGGGCAGAACAAGACTGTTCAATTCCGTGGGTATTAATTTCCAGGACCCGCTGTGAAACTTTGACAACCATTCCAGGGATGCATCAACTTGGTGTTGAGACAGAACAGATCTCTTCTCCCCTGCGACAGGGAATGCGAGGCGCAAATCGCTCATGAGCGTGGCTGTTAGGTCATTGAGCCCATCTGCAGCGGCCTTTTCTCGCATCCGCCGCGTGGATGCCAGACACTTGGCTACGGCAACATCGTCGCCCAGATGCGGAGAAACTTCGTCATAGAAGTACTGTTCGACTTCGTAGCTGAGCATTTTGCGCAGATGACCCTCATCGCCAACACGTCCTGGGGGAGATATGAGCTTCAGAATGAGATGAACTATGCCGTCCTTGTAGAAGGGCTGCCATGAAGCAGGCACCTCGCCGCGTATTGGGCGGGCTTTAATGGCGCAGATGTGGCCATAGCCAGCCCACAGAGCCTGAAGTTCTTGACACGATGTGAGTTCTAGGTCCAGCCATGAGAGCATAATCTGCGCGACGCGCCGGGGTTCTGGTGACTTGGGCATGGTGAAAAATTGGTCAGGGGTTTCAAGTCCACGTGGTGATACCAGAGCTTCGCACACAGCTGATTCATTTGAGGACAAAGATTCGGTAGCGAAGCCAAGAGTGCCCACTTCTGTATAGGGTAGATATTTTCCCGACTCATGGGTTGGGCATGAAAGAATCCCAATCGCCTGTACTAATAGCAGCAACACTTTCATTTCCAGAGTCGTATTCGCATATAGCTGATGATGCAATTTCGAAAATATTCAATAGATTCATCAATTCATAGCCCATAGAGAGATAGATTCCTACGCCAAAACGAGTTGGTTCTTTCGAACGGTCGTGCAGCGCAGTTGGTGTGTGAGCCACCAGTGAACATTTCTGGGGTTGGCAAACCAATCACCTACCCATTCTTTGCATTAGCCTGCATGCGGATGTACAACCGACTACTGAACATCTCATGCGGGCAAATATCGCACACATAGAATGCACGTCGTCGTGCTTTGTGGCTTTGGCCTGAGCTGAGGTGCAGCTTCGCCTATCATTATCAACACTCGACAAAGATATCAAACTCTTACGTAAATAAACATAAAAAGCGTCTTCCCAGTGACGATGCTGAAGGGCTGCTCCTGAAATCCCTTGAAGCGAGATATTAGAGTGGCTTAGGCATCAATGATGAGGAATCCAAGGTCTGAGATGCTCTGGTCCGTCCGGCACCAAAAACCCTTGACATGTTTCGGATGCAATACCCATCCTCTTCAGCATGCAATGGAAATGACGACCTGGACAAATCACAGTCAAAGCTGCAAGCTAGCGGGTCCGTTCGTTTATGCACATTCCTGAGACAATGACGAAGACATGACCTAGTCAGTAACACCGTCGCTCGTGAGATTAACTACCGTGCTTTTTGCTCCTTCACGGTGGTTACTTGTAGATATTATAGCCTCACAGTCACCTGTTCTGAGTCACGAAGCTGAAAAAAAGAAGGATATTGATCCAAGCCACCTATGCCCCTGTCTTGGACATGATGGCCTTCTGCGTGAACCGCTTCGAGGTTGCTCTCTGGTCAGGGGCCACGAGTATTATTGAACACGCTCAGGACACCGCCTACCGACGATAAAGTCACTTTTTACCATCTCCGTTTTCAATCCAGATAGGTACTGGTAATCAGGTTGCCGAGATACACGTTACCACATTGGTATGAAGGAGAGAGAGTTTGAAGCTATTCATTAAATTACTACTATTACAGTTTCATATCATAATCACATTCCAGAATCAATCCTGCCTCCGACATATAATTTGCGGACAAGGCACCCCAAACCATCCATCCTCTGCTTGTACCCATGCCTCAGCTTCTTCCACAATCGTAGATATTTCAACCGAAAGCATGGCTGCCGCTTGTGGGTTAGCCATGAAGACATGTTTCATGCTCCCGATAGTCAAATCCACCCACTCCCGGCGTTCTTGGTGCGTTGAATACACCCAGCTGCCCATGCCAGTTGTGATGTTCTCTCGCCTGAAACCTGCAGCCAAAGCGTGCGAAAACAGCTTTGTTGCTACAAAGGGGTCCTGTCCACGGGCCTGCATCAACTTTGCAATCGCAACAAAGATATCAGTTATGCCCTGCGACTCGGGCCAGTGACCCAACATCCCCATGTGCCCCTCGCGGCAGCAGACTATCCCGCCCTGGGGCTTCGCAGCCGCATGTAACTCTCGCATTAATTTCTGGGCATCTTGGACGTGGATGTGCACTTGGTGAGTGTTGACCAGATCGCAGCCCCCAAGAACGGCTTCAAACCCCGGTGTGGTAGCAACGGCCGCTATATCGAGGCCATCGCCAACAACGAATCGCGTGTTGGTTACTCCCGCTTCTTGTGCATATTGTCGAGCCTTTTCTATGGCGTCCGGACTGGCGTCTATCCCTAATATTGTAGCTGATGGGTGCCGCTTCGCTATATCGCATGTGATGCTACCGGGGCCACAACCCACATCCAAAAGGATAAAGTCATCTGGAAGTTGATCGAGGACGGGAATGAGATGGGGAACTGAGTTGGCTATGTTGCGCTGGGTGAGTTTCTCCTCGAACTCTCGATTATTGGCGAGGACGTATTTATCCATTGTGATGGAAGGATGTGAGTGAAGGTTCGACGACTTCTTGGTATGCAATCAAATTGGAGGGCTCGTGAGAAATTGATAGAGGCAGAAGAGGGCTTGTTATAGAACGACTTGACGGTTCAACAGACTTGTAGCGCCACGCCAATAGTGATGGCTTGAAGGCGGCGGCATCGTGTCAACTAATAAATCCCACCGACCAGTCTCCCGGTCCCTCCTTTCCATGCAAGCAATCCCGACATCTTAGTCTATACAATTGGCACATCGATGGAAAAAATCTCCAAGTGTAGATGGCTGCATGGAAGTAGGGGAAAGAAGGTGAAATAGAATACGAGTAGACGAATCACAGCAAGGCTGAGGGCGGGCCGGCTCATCCAACCCCTGTCAACTCTGCATGTCTAAATATGTTTCGGCTGATATTAGCCGCATCGCAGCATCTCACCAGCTCCTTGGAAGCCTACAGATCCAGCTGTCATCCCAGTCACCGCATTTGAACGTGCCATGCCATGCCATGCAGCTGTAGGTGGTCCTACTCAGGAACCACAGCGAAACCCTGGGAAGAGGATTTTGCCCATCTCAGACATTTTCTCGGACATGATAATCTTTTATTGGCTCCTTTAAACGAACCCGCCAACCGTTTGGCTCTGCCCGTTTCACTCCTACGTCAGGTTGAGGTGACTGATTCATACGCACTCGATTATGGGGGCATTGCGTGACCGACCGACGCTTGGTGGCCCCAATTTTGACCTGTCGCCACTTATTGAAAAAAAGGATTGGCGGTAGAAAGCACCTTGATGTACGTGACACAATATTCAGAACCCACCGAACCCACTGTCTTATTCTAGGGAACGGCAGCCGAACAAAGAGATTGCTGGACCCCTGCAAAACTCAGCTGCAGCCTATTCATTATATATTCATTTCGCCTAAACAAAGTCATCAGTTGACAGTGTAAGCGAAGGGCGTTGTCTTCCATCATCAATGAAATCCCTCAGAATATCTGCTGCTGCATTGCCGTCTTCAGTAGTTGAGACACCCACCTCTTGATGGCCAGGTATCATCAGCAATCGGTCAATCTCTACAACAGGCCAACTAAAGCCTTGTCAACAGTGGTTGCGGCGGGCCTATAGTAAAGGGTTGATGTGGTACCATGGAGTAAGCCGTCAGGGCGATCACCCAGTAGTTCATCCACTCCAATGCCCATCTCTGAATCAAGATGAAAAGATGGTTTATCCAAACACCAATTCACAATTGGTCTACAAGTGCCACTCATTGTTAGTCATATTTGCTACCAATCGTAGTTGCATGTCTGTTTCTGAGTGCCTTTTGCCTCCTAGTTTATGTCGCACTCTAACCATATGTAGTTGCGCCATTGACATCTAATCATGAGTCGTAGTTGTCCGTTTAAGTGTTCACTGACAAAGATTGTCTCAGTGCTCGTATTTTCGCTTTCGCGTGCAGTAGCTTCTGGCTTCGGTTATATCCAAATGGACACACACGGACCTTTTGTCCGTCGCGGGAAGCGCGATAAGAAGGAAAACTCGTCAGGTCAGTGTAGATATACCTCGCCTTTCCTTTGGAATTCTTCCGTCAGTGGTTTGATTTGACCCCTTATTGAAAAATTGAATTATTTACCATGATACATCGACCATCGGCGAGTGCTTATACAGATAAACAAACTGTGTGACTGTGCCGACTATTTTGGCCATCACAGTGTAGCAATAATCTTTGAATTAGGCCGTATTTCGGTATCCATCTCAATGACATTTTGCTTTATTCTACTATGGTTCATATTTTGATATAGAAGTTATCAATATATTCGGCAAAGGCCTGTACCATCTTATTCATGTCATCCTATTCATACAGTAAGATGTTGGAGATGAAACAACAGACTCAAATACTCATCGCCAGAGGTCTTTTTAAGCAGAATTAAGCTTGCCCACTTCTCCTACCGCGGATGCATGGTCCAGTGAAGAGTTTGGTGAGAATCTCGGTAAAGAGATAAAGAAAGAGGAAATAGCGAGAACGAGGCAGGAAGAGTTCGAGGTCTTTGATGCTTTTCAAATCCTGTATCATAAAAATATAAGGACAAAATCAAAGATTTGGTAAGCTGGGGATGAATGACCGGATAACCTGTGCTGTCGTAAAATGAAGGAATACGCAATCAAACCCAGAAAAAAGTGAGGATTCCTACGAGCATCAATGCTAGCCAACGAATAACAAGTGCAGACAACCTGTGCAGTCTTCGCGAATAACCCCAAACTCAAGGGCTTACCCCTCCTCTACCATCCATTTCTGCAAACTTCTAGCATCCTTCGTCACAGACCTACATCGGTTGCATCCAAGAACTTCGAATAGCAGAGGGCTCAATGGATGACCGTCAGGAGGCTTATGAGGTGATTTGATTCAAGGATAAGGGATCCATCTCCCGGCTTGGAAGCCAAAAAGTCTCCGAGATAATCGCAGTCATCTCGACGAACCCAATCTCCACTTCTCTTTGTGAAAGTTAGGCCCCCCCCCCTGACTCGTTCACTCCCCTTGACATATCCAGCCTTCACTTGATGAGAACAAAATTGAAGCTATTAAAGGATCCATCACTTGGCCAACATTGAAACTCCATTGTCTTCCAAAAGAAGACTCCAAGACTTTGCGTGCAAGATAACAATGAAGCAAAAAACTGACGGGGCATGTCAGAGCCGCCAGCCAGTGGCTGAAAAAGGGATGAGGAGAAAACAGCAAGAGAGAATCATGAGATCAACATTTCAGCTTTCTCATACTAAAATCAGGATTAAATTGCCTTTATATGCACATCATTATAGAATACAAGTCTCCATCTGGCCTTCTGGTGCCGAAGCTGGCTTCGCCACAGGGATATTAATAGCTGAGATGGATAGCGTTTTGTACACTCACCCATAACTCTTGAACCAATGACTGGCATTGAGACGAAAAACATCGATTTTCTCTTCCAGACTCATATATTTGAAGCTCACCGCAAGTTTACGCCTATGTTCAAGGTGGGTAGGACGACTACGTACACAAGCTAGAGGACATACGTACGTTGACCATGACATTGAGAGCTCGGCGTCGAATTTAGTTGCTTGTATCGTTCAATTGACCCCGGAATCTAGGTCGAATTAACACGGTAGCTCTGGAAAGTGGCGGCGATGGATCCAACAGCAAAGCAAGCAAGATTAGCCATTATGTCTTTCTTAGTACAGATGTTGACCTTGGCAATGGTGATGCTCTGGAGGCTCTGAGGCAATTAGGCCTTTTCAAGGGCATCTTCTTTAGATAATCTCTGTTGATAAACCAAGAATAGTAGAATGTCGTTCCTTGTTACTCTGATCTATTATGGATATTAAGGCAAAAAATAGAGCTACTTATGATGGTATCTTGACGATGATGAATAGTCAGACAGGGAAGGACGCGCCGGCATCGACAATATCTAAAGATTGTAGACTCGCAGACCCCTCAAGTTTTTGATGGCCGCAGTCAAATCATGATGTCATTCCTATTGTAATGGGATCGTTGCATACACAGTGAAGAAGCCTTCGCTCTCACGTACAGGGTAGTTCTAGTATGTGTGACGGGGCGTTTTCTATTATGGCGTAAACTAACAGTCTCTTCTTGACGGTGGCGGCCGCAAGCAGCTTCTCCCACAGAAGATCTGTGCTCTTACTCACTATTAGCCTCGCTCTCCCGTCCTCAAGAACCGAAGAGGTATGCAAGGGGCAGGTAAGGGAAGTTCGTGGTGCCGCTCACAAGCTGCTTTAGCAATCGCGAGCACTAGCAAGCGAACGGTGTGCGGTCGAACCCTCGCTTAAGCCCTAATGCATCCATAGTAGACCTGAATGGTTGGTAAATGTAAAGACAGGAAGAAGCAAGGCCAGTTATGCTTCTCCACTAAAAACACGTGGTTCGATGCCATCACATTTCATCACAATCAATTCATCGAGGACAGGAGGTCTAAGACCTTGTGAGCTTGTGGGCTTGTGAGAAATGAGACCTTGAAAGAAGCCTGAGACCTGATGAGGATGGGGATTGGCCCAGCAAACGAGATGTTGGTACAAGTAGTAGTTTTTGCTCATCAATCCATCCTATTGAATGCTGGTCTTTTGACAGGCATGGATTGGCCCCCAAAGCCCATTCTGAGAAGAGGCGACGAAGCCAGCACAAGCCTACATATGTAGGAGCGAATGAGGCTTTCTTGGCAAGCATACTCATTGGCCTCTGAGGACGGAGGAGGGATGGCGGAACAGCAAGATTGCCCGGTAGTGCGTGCGCAGATCCAAGAGCTAAGACTTGCCTGACCTCCTCCTGGAATGCCCGATATGGCCGTTCCCTATTCTTGATCAAGTAAGAGGCTTTCCTTTTTACTTATCTCGTGTGGCAACTATGGTTAGCATCAATGAATTATTGACCTCGGCAAGGTAGTGCCAGCGGGGACGGGCCTTTTTCTAGTCTGCCAAATGGACAAGAAACTGACTTGGTTGGCCTATCCAATTATTCCTTTTGTGCATCCGTGTGGTTGCATCTCGGTGTAGATGATTTGCTGAGATGCATAAATCTCTTTCTCTTTTCTGATAGTGGTTCCGTCTGATCGGTCAGAAGCGATGGTACATCAGACTGCCATCGTTGTTTCACCTTGGGTCACAGTCGTGAGAGAGAGGGTGTCTTGGGCGTGTTGGTCCTAAGTCAGGCGACGACGAATGGGGGGCGTGAGGCCTCTTGATTGGCCTCTGAGAACCAACAAAAGGGGGGGCGAATGAATAAAGAAAAGAAAAAAGAAGAGAAAAAAAAAATTGACGGCTGCCCAAATCTGGCTGAGAAGCGCGGGAGGGAAAAATCGTAACCAGATCGGGGGTTTCTTCCTTCTGCAAGATTTCAGGTGCAGAGCCAACAGACTGAAACTGAGACTGTCAAAAAAGGGGAATGGGCCTGAACAAAACGCATTCCTCCCTTTGGATGGGATGTCTTGGTGCAGCAGTAGCAACAGCCTCTCTTCCTCGTCATTCCCCCCCCCCCCTCTCTCTCTCTCTCTGTCTCTGTCTCTCTCCGCTTCGGTGAACACAGAAAATTGACGGCGGGAAGAAGAAATGACGCCAGCCTGATTAGCGTGTCTTCGACAAAAGAACGGTGCAACCCTTTTTGGCTGAAGACGGCGAAACAAGCAAAGACCCCACGAGCCAAGGAATTTACCCTGCATGTGAACGCGCCCGCGTCAAGGTTGCTGGTTTCGGGGGAAGCGGGGAAGGGCCACATCTATTACTCCGGGACCCTCACACCTACGTACTTGTATGTTCGTGGTCGACGCGCGGGAGAGAGAGAGAGTTGATGGTGTGGGATACGGATACCACCCTCTGGATAATGAATGGATGGATACTTGTCACAAGCCATAGATACCATACTGTAAGGCCTACTGTAAGGCCTACTGTATGGGACTGTACGGAACTTCCATCTACAGTAAAACCATGTCGTATCTTCAAGGACCCACGACCCTCTTTTTGTCTTTTCCCTTCCCAAAGGGCTCCCAATCGATTTCATTAGTAGCTGGCCTAAAACACTTGTTGCTTTGCTTGTCAATGTTAAATCAATCCATGTCTTGCTCGACTGGAGACCAGCGGTCTGTGATAATCACACCCTGGGTATGCTGTTGCTGTTGCTGTTGCTGCTTCCGCTGCTGTTACTCGTATTGTTTTTCCTTTTTCTGTTTCGGCACCCTTTTGCCACACTTTGATTTGAATCTCAAGTGGCTCAGACACACACACACACAAGCAAGGGCTTGGGCTTCATGGAGGGGGATGGATCTCCGGGACTTGTCATCACCCCATTATTAGATGCTGAAATCAGCCGATACATTGTCTTTGTTTATTAGTATTTCCAATGGCAAATACCCGCTCATGCTGCATGCAAAATGATCTAAGCTTTCCTTTCAATTTATTTTTTTCCCACTACTCAACAAAAGCACGCTCGCTTCCATAATGCTTGTGTAACTGTGCAGGCAGCATTGAACTCGGAGCTCCGACCATCTTCATCCATCCCCCATCCCCATCCCACTTTTTGGGGTCCACCATATGTCTTATTAATATGACATGGAGAGAGGGAATGTCTTGTCCGTCCCGGCATTGACAGAGTTTCAGTGCCGTGACATTGATAGCACGATAACAAATCTCATGATGATCTAGGTGTTCACCTATATATCCACGATCACACCCTGATCTCGTCTGGAAAATCGGCCGCCCGTCGTTGTCCCTCTTCTCTTTCCTTCCGAGTACACCCCATAAATCTTTGGGATCTCGCCTTTTTCTGCCCGGGAAAAAGGTGAATGGGTCGATCCAAACAAACAAACAACCCCCAACAATGTCCCTGACATCGCCCACATCGATTACAATGAGCTCGTCGGATGAGGAAAAGACGCAGATCGGGGACGTAGATGTTCCCGATCTGGAATCCAAGGAGGAAGGCCACGTTTGGGTTTACGAGACGCTGTCCTTCCCGCGAGAGGCCCTGTTCGTTACTGTCATTTGCATGGGTCATTTCTGCACTCGTGAGTCTTGAATTCCCGAGCGAAACCCGGTGAATCCTACGAGATCGGCCGCCCTCATACTGACCACGATCCCACGATGTAGAAGCCGGACAGTTACCAACATTAGTACTGCTGCGAACTATCGGCAATGAATTCGGTGTCACCACTTCATCTGATCTTGCCTGGCTCATGGCAGGTTATGCACTCACGGTCGGAACATTCATTCTCTTTTCTGGTCGATTAGGCGACGTCTTCGGTTACAAGCGCATGCTCATCATCGGCTTCATCTGGTTCTCCGTCTGGTCTTTGATCGCCGGCCTAAGCGTTTACTCCAACTTTACTCTCATGGTCTTCGCTCGCGTTCTCCAAGGAATCGGCCCAGCGATATGTCTCCCCAACGGTCTGGCTCTTGCGGGCGCCGCCTATCCGCCTGGCCACCGAAAGGCCATGGTGTTCGCCTTATTCGGTTCAGTGGCCCCGAGCGGTGCAGTTATCAGCGCGATTATGGCGAGTGTTTTGGATATGGCATGGTGGCCGTGGGCGTACTGGGTGTTTGCCATCTTCCTGGCTTTCCTCGCCGTGTTGGGAATGTTTGTGGTCCCCCATATCCCCCCTAAGGAGGCGCCTCCAACGAACTTGAGATCGCTGGTGACAATTCTGGATCTCCCTGGTGCGGTTGTGGGAGTCACTGCATTGATTCTCTTCAATTTTGCCTGGGTCCAGGCGCCCGGCTCTGGATGGAACACCCCGACGGTTATTGTTCCTCTGGTTCTCGGCATCGTTCTTTTCGCCGCGTTTGCTGTCATCGAGTCCAGATTCAGCCCGATGCCTCTTCTCCCTCTCAAGGCCATCACTGTTGACATCAGCTTGGTTCTAGGCGCCATGGCCTTTGGTTGGGCCACATTTGGCATCTGGATCCTTTACCTAAGCCAGCTGATTGAGGACATCCGTGGCCACGGACCCTTACTGACCTCTGTATGGTTCTGTCCCACCATCATCGCGGGTGGCTTAGCCGGTGTCCTTACCGGCAAACTTCTCGGGCCTCTTCAGGTTAAACCTCCGGTCCTAATGACCATCTCTCTTCTTGCATTTCTTACTGGCTCGACCCTCGTCGCGTTTGCTCCAACCGACCAGACTTACTGGGGTCAGATTTTCGTGGCCATGGCGGTTATGCCGTTTGGCATGGATATGAGTTTCCCAGCAGCAACATTAATCTTATCAGACAACGTCCCACCGGAGCACCAAGGTATCGGTGCCAGTCTGGTAAACACAGTCGTTAATTACGGAATCGCCCTTGGTGTAGGAATCGCTGGCACGGTTGAAATACATGTCAACAAGGGCGGTTTAACAAAGGAGGATAGGCTAAACGGTTATAGAGGTGCACTTTATTTGAGCATGGGCACCGCCGTATTAGGTGTCCTGATATGTCTCGTCTTCTTAGCAAGGGGCTTTTCTACCCACAAACGATAAATTTCTTTCTTTGTCTATATAGAGATATACATATTAATTCAATTCTACGTATATACTTGATACATTATTTAACACTCAACAAATACTTTCTTTACTCGACAGCCTTCTGTCTGTGCTGAGCCATCCAAGCATCGGAGCGATTGATGGGCTCCCGGGCTCTGATCTCAGCCAATCTCTGTTCCGAGGAGGCGGCCAGGGCAGAAAGCTCGGCAGCATCTCGCTTGTGAGGAGCGGGGTACGAAGGAGAACCGGAGTGGTTGATACCACCGTAAGCACACTTGGCACCATTGAAAGCAGAATTGGCTGCAGCCTTCCAGATGGCACGTACGTCAGTGATCATGTCAGCAGTCCAGTAGAGACGGCAGTCAGCATTCTCAACAACAAACTGAGCAGGCAGACCATCGTTGACGTTGTCTCGCAGAATCTGATCACGGACGTTGAGGGAAGCGGCCAAGCTTCGCTGGATGGGCAGCTTCGTGAACTTGGCAAGATCCTTCTTGATGTTCTCGTCCTTGGTGACGTTGATGGCTCGCTGGGCGTAGTCGTAAACGTTAGAGAAGGAAAGGACTTGAGAACCCTTGACACCACCGACACCCTGGATAGGACCATGGAAGGGACGGCCACCAAAAGCAACGGACTTGACACCGCCCTGAATACGCAACATCTCAGAGGCAAGAGTGCAAGTGGAAGCGCAGACACCGTCGTAGACAATGATGATGTTCTCCGGCTTGAAAGGCTGGGGAATGTCGGTAAGGTTGCCATAGCCGGATATTGTCATGCCCATGCCAAAGGTCTCGTTGGTAGTGCTCAACGGGTCGCTGAGGTTCCAGCGCATAAGGGACGTGTATGGAGTTTGCTGGAAGACATGGGGCGTAAACTTGTCCTCAAACGTCTGGAAGTCCTGGTTGGTCAGGTTCAGGTCGTATTTGTAGTTCCACCAAGACACATAGTCGCCAATGGCATTCTCATCATCGCTGGTGAAAGGGTCAAGGTTGGCAACCTCGTCGCTGATGGCCTTGGCGATCTCGAGGTAGGACTTGCTGTCCTTCCATCGGGAGTAACCATCCTGTACAACGTGGGGGAACAGCTGACGGAAGAAGTCATAGCCCTGAAGAATGTAGCCACCTCCGTTGGCTTGGAAATCGATAACAAGCTTGGTCTTGCCGGCAGCAACGGCTTGACGGAAGAACTCTTGGCAGACGGCCTGGAACTCGGCTGGGCTCTCGCTTTCGAAAGCAAGAAGGGCGATGACGGCGACATCTTCGACACCCTCGCCTTCAAGGTAGTAACCAGAGACAATACCATCCTTGGTGGCAACCACGGGCTTGGGATAGTTGGGAATGGTGGAGCTGGTGGTTGTAGCAGTGGCATTGGCGGCAGGGGTGTCCTTGGGAACGCAGAAGTTCTTATAGAACGAGGGACCATCGGTAACACCGGTAAAGTTACCAGTAACAGCGGCAATGTTATCAAACTTGACAGTGGTTCCGTTGGCAAAGGTCAACGAGGTAGTAGGGCCCCGGTAGAAATATCCAACACGGCCACCACCGTTGAAGTAGCCCTTGATGCCGGGCGAAGCAGCAGCCAGGGAAAGCTCGTAGAACATGCTGTTGTACGCAGAGTCGATGTCCTGGTTGTAGGAAGCCGAGGAAATACTGTCAAGGACGTACTTTGAAGCAGGGACGCCGTTGATGAAGGTGACGGCAGATGCTTTCTTGGGGTTTGCAACAACATCCTCGTAGACCTTGATGACGGGCAAAGATGAACCATCCTCGCTGATGGAAACGAGAGACAGAGGCCGCCTGTACTTGAAGATCTTGGTCATGGCATCAGGATAGAAGACGTAGTGTCCATCGTGGCCCTTGCCGAAGACCTGGAGATAGAGATCCGACTGGAAGTCAATCTCGTTTTTGTAGACGCCGGCCTGCAAGTTGGCCCTGACCTTGGCCAAGTTGGCAAACAGGTCATAGGGAGGATAGTAGTAGCTCGCAGGCGGGTGAGCCTTGTACGCAGCATCACTCTGGAAATCAAGGTAGGGCTCAATAGCGTCAACGAGCTCGAGTGCTGCGGCCTTGTCAAGTGGCACAGAGTTCAAGCAGTCGCGGGCCAGAGACGCAGAAATGATGGGAGTAGCTGGTGTTTGTTAGCAGCTGTAACAAGATGACGTTACTCAAGCAGATACACATACGGGTAGTCTTGATCTGAGCTGCCCAAGAGCTGCTGACTTGAGCGCATGCCGCAATAGTAGGAGAGTGGGTGGTCTTGGTCGGCTGGCCGTAAGTCGGGCTGTTGGCGGCGACAAAGCCGCCAGCCCCAGCCAACAAAGCCGTGAGCGAGTTTTGACGCATCTTGAACTAAAGATACCTCGGCGTGACTTGATTGCTTCGAGACGATCTCCTACCAAGCAACGGGGGGATGAGGAGTCGAATCTACGCAAATTGAGAGCGCGACTGCACCCATTATATTGCTACTCTGGAGCTCATGGTAAGACCTAATAATAGAGCGTTCTAGGACTATACGACCATCTACGGTGAAGTGCCGTTGTCGAACGCCTGCAAGGCCTTGTTCCGGCTTGGCTTGGTGTCCAAGATAGCCAACCTCCAGTCAACTTGAATCCCGTTCTCCGGGGGGCCCTGGCACCATACTGGATGAGCAGGCCATGCTCCATCAGGCAGGTAGACGGTGAAGGCCCAATCCCCTCAATGGTTGTTAAATGAGCATGGATCCTTTGCGCAGCTGGCGGTTTGTTGGACAATAACAGCGAACGAAAAGGGAAATGCAAACGCCTCTGTGATGATCGCCTTTCGGCAGTGCTGCCGGTGTTACATTAGTGCTTATAGTTGGATAACTTTTTGATTCGCGCTTTCATGATTGTTTCTGGATTTGCTAATCGCTATGCCAAAGATCCCGCAAAGTGGCTGTCTTCTGCCCACCCCCGTCGTCCGACCGCCATACAAGTAGATCCTTTTGTCGCTCGCGACCTGGTGGAGACTGACAGAGGGGGTCCCCGGAATGTCGGCCCCCCAGAATATTGTGCCTGCTCGGCGTACTCCGTGGCAAAGGCAGGTCTTATTCGTGTAAGTCTCTCTGCACAAAGCTTGATGCCTTGAAAGGCTCTGATAATCAAGGCCATGGCCAGACGGCGAGGGCGAGACCAGTTGATACGAAACGAGCCGCCTCCCGTCCATGAAACTGTTGATAGGATGAGGGGAGCAAATGACGAGATCGGGTCATGGCAACGGTCTAGCGCCTTATGGGATCAGGAACCCGCCCCTGGGACCCCTGAACGCCTCCACGAGGGTGGAGACTTTTAAAATTGCGCTCGCCACGCTCATTCAGTGTTTGTCCTTATGCATTTATTTGCCTGCCTGTCCGGGAGCCCGTTCCGGTTTCTATTCCTCCAGCCGAGGTCTCTTTGCTTCCCTCATCGATTGCGCCATGTTCTAGCTGCACGTCTGGAATAATAATACCGGAGGAGTTTTCTTATATGATGGAAGAGAATTAAGGATTCCATATGCCTGGTAAAAAAAAAAAAAATCGTAACCGTGCGATAATAAGCTTACGGGGTTTATCGAATTTTGGGCCCCAGGTTAGATGAATATGTTATGCTTATTGCTGATACCTTGATGATGCGCTTGCACAACCCCCATCACCGCTCAAAGGCAGTGTCCAATAACCGCCTTTGCTTTGCTAAAGAGGAGGCACAGTGACTTCCGCCTCTGGCGTCTGGGTGGGCTAAATCGCATCTTTGTCGATTGCGAGAATTCCTAGCCATACATAGCAAATGTTAATCTTGGCTACGATTTGAGCTCAAGATGTGGGATATGTGCCAAATCGACAGTCGACAATCCTTCCCACTTTTAGCCTGTCCTGTTACTGTAGCGATCTTCGAAACAGTTATGGTTCAGCCAGCATACATACCATCTCCATGTTGCTTTGGCCGCCTCAATTTGATCCTCCCTTGGGTTCTGAAGTTTGCAGAAAACGATGTTAGGAATGTTTTATAATTGTTTTATGAGTGTTCGCATGGAGCAATTCAATGGTAGAAAACTCCATAAAATGGCTTCACTAACCAATTCTATAAATGGGCTCTTTTATCATTTTGTTTTCTATCCTCCCGTCCTGCCATTCACAGTACATTCATCATGTTGGTGTTTGCATACTGGTTCTTAACATTCTTGGCCGTCTTGGTGGAAGCCTACGTTGCGTCAGATCAATACAGCTCAACGAATTCATGGTCCATTCCGAGTAAGGATCCCTTCTACCAGCCGTCTTTTGATGCCAAAAAGTATTCTCCTGGGGACATTTGTGACCACCGACCGACTCCCTTTCCTTGCGGCGCATTCGGTGAACCGCTCAGCTTCGTCCAGAAGAGCCATCAGATATTGTATCGAACTACCGACAGCAACGACATTCCAATTTTCACTGTTCTGACTGTACTGGTTCCTCCGAATCCCGACCATGGAAGAGTTTTATCTTTCCAGGTAGCTCAGGATGCGCCATCCATTGATTGCGGTGCATCTTTCGGGATTCAACTTGTCCCTGGCATCGACCCCAAGCTTATGTCCAACACTTCTCAAATCCAGTTGTTGCTTACTCAAGCAGCCCTTGCTGAGGGATGGTCAGTCATTACATCTGACTTCCAGGGTCCCAAGGGCGCTTTTGGATCCGCAAAGATGGCAAGCTCTGCGATCCTCGACGGCATCCGCGCGGCGCTCAGGTCCGGCTTCCTGACTGGAATTAAGAAAGATGCAAAGGTCGTTATGTGGGGATACTCGGGCGGCGGTGCCGCCACTCAAGCGGCAACGAGCTACCAGCCTACCTATGCACCAGAGCTCAAGATAGCTGGGGCCGCATTTGGAGGTATTAACGTGCGAGGGGTTAATGCTCTCGCAGTGAATAAATCACCAGATGCCGGTCTTCTCCCTGTTTCGATGCTAGGATTGGCTGCTGCACACCCGGACATTGAGAGGCTTCTGGATGAGAGCATCAAACCCGAGTTCAAGGACGTATTCTTCAGCGCGCGAAGGCAATGTCTTGATGCTAGCATTGCCGCTTTCTCTAACAAAGACGTAGTCGGAATGTTCAAGGATGGAACTATTGAGGCTATAGTCGCAGCCGCAGCCGCAGACTCCATTAAAGAAGATCAAGGCAAATCTACTGCTACGATTCCACTCTTCATATACCAAGCCGCCAGAGACCAGATCATCCCCATTGCAGGTGTGGATACCTTGGTGAACGAATCCTGTAGCTCTGGCGCAGTCGTTCATTATTTAAAAGATGATGCCCCAGGCATCAATCATCAGACCTATGCATTGGTCGGTGCATCTGCAGCATGGGACTGGTTGAAAGCCATAATGGCGGGCAAGGTAAAGAAGGATGGTTGCAGGACCACGGTTGACAATGCGACTGCTGTTGATCACGTATTCTTGGCTCGATACTCGAAGAAAGAACAGGAAAACTTGATAAAAATTGCTATGGATTATGGACTGCATAGTCCCAAATACTCATATTAGATTTGTGTCATTGCAGAGCAGAAGATATCTTACGCTGGCTTATAGACATATCCACACTGAAAGCGATTTCATAAACCTCAATATCATAGCCTCATCTGTTGAACTCTTTTTCCTTTTCTTTTTAAAAGCTGTTACATAGGCTATCCAGCTATAAACATGAGCACGGCAAGCTAGAAGCCGAATTGAATCGTGATTGACCAACAAGTTTGGCTCCATAAATTATTGCTTACTCCAAAAGGGATAGAATATCCACCGGCTCATTCAATATATAATCTGATACAGCTGGCCTCGGTCTAGGAGGAGTTCCAGCGTTGCGACCTGCTCGGGGTGTCCGACTCAGGTCTGCAGCGTAGAGCGGTACCTGAGAACACTTCCGTCCAAGTAGCTATACGACACGAGCAATGCTTTCCAATTATCTGTTTCTCTAAGCAATCCCAAAGCTCGCCGCGTCGATACCAAAGAGTGACATATAATGTTAGAGGCTAAAGAAACGTCGAAACAAAGGTCGAAAAGAAAGCAAAGTGCAATGACAGATGCGGCATTCTTGATGACGGTCATCCAGCATGAGAAAATCTCAAATAGAATCACACAGCCACTAATCTGCCTGTAGGCTTCGAAGAAACAGACATACAACTTACCCGAGAAGATGCAGATTACATAGCCTGCATCCGATTCGTGTCAATCTCTTTTCGAAAGACATGTCTTAGTGTTGGGAGTAACACTTGCAATACAGCACATAAGCGTTGTAGAATTGTCCATCGCTTATTGATTCATCAAGATCAATGAAGCCTTGGCGACGATTGAGGAGTCCGCCTTTGAAAGAAGCTTTCCCTGAAGAGAACACGATTTAGGAGTCTGGATCGGTTCATCAGTGGTAAAATGTCAACCCCGATATTCAACTTGAAAGACCTCAGTCCTCATATCTGTTGAATTCATACCATACCAAGTGAGCTGCCTTCCAGTCTATTCAATCGTTGACGAACTTATGGGTCAGTCCAATAGCCAGCAAACCAAACTCACACCTGGTAATCTGAAGTGGCATCTTCAGTCATTGTGACATTACCTCAGATAACAGGGTCTCTTAGTAGTACTGAGTTCCTCTCAATGTTCTACTAATCTACAAGCAATGTGAGGGGCCTGTTAAGACTGACCATATTTGCAAAGTTATAACCTGCGACTGTTGAGAAAGTTGTCATGTTTAGCAAAGTCCACCAGCCAATGCTGTAGCATTTGGTTAAAGAAGGGAGAGAAAAGAGCGCAAAACTTGTTCTTCCGTGCTGCCCCATGGCCAGCAAACCTCGCATACCACATGTCAACACTTTGCGGCATTGCCATACCAGGACCACCCACGATGACCAGATTTTCCTAGGGCTCCTCTGCATCCTTTCTTCTTCACTGGGGGGTTTCAACGCTTCATGATAATTGTACCTATTAAATGACTGAAGAGCACGGAGATTTTTCACTCTCTCACACCGATGTCTTCTACATTGGCGGCAAGTATATACAGAATACTCGAGGAACTCACATGACAGGATAAAAGTGCGTGCGGTGCCACGGGAAAAGAATAACTGGGCAGCCGGCTGCCATCTTCATTCATGGATCAGCCCAGATTGACACGCATGTTGAAGCGACTCCAGATATGAGGCCCACATTGGCAATACTTCAAGTTACAGATAAATTGGGAGTGCTACGTTGTTTATTAGATTGACATAGCATGGCCCCACTCTCATGCCGTACATTTGAGTGAGTTTATACATTATATAGTTGAGGAGGTCAAGGGTACCTTCACAGTTCCTTCTCATGGATCTTCTCCATAGTCACATCCTTATACCCAATAACCCGGATCCGGTAAGCCTGGCGATCCCATTTTTGATGCATTATAGCAAACGTGATGATGGGAGCTCGGAAACTTCACGGGCCCCGAAAGCGCACCCAGCGCGAAGGCTCGAGAATCCCTCATAAATGCCAGTACTTATCGTGACTGCAGAAGCATCAGATCGTTCCGATTATGATCATCTTACAACCGAGTTCTTATGAAACGCTTACGTACCTGCTAAGCCTGTTTATTTAGCCGACAAAGGTATCCGTGACAACGATCATCTCACAGTTATTGAGAACAACAGTAAGAATATCCAACGGTTGATGGCCAAGCGCCAGAAGGGAACCAGATTGCCAATGGATAGACAGTGTTCCAAAGTTGCACGTCTTCTCCAAGAACTATTTGACTGCTTGAATATAGAGAAGCATTCGTAGATCTCCAAAGGCTCTCTGAAGGCCCCACCATTGCTGGCTACAGCGGTATAAGATCTTTAGCCGGTACCGGATGATGCGGAGCTCTTTGGTTTACTCTGTCCTGAACCTCAAAGACACAGCCCCGTAGTAGAAAAAGCACGACCCCGGTCTTGATTGACACCCTTTCAGTGCAAGTTCAGTGGTTGACGACCCGTGTTATGTCCCTACGGCATACCTATCCAATACGAGCTCACCACGAGGATGACCATGGTTGATTTGCGGCACTCATCCCCACGAAGCAAGGTGTCTGGGGTACACGGATAGTTATTAAAGTGCCCCGCAACTACTGCGTCTGACAGGCCTCCGTTTGCAGCAAAATTGTTCAAAGACTTTTTTTGTCTTTTCCAAACTTCACGCAAGGTCACAGTCATGGACTCATTATATCGCTTTCTCGTCCTCCAAAAATACTCGGTACATTAACTGTCGACAGGAAAATTCTGCAAGTTGATGTGATCCTTTCATATTAATCTTGTCCCTGACGAGCAGTCGTTGTGGTAACAATGCCTCCGAGTCACCGCCAATCACGCAGTAAAGGCTGCCAGCAATGCGTCCAACGCCACATCAAGGTGAATACGCCTGTTCTTCACAGGTGGCCTTTATTAGTGTTCGGGTTCTAGATGTGAAGTAGTATGCTTATGCCAACTTACACTGACCGGGTAAGTAGTGTGACGAACGGCCTGTTTGCTGCAAACAATGCACCCGCTTAGGTCTACCGTGCTCTGGACCGATCCGTGGTCTTGTCTTTCTCGACATGACCGAAAAGGCATCACGCGTCAGGAGGTTTACACAGCCGAGGCGAAACAAAGTATCGGTAGAAAAGGAAGTTCTTCAGAGTAAAGACAGTATATCGGAAGGTTCTATAGACCGCGACAGCTCTACGACTTTGGGCGTATCGGTTGGTATAGGCTCTGTTAATAATACTGATCAACTTGTCGCCTTTACAGATGAGGGAGAGGACATCGACGAGATATCTGTAAATTTTGATGATTACCTCCTAGATCTCAGTGAAGATGCAGTGTACCATCTGAGGTCATATAGCCAATTTTCGCTACCGCCAGCACTAGACACCACGCGTTATACCGAGTATAATTTTGTTTTGCAGTTTGTAAGCCTAATCAGCAGCTCACGACGCAGCTACTCGCCACTCAGACAGCGATCGTGGCTATTTGACCTACCCGAACTCCTGGTAACTACTTCTGTACCGTCTGTTAGGTACTCCATTCGTGCTGCCGCATTGATCTATCATGCGGTCGCTCGGCAGAATAGAAAGGCAGGAATGGACGCTGTGCGCTGGTATCTAGCCGGCATGAAGAGCTATCGCGCGTCTATACTTGGTCCTGGCGCTCAAATGTCAGCCTTATCCGGGTCAAGACCTTCAACTTTACCGGACAGTCGGGTCATTTGCGTCCCGATTATGTTCTCTTTGTTTGAGGCGATGCAAGGTATCGCGAGTGATGCGGAACTTCAACACCATGCCGCCGCTGCAGAAATGTTGGAACGGCGAGGACCTGGGGGTTGTGCGAGTGGGATGGAGTATAGCATGATGCGTTCACTCCGTTGTACAGAGGTAAGCAAGTCAAGTTAAAATGTTTTTTTAACGATTTTGACGGCATTCTCATATTGAGTGGCAATAATAGGCCCTTCATTCGATCTTGCAAAACAGACAGGCGAGATTCTCTTCACCGGAGTGGCTGTCTGTGCCTTTCCAGCAGAAGGTAAAGATTTGTCAGGATCTCTTTATAGATATCCTTCTTACATTCACCCGTGAACTCAGTCTACCACGCGCCCATCAGCCTGACGTCAATCTCCGAGACGCGATCCACAGCATACATGACCTTCCGACATATCGCAGAGACGACATGGAAGAAAAGGCCATGGGCCTTATGAACAAACTTCATAATTGGTGGCGTGCATTTCAGAAGGAACACCAAAAGATCATATTCCCCACTGGCTTGTATTCCCCATCGATGCCAGACGCGGCCACCACTTCTCCCGCTTCAGTATTGCCCATTTCGGCCTCGTGGATGTTTTCAAAGAAGGAGACGCTGGCAGCAAGTATGGCATCCTTGTACAGCGCTGCCAACATCATTCTTCATTCTGTTCTTTTAATCATCGCCCTTGCAAAACCAGTTGGACCTGAAGTCGAATCCGCCGTCCTGATATACCAAGCAGCCATCGCTTCGCACTCGACATCCATCTTCCATGCTGCAACGCACCTCAAGGTGATTAACCCATTCTGCGGCGATGCCATACGCGCCATTTTCTCAATAAGAATTGTTTCCCTTCTCGCTATAGAGAATACGCAGCGCCAGCAGGCGCAATCAATGCTTCAGGCATGGGGTCTTTCAAGTGAGGACGTTCCGAGCAGCGTCAATAGCGGGACGAATAAGTAAAGGTCATTCTACAAAATGGACGTACAACTAGTCCTTGAAGAAGCACTTGATTACTATTAAATGCGAAGTCGAGCTAGGAGGTCATGAAACGCACGCTGCGGATCATGATAGAATAACACCAGCCCATGATAGTCTTTGGAGCTACGTCCTCGAGATTGGTACCGTTCAAGGTGAAATGGTCCAACCTTTCCCTGATATATCATGGTTAAGGGAGATGGAGTATATTGTCTTCAAAACGAGATTGTATCGCCACAACCTATACCTCAAGTTTTATGAACATCCGTACCAAAATGAGTGCAATACCTGGACTATTGATCCCCCCGGTTTCATAGCCATCAATATCATAATAAGTAGAGCATACACAAGCAGCGCCAGACCACCTTGAGTAGCTTTATAAGCCCTCGCCCTAGAAGCCTCTATCAGCTCATTCAAGGTTCTGCTTCCTTATCGCCAATCATCCTTCAGACATCAATAGAAGATCTTCTGCGTAGAAAGAAGAAATTTCACCTCATCAGAACCAAAGTCAGCATTGAATGTCTCGTCAAGGTGACTTATGATTCCAGTCCCCGTAACATGGCCATGAATATGGACAGAGCCGTTTTTGCATTAATGTGAGTTGTTATGTCCACATAGATAGACAGTCCAAAAACTTCGGAGATGACATATTTAAATTTGCCGGCATCAGTGTCAAGATGGCTGAAATAGATGGTTATCCATTTCTTATCCGACTTATTGCAGGGCTTGCAATCGACGTTCAGGTTGACGAAGAGTGCGAGAAAGTCATCAGTTAATGCCACCCTGCTGATATCCCATTTGAGGCCGAGATCGCAAAACTTATTAGGATAAGTTCCATTACCGCTGATGTTGACTGGATGACTGGGTATAGCTACTCCTGTACTGGGTGCGGTATGGACGTTGAATTCTTTTTTTTTTACTCCCTCCAGCAGCACTTCGTGACATGCCTGCTGATGTCAACTTTGGGCTCCGTCGAAAAATCCCCATATTTACAACTGCCACTGATGAAAGCTGTGGGATCCTCTCCATCGGTACAGCAGGTTCTTCCGTCATCCCAATACGTGATGGGTGCTTCCTTTCTCCCAATCAGAGAGGCGTTGGAGCACAACTCCGGCAGCCAGCAGCATATTCTTGATCCAGACCATGATTAGGAGAAGTTTCTGAGCACACAAGCAAATCAAGGTCTCTATTAGGCATGGCTAACATTTAGATGCAGGTGACTTGAACGACTGGCAGAGACCTACATTGGCTTTGGTCTGAATTGCTGTGGGATTGTTTGGGCACGAGAACGTCGAAATAAAATGATTGGAGTTGGAATGTCTTTGGTATTTAGTCTTCTATCAGGACGGTGATTTTGTTTGTCACTCTTTCATGTTTGTTATTGCGAGGGATAGCTCTCGAACTTTATTACTTTCCCAATAACTTGTAATCTCGATGGGTATTCTCTGAATGGCTCCTCAACCCCCTCACCAAGCCAGAGTGGCTATGTCCACTGCGACAGAAGATCCAGTTGCACTTCACTAATGTTTGTGGTCTATGCAAGTGTATCCCCCTACCGATTCTTGACTCTTGTGTCATCCTATAGGAGCGTTTAAGCTCCATCTTTCTCCTCTCAGACAGCCACTTACACTTCCCTTATGCTTTTCTAGTACCGTTTCTGACTTCAATGAAATCATGTTTCTTTTCCAGCAGAGACAAGGTATAGCCAGTCATCTTATGTAATGTGGAGAGGTCATCCGGACACCGTATCATTTTCTCCTTATGACCCATGGACCAAGGCTATGCGAGGGATACTCTGGCAGTCCATCACTTGACATAACCTAGGTTTTACATTCGTTTCACTATAAAAAGTGTAAAATCAAGGAACCTACATGTCTCGCCGAATGAATTGGAGATTTTAACCAGCTCGGTCAGTCTGCAACGCCTGGAAGTGCATACCACAAGTAATCAACTGCCCAAGTCTATCCTACCCTGCCTCTACCTGTTTATGAGACTTTCTATAAGAATAGATAAAGAAGCCTTTTAAAGATGTTTAGTATTCATCTCTCCATCTTATACTTTCATCTTGGTCATATAGATCATCTACTTGACATGATGTCAGAATGCGTGGGCCACAGGCCTGCCAACTACCAACCCACCCAAGGCCGACAAACGGTCTGTCCCGCTTAACGGAAGCGGCAAGAGCATGTTTGTCTCATCCATAGAGCAGTAAAGCGGCAGAGTATTAGCTATAACCCCAGGTAGTCAAGTCAAGATCGCCGTGTGGAGTACAGCAACTTGGTACAATATGCGATGCTCAATAAACAGGGGTATTGGGTTGCCTATTAAGGCTCCAGCTTTTCCGTATGGAACATGTAATTCTACCATTTGACACTGTTCCAACGGTCTATTGACTTCTTTTACTTACTGCTTCCCATTGTATTATGTGGGATATGAAACATGCTGGGTTGGGAGTTTGTCTTGACAGTGCAAGATTTAGCTGGTCACAGTTTGAATACAAGTAAAGCATGCCTAATTGACCAATCTCTCGGGTCTACTCATCCGCCAATCTATATCTGCAAGGTTCTGGGGCACAATCGCAAAAATCAACGAGTCTGCTAACAGCAATCCATGCCATCAGGCATCCTCACAGTGTTCCTTATGCAACACTAACCGCGGTGGAATTGCGTTGTAGAACACATTTATGGATCATTTACCCGGCTGTACTCCGTTCGTAAAAGTTGGACAATCTCGTCATTCGCCCTGCAAAAGGCACTAATATGAGACCTCATCAAGGAAATGCATCAATCCCTGCACTGGCAAGCCCCGCTGGTCCCAAATGCTGGTGTTGGAAAGAGAAGAACTGCCGTCTCGAGGGAAACAATGGACGTAATCTCGATACAAAGTCCTTTTACTACTGAACGCGCCGTCAAGAAAAGGCGAGGGGGGGTGTGGGGAGTCCCATGAAGTAACAGGGAACCCTTCGGCCGCTGTCATTCCTACATGCAAGGTGCATGCTGCAGCCAGCAATGCCAACTTACTAAGTCAGAGAAATGCACTGTAACATAATATCTATCCCTTGCACCGAGCAGCTCACTAATACTTTTAGAAAATGTCGCAGAGGTGCTTTGTTTATTCGCTGAAACCTGCATTAAAAATTACAGCTTACAAGGCATTTGATTGGATATTATTAAAACAACGTACGGCCTAATACAGGGGGAGCATGCATATTCATGCACAGTGAAATCATTGATCAAACTCCCCAGCGTAGTACGTCAAATCGCCGGGCACATTCATCCTCTCCCAGATGGAGCGCATATGTGCCTCAGTGTCACGCTTCTCGGGCAGGGCAGCAAGAGCAGCAGCAGCATTCTCACTCTCCAGCTTGACTGTATCAATTGTGTTAGCATTTATTTTCTGAGGTGAACAGCAGATGGTGCGAATACATACCATGGAGATAGACGGCAGTTCGCTTGCCGCTGAACATGGCGTGGGGGACGTTGGTGGTGTTGTCAGAGTTGGCATCACCAATGGCGTAGATGCCAGGAATGTTGGTGATCAGGCCGTTGGAGGGATCGGCAGCCAGCTTGCCGCCGTACAGCGCAACACCAGTCTCCTGGCCCAGCTTGGACCTCTGCTCCTCACCAAAGTTGGTCAAGAAAGCATTTCGGAGAATGGAGGGTCCGGTCTCGAAGTTGACCTGGAAAAGATCGTGCTCAGGGTGAGTAGGCAGGCTGGGGTCCTCATCGCCATTGGTGCCGTTCAGCAGACGGTCAATGGACTTGATGATTCGGTTCTCGATCTTGACGTTGTGCAGCTCCAGGTACTTGTCCCACTTGGGGAACTTCTTGTCGGTGGCAGCGCGATGCTCGGGGGTGTCGGTTCCATTGACAAACAGAATGATGTCCTTGTTCAAGGTGAGAATCTCACGGACGGTGGTGGCGCCGCTTTCCAGTGGTCCAACAATGCCCAATGCCTGGTCGGCGTGCTCGTGTCCGTCACACCAGGGGCACCAGTAGATACCGTGACCCCAGTTCTCGGCCAAACCAGGAGTGTTGGGGAGGATATCACGCAGACCAGTAGCCAGGACAACCTTGCGAGTCGTGAAAGAGACGGACTTGTCACCAGGGTAGGTAGCATCAACCTTGAAGTAGGTGTTGTTTGCCTGAGGGGTGATCTTGGTGACGGTTCCGTTGACCAGAGTCGCCGTCTCGTAATCGTCAATCTGCTTGCGAGCAGACCATCGGAAGTACTGCCCAGTAAGACCTATGCATTTGTCAGGCCATGATTCGTTCAATGTAACAGCTTGCACCACTCACCATCCAGACCGATGACATCGTGCATGTGACGAGTTGGGCCGTTGCGATATTCGCCAGAGTCAATCAACAAAATGTTGCGTCGGACACGAGCAAGACCGCTGGCAGCGCTCAATCCAGCCGGGCCACCTCCAACAATGATGGCATCATAGTCGGCTCGGACTGCAGGGCCGGGCTCAGTGTTGGCGGGAAGCGCCTGAGACACGGGCAACAGAGCCTGGAGCAGGCAAAGAGCGGTTGTGAACTTCATGGTGAGGAGGGTATAAGCTGCTGCTCCTGCTGCGGTTTGGACTGATCCCTGGCAGATTCCAACGTGCCTCTGAACAGATTCGACATGATGTGATTGCGCGGGGCAACCATAGCTTCTTATACTCGGCAGATCCCCCGTATCCAAGGTCGCATCCGTACGCTGATCCCCTCAAGCCAAGCAAAGGAGAAGGAGATTCTCGCCATTGCGTCCCCTCTTGGACGCTTTTTGAACTGAGACATGTCGCCAATTGAGTTAAGTGAGTGGGCCGTTGTGGACGCTAATAAGATCAAGGTCAGGCTTTAAACATGGTCAAGGGCCCCAAAGTAACACAAGACTGCGGATACTTCCATTAGAGCGGTCCATCAAAATGTTGAATTGTCTAATGAGAACTCACAGCGCGATAGACGGCCGGTGCCTGAGCTGTGTGCGTTGTCATTGGGATGCCGGCTTGAGACCTCATGTACGGGATATTAGTCGATGCATTCGACCATCATACATTATCAACCCCTGCTCGGCTGGGCACTGGGACATGCTAACAAAGTGCCGTCCCGCCCCTCCAACAAAAACTTTGCTCCAGTGAACTTCATTATCTAAGTAATATTTGGCCTCGTACGCTTGTACAAGTCTTACTTATAGGTGCTCGAATCCATTCCGTGCCACAACAGCCCCATTAAGGTATTACGTGAGATGCTTGGCGGAACGACGCAATTGCAGAGATCCATCACACGACTCATAGGCATTAAATCCAGAGATATTTGTACATAGATTGGGGCATGGGGGTATTTATCACTTACTCAGCACACATGTCATCTAATCGATATTGACATCATCACGACAGAATATATGCCAACAGTCGCAAGCGGAATTGGTTAAATCGTATTCATGTCCTCCTAAATATTGTTCAGATCCACGTTCCCCTTCCTCCGCCTTACCATCACCATTTGCCCAAAGCTAATCATGCCTCGTAGACTGTTACATGACGCCACTTTTCATCGGATTCAGCCAGATCAGCAGAAGCCTTCTTAGCAAGCTCAACCGTCTCCGGGCCCACCAAAAGCCGCAGTGGGGGATCGGAGACCTTTGAGATCTTCAAAATGGCGCTGGCCACCTGGCTAGCCTCGGAGCGGTCCTCACTGTACTTCTTTCGCAACGCTTCAAATTGTCCAACAGTGCGCTCGTACGGCTCACTGACGACAAGTCCTTCATTAGCTGAGGCTGCCCAGTCGGTCTTGATGCCGCCTGGCTCGACGACCGTCGTCTTGATGCCCAGAGGCGCAATTTCTGCGTTAAGAACACCCGAGAAGCCAGCAACGGCCCATTTGGCGGCCTGGTAAGCGGACAGGCCGGCAGTGGGGACTCTGCCTCCCACCGAAGAGACTTGAATGATGTGTCCGGAGCGCTGCTTTCGAAGGATAGGCACAGCAGCCTTGCTAACGTTGACGACGCCCATCAAATTGGTGTCAATGTGTTCGCGGAAAGCCTGGATGGACATGTCTTCCACAGCCGCAACATTGGCATAGCCAGCATTGTTGACAATGATGTCGATACGGCCAAACTTGTCAACGGCAGACTTGAGAGTCCTGACAGCTTGGTCATAGCTGTCGACATCGAGAGCCAAAGGCAGTATGCGATTGGAACCATATTTCAGGACAAGGTAGTTCAGTGTCTCGGGCTTCCGGGCCGTGGCGGCAACCGTATCCCCATCCGCGAGGATTGCCTCAACCAAGGCCAGGCCAAGGCCTTTGGAGGAGCCAGTGACGAACCAAATTCTAGGCATCGTCAGAAAAGTAAGATCAAGCAGCTGTTGATACTAATGAAGAAAGACTCAGATGGATCAAGTAACCTGCTGGTCTGCTGGGCAGTTGTGATGCTATTCTTGCCGAACACTCCCTGCCCTTTATATGCCCACCCCGATAGCGAGAACGAGCCTAGCTCTCCCCACCATATCACATGTACCTATAGCATGGAGTCCTAGATTACTGATACAAGCCAAATATACTGGTTTCATCATGGTTGCATGCGAATTGCATTCCCTCCCCGGCGGGCAAAGAAAAAGAAAAAGAGAGAGAGAACAAAGTCACACTCCACAGGGAGGATGGTTTGCGGCCAAACGCCCGCTCGGCCCGTCACCCCCCATGAAGGAATTTATCATACGCTGGTTTTTACCTCAGACCATAAATAATAAAGGGGCCTGTCATACACAGTACAATCCTACTTGCGTCACCTCTAAGCCCCTTCGTGCATGCCATTGTATCTCTGCTTACGGTTCATTGGTCCAACCCCGGCGTCCCTTTTGCGGGTGAAAGGCCAAAGAGTTGTACCGGTTTTCCCGATCATAATCACTCCATTCAAAATATTGGCTGCTCCAGGCTCCATGGAGATGACAGTGGCTCGGGCGGAAGGAAGGGAGCATTCACAAGTCGGAAAACCCTCCGCATAAGGTTAATACTCATGGTTTGTTTTCACCTCAATGTCGTCATCATCATGATGCATATCTTGGCAAACTGATTCAGTCACATTCTCTGCATTCTTAACTTGCTCATTATACTATCCCCTAATTAGCAACTGTCTTGGTCCCTAAAGTCTCCGCGTTCGGATAAAGAGAATGGAGCGGGCTTTGTTGGTCCAACTTGCCAGCAACGAGCAGGGGGTAAATGGCGTAGGAAGAAAGTGGTAGTAAAGTTATATTAATATTGCCTTCTATTTCACCGAGCCTGTACTCTCTCCTACAATCTACTGATCCCCCTGAATGTTTTTAGCCCCAGGTGCGACACAGAACAAAGTCCTATCAAACATACCTTCCCTTCCTCATCTTAAGACACTTGGTGTCACCAAAATTATAAAGTCCGCGTATTGAAATAACTAGGTCTGAAATCACCTGTGACAGTATTCAAGGAGTTCAGAGGCAAGCAGGTGGGACATGATCAAGGGCTGAATCTAGTCTTTTTAATTCGTAGAAGAGCAGTGATCAAATGCGTCTCTGGAAGCAGATTATCCGTCTCCTTCAGCTTAAGGATCCAACTGCATTTGTCTCCCTTTCTGGTTAAACCTCAGCAGACATAACCATTGGTTTGTTAGAGTGGAAACCTGTAAGAAGAACCTATCATAATGATATATTCAGCCGGCGATGTAACCAAGTTCCACTGGAAAAGAGGGCTAACATATCAGTCCGGGGTTGTCGCAAGCTTCTATGCAAGGCACAAGGAGTCTTTCAAAGCTGTGCATGATATGGGGCGCCAGAGTCGTAGTATACAAATGCTCCCCTCGCTAAACAAGAAAGTATTTCATATCTCTGTGGGGCTGTCTTTGATAAAAACCCCAACAAAATGATAGAACTCGTTCCAGTTCCCTCATTTTCATTCTCGTTCTATGTTCTCTTCATTTGTATGATTAACATGAAGTCACATTTCAATTGAATGAATCAACTTTAAATGACATGATAAATATCTGCTTTATCAGTCAGAAGAACCTCTCCCTGTTTCTATAATAGGTCATACCAACCATGGGAGATTAGAGAGTTACAAGGCATGGGATGCAGAACGCTCCGGAAGAGGGAACACAAAACAGCCACCCCAAGTGTGAGAACAACACGGGCGAGCTTTCCGTTTACATCATGATTGTTAAACACATTCTATGACATGAGCACTAGCCTCGGTCCTTCATACCGCATGAATACCATCCAAGGATCCTCAGAGCGTCAGAGAGCCTCAATGAAGAAGGGTACTATTAGCCACAGTTATCAGCTGGTCTTTTCGTTTGGCAGGTCTGCCGCATACATAGCCGTATCTGGTAACGATGCCGGAGTTCCATGCGGCACGTTTGGGCAGAGGCATGAGAGGCTAACAAACTGGGGTGGCTTGCAGGAGTCAGCATGAGACATAGCCCGGGCAAACACATGAGAAACCAACAGCTACAAGAGCCAGCACACACTCGTATTCAATAACCGGAGCTATGCAAGCTTGAATCAGAGGAGAAAGATCCCCACAGCGGCAGAAGAAGCTCTTGTCTCAAGTCCGACAACCGACACAGACCATAGGCTATTTTCCCATCCCTGAATGAAATATCTTATCCCTAACCATGATATCAAACATTGGTAGCCCATAGTCTGCACGTATAAAAAATAGGGCTAATTGCAGGAGCCCTGTTCCAAATTATACATAAAAGTTGGAAACCGGAAACCGGGCAAGTGGAGACCAGGAACCGGAGCAAACGTCGGGTCGGCATCCCATATAAGGAAAGGGTTCATTGCTGAGATCGTGTTTACCCGATTTGGGTAGAGGCTGACAGAATTCAGAGGATCTGTAGTCCTATACGTCATGCTATTTCTGTAGACATGCTTCAATATATACATTCCACGATACAAGAGGCGTATATTGTGTGCCAATGATGGGCTCACAAGCTCATGGTTACATGTTCCAGGGTAATACATAATGCATTACTACGCTGGAGGCTGGTTTTTCACAGGTATCCGAATAGTTGCCTGACAGACAGTATTCACCAACATGTGAGGAAGCTATCGGCTGCATAATCATGCCAAATTGATGCTCTAATTCGTCATGTTGGTGGGAGAAAAACCCAGGTGAAAAGATGGAGGTGATAATGAAAGATTGGAAGGGATTGAGAGCCTGTTAATCTCACAATTGAACCTCGGCTTGATATGGAGAGTAAATACAAGCATCCTCTAAGATTGGGGAAGTCGTGCTCCTATCTAACCAAAGAGAAAGCATATCAGATCTCATCTTTGGAAATTACAATATCAATTAGGAACTCAGTGTTCAATCACAGAAAGCACGTAGCGCTCGGATGTAGAACCAATAGAACCAGTCAGCGAACTTGGCAGCGTCTGTGCTGTGCCGTCGCCCTGTTGGCCCCCATGACGATGTACATCTAAGGCGTGAATGGGTTGACTGATTCATGGAACCGAGGCATACAGCTATCCTGGACATGAACAATGCGTCAATACAAGCCAAAATCCTTCAAGGCAGCCATAATTCATTCCGGGTTAAATTCCGAGTCCTGCAAGCAAATAGAAAGATGTGTTGTGTCATTCGAATCGTGTCCAGGGCTGCTGTCTGACTCCAACGTCGATCTGCCAACTTCCAGCCATCCACCTATCTATTACCTTTTACAATTGACTTGTTTAATTCTCAGCCAGACCATAGTGAATGAGCGAGCTCAACAACATCGAAAAAAACAACACAGCAAATTCGTTCATGCTGCAGCTTCATTATTTCGCCCTCCAATCAGAATGCCGGCGTTGGCTAGGCTGTGCTTATGCACAACCATTTCATCACGTGTACGGCATGGATGCAAATAACACCCAACAGGATTGTTTGATCCCCGTGCTTTTCTTTCATCCTTCAATAGCCTAACCTATGCAATCATAGGGGAAACGACTGGTGATTGAGTGTTCTGATAGCTGCGGGTGTGTTTTCAGTCTTCGTTATATCATATTTCAAGTACTTCAATGGCTTCCTCATCTTCAGCAGCAACTCCCGGTGGCCTTGAGCCTCTTCGAGCTATTGGAGAGAACTACTTTGTCTTCCATCTAGAAACCACCAATGAAGCCAATGACGGGCCCTCATTGATCGTCTTGTTTGCTTGGATGGGGGGGGCGACGCCTCGTAGACTCCAAAAGTACATCGCGGGCTATCGCGCCCTCTGGCCCCATGCGGCCATCCTACTCATTACGCCCCGACAGGTCGACTTTGCTTTGCTGCCAACCAGCATGCTCCATGCGAACATGGCACCAGTTCGCGACGTCATTCACCAACATATTGACAGATTCCCCACCGAGCAATCTTCCAAACCATCTATTCTACTACACATCTTCTCCAACGGAGGGCTCTTCATGGCCGTGAATCTTGCACTATCTTTACAAGCTCGACACGAAGGTCGCCCTCCTCTTGATCTTGGCCCATATATCCAAGGAATCATCCTCGACTGTGCTCCGGGGCTGACCGAATTCTGGCGTACATACGAAGCCGCCGTGGTTGGGCTCCCGCAATCACTCCCCTCGCAGGTCATTGGAAGGACATTGTACGCCGTTATTACCGGTCTTTTAGTCAATGGCCATCGTACTGGAATACTACGCGGTTCAATCGACACGATGCGCCAAAAGGTCAGCGACCCAGCCCTCTTTGGTTCGGCCCGACGTCTGTATCTGTACTCCCAGGCGGACCAGGTCATAGGATGGCAGGACGTTGAAGCTCACATAGAGGAGGCCAAATCAAAGAGGGGATTCACAGTGGAATCAGTCAGGTTTACGGACAGTCCACATTGCGCACTTGTTTTGCACGATCCGACACGATATTGGAATGCGATTGAGAAGTTCTGGGAGAGGGCCGACGAGTCACGGGGAGATGATTTCTCGTCCACAGGAGTCCCACGGAGTCGACTGTGATGATATCCTACGAATTGAAAACCATGGAAGCCATAGCGATAGACCTAGTAGGCCTCTTGGGACTTTCGATTGCCCGCACATAGAACAGATATCTACAGAAGCAGAGGCTCTATCAGGATAATGCAGTCGCTGTTCAACAATGGATCCAACAACTCAGACAGAGGGAGAATACCCCGCCATGGCTTCAACCCGAGGCAGATTTTGAGACTGTCTGCGGGGCAAGACAGGATGGATTGATTCAACACAAATACAGTAAATGCCGAGGCGGTTGAGATGCCTGATCAGCAGACTTAAAAGGATCTAGATAAGTAAGCATTGAGTAGCAAAGCGCCCTACTCTTTCAGCCACAGCTGCATGCCATTCTTGGTCGGTTGGAAGATCTTGGAGTACAGATGTCGAGATGTGCATGCGGAGTAAGCTGACGGCGCCTTGTCGACGGCGCCCTGATCATCGTGAGTTGCTCCAGTAACAACAGAGTCAAGCGGGGCTCGGCATCTCATAGTTGGTGCGGCAAACCGATGAGATTAGGCAATTCGATAGGCTATATCATTGTAGTTGAACTACTACTCCATCCCTGCACATGTCATTAAGACTTTTTAATATAGATATCAAGCAGGAGGGAGTTCGGCTTACGGGAAGACTCGCTAGCTTCGGCCTCCGATCATGGACTCTCAATTCCTCCCCTCTAATTCTCAATGTCTCACCTTTGGAAAAATACTCACGGCCGCGAGGGTATTTGGGTCCGAGCAGCAGAATATGAGTAAGTCTGCATTCAATCCTGGTAATCTACCATCACGTGATGCCAATCAAACGCCAGGGAAGCCGTCCAAGGTCTTGTCCGATCTTTGTTCGCCGAAGAGCGGGAACGAGACCCTCATGGCTCGGCAGTTGAGTGAGCCACACACACTCACTTACGCACACAGACACACACCGCGAGTTCCAAGTGCCTTGAGAATATACGTGATAGCGGGCCGTTCAGATCTTCATCTGGAGTATAGCCTAAAATGAGCCAGGCAGGCGAAGATGAGGCTATTTTCAACCCGCAAGGGGAGCAAGAATCTCAAGACACGGTCATCAGTGAAGAAGCCAACCTCCGAATTCGCAGAGCTGTATAACTCACCCCTCTCCCCCTTTTCCCCTTGCACAACCACCATACCTCTCAAACCACAGATTCACTAACCATGAGTAGTTTGACTATCGCGTGTTACCCGTGATATGCTGCCTCTACATCCTCTCCTACGTTGACCGCGGCAACATTGGCAATGCAAAGACGGCCGGCGCGCAGGATGCACTGCACCTGAGTTCGTCCCAGTGGGCCTGGGTGCTCAACTCGTTCTACATTTGCTACGTCTGCTTTGAGTGGACGACTATGCTGTGGAAGATTCTGCCGGCGCACATCTTTGTGTCCGTCCTTTGCGTGTGGTAAGAACCTATTCAACTCCAGGGGAGGGGGGCGCAACTCGGAGCAGTGGTTAATAAGTTGCGTTCCAGCTGGGGGGCTGCGGCCATGAGTTCTGGCGCCGTTCACAACCTGACGCAAATGATCGTCACGCGATGCTTCCTCGGCGTCTTTGAGGCAAGCTTCGGCTCTGGTGCGCCGTACTTTTTGTCCATGCTGTACAGACGAGAAGAGCTTGGTTTCCGCATGTCCCTGATGCTGGGAATGTCGCCTCTGGCCAACACTTTTGCGTCAAGTCTGGCATACGGCATCACTCAGATCCGCGGCTCATTGGACCCTTGGCGTCTCTTGTTCATCATAGGTGCGTCAAATTCAACAACTCAAACTCGTGAAGAAGAAGAAAAGAAGAAGAAGAAGAAGAAGAAGAAGAAAAGACAAATTCGATAAACCCTCCAAGAAACACTAACACACTCCATTAGAGGGCGCTTTAACCATCGCCTTCGCCCCCATAGTCTACTTCTTCCTCATCGACCACCCCTCCAAAGCCCCCTTCCTCTCCGAAAAGGACCGCATCCTCGCCGTCGAGCGCCTCCAGCTCCACGACAAGACCTCCAAGGGCGGCATCAAGTGGAACCAGGTCCTCGCCGGCCTAAAGGACTACAAGAACTACGTCCACATGGCCATCCACTTTTGCGCCAACTTCTCCTTTGCCGCGCTGTCAAACTTCCTGCCGACGATTGTGAAGGACATGGGCTACGATGCCGTGACCGCGCAGGGGCTGGTGGCGCCGGCGTACTTTGCTGCCTTTTTGACCTGTGTGCTGACGTCGTATCTTTCGGACAAGTACAAGACTCGAGGGTTCATCACTGCCGGTGCGGCCGCCGTTGGAGCCGTGGGTTACGGCATGTTGGCGGGCATCCAGGACAGACACAAGACGGGCGCGCGATATGCGGGAGTTTGGCTCGCTGCGTGTGGTGTGTTTCCCGCGCTGTGTCTGAACATTACTTGGCTTTTGAACAACCAAGGTGGTGATTCCAAGCGAGGCGCTGGGCTTGCTATAGGTCTGATATTGGGGCAATGCTCCTCCTTTGTCAGCAGCACCGTCTTTCCCAAGGAAGATGCGTAAGTTATGTCTCTCTGTTGCTGTTCATTCAAGAAGATGCTGACCAATCTATCCAGTCCATTCTATGCCAGAGGCTGTGCCATTGGCTGCGGTCTAACCGGTCTCATAGTTGTCCTCTCGCTCGGCATGCACTTCGCCCTCGAGTGGGAGAACCGTCGTCGAGATCGCTTGTACGGACAAAGAGACCCAGACGTTAAGCTTGATGTCACCGAGCAGGGAGACGAGAACCATTACTTCCGATATCTGACATAGAGATGTAGAAAGAAGGAAATCTTGATTTGATATATAGAACAAACCCTAATGACTGCGCTAGGAATGCAGATGAATTACCTAGATAAACAATGCCCCAAGCATGTAACGAATGCAGGTCTTGTGTATGTATGCAAAATGCCAACCAAGCATATACCTTATATACAAGGAAAATTCCCACGCCTTCAAACTCCCTACACCTAAAAAAAAGAAAAAGAATGTTTATGTACTAGATGCGGTTCTAGAACTTAATGACAGGCAATTCCGACATGTGTACCTTGGCGGCACCATATGGTATCAGTTTATACGTCTTCCTCTTACCAGAGCACTTTACATTCGTAGGGGGCACATCGGGAGTCACGCCCATGTAGAGATTCCACCCCGAAATCTCGCATCCATCGACGGAGATGAAGTTTGGCGGCGCGTTTTGCTCAAAGATGGGCTCCGGGAGGTTCGCATTCGGGCTGATGCCGTGGTACTTGAGCGTCGAGGGATCAATGGCAATGTTCCAGGGCTCGGTCGCGGAGTAGTAATAGTCGCGCAGCTGCTTGAACGGCAGGCCGTCGATGCCGGGTCCTCGGGGATCCCAGCTCGAGTGGGGGAGGGAGGAGGTCTGCTTGAAGCCCACATCGAGGGCGTAGAGGAGGTTGCCGTAGAAGACGGAGATGGTGTTGGCGGGGCGCTGCTCAGTTCGAATGTCGGTGACGATGACGTAGGTAACCTGTGTGGCACCGGCGCGGATGGGGATGTGAGCCATGCCAGAGGTGGAATCGGACGAGATGGAGGCGGAAGAGGGTGTTGAGCCCTTGAGCGACAACTTGGAGGATCCATGGTTGGACCACTCGGGCATGCGGAGGTACAGATCAAAGTCCTTGCTGGTCTTGATGTTGTACACGAGGGTGTTGGCAAAGGGGTAGTTGGTATCGCAAGTAATGGTGACAGAACCGCCATTGACAGTCGTAGTAACGGAAGATGGGCTGAGCAGCGTATGTGCCAGTCCTCCTCTGCCAACTGCTCCCCAGCTGTTTGAGGTGAACTTGGGATAACCCTGTGGGTGGTTAACAGTGCAGCATGGATACAGAGGCTCCATTCCGAACGTCGTCGCCACACCGCTGTTCGCAGTCGTGAAAACCGGTGGTACATTGCCGTTGGACTGTGTAGTGTTGAGCGCAAAAGGCTGGTTCGGTGAAGCCATATACTGATGCGCCCACTTGTCGCCCGTCATCATAACCGGGAACGAATTGAAAATGGTCTTTTCGGCGCGGTCGGCGTATGAAGTCTCTCCGTGAACCTGATACATGTATGCCAGCGAGTAAGACGTCTCGACAGCAGTGCAGAGCTCGCTGCCAATGTAGGAAGCCAGGCCGCGCTCGTGCTCATCGGCAAGAATGGAACCAGATGAAGAGCCGTGGTACTGGAAGCTCCAGTTGACGGCGTCTCTGCCCTTTTGGACCATGCTGCTGCTGCCGTTGATTCTGTAAATGACGGAGGGGAATTTGAGGCCTACACAGCGAGTGTGAGTGTCATTTCATGGGTAATCAGTAATACAAGCCAACAAAAAAAAAAAACTTACCTTGGCCAACATTGACTCCGTGGATATAAGGCCAGATGGAGCCATCGCCTGGGTCAGCAACTTGCGGGAATCTTCCCTCCGTATACCACTGATCCCACTTAAAGTTGCTCTGCGAATAGAAAATATCCATATTCTCCCAAAGGAGCGCATCCTGATCAGAAGGGTACTTTTCCAACAGCCACTGAATCGTAATCATGAGATCGTGCACACGAGCCTGTCCCCAGGTGCAGTCGATGTTGCCGGGGCAGTTAGCATAGCCCTGGCTGTTATTCTTCAACATCTTGTTTGCCAAGGTCATGAAGCGTCGCAGCGCGGTGACGACTCTGTTCTCCCACGACGGGTCCGCCTCCACCAGCTGCGTCAGTCCAAGGAAAAGCGGCGTGCGTGCCCAAAAGTTCCTCGACTCGCCAACCTCGGGTCCAATCCAGCCGTCGGCGGCTTGGTGTCCAAGAACCGTATCAGCAACGTCCTGAACCTGCTTCTTGAGCCGAGCATCGTCGAGCTCGTAGGCCATGGGTACCAGCCCATTGAACCAGTAGGGCAGCGCCTCGTTTAAGCTGCTGTACTCTGTGCCACCTGTTCCAGGCACGTTGAGCCAACTCGACTGGTTGACGTAGACGTAAAAATCGTACTCGTGGCCCGCCAGACCATTGGCCATGGCCTTCATCTCACCCAACAACCATCCTTGGGGCTTGACAGCACCCAGAGGAAGCGGTGAGAATGCCCATGGTTGAACTGTTTAAGATATGAGTATACAACGATCAAAGTTCCCAGAGCTCAGCAATGAGCATGAGTCTGGCATGAGAAGGAGAGAATGTCTCACGAGTTCTTGAGGCGAATGCCGCACCGACTGCGCCGAGGGGTAACTGCGCCGCCGCTGCTATCAGAGTCAACTTCATGGTCGAACAAGGAAGCAAATAACAATGATGATGGTGATAATGACGATGATATATATCACAATCAGAAAAGGGAATTCGCAACGAGCATCAAAGGAGAGACAAGGAAGTAGTAAAAGGAAGGGATCGGCTTCTTACAGTCCAAGCCAGTGAACTGATTCATTTTCTCCCTTCTCTTTTTTTCGTTTTCGAAAGGTTCCTTGTTCTACGGTTATACAAATTGGTTTGTCTCTGTTGGGGCCCTGGTCTCCTTCTCTCTTTGTCCCTCCTCGAATCCACAAGCTGGGGAAAAGTCAGTGCATGGACACTCGTCGGCCCGTTAAAGTAATTACGATTTCGGGTTGGGTGTCCTTCGCTCGTGGGCCAAGGTCTTTTTTTTTCCTGGAGGCAGTTTAGATGAACTCGGGTGTCCCCCCCTGAACAGTCACCGGATTTGGAGAAGAGGCCCGCGTGACGACACACAGTTGATTGAACAAGGAGATTGGCTTGTCTGGGGGAGACTTTGCAGAGGCTTTGATTGGCAATGAGTTTGAATTGCACGCGGTTTGAAGTCACATCGTGTAGCCTTAAGAAGATCGGCCGGCTGGTGTGACGCTATGGCGGGGTTTTCTTTGAATGCGGGTCTTGGATTACTGCTGCTCTCATTAGTCCTAGTGCAGGAAAAGGGAAATAAGGGGAACAAAGCAAGGAAAATAGAGCGGGCGTCTTCCCCAAGGAATGGAGAATGTGTGGGTATTGGTGAGGAGGAAGGGGGGGGCATCACATGGTTTGAAGAGATGCAGGTTGCCGATGCCCTCTTTCGGAGTGTACTGCGTAATGGATGACCATGTTCTGAATGACGAGAGGTAGTATTCGTCGGTTCTGGAACTGTCTTGGCAAATGAATCACTCCATGAGGCAAACCAGAGAAAAAACAAAAAGACATTCTGGGCTATCCTGACCTTTCAAACTGCACCTTGGCGCGCGGCAACATATGGAAGCGGTGTCGATCCCCAGACTGTCCAGCCGAGCCAGTTACCAGACGCTCAAGGCGTCAAGGTGTGTTCATTGATCATCTCCACGGACGCCTCTATTTGCTCCGGGGGGGTTCCATTTTCCTGGGGAAAAACTACCAAGCCTCAAAAGCCCAAAGCCTTGGCACCACCAAAACGGTGGGACGAGCGGCTCCGACTTTTCTCGTATAGGTATGATTCGTCTCCCCGCGTTTCCTTAGTCCTCGCTGATGCGAGCTGCCTTGGAAGAAATCCACTTTCTGCATCCGGACATTGCATCTGCACACCGAAATACCGTCGTATCACTTACATATTTGGTCCAAGTAACGAGGGAGCGGTGATGAGTTGCCCTGCTTCCGAGGCTCGGCCGAGTCGGTTAATGGAGGGGAGAGGATGTGGAGGAGGATGTGGTGGTGCTGCTGCTGCTGCTGCTGTTGGTGCTGGTGGTTCAGATGATGCCAAATGACCAACTGACCAGGGTCAAGAATGCGGGGAAAACATGGGGAATAAGCAAAGCTAACAATAACAACAACGAACCCAAGCAAGCAAACAAACAACAGAAATCCCGAACGACTGCAACGTTTACTTTCTACCCGAGGTGTGCGCTGCGTGGCTCCATGGGTTTGGTGTAAGAAACGGGCTTAAGCTGTGAAGCCGCAGTGTCTCTCTTCCCCTCATCCTCAACCTTCCACCACCCCTGCCTTTGGAATCACGTTGTCTCTGAGGACCACACAGTCTAGATTTTCCTACCATGCTTAAAGAAGGTGGTAATACAGCATCTGCCAGGTGGCGGCTTAGGGGAAGGAGGGTAACCTTAATTCTCATAGCCGAGACCTCTTTTTGTACGTGATACAGATTGCAATCTGGAATATTAAGGCGATGGGCCTGCTCAAGGGTATACATATATTGGTATTGGTGCGGGTGATCAAGCGGCATGACTCTTTTTTAATACACCCGTTGTCCGGATAGATACTTGTAGATCGTTTATGATATGGGACGGATTGGAGTCATGATGTCAAGGCAAGTTAATGCTTGTACTCCGTACGCCATACATGAGCTTCCTTCGTTCTCAAAGCCGACGGCTGAATGTCATAAAAATAATGAGTTACCAACGTGCATGGAGTACGAAATAATAACATGGATTGCAAATAACAATCATGGCTCATATTATCTGAATTTCATATACCTACAGTACCCGTGTTAATGCGTACCTGCTGCTACAGTGCTCATCGCCAAGAACCGTAGATACATCATTATAGGCTCACGGGTAGGCCAAGCTCACCATCTCCAATCCACACACACACACACACACACACGCACACCGCCAAGCACAAGCTCCCGACGATCGAATTATCGAGTGAAAAAGAAAACGTAATAGACAGCTCAGATGCCGAGATGGCTTGGCTTTTTTGTTTTGATCGGAATGTTTTAAAAAAGCCACAAACCCGGTATTTGCTCTTCTTGTGTCATCATGGCGTTTTCTAGGGTAGCCTAATACATGTCGTCTGACCCTCGATGCTCCATAGATATCCAAGTCCGTCCCATACCCAGATATAAGTGAGTGATCAGCATAACTTAATACCATCATCCTATTCTCATATTCTCTCATATGCTCGATATCAAAATTATTTTGTGCGCATAGTGCAATTTATTTTTCTCAGCTCAATGCAAATCCCTCTGCTCCGTACATATCGCATCTCAAGCGAGATCAGCATCTTCTCATCCTGGCGCCAGGGGTCAACGTTCACCATCACACACACCTGAGACATACCAATTTCCTGACCGTTCCTACAAGTATCCACGCGTCTGAGCACACACATCCATGGGTATATCCAAGCTTTATTCTCACAGGAAGCCACTCATCAGCCTTCCGGTGAGCACGGAAAACTCTTATTTTCTGTCATGTCTCTCCTTTTGTGTCTCATCTTTCATTCTCCACCACTTCCGGCGTGGCGCCTTTGCACCTTTGCTTCTCATCTTACATCTTTCTGGCGGTTAATGAGAGTCCCCTTATTGAGCAAATCTCGGTCAACGCTTTTCCGAATCATGGAGCCGCATCAAGACAGAATCTTCGAGAGTGCTCAGCCCTGCATCGAGAAACATGTCTTGAGCGAGTTAGGAAAGAAGCCTTCGCAAACATACAAGTAGTCACAGTAACAGACACATCGGACAGATATCAACCATCTTGTACGTATTAATCGTCAATTATGCGTAAAAGTTATAAACAACTTTACAGTAATTATAATCACAATGTCATCGACCGTGCCTATTACCCTGTGCCAAACCATCAGGTAAACTGAATCTCTATGTTCGTACATGTTTCCCTTATGCGCCTCGAAATCTATCACCGTACCCAACCAACTGTGCCTGTCGCCATCACTTTTCCACCCCTCTCCAGGATCACCCAACTCAGACTCTCGTGGTGTGTGTGTGGCGACTCGAAAGTAAATCTCATGCTCCTGAACAAACTAACCCCCAAGTCATGCATTAAACGATGAAGGATGCAACAAATACAAGAATGGTGTACAGAGTTGTGAGTGTGTACTCCAACTCGAACCAGGCAGCTTGGCCGCCAAAAGCAATCTTCTTGCTCTGGGGCGATGGGTGAGCAACTTTGGTGTCGGGATCACGAATCAACAACTCCTCGCGGTCGGGCATTGATGGTGGGTCAATGGCGTATGAGATGGGCGTCCAGAGAGAGCTGCAAATGAAGATGAAAGTAGCAGGTGGCCAGAAGGCGTGAGTAACCAGGCAGAGGAGGATGCCTCTGGTAGTGGTTTCCACATAGAAGCATCGGAAAGTGGTAATAACGGCGGCGACCAGGGTCAGGTACACAAAGGCCAAGTGGAAAAGAGCCATGTAGTTGATCAGAATTGCCCAGAGACGGCGGAACATATTCTTCCTTAGCTTGGGGTCTCGCTCGTTCAGTGCAGAGGCCAAAGAACCGGTAGGCTTGAAGGCCTGCGTTTGACCTCCCAGCCAAGTAGGCAGGATGAATGATCGGACGATGCAGAGAGCAATGTAGGGAGCCATCCAGAGCTGATATCGTGAACCTCGCTGGCCAGTGTGGTATCCGGCGGGAATGAAGAGAACAAACTCGCAGAGTCGGTTGCAAATGGTGGTCGCGAAGCAAACTCGAATGAGCCATCGAAGCTGTTCATCATTGGCGTATGCGACAAGAGGCTTACCCATGCACAGAATGATGGGGATAGCGAAAAGCGAAATGGATAGCAAAATGGTGTAGAGACTGAGTGATGCGTAGAGGGCACCAGAGAAGCGCTGAGCAAAAGTCATCTGCTTTACCTTGTCACCCCACAAGCAAAAGTTGAGCTTGAAAGAAGTGTCGACGGTTCCAATGGCCCATCGCGTACGCTGCTTCAAGTGACTGCCGTAATCATCGGGCACAGTGCCGAACTGAAGAGGCTCGTGGACATAGGCGGTCTTCCATCCCCTACCAAGCATGAGAGTCGAGGTGGCCACATCTTCAGCCAGAGAGCCAAGGGGAAAGTTTCCAATCTCCTCAAGAGCTTCTCGTCGAACAACGTAACCAGATCCGGTGCACCAGGCAACACCCATAGCATCCTTGATGGGTTCAATCACGTGTACAAAGAAGTCGAGACTTTGAGCGAGAGGATCAGAAGGCGGGGTGTTGTAGAAGAGCTGCGGGGGGCAAGCGAGAGCCACCTTTGGATCAACAAGAAGATGGGGAAGAAGCGCACGAAGCCAATCTCTCTCAGGAATCTACAAAATCAATGTTAGGTCAAGGTCATCAATACATTTCAGGAAATTCTCACCATATCAGCGTCCAAGGCAGCCATGAATTGACCGGCTCCGCCGGGCATCAGATGAGTCTGCTCGAGACCATAGTTGAGATTACCAGCCTTGAAGTGATGGGGCTGTCCGGGAATCTTGGTACGGGCCATGTAGTAAACATTGGGGTAGGTCATGGCGAGGTGAGCAACAGCCTGTTCCAGGGTCGCAGATTTTCCATCATCCAACACAATAACCCGGAATCTGTCGTAAGGGTAGTCTTGATCACAAGCACCGCGAACAGTGTCCATGACCACCTCATCCTCTTCTCCGCAGCAGGTAACAAAGACATCAACGGCAGGGACATCGAGACCGGTCAATCGCATCTTGGGCCTGTGTCGCTTCTTCATGGACCACATGGTCCAGGTGTTGTGCATGATGGAGGGGATGGCGACAGCAACTTCGACGGCGATGAAAACCCAGGCGGCACCAAAGGTGGTACGCGACTTGTTCTGAGCCCAAACGATGCAGGCGATGCGGAGAGCGAGGTAGGCAATGTACAAGCCGGTGTTTGCGAAGGTGAGGAAAGGCGTGAGGGTGTACAGGTGCCTCTTCCAGCCTTTCCAAATGTCGACATCATCTCGATCATGAAGCACAGTGATTGAATCGGGACCAACAACTTCTTTGTTCGGTGAGGCAGCTCCTCCGTGCTGTGGCAGAAGGGCAGTTAGGCTAATGTGGCTCTGATTCTATAGCAAGAGAAAAAGAGAGACAAGAAAAGGTTAGCCAAATGGCTTTTTGCAAAAGCGACACACGCAAACATAGCAGAGCAAGCAGAAGAAGAAGAAGAGAAGGGATGGGCGCAATGTACTACCATAGGAGTTGAGGATCTTGACTCGGCGAAAGGATGATATCTGGTCGAAGCCAAGTGGTCATACGGCGTCGTTGCGCCGCTCCTCAAAGACGGGGAGCTTCCAGCCATAGTGCTTCCGGCCATGGAAGGCGGCCATTGTGGTGCGGCATACTCGTCGGGATGCAAGACGCGACTGGAACGGTTGGAAATCATGTTGTGCTCATTCATGCGTCGTTGAGATTCGTCGGAGTCGGTATGGTGATGTCTTCTAAAACCGCCAATCTCGATCATCTCCTCATATTCCTCCTGGTGACTTTTCATCATGCTGGGCAAGCAGGCAGTGGCTCGGCCACGGTGCTTCTTATGTTAGACTAGCGAGTGAGATGGGTGTGGTTATGGAGCAAGTAAGCTGGATACGAGAACAGGGGGAGCCGAACAGCAAAGTGGACTGGACTGGACCCTCCCTGCACAACGGACGGGTTTGTTATGTTTGGAGTGATGGGCTATCCTTGGCCAACGTCGGAGAATTCTGGGACCCCCTCAGATAAACGAAAGTGGCAGCGGATACTTGATTGTGCTTTTGGCTGATTATGCTTGCTTGGAAAATGCTTTTTGAACTGTTTGCGCTTGTATATCCTGACTGGATATGAACGAGGGTGGGTATGCGAGTGAGATTAGAGATCTGAGATAACGCACAAACGATGCAAAACGAATGTCTGATGTGTGTCAAGTTCAAAGAAGCGAAAGAAGATCCACGACTCTCGCACTCTCTCTCTCGCCGGGAGATTCGGGAAGAGTGAGAGGAGGGGAGGAGGGAGGATGAGGATTGGGTTGTAACGAGGGGAAGAGGAGGAGTAGGAGGAGGACAAGAGAAGTGGTAAGGATCAAAAAACAGAAACGAGGAAGAAACGAGGGTGGGCGGGAGGAAGATGTTTGGGTGGAGGTAGAGAGAAAAAAAAAGGACGATGCCAGTCGTTGCAGCTGGCAGGCGGCTATTGAAGCAAAGTACCCTTTAGGTACCTCGTAGTCTAAGGTTGAACCACTACGACTAGCCGGCACGTACCTGTTGGGTCTGGTATGAGGATTTACTTGGATTTATTGCTACTGTAAAGGACATTTCTGATACCTCTAGTACCTTTAGGTTAGTACTGCTAATTTTTTCTCTCTTCCCGTTCTTCTCCTGTCAATCCCTCAGCTAGTACTTGTAGTGGTATCTACTTATCCATGGATGTAATGCCCACTACTACCTGGTAGTACGCTGCACTGCACTGCGCTGCACTGCGCGCACAAGCACACAAGCAATGCACTGACTGACATGGGGAGTTCCACATACTCCTACACACATACACCACCTTACAGGTAAGGTATGTATGTACATACACCTTGGAACCGAGACCAGGTTCGGCCGACACGGGGAGACTTTCAGGGAACATGAGAGGAAGAGTGACTTTGACTTGACTTGCCATGACCGTGGTGCCACCAAGACGCAGGTACACGTTACCTCCAGTGCGGCCATGGCGCTGATGCTGCTCAACGCTTGCGGGGAGCCCCATTTTTCACGTCGTATCTTGTACCTAGTACATGCAAGGATTGTCACTGGATTGCAGCATTTCGCTACCGGTTCGGTGCAGGCGCTACAAGGATTGGTTGTATCAGACGGGTGGGCGGATAAGGCAACATTGGAACGACACTTCTTTCCAAGTTCGTAAGTGGCGTAGCTCCAATGGTAAGGTACTAAGTGGCCCTATTGGTAGCGCCGCAGCAATCATTCACAGGGGAGGGTGGGAAGAGAGACAGCAGAATCCACAAGGGCATCGATGCAGCAGCAGTCTCAAAACGCTGACACAGGACCGGACTGATCCATCCCATTTATCAGTGGTTGATTAGTATTATTATTACAAGTTACCTGCCCCAGTTGGCCGTATCACAAGAGACAAGTACAAGTAGCAGCAGCCAACGACCATCCCAAAAGAAGACTGCTCTGTATAGAGTACTTGTATGAGAGAAAATAAAACTGGCGCTACACCCCTTTGGGCTTGTAAATACGAGGTTAGAGAGTGGCGTTTGACGTATTTCCCTTCACGAGGGAACAAAGGCGTGATGGACAGATGGATGGATGGATGGATATGGATAAAGAAAAGATTGACAGATAAACGATTGATGGCCTAGTATTGATAAAAATTGCGCTCTGCTCTAATTTTGGATTGAGGACGGCCCGCATGCCGGTAGGTAGGACAAGCATTTTTCTTGCTCTCTCCCAATCTCTCCCTTTTGATTGATTCAGAACACGCAAAATAGGGGGTTCCCAACCATGCATGAAGCGATGGTCGATCTCATGCGTTCATTGGCCATATTTCCAGAGCTATCGGCGGTCTTTCAGCAGCGTCTGTTATGTGCATGGATGCCATGGCGACGGTGGGTTTAGATGCACGATGCATGATGTAGACTTGTCACGCGTTGGAAATGATGGCACATTTTGCTTTCTTTTTTTCCCTAGCATATCCTTTTCTTTTCGCTTTTTCCTCTTTCGCTTACCAGCTTTCTTTTTTCTGTCTTCCATCCTTGACTACTTGTAGATAAGGTGAGGCAACAAATGAGAGAATTAAGAAAGAAAAAAATCAGAAAGGGGGGCACGGACACGGACGGGGGTCCATTGAAAATCTTGACGTGGCTTAGCGTCAGGGATAAAGAGGAACAGACCTGGAAGAAAATTTAAGGATGATAGAAAACAAAGAAAGGAAGAAAAAAAAAATAACCGTTCCTGTTAGACTTGCAACTTGGTAAGAACCTTTTTTCATCAACGCATTATTTTCTCACAGGTACCATTAAAAATCCATTGCTTCGCCGCACTGGTCAAGCATCGGTGATCCCCGTCCGGGATGTTCGGCATGATGACATGGGATGGACGACTCTGCTTGATAAAAGAACGAAAAAAAAAGGGGTGGCCCGTGGCGGTTGTGATACGAACGGTACCTGTCGATTGCCCATCTTGTGATACTCTATTATAGGCACCTCCTGTACTTCGTACTTCCATTCGTAGCACTCTAGCTTGCAACGCCTCCAGTTACGGGCGGATTAATGCACCCAACCTCACCGTGACTCGCCCTGTTCAGCGTATCTCCGTCTCCCTGTAGACGCTGGAATGTTGCGGCTCTGCCACCAACTGCACCCACTACATCCACTGTTCCACCAATTCTGAGGGGGGCACTGACACTGACTCTGTGACTGGCTTGGAGGGCGTCCGGGTGTCAGTGTCAAGGAGGTTCCACCCGTGGCACCCTCGAAGACAGAGAAGGGAAAGGGAAAGAAAGAAAAAAACTAGCCGATCACTGATTGACTGACCTCTCGCCCTTTGGATGTAACAGATGAATGTACCTTGTCTGTTTCTACTTGCTCTCGGCCTGTGTACTTGAAACTGGGAAAAACTTGGAACCGCTGGAATCGTAGGCATCCCCACCTGTCTCGTAACAATTGACTGCCCCTGTAGCGCTGGTATTGCATTCCAGCAACTGATCTCTCTTTTTGGGCAGTCTATCTTTTGTGGCGCCGGGCTGTGTCCTTGATCTTCTGGAAAGGGGATCGATAACTCCCCGTAGGTGCTTACAGTGAGATGTGCGCTGAAGCTTGTACGAGGTCCGCTAGATGTGCAACACTCTCTAATGCCTACCGCTGCAAGTAACCTCCCTCACCCCCACTGTCCATGCTAACCTCCCCGTTCCGTTACAGCTGGCAGGTCAGCTGCTTTTTTTTTTTCTTCCGCCGTGGTGACGGTACCTACAACCAACCAATCCATCACCACCTAGTCCTCTTCCATCCTTTTGCACACCCACCTCCAAAAACCTCTCCTCCTACAACCCGCCGACCCTTCTCCCCCCCTCCATTGACGACCATCGTCGACATTCGCTCGTTCTTCCTACTCGACGCCGCCCCGCGGTCACAGACGCTCGTTTCAATTCAACTGTCGCCGCCGCCGTAACAATGACGATTCGCTTCCTAATCAACTTCTTCCTCGTCGCCCTCCCCATCGGCATCTCTCTTGGTATTCTATTTGGTCTCCAGGCCAATCGCGATGCGACAGGGCAGGCACCGCTGTTTGCACCCAAACCAACCGACGGCCCAGGCAGTGATGGCGGACCTAAACCGAAGCAAGGACTGGGCCACCAAGCCTTGTGCATGAAGTCTTATGGCTACACTCCGGATACCAAGGGACAGGAGTTCACTTGTACGTGCTGGTTGCTCTCTCGAAGCAGAAATGTAATCAGGGTTTGGGACTTTGCGATTTTCAGCCTTGTGTCTGCATCTTTTTTTTTTCTTTGCCCAGGCATTGGGTCGCATGCGCAAGGCTGGCTGAGCAGCGATTTTTTTTTGTTTGCTCTCTATCGTTCTATGTCGCAAATCCTGATTGGCATTGATGCTATACCCTTCACTTTCTATTCTCGAACATTGAACTGACTGCTGGTGTAACAGTGAACCCCAACCAGTGGAACTGGAATGAAGGCGATCCTGGTAGTCTTTGCATGAATGTAAGTACAGCACTCTAGCGATTACATGCTCGCATTCTCCCATGTCAAGTCATGTACTGACACAGATCACTCTCTCTAGGTCACCTACTTCAACAACGGAACGTACCCTACCAAGTATATCGCTCCCGAGTTTTATGTAACATGGCAATACCCACAAATTACAGGTCAGGGTCTAAATCCTGTCCACGCCTACCCCAACGTTGAGGCCAAGGCCGATGTCCTTCCTGCACCTATCGGTGAAGTGTCCAAGATGGACCTGGAGCTGGAGTGGTCGTATGCGATTGGCAACGGAACCATGGAGGCGTCTTCAACCGCGGATCTCACTACAGCCAAAGTCCGCACCAATGTTGCCATTGATATGTTTATCGATGCCGATAAAAAGAAAGCCCAGTTGCCTGGCAATGCTACGTACGAACTCATGGTCTGGTTTGCCGCTTATGGCGACGGTACTCAACCTCTCGGTTACAATAAGGCTGCTGTGGCAACCAAGTCTATAAATGGCACTGATTTGTGAGTATCTATTTGTTTTGTTTGTAGTCTGTATACTGTACTGATACGAGTTGTAAAGCTCTCTCTACCAAGATAAGAACGCTCAGGGTCAGAGTGTCCTCACCTGGTATCCGAAAGACCCGATTCTCAAGTTCTACGGCGACTTGTCCTCTCTCATCAGCTATACCTTGGGTCTTGGAATCACGGGCCTACCAGCCAAAAGCGACTACCTGGGATACATGAGTTTGGGCTCTGAGGCTTTTGATTCCCTCAACGTGGTTACCTTTAACGTGCCGCACTTTTCCGTAGATATAGAGACATCTTCGAGTAGCTCGTAGATGCTAATGTAATGAATGACTTTGCGTTTTGCTGTTTCGGTTAGGTTCTATATAGGTACATAATGACAATACATGTTTGGATTCTTGTTCGATAGCATATAAAGACTCTCTGAATGATGCCAAGATTTCTGAAGTCTTTTTTGTGACACATGTGATTCTTAGACATGATGGGAAAGAAAAACAGGCATCCCTTGAAAATCTATCGAGTGACATACATACATACATGACAGGACAGCTCTTGGCATTTGCATGACATGGCACAGCAGCAAAGATTGATGCCACGAACCCCCCACTTTCAGATTCGCTGTCGTACGTCCCAGCCGTTTGGTCCAACCCAGCGAGCCGGAGCCGTTCCTGTGCTACCCTGTTCAGATTTGGAACGTAATTAATCGGTCAGGTGGGGCTGGTCTTTTTCATTCATTTGTTTATTTTAGTTCCCTTGACTTCGGGGCATTTGAAGATGAGTTGTTGAGGATGTACGGAGTACTAGAAAAGGGGGACCAGGGCATAATCGCAATCTAGTATGGTTGCATCGCGTACGACTTCATAATCTAAGCATATCCTGATTTGATACCACGCTGCAAGTGTGTCTGTCCGATGAGCTGCCTCTGAAGGCATGACTATGGTATCGGCTAAAGATGGGTCGATTGCATTCAAAGGTGTGGAGTGTGAACTTGTAGGTATGTCAGTGTAAAATCGGCTCATGCTCACTGACACGTAATGCTACCGTTCGGCTTCGATCAGCGGTTACTGAAACCACTCAGGTCTGAAGGCCTCTTTTTCTCTGCCAACGGCAACTTGTCCGTCCCGTCTCCAGCGGCGCTTGGTTGCCTATCAGTTGACCCTGTCACGCCCGCCGCCTCTCAGCAGGAAGAAAGAAGAAGCAAGTCATACAACGCAGGGCCGAATATCTCTTTATCTCTTGGCTCTCCCAATCTGAAAAATAAAATAATAAAAAAAACAAAAAACAAAAATCAGCGCCAAGTGCTACGCCCCTGCAGGATGCCAATGCAACTCCCGTAGGCCCGAGCTGGATGGTCCCGCCCCTCCCAAGGCAGGGATTAGCAGCCCCCTGGCGCTTGGAAAAGGGGAGACTGTCGGGCTGGATCGGAGAGAATTTGGATCTGATATCGGTTAATGTCTATGCGGACAACCTCCTTTCATGGATGTTAGGTGTGAGAAGGTTGAGAGAGAGGCATTGGCCATGATGACGAAAGCAAGCAATAAGCAACAGGCTTCAGGAGCAACAGCCTTTGAGGTTTTACCTCACGAGCTGAGAAGGACGAGTCAGCTAAACCGTCGCTTTGTGGCAGTTCCTGCTATTCTGCTGCTCTGTTTTGTACAATGGATAAGCTCACCGCTCCCAATCGCAATATCTACAGACAGAGATACCTCAACATGGGGAACAGCCAAGGGAGGATCTTTCAACTGGGATGACCTACGGCCTAGCACATCGCTAAATTGGCAGCCATGCTTTTCCGAATACCAGTGCGCACGCCTCTCTGTTCCCCTGAACTGGAACAGTACCGTCGAGGAGCAGGAACATGGCCCGCGAGCAGCAGTTGCTATCATTAAGCTGCCCGCAAAGGTATCCATAATAGACCCCCGGTATGGAGGTCCTATCATGTTAAATCCTGGCGGTCCAGGAGAATCGGGCGTCTCGCAGGTTCTTTCAGATGGCAAGGTTTTCCAATCTCTGCTTGATAGCCCCTTGCCGCCATTGTCAAGCCCACCCGATGCTGGTTCCAAGGAGGCAGAGGGGAAGTACTTTGACATCTGGTCGTTTGACCCAAGAGGCGTCAACAACACCACGCCTCCTCTGCGATGCTTCTCATCTGCCGCCGATCAGCAAGCCTGGCGCCTGACTTCGACAGACTACGGTCTTCTATGGCACAGCGAGAGAATTCTCGGCATGGAATGGGCGAGGGCAGAGGCCTTGGGGTCCAGCTGCACACACGGTGATGACCTTGAGACAGGGATCCTGCGCTTCTCAAATACACCTCAGGTAGTCCAAGATATGCTGCAAATCATTGAAAAGGAAGGCGAATGGCGAGAAAAGGAAGTAAAGAGAGTATTGGAGGATTCGGACCTGGATGATGATACAATGCTGGGGATTATTGATCGGACGGCGTATCATCCCGGAGAAGAGAAGCTGCAGTTCTGGGGCAAGAGTTATGGAACACTGATTGGGTCAACGTTTGCGGCGATGCATCCTGATCGGGTTGGCCGCGTTGTCCTGGATGGTGTGGTTGATCCGGCAGATCACTACATTGGTGGTTATATGACTCAACTCGATGGCTCGGATGCCATTATTTCCAAGTTTTGCGAATACTGTTTCCAGGCTGGGCCGGGAAGGTGTTCACTCGCCTCACCTGGTGCCTCCGCCAAAGACATCGAGGCCCGGTTTACGAATATCATGCTCTCACTGAAGGAGACTCCGCTTGCTGTGCCTCCCTCCACTATCAAAGCGAGTGGTAGTCCAGCCATGGGACTTGTCACTTATGGCGACCTGCATCTTATGCTCCTGTCTGCCATGTACTTTTCGTTCGCCATGACTGATGCCTTGTTCAAAGTTCTGCCCGATCTCGAGAGCAGGAACACATCGTCAGCCGCCATCGCGCATATCATCACTAGTAGAAAAGCGCTTGTAGATTCCTATGGCATCTATCCGGATGGCGAAATGCCTTATGTGTCTCAGATGGGACCGTTCCAAATCATTTCGTGTATGGACGCGGGCGGCGGACCGGAAACGCTGACTCGCCACGAGTTCAATGATTTTCTGAGCGTGCTACAAGCCCAAGGGAAATGGATCAGCCCGAGCTGGGCTCGCAACAAGCTGTCCTGCCTAGGCGTTACAGTCTCGCCGGCCTGGAGACCAAATCTGACATTCAAATCGCAAGAATGGGCCAACACGTCTCATCCGCTGCTCTTCATAGGAAATACGCATGATACAGTAACCCCCCTCCGCAACGCGCAAAGGGTTTCGTCGCTATTTCCAGGCAGTTTGGTCCTCCAGCAGAACTCGGAGGGGCACTGCTCGCACTCTATGCCCTCGCTGTGCACGGCAAAGGCAGTGCGGGAGTACTTCCAAACGGGCGAGTTGCCGGACAATGGTATACTGTGTGAGCCGGAGTCGAGGCCGTTTATTGGGTGTACGGGGGCGCAGTCCGGGCAAGGGGGGGAGTGCAAGTTTGCGGACGGTGAGGAGGCGAGGTTGTGGGAGACGATAGTTGAGCTTGCGGATCCGTTTGGATTTAGTAAGAAGTGATGAATATTCAGGCTCAATACTGAATTATGAACGTTTATGAATGTCTTGGTTATATGAGGTATATTTAGCTTGGACATAGATTGGGTTGCTATGCTGATGTCTCTGGTTTTATGGGAGCTCACTGCTAAAGCCGGTGGATGTAATATGATGGTAGCTCATGAAGATCATTATGATAGTTCCTTGTTGCCTGAGAGTGGTTGTCACCGTCCTTGAACACTTCCTTGAGCCAAACTCCACATACTGTAGTTACATGATAAAAGTGTGCGCTCACTGATGCTATTGCGGACTTGAGAGCGCAGACTTTTGTCGTATGGTTCTATTCTAGTATACCGTTTGTCTATTTCTAGGAATCCGCATCAAAATGAGAAATTGATACACCAAGCAAGAGTGAGTTGGGCCTCAAGAGTATTTGCGGTCATATTTCTGCTACCAATAATGTTTGTATTTTGAGTCAGGATAGGTGCTTTATAGTGAATCTATTATCAACAAACAGGCACCTCTAATGCTCGGATCCGATGAGAGAGCCTATCTAGCCGAGTCTGATCTTCTCCACCGAAAATGATAGACGCAAGACTGCTTTTTTTCCCTTGCATGTGAGACCAACCCCCAATGATCATTCTACCTTCGGCAAGCTCCTTGTTGAATATTTTCTTGAACTCAACCATGCCAACGTTCAAAACGATACCGAACAATATATCAGCATCCTGGAGGCCACGCTTGATGTGGAAGTGGTTCTTCAAGAAGCCCAACGAATGCGAGCCTGAAACACGGGTATTGAGATCGATAACCAGCGTCTCTCCGTTGTGTCCGTCCATGACATCAATGCCCATGGGGCCAAAGTACCCAAGATTATGCATATACGTTGCGACGGCCTTTACGACTGGCATATAGTGTTTGTGCAATCGAGGTTGGTCAGTATAATTGATGTGCCCGCCTTCCCAGTGTCCATCTACGATAAACTGATCACAGGCAGATGTGAGAATGGGTTCGCCGCATCTGGTAACGAAGAAGGAAATGTCGATTCCAGTGCCGACAAGCATTTCTTGGATAATCAGGGAGACAGGACTCAAGTGGGCGTTTTCTTTGGTGAGTCGAGACAGCATGAGGTTGACCTCGTCGCCAAGTATGAGTAGTGCCTTGGATCGAGCCTCTTCGGAGCGTATAAGGAACACGCCTTCTCCACCGAGAGCTTGTGGAAGCTTAATGACGAACGGTAGAGGCCGTTCCTTTATGAACTGCAACATTCGCTTTGCCTCTGCGTCGCGGAGGGTAGCGTCTTGAGCCTCGCTCGGTGTCAGTACTGTGTCGACAACGACAGAAGCCGGAGTTGGGAGACCAGAAAGAGCCAACTCTCGCTTCGATAGCGCTCGGTAGTGAGACTCTGGGTTCACGGTGGCGGGGAGGTGCTCCAAACAATCCATTGGGTTGGTGACATGAAGGACAGCTCCGGGAGGCAAGACGATGTCTGATGGACTGGTCATGTAAGTGACTTTGGGGCGCTGATGCTCGACAAACTGGCTCATGACTTCTGCCGTATCAAGTCGAGGCTGGGGGTCCCAACTATCTTCCTCCGGACCGTCCAAGTCATACATGATCAAATTCATCGGACCAGCAATGATGGAAAATGTTTGAGGGGCGACATGTGTGGTGAGCCTTGCCATTAAGGCAGTATCACCCATTGCGAGGGTGTCCTGGTATTCATATTTGGAAGAGATGGGAAGAGCCTTGGTGACTTGGCGACGGCCTGCAGGGACGGCGTAGCTGAGGTAGACCTCCTGCTCTTTATCGCAGCTCAGCTCGTAGAGCTGCTTAAAGGTGTTGTCGAACTCCACGTGCGAGGCCATTTTGGAATGACTTTGGTTGGATCGTTGTCCTGTCGTACTAAGGGGAAAGGTGGGAGGGAGGGAAGATTAAGTAAAGATGCTTGTATACTGCACTCTAGTAAGCCCAAGAACCTCCTTAAACGAAACCCAGTAAGCTAGATCACACGATACCACCCCATGTTGAAGCTAATTTTCATCCCTTCGAGGCCCTTGTGTGTCTTCACCTAGCTTCACCACACACCCACACATCACGCATCACCGCTTCCGAATTTTGTCGATATCATTCAAGATATAGTTCTTCATTTTTCTTGAGCCCCAAAAGCCCATTGCTATTGTGCTTTACGGACATTGAATATGAAAATTGGTACGATTTTGGTTACCAAACAGGGTTGGCGAACCAGTCATCAACGGCGCCTAGTTTTTCTTTTTCTTACAATCCGACAATTTGGTTCTGCTGTCATCTGTGTGGAGCCACTAAGTTCTAAGACAAGATCTTTCAGCTCTTGTTTGTTCTCAGCTTCTTTTTCTTCAAGGGGCATGTCACATCTTATTCTATATTGGGGGCTGGGGATTCTCCATCTCCGAGGTCGATTCACACATTGTTGTTACTCTCCGAGACGGTCTCAGGGAGATGATTGAAGCTCGACAATCACACAAAGGGGTTATTGGTCTGGCTGTTTCAAGCAAATTGATCGCATCAAGGGTCCACTCTCGTGGGTGGTGCTATGATGTCGTAGATACCTGGATCTTGTGATCCGGGATTCAAGACATGTTTACGTGGAGAAAGTGTCAAAAAGCAACGCTACCACAAACCGCAGCGGAGGTAGGTGCCTCAATTTTATCATTGGTAGGATCTGTCGAACACTGAAAGATCTTTTTTCTTTTTGAAAAGTGAAGATGAGAGTTACTTGCTGTTGCAGTTTGGACATCCCGATGCCATATTTTCTCTGGTCGCAGTTCGGTTTGAAGCACATTTTAAGGCGAACAAGAGCTTTATATATTACCGTCAGCGCGATTCGCAGCGCGTTTGGATCTGCATTGAGACAGGCGGATCCGCTCGACCAGGTTCCAAATCAAGACATATGTTTGACAATAAATTACGAAAACCAGCAGTGCAATTGCGTCGTCGAGAGGTTGAGCCCGAAACTTGCGCCAATCATTGATCTAGCCGATCATCGGGATATGCCATGGACAACAGCTTGATCCAATACACATGGCGCAACGAAAACTGCCTGCAACCCAGACTAAAGAAGGCTTTCCAAGCACTGACCGAAGCATATCGGATATGGAATGGCGAAAAGGTGCCATCCCCTTGTTGCTCGATGCTATACTATACTGGTGAGTTGGAAATAACGAAGCAAGAGAAAGGTGATGCCTGTATACTGCCCACTTCATCTACAGCTTTATCCAGCAGCTGGGTATTTGCAATTTTTGCCGGATGTTGAATTACCTGATCCCCTCAAAGGTCACGCTACAAGTGCTTACCGTACTGATTGAAAGGGGCAAAGGCAACTATAAAAGAGACGAATGACGTGGTTGGTCTCACGGATGTTGCATTTGGACGTCATGATATCCCGTCCCACTTGCTTTCGATGAAGGTTGACTAAGAGCTTCCACTTACACCATTGATCTAATAGGGAGACCCGAAAATTAAATCATTTGGTTGATGCTGGAAAGCAGAAAATCTCCGGATTTAGTTTATCCGATAATAAGCTTGTGATCTTGGATGACCAAAGGAACAATGAGCTTGTAGTACTGTACACTGCTTCACTAGAGAGTGGTTCGTTTCTCATAGAAACCATATGATAGGAGTTGGTATGAAATATCACAATACAAGTGAAGCTATTTAAAGGCGAAGATGACTCGCTTTTTACGACTGTTTTGTGAGGAAATCGAATAAACATCAAACCATATCAATTATCACGGAAAATCGTTCACCATTCAAATGGACTTTGAGCAGGAACACAACTATTCAGACTTTTATTATACTCCTGTGTTCTAGCTTCAGTCAATTTTTAATGTCTATTTGGATTCATACATTTGCTCATATATTGTTGCCTCGTGCTCTCAAACTCACAATGCGGCTGTCGATCGCATCCTTTTGACTATGAGCTTCCGGGTAGTTTATCCCAAACAGTGCGCTTTGCCTCCCTCCCACCCACCCACCCTTGCTTTGGCGTTCTTCCATCACTATCAATTAAACATTTAGGCTATTTCCCGCTCTTAATTTTCAGGTAGTTCTTCATCTTCTTCCTTACGGGCATCAATCTAGGCAACCAAACATGACTCGCAGTTGTTGGGATCATCACCAACTCAACGAACAACAAGTCGGCCCATCCAAACCGCATTGAACGTGCCGGCTCCACTGCCGATGGATGGAGCTGTGGGGTAGAAGGTCGCTAGAATCAAAGCCTGGTGCGTCTTCCCCCACACAAACCAGGGAATGGACCTGCATCGAATCTATGGACGCGCTCCCATCAGTCAGCCGTGGTGGATATCCTACGCAAACTGTTATCTCATCACTCCATAATGGCTTTGGAGATCTTCATGGAACCCCCCACGGAGGCATGGGAAATGTAAATTCAGAGGCCAATTGGCCTGGCCGCCTGCAGGGATGCATCGTGCAACGGTGGATCTGCCGAACAAGAACCAATGTGACCTCAAAGAGCTGGGGGGATGGAAAAAATCATTTGCTATAAGATCCCCACTTGATCCCCAGACTCAATACGACCTTGCTCGCGTGCCTCAAAAACTTTTCAAGTTGGATATCAGTCGCCCTGGCTATTGGAGAGGTTGTGGTACAATGGCGTCTCACCAAGGGGACAGCAATCGCCAGAAGGGCGTCTTTCGCCAGCTTCGCGAAAACCCATACATTTTTGGCCTCTCAGCGGTAAGCTCGCCACGATCCCACTGCCCACAATAGAACACTCATGCATGATGCCCATGTAGTTCGCCTCGTTGGGCGGCTTTCTCTTTGGCTATGACCAAGGCGTCGTCTCGGGCGTGTTGCAAATGGAAAACTTTGCGGCTCACTTCCCGCGAATTTACCTGGACAGCAGCTTCAAGGGCTGGTTCGTCTCGACCCTCTTGCTGGCAGCGTGGTTCGGTTCTTTGGCCAATGGACCGATAGCCGATCGATTTGGCAGAAAGGGATCGATGCTCGCTGCTGTGGTCGTCTTTGTGCTTGGATCTGCGATACAAGCTGGAGCCAATACGCTGGGAATGCTGTTTGGCGGTGAGTTCTCATCCTTTACCTTGACTGATGGCACTGAGCCTGACCGGGTGTTGGCGTAGGACGAGCCGTCGCGGGTCTTGCAGTTGGTATGCTTACAATGATTGTGCCAATGTACATGTCGGAGGTTTCTACCGCTGGTATTCGTGGAACTTTGGTGGTATTACAGCAGCGTAGGACCTCACATTACCTCGCCCCTCTGTCCTCACATATCTGCTAATTCTTCATCTAGTCAGCATTACGCTTGGAATTCTGGTGAGTTACTGGCTTGAATATGGTACTCAGTACATTGGCGGTACGCGCTGCGCTCCCGATATTCCATACACTGGAGGCACTGCGTCAAAACCGACCTTTGATCCCAGAAAGGACGTCGGCCCAAATGGGTGTTCTGGCCAGACTGATGCGGCTTGGAGAGTTCCATTCGCCCTGCAGATTGCGCCAGCCCTCATTCTTGGCATTGGCATGATCTTTTACCCAGAATCACCACGATACTACCTCATGCGCCGTGACGAGGACAAGGCACTCAAGTCTTTGGCCCGGCTCCGCCGTGTCCACCCTGATTCAGACTGCCTAAGGGAGGAGTACCTCTCAATTAAGGCCGAAGTTCTGTTTGACGAGTCAGTCGCCCGCGACAAATTCCCAGGAAAGACTGGCGTGGCACTCTACATTGCCCAATACGCCTCCCTTGTATCGACATGGCCGTCCTTCAAGCGTCTTGCCGTGGGATGCGTGACCATGTTTTCACAGCAGTTTATTGGATGCAATGCGATGATCTATTACGCCCCAACCATATTTGCGCAGCTTGGACTCTCTGGAAACACCACATCATTGCTTGCAACAGGTGTATATGGCATCGTAAACACCCTATCCACCCTACCAGCACTCTTCCTGATTGACAAGGTTGGCCGGAGACCTCTTTTGATGTGCGGTGCCATAGGGACCTTCATCTCCCTTGTCATTGTCGGCTCCATCATTGGAGCCTACGGGTCAGAGCTCGTTTCTCATCCCAGTGCAGGCTGGGCGGGCATCGCCTTTATCTACATCTACGACATCAACTTCTCCTACTCCTTTGCACCCATAGGATGGGTTCTCCCCTCCGAGATCTTTAATCTTGGCAATCGGTCCAAAGCCATGGCTATCACTACAAGCACAACCTGGATGTGCAACTTTATTATTGGACTGGTCACCCCCGACATGCTCGAAACGCTTACGTGGGGCACCTACATCTTCTTCGCCGCGTTTGCTCTGATTGCCCTGATCTTCACATACTTTTTCGTACCGGAAACCAAAGGAAAGAGCCTTGAAGAAATGGATGAAGTGTTTGGTGATACGGCAGCACAGGAGGAGAAGGCAAGGTTGTTCAATATTGCAGCAAGTCTTGGCCTGACGGCGTCGATTCCGGCTGAGAAAACGGAGGCTATTAGAGCAGAGGTTGAAGAGTATTCCTAGATTGTATATGGAGACAAGAAGGAGATGTTTTTCTTAGCGAAGCACCAGCCATGCGGTTTTACTGTGTGTGCAAGCTTATGAATTATGTATTTGGTCATTTGTTGTTACGCACATCTTTAGCTACAAAATTCTGTTGCAATCCCCGTCAAAGCCTCAGCCACTTGTCTTATCGACTCAACTTCAACCCATTCCTCCTTGCCATGTAAGCCGTATCCGCGGGGCCCCCATAGTAACGCTGGAATGCCCGCATCTGCAAGGAGAGCACAATCCGTCCAGTACGGCGCCCCTGTGACAACTGCCTCCGCGCCGAGAGCCTTTCCGACATGTTCTCGGACGAGCTTGGTAAATGGGTGGTCGAGAGAAAGTTTGAATGGTGATCGGTCGAATGTAGTCCTCAGATCATACTTGAAGTTTGGAACTTCACCCGCAAGTCTATCCAATATTTCTTTGATCTCTTGTTTCACTGTATCCACAGTTTCACCAGCTATTGTTCGTCTTTCCAAAGTCACTGTACATAGAGCTGGGTAGGAAGACTCTTCCTCTCCGCCCCTGATGAGCGAAGCATGTATGGTAGGTGATCCCAGGGTTGGGTCACCAGCGGATTCTTGAAGCTGTCGGGCATGCTTGTGTATCTCGACGAGAAAGTATCCAGCAAGGCAAATAGCGTCAATGCCAAGATCCGCCCTGGAACCATGAGCAGCCAGACCATGGATATCAACCTCAAGCCATACAAAGCCCTTGTGTGCATGAAGTATTTCAGCTTCCGTTGGCTCATTGACAAGAGCTGCGTCTGCTCTCCAGCCTGCCTGCAGCACCTGCTCCGTGCCAATACTGGCGTATTCCTCATCTGCCACGCCCGTAAAGATGACATCGCCCCGAAGCCCCAGCTTCTTGGCATTTGCCAGGGCAACCATGGCGGCGGCCAACCCGCATTTCATATCAGCCGCTCCACGCCCGTACAACCTACCATCTTTAATCTCTCCGCCCAAGGGATCTTCCTCATAGCCCATGATGGTAACAGTGTCCAAGTGGCCATTGAACATGAGGCTCTTGCCACCACCACTACCGCGGGCCACGCCCACGACAGATGGCCGACCCTTTGTAGGCTCGATCCAATGATTCTCAATATCACGGTGCTCTAACCAAGCTGTGACATAGCGAGCAATTTCTGTCTCCCCTGGTCCTGGAACCGATCCCAGGGAGGGATTAGCAGAGTTGATCTTGACAAGGGTCTGAGTCAAGACAACGGGATCGTCGCTGGAGACGCTGTGGGGGATATCGTACGATCTCCTGCCTTCTGTGCAGAAGATGACAATTACTGAATCCTTGTTCAGGCCAAGCTTCAATTTGTCAGAGTCGTCTAGCCTTCGAAGAGCGGCCAAAGTTGCCGCGCCGCATGGCCCGGCAGAAATGCCTAGCTTGTTTAAGTAGAGGCATGCCTCGTGCGCTTCATAGTCAGAGATGGATAGACTGGCGTCCACCCCCGACCCCAGAATTGGCCAGGAAATGGACGAAGGTGTTGCGCAATCGAGGCCAGCCATAATGCTGGGGCTGTTTGCTGAGATGGGAGCGAGCTTGCCTTGCCTAAGAGTCTTGTAAAGACAGGCAGAGGTATCGGGCTCGACTGTCACGACTGTGGTCGATTTGCCTGGTCTCTTGTAGTGTGTCACTACAGCCTGTGCAAACGAGCCAACCCCAACGGGAGCAATAACAAGGTCTGGCTGATGGTCCCCGAGCTGTTGATCAATCTCGCGCATCATTGTTGAGTAACCGTCTACAATCCACTGGTACTAAAGTTAGCACCAGAATGCGAGTGAAGGAGTAGGACAACTCACTTGTGGTATATCCTCGTAGCCTTCAAAGGCAAAATCTTGAATGAAAAGACCCGCCCGATCATTATTGGAAGCCGTATGAGCCTCAGACACGGCATCATCATAAAATCCGGTAGATACAATCACCTCAGCGCCCTCTGATTTTATCAACTCAATGGTGTCCAAGTGCATGCATGATGGGACGTGAACCTGCGAGGATACCCCAAGGATAGATGCCATATGAGCCACGGCACGTCCATGGTTTCCATCGGTAGCAGTGTAAAGCTTGACGGGGCTTGCATGCAGGGCCTCTCTGACAAGATCGAGGTTGGCATCCAGGGGAAGATTAAGCTTTTGAACAATTGCTCTAAATGATCCCCACGATGCCCCTAGAATCTTGAAGGATGTCAATCCGAACCGAATCGTCTCATTCTTAACGTGGACAGCACGGACGCCCAGTTCCCTGGCTACCTCATCAAGGCGGACAAGCTCAGTTGGGGTATAGCTAGGTAGCTGTTTGTGGAAACGGTCGACGAGGCCGTCAGTCTGAGCGTTTAAAGGCGCATTCCAAGACTGCGCACTTGAATTGAAGTAGAGTGATCGACGGCTAACAGCCATGATGAAGGATGAATGCCAAAAAAAAATGAAAGGGAAATCCAACTGCCGCTGTGATGAATGAGCCCAAAACTCTGGCGGAATCCGCCCTTCTTTTCAAAGCAATCACGGCGCCCTCCAAACATACGACGTTGCGTTTATTTGTAACCAGAAACCCACCAAGAGGGCGCTATTATACGGCAAGTTCTGAATCGTCGGCCTCTGATATGCCGCATTATCGATGGAGCTAATGGTTGCTGTTGGAGGCTTGTACTTCTGGCTTGCTACGGCATATGGCAAGATGATGAAGAATTCATCATGTTACTAAATAGTATAAAAGGCCCGACGATCCCATGCCTGTCTGTACAGAGGGCGCGTGTAATCCGTGCATGCATATACACGAAGGAGTAGTTGGCCTGCTTTCGTGCGATGAGCCAGCTATCCTCAGATATCCAGGTGATATTTGGAATATCGTCAACGGCGACATCCACAGTGTTAGAACCCAAGATGATGACGGGCAGCCATTCATGGCCCTGGAGAAAGTTTCCAGGCGGCGGCGGTGGTGGTCAAGTAAGACGCACGTGCAGCCCCCGCAAGGTTGTCAAAACTCGACGCGCCCTCTGCTAGTCATTTAGCATTTTTATCCTTAGTGAGTGTGCCGCGCCTTCTTGCATCCCACAAGTCTCGGAGTGAAGAAGGGGCAAAAACGGTCCAGGATCCAATCTCCGGAGGTTGCGTCGATCGATGACCCTCTGTCTTGGATGAGCCCACCCAACTCGTTTCTTTGTACTACTCCGTACAAACCATCGAACGACGAATACGCGGAAAACGCTTCGGCCTTTTTACAACCACTACCGCTACAAGGACCCTGAATGCCAAGCCCGCTTGAGACTCCGCAGTGACGGAGAGGGAGAGGAGAGAGAGAGAGAGAGAGCCCTACTAACCAGGCTGCAAGCAAACACACCAAGGCCAGCAAGCACACCCATCACATCGTATAATTTATAAGAAACAAAAAAAAAAAAAGGCTGCCAAGAGGAGCTACTTTCGGGATGGACCGCAATAACAGTTGTGCAACGGTTGTACCCAACGATACATTTGGGTTTATGACTGACGACGGCCACGACGACCGGCAGGCAATGGACAATGACGAACTCAACGCTGTCATTGACATACAGTATGAGCAACAACTTGTATTGGACGATAGCCTACCACTGCATCATGCATCTGTTCCTCTTACATCTGCAGCAATCTCGAATGCCACCGTGACCTTCAGTCATACTAGTCCTCCTCTCCTGGAGCCCTCTGTTTACGCGGATCCTTATTATTATCCTCGATGCGACTGCTCATCTTCCTCCATCACCAATTGTCAAAATAGCGGAGACACCACCACCGGCTATGCCGAAGCCGGACCCAGTACTGTTTTGGGTATGGACAGGGAGCTTCCAATACAGCCCTTCCATGATGCCGCCGTCTCCTTGGATGCAAATTCCGGAGTCCCTTCCGAGGGCAACGCTTGGGACATGGAGCAGTCCCAGCACCGGCAGCAGCAGGAAATAATACAGCCCGTTACAAACAATACTGCTACGCTGAACACCCATGTGGCGCTGATTGAGGAATTCTTCGTCAAGAATGGAGCCCACCGGCCCCCTGTCCCTTGCAACTACTGCAGGCATCTGCGACTGCAATGCTTGATTCTTCAGACCACCTCGGCTAACCCCAATCCAATCGAGTCCTGCTCGAGCTGTGTAGCTTTATATAGAGACTGTAGTCTGGCAGAGCGAAGCAAAAGAAAAGCACAGTCCTTTGAGACTGCCCTCCCTGTCATTGGTCACCTTCATGGCGTTGCCGAGGAGGAGGACCATGCCGCTGTCCTCCTCGACGGCAGCAATAATAACCAGGCACTGGAGCACTACCAACAGCTACAGGAGGAATCATCAAATGCCGCTGCGGGCCCTGCCGCTTCTACCTTATCCTACAAGCGGAACAGCACTCGCTCGGTCAAGAGGACCCGCGTCTTGAGGCACTGGTTCGCTACTCACTATGACCACCCGTACCCTACCGAGGAGGAAAAGACAACCCTGGCAGACCAGTGCGGCCTCAGCAAGACCCAGGTCGTCAATTGGTTCGCCAACGCCAGGCGTCGCCAACGCTTGACTGCCCAATCTCACCTCAACAATAGCAATAAGATCTTCCACCATGGATCCCCGATGCCCCAGTCAATGTTGACAGGGATGTCGCCTATGGAGCGATGGAAGCATTCACCTCCTGAAGACGAGCCTGTCTCATCATCTGATATAGAGCAAGCCCTTTCTGCCCCCAGACTTGATGGAATTAGTACTAGATATCCTCAGAACGCCGATAAGGGTTACGCCTCGGATGGAGCACCTTCATCGGCCAGTGGGGACTCTGGCTTCTTCAATCCTTCTGTTCCCGTAGATGCTTCATCAAACTCTGCCTCTTCGTCTGCCTTGTCCTTTTACCAATCAGACGATGGTGGCGTATTTTCCCTCTCCGCGCAGAGTTCCATCCACGGCGACCAAGACCCCGGCCCATCCAAGACATCGCCCTCGAATCGTACCAGGAGCCACATTTTCCAGTGCACATTCTGTCTCCAAACTTTCAAGAAGAAGTATGATTGGATGCGCCACGAGAGGTCCATCCACCTGCCTGGCCTCGACTCGTGGATTTGCACCGTCCCTTTACCCGAAGAGAACCAGTCATTCCTCATTTGGCGTGTTGACCAAGGCCACCCTGAGTGCATATTTTGTGGCCAGTCATCTCCCACGGATGAACACATCCAATCGCACGAATTTACGGCTTGTGCAGAGCGGCCGGTGTCGGAAAGGACCTTTACTCGCAAAGATCATCTCTGGCAGCACTTGCATAAGTTCCATCGATGCAGAAAATGGGACGGCTGGAAGCCGAATTTATCGCTTTTGCAACATCGGCAAGACAAGCTTGAGAGTCAGTGCGGCTTCTGCCACCTGAATATGGATACGTGGGACGAGAGAGCTGAGCATCTGGCCGCCCATTTTAGGCGCGGTGCTACCATGGCGGGATGGACTGGCGGCTCAGGGATCAAAGATCGACGGGATGAGGGGGGCACTATTGCTGCAAGTAAACAGCGGCTCAGCATGCAAGGCGGCGGTGATGTTGGAAAATGTCTCGAGCTGTTTTCTGAAGAAGGCGGCGAACGCTGGCTCTGAGTGAAACGCTTTATGTGTTATGAATGAATGATGGAATAATGATTAAAGGTATAGAATAGGCTCCGAAGACGTTGTTTTTTTTTTGGCGTTGCTTTCAGCCTGCATGTGTGTATGTTAATAAACATAGATAAAATCCTCGTTCTTCATATCCGTCACGTCCTCAAACGCCTTGTCGCCAATGTGCTCATCTCCATGATTCAAGACCTCGTCTTGGCCTGCATCAGACCCTTGTCCAGCCATGCTCATGTCCTTTATAACCTCGGATTTGCCCAGTGCCCTTCGCTTCGTGGCCTGTCTTTTGTTGAGAACCTTGACCCATATCATGCCCAGCACAATCAGCACAGCGAGCACCACGAACAAGGCCAGATTGGACCTCAATCCACGGTCGTAGCGTGGCTTCTCGCTGGGCTTAAATAGCTGGGGGCCGATGATGTTGCCAACACTGGCCCCCACGAAAAGCATAGCAGTCGTCACTTTTCTCTTTGTATCGCCTGCAGTATTTTGCCCCGACCATGAGTAGATGAGGGGAGAGATGCCCGGGTAAAACGAGATGATGTAGTATCCCACAAGCAAGACAGCGCGATCACTCTTGGCACGACCTACTGCAAGGAGAATGGAGCACCCGGCGATTGGGGGTAGACAAAGGAGAAGCAAGACTGCCGATTTCATCCGGATGCGGTCGGCGAGCCATGCACCACCAAGAGTAGCAATCATCTGTACGGCACCAAAGGGGATGTTGAAGAGAATGGTTGTAAACGAGTCGAAGCCGAAAGATTGAATGATGAGAGGGCCAAAAGTGGAAATGCCACCGCTGGGAATCCTGCGAATGTGATTATGTTAGCTTAGATCGCCAAGGCTCAGTAGGGTGACCAACGATATGGTGAGCATGAGACAAAACCAAAGCCATGTCTTTAGATCGAGCATGCACTCACGGACGTGGTCCCACTTCCAGACGCCGGAGCCGATGCCCATCTGATTCATCCTGAGACGTTCAATGGCGATGAGCTTGTCTTCGCCTTTGAGGAACTTGGCCTCCATGGGGGAGTCAGGCATGAAGATGCTGTGCTATGTGAGCGTTCATTTTTGTTTTGTTTTTTGCATAGAGAGTCTGGGGGTTTGACAACATACAACATGACCGCTGAGAAGGCGACCGTGATGGCTCCACAGGAGAGGAATATGACCTATCCTTGGCTGTTAGTAAGATGCATGATGATAGGTTGAGCGGTGATGGAACTTGCCTGATAGGGGTGTAACGTCGACTTGATGTGCCCCAAGCCATACGTCAAAAGACTCCCCAACTGGAATGATGAACTCATCGTTAGTTTTCGATATTCCCAAAACATCACTGATCGAACCGACTCACCATATTCACCACGCCAAGCATAGCGTACCAAGAAGCATTTCGCTTAGTTTGCTCCCCTCGCCTGTACCACATTTGCACAACGGCGATGAATGTAGGGGCTGCACACAAACGAATCAGCCTGTCCATTCTCATACACCATCATCCATCTTTGTAATATGACTTACCAACAGAGGCTTCAAAAGCACCAAGAAATAGTCGAGCTGCCATCAAACCCCCAAAGCTCTTCGCTGCCGTCATCCCACACAACACAGCACCCCAGCAAAGCACCATCGTCGAGCAAAATTTCCCCACAGGCAGCTTCACCAGGCCATAGGCCACCAGTGGCTGGAACACCAGCTGCGCGACGTACACCACGGAGCCAAGCCATGAGAACTGCTCACCTACGAGGTTCGTATCCTCGATAAGTCCAAAGACGGAGGCATATGATAGGGTAGTCTTGTCGAGGGATTGAAGACAGTATACAAAGAGAATGATGGGTAAGATGTGAAGATCAATCTTGCGCAAGACACGCTTATTGTCAGCGGCTGTGACAATGACAGTGTGGTCGGCCTGTTTGAGGAATTGCGCCGCTTTGTCTCTGCCTGTTGGAGAAGGGTTATCCGTGACTGGTTGGATATCATTGCTGGTAGTGTTCTTGTGGCTGTCTTGGCCTGCAGACGCCTCTAGATGGATAACATCCGAATCATCTTTACCATGTTGATGCATCTTGAATGAATTATATAATTAATATCGTATGATGCGAGAGAACCGAAGGCACAGCGTTGCAGTTGCTGCAGACTTGCAATGAACTTTCAACATGAGCAATTCACTCTCATTATATATCATTACAAACGCCACCGGCCTCTGAAACCTCTGATCATAATTCAGAACCAAAGCCTTCCCAGATCGTGAGACCGAGTCAGACAACCCAACAAAGAACACCCGGATACCCCGTGGGGAGAGTCATGTTGGTCAGGAGACTAACACAATGCGGGGGAGAATTGCAGCATCATGATAGGTCAAACGGCATCTCTCTGTCTTTCTCCGACGGATGTGGACGAGTTTTCTCCGTTTTAGTTCCCCGCATCGGATGTTATATCCGTACACACATTTGCTCGATATGTGGGATATGGTTACGTGTTGGTGATGGTGATAAACGACAGTGATCCGGAGTAAATGGATAGAAGCCGTTGCTGGTTGAAAATGTGGATGAAGTTCAAATAAACTTGTATATTCCCGTATGCAAATGCCGTTCTCATGACTGAAGAGCCCCGGTTCCGGTTGGTATTTGATTCTCTCGGAACATCTTTCGCCACATGAACTTGCATATGAACATGTGCTGTGGATAAGGTGAACTTGCCTGCTTCCAGGTATAAATCACGTCTAGAGCCCGCAATAACGACATGCTTCTATAGAACAACCTCATATTCTTTTTACCTTCTAAGCAAAGCGCTATGCCTCAGAAAGAACAAGTTCCTCTGTCCTGGGCCCTTCAGCCCAACTCAGAAAGTGAATCCTTAGTCTCTCTCAATAGCACAGACTCCCAGCTTCCATTTCAGTTTACTTTTGAGGCACTCAGGACCAATGTCTTTCGAACAACCTTTACATCTGAATTACACCCGTTGCCTCCTCACCCCAGCATTACCCTTCCAGCAAAGAACCTGGATGGCGTTAGCGAGATTTTGCAGTCAGATTCCACAAACCTAACCATTCAGGTCGAAAACATCATCGCTAAAGTAGATTGGACCGGCTCATCGCCCCTCGTCACAGTCTTCTTTGACGGATCAGAAGAAGCACCTCTTCATGAGGATGTTCCCAACCGCTCTTATGCCATCGATGGCGCTGGTGTTGCGCATTACTCGCGCTACAACAGAGACACGCTCTACGTTGGCCTTGGAGAAAAGGCTGCTCCAATGAACCTTGCTGGACGCAAATTCGAACTCTCCGCAACAGATAGTTTTGGTTATGACATCTATCGAACTGACCCGCTGTACAAGAACATCCCGCTCCTCATCAATGCTACACCTCATGGATGTGTGGCCCTCTTTTCGACCACTCACTCAAGGGGATCATACAGCATCGGCGCTGAAATGGACGGCATGTGGGGTCGTTATAAGGTCTACCGTCAAGACTATGGCGGTTTAGAGGAGTACCTTATTGTTGGAAAGACACTGAAAGACATTGTCAAAACCTATGCCGACATTGCTGGCTACCCTCTCCTGGTCCCAAGATGGGCATTCGGATATCTGTCCGGCGGCATGAAGTACTCCATGCTTGATGACCCGCCGGCATCAGAAGCACTGCTGCAACTTGCACGCAAAATGAAGGAATACGATATTCCATGCTCGGCTTACCAAATGTCTTCCGGCTATACGGTAGCAGAGAAGCCCCCCAAGACGCGCAACGTCTTCACCTGGAACCGCCATCGCTTCTCAGATCCGGAGGGGTTCATCAAGGAATATCACAAGCTTGGAATGCGACTTATTGCCAACGTTAAGCCCTACGTTCTGGCAAACCATCCCGAGTATGAGAAGCTTAAGGCGGCCAATGCACTCTTCACCGATCCACGCACCAAAAAGACTGCGGTGACTCGGTTGTGGAGTGCTGGTGGTGGTGAGAGCGCCGAGGGCGGCCATATTGATTTTACGTCTGAAGCTGGCTTTAAATGGTGGTATGAGGGGGTCAAGAAGTTGCGAGAGCAAGGTATTGACTGCATCTGGAACGACAACAATGAGTACACGGTTCCCGACGATGAATGGGAATGTGCCTTGGACCCAACCTTCCTCAAGCTTCGTGACGATGTCAAGGACAGACCGCAAATTGGCCTCTGGGGCCGAAGTCTACACACTGAGCTGCACGGGAAAGCATCCCATGATGCCCTCGTTGATGCAGATCCGGGTTCACGGCCTTTCGTCCTGACTCGTAGCGCAACAGCCGGTACGATGCGCTATGCCTGCAGCTCATGGAGCGGAGATAACACCACCAGCTGGGCAAGCATGAAAGGCGCCAATGCCCTCGCTCTCAACGCAGGAATGTCGCTCATGCAATGCTATGGGCACGATATCGGCGGATTCGAAGGTCCGCAGCCGTCCCCGGAGCTCCTCCTTCGTTGGATCCAAATCGGCACCTATTCTCAACGGTTTGCCATCAACTGCTTCAAGACACTCACCGAGAACAACATCGGAGACGTCATCGAGCCATGGATGTACCCATCAATCACCCCCTTAGTTCGCAAAGCCATCAAACGCCGATACGCCATGATTCCATACCTCTATTCCCTCATGCTCAAGAGTCACCTCACTGCTGAGCCGCCACAGCGCTGGACGGGATGGAGATATGAGACTGATCCTGAGGTTTGGACCGCGTCTATTACCGATGGAGAGACGCAGTACTGGCTCGGTGATACTCTGCTGGTTGGAGGAGTGTATGAACCGGGAGTAAATCAAGCGAGAGTCTATCTTCCCAAAGCCTCAGACGATGATGAAGGATACATCAATCTCAAGGCTCCCTACCAGTACTTGAAAGCAGGCCAATGGGCGGTCATTGATGCCGAGTGGCATGGCGCTGGTATCCCAGTTCTTGCTAAAATCGGCACTGTTCTTCCTGTTGGAAGAGATGTTCAAGTCCTCTCCCCGGGTGAAAAAGAAAATCCAGCAGATCTCCCACTCGATGATTATCGCGCAGTTGAAATATTTCCACCACAAGGCGATGGCGGCGGAAAGTGGTACGAGAATGTGTGGTATGAAGATGACGGTATCTCAGCAGTGAGCAAGAATAGGATTTCCGAGTATAAGTTTGACTACACAGTTACAAAGTCGGAGATCAAGGTGAAATTTGCAAGGAATGAGAAATACGAATTTGTAGCGCCTTGGAAGACGCTCGTTATTGTGCTTCCTCCTGGGGATTCTAGATCCGTATCTACCGCAGATGGTGATAGAGTACAAGATCTTGGAAGAGACGATGAGGGGAGGAGGAGATTTGAGCTTGTCTAGATATATTTTTCTGTGCTGTCAATAATACTAGATATATAATGTTACACGTCAATCATACTCTGCTGGCCTCCCATATCCATAGAACTCCATCCAAAGGCATCATCTCCCGCATTCAAAGCCCCCAGTAAGATGTCATCCAACCAGGCCACTCCAGTTGCCGAAGAGAATAGTGTCAATCCAGGAAAATCCCATTCAAAAACAAACTGCTCGGGCACAAACGACTCCAGTCCACCCTGTCCTCCGGCGTCAAAGTACGAGAGAGGTGGCCTACTGGGGATGGTCGGATCGCCCGTCCCGGCGTCGTAACCGTCTTTGAGCGTGTTGCTAAACTTTTCGATGCCAGTACTGAGTAGCTGCAAGTACAGCTTGCTGGTGTTGCCTCTATCTCCATGCACGAATCTCCCGCCAGAGTCCCTCATCTCAGCAAGTAGGATATTCCCATGTTCAATAAGTTCCTGACTCGAGCGACCAAGGCTATGGGGTAGCAATATCGAAAGCTTCAGTAGTAGAAGATAACAGAATGCACACTTGGCCCAGACAAAGTCCATGGCAAATCGCAAGTTATGAAGATAGACGCGTGGTTCTTCAATCATGATGCTCAAGTGCTCTTCCAAAGCCTCTTTGGCCATGACCAAGATGGTCCTTTGGGTAGGTGGCATAAAGTCAACGTCTTCAACACCAGAGGCTCGAACTGCTCGACACATGACCATATTCTCGGCCCAGCATTTTTGCACTCGTAGGTTCACCAAAAGCCACGGATATTGCGTCTTGTGCTTGTCAAAAACGCGTGTCCAATCATCAAACCATACATCAATGTCGATTCTTGCTTCTCTGACAATCTTCATAAGCTGGTCATCATCGGAGGTGACAAGGTCAGATAGGGAGTCATGGATCCGAGCCCGAACCACATTAAGCTCAACCTGACAAAATAGGAAAAGGTCTAGAATTGTTGAGAAAGCATTCTTGAGGATGACCCTGGACCGCCGAACATCGCCAATAAATCTAAAGGTGGGTAGATCAGCGGCATCAACGTGATGAATGTGCCCAAGGACAAGCAGGTGCATCCAAGTTCTTGTTCTTCTCATCAGCTTGGTGCCATCCTCATTCTTTTCAGTGCTTGAGAAACTATGTTCCTTGGAGTAGGCCGACTGCGACATGAGGTCGTCGTACGACTCGTGACATCCCAGGTCTACGGCCATGCGGGTAGCAGCAGCCACCAAGAGAGACCTCTCTGATGCATAACATGAGCGGACCAAGAAGGCCTGTATAGTCTCCAGGCAGGCGAACTCTGGTCTAGCAAGCGCACAGTTGAGCATCCGCTTTAGATGAAAGTCGAGCAGGCGCCATTGGTGGCTGTCGGTGCCGTTGAGAATGCGGAATCCCACGGTACAGATGGCGCTGAAAAGGAGGCTGCTTCTCTCTCGGGTGCTTTGTAGGGAGTCGTGCTGCGGGTCGAAGATGGGCACATAATGATGGCAGCCCTGGAAGAAGACGGCAAAATATGACTCTGCCTGTTCTATCGTGATCAGCGAAGCATCGACACAATCTATTAGCGCTATGTTGCCAGTCCCGAAGCTTGTCGACTTTGGTCTCTGTAAGAAACCAGAGATGGCCGGAGAATCGGTATTTCGACTTGAGCTGGCAACGCCTCCATTGAGATCTTGCTGCCGAGAGACGGTGTCCGCTGACAATCCCTCAAGCCGAGCTCTCAGGGATTTGATTTCGTCCTCAAGATCTTCAATCTTCCTGCAAAACGCAACAGTGTCAATCAATAGACTCTCGAAGCAAGGATGATGATGTTATCGGGGGGGTTGCAACCAACATTTCTTGAGGGTCTCTTGGTGGATAGGTGAAGTGGCAGTCCTTAGCATGTTCTTGGCATCTATGGTCGAGTTAGATGAAATGATACGTTTACTCTGCGGCCTCGGGAAGCAGAAATATACCGTGCACATGGCCGTTTCCCGTCACACTTGGTCTTTATGGAAGAACCCGCATCTCATTAGTTACTCTGTGCTAAGACGACAGACCAACACGAGTGAGTACCTTGAGTCGACGGCAATTAATACAAGCAATCTAGGGCAAAGATGGTTCAGTTAGCGGCATCTAGCGGCAAGGTGATGGAAGGTAACATTGCAAGCCCTGTTGTTGCTTTGGGCGACGATTGTCTGATGCATACCTGGACCCTCTTCTTACGGACCCGCGTGGGGTCCTTGGTATTCACAGTCGACGAAGACGGCAAAACGTCAGCCTGCTAGTTTTTTCCCGCACACGTATTGGTGAAGTAGTTACCATATTGGATGCTGATAGGGCTGTTGACTAACATCTGTCGATAGAGACTATTGAGCCACCGTTGTGAGAGAGAGACGATTGTTGATGAGGTTGGAGAAGACAAGAGACACTTGACGCAAGAGCTGGATGACTCAGCTGGAGAGTACCGTCGGGGGCCGCCAGTTCCCATCTCGGTGAACGAAATGAATGCTCAAATTGCATGTACAACCACAACATAGATATAGATAGCTATGTTACCGAGGCGATAACGAATACTGGGTAATAACATGTAGTTTGATGCTGCAGAGATGCTTCTTCCTAGAGCGTCGGCCTGTTATTTACTATGCCAACAACTTGCCTAGCATTACTAGCCATAGTGCTGTTATCTTGGCTACTCTCCACTCCAGCCCAGCTACTTGGAATCGGGACAAAACATGCATCACCACCAGTTACCGAATAGATGAGTGGGTTCCTCCAGACATTGTTCTTGTTCTTTTTCACCCTCTTCTTCCCCTGTATTCCCTTGGTTACCTTTGACGCTTTATCCCAATCATACGTAACAGTAGGCAGTACAAGTGCGAGTATGTATGTAAACAGAGGAGCCAAAAACAAAATGGCTTTAACCTTATATGTCGGGTGCTATAGCTCGGGATACCCAGATGATGCACTTTGGCGAGGCGCAGAGATCTGCACCAGCACGTCCGTAGCAATGAAGTGGACACCCGGGGTTTAAAATGAGTGATGTGACAATAGCTTCCCCCACTGCGTCTTGAACAAACAATCCGTCTTGTTTTTACCCACTGGAACATGCCGCAAGTGCTAATATTTTACCTATGTTGGCTCTGTCCACACGTGGCGACGACGGGAGAAGGCAAAATAATACACTTTTTGTTGGTAGAGGCGCAGTGACCCGGCAAGACATCCGAGGGGGGGGGCACGGATATGGCTCATCTTGACTCTTTTTGACATCAGCCAGACAGACTTGGCACGTATGACGGCTGGCTACTCATCTCATATCAATGCGAGCCATTTGGAGTCTTCGCCCGTCAAGGCGGCGTTCTTCTTCCTCGTCTTTGTCCAACATCGAATACGAGATGCTCCCCCCCCCCCCTCCCCCCCAATCTTGTCTGCTCTCCGCACGACTCCGCGGGGGGCCTTGGCTGATGGCTGGCTCTGGCTTCCCCCGCGCAGTGTAGATCAACGCAAAAGCTTGTGCACACTGATTAGTCTTCGTGGATCCCTTGCAGGAGCCTAGACAAGCATGCGGGCCCTTGCAGCTTTGTTCCAGTGGTGGAAAATTCTAGCTTGTCCGCTACGAATCCATGCGCCACCACCGTTGTACTGTTATCACAATTGGCCAATTGCTTATTAGCAAAGCCATGACGTCCAAGGGGTCGTCGCGGTAGAGCCTTTCTTACCTTGGCTTGGGGAAACCTCGTTCGCTTAAACCTATCGCGTATGTAATTCAAAACAAATCTACTGGAGGAAAACATTGGAGGCAAAGCAGATGCATAGCATACGCCCTTAAACTCTAGCAACGTGTTCCATGGCTTGCTGCTGGCTGCAACTCAGTCATATTACATCCTACCCCAGCCTCCGGGGCTGCATATTACAAGCAGTACTGATGATTATAGCAGACCAAGGCCGATCCCTTTCCTCGTCATTTGCTCTTATGTGTCGCGATTGATGAAACCCAAGCCTGCCTGAGAGAATGTCTCAACCCAGCGAGGCCTAGCAAATGGCTCACTGCGCTTCACACACCTCAGACTATGCCTCCAGAAGCACTTGTCCAGGGTTCAATTTCCCCGCCTGGGCACAGGAACAGACGCTAAAATCTGTATGTCGGGAATCTGATTGCAACATCGAACCTACTCTTGCAGCTACACGAAGCCTTGTTTGGTAGGTAACGTTGTATTATTTCGCCGCGAATGGGTCCGGGTTTTTGGGAGACGCCATGTTCCACCGAAAGGTTCTAGCCATCATGCAGAAGAATATTAAGACCAGCGACAGCCCGGATGGTTGATCCAGAAGTCAGCCAGTTCATCAGCGAGGTGAGAGAAGACAGCGACGAACCCTCCATCTCTCTCTCTCATTCTGTCGGCCATGATCGGACACGCTGTCGCCGCCCTCCTCGTGGGCAGCGGCCTCGCGTCTGCTGCTGGCGCGCCTTTGGTCTCCAATGTCGGCCAGAAAGTTCCCATCCCCAGCTGGGACCTCAAGTCTTCCTCCGACGTCAGCAAAGACCTCAAGTCGCTCTCCAAGCCCGGTGTCGATACCACATCGTGGTACCACGCAAAGACGTCGAAATGCACCATCATGGGCTGCCTGCTGAACGCTGGCATCTACAAAGACACGGATCTCTTCTACTCTGACAACCTCAACCGCTTCAACTGGGGCCAATTCTCCGTGCCCTGGCTCTACCGAAACGAATTCTCCCTCGCGCCCACCAAGGGCAAGCATTACATCCTCGAGACCAACGGAATCACATCCAAGGCAGATCTCTTCTTCAACGGCAAGCAGATCGCCGATTCCGACTTCCAGACCGGATCCTATGGCGGCCACGCCTACGATGTTACAAGCCTTGTCGCCGAGAGTAATGCCCTGGTCGTCCAGGCGCATCCTACGGACTACCTGTTCGATTTCGCCGTCGGATACGTCGACTGGAATCCGTACCCTCCCGATAACGGAACCGGAGTCTGGCGAGATATTACCGTCAAGGAGATCGGCCCCGTTTCACTCGGCGCCCTTAATGTCATTGTCGACATTGATACCCCTGTCGAGAGTAGCCCTGCTCAGATTACCGTCCGCGCTAAGGCCCAGAACTACGAGAACAGTGCTGTTACGTTCAATGCCGAGGCTATCATCACAGATCCTGCAGGAGGCCCAAGCCAGTCCATTAAGCAGACTGTCAAGCTAGGACCCCTGGAGACAAAGCTTATTGACTTTAAGCAAACCATCAAGACCCCCAAGATCTGGTGGCCTAAGCAGTGGGGTGACCAGCCTTTGTACAAGGCCAAGGTTACTTTCTCCGTTGGTTCTGACGTTTCTGATACCGCCGAGACAAACTTTGGTGTCCGCAAAGTCACCTCTGTTCTCAACAGCCACAATGATACTCAGTATGCTGTTAACGGCCACCCCTTCCAGGTCGTTGGGGGCGGTTATAGCGCTGATATTTTCCTGCGGTGGGATGTGGACTACTTTACCCGCATTGCTGAATACATGTTGGACATGCACCAGAACACCATCCGCCTCGAGGGCAAGTTTGAGCACCCCGAGCTCTATGAGATCGCAGACAGAATCGGCTTGATGGTCATGCCCGGCTGGGAGTGCTGTGACAAGTGGGAGGCTTGGGATTACAATCACGATCTTGCCCTGGACCCCCCACCTATCTGGGATGACAATGACTACGCAACTGCCAACTCCAGTGTTATCCACGAAGTCAACATGATTCAGAGCCACCCCAGTGTTCTAACCTTTTTGGTTGGTAGTGACTACTGGCCCAACGATAAGGCTACCAAGATCTACGTCGATGCCATGAAGGCTGCTGGCTGGCAAACTCCCATTATTGCTTCGGCCGCCAAGCGTGGTTTCCCCAAGCTGCTCGGCCCCTCTGGCATGAAGATGGACGGCCCTTACGACTGGGTCCCCCCCAACTACTGGTTCGACACCCAGCCCACTTCTGATCGACTGGGCGCTGCCTTTGGCTTCGGTTCCGAGCTTGGTGCTGGTGTTGGAACGCCCGAGCTCGGTAGCTTGAAGCAGTTCTTGTCCCAGAGCGACCTGGACGACCTGTGGAAGAGCCCCAACAAGAACTTGTTCCACATGTCCAGAAACGTTTCTTCTTTCTATAACCGCAAGATCTACAATGAGGGTCTCTACAAGCGCTACGGTGCTCCTACTTCATTGGATGACTACCTCATCAAGGCTCAGCTTATGGACTACGAAGCTACCCGATCCCAGTATGAGGGCTTCAGTGCGTTGTGGACTGCTGACCGTCCCGCCACCGGTGTGATCTACTGGATGCTTAACAACGCCTGGCCCAGTCTGCACTGGAACCAGTTCGACTACTACCTGCACCCCGCTGGTTCTTACTACGGCACCAAGGTCGGCTCTCGAATTGAGCACGTTGTCTATAACCCGAATAAGAAGGAGGTCTGGCTCATCAACCACTCCCTGAACCAGCAGGGCCCTCGTACTATTGACTACGAGCTCATTGATCTCACCGGCAAGTCCATTGCCAAGAGTACCATCAAGACCACCACCAAGGCCAACTCCGGCTTCAAGGCTGGTGATATTTCCCAGCAAGTCAACAAGGTCAACGGCGTCGCCTTCTTGCGTCTCGTTCTATCTGACGCCAGCGGAAAGGTCCTTAGCCGCAACGTCTACTGGTTGACCAAGAACGTCGACGTGCTTGACTGGAACAACTCTACCTGGTACTACACCCAGGTTAGCAAGTTTGCTGACTATACCCCTCTTAACAAGCTCGCCACTGCGCAGGTCACTGTCACACCTGCGCCCGGCAAGCCCGTGCCGGAAGTTCCCGGCACACAGACACGCTCGCTAGTGCTAGAGAACACGTCCTCAGTGCCCGCGTTCTTCATCCGTCTGACCCTAGTTGACAAGGCTGGCAAGGATGTGAACCCGGTGTCCTGGTCGGATAACTATGTGACCCTGTGGCCGCATGAGAAGCTGACCGTGCAGGTTGGCGGATGGGATGCCAGCGGAGATTCCGTGCAGGTCAGTGGCAAGAATGTCAAGGCTACAACTGTGAAGCTGTAAATGGCGAAAATCTTAGATCTTTGTATATAGAAGTGTTAATTTGAAGCATGGCTTGCTGCATATTTTGTTGCCATTATTCGTGAATCGTGCTCTGTCTCTGACACGGGAGATGACTGTAATCTCGAATCGACAGTGATTGCGTACTGGCAAAAGCATATTGGTGTATCAAAAAAGATCATGTTTATGGCACACAAAGCCAAAGTGAGGAAAAGTTGAATCGTCTCATAAAGTCTCATTTATCATTGCTATACTCATATCCAAATCAAGGTCGTCCGACTTAAACCAAATACCTGAACCCCTTCCTCATCCTCAATGCCTCGTCAGCATTATCCATCATCTCGACCTGCGCCGTCTGCTCAGTCACATCTGGCCGAGCTTCCCATGCTGTCTCGCCCTCCTCCAGCTGCTTGTTTAGGTTGCTCAAGATGAGCTTGAACACCCAAATGCCTGCAATGGTAACACCAAACATGGCCAACACAATACCGTAGCTCTTGCGGTAACCATTTGCCTTGAGGTCCCAGACGTAGGAGCCAGAGACATTGCCCAGCTGACTCCAAGCGTTGATAAGGGCGATAGCTACGGCACGCTTGGCGGGTGGACGAGGGAATGAGGAGCTAATCCATGAGTAGAAGACAATGAATCCAGCATATGAACCAGCTTGAAGGAACAAGGCGACGTATCGCGCAGCAACGTTCAGAGTAGACATGCTGATGATGAAGCCAATCATTCCCATGATGATGGGGGCGGTAATGTGCCAAAACTGCATAAATTAACGGTTAGTTCATCTTGTTCAATATTGCAAAAGTAAAGGGGCGTACCTTTTCTTGGGTCCGATCGGCATGCCAAGCATTGATAACGGAGACGATGCAGGCAAACACCCATGGTGGCGAGCTCATGAGTAAAGTAGGGACGTAGCTGAATCCCAAAGTGCCCGTTAATGTTGGCTATATCATGTTAGTAAAGATCAAGGGATCAAGACTCTGACACAACTTACGAAAAAGGCATTAAATGATAGGCCAACCACATAAGCAGTGAGCGTAAACATCATGACCCAGACCTTGATGTCCTTGATGGCCATGATCAAACCATCAAAGACGCCTTGGTCAGAGGAATCAGTATCCGACTCGCCAACATCCTCAATCATTCGCAGCTGCGCAACATATCTTTCCTCATCTGTGAAACCTCGCGCATTATGCGGCAGGTCGGGGAGGATGAAACCAGCCGATAAAGCAACGGCCATGGTGACGGCGCCCTCAATGAAGAAGAGCCATCGCCAAGCAGCGTGTCCAAGAAGGCCCTGCATGTTTGACAGGACACCGGCAGCGACAAGCGCGGAAAAGGCGTTGGAGATGAGATTGCCGCAGAACAAGATGGCATTTCGGGTGGTCAATTCACGGCGCGTGTACCATTTTGAGAGGATGAGCAGCGCACCGGGCAAGAAAGCTGCCTCGACGAAGCCCAAGAAGAATCGAATCGTCACCATGCCGGAAAAGGTCTTGGCCACCCCAGATAGTGTCGAGATGAGACCCCAGAGCAACATGGCGCAGGAGATGTAGAGTGATGGGCGCTGAATGCGATTGATGAACATGTTGGAGGGGACCTGCATGAGAATGTATCCCACGTAGAGAATACTCAAGCAAGTCGCATACTGGGTGTCATCGAGGTTCAAGTCCTTCTGCAGACCTTTGAGACGCGCCGCACCGATGTTGTTGCGATCAAGGTAGTTCATGATGTAGATCATGACGAAGAGACTGCATCGTGAATCTAGCTTGCGCTTCAGCGTCTTCTCGACAGCTGCGCGGCGCGCCGGGTCCATTGGGGGATGCTGAGGAGCCGTATCGCTTCTGGCATATGAGGCGACATGTTCAAGATTCTCAGTCCTCTGCTTGTCAGCATCAGCCACGCGATCGGCGGCTCGTGTAATGTCGTCTGCCATTGTAGCTGCGCGTTTGTGTCTGTCTACAACTTCCAGAGTATGTGATGCGAAAGGATGATCCCTCAACAGCGCCTGCGCATATAATCAAGAGGGCGAAGCAGAAAAAAAAAGAGATGTCTTATTAAGACGGTATGAGAGATTCGAGTTCGAGCGTAACATTAGTTAATAAATAGAAACCAGAATCTCTCTAATAAGCGACCTTCCCCAACAGCGTCGTATCCAAGGACCGACCCCCCACTGATCCGCCCCCCGGTACGACATCAACCCCAAAGAACCCCAACCAAATGCCGCATGGCAGAAGCGAAGCACATGGGCGAGTCAAGGAACCATGGTACGATATACGATACGCGGGGGAGTATTCATTGGACCGAACGGTGGAGCAATGGAAAATCCAACAACTTGAAGACTCCCTCCCTTGATTTGGGGTGAACTGGAATTTCGCCGCCATGAAGCACAACGGAAGACAGTAGTCGTAGCATGCATCCTTTTCAACGCACGAGTCAACGCAGACCAGACCAGACACCGCTAAAAGATTCAACGGAAGCATTACCCGGCGGGAAACAAGGCGGGATTGGAGATGCAAGGACGCCACTTCGGCGTTTCTTCAGCACCATGTGGGTTTGCTGGCTCCAGGTTTTGTACGCCGATCCCTGGAATCCTTTTTTTTTCTTCCCCTTCCTTGAATTGTTCTAGATGACGAGGGGGAGGGGCTTCTCTGCGGGGGAATGCGGAATTAGGAGGCTGATTTAACTAGGGCTGGTAAATTTTGCAGTTCCGCCCTTGAGCTGACATTAGCCCTTCATCAGCGTGTGTGTGCGTGTGTGTGCGTCGACCCTCAAGCTTGATCAAATGGGCATTCAGACATGCCTACAGGGGTTACTCACCTCGGTATATAGATGTGCCACCGGGTAAATTGCTCTTCCTCCACTTACATAGCTCTGACGGCACATCGATACGCGTGTAGTAGTAGTAATCCGATTTCAACGCTGTTTGATCCACGGCACAAAGGGTATGAATGACAATAGGGCGTGGTAGTTCGAGACCTGAAAAACAATGTCCAAGTTAGGCAGTTGGCCTGAATTGGGACAAAGGCCGGATCATGTTTTGGGCGCATCTCTCTGGAACAAGCAGGCGGCGAGAGGGCTACAGACTTGGTTCAAGCTATTTGACTTGTGATAGATATCTGAGGCGTATTAGTTTTGAGAAATGGAGTGGCTGCAGGACACTATATTAGCCGTATGTCAACCATGTCATGTTTACTATGGCATTCCATGTCATCGATTATCCGTACTGCCAGAGACCATGCCTAGCAGAGTTAGTAGACCTCAAGATAATGGAAGTTCTGGTACAAGCCCTGGAAACCAAAAGAAAATCATCAAATCGTGGCTACAAATCACGCTCTGCTGATCATCTTCACTGACTCTTGCTTATAGTTTTCAATAGCTGTAGAGGCAGGCTACGTAGACGTATGCCAGACGGTGTTGTAACATCATCTGTGACAAGATGGACCGACATTGGTCAAACCAAATGCAGACGCTGTAACTCACAGAGCGTTGAGTATAGCATGCGCATGTCCATCAGTGCGCATCTATTCTACTCTCCTTCCTCAGATTCCAAGGCTGTCGCGACCTCTTTGCACAAGCCGCCAATATATCACTATTTAGAGAAAGTCAGATTCAGGATCATATCCTTGAATGTAAATGCCATGTTTAGAAATCGACTTGGAATTGAGGAAGAGCAAACCTCACGAAATGGTGCGCACTTGGCACATATACAGGTTACCACTCTCGACTCAGCTGATAGCATACTGCAAACACTCAACACTGATGATGAATATTGAAGCTTCTCCGGGTCTACTGTTGCTAATACTCACTTCGACCCCCGATTCTTATTCATCTAGTAGGACCTACGTCTACATCTTATATACATCTTTCCAGTAGGACGCCCTGCCCCAACACGATCAAACTGCAGCTCCGGCAGCGGCTCCGTCGCGTCGCTCCCATCCCGGTCGCACATTTCGAAATCGTAGTAGGCAATAAACATTGCAATCGGCACAATCATGTTCATCGTGGCAAACTTGAGACGGTTAGCTGTTTGGAGTTCAGAGTGTATTTCTACGATATCAAATCTTACTCTCATGGCCGCTACGGAGTGGATGGTCAGCAATGTTTTACCCATGGCTCTCAAGGTAGAAACTTACGGCATGTGTGATGTCCTGAGCCCCATCCTATAAAAGAGTGTGGCACGTCCGCGCCCTCGGCCTTCTCTGCTGAGTGTCGACTTGGGTCCCACTTCAAGGGGTCGGGATAGATCTCTGGATCAAAATGGGCATCCGCTGTCGCATAAACCTTTGCATCGATTCTATGTCAGTATCCAAGTAAGCCATGGTAATCCAAAAGTTGTACTTACCGCGATGCTGTCTCTTGGGATGACCAGACCTGTATCAGCCAGCGGAATATCCTTGCCGCTAATATTCTTGCGGATGACGGTGCCCGCCATGGTAAACCGCATGCTTTCCCTCAGCGCCATGTGAAGCAACGACAGCTCCTTTTCCCAATCATCCAAGTCAAAACGCTGAAATGTTTCGAGACGAGTTTCTGTCTTTGTTAGCCTGCGCTTCTCTAACACAGCGTCAATCTGTTGCCTGGTTTTGGCAAGCCAACTCTTTTCTTGAGCCAGATTGCACAAGGTCCAAACGGTATTAGAACTGGTATTGAACACGCCAGCAAGCATGCTTCCGATGATTGCCTGCATTTAGATGCATGTCAGGATGGCATACCTCGCAAATCGCTTTGGGGCATGGGCCTTACCAATGAGGTGAGGAAATCGCTGCATCCATGATCCATGATCATTTGCATCACATCGTCCCTCTTCTTTCCAGATTTGCGCCTCTTACTGATGAGTTTCTGCATGGACCAATGCAGTTTTGTAAAGCCCCATATTTTGCTAATCTTGGAGGGAGTGGGGAGAAAAGGGAACAGGGCATCGACAAAGGAGCCCTCCTCTAGGGGCCGATAGACAGCCAAAGTTGTCTCTATGAGCTTTGGGTCGTCTGCAACATCATGCGTGCCAACAATGCGATGTGTTAGTTGATAGACGAGTTTTTCCATGACGTCAAGTGGATTAATGACATTCAAGACACCAATCCGTTCGAAACAGGCATCGCTATCGGTAGTGAGGTAATGTAGTTTTGCCGAAAGGTGTTCGTCCTGCGTGCATTTTTTGTAGACTGAGATAAAATAACGTATGGAGCTATTGTTCATGCTGTCAATGTTCATAGAGTTGCCGAACAAAGCGATGAACCTAGAGTATGTTAGGAACAAGTTCTATGGAGATGAATGTATACCGGCACATCAACATACCCGGACAATGCATCAAGTCCTCGAGCGGTAAGATAAGTTGATCTCACGTCCTGTCCTGACAGAGAAACGACATGGTTTGGCCCGTACCAGAAGCTGAATTGCCCATCTTTACTCTCCGCCTTGCCTTCTCTTAGGTATTCGGCGCGAGAAGTAGCGAATCTAGCTGAATCAAGTATGCTACGCCCTTGAAGCAGCCCGGGAGAATTTCGAGGGAGTTGTGCTCCAGATATGAAGGGCTTGATGATAAGAAAGACGAGGACGACGAAAGAGCCTATGAGAATGCTACCAGCGTGCGCTTGCAGTCTCTCGAGACCGTCTAAGATGATTCCCATTCTTATTAAAATCCGATGTGCAAAAACAGAGCTGGATGAATGGAATCTCTCATGTCAAGTGGGATATGACAGAAATGAGGGGAATTGATCATGATAAAAGACAGCCCATCGGTAAAAAGCAACTTTTAGATATGGCCATCATCAGCTGCTTTACGGAGTAGATAGGCGCCGAACTGGCCTTCCAAGGATTTAGTGCGATGGATATCCCCAGTCTTCTGAGACAGCTGAGGGTCACTGTAGTGAGTGATGCATGTCAGACTCCTCAGTTACAGAGCCTTCATATACCGTCCAACCGATTGTGCTCAAGATAATCAATGAATTCAAATTGCGATTCAGGACTTACATATGCTCAAAAAATAATAGCAATATGAGATGGCCACGCTGTAGGGACTTGGGATTGCATTCTCACCCATGCCTGAAAATTGTGTCACTCATGAGTAGCTCACGAACTTGACCCATCATTGACATTCTTACGCCCATCTCGGATCCACCGGCTCAATAGAATTAACATTTGCATCGATTGGGGCCCGTAGATGTTATCGGCTTGCCGCAGTTCTGTGGGTTTGGATGATGACATCAAACTGGGCCGGGACGGGACGCAAAATCCAGCCGAGTCAAAGGGTGGTGCCGCTATCGTTGCCCTGTAAGATGGGCTAAGCTTGAAGGGTGATATCTAAATAGATCGGATGGATCAATGGACCTGTTGAGATCGGAGAGCAAGCGGCTGCAAATATAAACCATCAATCGCATTTATTCCTGTTCTGCAGTGCGGATCATGTTGATTCACAAGTCAGTTCACTCTATTTTAACGTAGCCAATCAATCTCTTGATGTCTTATGCACAAAAAGGCACATGTCTCATTGTTATGAATCCAAGGATCACCAGGGTCTCAGGCATGATGCAAATCCAGTAAACAGCAATATTTCTCTCCTCGAAGAAACTACCGCTGCGTTATCACTTCACTTGCTTTGGATATTACTAATATCATGAGTCGTATCGATCCTCCAGCAGCGTTACTTGAGACATCTTTACTAAAGCTGGCTCCATAGCGGCATCTGGGCGACTAATTTTGGGGTGTCTGAATAAGATTCCAGGTTCAACGCCATCAACGGTCGATGTTTTAGCCAGATGTAATTGCGCAGAGACTACTGATCGGGACTTGAATTCTTCAAAACGCCTACAAGCCAAATGTTCCTTTTCAGAAAACCTCCATTCAATATGCAGGCAGTACATCTACCCGGAGAGATGATACTTGTCTGAAGACGCTGGTCAAACAGGATGGCGATTGCAGGATGATGATTACCATCGTGCGTTATTGGCCACCGCAGACAATGGCTCCTTTCCACGAGCAATTGAAACTGCTCCCGATGATGAGAGCTGCGAGAGTGGTGGTCTATAGCTTTCTGTGCAGAGTATTCACCGCTTGATCCATCAAGCTACCGATATCATAGCCACGAGCAACTAAACTCAATCAACATCTTGTGAAGTGAGATGATCCAAATTGGGGCGGGGGCATTCATCTACTGGACATGACAAGATGCGCAGAACCATCACGAATCTTGTCGCTCCTCAAATCATTGGCAGACTTTTTATCAAGACCCGAGGCTTCCTATGCTGGCAGAAAGACACTACTTTATCATTCATTCAAGAAAAATAACTCTAGTGGTCCAAACTGGGGCGCTGTCAACCGGGGCGCTGTCAACTCGCTGCAATCTGGGCTTTGGCTGCTGCTCGAGCGAATGCTGAGTAGTCTCTAACAGCTGTTACGCCGAAATACTCACCGAGGCCAATGAATGATTTATGATCTAGAAGGTGGCGTTACGAGGAGTCTGACCTCGTCTTGGCGCTCAGAGAGGGGCCTCTTTTCCTGTCATTCAATAAGGTTAACTGACTTAGCCACCGAAATAGCGTTGATGGGATCGATTACCTCCAGCCAAGGCCGCAGCTCAATGATATGGATTAGCCAATGATCAATCATCGGTATCGTTACCCGCAACTAAGCTTCGTCCAAAAAAAAAGGGCCAAGGCTTGTGTTGGACATATCGTCAAGTACCGAGACACAAAAACCAATCACGTCTGCATCGAGGCGACAAGCGCGCCAATGGACAACGATTGCTTTCCATTTCTGAGAGTGACTGGGCTCCCGCAGTTTCCGGAGGCACACTGGACGACGACTACAAGAATCCTTCTGGATAGCTTAAATGCATGTTGATCAGGAGCACCAATGGGAGTCATTGCTGGAATACGTCGTTTCCGGTACAGGCTGCCAACGGCTGCGGATTACAGAAAGCCCCGAGGCGGAAACAGCGTGCTTCCCAAGGCACTCCATCCCTTACATGCAACAGTGCTCGCATTGAAGAGCCTGATCGGAGTAAGGAGACATGCAGACAGGCAAGATTGCAAAAAAACAGTCTGTGAGATTGCGTTATCAAAACGCCTGGAAGATGCAGGGTGGCCTGAGAGCTTCAAGACGCATTGCAGGTTCAGGGCTGTCATATTGCATCGCCGTCGTTCATTCTAATCTTGGGCTTGCTTGCAAGATGACGGGATTCCGTGAAGATCCCAGCGAATCACTTATCGTCGTACAAGCTGCAAGGCCGTATGGTCACTCATCAGCCTGAGGTTGGCCGAGTACCCCTCATCTTGAGCCTCTCAGAAAAGGGGGGACTCTTCCCACTGAGCGAGCGGCTAGAGAATGGCGAGTGGTTGTCGGAGCAGATCTCTGCATATGATTTGTAAAATTTCCTATCAAACTGCAAGTTTGCCCTCACAACCTAGACTTTGGCTGATTGGGTAGGTTGGTAAAAACGGTGTCCCAACTTGGAGGCTAGCCATTAAGCAGCATGCGAGAGGGTCCATGCAGGGTATCGTATAATAATTATGGGCTATTCGGACGTTGGGCGGCTATCATACCTGGTTCTTCTCCGAAAGAGACTGCAGGAAAGCCTCAATGCAGCCCAAGCCTCATTGCCCAAATTATCAAGAAGAAGAAAAGCGAAATTAAAGTAAATGATTTCATCATATCGCAGGAGATGTTGGTCATTCAACTGCTGTTCTGATTTGTGCCCGCTACTTGACTTTCTTCATCATTCCGGTTACTACCTTTCCACATACCCTGCCAGATTGGTGGACATGAGAGACATGGGCTGATTCCTACCTCGGCCGTCTCTTATTGTGGCGTCTTACTTACCTACACACGTCTTCCGTCAAATCGAGGTTCTTCGGTGAGCAAATCTCACCAATTCGTCCCTCGGTCTTCGTGATTTCTACGCCTCGGATTCACGTACAGAATGAGCATTAGTAAGTAGCAGCCTCACTCAGTTGCCTTGGCCGCCTTGCTATCATATTTAAAGTGTGAAACCAACCCGAATCCCTGCTTCATGAATTCTCTGCAATATTCATGCGGCCAGGTAGGATTCTCCAACCTCACCGGCCCTCCAACAAGGTAAGGCCGCTACGTGGAACAACAGAACCCTGGTCTTTCTTATGTGGAGACGGAATTGCCGTATCAGCGCTCATATACCGTTAGTGGTGGCAGTATGCCTGTGCTCGGAAGCTGTCGATCCAACGGCTCAGGATCCCGGAGAAACGAGGTTTGGGCTGTTCTCTTGCATGCTGCAGCATGCTTGACCCGTTGATAGACACACTATGATAGGTGTCTCACAGTGCATTCGTGAATGGACCTTGTTGATTGTGCAGCGGAGCACAACAGGTACAGCTCACCATAGCCACCTTACTATATGCATGGAGTGCATGGGATCTGGCCCAATCAAGTGGTTAGTCAGTTTGCGGCTCAAGTGCCCCGGACTGCTCATGGTAGATAACCCTCGCCATGGTAGTCCAGGAAGATATGGTAGTCCCAAGCATTGAATTACTTTGACATTGTTTTTCATCATATCCAGCGTGCCATTTACTTGGAATTTACGCTGAGCCGTACGATTTTGAACATGGCTTATTCTCAAATTTCCGTGCTACTCCTTGTAGCCTCCCTCGCACCATGTGCTCATGCACTTGGTGGTGGAGGGGACCTATACAACAACATTTTCAGCGATTTAGGCCCGTGAGTATCACGAAATTTGGCTCTCTTTTGCACTCCAGTCGCTAATCTTGCCGCCAAAGACTTCTTTCGCTCTTTGGTGATCAGGTCACCATGCAATTCCTCAGCCAAGCCCTCGGTCTGGCCGACTGCATCGTCGTCGCAATGGCCCCTTTAGGAATTCTGACAATCCTCGTCAGTGCCATCAGAGTTGGCGGCCAGCCTTGGCTCAAGGCCATCATCGGGAGGGCATCCGAAAACCTATCAACAGCAGAGAAAGACCTCCTCTCATCTACATCAGACGAAACATGCGAACTCTGGAATGGCAAAAACGTCGTCAGATGCCAAGGTTCTGCAGACATTTGTGAATTCATCTTGCTCTGGCCAAACAATCTATCGAGGCACTCTTGCCCAAAAATAGAAATTATGGAATTAAGTGACTGTGAAGAAGAAAAAAAGGAGGTTCTGAAAAACGTAACTCTAACAGAGAAAGGTAAGCAGATTTTTATATGGCTGAAGAGTTACCCAATCTGGTTGATCATTACTTACAATTCTTCCAGAACTGAGCCGATGGAACCGACTGCAGAGAAGTGTAAAGGGCCCTACAACTGAGTTGCTGAAAGCCCTAGGACTGAACAAGAAATGTGTTTTAAATGATATCGAGGCCCATGGTGCTTGTTCAAGAAGACAAAGTACAGCGACCATCACCACCAAAGGCGAGAGTATCTACCACATTGAAAGCTCGTCAGCCGCTGACCCGCAAACCAACAACCCTCAAACCATCAGGATTATATACGAAAAGACCCCATCACCAAACATGTTCCTCAATCGACACGACTCTGGCAATCGACACGAAATTTATGTCGTCGCAGTACTGAGTGTCTTACTTCAGTTCGGTGTGCTAGTATTCTACGGTTTTATGATCTACCATCCACGCTTCAAGCTCAGATTTCAAAAGGATCACCACCCGACCCCCGAGTATGCCGTTTTACTCACAGTAGTCGGAACAGTGATGCTATCAACTGGCTTGCTGGTCTGCGCCCACGTCATCCAAAGAAAGTCGGAAGAGCATTGCTACATAACACAAGAAGGGCAGAATGTCCAAATCGTCTGGCTTCAGCAAGGGAAGTCGGTTAACGATCAAAAATTTGAACCTTTTGCAACATTTCTTTGTGATAAGCGCAATTCTATCGTCACCTCTCGTCGTCGACTCAGCAAGCGCGGAAAGGGCGTAAGAGGGCAGCCCAAGGACCTTGACGAAGACGATCTTGGTGTGAAACTTCACATAGAAACTCTTCTGGGTACAGTGATTGGTGTTACAGGCTACATTATGCAGCTCATTGGCCTGCGCGGAATGCCTTGGACCGCTGCTTTGGTACAGTTTATTGCAACCATCGTCATGACCGCTCTTCGCACCTGGCTTCGTCGCGAAGCTTTGATAGGACTGGGATCAGAGCAGCTTACATCCAAATTTGAACTGGATTGGCTGGCTATTAGCCTGGGCAATCTTCACTCAGCAGCATGGTTCCTGAACCTGGAGAAGTCACAGACTGATGCGGAGCCTGAGGGAGAGCGAAAGTTCTGGACGGCCATCTGTCGCATTGCTGACCAAGTGCACTCTTGGTTCATTGGCAAGAAGAAAAACGACTCTATTGAGAAAAAGGGAGAGTTCATCCCATGGAAAATTGTCAGCGGCGTTGATGGCGGACGACGGAATTATAGACGATTGGAACTAGTATCTGATGCAGTCACCGTCATGACAGGTGGAATGAAAGAAACTTTAGTTGGTTTTGCGCAGGAGGTTGCATCAGACCATTCGACGGCATCTACACCAGAAGCGGGCTCACCAATCATGCCAGGATTTCCATCACAAACTGGAAATATCTCCAAGGCACAAAAGGTCATGGATATCCGAAAACAGCTCTGCAAAATTATTCCGTGGCGAGGCCCGGCATCAGTCTGGTCCTTATCCCTCGCTAGAACGATTGAGGGAACTATGGATATCCTGTTTCCACCAGACAATACATCACTCACAAAGTATAGGTGGGTGATAGACGTTTCGCATGGGAGCATAAGGCCTTCAGAGGTGTCAATTGGGTTGGAGAGAAGTAAGCGCGGGGGCTGGATGGTAGACAGCGAGGGGATTAACGCAGCACTTTCGCTATGGCTATACTCCGCTGAAAAGCAGGATCAGGACGATAAACAGAAGAACGATCTGCACGAGAATGATACGCGACAGCAGCCAACTTTGATGCTATTAGGCCCAAAGGATGACGAGTCGCTCCATGAGCTCATCAGAAATCTAGAATGGTGGAGCCCTGATGGACTCTCAGGGATTTTGGCAGTTGAACAGCTGAACAACAGGGAACGCAAGATCATTGACCGTCTCCGGATTGAGAAACGCCGAGTTGTCGGGTGTAACTCAAGTGCCGGTATTCAGGATGATGGTGCTGGAACCACCAAATGGGCCTGGTGTCACGCTGACAAGTACGACGAAAATTCGAAATATCGTCTGAAACTGCCACCTCCGCACCGCTCCGTACCGCAATCTCCACCGGCAGAGCATGTGATGAAGAATGTCAATCTAGCAATTGAATCTAACGATCCTCTGGAGAAGCTATACGCCAAAGATCTGTTGTTTGCTTTCATGTGCGCAGCGGCGAGTGCACTAGAGAAGCCCATTCAGGGTGAGACGGAAATAAAGCGAACGACAATCGAAGGGCCATCTTCCTGGAAGTACCTCAAACTCTGGAACAAGAACATGGAGAGGCTGGCCCAAGAATTTCACAGGAATGAATTTGGGACCATATCCGAGGCGTACTCAAGTATCATTGTTCCCTCCCTGGCCATGATGGGAAAGCTACCGGACAGTGTACCTTTACTTCGCCTAGGAATCGACAGGGCCAACGAATATGAGAAATCCCAAGAGTGGCAGCACACGACAGAAATGTACCTGCATTTATGGAACCGTACAAAGGTGTTTGAGCATAACGAAGGCTACATTTTTACGAAAACAGTTGCTGCTACGATGGGCTTCTTAAGGCGTGTCCAGGAGGATCTTGAGCTTCGGGAGGACGAGGGGCGCGCGACATACCAAGTCGAAGAAGTCGCAGAAAGCATCAAGAAAATTCTCGTGCCGAAAAGTAAGCCCCCGGGAAATGAGGTCCCAAGCCCTCTCTTAAAGAGCCTTCTAGGGCTTTACAAAATCCAAGGTCGCCCGTGGAAGTGGCATGACAAAGGGGTTGCAGAGATCTCACCAAATAGCCAAGCTTTCGGACTGAGCCGGCTTCACAATCTTGCTAGGGATGCTCACTTACATGAATCTCGCCAACAAGAACTAAGAGACCTATCCAAAGAATTCATCAACGCGCAAGACGTATGTGACTGGACACCTCTACACTACGCAGCTGCAGTCGGCCAAGAGTGGGTAGTTTCAGAGCTCTTGATAATGGACGATGTAGACCCCAATGCTAGGGATCTACGCCATTGGACGCCTCTACACTATGCTTGTTTACACGGCCGCAAGGAGATTGTAACAGAACTTCTCTCTGGCAACACTCTTCTCACTGCTCAGGGTGTTGATGGAATAACGCCCATGCACTGTGCGGTGAAGAGTGGCAACCTACAAGTAGTGGAAACACTGCTAAAGGAGGCCCCTGGCGGCAAGTATCCAAAACTGCTGGATTTCAACGAACGCTCGCCCGTTCACTGGGCTGCAATCGAAGGGAACGTGTCCATGATGAAGGTTTTCAAGACAGGATTCAAGGCCAGGGATGCTGAGGGCTGGAGCTCGCTGCATTTAGCTACGATTCACCAAAAAACCGAGATCATAGAACTACTCTATGAAAAAGGCGAGGTCCCCAAAGAATCAACCGATAAGAAAGGTCGTACGCCCCTCATTCTAGCTGCGGAATGGGGAAAATATGCAGCTGCAAAGAAACTTGTTGAAAAGGGCGCCGATATCGAGTTCAAGGGTGAGAGGGACAGGGCTGCGCTCTACTATGCCGTTCTGAATGACCATCAAGACATAGTGGAACTTCTCTTGGACACTGGAGCAGATATCATTGCAGGCTCTGGAACAGACAAGACTATGCTTTACACCGCTGCCAGCAGGTGCAGTATGGAAATGATAAAACTCCTACTTGAAAAAATACCAGACGCCATAAATATCACTGAGAGCACACTTGAGTACACCCCTCTAGCTGCTGCTGCCAGCGCCGGAAGGGCCGACGTTATCAGGCTACTCATTTCCCATGGTGCTGATGTTTATATGAAAGACAAGTGGCACAATAATCTTTTACACATTGCTATCGACAGCACCAACAGCGAAAATATGGTGAGCACGATAATCGCATTGCTTGATGCAAGAGTAGACCCGATTGCAAAAAATAAGGAGGGAGAAACACCATCAGAGTTGGCCAGACAGAAGCTAGAAGCATTGAAGAATAAGAAGAAGAGGCGGATAGGGCGGGAGGAAGAAACACGCTTAAGGAAAGAGATGCGGAGACAAGAACTTGTTATTGAACGGCTGGAGCAGGCGATTCACCAACAAGCCACTCACGACACACATAGCGGCGCGAGGCCATCGACACAGGAGTAGTGATTCCGCAAGGTGTTTTAGGCTTGATTCTTGTATATTTATTGCTCATCTATATTTGTCAGTTTTACTACTATACCCATCAGCTATTAGCGTTGTAGTGCGGTCCATTGTTCAAGTTGCCTTGCTTGTCTTCATGGCCTCATCATTACCTGCGTGGCCTAATACTCTCTATATTCCTCTTTGTTACCCTTGGTACCCCATATTCCTAACATTGCCGCCTATTACCTCTATCACTGAACCTTACCCGCGTTGCTAAAGGTGCCTCCTAAACATGAGCATCAACGGCGCCATCCAGCCAGCCGCCCAACCTCAGCCTCACAAACCGCTCAATTTCAGTAGAGCCGTCTTCCCGTACATCATTCTCCTCCAGATCTCTTAGTATACTATCTATATAGTTGCCTGCAGCCGAGAGGTGAAGAATATGCGCAATGGCGTTATGAATTGCAAGGAGCCGAGGCGAAGGCGGGTCTATCGTATGAGTGCTTGTGAGAAACAAGGTCCGGACGATGGGAAGAGAGGGGTCTCGGATAACATGAGGCCGAACAAAGGTGCCAACTCGATAAGTATGCGGTGGTTGGCCTTCTTCAGCCGGCTCGAAGAAGACTCGAAAGCTGCCAAAGAAATTATGCAGACTGTGTGTAAGGGTAAGAGCATTCCGAGGCCGGTCAATGTCAGAACCCTCAATAATGTGCGAGACTCCGCTGTCAAACATATTAAGAATTGCAAGGGCAGCCTGCCTAGAGGGATCCTAGATGACTCGGAATGTTAGTTGGCTTCAGGGAGGATATCAAGCAACTGGCCTACCAATTCATTATTTGCGTCGAGTTTTGTGAGAGAGTGTGGAAGAATATGGGCAACCTCTAGACCTTCGAATAGCTTGGTATCGTCGTCAAGTAGGACACCATCGTCATCCTTGGCTTGACTGCCATCTTTCTCGTAGCGTACATCTGCCTCATGCTGGTCGAATCTGCGAGATATTACGCAGCGATGACGGTCGCGCTCAAGGCAGGCACCTCGAAGAGCTTTTAATCGATCTGGCGTCCCAACAAAGTCATGCCCACCTTGGATCTTTTGGATAGCGGAATGATATGCCGGTGAAGGCTGGGGAGTCTTTCGCGTAGATGCTTTCACTACATGGCAAATATCCATTAGCAAAACGTAATAGGTACAGCCACAAAGAGATTAGGAGAGTCAGACATGGCAGGAAGAAGTTATCAATCAAATAGTCAGCAAAGCCGTGTAAGCGTATGCGAAACTTGTCTCCCAGCGTGTCATCACTTGGATCAACGTCCTCATCCGTATCCATCGGTATTTCCATAAACTCAAAGAAGGCCCTTAGAAAGTTATCCTGAGACTCGATGGAGCGTACGTACTCAAAGGTCAAGCGCACGAGCACTGGGCGATTATAAGTGCTGGAACTGTGATTACTGGCTCCATTGGACTTTTCGAAGTGATTGACAATACTGAAGAATCTACGTTTCGAACTAGCGCGTTGGTCCTCCCCAAAACCTGGCCTCTGTGTGAAGTCAATGACTTGCTCAAGCGATGCCTGATGGCGATGATGTGGCGATGCCATTGTTCTGAATTATCTGAACCCGTTTGTAAGCGATTAGATGAGTGATGGCTGGCCGCACGCTGATGGACGCGACGAGGATCCCATGACCCCGCGATATACTCACTAAGAACATAGAGCGGATTACTGCATATGTGTGAATTCCCATGAAACTTGGTTGCCACAATTTCTTGAAATTTCTCTCGTTTTTCCCTCGTTATTCTTGTTTTTTTTTTTCGACTTTCCCATATTCTCTTGCATCTCCTTTGTTCCTCTTCATTTCTCTTGCTTCCTGCTCTTACTGGAACCGTCATAGACTATCATCTTGTTGTATTATATCACTTAGACGCATATATGGCGGGACGCCAACGCTTACATGCATAAATCAAAACTCCAAGGACTGATGAGAAATGTTGGATCACGACATTATTATCATCTAGTACATGGCTGGGAATCAGGGTATGTTTATAATCTTTGATAGTTAAAATCTTAACTTCCATAGCCAGGCATCGTCTTATCCCTCATCTGCTCACTTAGTATCCTATGACGCCGCCGCCAGGGCCTCCCCAATCACCTGCGCATCGCTCTCCTCCCACGGATGATCCCTCTCAATGTTCCGGATCATCTGCGCATGCTTCTCACTCCTCGGTACTACCTTGTATGGGAACGGCGTAGGCTTCGAAACAGCTCCTTTCTGAAAGCCCGGTCGAGGCTCCATCACGTTTCCATGCTCGTCTCTCTTCTTCTCAAAGTTGAACACGGTAAGAAGATGGGAGATTGCCAAGAACAAGCTTGAGTCGGCAAAATATCGCCCAGGGCAGATTCTTCTACCGTAGCCAAACGCTTCACCTCGGGGGTCTTGTTCGTTTCTTGGAGCGAGGTAGCGTGCTGGGTCGAACGAGTCTGGGTCCGAGTATACCTTGGGATCGTGTGTCATGTACCAAATGCCAGCGAATAAATACGCCCCCTTTGGTAAGTCATAGCCTTTATATGTCATGTCTTCTGTTATGGCATGAGGAACACCCGTTGGCAGAATTGGCCACCATCGCAAAGCCTCCAAGACTGTGGCCTCGACAAAGGGCATATTTTCTCTATCCTCCAAGGTAGGGAGACGTGTTCCACCAGTCACGCGATCAATTTCCTCCTGGGCCTTTCGTTGTGCCTCGGGGAACTTGAGCATGGCCAGCATAAAGACGATCAGTGTTGTGACAGTAGTATCCGCGCCGCCACCGTACAGAGCAAGTGCAGAATACTTAATATTGCTGAGTTCTTCTGCGGACAACTTTCCTCCTTCATCACGACCGCTTTTCAGCATGCTAGCCACGTATGAATCTGTGCGGTTTTGTGTCGCCATCAGCTTTTGGGAAAACTCGAAGGGTATGCTGAGAGCATCTCGAATCTCTTTCCGGAACACCCTAGCAACTTTCTTGAAGCCGGTGCCAGGGAACCAGTCAGGGAGGTACTTGAGCGAAGGAATGAATTCGATGAGGTAATAAAAGGGAACAGAGGAGAGAATAGCGTTAGCCATCATGTGATCGATGAGGTCGACAAGGGGATCCGGCTTCTTGGGTTCGATCGTATAATCGTATACCATCTTGAGGATAATACCGCCAGTTTCCCTAGTGATCACAGCCATGAGTCAGTTACCAGATCCTGTGTCCTTACTTTCAGATGTAAAACTCACTTGTTAATATGTTCAAACATGTTATCTGGCTCATCCAAAGCCCGAAGCAGCAGACGTCGTACCTCGAGCTGCTGAATGTCGGCATATTTGGCAGCCAAATTCTTCGTTCCAATCACCTGGTGCATAAACTTTCTCTGCTGCTTGAATGGTGTATCAAGTTGCAACAAAGATAGGAGCTTTCCAAACCCAGAGTAGTTTGCAAACTCAATCACGGGGCGGTTGGACGTCTTGAGGGACCTCTTTTCCAGCAACTCGTAGACAGCCTCGCGGTCGTGTAAAAAGACCATGGTCTGGCCCAGAACGGTGATGGAACTGATGGGGCCATACTTGTCGTTGAGTTTCATCCAGAACTCATGGTCGGGAGTGTCATTCGGTGGAAGGTCGAAAATGTTGCCAACAACTGGCAGACCCCTGGGTCCAGGAGGTAGTTTCTTGCTGGGCTTGCGGAAGACTTGATGATAGACAATGAAGCCTATCAAGGCGACGACGCTCTGAATGAGAAGAGTACTTGCCATGATAGAAAGTTTCGGACTCTAAGCCACAAGACTAGTTGCCATCGAATAAGTTTCGGGCAGTTAGGATCAGTCTCAACTAGAGGCACCACCAGTTCTTAATAGCAACGGTCAGGCAATGGGCGTATACACCGTTTCCTCGCCTCCACCTTTAGGCAACGCAAAAAAGAAAAAGAAAAGACTTTCAGATTAAAAGTAAAACAGTCTTCTCAGCATCCAGCTGGCTCTTGTTTCGCTTGACCCCCACATAGTCTTCAGTCCAATCAACAACTTCGCGGAAGATTTATAAGTCAATGCTACTCATAGTTCCTATCAAGACGGGACACTAGCGGGGGGAGAAGACGACTAAAGGAGGCCCAACCAATGCATAGACGGCACGCGGTCTTAGAACAAGGGGGTCATAGATTCCTGATTTTCCGCAAAGGGGCCCCTCCATGCGGAAGATTTGAACAGCCGGGCGCAGAATGAAAACACCGGACAAATCAGACACATTTCCTATCATCATCATAAATACCGTTCCTTGTCCAAGAAAGATACCGGTTGATGGGTTGATATGCATGTCAGCAAAGACAAGAGGCTTCGTCCGTTGGTCCGACCGTTGCTTGCTCATCACCAGCCTTGAAACCAAGACATTCAGGAATAGTAAACAAAGCCAAGGCAAGCCTTACGTAGTAGTGTGTCCCACAAACTGCATAGAACAACGAACCGACCATTACACGATTCGGTCAAGCGCAGCGGGCCGTGACGGCACGGTCGAGTGTTGCCAGCGGGGAAGAGTTCCGTATTTTTAGAACCTAGGATGTATTTGAGTTTCTTCGTGTTCTGAAGCGCTGTCTTGTTTGGCTTCGGGCTCGGCCACTCGCACTCCTCCGATGCCCGAGATGAGTTATGAATGGTAGGGGGGGGGGCTATTGGTAACTGTTGATTAATATCCAGAAGATGGGCATCCATATGGATGCCTATAATACTATTGATATATGCCTCGTTTGGTAACTAGCATATTCCTTAAGCGTCAATCATGCATTTTAGGGCTGAAGCCATTGGATGGATGTCTTCCACGCCTTTTGTCTCTTGACATACCCGAGAGAATCGATTGGCCCGGCCCAGGATACGGGTCTCGGCAGTTCGTTTCGGTGCATATAAGATCTAGCAATTAGGTTAGAAATGTTTTACCCTGACATGATTATTAAACCTCCCTTGAAGGTCACTGATACTTACGCGAGTCCTGGTGCCAATATTTCTTTCTCTCCCACCCTGTATTTACTCCAACTTTTCGTCCGTTATTATGCCAAACTGGGCAAATATGACATCGTTATGCTGCCCCACGGACGGAACCTCGCTGACATTGATGTGTTCCCTGTCCTCGATCCCCGGCGGTAGAAGCGCGGGGACGATTCCTCCAGGCGTCTTGACGTCTATCCATCGTCCTCTGGCTCGAAGCTGCGGATGATTCCATACCCCTGACATGTCATTGACTTTAGCATTGGCAATACCAACGCGGTCCAGTCTCTCCACCACCTCCATCGCACTGAGCCCAGCGAAGCAGTCGCAAATAACCTTTTTCAGCGCCTCTCGGTTCTGGCTTCTCAAGGCATTGTTCGCAAATCGCTCGTCCGTAGCGATTGATGCATCGCCCAGCACGTCACGACACAGAGCCGCCCACTCACGCTCATTCTGGACGCCGAGCATGACAGATTCCCCGCCGCCAGTTTCAAAGGGGCCATACGGGTAGATGGTCGCGTGAGAAGCCCCAGAACGTGCTGGCCCCTCCTGACCCTCGTACGCATAGTATAGAGGAAAGCCCATCCACTCCACCATACTCTCAAGCATCGAAATATCAATGTGACAGCCTTTACCAGTCTTTCCCCGCTCCAGAAGCGCACCGAGAATACAAGAATATGCATACATTCCGGCTGCAATATCCGCAATTGAGACGGCCACCTTGGCCGGGTCTTTTTCGGTGCCCGTTATCGAAAGGAGGCCCGCTTCACTTTGTACGAGCAAATCGTAAGCCTTCTTATCCCTATATGGTCCGTTGAGTCCGTAGCCCGAGATGTCGCAGACGATGATGCCCGGATTTATCTTTTCAAGCTCCTCGTAAGACAGGCCCAGACGCCCAGCAGCCCCAGGGGCGAGATTCTGTACCATGACGTCGGCGCTGCTCAGAATCTTCTTGAGTGCCGTTAGGTCCCGCGGTTTCTTGAGATCAAGAGCGAGGCTCTCTTTTGATCGATTTGCCCATACGAAATGAGACGCCATGCCGTTGACTCGTGAATCGTAGGCTCGCGCAAAATCTCCCACCTCAGGACGCTCTACCTTGATGACGCGAGCGCCCATATCGGCAAGCTGTCGTGTGCAGAACGGGGCAGCGATGGCTTGCTCCAGACCAACAACAGTGACGCCATCCAGAGGCAGAGGCTTTCTCTCCTTCGTAGCCATCCATCGACAAGAACCCAGCATGACAGGGGACCATGGCCTAGTCACTCTATCAATCTGTCTCACTGGGTGTTGGAGACCTCTACAGTGTGGGCTCATGGATCGAAACCATGCTCCACTCCGGATAACGGCAGTCATTGCTCGCCCCATGATGATTTGCATGGAGTTGATTAGTATTCAAGGTGTAGATGAGATGAAAAGGCGTGTCTTAGATTGCTCAGTAATCAGGCTTGGAATCGGACGCTCAGCGGGTTTGACGTCGGCGTTGAGGAGGGGCAAGCAAGCAAGCAAAGCCCTTTATGAAGAAATGAAGAATATCATGGTATAGGCAAGCAGGACGCCCCTATTGAAGCCGTTCCCTTTCAAAGGCACTGATGCCTATTCCGGCCGCAGACCCAATGAACGGAAACCCGAATTAAGTCGGCTAATTGAGAGTTGGAGAAGCCTACCAAGCGGGGTTGCTGTCTTCCAGTTTGAGCTAGACATGAATATTCGACTGTATGACTCTCTGCAATTCGTGCGCCCATTCGAGATTACCGTCCACGCATCTATACATATTTATAATCAGAATTCATAACAAGGGCGAATTCCTATCTATCTGAAAAGTCCAAACAGATATAGGCAATGTCGTCACCTCTTCATGTTAATTTCATACTCTCTCCAACGCGTCGCAATGTCGTCAACTTACCCTATAACACTCATTTCAACCATAAACACTTCACGATGATTCTCCATGATTCTCCAGACGCACAATTCCAGATGGAAAGATTAAAGGTTGTGTGCGGATGGATCGCCATTATAATACTCCTACATCAGGGGTAAAGTAGCCGACCCCTCAATACAACCAAAGTCCACACTCCATTTAGCCACTTCATCCGATTCGATCACAAGGCCAAGACGCGTGAATAGGACTAAGATCGGTATTTTTAAACGAGAGCTCGAACGAGAAAGCCGCCCCCTCACTGTCTTACAACTCCCATTACTGCTTCTACACTCAGACATTGAACGAGCAAAATGGGCAAGATTGCCAAGATCGAATACTTTAGAGTCCCGCCACGCTGGCTCTTTGTCAAGATCACGGATGAGGATGGGAACACTGGTTGGGGGGAGGCATCGCTAGAGGGACACACCCAGGCTGTCGAGGGCTGCTTGGATGCCTGGACTGATCAATACACTGGCCTTGAAGCAGAGTGAGTTATCCCAACGTCCAAAACGATAAAAGGATGGAGCTGACGTTTGTGCAGTGACATTGAGCATATATGGCAACTATCATGGCGACGCTCATTCTATCGAGGGGGACCAGTCTTTATGAGCGCTCTAGCAGGCATCGACATTGCGCTTTGGGATCTCAAAGGTATTTCTCATATCGAGAGACGAGCACTTTAATCGTATGGTACTTGACATTCTTCAGCCCGAAAGCTTGGTGTCCCCATCTATCAACTCCTCGGGGGCAAGCTTCGTGACAAACTCAAGGTATATGCCTGGATCGGCGGCGACAGACCAGCAGACATTGAAGTTCAAGCGTGAGTCTCTCTCTCTCACCACTCTTCACATCTTGGCACCCTTCAGCTTTACTCACTTACACGCATATTCACAGCCTCGCGAGGAAGAAACAGGGCTTCACCTCCATCAAGATGAACGCAACCGAGGACATGGGCTGGCTCGACTCCCCCGCCGCCCTCCAATCCTGCGTCGACCGCTTCCAGGCCGTCAAGGCCCTCGGAATCGACGCCGGCATCGACTTCCACGGCCGCCTCCACCGTCCCATGGCCAAGCAGCTCGCCTCCCTCCTCGAGCCCCATCGGCCCATGTTCATCGAGGAGCCCCTGCTCTCCGAGCACATCGAGGCCATCCGCTCCCTCTCCCAGCAGACCAGCATACCCATCGCCCTGGGAGAGCGCCTCCACTCCCGCTGGGACGTCAAGCCCTTCCTCGAGGCCTCGTGCGTCGACATCTTGCAGCCGGACATTTGCCACATCGGCGGGATATCGGAGCTGCGCCGCATCTCTGCCATGGCCGAAACCTACGACGTGGCAATCGCGCCGCACTCCCCCCTGGGGCCCATCGCCCTGGCTGCCAGCATGCAGGTCGACGCCGCGACCCCCAACTTTGCGATCCAGGAGATGAGCCTTGGGATTCACTACAACGTCGACGGGTACGATCTGCTGAGCTACATCAAGAACCCGCAGATTTGGGACGTGACCGAGGGTTACGTCAACCTCATGACAGGACCCGGCCTAGGCATCGAGATAGACGAGGACCTAATCCGGGAGGTGAGTCGGAACGCCGCTCCATGGGTCAGTCCCGGCTTCACAGGCCCGGGAGGAGAGCTCCGAGAATGGTGAACATCCTTTCCCTTTTGACTTGCCACCTTTTCTCTCTTCGGGAAAAGTGTACTTTTTTTTCGTCTTCAGCTTTCATATCAAATGCAAGGGCTTTCAATACTTGGCATAAGCACCATTGTTCCAGTAAAAGAGGGGACATCAGATTTGCGTTCTGGAACACCAACGCCGAATCCATCGCCGATCTCCACATGGCCATGCACGTTCTAGTTCGCATGAAGCGCCGGTCCTCGGCCCTCGAATCATGCATAGGTTTTTAGTTCGCATGGTTTTAGCTTCATGGTCTCAGTTACATGTCGGTTTTTGTACAAGTCATGATTAGTGACTCAATTGATATCCTAATGCCAAGTACTGGGTGCTCTGTTAGTTGAGGTAATTTGAACATGGTTAAAGCTTGGCGTATGCAAGGCACAATAGTCCGAGTTTTGGGTTTGAATAGGAGGGTGTGTATGTAAATTCAGGCACGGGGACGGATCGTCGCAAGGCTCGGACTGTCGAAAGCTTCATGCCTAGTCCAGAAGCAAGATAGATAAGCGTAGACTATACAGCTGTCAAGATTGAGCCAAGGAGGATGCCGTCCAATCAAGCAATCATCATTATGCACTTGCTTCTTGGCTGCAGGAGCCAAGCATCACGGTGTTCAAGGAGGTTAGGAGTCAATAAAGATGTTTAACTAAAACAAAAACGCTTCATTTATTGTGTATAATTCATCACTACTTTTTATGTACTATTCATAACATCATCTTACAAAGGACCGCAGGTGAAAACACCACGGACTTTCTTCTCGTCGAATTGCTTCTTCTGTAATGATGTATTAGCAAAGTGCTCTGAACGATGGAAAGGCATTGGTTGGAACTTACGATATCGACAACGCTGGCGTAGGTGCCAGCAACCAGCATAACAAGGCCAACAATGGCTGCGAGGGTGTTCAAAGCAAGGTGGATAAGGTTCTTCTTCTCAAATGGACTTCCCTCGCGAATGAGCATGAACCAGAAGATGGCGGGGAAGTAGTAGCTAAAGCCGGAGATGAAGAGCGAGGACATGATGGACAGGAGATCAGAGAAGAAGGGAATGGCCTCAGCAATGACCCAGGCAATGATAGTGAGGAAAGTGACCAGGGCCAACCAGGTGATCCATCCCTTCTTGGTGTTGATGAATCTGACAACGGAGTTCTCATACACACGGCCGTGAATGTATCGGGCAACGACAGTGGTGTTGATGGAGCCGGAGATGAAGATGACAGGCAAGGCAATACCGAAAGCAATCTTGGAAACAGTATCTCCGGCAGACAACAGAGCAGGGGACCTGACATCCTGACCAACGAAAGCGTAGATTATAGCGCCAGTAAGGGTATAGAGACCGATTTCGATGAGACCGAGAGACCAGATGGACTTGATGTAGTCCTTGGGGGTGTGCATTTCATCCATGAAGGAGAACTGGCACATGGAGAAGGAGTAGGCGAAGACAATGTTGGAAACGGCAATGATGGCGTCGGTGAAGCTGAGATCCTCCTTGGGCCAGGCAGACCAGTTGACAGCAGACAGACCACCGGTCTTGTGGGAGGCCTGAATACCGGTTGCGATCATGGTCAGCCCAATAGCGATAATAATGGACACGAAATCGATGTAGCCGAGAATAGCGACCTCAGCGAAAGAGGGGGGGATAGCCAAGAGGAGGAGAATGATGGCGGAGACGACACCAAAGACCAAAGAGCAAGCACCGTTGGAAGTAATGTTGAGGAAAGCAATGGTTCCGGTCAAGCAGTGAGATCCAACCAGCAAAACAAGCTGCAAGACGAACATGACACCAATAACCTCGTATCCAAACTTGCCAGCAATCAGGGTTCCGGCATCAGCGTAGTGGGCAACGTGGGGGAACTTGAGCTTGACCTCTCCGACGATGTAAGCGGTATAGATGGCAAGGAGACCGAGACCGACGCAAGTGATGACACCGGCGACCATGCCGAGAGTGGCAAAGGCGCTGGGCAAACTCAGACTGCCGAGGGCGATGGCCTCGACGATGAGGACGACAGTCAATCGCTTCCATCCCAAGCGGTGGAAGTGGGCATCGGCAGCCTTCTCGAGATCGGCCTCAACAAACTCGCTAGTTTCGCCGGCAATGGGGCCTTCCTCGAAGAGGTCCTGTCGCTTAGACTTGGTAGGGCTATGGCCCTTTTGTGAGGTAATGGATGTGTCTGACATGTTGAAGACGGATGATGGTTCTGATTAAGTGATGATGGGAAGGGTATCCTTTATTGGTTTTGCAGGGTATCAGGTCGAAGTCGTATAAAAAAGAGGAATGATCGTGAGTATCGTTGTGGGGCAGGCAGGACCGTGTACTTTTTATATACTCGAGTCCAAGAGCGTGCCAACCAGGGCAAAACACCACCAACAAGCCAGAAAGGTTGATGAGAGATAAAAGAGGTTGAACTCTATGGGAGAGAGGAGAGCCCTTGAGAGTTTGGTGGCAACCTGGGGAAGCGCCGGGAAGGTATAAGCGCGTGGAGGAGGGAGAGAGAGAGAGGCAGAGAGGAAGAGAGAGGGACAACACGAAGAAGAGAGCAAACAAGAATGTTAAAAGAGGATCGCCAACACGTATTTAAACTTTTGACCTATCTGAGTCTCTGTCGATACATATGGAGTAGTATGCATGCATGCATGTAGGTAGATAGCAGTCCTAGCACCAAATATGGAGCTCTTCCTTTTTCATCGCCGTCTTCTATGCTACCCAAAGGGCCGAAGAGCATGGTCATCCATGCATGCATGGACCTTATTCTGGGGAGGGCCATCAGAATCAAAGACGGCACCACCACACCACACACCACACACGCATACAGACAATCTAAGTGGGCCGGGGTGGCCGGACAAGGGAAGAGGGAAGGGAAGAAAAAAAAGAGGCTTGGACCCAAGGCGAGACACACCCGAGGCCAACGCCGCCGCCGCCGCCGCCGTGTGCGGTTTGTTCGTATCAACGTCAATGAGTGGTCAATAATACGGAATCAGACGGATTCGGGTTGGACCTCTGAAAGGAGGACGTGACGGAAAGCATGGGCCATGCTTGTCTATCTCTTTTTTGTTTCCTTTTTTGCCTTGAAAAGATAAGAAGGCCGGCTCGGCGGGAGAGAAGCGGGACTTGGGCCGGTGAGACAATAAGATCAAAAAGCCTCTCAAAGGGAGAGAGAGGATGATCTCGTCGTGCGAGAGAGCGTGTGAGTATGTGTGTGTGTGTGTGTGTGTGTGCTACAGTCCTACAGTGCATCTATCGGCTTCGTCTCGTCCTCTCTGTCGGAAACAGCTCTAGTGCTACGTAGGATTCCGTGGTGCAAGGCAATTAATGCATGCAAAAGAAAAAGAAGAAAAAAAAGAGTCCTTCTAAAGTAAGCTTCGATTTCTTTCTTCAACCCTTGCTTACTTTTTTTTTCCCTGGAGGGAACCACACGTGCAAACAGGCAAACAAGCATAAGGATGTGCATGCAACGCAGAGAAAACAGACCATACCCAACACAATCAAAAACCTTGTTCAATGCGTATCTGTGCATCCAACGATAGATGAATCAATGATGGCGGTGGTGATGATGATGATGTCGGTGATGGTGATGGTCGGGTCCGAATGATAGAGATACCCCAGATAACCGGATCCTCGCTCCCCGCAAACGCAAACAGACTATGACATTCTATTATGAGATGGAAATCTCCTTCTCCGTATTACTCCGCAAAACTCATGTTTATCTAGGTTCAAGTAGCAGATACAGAGTACAGGAGGGGAGACCTTGGCTTGGGGAGGAGAGGGGGGGGAGACAAACCAACAAAAACAAACGAAAGCATACCTTGATTAGGGCATTTGCCCGTTCCTTGACTCCGATAATAGGTAGGGTCCTGGAGATGTGTCCCTCCCCTCCCCCCCGTCATCATAGATTCATCAGGCTGCACAGTTTCGTGAGGGTAATTTGGTGGGTCTGTTGACACCACAGATTCATGAGCAGTCTGCATCCCCCATCACAAGGATTTCTTCTCTTTTGGCCACAGCAGTCATGAGCATGGGGGGGACATTGGCCGCGTCCCCCCTCCCCAGTCAGCGTCATTGGTGATGGGATTGTCTCGGTGAGCCCCGTAGCAACCGCAGTGGGACCCCCCCTCCTTCGTCCTTTTTTCTTCTTCTGCGTCTGTCCCAACCGCGGGCGTATTTTGCTTCCCTTGCCTGGACCTGGACAAGTCGATTCAGCCAGTGAGAGAAGAGAGAAGGATGCCCACAGATGATGGAACCTAACCCACCAGGATGGCCGGTTTCGATGTGTCAAGCATTGCAAGGGAAAATGCCTCGCCTCGTGGGTTTCTTATGGGTTTGCTTTGGTTTGCTTTGGTATTCCGGGGTAGTATTCCATGTTTGGGTTTTGCCCAGTTTAAACTGGAAAAGGTAGTTGGCATGTTTAAAATAAGATTAATATCTGCCAAGTTGGGCCAGCCTGTGCGAGGCAAGACACATGTCAAGGCCTGGAACCTTTTTTTTTTTCCCTTTCTTGCTCACCAACTCTCGCCCTCTGTGTCTCTCTGTCCCATTGTTTGATGAAAGCAGAATCCTGGACTAAAGCTGGAGGAATGACGACGGTCGTTGGGCAATATTGGCAAATTTCACTTTATTACCGGAACATTTTCTTTTTTCTCCCAGAGGTGCGCACCACCACACACACCACACCATCCCCGGCATTCAGTGCCGACAGAGCCCTAATGAATGACGGCGCGTGAAGCCACATGAACTCACAGGGCTACTCTCGTCCAGTTACAGAAGGTCAGTAGCGCCTCGCTTGCAAGCCTCCGGGGCCTCCCAGCGCCTCTCGAGGGCCGCACGTAGCCCTGAAGGACTTCAACAGGGGGAGGCCAAGCCCGCTGTATCCAATGCCTTTTCAGCTATTACAGGTCACTATAGCTTGGCAGGTATACAGTACCCGATATTCTCTCAACTGTGCGGGCGGACAGGCAAATTTTCCCTTTTTTCTTCTTCTTTTCTTTCCCTTCCCTTGCGCCTCCGCATCCATCCATCCATCCGTCACTGCATCACTGCACCCAACCATTATCATCACCACACCACCCAGAATCAAGCCACCATCTCCAGTCCCGACAAGGGTTGAAAAAGGCCAAGCTGCCAAGATTATCCAGTCCCGACCCCTGATCAAAAGTACCCCAGGACCATCCCTCCCTCTAAGCTCCATCCATCTTAGTCTTGCCACGCCAGCCCGCGACCGTCGCGAAGATCATTTCCACTCGCCTTCTAGAAGGTTGCCTGGACGGGGGTCCCGCTATTTTGGAAGAAGGGAAGCCAATTGAAGGCTCGTTTAGTTCGCCGAGGCTAAGAGTCATGCAGCAATCTCTTTGGGGATCCAACGCGGCCAGCCCGTCTGTTACCTGAGGACAAGACTCATGAGTTACGAGCGCCCCCCGAGGCTTCTTGTTCTTGGCTTTGCTGTCAAGCACGGCTCTTATGCGCATATTGGGAAACTCTCGAAACGTGCCAAGTCCCCTTGACTTGTTTCTATATCGGAATCCCAGTCTTTCCATCTGCACTTCCCCACTGCTCAGACCTTTGTCGCTGATAGTGATATCGGATCCCAGTCAACGTAGCATCAAATGTCTCATTTCTGTCTTGAAGTTTCGCCGCGACCAACATTGGAACAAGGATCAGCAGAGGCACCGCTGTCTCGACTCATGCTCTGAATGGATCAAAGCAGAATGAAGGACTCCGCAGCATTCCCACTCTTGTACGTCTACTCCGTTTGCGGGTCCGGTCCCTCTTCTCCGCTGACTGACTCTTCCAAAACATTCAATGTCGCCGTTCCATTCATCTACCGTCGTCGTTTTGTGTCTCTATGTATCCATCCCACCGGCCAGCCACACGGGATCGGAATAGGTAGAACACAATGAACGAGACCGTCATGTTGATTGGCAGCCTTTCCTCTGTCAGTCAATGTCTTAAAGGGCTGGCTTCTCTTGGCGCGGGAGGTTAATTCTCCATGTGGAAATCTTCCATCTGGAGCATCTCCCAAATCTGGAGAATAGATTCCATTCAGTGCATATCTTGGGTCGCATCTACCGATTTGACAAAGAGTCTAATTTTTCCTTGGCGCAAATTGCCTTGACGCTTCAGAAACGTCTGTGTGCTGTGCTCACTTAAGAAAGAAAGGAAATCCTGCTACCGGCGCATCTTCACTCTGGGTCTATCTATCTATGCGGACTAGATTTTTTTTTTTTCTTTTACCGCGGTGAAGTAATGTATCAAAAAAAAAAAAAAGCAGATGAAAGGAGTATTGAATCATGGATGTGACGCGGTATCCAAGCCAATAACCTGGTCATGATGTTGGGGCATCGTATCGGTCGGCCCCGAGCGTGCATGGTGCTGCATCCGTGGCCAAGGTTGTTGATCCATGCAAACCATGGATTGGCAGAGATGGATGGCAGAGATGGTGACTGACCAACAACCGAGGCGAGGGCATCACCAGGCCAGATAGATCCGAGCTGAATGGCTCAACACAAGGGACCAACATGACAAGGGTTAACGTCACTGACCAAGTTGATGATCCCCTCCAAGAATCCTAATTTCGTATTATTTGGTGCTGATCACTCATCACCAAGCCTGAGACACCTTGTGCCCCGTTTCTGCCATAGATAAGCGATACCAGAGCCACGCTGACATGAGACCAGGCCAACTTCAGTAGCAAGTCAGCCGATACAAGGCTCTTTGGCCTGCAATTTAACGCTGCGCCAGGGTGACCGGCTCCCTCTGCCGGAGCATGTTTGCCGCCTGCGTCACCATGCTTGATGCATCGTGTGCACATTGCGTTATCTTTGACAGAACGACGCGCGCAGTAGAGCCGCATTGCATGCCTTATGCCCAGTGGCTTTTTTTCTCTCTCTAGTAAACAAAAATTCGCCAACGTCAATATAATAGCTGCACAAGAGCAGTCATCATTCAGGAATAGCAATAAGGAAGTCAAGCCGTGAAGGCGATTTTTGCCATTCCAATCCTCCATGACCAGTTTGCCTACATAATATGATATAATATAGCACCTGAACAAGTAAAGAAATACTTGACCTACATTAATTGACAAAGATTTGATGATTTTGGCCGGCACTTGAAAACATTGGGAATTGGTCACTTGGAACAAAAGGCACAGAAGCTATCAGATGAAACATATTTATTTAGGTAGCTTTGCAAAGAATTTATCTTCTTACTTTATGGCAACAATGAATACTCTAGTATAACTTGGCCAAGTAAGTCGTCTTCGTCTTTAGGGTATGTACATTTCACTCTTGACTTAGATGGTTATGATACTTCCTAAACCCCCGCCAAGGATGAGTCCTTCGAAATGCCTATGTAGTTCAACCTCTTCCATCCTCAGACAGCCTCCACTCCCTCTGTTCTCGGTAGCAAGCGAGTTTGGTAATATTACGGGGCCTTTTATGAATGGAATTTCCAGTAGAGAGGGGTCAAAATGACGAGGCAACAGACAGTCGTGTCACAGCGTGCATATATGCAGTCCTGCCCGATAACAAAATGCTGCACCCAGTAATTGGTAAACAAAGAACCAGTGCGATGTGTAAAACGTTTGGGTGGTCGACAATAGTTCGACGTTTCGACTCAGGACTCCAGGTCCTTGTCACAATTTGACTCCAAAAGTAGGTCTTCTGGATTATTAAATTCGCATGCCAGAACCCTTAGATGGAGGTCCTGGAACGACATTATATTCCGCAAACCTGTTGATGATGCACGCTGCACACTCGCCGATATAGCACTGCTTAGGATACCCTAGAAAAGGGAAAGAAAGAAGAGAAATAGAAACAGAAAGAAGCGATGGCTGCGATCCTCAACCAGTGCCACCACGACCACTAATGTTACCACCGCACCTAGATGGCATTAACCACCGTTAACCATGGACGGTCACGGTCCTTATCCCGCGGGCCACTTGAGAATAGTATTCACCAACTTGACCTAATGGAGTGCGAAAATACCAGATGCAAGAATCTGCAGATCAAACTTGAAACGGTGGCTCCGCCATGCAAATGGGAGGCATTCCGATCATGGGCGTTGGCGGCAGTGTCTTGCTCTGCTACCTACGAGCGTCAACCGGCCCACGAGATGCTCCCCCGGCCACTGTGGGGTGTTGGCTATGAATGCTTCAGACTCTACGACCATTTCGTAGGGGGCGGACCGAGGACTTGGTAGGAATATCAAGACACCTACCACGACTGATTCGGCATCCGGCAGGTGGCATATTGGGTATTATCTTCTCGTGGGCTCAACGACACCGAAATCCTTTTTTTTTTTTTTTTTTTTTTTTTTTTTTTTTTTCGCAGGTTGAGTTTGACCAGCCTGAAGTTCGCAATGCCACCAACAAGCTATCCGATTTAAAACTTTGCCAGCGCCGTCTTTGGAACTTCGTCCTGGCGTGTGAGAGAAGGCTGGTGAAGACCCTGGAGATAGTCGCGTTTCTGGATTCTCATAGGCCGGGACTCGAGCATGGGAGCAAGCATAATGATTGTACCCCTGAGCAATGTTTTTTTGACGATTACAACATTGCCAAGGTTGAACAAGCCCACAAGTGCGTGGGAGGAAGATGTGGTTATGAATACATGTTCGAGCCGAGTGAAAATAACGTCGATGGGGATGCCTTCCAGCCCACAGCTTGGTACATTCCTCAAACGCTGAATACACCAGCACACCGTTACGAGACACGCCCAATCCCCAAGTGTGAGCGATACATGGCCACTTCACACGTATGGTCAGACTAAACAGCGATCAAACCCTGTCGGGAGAGTCAACAGTTGCCTGGTCGACTTCTTTCATCAGTTTGCGGTTGACGAGCTCAACCAGCCTATTGGGATATGGTGAGATACCATTTCCATCCCTACAGGCCGAGAGAATAGGGCATTGGCCATTGAGAGAATACACGAAAACTATCGGAACGCCCCTATTTACACTTGTTCACGATGAAGAGTTGGTCAACTTTGGGTGGAAAGACGACGGCAGTCCCTGCGTTGCCCTTGTGCTTTCAACCTGGTTTTCCCGTGGTTGGACAGCGCTGGAGTTGCAGCGATCCAAATCCGCCAAGGTCTTGTTTCGCAGGCTAAATGCCTCTGGTTCGGGCAGCTCGGTCATCGTGAAGGATCTCGATAGAGATATCCTCGCCGCACAGCACAGCTATACAACTCATATAGCCCATCGCGCAGCTACGGAGGTGGTCCATAAAATCTGTTGGCTGGACGAGCACAGGGGACTCCGTAATATGGTGGGTACACTCAGATCCAGATACACATCATAGGCCCGGGATCGTCTGATCATTGCCGGCCAGATACTGAGTCTCGAGAGGCTACAATCTGATTGCCCCAAGGATCAGGTCACAAGATCAGCCTTGTCAGTCTACACTGCAATCTGTTCGCAAGCTTTACTCCACGAAAAGACCACGATGCGAAAGTCTGGGTCTTGGTCCTGGTGTCCCGTCTCACTTCTTGACCTTGACGGGTCTCCAGTCCAGGAATACTTGGGGATTGAATAGGGATAGGCTGTGGGCTAGTGGATGGTTATATCTGCGGAGAAGATGGGAATCCTCAAAGTAATATACATACATGAATTCATCAAGTGGCGAATAGACTTTGCTCTTCAGAAGAAGGAAAAGTGTCTGCTTCTGATTCCGACATCCACCAGGACTGCCAAGCGGCGGAGTCTTATGGTAGTAAACCTGGGCGAGACAGGGCCAGAGGGACTCTGCCAATATATCTGTACGGTCATTACAAGGGTGAGTGGTCGCGAGCATTATGAGAAGATACGACTGGGATCGGATAGGGAAGAGGATGACTTGGAAAGGATCCTAAGAACCGCTCCCAGTGCTCAGCAACCAAAGTAGTCCTATATACTGCCTATAGCTTTTATTTTGCCAAGTGCTTTAATAATTTGTCTTGTTATCCTCCACAAAAAAAAGAGTTTATTAATATTAACAAGTACCTATAGTGTACGGCATTCCTTTTTATTATTTTATTATTTATCCTTTAGCTTCTTTGCGAGGAGTTGGCATCTTGAGGTTCAACGCTGCTTATGAATCGTCCAACGACTCCCTCTGTACTTCCTACTGCTAGAGTCTTTATCTTATCTTATCGATTTAGTTTTTTTTTTTGTGCGACATGAAATGCCCCTCAACACTTGAGTGATGCAAGAAAATCCTTGTCCATCTACGCCTGTAAACCATACCCATCTCTATCATTGCATGATACTATTTGAATTTCTGAAAGTGCCCAATTCCTACTTTCCTCAGATTCTTGACCTGAATTCGCTGCGCTTCCTCTGCCGCTCACGATAAGCCAAATCGCTGCCATGGCAGCCCCGCCACATCCACCCGCAACTGATGCCTCTGTCCCTCCAGCCAGTACAACATCCAAACCAATCCACAGTCTGGTCCTCGACACCGGTCCATTAATCAAAAACGATCCTCCTGCGAGCGTCCTCCTCGCAAAGGCCGAGAAACTCTATACCCTCCCCGTCATCATCTCCGAAATTCGCGATGCGGCGACACGGTCCAGGGTAGAGACCACACTGTTGCCCTTCATCACTCTGCGGTCGCCCAAGCCAGAGAGCCTAAAGTTTGTGGCCAACTTTGCAAAGAAGACGGGTGATTTTTCTGTATTGAGCAAGCCTGATTTGGAGGTCTTGGCATTGGGATATGAACTCGAGTGTGAGAGGAATGGCGGCGATTGGAGGTTGAGGAATACGCCTGGACAAAAGAGCGTCAACGGAAAGCCGCCCCAGAGACCAGCCGCCGAAGAGTCGCAAGAGACAGAGAAGACGGAGCAGACACAATCTACAAGTGGTACACAAGATGAGCAAGCCGAGGCTGTTCAGGACCAAAGCGAGACCCAGGCTCAAGTTGACGCTGGAGTTGAAGCTGAGTTGCAGAAATTAGACTTACAAGATGCTGTGAAGGAGGAGATTCAAGTTGAGGAACCAGAGGTAGAGCAAGAGAGCAACCAAGTGGTTGAAGTTCAAGAGCCTACAGAGGAGACCACCCCCCCTACCGAAGTCGAGCAGGAAGAAGCCATCACCCCAGAACAGCCAGAGGAAGTCTCCGAAGAAGATGACGACGACGGCGAGGGCTGGATCACCCCCTCCAACCTCAAAAAGCACCAGGCCAAGGACTCCGGCTCCGCCGGCACAAACCATTCCCCCCAGCGAACCCTCCAGGCCGCCATCCTCACCTCCGACTACGCCATGCAGAACGTCGCCCTCCGCATCAACCTCAACCTCGTCACCCCGACCCTCGCCCGCATCACCTACCTCAAGAACTGGGTCCTCCGCTGCCACGGATGCTTCGCCGTCTGCAAGGAGATGGACAAGCAGTTCTGCCCCAAGTGCGGGCAGCAGACCCTCACCAGGACGAGCTGCTCCACCGACGAGCACGGCAACTTCAAGGTCCACTTGAAGAGGAACTTCCAGTGGAACAACAGGGGCAACGTCTTCAGCGTGCCGAAGCCGGTGCACGGCAGTTCCAACGGGCGGCTGCCCAAGAACGTCGGCGGTAAGAATGGCTGGGGGAGGGACTTGATTCTAGCAGAGGACCAAAAGGAGCATGTCAAGCAGCAGGATGAGCAGCGGAGACAGCGTAAGAAGGACATCATGGACGATGACTTCTTGCCCAGTCTGCTCAGCGGTGATAGACACGGATCAGGAGGCAAGATTCGTGTAGGCGCCGGTCGGGCCATCAACTCCAGGCGCAAGCGATAGACCAATAAATAAAAAAAACATAAGCCAGATAGAGACCAAAAAAAATCTTTTTGTAAACAAAAGCAGCGTGTTAAAATATAGAATTTTTTTGTTTAAAAAAAAAAAAGAACAAAGCTTTGGAAAGCCTTCTTCTTCTTCCTTCTCTCTTTTCTTTTCCGTTTGAATATGCACACGGTAATGTATTCGTTCTTGTCCAAACGCCCAGTTGACCCAAATAACGCCGACCCTCTTCTACTCAGAGTGTCTTCTCACAAGCATATCTTTCTCTCCCTCTCTCTCCTTCTCCTCCTCATCCAGCGATCCTTATTCTCTTCGCATCGCAATCGCCGAAAAAGCGCATCCTTCAATCGCATCTACTCCTCCTCTGCAAGCCTTGTTAGCCCTCCACCCATACATAAACACATAAACCACACAAAAATAAACACTCAAAAAAGCAAATTACTCTTCTCTCCACCAAAGTAAACTCACTCTGCTGCGTCAGAAGCAGTCCGAACCGCCTCTTCAGCGTAACTCTCTGCCTCGACCACTTGTCGTCTGGGCTGAAGCGCGCAGGGTGGGCGCTCTTGGTCACCTGTCCGTGGGCCACCTTCTTGAGGGTGTACAGGCGGTTGCCGCTGGCATCGAGGGTGTACATCAAATGCATCTTGACTGATTATATATTTTCGCTTTTATTTCGCGTTGGATTGAGTGCTTCTTTTGTGGTCGCGACCAATTGGCAAAGGTTGATTGCTTGTGGTGTTTGGATTGGCGAGCTGCGATTGAAGCTTTGGAAAAATTTCGAAACAGGAGGAAAAAGGTCACGTGCCTAGTCTTATCGATAAGCTTTTTTCGGCATCAATTGCCCCGCCAAGCCAAGAAGGCCGAGATCTCAAGTGATGCGAAACAATGAGGTTGAAAGAAAAGTAGATGCTTCTATAATTTAGAGACAAAGATGAAAAAAAGATTTCAAGTATTCCGTCACATAACATGGCTTATTTACCAGAGTGTCACACGTGTCACACGCTACCAAAGAGCAAGCAATTACAACCGGGATACAATATTCATTGTAACGACAGTGTGACCTTGTCTGACAAAAGGCCAGGTAAAAGAGCACTGTAGGAGAGAATAAGGACTATCAAAGCATCATAAGAAAAGAGTGTCCAGAATGTAATAGAACGGCCAAGAGGCCGGGACAAAGGAGACAAATGTGAATCTTCCATCTGTTCCAATCTTGTGTCAATACCCAATTCCACGCCTTACATAACCTCACCAACCCTGGCCCTCTTGTCACCAACCCAGTCGTCGCGCTCGTAAAAGCGGAAAACTAAATCATAGTCATCAAAATCGTGTACAATCCGGTCAACACGGCGGTATCCGCGAATGGGATCAGCAAGTTTTTGGGAAGCAAAGTCAAGAGGGTACGCATTCCTTGCACCATAGGTGTTGCTACCTCGGCCCTTGGCTTCAAAAAGAGTCACACTGAAGCGACCTGGCTTGAAGATACCGACTACATGCTCGACAATCTCGGTAGTAGTGCGTCCACTCTGTCCTCCGGGAACGTTAGTTTCAAAGGAAGCAAACGAAGATCCAGGCTCAGGGGTTACGTGCACCGTAAAGTAGTGCGAGGCATTGTTCTTCTCCCCCTGGGTGCCTTGGACCGATGGTGGTGCAGGGATAACTCCGTTGGCTGAGAATCCGCAAGGACTGAATAGATACGCATCAACGCGAGCTTCCGGATAAACCGAGGTTGGATACACATCAGAGAGCCCACAACTCTCCGATACAACAGTTCCCAAGGCATGACCCTCAGTGGCCAAGTCCTCAATTGGGTCAGGCAGCTTCTCATGAAGGTCAGAGTCGCTACCATTGTCAAAGACATCAACCTCATCCATTGGGGGCGAAAGCTCACCGAGGCTCTCCTTGGCCTTTGGGTGAGTCTTCTTAGGTTCAGCAGATAGCTTGTCGCAGGCGACCGCACTCGCGTGCGAAAGATAAAACTGCTGTGCGCCCTCGGGGTCGAGATCAGTCATGAGAATTTCGAGCGTCTCATCAGGCTGATCTGCAACTCCAGGGCACATATGCATGCCCGCTGGAAGAGAGAAATTGACGGGAGGATGCTCGCCCTTTTCCGAGTCTGGGGTCAGCGGAGGGGTGAGCATTTGGTTTGGAGACGTAATGTAAAGGTACCAATGGTCTCCGTTCATCTTGCCCACCATATAGGCGCTTCCGCCCTCAAACATGTCGTCCAGATATTTGACCTCCTGCTTCCAGCTGCGATGGGGTCCCTGCTGCCTGTCGGGGAAGAGAAAGTTCTTGCGACTGTAAAAGACTCGGTACGGAACCGCGGTCGCTTGGCATTCCTTGACAGACGCAGCATTTTCAAAGGGGAACCCGGCAAATTCAGCAGCAATATGGAGCAGGCGGTGGAGTCCAAGGAGGAGGGTGGTGGTTCCGCAAGTCTTCAGGATCAGCTTGTGAGGGAAGACAAACATGCTTGACTCGGACAAAAGATATGCGTCAACGGCATCGGATTCCAAAACAGACAGAACTTTGCAGTTGACCAAATCCAACATGCCAACCCAAGTATCAGCGGGCACAGCCTTCAGACCAGCAGCCGGAACACCATTGGGCAAGGTTTCTGGGCTAGGAGCAAACCAGACTTCAAGGAGCTTCTCGGGGCCTAGGTCTTGTGAGCATTCTAATTGTAGGCTTGTTATTAATGGGAGGGTCTAACAAACCTTCAAAGGCATTGGTTGAGTCTAGATCAGCAGCGACATCGTGGTTGATAGTCAGATGAGGCGTTGCCGAGGAAGGCGAGAAGCTATAGTGGTTGGGAACTGAAAAGTTTACCATTCTCGTCAATGTCGTAACTGTGAAAGATTGTCGGTACAGCTATTCGATGCTAAAAAGGAAGAGGCTCGAGAGCTAGTGCGGGCCTCGTTAACCTCGTTGACAAGCGTCCGCGGAGCACTAGCTGCCACTCAAACAGACCTTGCGGTGTCTGCTTGAGAGAGTAGGCCCACAGGAATGTGGTAAATCTATGATGCTGGCGGAGCCAGCTGCAATACGACGATTATAAGAACGGCTAACGTCTCAAGCGGACGTTAAGGAGGTCGACGACGAGCGGCGAAGATGAGCTGTGCTTGCGGCGGAATGTTGTGCGGCTGCTGGTAATCCGATACCTGTGGGGAGTATCGGATCTATTCAGATAATTGAGTCTGCCGGGAGCGAATCGTTCGGGCAGCAAGCGTTTAGTCGTGTTGTATCAATACTTGTTTTTGTTTCTTTCTGTTTCAGTTCAAGGGGTGCTATCGAGGCCTGGAGATACTAATGTTAGACAGAAGCTTTTCAACAACATCTTGATCATTGAAACATACTTGGAAGGTCGAGAAAAGAGGAAGCGTAGGAGATCAGTTGATCGCATAGAAGGCCAAAGCAGTAACCAGAGGGGGATCTGTCAGGTCGCAAGGGAAGCGACCGTGTAGATTGTCTTTAGGACAAGAGAGAGTCTATTTCCTCATATCCAGTATCAGATTCGAGATGCTAAACAAGAGCTATTGACAGCTTCTGGTCACACAAGAAATGATGTCGTGTGACGATCAAGTTTGGAGCTGCAGAGGGGTCAATGCAGGTGGTGGTGATGATGCTTGCCCCACGGGACAGAGTAACACAGCGTCGGGTGTAAGCTGTTTGAAGCGCCAAGAGGGATGAAGGATGCCAATAGGGTATACGAAGCGATAGAGTGACGAGGTTTGAGAGAGATAGAGAAACAGTCTTTGTTCAAAAACTGTGTTGGAGTTAGAAGAAATTGTTTTGGTGCGGGAAATCAGTTTTTTTTTTGTATGGAGAGATTGAGAGGGTGGTGGGCTGGGTCTGGTTTCCCTTTGTGGGCTATAGCTACGTACTCACGACAAGGGGAGAAGCAGGCTAACGATAGGACGACAACCCCCAGCATCTTGGTTTTGGCAGCCCAATCGGCTTGTGAAGACATGTTCCAATTGTTCTAAACTCAAGTACCTCCACATGTGCTAACGTATGCACAAGTACATGCACATGGAACACCATGAACACACCGCACCCACCGCACCCACTGGCAGGCGAGAATTTTTTTCCATCTCGCTCTAGAGACTCTTGGTCCCCTTTCTGGATAGTTTAGCGGGAGGGACGACAGCTCAACTAAAGCATCGCAGCGGGGCCGTGAGACAAAGGAAGCAGTTTGATGCTTGGGCAAGTTGGGGTAACCAAAACTATCTGTGCAGCCGGCTTTGGCTCAGCGGGCTAGAAGACCACGGTGTCGTCATTGGACATATGAATTCTTTGTCTGCGGTTATTGCTATTGCTTGAAGAGTCTCATAGGTTCTAATCTATAATAGATGGTTGGATATTGCGGGTATGACTCAAGGAACAAGTCGTTGCGGCCCAACGTCGACAAGCCACCCTCCAGGCCATGAAAAAGTTTTCAATCTAATTAATTGGAAACCTGGGCATGTAGGTATATATGTACCTGACCGCCAGATACTTCTGACCAAGAGAGATGTTTGCGTCGGTTAGAGCCAAGATCGTCACCGTTTGTTGCATAGAAGTGTGCATATATCAATGCATCAGATCTGGAACCACACAACAGCAAAAATACTCTTGATCGACGCCATCGTCTGAAGTGACAATGAGAGAACAGCGCCAAGTCGCAAGTCTCGAGGCGGGGAGCGGCTTGCCATATCAGAACCGCCATGCAGACATTTGTATGCACCTTAACGCTCACAAATTACAGCCATGTGGCTTCTGAACGAGGCAATAAATCACGTTCCCTCTGGTCTACCCACATTGTCAACAACCTGTGCTGTTATGCCAGAGAATACGTGGAAGAGCGAGCAATCCTTGTACTTTTCCACCAACGACCCCTGCGTATTGTCCGCCCCCTCCTCACTGCTGGCCGATGATATGTCCTTGCCATTGATTTGTGTGCCGACCGGATAGTGTGGTCGCCGGCCTTCTTCAATAAGACTGATGAACTGCGCATCAATAGGAACCGACCCCAGAAATGGTACTTTAAACTCCTCTGCCATCGATTGCCCACCGCCGGACCCGAATATGTCGGTGCACTCGGAGCAGTGGGGACATACAAAGCCACTCATGTTCTCAACCACGCCCAATACACGTATGCTCGTCTTGGCGCAAAAGTTGAGCTCCTTGCGCACATCTGCTGTAGATACGGCTTGTGGTGTCGTGACCACAACAGCCCCTGCAACCTGACCAGGACGAGCGTCTCTTTGCAGCGTTTCTGCCAGTGAGATATGCTCATCGCCCGTCCCCGGTGGTGTATCAATCAACAAGAAATCCGTATCGCCCCAAATAACATCTTTCAAGAACTGCCGAATCATGGCAGTTTTCTTCGGTCCTCTCCACACCACTGCATCGCCTCGTTTCGGTAACAGAAATCCCAGGCTCATGGCATGCAAACTGCCAAGGCCCTTCTCTGGATCCGCATCGTGTACGGGAACTGGTGCCCAGCCTCCAGGTATCTGCGTAACTTTCGAGGCTTCGATAGAGAGCATGCGCGGGATGGAGGGGCCAGTCAGGTCGACGTCGAGTATGCCCACCGAATGGCCAGAGGATGCAAGAGACAAGGCGAGCTGTGTTGTGACAGACGACTTGCCTACGCCGCCTTTGCCGGATAGAACCTGGTTGGATGCTTCAGCAGTCGTCTCACGTCGGTAGAGTGTATTGACATACCAGCACGATATGCTTGACCTTTTCTAGGCCCATGGTGATGATTTTGTGACGGCGCAATCAAGACGAGTATGGGCCGAATGCCAAATCTCCTGTAGATAATAGAGAATAAAATTATCCAGCTCTCTGCATCAGCAAGATCATGGACATGGGCCAACTCTGATTTGTAAGGATGCCACACAAAATCGCCTGTCAAGGTCCCGTTGATTAGAAAGCGCCATTTTGCAGTGGTTGATTACAGGCCGATGAGCGGAGCTTCAGTGGGTTGTAGTGGGTGGCCTTATCGATATGCATTTGCCCCTCCATGTCAAGCCACTTTCCCCGGAGTCAAGCTCCATCCTCTTACCCTGAAGTAAAAATCAGTGCCTTTGGTTCAAGACTTTGACAGCCATCCATTCCTTCAATTATCATATTCTAAATGAGAATTCCATTCAAAAACGACAGACTGACGAGATTCACATCAATAATTATACACAACTATACAAACCAATTAAGATAAGGATATATGCAGTGAATCCGTTGAGCCTACTCAACATTCCGTCAGGTTGTACACGATTTAATGATCATCTCAGGACAACACAACACCATAACAAGCAAGTCAACTACTGCTCTTTGATTACAAGGACACTTGACCAAGGCCGATATTCAACTTCTTGATTCAAATTACAGAGAGTCCTACAAGCCCGTGTGACCTACCGGCAGGGTTTATATCAATTCTAAGAACGCCACGGCACACGCTTATACAGCGAAGCAAACCCCAACCCTGTCTGCCAAGCTCTTGGCCATGAGGGTATGAATCCTTTAGCGGGAGATTACGGGTCATTATGATGTGGCTCCCCAGGCTTTATACAACCTTTGCTCCTTCATCATCATTTTCACTAGGCATTCGCATAGTCATTTGAATGGGTGAGATTTGAATCAGAAATCGTCCGTCTCATCAGCTAATACTATCGTAGAAATATGCTACCACCTCATTTTGACCATGACCATTACCCAATCACCCCAGCTTTTTAACTCCCAGTCCATAACATGCCATGCCAATGAAGTCCACCAGATCTAAGATGCAAGAACATGCCGGGATATCATCTATGCTAAACGCCAAAAAAAAACCAATCAAATACTTTTCCCAGGCCAAAATGCAAAACGATATTCCCCCCCATCTCAGACCACCTCCTCCGCTGTTCGTCGTTCCTTTTCTTTCTCATTCTTGTTGTCTGTTGATGCCTCTGGCTTTTCTCCAGCAGCGTTGATGAACCGAATGGAGTCTTTCTGGTAGGCGACCAGAGGTCTGTTGCCATCGGAATAGCCAAGGACCTCACAGTTGGGGTCAAAGCCTACGGGTGAGGCCGTGTTGAAACGAACAATGGGGCCACCGTCAATTGTGAAGCCAATAAATTCACCCTGGATTTCGACATCATCTTCTGGGTTTCCCTGAATCGTGTTCCTGGCAAAAGTTAGCACCGTGGGCTGGTGGTATGGGGTAAGATTAAGTGCTTACACTTCGCTCATGGAAGGGCCGCCATCCAGGGAGGTGACAGACTTGCTGAGCCTCCTCTTAACCCTCTTCTTGGTGCAGTCATGGATCAAGTGAAGGATTCCAGCAATGACAAGCACGGGAGTTCCCAGAGCAAGTGCCCAGGGACTAAACAACAAATATTAGCACCGATATTTGGCCGAAATGACAGGATGGAAAACTCACGGATGTCGTCGGTTTCTCAATGAATGTGCAAGAGCAAGGATGATACCCATCATGGCAATCAAAGAACCAATCTGGATCATGGTCCAGGTTGACCAGTACAGATTCATCAGGTCCTCACCATCGCAGAACTGCAAAGCAAGCAGGGCATATGCTTCCATGACAACAATAACAGTTGACAACAAGACACATCCCAAGCATAAGAGCATGTACTTTCGGAGGCTCTTCGCCCGTCTTCGAGAATCATGACTGTATTTCTCGAGGTCTTCCTGACCTCTGAGAGTTGACCAAAGTAAGCTTATGTTTTCCAAGGGACCAAAGACGTGGATGCGTACCTTGTGTATGTCCATGACGCAATGAACAAGACAATGAGATTGGTGATGAATAGGAACCAATACAGGACTTTGAACTGCCATCGGTCCAAGTGTGAGGCAAACTGGGCATATTTCTGGCAGAGCTCCTCGTTGCGCTGGAACCCCGCTACGGCCATCGCTGCGTCTTGTTCGAGAATGTTCGAGATGATATGTATACGGAGTTGGGTATGTAAAGGACAAGTATATGCAACTATATCCGGGAAGATCTTGAGATGGTGGCTGTTGGACTTGTCGAGATGTCTAGATGGCGGCGGGATGGGCCGGGAAAGCCCTTTCTTTTATCTTTCTTCGTTGGCACTTGGTTCAAACGCCGTGACCATCCACACATAGACGACAATATGGTCTAGCCTCTATATCAAAGCCACCTTTGCTTACGGAGCATAGTACTGGCTTCTCAAGATAAGAAAAAAGACCGGATCGGTGAGCAAGACCCCAAGGACGCGCAACCCAATGCTGCACAACGTGCGCCAACTCTTTCTCATTCATTGCCAAGAGCTGCGCCGAGCCGCTGATCCAACCAACCAGCTAAGCCTATCTTAAAACACCCCAGACAAACAAAAAGTATGAAACAGGACAAGAGACACCATGTTTTTGCCTTGGTGCTGCATCGTTTTGGGGGCGGAGTGGGTGAGCGACGGCGCTCTACGGTGTGGGACAAGGGCCGGCTACTGATTCGTTGCCGTCAATACGGAGCTGGTTGTTGGATGGACATGCCGAGAGCAATCCCGGTTCCTCTGTGTGCCCCGGACCGGCGAGAGATGATGCTTAGAATGCATCATGGGCCAGGCCTTGTCACTCTTTCTTTGGCGCACCTCAGCGTCGCAATCAACGTGGCAGGGCTGGAGCGCTGAAACAGCTGGAACCGAATCTGCGTAGCATTGAGATGCGGAAACCCGTTTCTTGGGTTCCACGTTGGAACGGACAAGGGCGCTTTGACGCGCATGTAAATGGGGGGAGGCATGTTGAATGAGTTTTTCGGAGCCAGTCGCACCAAGATCTGAGATTTCGCTACGCTACCGGTAGTGTTCTGGTGGATCCGGCATTTCAGAATTGGGCAGCGTTGGAAATGGGCTGATACCGAACGGAACCATATTGATCCTCCCTGCCTCTTTGCCCACTCCACCCAACCTGTGAGGCTGAGCAAACGGAGGCGCTGAAGCCAAAGCGAGCTAAGTCACCGCCAAGAGGCGCCGTCACAGGGAAGATAGCCAGCTTATCCCAGTTGTATGATGATAACGTGCTCATCATGAAGATGAATGGGCGGGGAGATTCGGGAATCAAATTGGGATACCGCCGAGATGTCCGAATGATGCCGTGAATCGTGGCCTGAAAGATGATCATGGGTGTGTTTCCCCTTCTTCTCCTTCTTCTTCTTCTCCTTTGAGGTTGAGATAACAACCCCTGGTATGATAGGTGTGATAGGACCCCAATAGCTGACGTGATTGATTATTATAGGAAGGATTTGGTAACAATACAATTTTTAAGCTTAATTATAGACTGCACGTTTGACTCATCTTCTTTTCTAGGGACCCCGGCAGTGTGTTGCTGAGAAAGGCTGAGCAGGGATATGAGATCCAGAGCGAATGGGAAAGAAAGTCATCGATTTTATTTCATGACAAGCCTTTTCTCTTCCTGGTCATTTGCGCCAAGCTGCGAGGCCTCTGAGACACCATCTCCACTTTGGACCAGATGCTTGATTCTTATTTGCACGGATCTGATGACGACGCCTGCGGCTGTTCCGTGATCCCTGTGAGACAAGTTACAACAATAGAATCCCCCTCTCTCTCTCCCCCTCCCGCCTCCGTATCCGAGAACCCGGGAGGAGACAGCAATAATGTTTGTCGCGGTGAAGGACCGCCGGTGACACCAAGCCCGGACCTCCCACTCCCGGAAAGGGAAAAAAACATGGCCGTTTGGAAGGGGGTTTTTTTTTTGCGAACGGGATTCGAACGGCGTTGGCCGAGAGTGGTAATTAAAGAAGAATAAGACAACAAGCCAGTGTTTTGACAAGCGTCAGAGCGTCGTCAGTTACTACAAAAATGGGCTTTGTTTAGCATTCCATGCCAAGGCCTGTGGACAATTGCCTGTATCACCAATACTAATCACTAAGCCACACAGCAAACAGGACCGGCTTGGCTTGGCAGATAAAGAAGCAACCATCCGTTTTTGTATACCGTCTTGGACGTCCCGCCTCTTGCTCACTGACTTGTATCTGTTATCCAGCGTACCCGAGATAAGCAAACCAAAGCGAGTCTCTTGCATTCAAGACTCATCATGAGTCTTGTCCTCTCTCTTGGCACTATTCCCTGTGGTTGGACAGCCCAGCCTGAAGGTTTGTGACTCTTTGTTGGGCCGTTATCTTTCCTTCCAGGGATACCCTATTGACAAGGAAGTTATACATCACTTTCCCTTTGCCAGTCCACGTTTATTTTACCAAATACGTTGCCAGGCCTGTTGCGTCTGAATGGCTTCGGGCCGGCTTTGAAGCAGCCACGTGAATGCAGCCCCCAAAATGCTTATTTCTACTCCAGATTTTCTCCACATTACACCGGCCAGAACCGGGTCGCTGGTATTCAGCACAAAGCCAGCTCGGGGGCAGCTCAGGGTTAACAATACTAAGGCGTTTGTTTGTGTGTCAACTCGCGGTGTATGTGTCATTCTTGGTTGGATCACCAGCAACGCAAATCAGAACCGCATCAATGCACAGAAAGGTTTTGCATCCTACGGACCGCATTCCAACTCTAAATAAATACCATAAGCTTAATAGATTGGCTTATTCTTCTAACTCGGGACCTTCGGCAACCTTAAGCAGCCCTCCGTTTATACAAGGTGTGGCGCCTGGATGGTCTGCTGCTAAACGTCCTGGTGCCATCACCCGGCATTGAGCTCTCTGACCCATCAGTTCTGCAAACTGGGGACTAGTTCCCAGGCAGCGGGCGTGAATAGCCCCGGATATTCTCAATGCCACCAATATACAGCCTCCAGCCCCCAAAGCTGAGGTCCTGCTAGGTGGCCATATTTTCCGCTGTCAGCTGAGCCGGCTTCCGGGAGCCATCTCAGATCCCCAACAAGCTTGCATTTCATGGTTGACGGGATGGACACAAGACTGAAACGAAGCCCACCCTCCAAGTTTTATCGGGCAAAGTGGGTACGTGCATATAACGGCAACCTTAATATTGATTGGATTCTAGACCTAGACTTTGGATTCTTGTCACCTTCCTTCTCCGGTTAACCAAGCGTCTTCACTGGTGCTGTGTTTACATCTACTGAGCTCTTCTCCTGAGTATCTGGCGTGCTGCTGCCATCAATTATCAAACGGCCAGTGTGGTCATGTGTTCTATCCCATTCTTCCAGCGCCGTGATCGGGACCCTAGTCAACTTGTGGCTATGCGAGCCATCCTCGAGGGTGAAGACTTCTTGGCGAATCTTGTAACCCTGAAGTTTTGGGATGGCGATAATCCAGAGCCAGTGGTATACGCCACAGCCAAGAAGACTGCAGAATTTTCTTGTTAGAACAACATGACGACGACGACGACGAAGAATATGCGGAGAAGAGTCGAGACTTACATGCCGATGGAGGCGACCACGTATGTGGCGTACCAGAAGCTGACATCACCACCCTTGGCACCGCCCGCTGGAGGGTACCAGGGCATAACCAAAAGGTAAAGATTCTTGAGGATGGTGAAGTACACTACAATATCCCAGGCCTTGAACTGCGGTCTCGGCAAGTTAAGCTTCTTGCGTCGATGACGGACGATGAGTAATCCAACGGACATGAGAAGATCGAAGAATGAGCCGGGGTAGATACGAAGATCGGTGACTGCATGCCGTCAGCAACTTTGAACTTGAAATAGCAGCCATGCAATTGGGCTTACCGAAGTTGAAGGCGTCACCAGCGGGCGGAGCCAGGATCATTATGAGGGTGATGAAATACTTGAATAGGTAAGGACCTACAGTTGTGCCAAAAGGCCAGGTGGACACCCAAAACTTTGGGAATGGCAGAACACCTTGCCTGTGATAAATGGTGAGAGTCGCCCCTTTTGAATAGATTGTGCTTGACTTACCTTCCACATTCACGAATGATGCGTGAAGTTCCCAAAAGCACGGACATCATATTACCAAAAGCACTCAGAACAATCAAGATATTGAGGCCTTTAGAGGCCTTTCCGTTCCCAAAGACTTTGGTGAAGAACAAGTTGGCAACAGTCAACTTGCTACCAATGATTTCTTGCTTGGTTGCTTCGCGGGAATACATTAGCAATTCATCCTCTAACTCAGAGGATGGGAATAGGGATCATACCGGCAGCATAGTATGCAATAACTGTGAAGAGGTAAAGAATAGTGACAACCCAGATGGCGATGTAGCCATTGCGACGGATCTGTCGAACGGGATCCTGTGATGATATTATTAGTTTCGTTTTGGTTGCTGGCTGCCCTTTCACCGTACTGACCTTGATCTCATTTGCAACGTTGAAAGCATTCTCAAAACCAGAAAAGGAAAAGATGACCTTGTACAAGGCGTTGGTGATGCCGTACGCGGTGGCCTTGCCATCAAAGGCGTTGTGAAAATTGGCAGTGGGATTCTCAATCCTGGTGTTGCCTGCAAGAACTACGAAACCAGTGATGGAGATGAAGAGCAAGGTGCCGACCTTGACGACGCCGAGGCCGTTGATGAGCAAGTATGAGAAGCGGTTGTGCAATAGGACGACTGAATATTGTTAGTACCTGGAGCTTCCTGTTAGGGGTGGGATATGCGGGCTTACAAAGAACGACAAATGTGTAGGCTGCGACAGCAACACCTTTCAGCTGCCAGTCTGTAGGACTGTGGTCGCTCATCTTGAAGATGTATTGGGCCATTACTAAGCTGCGTCAGTATTGGTTCACCAATGGCTTTATGCAAAGAGTGCTTACCATAGGCGTTGCCGCTACTAAAGGACAGGAAGACGGCCTGAAAGGCAAATGCTGTTGAGAACAGCCATCGTGGACGAGGGAAGGCCTGTTCCAGATAGACGACTTCGGCACCAGAACGACTGGGGAAGTATGCGAGGAACTCGAGGTAGACTGCAAAGGCAGTGATGGTTGTAAGGAAGCCCAGCACCCACCAGATCAAGCTCAAGCCGATGCTACCAGTGCCGCTGAGAACATTCGAGGCTGTTTCCAAGGATGATTAGCCGATAAAGACAACAGCAATATGAAGGCAGACAGGTAGGCAAGACACTTACGGACTGAAAAGATACCCGTGCCAACAATCTTGCTAATGTTCAGAAAGGCAATCGTCATTGGTCCAACGGCATATCCTAGAGGGGACACCTTCTCGACAGGTGCTCCGGACGCATCCTGATATGAAGTCTCCGCATTATTACCGCCTTTGTCGCCAACATAGTAGGTGTCACCTGCGACGAGCTCGGATGGATCACTGTCCGAGGGTGCTCCTCGCTCCTCGGCCTGAGCGTCTTCCCTATTGCTGAAGGGGCGACGCCGCCAAAAGGACGACATGGTTTAAAGGGCAGAACGAGTAAGATCCTTTCCTTTCTTTTTTGTCCTCAACGTTCTTGTTGTGTAGTATTCGCTTATCGAATGGGTCCAAAAGGCAAGGTTTGCCACGACTGGGTGGTTGATGCGAGATGCGAGAGCAATGAGACAAGACGGTCCATCTGCATAAAATCGCATCGGGCATGAAACCTTATTGTAGGAAACGAAAACGGCCCTCGATGAGACAAGAAAAAAGGTTCAGACTAGAAGGAACTATACGGAAACGAAACAACACAAGGAACGGAAGAAAAGCACATGGGGCTGGCATCTGTCACTCAACGACATGGGCTTCTGCGTCCCAGGTTCAGATTTCTTTGGGAACCAATAGTGTCCTCCTCCACCTCCACGCATTTTGCGGCGGACTGGGACAGAGATAGATTGCGACGATACATGGTTTGTATAACGCAATGCAACCCCCAGAGCCTCTCCATCCCCTCGAAGACGGCTGTTATTGGCCATTCGGCGTTCGTGGGTTTTCTTGGCTACCCTCTCTGGAGTGCGATATTATGGGCAATGCGACGGCTCATGCATGTTGCGTGTAATGCGTCGGCCGTTCTATTTCGTTATCGGAATTTGGGGGGGGGGGGGGGCTTACACATGGGGTTGGAGACGGACATTGCCAACAAGGTGGCGGAATAATAGCCACATATGATTATGATTTGAATAAACCTGTCATGGCAGAAGATTTTTTTTTTTGGCATCAGGTACATGGATTCGGGAAATTCTGACGGTGATGGGGGAGCTCCGGTTCGGCATTTGGGGAGCTGAGAGGTAATACCTAGTGTGAGGACGAGACCCATACAATGTCGCCATCCATCGTAGCTGTGATGCGATTTTCCCACATTGTCAGACTGGGGGTGACCCCCCTCCCCTACCATGTATTGGCATATTAGATATGCGTGGCCTGTAATCGGCAGACATAGACATGCTGTTTCGCGTCATGGGCTTGTTGCAAGGGTGTTGGGAGTGGGGATGAAAATACACTGGGACGTCTGTTGGTTCTGCTAGGGGTTGTTTTCTTGGGGATTCCAGCTAAAGAAAATGGATCCCCCTCCTCATCTCATCATTCATGGAAGCCTGTTGGAAGCTCTCTGGTGTCATGGCCATGGATGGTCCTGGTCTTTGACGCTGGGCACCGATGATCTGGAACAACGTTCCACAATGAACTGTTCCCCATCCATGAACTGGTGACATATCACGTTTGTAATGCTCTTCAATCAATTTATCGGATGAGATTTCCCGGGCCGAGGCACATTTTTTATTTACATGGAGCTGAGAGAGAGAGAGGGGGGGAGAGAGATGTAACAAATCTCTCCCAAGAAGATTTACAGAGTCCTCCTTAATCTCGATCTCACAACACCAAAGCCACCTCATTTCTTAGTAGAGTCATATCCATCACCAGCAGTTCGAACCCTGGCCTCCAGAGGGAACACCGTGTTATCGGGATTCACCTCGTGGTAGATACGAGTCCAGTTCTCCTCCAGATAGTCGGGATGCTTCCATGCCAACTCGGGATCACGCAACCACAAGCGAACGAGATGGCGCCTTTTTGTTTTTTTCAGCTTCGCATTAGCCGCTACAATCGAACAAATGATGAAGGGAACTTCGGGAAATTAAGACTTACTGCTTCTCAGCCGAGTCGCGGAAGCCGTCGCGCGCATGGAATATGCTCAGGTTGTTCGCAAACTGGATGTCGCCCCGGTGGAAGTCTAGCGATGCGCGATACTTCTCAGCCGTGAAGTGCAGGGCGTCCAACGCTTCGGCCTGGGCTTCGGTGATGGGGGGGAGCTCGTTGGATCGTGGGAGGCCCCAGTATCCAGTAAAGTATCGTCGTGCGTATTGGATGATAAGACGTTCGGGCTGCTCAGCTGTGGCGGGTTGGTACTGAAGCAGGGGTCGAACAGAGTGAGTCTTGCCGTTCTTCTTGAACCTGTGATGCTGTCAACAACCTCCCGCATTGAAGCAATAAAGCCGCACGTGGAAGGGGGGGGGGTCACAAACTCATCTAGAATCCAGGGTTCAGCCAGGGTGCGAATCAGATCCGGCCTCGTGGCAGCCAGCTCGTTGTAGACATGCCAGCTGCTCGACAAGAAGCTCTGGCCACCCTCCTCTGGCTCGCTCAATGCAAACAGGGCAATGACATCGCCCTGATCGGTGTGGAATACCTGCTTATCCGCGGTATACGCGGGAGCGCCAATCTTGTGGGGGTCAATGACTCCGGTGAGGTCCTTGATATGTGCGAGCACTACGTCTGCGGGCTGGCCGTTGATCTGGTTGTCTTGGCGGCCTCTAACTGGTGCGACGTGAGAGGCAATGCCAGCAAAGATGATGATGTTTTCCTCTCGCGTGTAGTTGTCTACGGGAACACCACGGACGACCTTGAAGCCATGGCCTAGATGAACCTCCTTGGAGATGTCACGAAGCTTGTCATGCAGCTTGGGCAGAGGAAAGGTCTCTTGTGTTATATAACCGTGACCCAAGTTCAATGCTGCTGGGTGTTAGTGATGAAACACTTGCATATACACGATACATCTTACACTTGAAGTGTTTCACGGCAGCATCAACCTCTGCAAGGTCGCTCTCATCCAAGACATAGTTCCAATCCCACGTCTCGGCAAGGGTCCTTCCATCCCAAACTAGCTCGGATTCCAACTTGGTAGGGAACCCTTCGGGCAGGGTCCTCTCCAGCTTCTCGCTCTCCTGACGCTTCTTCACGCGGTCAAGGTAGGAGTCGTAATTAGGGAGATAGTTGATATCGGGTTGGCCGATTGGGCCCGTGTGGGCAGGGGGTTGAACGGCGACAGCAGCCATGTTTTGAAAGCTGAGTAATTTTAAATTTTTTTTTTGGTCTTTGATGATGAAAATAACGATTTAGAAGTGTACGACAGGTAGGTAAAGAAAAAGGCCTAAATACCTATAATGTGGTGCGATATACTCGATGTATATCTCGGGTTACGGACTTTCGATGCATGCCATTCGGCTACATTATTCTACCATTACCTGTCTCATCCTCCGTTACCGGTTGTTGACACAAACAGCCAACGTATTGTCCTTTCTTGGCTGTTGCTGTCACAGCTTGACTGGCTGCCAATGGCCTTCGGTGTTAGTCTCACCACCTCCGCTCAATGTCGCCATATGCAGCTGCGGACTCGCAATCGATTACATGATCTTCCACTCCAGCGTCCATTGACCAACAAGACGATGATCCGTTCCGACGAGCTCCCCTGCTCCCTCACAGTCTGTCCACTGATTCGCTCGCATTTATCAGCTTGGCTTGCCTGCCGATACTTGAATGGGCCGTAATTGAGTCTTATTATTGGTTCCCCGCACCATCGAGTCTGCACGAGATCGCCACATGCATGATGATGCATGAACCTCTCTCACCGTTGGACAAAGCTCCATGCATTGCGTGGAGGAGTTCTCTAAAAAGGCCCATAAAAGAGACGGTTCATCGTACGAAACCCGTCCCTGGCATGCAGCCGCTTGTCGGAATCATCATGAGGCCTCATCCAAAGAGGCTAGTTTCCGGCTCACTACCCCAGCATCTTCGTCCAACTAGTTCGATATCGGAACACCAGTTCTGACTCGCATGCTCGTTCTCGGGACACGAAGTCTTCGCACCTCATTTTCAATGGACTCACGCAATTCTCACCACATGTATCGAGTATCGGCAAGGAGGAACTCGAATTCCATTTCCGTTAACAAGAGGCAGGTTGTTCTGCAAAACAACTGTTGATACACGTATCCTTCATCACAAATCCAAAGCTACTGAAGCTGCTCGAAGCCATCATCACGATGTGGATAATCGATGTGCCAGAAGCGTAGGCCGCGCACGATGGCGTAATCTGTCAATGGCCATAGACTCTATATGGCTTATGCCCCTTGGGAGAGATCCATAATGGAGAGAACGGCGGGAGAGGATTGAACTCTCTTTTCGACATCTTTAAAGTGGGGTAACTGACAAAAGGGATTCCCCACAGTTTGGTCTTCAGAGACCAGTCAGTATGGTTATGACTTCTACTGAAGCAATGACTCCATTCGCAAACACATTTAGATCAATCGGGGTCGTAAGGCTCGCTGAACCTGCTCTTATCACGAAGATGGTAGCATAAACGTTGAAGAGAAAGCAAATACGTTTTCACTATGTACGAAAACGAAATGACTATATACATGAATATAGGAAACTCGTCATGAAGCTATATACAATCTCGCTTCCATTCGTTCTCCTCTCAGGGACCAACGCCCTCAATCGACCCTTGCATTCCGGTCTCCTACCGATAGCATTCTGCGGTATCCAAACTGAGTATTTATCTATTTTGACGCAAGGCTTGAATAGCCAGGTGTCTCTTCCAAACGATCGAGAAATTGTGACCTAGAAGTCTTCATCGTCGTTCGTGGAATCCAGTAATCCCATCCGGTAAAAAAAAGCGCCAAACTCGCTTAAGAAGCAACGAAGCGGAAGCCAGTGGAAGCGGCCTCATTGGCACCATTGTTCTGGAGATTTCCGTTGCCAGCAACAACGACATACTTGCCATTGCTAGAGGCTCGGATCGAGTAGACACCCGTTGGCTGACCAACCTTTTGGCGGATGGTAAAGACCTCCCAGGTCGAGGCCACAGGACGGGCAGCCTGGAGGGCAAAGTTACCGGTATTGTCGGCAGTGACGAACTGGTTGTTGGAGTTGAGCTTGAGGGTACCAGCATTGGGGACGTAGCCACTGCTGAAGACGGCGGCGGCGCCAGCGTTGGTGTTGGCGACGAGGTTTGTGTTTGCGGCAGAGGCGCTGACGTATTGACCCGAGGTAGCGACCTGGAGCTTGAAGCTGCCCTGGGGGTTGGTGGGGAAAGCACCGCAGATGGGCTGGCCGCTTGGGTTGGGACGAGTTCCGATGAAGTAGATCTCGTTGGTGAAGGTGTTACCGGTTCCTACTCACGGTCAGTCACACAGTCATTCATCGATTATCATATTGCGAGAACGAACCCCAGCTAGTGATGCTGGCAGCAGCATTGGCGGCCTCCTGTGGGTTGGCGTTGGAGTAAGCAGCCATGATGACGTTCTTCCTATAAGGTAACACCGTCAGTATAAGGAACTAGAAACTGTGGGAGAGGGATATACTTACCACTCGTCACCAATACCAGGGTCGGCACGCTCGCCAGCGGTGTAGTTCCAAACGTTCCTGACCCACTCAGCATCATAAAGGACCTGCGAATGTCATCAGCTTCGATTGTTCTTTGAAGGAGAAAAAAAAAAGGTATATTACCTCGTTGATGGGGGTGACGGGAAGAATCTGGATGGCAGCGATCTCGCTCTTCTGGTCTCCCCAGAACAACCAAGCACCAGCCTGCCAGTCCTCAACATTGCCCATGGAGATCAAGTTACGAGCGGCAGGTTCGGGGTACGGGTTGTTAGGGTCAGTCTGGCTCTGAGAGGGGTACAAGTGCCAGTAGATCTTGGCGCCTTGCTGCTCAGTGGCGACCAGGAGCTTGGCGTAGTTGACGTAGTCCTGGGAGAGAGCAACAGAGGCCCAGAGAAGAGCACCGTAGTAACCGTTGACAGCCTCACCACTGGATTCCTGGTCTCGGCTACCAGCTCCGTTGGCGACACCGGAGGCCCAAGAATGGCCAGCGAACCAATCACGGCAACGAGTGATGGGGAAGTAGGGGTCGGCGGGTGAGGGGTTGATGATATCACTACGTTGGTCAGCGCTCTGGTTTCACACAACGAGGTAACAGACGACATACCGAGCGAACCAGTTGATAAAGTCACGGTGCTGGTTCAGCCAGTTGGCATCAAACTTGGCAATGGTGGCAGCGGTGGCAAGGAAATATCCGTAGTGGAAGTGGTGGTCGTTATAGATACCGTTACCGTAGTCGACACCATCGTTGAGGGCACCAGCCTTATTGATAACACCACCCCAGCGAGTCTCATAAGCGGCAACGACTGGTGAGTTGGCCTGGAACCAGTAGTTGAAAGAAGCCTTCAGGTAGTTGACAACAGGGGTAACGAGATCCTGACGTCCGAGGTTATCACTATATATGGCCGATGTTAGCAACTTCATATCTTATAAATGAAGAAAGAGAGATTCCTACGCAATAACTGCGAGTCTGGCCTTGGCAGCAATGCCATTACCCCAACCATAAAAGTCACCGGGGATGGATGGCTGAGAAGCATTCAGCTGAGAAACATCGTACTCGAGACCTCTAATGACCTGAGAGGTGCAAGAAGAGTCAAGAGCACGAGGAGCATTCCAAGTGATGGAGGAAAGGTTATATCGCTGGTTCCAGGTGTTGCCAAGAATGGGGTACATGTATCCCTGTCAATCGGGGTCAGCACACTGCAATACATTAGAGTAATAAAGGAACTGACCTTGGTGGTGAGATAGCTGAGAGACGAGGTAGCAGGCTGGTTGGCACCGACCAAGGCGGCACGGTGGTGTGGCCAGGTGAGCAAGAGCAGCTGGCTGCCATCGCCCACAGTGTTCCAGGAGAAGGTGAGAGTGCCAGTGGTGTCAGTGAAGCTATAGTCGAGGTTGACACTGGTGGCGTAGACCTGGTAGTGCGCATCGAGGAGAGCCTTGTGAGCAGCGTTGTTAAGCTTGACGACACGGAGGACACCGGTGAAGGCTCCGCTGGCACGAATGGTTCCCTGGGCGGACGAAGTAGCGGTAGCGGTCAAGGTGATGGATGAGAGAGAGTAGATCAAGTAGGTTGAACCAGCAGAGTCAGTGACGGTGAACTGAGTACCAGTAGCAGTGGCTACGCCATGTGGTTAGTTTCACACAAGTGCACCTGTATAGCAGGTGGATACATACTGCTCTGGCCAGTAGAGATGGCCTTTCCGTTGAAGGAAGTAATACCGCCGCTATAGGAGGTGAGAAGAGGAGTGGCTCCAGCATACTGGAAGGTAATGTATGGAGATCCAGGGACAAGATAGGCGGTCAACTGAGCATTGCCCTGGAAGTACTGGACGGTAACCGTCTGGGTATCAAAGGCCGTGGCCTTGTGGTTGGCAAAATTGCCGGTGTGCTCGGCAAAGGATGCACGCCAGTCATTCTGGGTGGGCTGGTGGATGGAAGTTCCATCAAAGTCTCGCTTGGTGCTGATACCGAACAAGACACCGAAGCCGTCGAGGCTGGACTGATAGGGGTAGGGTCCGGCAGCGGTAGCGTTTCCGGGAGTGGCTGCGTAAGGGGCCCACCAGGAGTTGGTTGGGAACTATCTGATTGTTAGAAGAGATTGTTCTCTCTCTACCCACATTGTATATCGTGCACTTACTGGAGGCTTGAGGCCTGCAAAGAATGACGCTACCGGAGGAGCATCGTTGGCGATTGAACCACCAGGAATGCCAAGAGGAGAACTGGTCGAGATGGGCGGGAAGATGGCACGCTTTCCGAAGCTGTTCAGGTGGTCATTGTCGACCCAAGCGCTTGGCAAAGCGTTGACGATGGCCGCAGAGGCGAGGAGGAGTGAGCCGATCATCTTGAAAGCCCGTATAAAGCTCGAGAGAGGAGAAGATCCGCTTGACGACTCTCAAAAGACTCGGGAAACCTGATGAGGGAGCAGACGTTCTTATAGCATTTCCCTTTCCCTGACAAACCTGAGGCACGCGGCGTTTGGGGATGGATGCTTTACTTCGCGGAATCTCGTCAATGAGATCTGAATAATGATGATGATAACGAGTAGATTGATTCCGTCACTTTTTCTTTCTCGGCCGAATTCAATCACGCTCAATTGACCGCGCAACCTGCTGCGGGCAACACAAGGTGGCGCGATGGATTACCACTCTACCCCACGGGGGGGGCTGCATCTTCCCTCCAGAGTGCTTTGTTGAGCATTTTGCGAGTTTATTTGTCTGGGAGTTCATGTTCTGCCCCGGATCGTTCCCACGTTGACAGCGTGTCTGTGCTCGGTGTCTTCACCATCGGGCCGAACCTCATAGGGCCCAGGAGTTTGTTTTGAAGAAGCTTGTTGGTCGTTGTCTGGAACGTGGGGAGAAGAGTAGGCAACATGATGCCATCCTTAAGACGTCTTCCGTATAAGTCAATTGCTGATAATAATGCCATGGTCCTGTTCTGAACATGCAATCGTATTTCATCGAATAGATCTCTGCGCCCTTTGGAAATCCACAACATGAATGGTTCAATGCCCTTTGTGAAGATGATGAGACATGCCTCTTCTGTTTCTCTCCCCCCCCGTAGTGTCGCATTGGTTTCGGCTACGACATCCAGCAACCTCCATGTGGTATAGTCTAATGTATAGAGCGGGACATTCGGCACAACTTGCAACTCAACACACTCGCACTTGTCACGAATCATAGTCTTTGCCCGTTTTCCTGTCATTACCCACGCCCGCTGCTCAAGTTCGGCCCCATACTGGAAGGATTTTCTTATTACCCAACTAGGAAGCTCCCCCTGTTCATCTTACAGCAGGGCAGAACCCCTGCAGGTTGGGCACCGTTGGCTGATCGCCATGAGGATCCAGATAGCCGAGGCGTGGTTCAATCATGTAAATACCATGGCTCAGACTCAATGAATGGGGAGGAAAATGAAAAAAAGGTCAACAGCAAGGCATGTTCTGCAAGAGTGTTTGGTGGACTAATTCTTCCGCGCCTCCGCGACTCCAAGCATTTGGGTCACGAGGTGGGAAAAACAGTGGCCATCCCCAATTGTTTCACATTCTTATTAACCTTCCCCGCACATTTGGGGTATTAAAGTAGTGGAGTTGCCCTCAAAAAATCTGCTGTATCACGCTGTCAGACAGTCGGCTCCGCATCTCCCCGCAAAGAGGGCCAAACCCGGATCCTGGAGTCTGGGGTATCGAGGGCAATGACGCGTGAAGGAAATGTTCGGACGTACAATGTAGATGAGAGAGAATGCACGCGAATGCCCTCAAGGGATCCACAAACCAGCACAGCTACAATAGCCACACACCACTTCTCCTCGTCCATGTCCATATAGCAAACAGACACTTATTACTCGCGTGATAATATTCTCTCAAATAAACTTGGATGCGGCCCCTTCCAACATGAGGATACCATAAGCAAACACACCCTTATCGGCTTCTGCATCCGATTCTGAGCATGTCATCGGGGAGTGGCGGGTGTTTTGTCTGATGTTTGAGCAATGCCGCCAATGGCATTGATCGACAAGGTAAATGCCACGAGACAAGAGAGACAGACCTTTCTCCACCACGTCCTAGATTTGCCTTGCCGAATGCCGGAAATATCGCGACAACTAATACATGATTCCATCATCACCATGCCCTTTAGCACACACTCGCCCACCACTTGAACTTCTCGGATGGAGGATCCGGGACTCCGACCACGGTATGATCTGCAATATTTGGCGGAATTTCTGTAGAATAGGTGCAAGCAATCGACTAAACTCTCCGAAAGGCTCCTGCTACTACTCACGAGAGTCACCCAAGCGGCTTGGCCTTGTTGTAGGTAAAATAGCCTGAATATCCAGTACCAAACGTGGGGAACCAGGGGCAGAACCCCGGCATGTGCTACGCCCAACTACTGCGAAAGGGCCGACTCCGATGGAGAATTGCACTTTAACATACGGTCCTATTTAATCTTGCTAAGCATGATGCGATTTACGTGTAAATGGCTGAGGCCTTGGTGCAAAAACCATTCCATCCAAACCCCTGGTAAAGCCGTCAGGGTGGAAGATATGAAGGAAAGAAAGGAATTTGTAACACGAATCATGATAGTTACGAATATCGAGATAAGGAGAGAGACGCGGTAAGCCATTCTATACTCAAGTCGATGGTGATATTTAGGCATTGTTCCCTTGAAACTGATCACTCTTCATGCAAACCCATGCCATCCTTTATGTCTATGACATCTTCAATCGAGCATAGCATTCGGAATGCATGTAGAAAGTCACAGACTGATTACTCATTTCCCTTCACTATGGCATTTGCCAAAAAGCATTTGGCTCATCCTGACTGGGTCTTACTCTACCACTTCGCATTAGGTTATAGGTAAACACAATCATCACAAGCGCTGTCTATACGGTTTTTGTTTCTTACCAAAACATGGATGCGTGTAAAAGATGATGCTGACAATGTGATGGAGAAGCTTTACGAATATAAAGTTGCTATTGCTTCTCTAGATCATAACTGAACAATGTTTGAGATCGATGCTACCTTTACCCGCCAACATCTTGATTGTATTTGCCGTGTTATCTTTAGATCCTCTCGTCGTTCTACCACACCGCTTCCATACCCTATACACATGATGCAGAAGGTTTTTTCGTAGTTTACCTTGTTTAAGGGGTCGCAGGAAGAGAAGAGAGTTAATACCTATGATTTTGAAGGGTAGAATTATGAATAGGCGGGTTTTAATTAACATCATCTGGGGCATCAAAAGGCTAGAAACTCCAACATGAAGCAATATTGTATGTTTCGGTTACTCGGCAGACGCCTAATGCGGATACCACAGGTGCCTAATGCGTAACCTACACCGCCACCTATCAATAATATCTTCACACCATCACCTTCTCCAACGTTTCATCCCATATTTCAACCCCCTCTTTCACTCTGTATCCGGTCTTATCTGATATTGGCAGTCTATAATGGAGTCGCCAACAGAACCGGCGGGATTTGACGCTCTTCCTTCCGAACTCCTCCTTGACATTCTCAAGCATCTTGAGGATCTTCCTTCTTTGTATACCATCTTAATTTCATCTCCCAAGGCGTATCGAGTATTCAGTCAGTTCGGAATTGAGATTCTTGAGGAATTATTGAGCAGTGGAAACGACTCGTTTTATGTGATCCCCACCCTAAGGGCCATAATCCACCTCCGACAATGGACTCTTCGGAAGCGATCTCGCCTTAGTCTCACAATGATCAAACGTAAATTGATCAGGACTGAGTATAACGAAATTATCCCGTCTATTTGCGATGGGATATCCCCACATGATCTCCCACGCGCATCATCTTCTGCGAGGCGAGTAGTCTTTCTGGCTAGGAAAATAGCATGTCTATCACACGAGGCTCTGATCTACTATCGAAACAAAGTCTCGTCACTCACCCTTATGCATCAAAGTGGGCCGAAAAGGGCTTATATAGAGGGTGAGGAAATTCCATGGCGGCAGCAACATCAAGGCCAGCCGTATAAGCCTCAAGACACTGGACCGGCTGATTGGGAAGAGACCCATCGAATGATGCGCGGTTTTTGGAACCTACAACTTATTATGGATATCAAAAATGCAGCAAGTAGGGGTGACTTGGGCTGGTCTGATGAAGACGTTCAAGAAATCCTAGGCATGAATGCTTCCGACTTTTGTTCCAAGGAGTCCGACTACACATTCCATGAGATTCTTACGGCCGTTGGCTTCATTGTCGACAGAACAAGTATCGGAGACAACCCTTGCGCGCCTGATCCTCGGAATCTCCAACTTCCACCGCTACATATCGTTGCCTATTCAGGGAACGATAGGCTTTGGCCTAATCCAGAACTGATGTCGGAATATGAGGATGTGGGGACGTCAGAGTATATTGATCATTATCCACGAGCTATGGTAATTTGGTTAATATACATGAGAATGCCTCGACATCCGACGGGCATTACAGGCATTCCATTTTGGCCGTATCGCGATATCGGATTCGCCCTGTGGAGCTCAGAAAGACTCGAAGCCTTGGGGTTCCCGGATCCCGACGATGACTGGGCCAGGTATTGGACAAGCACACTGCCTGGGCATTATTGGACAACATGGCGGAGCGTATTACGCAAAGACATGTTGAGGGAATTGGAGGATAGATTGGAACAAGACTGGGAACTTCATGATGAGAGGCAGATTTAGAACGCCATATAGATAAGACCTTGGAGTGGATGAAAGCGGTTCATGTTAGCTCACGCGTTCTGTCCCTTGAACACTGCCCCTTTGAGCGGTCATCTCCCCAGGCCTGCTTGTTTTTTCTTCGCATAGAAATGAAAGACTCGCATACAAGTATTTCCCAGTTCAGCTCCAGAGTATCGACTCCAGTATAGCAGTGCGGCTGAGCGTCTGTGGGTCTCGTCCCGTTCTTCCACGACCCACGAAATTGACTATTTCGCTTGGCAACGTCCAATCCGTGATGGCTATTCGAGACTTGCATTCCATTCGCTGTCTGTGGCTGGGACTTGGGCGGTGATGGGCGATGGCTAATGCGCAGCCCTATCTGAAAACTTAAGCTTATGTTTATGCATTTCGATAGAGACCATGTTCAAATGCAGCTTGATCTGCTGGGAGGCGTCTTCTAGCCTCATGGTAGTCTGCGCCATTCTTCTGCGGCGACAGGTCTAGCGGCTTGATAGTTGCATCGAATTGCATCCAACCACCGGCTTTGCCTGTCCGCTTCGCTGTCTTCCCGTCTCTTGGATCAGTTGAGAAGATGATGTGTCCAGCAATAACGCAGTGGAAAGTAACGCGATGAAACTTCTTGGCATTGATACCCAAGGCGTGTCTTTTGCCTTGTATACATGCTGTCTTGCCTTCACCTACTTTGTCCATTCGCCATGATGGCGCATCTATTGATACCGGTGATTCACCAAATCTACTGCCAAAAGGAACAGCTGACCGCGACTATAAACGCCTCATGCATTGCTTTTCATGCGAGTAATGCGAATAGCGCGCTGCTGTTCGCCAGTCTTCTCTTGCACAGCCCACGACTAGCAACATGTTAGCCCAAGGCATAAACAAACAAACCGGCTGAGAGATAATGTCCTTGTCCGTTCCCAACCTCACGAGTATAATAAACACTTACACCCTGCCCCCTGAGGTCGCAAGCATGAGTTAGTAGCACCTTACTCACAACGCATCTTCAATATGCGTCTCTTTTTGACAAATCTACTTCTCACGCTGGCCTCGCGGGTGTGGGCTCAGCGTGAGGTCTCCGGTACAACTGGCGATGTGGACTGCCTCACTTTCTGGACACCCTTCGCCTTTGACGGCGGCTTTGGAGAAGTCGTCGAGCAGCTTAGACACCAGAAATGCCGTGTCATGGAAGGCTACCCGACATTCATCGGCACCCAAGCGGTAACCGTTGTCATGACCCGCGAGTGGGAAGCCTTATACGGAACCACCTCTGAGCTCAAGGGCGAGGGCTTCGCGCCGGCGTTTAAGGCCATGCTGGCCGAGTCCTTTTACCGTCCCTTGCCTATCTATGAATCTCTCAGTCCTACCTTCGCTGTACCTCCGATCGTGCTCATCTTTACGGATAAAGATGAGCCCGCAGGCTTGACAACTGTCATACCAACTGGTGGACCATGCCTGATCACTGCCTACACAGCGTTCAACGGCTGGGCATTCACACTCGACCCGATCATGAAGCAGTCCATCGCTCACGAACTCTACCACTGCTTCCAGTTTGCGTCCACTCCCGAACTTTCTCTTGGATGGGTTGCGGAGGGTTCTGCTGAATACTTTAGCAACGTCGCCTTCCCTCAGGTCGATCACGAGTGGACTCGCGAGCTGACCAGTGCCCGAGGCTATGACCCGAGCACGCCGATCTTCGACCAGGCACGCCCAGACACAGCTGAATTGTGGTTCCAAGCACTTGAAGCGACAAGGGGCCCCGTCTATCTTCACAACTTCATGCTCAACACCCCAGGCGGCGACGTCAAGGCTTCAGAGGCCAGTCGTCTTTCGAGCATAAAGGGTTTCGTGGATGACTTCTTCCAGTTTGCAGTGCAGTACACGGCCCCCAAGACATTTGCGTCCTCCCAGTCCCAGTACCCGACGCTCATTCGGGATACGAATGGACAGTACCGTCCTGTTGCCAACTACCCTATGCCCCAGGCCGTGGTATTGACAACGCAGGGGAAAGGCAAATCGGGTTCAGCGAAGCTGACGACCAAGCCCTTCACCATCACGCAGTTCACCTTCTCCGTTGATCCTGGCCAGCAGATTGCCTTGTGGGCGGAGTCGAAGGGAAACCAACGCTTGGCATACCGACAAGGCTGGGAAACATTCTGGAGCGAGCTCCCCAATTCTCCCGTCACAAGCGCAGCGGGCACACTGGTCGTTCCGTGCAAGGACGAGCAACCCGTTGAAATTGTCATCCTGTTCATCTCTACAAACGCCAAGGGTAGCGACGATGTCACGATTCACGTCACTCAACAATCGTCGGACGACAAGTGCAAATGCAAGTCAAACAAGCTCAAGCATCGTGGCTTGCAGGAGTGCCACAAGCCGGAGCCGACCCCTGTGCCCGTACCCAACGGCTCTTGCGGTCCAGACTCTGGAAATGTGGTTGATCCTTGCTTAGACGGCGACTGGACTCTGGATCTTCCTAGCACTCGAGAGCTCATGCTCAAAGCATTCGCCAGTGTTCCGTTATCTATCTCCTCCTTGCAAGTCACTGGGCTTGGGACGATACATATGGACGAGTCTAACTCCACTTGGACCTACAAGGGCCTCAAGATTGACACCGTAGCTGAGGATCTTGCCGTCTCCGTAGTCGTCAATGGCGCCTTTGAAGCAAATTTCTATGTCAAGAATAGTGCCAATGGGTCCGGAAGCATATGCATGGTTGTGACATCCGGAGGGGGGACTGCTGTTGCCACCCAGGAGCTTATCGGCACATTTACCCTTCCCCTCACGGGGCCAAATGGATTCTCGCCATATGGGATGGATGTTCAGTATACATGTGAAGAGAAGCGGCTTACTCTGCAGGGTACCGTGAACAGCGCGTCATCTTGGGGGCCATTTGTATATAATAGGTAGATCAGGATTTGCTGGGTTTTGTAGTAGCAGGCGATAGGCATATTAGACTTCTTCTTAGAGACGTTTAGGTAACATGATAATTTATTACTACTGTATTCTCGCCATTAATTTGGCATTAATGGAAGATAAATAACCAAAGTGTCCACCGGTATTTGACTTCATACTGAGGTAATACTTGATGCAGCACTTTACATGCACTTATTATATGAATAGCAATTTATAATTCTCAGATATAGACGACAACGGAGGCAGTAAATAGAAACAAGAAGATTTTCCAGGCGTAAGAGGAATCATGAGTAACAATAGATCCGAAGCTATCTGCTGTATTTGACATTCCAGTGTTTATTTCCTACTCATTGCCCCTGCCTCTTCTCTTTTTATGTCATCTACCTCTCCATCTTTATTCCGAGACCATATCATCTGGAATACAAAGACTAATGCAAACGTGACCACGATCATGGGCAGCAGCAAAACGATGAACTTCCAAAATTCCGACGACATGGCCATATGACCAGACTTGTTTTCAACCAGCAGTTGTGAGCTAAAGATGCCCTGAAAGTTCCGGTTAGTCCAGTTCAAATGTACAGCCTCTCTCAAGGGTCGCGTTTGGGGCCATACTACTAATAGCGATGCCGGCAGATATAATGTTGCCACCAGCGTCAATGCCCGCACGTTATTTCCAGTCTTTTGTTCAATCTCATGCTCTTTCTCGGCTGTAACAGCTATATTCATCATGGTTTTGAGGGATGCTTCATTTGCAATAGCACTCCTCAAAGAAGTATTTCCTTGGCGTCGCTCAAGAATGTCCCGCAGCTGGTCATTCTCGTCAGCAGATGCATATCGTATCGCAAGGTGGAATATTTCTGTGGAAGAAGTGTGAGCAGACCAGAATAGCAGTGTCTATAGCGCGCTGTTGAAGATTTTTGATCGATTTCTTGTGATAATTTGCTTCAAACAGGTAGTCGTCTAACTCAAGTAGCATTGTCTCCGTGATAATATCTCCTAACCGAGGCGGTCGAACATTTTCTATGAACCCCTTCAATCTCTCTCCAAGAAGAATTGCTGAATCAATGGTGGCGACTGCTTTAATCAGCTTGCGGTGAAAGCGCTGAAGGTTTTGTCTATCGTCGAATCCAAGCTTGTAGTCATCCGGATCGGGGTAATCGACTTCTGAGAAGAAAGATTTGCCTTCCTATGATGTGTCAGAGATCTAAGCTGCGCCAGATAAGACAGAGTCGGAATTTGTAAAGAGATAAGACGCCGCTGCTGCATACATATTCTTCAAGTTTAGCCCGCTGAGCAGCGACATAGTCGCTCCAGTTTGCCAGTGAGAATGTCAGTATTGTCAGATGTAAAATAATGGAATGAACATCTTGCAGCTTCTTGTGCTTGGAGATCGCAATGAACTTCTCTTCCAAAACGGCCTGAAAGTGTTGAGGCGGTTTGATCAACACCCAAACAGACTTCTTTGCTAAAGCATTGAATTGCTGATAGATGCCCATTTGCCTTGGCGACCAAGGATCTCCCATATCTCGATGGTTTTCCTCAAAAAAACGAATGGTGTAGCATATTTCTAATATCCCATTGTCACGATTCTCTCCACCTTCAAGAACTTGAAGCTACTTACGATAACCCTCCTCTAACATTGACCTTCTGAAATGGAAATTACTCCAAGTGTTGTCTTCATCTTTGTTGCGCATGCCAAAAGCTTGAACTGTTTCTAAAAAGTGAGGGAATATGCTATGAAGGGACATGATCCTTTCGAAGGTGTCCTTTCGCGCTCGGAGTCGATCCCGGGAATGTGCTTGAGGAATGATACTATTTGCGATTTGGTTTGTGGTCAGTATACCTTTTTTTATATGATATAGCATTTTGGTAGAAGAATTATATTGGCACCATAATAATACCGTATATCTACTCACTAGAAGACGTCCCTGGGCTCTATGTCTATCTTCAGCTGGTCCAGATTATATGTAGACAAGCTATATTTGGCTATGGCTAGAGTAGATACGTAGGAATTAGATAAGAAGGATAATAAACTTTCATTAATCTATTGAAATCAATTCAGGAAAACCCACCGACTTGAGAAGTGTCTGCCTCACCAGGCTGCGTTAACAGCCAGACTTCGATCTCATCCGAGCGGCTTGTAAACAAAAGGGATGCGCGATTCGATAATCTCTGGTACATCCTCGTAACATCGCAGCTCCACACAGCTTCATCAATTCGTGTCGCCATGTTGGACTCCTAAGTCAGGCCGATATGTAATAATGTTTAAAGATGGTGGGCGCTATAAGGAAGACAACGGAGGGGACGTTCAACAGTTGAGTGGCTGTGCAACATGCAGGAAACCGGGTAATAGATATTAAGAAGCCAAGGATGAACGTAGTGTGCTTCCGATACCACACCGACGGCCGTCGATGTATGGTGCGTGGTTTTGAGGGCCCACCCCAGTATATTAACATGTGGGAGCCCGACGGCATTGGGCATAACACCATTACGAAGTCTACCGCAACTGCAGGGATATGCTGTCCCCCAATATGCAATCATACCTCGTATTAGAGCCGCAAAGCAAAGACATCAAAAATGTATATAACAACTGCCGCTAGACAGCATCGACCGTGATGGCATGGCCTAGACCCCACCCGCATTCATTTTTCTTCAACCCCTGCTATCGCACATCCCTCAATGGACAAGACAGCGCTTGTGAAACAGGAGCTCGAGTCTCAATACATTGATTTGAAGCAACTCGCATTAAAGTTGAGAGAACTATTCCCTAACACCAAGTGCAAAGTAGTTGTAAGTGTACAACCGGCTCCCGTTTGATCATTACAATACCGCTACCCTAGAGCAAGTTACTAATATTGCTTTACTCGATACTTGAAGCCAAAGGGAGACGACGTTACAATTATTTACGTGCCACGAATCCTAACTGAGGTAACCATGTTCTTTTATACCTAATGTTCGAGGCTATATTAATAAGATATAGGAGGAAGAGATGAGCTTCATGAATGTGACCCTTTAATTGTATAAACAACGGTATGTGGTTGCTATATCAAGTTGACTTACAACCAAAGCTATGTTATCCTAGAAGTTAACACCTCAGAATAGAAAATTGTACTTCCTTCTCCAAGTAAAACGATCCATCTTCTTTATTAAGCCTCATCTAAATATTCTTTAGAGATTGAGAGAATCCATACGCAAGAATCATGGCTCAAAGCGGGATAGAGACACTACAAGAGGAGATCAGGGAAAGGCAACAGGTGAATACGGATAACATCAAATTTGTGCCCTATTCTTGGCTGAAAGAACTCTTAAAGACGGAGAGGATCGTGAAAGTCCTGGGGAGTACCAGCATTGAGGAAGATGAGCGCCCTTTTGTGGCCGCAACGGTGCGTGGTAGCGGTCTACGCATCTTCGCTATCTTGGTGCTTATGGGCGAACCGGGCCTTGTCTACAACTTCATTCAATGGGACCAGTATGTGAATAAGGACCACCTTGATAACATGCTCCCACTGCGGAAGAAACAATTGAAGGAGTTCTTCGGCGTAACGCGGCTCAAGGAGGAGCTGGCCGAATTCATGAAGGGAAAGGAGCCAACGGAGTGCAAAGGAAACCCAGAGTATAAGAGGCTGAACCGGTTAATCAAGGAGCGCGAAGAGTGGGCTGGGGACTTCAAGCTTACGCAATATATGTTTTTGAGCCCAACCTTCCCGCAGGCGACGCCGCATCGAATCGTTTCTGACTATATGCGACTGCCCTTTCTCTCTCGAAAAGATGCAAACGCCAAAAAGAAGAAGACGAAGGATCAGCCACCGGGTGGGAACTTTGGGTTCGTGTTCAAAGAGAGATTACCTCCGCTACAATACGGCTTTGTTAATGATATAGTAAGTCAAGATGCCATTGTTTCTTGCAGGTCACCTCTTGGGTAGGGTATACATGCTGACCTCTGCTTCTTTTATATCTATAGGGATTGACTCTTGTTAGAAAGGAACTAAAATCGCGAAGCGACGAAGCTTACAAGAGCGAATTGCGGTGTCTTCGTCTCCTGAACCTTGTCCGGCATCCGTGTATCTTGCAACTCTACGGTTCCTACACCCACAAGAAGCAACACAACTTCTTATTCCGAGAAGCAAATGGTGGGGACTTACATGATTTCCTCGCCAGGGAGAGCAGACCCATGGAGTTTGAGAGTGATGAAGCATTCTACCTCGCTCTTTGCGGGCTCGTCTCGGCACTGGACCAACTTCATGATTATTGCAATGAAGAGCTTAATCTCAGTATGATTGGATGTCATCACGATCTGAAACCGCGAAATATCCTCATCGACGGCGAAAAATTTGTCCTCGCTGACTTTGGGCTTTCAACTATGACGAATATGGCCGAGGGGGAAGAGTTGAAGATGCTAGCTCAAGACAGGGATCAGTATTTCGCAGCGCCAGAGGGCATGGACTACTTGACTTTGGACAAGCATGAACTCGGTCCGTCTGCGGATATTTGGTCCCTGGGATGCATAATTGCTATTGTCTTAACATACATGAAGCAGGGACCCCAGGGTGTTGCCGAGTTTGCGAACCAGCGCCTTGTGCTCATCACTGGAGGCATCATTGATCTAGAGCTCAAGGCATTCCATGATGGTCTTGGTTCCATCAACCCGGCAGTTGTGACATGGTTGGATAAGCTCAAAAACGATATTATCGGTGGCTCCAGGGGTTCTCTTGGCCAAGAAGGTGAATTGGTTGCAACAGAAACGCCTGCGGATGCCGACCTGATTCATCTTATTCGAAACATGCTCACCATCGAACCCTCCTCACGACCAAAGACGGATGAAGTACTCCGCCGTCTACGATTAATCGCCCTCAAAAAGATGGCCGAACCAATTAAGATCAGCTTTGGCAAGTCACCATACGCCTCCAACCTCGAATTTGTCATCGAGCGGCAAGTCTTCCTCGAGTGGTTTAAACGCATCGACCAGGCAAAGCAAAAAGACTACCAGATTATCGCTACAGATGAACTTTTCATGCAAGCACATGGTGCCCTGCGCCGGATCATAGAGGAGATTGATGCCCTGATGGAGGCAGAGAATGAATATCCGTTGTTCTCGAGACTACGTCGCCTCAACGAACAATTGATCTCAACTTTGGATATGACCAGCAGGAGAAGTCTACGCAGAATGGTGGAGCTGAACATAATGCCCACTGCAGCCAGGCTAATTAAGTCGTTGGAAAGTGTTGATGACTGGACTTTAGTTGATGTCGTAGACGATGAAGTTGAGGATTCAAGGGCTCTCGTTTCTGAAATTGCTGGTCTACTACAAGGAGGCGAAAAGAATGGCCCGAACTCAAACCTTCTCACCCTCCTTGCGGCCTCTCATGTTAACAAGCTGATCAAGAACTCTAAAAGCCCTATTCCGAAGCTCAAGTCCAGCCAGATCACTTTGGACTCTAAGGGCGACATGGCAAAAGAGACTCCAACCTTTCGACTAGGAATACTCGCTTCATCTGACGACCCCAAAGCATCCAAGGTCGACGTTATCGTTGAAGAAATGGAAATTGGACCGGATTATGCAAGCAAAGACATCAGCTCTCTACTCTTTCAACGCCTGGAGAACGTTCTTGCGCTGTCCTCCAGGGCTACGTCCATGTTTCGGGCCTTAACCTGTAAGGGCATCTATTACAACGAGCGTCAGAATAGCATTGGGCTCGTGTACAGTTATCCAGATGCTCCCGTAAATAGGGCTATGTCAAAGGGAAAGAAACCCAAGGTCTTGCAACTTGCAGAGGTGCTGAGGAAGTACGGAGAGCCAGTGGACTATGATCAAAACCAGATTGTCAGCATCGACGAGAGGTTCAGACTTGCCTATAACCTAGCGACTGCAGTATTCGAGTTCCATAAGATCCGATGGCTTCATAAGAACATCTCATCCTTTAACATTATCTTCTTTGATATAGAAGATGATGGAGATGAAAAAGATGCCTCCACAGCCCCTCGCAAGATCAGTCTCGCTTCGCCATCACTCATCGGCTTCTCTCACAGTCGACCCGAAGATGCGTACAAGTACTCCAATAAACTGTACAGCAGCGATGAACTGCTCTACGCCTTCCACCACCCCAAATATGGCGGGACTGATGGCAACTTTACACCCTACCGCACCGAGTACGACTATTATAGTCTTGGGCTTGTCTTGCTAGAGATAGGCTTATGGTGGCCCTTGGAGACAATCATGTCTTCAATAGACGCTGAGCTCTCGAGAGAAGAGAAACGACTACAGCTACTTAGCAGCTTCGTGCCATTCTTGGCTGGCTCGATGGGCGAAATTTACGCCGAGGTGGTCAGGGCCTGCCTATCTGACCAAGAAGATGGGTTGGGAAGAGCGGGTGGTAGTGTCGATGAGAACTTTGAAAGACTTGTGGTGACGCCTTTGGAACATTTCTTGATGAACTGACCTTCGATTCTCAGATGGAGCGTGTTTAGAAAGGGCTGTTGGGAGAAATAGTTATGGATGTATGCGTTCTTATTCTTGTCTAGGGAACCCTTCCTTGTTGTAATTCTCTATTCAGAATATGATCACAATGCGCGAAGCCATTCGTCTCATTTGTATTAGAGATTGCGCCTCATGTCTACGCCTCATTTCTCTAAAAAGCACTGCGTCGCTGTAAATTTAGACCCCTATCAAGATGACTCAAGTGAGTCCTCAATCTTTGAAGTAGAAGAATGATCCTCCGCTAAGCTGACGTGACGCATTTCTGAAGCCCCAGAAACCTCCTACAGCTCTCCTCTCAAGGTTCACGACACCCTGATACTCCCACCCCTGTTCAAAGCTGCCCTCCACCCGGAAGTGACGCAACATTACCTTGCCCAATGTATTTACAAAGCCCCTGATAATCCAATCCCCCAAGTCATCTTTTGCTGTTCCTTCAACCTTTACAGAGTTTTCGCCCTCCACGTCCTCATAATCAGTTTCGGACATCGCTTGTAGATGCAGAATCCTAAGACCGGTTGGATCTTTCCGGTCGCCGCCGTTTTCGTACAGATACGAGCCTTTCCACTGCCCATTCAACCAAGTCGCCAGATCTTTTGTGTCTTGAAAGAGTGGTGGATCTGATATATCGACTGGTTTGTTCCCACACAGAGCACGGTGCTCCTCTAGTATGGCGGTAATCTTTGATAGACTGGCCCTTTTGGACACGGCGATAGTTTTATCATAATGCAGTCCATTTCTCGCATTTCTTGCAGTCGTTAAAACAAGAAGTTCGACAAGAGGAGTCTTTGATTCATCCATGGCTCGACGAATCGCAGAGCCTGCCATGCCTCCAGTCGCGCTGAGCCCTTCCCATTCAGCAGACCCCAAACCCCAATTGATATCATGTATGACTTCTTCCAAGCAACTTTCAGCTTCACGGTCAAGGTTAATCGTCGACCTTTTACCAGCTACCTGAGTTTCTGAAGAGATATACGCGTGTGAGGATGTCGCATACATAATTTGGGCAGACAGTAGATCTGGAATCTTGGGGAACATCCGTGGATCGGGATATGGACTGGCTGGCTCCAGAACTTCTACTCTCAACAAGTCTGAGAGCTCAATGGGAGTAAGAGCAGGAGGTACCATCTCATTTGGTCGCCACGGCATCTTCTTTAGGACTCCTATGATCTTGGGCAAAAGCTCAATGGGTTCGTCAAATTCCTCCTCGACCGTCAGTATCGCTAAACGGGACAATGTTGTCGATAATAACACCCCATTTTGAGGCCCAAACTTGAACTTGAGCACCTCTTCTGATTCCTTCAAAACATCCACGGCATCTGATAAGCTGCCTATTGATAAGAGAGCTGTCGTAAGCTTATATCGTAGTTCATGTAACACGGGATCCTCCATGTCCACTACCCTCTTCATTTTCCCGAGTACGTTTCGTTTAATCTCCGCTGCCCTCACTGCATCACCCTCGCGGAACAAACGATCCGACTCCAACTCAGAGAGTTTGAGAGTATCAGGGTGGTTCTCACCAAGCGTCGCGATAGCAATATCTTTCGCATTTTGCAACAGCTCTGCCGCCTCTCTAAGATTCCCTTGGGCCGTTAACAAGTTGGATACGCCAGTGGCAAGGATTTGCGTAAGGGCATGCTGTGCAAGCCCGATTTTGGACAGGGAAATAAGAAGCTCGCGGTCCTGGTTCAAGTATTCGTCTCCATATTGGATTCCAAAGGCGGCATTACGTGCGAGACTGTAGTACACCATGGTCATAATTGTATCGCGGTGATCTGGGCCATGACTAACTTGAAGGTCTTTGATCATGCCGCCAAGAAGCTTTAATTGATGAATAGGCATCCCCATATCAGCCAAGAGAGTCGATAGTGACCATTTGAGTTGTAGGACTGCTTCGTGGGAGCCCCCAAGAGTATTTTCCATTATCTGAATCTCTTTCTCCCTGATATTCCTCATTTCATCCCAGTGACGGTGCGGATCCGAACGAAAGTTTGTTGCATGAAAGGCGGGCAAGTATATACCATTCTCATATAAAGAGCGAACGGTCTGGTTGACTATTTTTGCAGGTCCCCGGCAGGAATCAATTCGTAGTCGTAGATGCAAATCATTAATCGAGTCTTCGCCCCAGATCAGTGCTTGAGGCGACAATGACTTGGCCTCTTCCAGGAGGGCGGCAGCGTCTTGCTCATTTCTTTCATTACCAAACCCAATCTTTTTGCAAAATGCAACCTCGACACCGAGCCTAGCTCGCTGCTCAGCATCACTTGTCTCACGATACTCTTGGACTAGCTTCTCATATATCTGCTTTCGTACACGGAAATCTGTCATGCAGAGACCCTGTAGTGACTTGCAAACCTGAGACAACATGTGGTTAGTCGCAATCTACTTTTACTGAATCTACAGTTGGCTTGGAAGTTCATTACTGACCTGGAAGCTACTGGGAGTCGGAAACGAAGGCTTCTGGAGGTAATTATGTGATTTACGAGGCTCATCGGTAGGCTGGTCACTCTCTGTGGTGGTGCAGGGACGGACCTCCTCGGCACTAGCAGTATAAAGTCAGTCTTCATCCTAGACTAGCTATTCAATGAGGGCGTTCTTACTTCTCTCCACTTAGAATCTTGTGAATCATCGCAAAGTTAGACTCTAGAGATGAACCAAACGATCGCTCAGCGGGTTTGTATGCGAGAGATGCAGCAAATAGTTGGCGCAACATGGCCCTGGACCCTGAATCCTCCATCTCATCTACAATTTCCATAGCATAGCTTCTCACTCTGTTTTTTGCCTGATCCTTGACGTTGTATTCAGCAAGAAACTGCAAGTCCGGATGCTGAGATGAAGCCGAGCTTCCTTGGGGACGCCCGCTCACTATGCTTGACAGACGCGACCACAGGGAAACGCTGTGTTTTGGTAGTTGCTTGCCAATCTCGCTAAGCCTTTCTCTGAATATGATCCACAAACATATCATTCCAAAGGAGTAAAGGTCCATCAACTTAGCTTGTTCAAGTGTGTAGCGCTCAGATCTGTCATACTCTGGGGCTATCCAAGGTTCAGTACCGCCAAGTCGAAGAGACTTGCTGGACGCAAGCGCAGAAAAGCCAAAGTCTGCTAGCTTCACAACAGGACCTTTGAATACGAGCGCATTTTCTGGCTTAATGTCCCCATGAATTATATCTGCAACGCCAGGTATTAGATATATTGCTCACCCCACGTAGAATGAATGCAAGATTTACCGTTTTGGTGAACAACCGCAAGTGCTGAAGCAAGATCGGCACATATGCCAATTCTCGCCGCAAGATCCAGGTCCTTGCCCTCGCCTACCGTCATGAACTTGCGGAGATCATTATGATGGGCTTTTTCGAAAATCATCACCGGCCATACATGCAAACTGTTACCGAACATCCAACCTCTCTTCATATACAGTTCCCAACTAACAGCAAGTAACTGCACAATGTTTGGGTGCTTGCGTATGTCAGGGTGTCCTAGTGCCATTATTTCCGAGCAGATCTCCCGAAACGCCGCATCATCTCCCATATTATTGCTCCAAGACCGACTGCCTAGCATTCCAGGCTCTGCTATTCTGGTCTTAAAGGCCAAAATAGTGTCGAGGCTTTGTTGTGTCTGCACCACCACGGCCTGACCACCACGGCCCAGTATGCCTTGAGCGATGATAGGTGAAACATCAGTCACGTCAATTTGGCATTTCTGTACACAAGCGAGGTAAGTCAAAATATTGTATTTGACCTCACCCTTCTCTTTGTCGGACGAGGCGGCTGGTGGCTTGCTTTTGCCAAGTATTATGGGCAGAGTATTGTCCACTTGTTTGCCCAGGGGAGGCCTGGGACGAGGGCGCTGACGAGCTGGCGGCATGCTGGTGTTGGTAGAGTTGTTTTCTTCCCAGATTTTGGGATGTAAGGATAAAATGTGTGTCTTGAATTCCTGCCAGCTTCCAAACTAAAAACAGCAAAGACAGAAACAAAAGATGCAGATAGATTTTGCATGCCTTGATTTGGCAGCAAGGCAATGCTGAGTAAGGGCGTTGGGCATAAATCTTGGCAGAACAAACCCATTTCAACTGTCAAATAGGCTGCAGTCGCTGTTAACAATGTAACTCCTCGCCATACCAAACTTGAATTATATAAGCATCTAGACTCTCGTTGTTGGATCACCATGCCAGTTGGAAGTGAATCGCTGTTGTGATAATGCTACCTGGAGCAACTTATTGATGGTAGGGCGGGTTGCATGAAGAGGAAATTTAGTTTCGATTCTAATCATGGCAAAGGACGGCTGTTCACTATAGAAAGAATTGACACAAAAGAGCATCTTCTGTTCAATGCTTCGCATTACTAGTATCAAGGTTCTATAAAACCACACAACCCCAGGTAATGTTAATCAGATCAGTGGCAGTGATCACCAAAGCCTCAGGCTTATAGAATTGCTCAATGTTACCCGGGACTTGTAAGAGGTCGTCTATGCTTTTACATGCGTGATGCTTCTTTTCAATCCCACGAATCAGTTGTATCCTTCTTTACGGGGAATAAAGGGCCTGAATGAAGTTCTCTGCGGCCTATATGGAACCCTTCGGATATACCAGCCGTCAAGAATAACTTTGGGATTGATCAGCTCTCATGGTCCGCTGTGTGATACTGAATACAGCACCCGACCAGGGGTGGTTCGCCTTGATATGCATTCACTGGCTGCCTTGCACAATCGCTCGTATTATAATCCCGAACACCCCCACCGTTCTGATAAGCATGTTTCGGCATAACGGCTAGTTGTGCGAGAAAAGACGCATCAGAAGAGAAATGAGGCAACCAATATTAATGTAGGTATGCCCAATGTGTCTCTGAATTTATATGTTTATTGGCTTCAATAGTTCCAATAGCCCGCCTCGTTTTCCCTTAGAAGCGTATGAATACGCACAAGGGGCGAAGCACCCCCACGCAGAAACAAGTCTCATTTTGTCAATGAGACAAACTTGACATTTGCTTGCTCGTGCTAGCATTTCGAGATTGGCATTTCCCTACCGAGATAACTGGCATGCATTTATTATTGTCTCCCCTATTTGGCTCTTGTTCGCAGCGATAGCTTACTGTATTGGTTTTGGAAGCGGAAATCCATCACTTTTGAAGGGAGTTATCTTTGATGGCATAGTACTTCTAGCGGAGAGCTTCTACTATTCATTACTTGGCCTACGAGACGGTATCCTGAGCTTGATTCGGGAAATGCTGTCGGTCTGGTGGGAGTGGGAATAAGGAGGCTCTGCCGTGCGGCTCCAAATACGGGGCCCAAACGGTCGCCTTCGCCACTGAGCATGTCGTCGAATGGGCGCTGATGTGGCTTCGGGAAGAACACTGTTGGAGCTTTAACTCCGTTGTGTTCATTTACCGGCATGGCCCCCATGTCGCTCGGCGGTGAAGTGGCTTGCATAATGCATGCGCTGGTCAGCAGCATCTCACACCTCGCCATTGAGCGCCGGCATGATATGCATGGATGCCTTTTAAGAATGTTAGACGGACAAGTGTCAGAATAATGCGGCTGCCTATACGGAGTACCGACATATTATCCTTGCCCCAGTGAATATTTGACATAACATCAACGTTCGGGGCCCTACTCCGTAGCCGGCTGAACATAAAATAGACAATACTTCACAGTGACCAAAGAACGGAGGAGGATTTAAGCCAAACACGCACATTATAGAGAAAGTATTTATTGGCATTAGTAGGTAATTAATGCGCATAGGTGTGTGTACTACCTTTTGATGGCCCACGAAGCGGCCAGGTCTACTGGTGGATTCAGAATGGGTGTCTAATGGTAATATCTCGCCTCACTTGGAGTAGGAGCCATGCTATTGGTGAGTTGACGTTGATCATATATACACACCGTGTTCTGCAAAGACGGTGGCATGCGGAGGCCAAAAAAAGCGTTACATCAGGAAGAGATCAGCACATACTAATGTGTAACGCTTTTTCTGACCCCCCCTTGGGTGGGTAGTTCAATACTGTTTTTACAGCCCCTGCGAGGTTAGTTAATCAGGGCTATAGAGAAGACAGTCTCGATTTGAATTTCGTCTCGGCATTTTCTGTGACTAAGAATAGATTGTCACGCTAAATACACGGCTAGTCAATCACTGACTCCATTCCCAGATATTCCTATAGCCTAACCATGGCCCGGTAGGTAGTTCCCCTGAAAATAAGTGACTTGCTACCATGCCGAGCCACCCACTCGACCACTCTAAGCTACTGACGTTGGCTGTCCCCAACCAGGACCAAAGTTCATGGGCCCAGTCGACGTATAATTAGCACCATTGTGGTTATTCTGGTTACCACCAAAATTGTTGTATTGGTGATTGTGGTCTCCAACCTGGCTGGGGTTACCCTGCACGTTGTCCTCCAATTCGGAGTCGGTCAGGGATGGAGGTAGCTCCGCCAACTCACCCTCGGCCTCGGCCAGCTTTTCAACTTGTGCCTGTGTTGCCACTTTGAACACACGATTCGCGGCCAAAATCTGCAGGTCCTTCATGATTTCAGTCGCGAGCGTCTCTACTCGAACCTTTTTGCCGATCTTGATGACTGCTCCTTGATAAATAGACTTAATTGTCTTTGATTTTGCATTTTCAGCAAGCTTAGTGAATATCTTCTGAAGCCGCTCGACCTTGTCATAGCAGGTTTTGAGAACGCCCACCACAGCCTCAGCCTCACTTTTTGACTGCTCATCGCGTGCATGCTCTTTTGCGACCGTTAGAGTCTGGACGACAAGTGGCAGCCGCTCTTTCACACTATGAAACGCGTCGGGGAGGCCATTGATATCCTTGATGTCGTCGTAGATCTCGATGACAGCCTGTGCAGTATTCACGAGATCTCGGATCAGCTTAGTAATTTCGAGAACAGACATTCTGTATTACTCGACTAGTAATTAACATAATTAGATGCTGTCTTGGAACATTTGCTTGGGTGAAGAGACCTACCGTAGCGGTACACTCGAAGACAGGTCAGGAAGCACAATTCGGGAGGGGGGTATATGGCAGTGGCAAAGATGCAAGCGAAGACGAGGGATTCCCAGAGAGTTTCTTGGTAAGCTGAAGGCTTTGCGTCGTTGGCTTGCTATTTCTTTATTGGAAAGGTTTGATCTGATAGTGAATTGCTGAAAAATGCCTTGGTGTCAATTTCTCTGTCGCCATCTCAATTTCCTTCCCATGCTTCAGCAAGCCTTTTAATATTTTCTCAGTCCAGTGAGGCTCGCAAGCATAGCCTACGACGGTTGCCTTAAGGAGGTCACCGAGGAGGACAACCCTGTAGCCAGGCATCAATTCCTTCCTGACTTTTGTGCCTTGGGCCGCGAGGAATAGTATCATTGGACAAATCAAACTTGTAGAATGCAGTTAATATTCGTTGGGCAGCATGATCGTGAAGTTCTCAAGGCATATTCCAGGGCCATAGACCAGGTCTCGATTAACGCCACTTCAAAGCAACAGGGTTTGGATCAAATCACCTGATATTTGCATGCGTGCAACCCTACAAGTATTTACAGGCAAATAAGGGCTACTTCTAGGAACCTTTTGTGGTAATGCTGCACATACTTGCCCAATCGAACAATGGATGAACGCGGCACGTCTGGTCCTGATAGGGTTACCGTATTCCGGACTCCATCCACATGCAGCGAGGCGATTGTTGTGGGTGCGGCTCAAGTAGAATGAGTGGTGGCCACCAGGGTAGCATTGGGATTTACAAATCACATAATACAAGCAATATGTGGCATGGATCGTCACCGAAGGCATACCGAAACCGGGGTAGCAATATACCGATTACCCGATGAAGAAATCTTTGGACAGGTGGTGCATGCCGTCTCCTAACCACCAAAGAATGCCAACGGCCGGAGACAGAGAGGCCAATCATGTATTCTCAAGATGCGGGACAGCAATTTGGCCACCCTGAGTGCCTGAGGTTCGCGATATGGTTCTGAGGACTTGCTTGATGTACTAGAAGTATGAGAGCGGTAAGGAAGCCTTAAATGAGACCGGTGACACCGCTTCATGAAACATAAACTCACCAAATCCCCTGAGTATATGGAAAATACACCGAGTTTGAGTCATTCTTAACCACCCTATATTCCATTTCCACTGCTAAAAATGCCGGTCCTCGCTGAGTCCAGGCCTAATGTTCCCAGGCAAGAAGGCGATAAGAATCGACAATTCAATGCCATCGGCGGCACACAAAATAATGTTGAAGGAAGCTATTATCAAGCTCATGGCGATATAATCTTTAGTATGAAACCAGACCCCTATATCCGAAAATTCAGCGGTCCATTTCTTGGCAGAGAACAAGAGTTGTGTTACGCATATGACATGAAGGATTGCTAACGGAAAACCATCAACTTAGATTCATCACAACCGAGCCGCGAAGATCGCTTTCTTGAGGTCCTTATTGGCGACCATGGTCGCATGAGGGCAAAGATTACGGCACCAGAGCCGGGCACGTGTTCGTGGATCCTTGAGGATTCAGAATTCTGTGCCTGGAAAACATCATCTGGGACTCGCCCACTCTGGATCAACGGGAACCCAGGCTGTGGCAAAAGTGTGATTTCTTCATTCATCCTGAGATCAAGACATCAATGGGTCCCCAAGCCCGAGACCACATCCGCTGAAACCGAAAAACCGAAGAAGACAATTGTTGCGGGATGCTTTTGCGACGAGGATCTAGCGCTGTCAGAGGCCTACTCGGTTCTGAGGATTCTCCTTCATGATATACTCAACGCGAATCGTGAACTTCTCAGTCATGTGATGTCTGCAGCAGAGTTCTGGCACGGATTTGACACTGCTCACCCGATTATGAATGAGGAAGCGGTTGAGTCCAAAGAGATACTGGCATCTCTCTTGGGAAAGATTGCAGCCGACCCCAAAATATCTGGGCTTTACCTCATTGTTGATGGCCAATACCAAGGAGGCAGCGATGCATCAAATCTTGGCGATTTGATCAAACAAGTTTCCAGTTATGCTAAAGAATCTCCCCCACGCTGGATCGTCTCAACACGCCTGAATGGCTTCAACGGCATAATGGAAAAAACATACACGATTGACCTGCTGAGAAAAAATAGAGCAGACATCAGCAAGGTCGCCGCGTCTCGCATGGAACGTCTCCGAAAAGCCAACTCTGCTATCACTGAATCTGTCCGCGATGCAGCTGTTCAGACCTTGATAAAGAGGGCTGACGGCATGTTCTTGTGGCTCTCTTTGGCCTTGGATCGCCTGGAGCAAGCCAAGATGATTTGGGACATTAGACACATCGAAGAGGCATTGCAGAACATCCCATATGATGTTCAGGCGATCTACGGACAGACATTTGGGAATGCTGGCCCAGAGGCGCAATCCATGATGAGATGGATATTCGTCGCTGGGCGCCCGCTAAAAATCAGCGAGATTCGGGTAATGTGTGCTATCAATGATGGCGCAAAGTCCGTCGAGGAGATTGGAAAGCAAGCTCCAACCGCCGAGGCATTACGGGAGTCAATTAAACACAGCTGGAAGAGTTTGTTGTCTCTTCACGAAGACGATACAATCCACCTGGCTCATCCATCGGTTATAGACTTCATGACCCATTGCCTGGTTGATACACAACAGCCTCCCGGAGCTGGACTCAACAACACCAAAAAGGCAGAGGTGCATAAACGCATGGCGGAGATCTGTTTGGCTTACCTTAGCCTTGAAGAGATCCGCAACCTTAAGGCCCCCGATCCCCCCATCGGCGAGAATAAGATGATTGACCAGAAAAAGCGAGCACAGGTGGTTCAAGAATATCTTGGAAATCACGCCTTTCTTGAATATTCGATCAAATATCTAGGCTTGCACCTTCGTGAAAGCAAGACAGATGATACAAACATCGAAGGAATCAACGAGTTCTTCGGTACTGACTCTGCGGCGTTGGAACATTGGATGAAAGGATACGACTTGTTGATACGTTGGACACATGGAAAATGTAGGTCTATCTCCTTCTATTTGAGGAAAACACTGGCTAATTAGAAACGCATCAGATACGGGCGCATCGAGTAGCATTAGTCTCCTCTTCATTTCTGCTCGACTAAATCTTATCGCCTTAGCGAAACGCTCTATTTCATCAAACAATCTTACAGCTGCTCTGCCAATTGTTTCCAACCTCCTAGGTGTCGGGGCGATTGTTGGAGGGTTGACATCCGTGAACATGGTCCGCAGTCAGATTCTTGACATGCCTGACATGAAAGGATGGCGGGCTTTGCATATCGCTGTGGATTCAGAATCCGAAGATGTGGTGAAATGGCTTTTGGATGAGGGCGCCACGGTAGATGGCCAGACCATGGGCTTTATTCGTCCCGGGCGCACCGCATTGCATCTCGCAGCCTCCAAATCAAGTGATGAGGCGGTCCGAATAGTCAAGGCACTATTGAAAAAAGGAGCAGATCCATCAGACCCCACCATGTTTGGAGGAAATACTCCTCTGCACTATGCCGTACAAGCCGGATCGGTTGAGACAGTAAAGGCACTAATGGGTTCTAAGGGGAGAAAGTTGGGTAAATCCGGGGCAGATCCAAATGCAACGAACTACTCAGGCATCTCCCCTTTCCACAAGGCGGTGATTACTCCGGGCATGGAAGCCATCGTGGAGGTCATGTTGGCACACGGGGCTAACCCAGAGGAACCGTCAAAACTCGATAAGGTGGCCGTTGTCAAACAAGCAACGGCCGTAACGGCGGGATCCATCTTCAAGAATCTGAATCCGGTCAACATGTACACCATGGCGCTGAACACCTTTCGTGAAGTTGTTGCCAGTGAAACCGCACTTCATATGGCCGTGAGGACAAAAGGGACCGGCGAAACGGTGAAGAAGCTTCTAGAATGGTATAAGAAGGAAAATATACCAATCAGGACCAGAGACTCAATGGAACGCACCGCGTTGCATTCAGCCATTATTGGCGAAGATTTCATAACTAATGTGAAGCTCTTGGTTGAGTCAGGGTTAGTGGCTGAAATCAACTCACTGGATACTAATAGGAAGACACCAGTGCTTCTCTACGTCAGCAAAGCGGCTACGCTCACGGAGAAGAAGGATCTTGTGGCCCTCAAAGAGACTCTTGCTGTCCTGGTTAATGAAGGTGCAGATTCAACTATCCAAGACAACGAGGGAAAGAGTGCGATTGACTATGCACAAAACGCAGGGCTCACATGGGCTTTGAGCTTATTCAATGTCAAAGCCCACCCTCCTCCAGTAGCAGCCGTTTCGGCTCCTATGCCCACTCCTGCTTCTATTTCCACTGCCCCTAGGCCCCCGCCTGTTGAGAAGCAGCCAAGCAGCACATTTGGGAGTTCGACTTCAACTGGAAAGGATTATGGTAGAACGACCGTGAAGCCCGAACCGGCGATCGAGAAACGGCGGCCAGGACGGTTCCGCAGGTTTTTGAACAGCCTGCTATGTTGTTGCTGCTGTTAAAGGTCTCAGAATTGTGAGATTTGGCTAGCCAGATGCATGGATCTAATTGAGAATAAGAAGTGTCAGTGTTAGAAATGATAATAATATATAAATTCCACAATACATATTAGCATTAGGCATGTGAGGGTATTCATACTTTATTTGCATCTCGATATATGTCACAAGAAGCTGTTGACTGCCGCAATACCTTCCACCGGACACGATTGACAGTCCGCCATTATCGGACCATCGATGTCTCTAGTATGCATTTCTGATGCCGGGAAAATGATATGAATCTCTCCGTATGAGGCTCAGTTCCCCAGAAAGCTGTGCCGAACGCCATCACTGTCGGCTTCCGACGTACACCTTGACGAAGTGTTGCTCCAGTAGTAGAGAGATACACTCTACCATCATTGCCGTCAATCTCACTGGAGCCATGTACGGCGTGCGTGCGGGACTACGGAGCATCGCTGACCAATGTTCAATTGTTAACGTCTCCTCCGTTCATGGACTGAAGGCTGAGTGCTCTCGCTATGAGAGCCCGTGTTTTGCCAACATGCTGACACAGTCACATGCAGGATTCGCTAGATATGGCGCCTATGATGCCAGCAAGCATAGCATAATTCGTCTCACATGAGCAGCCGCTTTAGAAAATGGTGAACGCGAAATTGGAATCAGCAGTGTTGCCCCTGGTGCAATCTATACGCCTCCGATGCAGAAGAATTGGTATTCTCTCGATCAACCAAAGAATGCTCCATTTGACGATCCAACAGCTGTTCAAAGAGAGGGGACGGCGGAGAATGCAGCCAATGTCATTGCGTTCTCGCTGGGGCCGGAGAGCACTTTTGCGAATGCGAGTGTGTACGTGGTTGATGGAGGGTGGATTTGAGACACGGGATTGCTATTCCTGGATGAGGCTTGTAATAGTGATCGTATTCGATGGCTGGTAACAGAATACACACGAATACTTAGACACTATCAACATAATGTCGGAGTGCGCCTTGTTTGTTACATGTAATCCCGTTATTCACAGTTGCGATGAGAGGCATCACAGGCGGTGTCTAATTCGAGAGCTGACAGCAGGGCAGACGCCATACAACCAGTTTCAGCCATGTAAGCTCAAGCCATGTTCTGCAGGGTGTCATACCCGAGACTGACGAACTGACTCAATCATTTGATATTGTCCTTGGAGCTGATCCAGAAGACGGAAATCGCACTAGATCTGCTTGATCCTGCCGAGATCTATCGGTTGAACCACACACGAAAGGAATACATAGATCCATGGATCGCATATCCAACACGTCGAAGTTGAAGCGGTGGGTGGAGTTGGTAGTGGATGTGGTGGATAAGTCAAGGATCCAAGGATGAAGATGGATGGCCAGTGCGGGTGTTTTCTTCCGACGGAAAATACCGTGACACAAGAATGACAAAGAAACACTCGTACCTGCGGAATTGGGGAAAGCGGGGAAAGCAATTCAGGGTCTCGGCCCGCTAAGAAAAAAGAGAATGAGAATGGAAGCTACCTGGACAGGGCTGATCCCCTGAAATATGCACTGTAGCAACTGTTTCCAGTGGATGAGTTCAGTGGACAATGTTCAGTGGGCTCTTTAGCGAGTGTCACTGCAGGGCTACCACCTTCGAAAATCGGACGTCGTGTCAGGACGAGGCCGAGAAATTCTTCCATCCACACAGACCACACAGACATCATCATGATGCTCAGCATCATACCGGTTAATCCATCGTCTTACGTCCACGGCTCCATGAATGCTCACACCATCTCACATCCTGCTGACGCACGTGTGCAGCCACAGGAAAGGACAAGCCCCGTTCAATTTCCGGCTTGGCTTCCATTTGCCGTCTCCATCTTTTTTTCTTAAAGGCAAAACGGTCGCATCCGAATCCTTGGAGGCCATGTCTTGTCGTTTCCCCGCATAAAGGAGGCTGCTCTCTCAGTTCAGTCAAATCCGTCGGGTGCTTTCCTCTCTGCCCCCCAATAAGTCAACAAGTCTCAAACACACACACGCATCGGATCGTCGCTCAACAACAGACTGGCCTGGCCGCCCATCCGGATATTTCAAGGTGAGACAAGCAGCTGTGGATTCCATTCGGATTCCCGGGGGCGCCAGGCTCAGCTCAGCCAGATCTCGACGGCAAACGATAAGACACGAGAGACGCAGATATGGCTGCGACAGCAACGGTAACAGCAGCCGAAGCCGACGGCGATCAGGATATGCCTGACCAGCAGGTCGCGTCTCCAGTCAATGCCGCCGACACCACAGAAGGGGGCCAAGACGGCGAGCATGCCCGTCCCAGGAAGAGGACCCGGAGGGCGTGTGATAAGTGTAGTGCTTCAAGAACACGATGCGATGGAGAGTGGTGAGTTCCCGCTGCCATAAGCAAAACAACCGCTGCTTCGGATGACAACATATCTAACTGCATCGTTCAACAACCAGTCCTTGTCGACGTTGTGAAGGTAAGTGGATGCGGATATTTTCCCACGTGTTGTTTGTGTGCACTGGTGGCATCTGATAACCACTGAACCTACACGCCCTGTTTCATCTTTCATCATCTGCCCCATTCATGATTGAATCGTTGTATCTGGAACAAATGTGGATGTGTCTCATCGTTTGCTTGTCCCCTCCATCGTCATTCAACAGCTGACATGTCGTCTCTTCCTTCAAGACTATGGCTACACCTGTCGGTATAACCGCGAAGTAAAGAAAAGGGGCCGCCTACCGGCATCAGCTTCGGCCAATGCAGCTCGACGAGATTCGTGGAACCAAGCAGATCGACGTGAGAGCATACGCGAAAGCAGCGGCAGCGCCAATCCCAGTAATGGCCAAGCTACAACCTCATCGCCATCCGTCACATCACCGGGCGTTAGTTCATCTACAGTGTCGCAGCGTCCTTTCCCCGGTTCGGTGGAGGCTGCCTCCTCCACTGCTGTGGATGAAGATGCAACCCTCGGTCCATCCGACCCAATTAACCCCCCGACTCCTCAACAAGATCTGCTACGGTCCCTTGGTCAGCCCCTATCACAGGCCCGCCCTCCAGCACCCCTCAGTGTGACATCTCTTATCCATCTTGGGCTTCAACCGCCTCAACGACCATCAGTCCCCACTGGTTTACCACCAGGCATCTTTAATACCCATTTTGGCGATACAGAAGCAATTGTCTCTGATGATAGTGTCGGATATCCTTCACCAGCCAATGGCCAAACACTGCCCGGCAATGTTGGAGATGGGCGGCGGCATCATCGAGGGTCTTTCAAATCAACTGTCAGCCATGAAAGAGCCAGAGAGTCTTTCAGTACTGCTGCCACGGCTCCTGATGGCAACATTCCCATGACCGACTTCTTGCACAAGGCACCATCCGAAGAATGTTGTTACAAATTTCTCGAACCTGTTCTTCCGTATATCCGCAACATCATCCCTGCCTCTGTTGCATGCGATCTTCTTGACGTCTTCTTGACAGACCCTGGGACTTCACTTTTCCGTGTGGCTTCGCCGTATATCCTAACTCGTGTGTATCGCAAAAAGTCCATTACACATCCGACGAATCCGAGATATACCACCCCTGCTTTGCTTGCTACGATACTATGGTGTGTTGCGCAGACAGCGGATGTCATGCTGTTGCATGTGCCTGGTTCCAGGGCTAAAATATGCAATGAGCTGTATGATCTTGCAACGTCCCTGATAGCCGAGCGGGATCCTGACAGGTGGAGACGCATCCATGGTGAGTATGCAATCTATAGCGTTATGATTTTTAGTAGCTGACATTCCATAGGTGGCTTACGTGCAGAAAATGAGATTCCCCATCCTCGGTTACCAAACGCGGCGATGATGCCAAAAACAACAGCCAACAATGAGCCAGCCGGTGAAACCGACGATGTTTTAACCTTTATTCTCCTTTCCATCGCAGTGTCGGGCTCAGACTTCAAGTCAGACTGCTACAAGTGGTGGTCAAAGGCAACCCGGCTGGCCTTTGCATTGGGACTCAACAGAGAAGATGAGCAGTGCTCCGGCCCCGTCACACCGTGTGCTAATCCTCTATGCTCTTGTCGCAAAGACCAGGATGGTATCTCATTGTGTAGCATTGAGCAACGTGAAGAGCGTCGTAGGGTCTTTTGGCTTCTGTATGCCCTTGATCGCCATTTGGCCCTTTCATTCAACACAGCTCTCACCATACCTGATTCATATTGCGAGGTTTACAGTACGTATTTAATCGATGTGTGATTGGGACGATCTATCTAATATTCTCCAGCTCCACTCCCAGAAGTGCTTTGGGAGAATCTCGACTCGATGTCACTCAGTGATTTGCCCATTCGTACCATTGGGCCTCCGATGACAGCATCTGGATCCAGCTTTTTTGAATATTTTTTGCCCCTAATGGCCATTCTTGGGGATATTATTGAAGTACACCACAGGCGGCGTCATCCACGACTCGGCGAGATTGATGATTCTCATTCCGTAACCATTATCAAGGAACAACTAGCAAACTATGAGCTAAGCCTCGAGGCTCTCTCGACTGATGGAGTTGTTCTCAATCATGGCTCTATGTCCATGTCCTCTCATGCAGCGAGAGGCATAAATCCCGGAATGCCGCCGAGATCATCGTTTTCGCAGTCCATAGCCTCCGGTGCGCCATATAATCCAAGCGATCCCTCTCGAGTGCGACTGGCCAAGGCTTACAGCACACATATCCTTCACGTCTTACACGTCCTCCTTCATGGAAAATGGGACGCAATATCCATGTTGGACGGGGGCGATGACTGGATTACTTCGAAGCGATTCAATGAGTGTGCATCCCACGCCATTTCGGCATCTCAATCTGTTTCGACAATCTTGACGATTGATCCGGAGCTTACTTTCATGTCATATCTATTTGGCATTTATCTTTTGCAGGGAAGCTTCATTCTTCTATTGTTTGCGGACAGAATGCCCCAATTAGGCCCCAATGAGTCGGTAGCACAGGCCTGCGAGAACATTATTCGAGCCCACGAGGTGTGCGTTGTCACATTGAGTACAGAGTTTCAGGTAAGAAATGCCCTAACAGCCCTGATTCCATCATTCAAGACTAATGTTTTTCCGCAGAAAAACTTCCGCAAGGTACTCAGGTCAACCCTTTATAGTGTGCAGGGTGCGGGGCCTACAAACTGGGACGAATATCAGTCTCGACGCAGGGCGTTGTCACTGTATCGATGGACAAAGGGCGCAAAAGGATTGGCCTTGTGAGCTCATGCCATATGATGTGTTTACATGATGATGATTTGGTAATTTTTTATATATATGCTAATATCCCCCTTCGCTATTTGTAACCGAATTTTGGTGTTCAGCCGTAATGAAAAGGCTTATTGTGTGTTAATATTTACCATTGACTTTTTGCGGCATGTGCAATCTGGTCTATAGCTATTTCTAGCAGGCCAATAGTCACTATTACGGTCCCTCCAGATATACATGGTAACGAATCAAATTTATATTACCCAGTATCTGTGTCTACTCGACGTATGCCTCAAGCTTCGATTAAAGTTATGCTTTCGTAGCTACTTACCATGTCTTCTTTTCGTTTAGAGCCTAGTGCATCAGCAAATCATTCTACTATTTCAGCTGAAGTTGATCACCTCTCATTTAATGAAATGCAATCGCTGGCAGGTGAGAGAAAATAAAGGCCTCTTTCCACTTCAAGAAATATATGTATATGTAAATAATGTGGTCGTTGGGGATTAAATTGGTTGTCTTGGTGCCAGAGTAATCGTATTATACAGATCTATAGCACGCCTAAGGGAATGCTTGTTGTTGTTGTTGCTCAATCTCCTCGGCAGGCCGTCCATATCCTAGAGTGGTCATAAAATACAACACAACTCCTATCACGAAATAAACGCTCGCACATTGCCTACTTTTCACCATGGCCGACAAAATCGTATGATCAAGTCTCTTTGTCCCTGGGCGGCTATGAAGCTGATAGATAAACGATGACAAGATGCTCACGTTAAACTCGCTAATTATCCGAATATACGAGTCACATGAAGGATTAGTCAAGGCGTTAATCAGAACTACCTGAAGCGTTCTCCCCAGATGCTAACGCAAGTATATAGAATTATCAAGAAGGATACTGGATCAGAGAGTTGGACCTATACTGGTGCGCCGATGCTTCTTGGAATCCCCCTGTAAGAATATCTCCTCAGACGCACCCTTTCATTCCATCCATTGACCGGCTGCTGGTATAAAACACCACATGTTAGACCGTTGTCCGCTATAGCTATTGAAGCACTAGAGAGTCTTGACGGTGTTACTGTTTTGAAGCTTCAAACATAAAACTTGATCGGCTATTTATCTTTTTTTTCCTTTTCTTGAACCCACGCTCTCGTCGTCCATAGTCTATATCTGAAGTTGCCACAGACTGTGGTAGGAAAGGGTGTAATTACCTAGGTAAGGCTTGGAGAGTTGCCTAATAAGACACTTTCGTGTACCCTTTGACTCGAGCCAGGTGTCTGAAATGTCTTTTTGGGGCATCATGCGAAACAGGAGATGGGAAGGGTGGCAGCAGCTTCAATCTTATTCTCGAACACAGCCTTGTGTTCAGGGTGGGCTCGTTTTCATCCATACGAGCCAAGATTACTTGATTGATATAATCATGTGGCTTCCAGAATAATAAGTACCAAGAATGATCACCTTGCGACCTCATGCCACTGCCACCCTGCCACTGTGAATGCTTCATCGTTAGTCATTTCAGGAGCTCACCAACGACATTGTTGTGACTGCGACGTTACCCCCTGGGATTACCGGTAGTGAAAATTGCAGGCTTACCAGCTTGGGTCGTTCAGACGCACTTCTCTGCGGTCTGGGAATAGCAATTCAGCTTGAGCCTTATGATATTGACTGATCTCATCAACCATTTGTGAACCCTTTCTGCTGAAATGCTAGTCATAATCCAGCCATTCAGCTGTTCTTATAATTGTTGGTTTTCTGTCCCCCATCCTTGAATAGAAGGAACAATATGACAATAGGAGCTGCCCTACTCTTCTATCCATCTAGTTGAAGAAAGCCACAAATCTATTTTGGTTGCATGATTCAGCGAGAGAGAAATCGTCATTGGTTTAGCACTACGGTCTATCATATTCTCCTTCTGGCCCAGCATCAAGAAAAGAACCTGTGGGGTAATTCCGGGGAACGGGCGCGGATCCCATCTCGAGATGCTTGATGAGCCGGACACACGAATCGTGATTGGTGCAACAAATGGACGGCCCATGGTTGGGGTTACACTCCCGACGGGTATTTCCTTGCATCGACTTCGGCCCGTTGTTGGCTCTTGGAGAGACATTTCCAAGGCGTTGGCAAGTCAAGTGGATGAGCTATGAGGTAATTGATGGAGTGGCGAGTCCAGGGGATGTTCGTAGTTGAGTTTTTGGTAGCGAGTAGCCACCAAAGACTCTTGTCAACAATGCTTTGTTTATCCTTGATTTAAGCTTGATGATAGCAGGCTTGCTTGGATACCGAGAGATTGTAGGGCCCCCGCATTCCCCGCACAGGGTCGGCGGGACCCCCTTCGGCATATGATTCCAGAACACCACTATCCAACATATGTAGACCCCATATAAGCCGCATATACATATATTCTCCATCTCAATGGCCCTGGGGTCCAGACTCCTCCCTCTTGCTTTAACAGAACCGTACCATCAAGCCAAGAGCGTTGGACGCTTTGTCTCCATTCGCATGATGCAGATATCATTCGGGTCTGTTCCGCCCCCTCTTATCCAAATCAGTCCTGTCTCTCCGAACGCCTTACCCAGATCGTGCCAAACAAACCCGGCCATCCCCGGTTCAGTTTTCCCCGCGTTTTCCTTGGCCGCTCAGTCATGTGGGGAAGCTAAACAAAGGCCTTTTTTTCCTTCTTCCTTTGAGACTAGAAAGACGAGAAGAGCCGAGGGTTGTTTATAGCATGTCTTGGCCTTGACTTGGGGCTCTATAGCTTGGACATCTATAGCCTTTTGTACATAATAAATATCACCAATTCCGTAGCGAAAGCTCCAATCCCAATTCCGAAGGGTGAATGTTTCCCCTCAAAAGAAGCCACGCTCGGCACGTCTACCTGGTGGCTGCATGGCACTCCAACGCCTCTCCCGGTCTTTTTCTCCATTAGGAAATCCTCTCTTCTCTCGTGGTCCTTTTCTTTACGTATTCAAGCACACCCGTCGCTTCTTAAATGTGGTTTTGCCTTGGGTATAAGAAACCACGACGTGCCGTCCGTGCTCTCTGACTTTTAAGACAGCGTAGCATCGCATTGTCTTTCTGCTGATCTGACCTCTTTCTGGTCACACTTCAAGAAGAGTCAATCATGTATTCCGCGATAGCTTCAGGCCTGTTGCTGGCTTCGCTGGCCGAGGCGAGGTCCTTTTGGGCGTCTGCTCCTGCGACGTACGGATCCCAGAATACGGATCAGTATATGCTAAAGACTGCTTACCCTGTTGGCAATGGCAGACTTGGGGGTACGATTGACATGTTCAAGTACGGGTTTGGACGAGAGAAGCTAATTGATGTGCAGCTGTTCACTTTGGCAGACCTGGCGCGGAAAAGATTTCCCTGAACCACGATTCGTTATGGTCTGGTGGTCCATTCGAAAGCACGGTATGTCTTGCAAACCACCAACTGCTGCTCAACACGTCTCATCTGACACCAATCGCAGGATTATCGAGGCGGTAATCCTCAGGCTGCTGTCAACAGTGCACTCTCTGGAATCCGGGAAAAGATCTTCAAGGATGGCACTGGAGGTATCTTTACACACAAATCTACGAAATAGCTCTCCAGCCAACTGACTCGGGTGTCCAGACGTAAACGCCCTCCTCGGCAAAGGTGACCACTACGGCTCCTACCGCGTCCTCGCCAATCTCACCATCTCCATCGACCACGGTACTTCCTACAAAAACTACAAGCGAACGCTCAATCTAGAGACGGCTACTCACGAGACAACATACCAAGTCGATGGCGCGATATACACCACCAACCTCTTCTGCTCTTATCCCGCACAAGCATGTGTGTACCGTGTCTCGTCAGACAAGGATCTCCCCGCCATTACCGTTCACTTTGAGAACCAGCAGGTCGATGCCAGCCTTGTAAACTCAAGCTGCGATAAGAACTTCGCGCGACACACCGGCGTCACTCAAAAGGGCCCCCCAGAAGGAATGAAGTATGATGCCATTGCACGGATTGCCGGCAGCAACGCCAAGTCCACATGCGATAACGGCGCCCTGAAGATTGCCCCGACTAAGGGTCAAAAGAGCATAACCCTAGTCGTCAGCGCAGGCACAAACTTTGACCAGACAAAGGGAAACGCAAAGAACAACTACAGCTTCAAAGGAGAAGACCCGGCCGCCGAGGTTGAATCCACTTCCTCCAAGGCAGCCGGTCATTCTTACGATAATCTTTTCAAGGACCACATCGCGGATTACCAGTCCCTCTTCAATGCCTTCACACTGAACCTGCCGGATGTCAAGAGCTCTGCCACCAAGGAGACAGCCTCCATCATCGCCGCCTACTCCTCCAGCGGCGATGGCGATCCTTTTGTTGATGCTCTCCTCTTTGATCTCGGCCGTTTCATGCTCATCACCTCCTCGCGCGAAAATTCGCTGCCAGCAAACTTGCAAGGTGTCTGGGCCAGTGAATTCAACCCCGCTTGGAGCGCAGATTACCATGCGAACATCAACGTCCAGATGAACTATTGGGCTGCTGATCAGACTGGTTTGTCGCGCACATCGCAGGCTCTTTGGAATTATATGCAGTATAACTGGGCACCTCGGGGAAGTGAGACAGCTGAGCTGTTGTATGGAGCCAAGGGCTGGGTTGTTCACAATGAGATGAACATCTTTGGCCACTCTGGCATGAAGGATGGCACCGGCTGGGCAAACTGTAAGTAAAAAGGCCAACGCCCATACTGCAGCCGGATTTCAGCTAACATGGTATAGATCCTGCCGCCGCAGCTTGGATGATGCAGCACGTCTGGGATAACTTTGAGTATACCCAAGATGTCAACTGGCTTCGAAGCCAGGGCTACCCTCTCATTAGAGCCATTGCCGAATTCTGGCTGTCACAACTTCAAAAGGACGACTTCTTCAAAGATGGCACACTGGTCGTCAACCCTTGCAACAGCCCCGAGCATGGCCCAACCACTTTTGGCTGCACTCACTATCAGCAGCTCATCCAGCAGGTGTTTGAAGCTACTCTGACAGCCAGCACCTTGGTTGGAGAGAAGGACCGCAAGTTCCTCCAGGATGTCTCTGACAAGCTGGCCATTCTCGATAGGGGCATTCACATTGCCACATGGGGCGGCCTCAAGGAGTGGAAGCTCCCAGACTCTTATGGTCAAGACGCACCCAACACACATCGTCATCTTTCTCATCTTGTCGGCTGGCACCCAGGCTACTCAGTCTCTTCCTTCGAAGGTGGATACTCCAACTCTACCATCCAGGCCGCCGTCGCAGAGACGCTCAAGACACGTGGACCAGGTAACGCCGACGACGCCAACGCCGGCTGGGAGAAGGTCTGGCGTGCCGCATGCTGGGCTCGCCTCAACAACACAGAACAAGCATACTTTGAGCTCAAGTATGCCATTGATCAGAACTTTGCGGCCAATGGCTTCAGCATGTACCAAGATCTCTCGGCTCCCTTCCAGATTGACGCCAACTTTGGCCTGTCCGGTGCGGTCCTGGCCATGCTGATTGTCGACATGCCGGTGACACACGCAGTTGATCCTAATACGCCACGGACTGTGGTTTTGGGACCTGCGATTCCAGCCATCTGGGGAGGGGGCAGTGTTAAGGGCATGAGGTTGAGAGGAGGAAAATCTGTGGACTTTAGCTGGGACAAGAACGGCAAGGTTGACAAGGCGACTGTGCATGGGTCAGGGAAGCCTGTGAGGTTGGTGAATGTCGATGGCAAGGTATTGGCATGAGGTCATTTGTACATGTTTGTGTAGCACATATTGATGATTTGATGAATAATTGATCTTTTCAAAACGAAGTACCAAGCTTAATGCTATTAGTTATACGTACGCATCATGATGTTATCTGAACATGAGTGAAGCCGATGAAGCCATCACGAAAGTACATTCGTAAGTACCTTCGGGCCGGATAAATATTGATACTCGATATCGAAACTGCCCCACCTCCACATTCATGGATCTTTGGTTGGGAAATGCCACCAAGCAGATTGCCACCTCCATCAGTTCGTCTGACACTCATTTCGATATCCCACGGTTTCGCTGCAAAGGCGCAATTCCACCTTTGCCATGGTTCTTCAAGATCTCGGCCGTCGCATCAATGCGGCGGTCACAAATTTGACAAGGGAGCAGAATCTCGATGAGAAAGTGAGCGACCCTGCCCCGCGGCGCCGGATATTTGATTCCTGAAGCATCCGACTAACTTCTGGGCCTCTTTGGCTGCTAGGCCTTCGATTCTATGCTCAAGGAGATTTGCGCCGCCCTTCTCGAAGCCGATGTCAATGTGCGACTCGTTGGTCAGCTCCGAAAATCGATCCGCGGCACCGTCAACTTCAAAGAACTCCCTCCCGCCGTCAACAAGAAGCGATTGATCCAAAAGGCCGTCTTCGATGAACTCGTCAAGCTGGTCGACCCTCATTCAGAACCCTACAAGCCCAAAAAAGGAAAATCAAATGTTATCATGTTTGTTGGTCTTCAGGGTGCTGGTAAAACGACGACATGTACAAAGCTTGCGAGGCACTACCAGACCAGAGGTCTTCGAGCTTGCCTGGTCTGCGCCGATACGTTCCGTGCCGGTGCCTTTGATCAGCTCAAGCAAAACGCAACAAAGGCCAAGATTCCATACTACGGTTCCCTTACGGAGACGGATCCGGCTGCCGTTGCGCGGGCTGGTGTTGAGCAGTTCAAGAGGGAGAAATTCGATGTCATTATCGTTGATACATCTGGTCGTCATCGACAAGAGTCTGCGCTGTTCCAGGAAATGATTGATATTCAGACAGCCATCAAACCCGATGAAACCATCATGGTGCTGGATGCGTCTATAGGTCAACAGGCTGAGTCGCAAGCCAAGGCGTTCAAGGAAGCTGCCGATTTTGGAGCCATCATTATTACCAAAACTGACGGTCACGCACATGGTGGTGGTGCCATTTCTGCCGTCGCCGCTACTCATACGCCTATTGTATTCATCGGTACTGGTGAGCACATGCTTGATCTGGAGCGATTCGAGCCCCAGCGATTTGTTCAAAAACTGTTGGGAATGGGAGACATGGCTGGGTTGGTGGAGCACGTACAGAGTCTCAATCTGAACCAAAAGGATACCATGAAGCACATTCAGGAGGGTATCTTTACGGTGAGGGATCTACGAGACCAGTTGTCAAATATTATGAAGATGGGACCTCTTTCGAAGATGGCGGGCATGATTCCAGGCATGAGCAATATGATGCAGGGCATGGATGATGAAGAGGGAGGAGCGAAACTAAAACGCATGATTTATATCTGCGATTCCATGACGGACAAGGAGCTGGACTCTGATGGCAAAATTCTGATTGACGAACCTACGAGAATGACACGAATTGCGCGGGGTTCGGGCACATCGGTACGAGAGGTTGAAGACCTATTGACGCAGCAGCGCATGATGGCTGGTATGGCGAAGAAGATGGGCGGCAGCATGAAGAACATGCAGCGAGCGCAACAGGCAATGTCTGGAAGCAACAAGGCTCAACAGATGGCAGCCATGCAAAAGCGACTACAAAGTATGGGCGGCGCCGGTGGTGGTGCAGGTGGCATGCCGGATATGGGATCCTTGATGAAGATGCTTGGTGGAGGGGGTGGTATGCCTGGCGGCATGGACATGCAGGCAATGATGCGACAGATGGGCTTGGGTGGGGGCGGAGGAATGCCAGGAATGCCAGGAATGCCCGGTATGCCTGGCATGGGGGGCATGGGTGGTGGAGGTGGTCGTGGCCGAAGATGAAGACTTTGTTACACACTGCTTTTTGCCTTTGGGTTCCGGTTGGGTTGGCAAGCTTTTGGATGAGGGATGACTGAGCACATGTGCATCGGGACTGGCGTTTTGGTTGAGACGAATATGATTGTACGGCTATTCAGAAAAGACAATGATGTGACAGTAATAGAGATGCAGGTATCTGATGTTGTGGGAAGAATAAAACTGAAATAATGCTTTTCAATGAGCAGCCTGGAGGTGTCATCTCGGGAAAGCGTTTGTGGGACATAATTTGATGAACTGTAATCAGGGCTATGCTCTACCAATTGCAGTTCTCTATTAGAGTTTTCGCAAGGAAATAGCCAACCTACCTATGCATAATAACAGAGTTGAATCACAATGACACCACACCACACTAAACCAAGTCTCACCTCGGTCAGCCACGGTGAGGGCTCTCGGTCAGTAAAATAGGCTCATATGGTAGACGTCAGAACCCTGATTTGTGTGGCCGCACATGACGTCTGATTGGGCCGCGCCGGATAAGAGATGCCGAATAAACAACGTCTGTGCCAAGATTCAGAGCCTTAAAATGACGCTTACTTAATAGCTTTATTTATTTGATGAGCTTGGTAGGGGAAGCACACATACAATATGTATTGTTGGCTTGCATGGCATGGGTCTTTGGGGTGGGAACATGCCAGGCTAGACGGTTTGCAGCAGTTCAGTGGATGCTGCATCGAGTAACGGCCTTGTTTGTATGATGCACAAGGGTCTGGTCATGGTGACGAGGGTGACGTCAGGGGGGTGACGATCAAAGGTACAGTGACGATGGGCAGGATGAGAGCGTGTATAGTCTCTATAGCCTCGACTTATATGAACAAGATGGTTTGTCCGCGATAGACAGCAAAGACAGTTCTACTTCCATCATCTCTTCAAAAGGCGGCGACCCTTCTCAATCCCTCAGCTGCGGGCATCTCTACCACGCGCTGCACGGTTATCCATTACATACCCCCCCTTATTATCGTGGGACTTTGAAGCTCTAAGGCTTCTTCTTCTTCTTCTTCTTCTTCTTCTTCTTCTTCTTCTTCTTCTTCTTCTTCTTCTTCACCATCCATCGCAAATATGCCTCTCTTTGGACGTAGAGCCCGCTCCCCAGGGCGACAGGCACCTCACAATGGCCCGACGACGACGACTCATCGTGGCCACCATAATGAACCATACACCATGGCTACTCGTCCAACGTTTGGACTGTGGTTCAGACATACATGGTTGGATATTCTAACCATGATTGCTATGGGTGCCGTTGGTCTCGGGGTACGTATATCCATCTACCATACTCAATGTTGATGAAAGGGGAGTCTAACAAATCACCTTATAGGTCTATGAAGCCAAACCAGCTCCGTCAAGGTCCTTTGCCGTAACCTTTTCCGACGGTGAAGTCGTCTACCCCGAATTCGCTTTCCCCCTCCGCAAGGAAATCATCCCCATCTGGCTCGCCGCCTTCCTCGCTTCCGTCATCCCCATCGTCATCATCCTCCTCATGCAAATCCGCATCCGCTCTTTCTGGGACGTCAACAACGGCGTCCTCGGCCTCCTCTACTCGCTCATCTCCGCTGCCGTATTCCAAGTCTTCCTCAAGTGGCTCATTGGCGGATTGCGCCCGCACTTCCTCGACGTTTGCAAGCCCGACGTGAGCAAGGCAAACGGTCAGGGGTACAACAACAAGGGGTTCCAGCAGATATACTTTACCAGGGAGATTTGCACCGGAGATCCGGATCAGATTGACGACAGTCTAGAGTCATTCCCCAGCGGGCACACCACCGCTGCCTTTGCGGGCTTTGTCTTTCTCTCCCTCTACCTGAACGCCAAGCTCAAGGTTTTCTCAAACTACCACCCCGCCATGTGGAAGCTTATCGTCCTCTACGCGCCCATCCTCGGAGCTACCCTCATTGGCGGCGCCCTCACTATTGATGAGTTCCACAACTGGTACGATGTCTTCGCCGGCGCTGTCATTGGCACAATGATGGCCTTTTCGGCCTACCGCATGGTCTACGCTTCCATCTGGGACTGGCGATACAACCACATTCCCTTGAACCGCGGTGCGCCCTTCCCCTTCCAGATGGGATCAGGAGAGTTGAGCAATGCGACATTTACGCGCAAGGTTGGGTGGGGTGGTGACGGCGCCGGTTTTGGCCATGACAAGGCTGCTGCTGCCCACGGGTATGAGAATGGATACCATAATGGCGACGGTGCGATGAATGGGCATCATATGGGTAATGGACACTATGCGAACCCTACTGTTCCTCGAAGAGCTGTAGGGGGAGATATGAGACAGCCAGAGCAGATGGTTTGAGGGATTATTATGGTTTGGTATTGTGGTGTTGGGGCTACGGCAGAAGTGTAATGTCTCTTTTACTGTATTATTCACGATTAATGATGAGTTTATTCGTTGATACTCCGCGATGCCTCTCTCTCTCTCTTGTGATTGTTTTACTTTCATTAAGCTTTACCTGGACCTTTGCCTAAAGAACTTAGTTGAACTCCTGAAGCTTGTGTTACTGGAACTCGATGCTTTTACATGCAACTAGACTTTTGTTCTTAGCACTACCGTAAATGCATAAATTCTCTTAACCTTAAAATCATCTTCTGATGGTGAGTCGTAGATATTTAATACCCCTTTCCCCGCCCCCCTTGTCGTCCTCATCTTCTCAACACACACGCCTCCAAGCGCATACACTCGCATACATACACATTCTTCAACCAGTCAATCACTATAGACACTCATCATGAAGCTCAGTATCCTCACCTTTCTCGCTCTCCTCCCCGCCGTCCTGGCCAGTCCCACCACCAAGGGCAAGGGCAAGAGCAAGGACAAGACCAAGAACGCACCCGAAGACATCAGACATCCCTACACGTACCAGGACGTCGTCGAGTCGACCAAGAACCTCAGGCTGCCCTACTTTGTGCGCATGCACAAGGACATTTGCTCGCCCCATAATCCGTGGAAGGACTGCATGCTGTACCCAAAGGCGGGATCGAAGGCGTGGCGCCGCATGCCCAAGTATGTCCTTGACTTTACGAACCCGAATGAATGGGTGAATGAGGGGCCAGATGATGAGGACGAGGACAGCAAGAAAGATGGCAAAAAGGACGGGAAGAAGGGAGATGGAGATAAGGGGATGTCTGAGAGAATGGATCAGGGATATAACGAGACGGAAGCATATGCTGGCAATGGCCTGTTCGACCTCCTTGACGACGACGACGATGAGGATGAGGAAGAAAAAGACGAGGCTTTGGAAAAGAGGAGCATTGGCCATTCCAAAAGAGATCCATCTACAACATGGATGGATCAAATCCTCCAAAACGGTATGTCCACCAAGCCCTTGACCATGAGAGAGCATGCTGACCAGGCGTGTGTTTTAGGTGGCTACTTGTCCCAGGATGGATGTTTCCTCAAGACCACCGATAACGGTATCTGCCTCACTTTTGAGTGCATGAAGTTGATCAAGGATATTGGGAAGCTTATTAAGAAGGCCAAGGAGCGTGCAGAGAAGAAATGAAGTTGGTGAAGGGGGGGCGCTGGGGGGAAACGTTGAGTGATGGACAGGGTGATGATGGATGGGGGACGTGAGTTGATGGGCGGGTTTTGGGGATGCATGAATTTTTTTTTTTCTTTTCTTTCTTTTTTCTCTCTTCTTCTTCTTCTGGATTCTTGCTACTGTCTAGTTATTGTTTGTTTCGTTTCCGCAGTCTGGATAAGTATGAATCCGCATTGGGCAGTTGTATGTATATTCCAATGATGCTATCCGGCCATAGTCTTGAGTTTAGACCCTTGAGTCAAGGGGCCTTGACCATCACCCTCACCAGCTTCAAACTACCCTAGAGCTGGCGATGTCTGATTACGCTCCTACGCAGCTCGCATGAATCAAATCAAATCAAATTAAATTAACCCAATTCATTCCACCCACAGTCACTCTACACCTGATTCTAGAATTTCGGGACAATACAAATATGCATTATCATATTGTTAGCGCATTGATGGAATAATCATATTTAGACTCCTGCATCTCCATCCCACCGTTCCTTGCACCACCAAACTCACTGTCTCAAGCGGCCCGTCTGGCGATCAGCCTAATGACAATACAGCGTGCTAATGCACTGTAAAACCTGCCTAGCAAGGAAAAGCACAATGCACAGCTGGCTCCACTCGATTGTTAGTTCGTCAACTCCAGGGATCTGTTTATCGTAGATGGAGGTAAATGGCCCATTACAGCTTCAATTGGAGCAATTGGCCGTCTTCAAAGAGGACACATGTTCGGTTTCACCAATTGATATGAATAATACGTGATATTCATGCTTTTTCCAAGACGACTAGACAAATCCGGGAGGGGAGAGGAGGAGGGCTATCTGTCTTAGGGCATCTGTGGGCCGCAAGACTATTGAAGCCGAGTTTGCACCGAATCCGGAGGGTTGATTCAATGGATGACTCTTATAGCCCGTCCTCAATCTCTCCTGCTCATTCTTTATTCTCATCATCATTATCGCCATCATCTCTCATCATCATCATCTCACCCAATTCATCGATCAAAGCCTAGACTCAACTTCAGGCTTTGACTCTTGCACAGTACAACACCACCCCCATCTACTGCCCTGCCCCCTTCAACAGCCAGCTCTCTCTCTCTCTCTCCGCCCATCATGGTCTCTTCAGAACACATCCTCACCCTCTCATGCCCCGACAAGCCCGGCATCGTCCACGCAGTCACCGGCATCTTCGCCGCCAAGGGCCACAACATCCTCGACCTGCAGCAGTTTTCCGACTCGGCCAACAAGCACTTCTTCATGCGCGTGCACTTTGGCCCTTCCCCCAGCCAGGAGGACGCTGCGTCCACGGAGCATCTGGTGTCTCCCTTTGAGGAGCTGGCCGCCGAGTACAGCATGAAGTACCACTTCAGGCCCATCACGCGCAAGACTCGCGTGCTCATCATGGTGTCCAAGATTGGCCACTGCTTGAACGACCTCCTGTTCCGCATGAAGACCGGACAGCTGCTCATCGAGATCCCCGTCATCGTATCCAACCACCCGGACTTTGAGCCCCTGGCCCGCAGCTACGGCATCGAATTCCACCACCTGCCCGTCACAAAGGACACCAAGGCCGCCCAGGAGACAAAGGTCCTCTCCCTCATCGCCGAGCACAACATTGAGCTCATCGTCCTCGCGCGCTACATGCAGGTCCTCTCCCCCAACATGTGCTCCGCCATGTCCGGCCGCATCATCAACATCCACCACAGTTTCCTGCCTTCCTTCAAGGGGGCCAAGCCCTACTTCCAGGCGTTTGAGAGAGGCGTCAAGATTATTGGCGCGACGGCACACTTTGTTACAGCAGATTTAGACGAGGGCCCGATTATTGAGCAGAGAGTCGCGAGGGTTAATCATGCGATGGATCCCAAGGCGTTGACGGATGAGGGGTCGAATGTAGAGAGCCAGACGTTGGCGGCGGCGGTGGGGTGGTATGCCGAGGGGAGGGTGTTTCTGAATGGAACCAAGACTGTTGTATTTTAATGGCGTCGTATAAATGATTGGATGAAAAGGAATGTAACAAGTATGTTTAATACACAAACCATGGTGATATATGGATCTACACATCGAGCTCCGAGATTCATCCAAAACCGCCATCCTCATGCCGGCTTACATGGCAAAACCATGCTTTGCTTCACAGTATAAATCTGCTGAAAATAACGCTGCTTTTGCTTGCAGAGCAAAGTCCGAGATGAGACTTGTCACAGACGTTGCCGCTGTTGTAAGCTCCATCGTTTTCATTCGTTTTTCTCCAATGCATGGATAAGACCATAGTTATGAACTATCCACCAAACTTATGCAAGTCGCAGTTTGCGATAGCTTCAAGCATTTAGGCTGTATTTTTGTCATCGGATCATCGGCCATGCCGTTGGCCGTCGGACCAGGATTCCCCCATTTGGTCAAAGCTGACTGGTTTTCGATGAAGCCAAGTGGTGGCCGTTATGATGTGAAGAACCTCTCCAATGAGAAGAAAGACACGGTCAAAAATAAGCCTATGAGCAGTCTCCCTGTGCCCACTCTTTTATGCATGTCTCATGCTTAGTAATGTAGAATTTTATCGTGATATAGGGCGCCACCCCCCTGAGAGCCAGGCATGGGTTGGCCCATGGAGTGATCTCATGATACTTGTAGGATATCCGAAATGGTATACTTGCATGTATAGACTCCGCATAGCACGATCCCGATAAACGCCATAGCTTCCTCCCGCCTAGGAAAGAATACACTTGTAGTCTCTCCTGTGCTCTCTTTTCTGGCCTTTCTCACCATCCTTGACCACTCGCCCTCCCCTGGTATCTTCTGGATTATCCATCTAATTCATAATAACAAACCACCATGGGCGGTGTTCCATCTGTTCCCACTGATCGAAGCCGGACGCTTCAAGTCATCAGCGCCGGGTACTCCCGCACTGGAACCGTTTCCATGACATTAGCCCTAGAAGAGCTCCTCGACGGGCCGGCCATGCACAGTGGCACACAGCTATTATGGCGAGAGGACGGTACAATGAGCTTTATTTACACCAGTCATACCCAGTTCAGCTGACTATGTTTCAAGCCTATGGCAAGCTTTGGGCCGACATCCTCAAGAACCGCACCAACAAGCCCGTTCTCCTCAAACTCCTACGCGAAGCTACTGCTGGGTTTGTAGCCGTTGCCGACAACCCTGTCATACAGTTCATCCCAGAGTTGCTGGAAATCTACCCAGACGCCAAGGTTGTGCTTGTCACGCGCGACCCAGAGCGCTGGTTTAAGAGCATGGAGGTTTTAGTGAGCACCGTTGGGAACCAGTCTGTTATGGAATTTTTGTTTTGGCCGTGTCCTACATGGAGATGGTCGGCAACATGGGAAAATGAGTTTTTTGAGCTGTGAGTAGTGAAATCAGACAGCTGATACGGTCTCGACTAACTTTTTTACTCCTAGCGAAAGCAGCCGCCTTGGTCCTACTCTCGACAAAGGTATGAGCCCACTATTTCCCAGACCTTGATGATAGTAAACTGACAAGACCCACAGAGAAGCTTGGCCGGTACAACGACTGGGTCAGATCTCAAGTGCCAGAGGAGAAATTACTCACCATGGAGCTCTCCCAAGGATGGGAGCCCCTCGCCAAGTTCCTCGGCAAGCCCGTCCCCAATGGGCCGTTCCCGCGGGCCAACGAGACCGAGAGCATGAAAGCGACGGCCAGGACCGTCTTCCGGACTGCACTAATGATATGGGCTGGCATACTGACGGGAGCAGGAGCAGTAGGATGGGTTGGTTTGCGCGTGGTAAAGACTATGGTGTACTGACTGTTGACGGGGGGGGTGATGCGGGTGCTGGCAGGGGCCTGGGTGAATTGATAGATGAAGTATGATTAACATTGACGCATTTGAATGAACAAAACCATGTAAACAAAACAAACACGTCTGATCCCCCCCTTTCGGTCCAGAGGTCCAAGGAGAGGAAAGGCAGAATTCGTCACCAAGATGTAGTTCTCAAAGACAAATAGCAATAATGTGTTTACCAGTAACGCCCATCCTGCACACCCTACTTCCTGTCCACCAAATCTTCCACCCCCAACGCCAACACCTCTCCTCCTCCCCATCTCATCACCACAAGCCCAACTCAACCCCCCCCCCCCCCCCCCCCCCCTTTCTATCACTGCATCCATGCCAACAGAAAGGAAAATTAGATCCCCTTCATCATCCTCATCCTTATCGTCTTCATCATCCTCATCATTTATGCCCCCCCAATACACCAAACGGGACCTCGAACTCGCCATAGAAGCCTGTCAGAACGGCTTGGGCAAAAGCGAGGCCTCCAGGCAGTTTGGCATCCCTCGATCTACGCTTCATGGAAATATTAAGCGCATGAGCAAGCGCGAGCAAGAACAAAATGAACAACAACAGCAGCAGCAGCAAGCACCACCACCTCCTGCTCCCCCTGCGCCCCCTACTCCTCCTTCACCTCCACCCCCTCCGCCTTTCACTAGAGACCAAGAGACCCATCTCTGCAACCACATCATCTCACACCAGGCTCTAGGCCTACCACCCACACACCAAGAATTTCTCCGTTTTGCCACACACGTCGCTGCCGCCAATCAAGGTCCTCATCCGTTGGGACAAGTCCAGCCCCTGGGACTAGACTGGCTGGCCGGGTTCTTCGAGCGGAACCCACAGGTCACTTCATACATTGGGAGAGCCGTCAATGGTAATGAAGGCGTGAATGGTGGGTAGCGTCATTGCAAGTTGGAAGTGAGACGAAATCTTTTTTAAAAAAAAGAAGAAGAAGAAGAAGGGGGAGAGAGAAAGAAAAGAAATCCTTTTAGGATGGGCGGTATATTCGGTATAAAGCAGGAGGACTCATAGTTGACTTCCCGTGGGATGGACCGCTGAATGTAAAGGGGCGTCTGAATAGGAGGTGCAGCAATCGCTATAGAAGAATAAAAACGTTTAGCCAGTCATCTCCATCTCTGCACTTGGACGCTCGCTCACAGCATTATGCCCTGCCAGCATCTTGGTACTTCCACCCGCGTTTACACAGCCGTCCTCACCACATTTCCCATCTCCCCCCTTTCTACCCTCTCGACCCTCCCCCTCACCTTCTTCCAGATATCCTCCGCCACGTCCTCCACCGTCCCCCCCGCATCAACCACCACTATATCCTCCTCGTCCTGCCTCCACGCCCTGCCCTCCAACCCCCCCAGCTCCTTCACCAGCCCTTCCCCCCTGATATCCTGCCCGCCCATGCTCAGCGCCCAGAACAGTTCGCGAACCGTCTTCTGCATCTCTTCCTTCTCGTACTTTTCGCCTCCCCAGCCCCCTCTGGCTTGAGCCTGCTCCGAGTCCAAGTCAAGGAAGAGAACCAGGTCTGGGCGGGGGAGACCGCTGTCCGGTGCGCGTGCCCAGGAGAGGGACAGGGACTTGTTCTTCTTGGCGGCGGAGTAGACGATGCCAGAGTGGTAGAAGCGATCCGAAATGACCGTCGTTCCGGCTGCCAACAGACTCCGGATCTGATTGCTGCAAACACACTTAGATAACTGTCCCCCCCCTCCCCCCCGTAATGGGGGGCGTCATATAGAACTTACGCTGCCTCCCACCGATTCGCACTAAACAGCAAATGAATAGCATGATCCTCCATGTCAACGTTGCTTTTCAAGTACCCGTCAATCATCTGCCCAATCGGTGTCGTCCTGTCTATCCATCTTCATCAGCATCCGCCATTCTTCATCAACTCCGCACTCAAGCGAGCTCGCTCATGCATCCCAAGTAAAACAAAAAGATAAGAGAGAGAAAGAAAAGAAAGAAAAAAAAAAACTCACCAGGAAACCTCATCACCTTGACCTTCTTCCCCTCTTCTACAAACCTCTGCTCCAAGAGCTTCACCTGCGTCGTCTTGCCGCTCCGGTCCAATCCCTCCAGGACAATAAACCCGCCCCTCGATATCTCCCCGCCCGTAGCCGTCGCCGCTGCCGGTTCATCATTAGCAGCCGAGGCTCTGGCTGAGCTGGCGATGGCGGCGGTTACCAAGTCATTTATCGAGGCCATTTTTCACTTCTTCAGCGCTCTTCACCTCAATGGCAAGGAAATAAAGGGCTGGAGAGGAAGTATTATGATAAAAATGAGATGACGAATGGTGGCAATCAAGCATGGGCTTGTATGCGAGTGAATTGTATAAACTGTAAATGAAGATGAAGCTCACACTGTGAGGCTGTTGGATGATGCCCAAGATGCACGTGGCTGTGCTTGCTTAGCTCGAGTGGCGACGCCGTGATGAGCAGTGGCTTTCCGTATTATACTTGATCCTGGAGTACACACATCAACTATATAGAATCATCAGAATCATATGCCAGCCACACACAATGATATCCTCAACAAGTGAATTAACAATGCCAAGCGATGTAATTATTGACAAGAATTCAAACACTACAAGTTCAATTATAGCCCAGTGATAGTGCAACAGCACAACCACGCAACTCCAAACCCAGGCATTCTTTTGTGAACACCATGTTGCCAAAACGCCCCAGAACCAATTCCAAACCAAGTCAAACCAGACCGACCAGACCAAACCAAACCGAACCATTCCTAGAACCTTTACACTTATAGTACCATGCACCGGACCGACCAATGCCGCAAAAAGACAACCTGCCTCCCCATTCCGCGTTTAACATTCAACATTCAACATGTAGCATTCGACATCCCACTCGTACAGCATCAACATGATCCCATTCATACATTTTCGTGTCATGAGCTTGCAACAGGGGCCTCGTTTTCATCTTTTGTGCTGTCGCTTTCCCAGAGCTCAAAGCTTTCGCCTGTGCCTTCAATGGGTTGCAGAACAGCCGCCTTACCAGTCTTCACATCAGACTTGGTAATGAGCTCGTCAATATCCTCGTGAATCTCCAACTCGGGCTCAACCGCTTCGAGCTCAGATACAGGTACGGCATCTCCGATAATGGTAGCGACCTCATCTTCATCATCCTCGGGAATGAGAATCACTGATGTCTCATCGCATCCGTCGGCGTAAAAGTCGGCAGCATTCATTTCTCCCAGGGCTACCCTCTCCTTCTCGACAATCATGTCGTCGAGATTGGCCTTGGTAACCTTTCTTGTGGAAGTTTGAGAGACGTCGTCTGCCGGAGGAATATTCTCCTTGTTGCGACCTTCGGCCCTTTCGCGTGATGCGCGCTGTTCGCTCTCCTCGTCGGAAGAGATGTCGAGAACGCAGGTGCCGTGCTGAAGCAGATTTGTCATTTCCTGCTCAGGAGTATCCTCATGAATGTCAAAGAACCAGCTCGCCTTGGCCTCTGGTTCGTGCAGACTTGAGAGGGTAGACTTCTTTGCGACAGTGGAGCGCGAACCATAGCTGGAGATGGTGCCCTTGAGCGCTGCATCGAGGGAGAATGGGGCGGATGATGTGCCGAGGTTGAAGGAGGGAGGATCTATGCGGGTGTAGGGGCCAAGAGTGCGCCGTCTGCTGGAGAGGATGCCAGAGCGCTTGCCACGAGTGGGTGAACGACCAGCGGGCGCAGAACTAGGGGATGATTTCGGGGCGCTGGTGTTGTTGATCTTTGCAATGGGCGACCTGGGGTGAAGGTTGCGCCGGGGAGTAGAGGTAGACTTCTTGGTAGGGCTTGCGAGGAGATTGCGCGTGCTAGGGATTGGGGTGCTGGCTTTTGTGACTGTGGTGGGATTAAGGATGAAGGTGGGCTTGAAGGCATCCTTCAACGGGATGTCCGAGTTTGCGCCCTTGGAGCGCTTTGCAAAGAAAACAGGATCGACATTCTCAGAGTCGTCGAGATCCAAGAGATCGGCCTTGCGCTTGCCGGCGGATGGAGGCGGGACGGCTAATGATGAGGCATGTCAGCGTGCGAGTTCAACGTCTATCGATTGTCGCAACGTTCGCCTCCCTATGATGATGCTGGTCTGGGCGTTGCGAAAGCACTGTGGAGGCGATTGCTGCCCAAGGCGCAAACTTACCATTCTGTCTGTTCTTGATGCTGGTGAGGTTCTGAAGCCTTGTGCCATCAAGAGGCGCAAAGGGCTGGCGGGTGACGGCAGCCATGACGGTCTATAAAGGGAATTGATAAGAAACTTGGTGTCGCCGCTGTTTGATGTCCACCAGGGATGGGAGATTGAGGTTGAGAAGCCAAGGGAGGAGGAGAGCGACAGTGATGCGATGCGAGACGAGTCAGTGTGGGTGTGCCTGTCTGTGTGCGCCAGGCGATGTTGGTTCGATTCTCTTGTTTACGGTCACTGTCAAAATGACCCGACGTGATTTGATAATATTATGCAAATATGTGTTATTCTTCTTCTTCGCTGCAGGATAAACGAGCGTGTCTGTTGTTATGATTTAATGCTTGAGGAAGAGCAAAGAGGAGGAGGGGATTAAGACGAAGAAGTGGGGAGAGAGAGAGAGAGGGCGGATGAGCAGCAGGTAATAAGAGAAGCCCCAGACACGAGAAGCGTGGGTTGAGTGGCCAGGTCAAGGATGCCAGGGCTGGGGCCAATGGAAATGGATGGTTGGATCGGTCTGAACTGGGAGGTGCCCTGAAGGAGGGGAGGGTCACCCACTGCAAGGGCCTGAAGATGTAGCAGCAGCCTCAGTGAGGTAGTGGGTAGTGGTGGTGGGTGATGGTGGGAGGGGAAGAGAGGGAGGGAGGGCAGTGCGGCGCGGCGCGGGGTGAATCTCCAATAATGGAGGGATGTTGAATTCCGGTTGAACTGACTGCAATTAATCAACTCTATAAATTCATTGCTTGTCGCAATTTTATTGAATTCGTAAAGGTCATTGCCTATAAGAAAAAAAATGGAATAATCATACGGAGATGAGCCAATATTGGGGGGAAAATAGGCAACACAGTATGAAGCGATGCGCGCCCAGTGAAATCATGGGAGGACAGATCGAGTTAATCAAGCGCCCAGTCCAGCAAGCCATGACGCCGCACCATCCCTGTAGCGATGCGCTGTAAGAGCACCGGAGCACTGGAGCACTGGTGGAGGTCCTCTCTACTACAGTGTAGCTTCAGTGTGCAACGCCATCCATGGATGCACTAAAAAAAAATTAGCCCTGTGGAAGAGGCACGAGCCCCCCGGCCGCACGACAAACCCACCATCCATCTCATACACACCGTCATCCACCAAGAGCCAATCGTCGCGTGAGGATGCCCTCATTGATGCGTCCCGGATGCGTGAGGGATGCGTGACAGAACGAAGAATCTAATTAGGACCCGAACCAATGCAAGCCTTTTTTTTCTTGGTTCATCTCTTTTTCTCATTGCGCGCTAAACTCATCAGCAGTGATACGACTCTGTTGAATCAATCTATTCCGTTTCTGATGCACGCGAGTTGCGTCTTCTTAAATAAGAAGCTTGAGCTCAATCGCTCCATCATCCATCGTCATCCAAGAAACGCGTCCATCAATTTAAAGCGCTGCTTCTCCATGCGCAAAAGTCGCGTGTCGATTCGATGCTCCAGCTCAAACATGCCTGTCTGTCTCATCTAACGCATACATACATACACATGCGCATGTATGCATCCACTCAGCCGAAAGGCATAATAGCATGGTCACCACCATCCATGTTTGATTGAATGCATTGCATTTCTCAATTGCGCCCGCCCGTTTTTTTCTTTTCTTTTCGATATAAGCCCCGTCCCTTGGATCCCTCGGCTCTCCTGCTCATCCTGTTCATGGTTCATGGAATTCAACAGCAAGTACTCGAAATCATAGATTGCCAATCTATCCCCCCCCCCCCAAAGACTCCTCAAGATGGCAAAAGGGTTGGGCAGCATCATCATCACCCTTCCACCACCCCGGCCACCTCTGACGCAATCAATCCGCCGCCCTACTGTCGCCAATCTTCCTCGCCAAAACGGGCCTTCGTCCCACTGGTCCTTGTCTCGGATCGAAACGGCCTACCTAGGCAAGCTGGGCGGCTTCTAACTTTGGCTCACATACCGAACATGGACCTACTATCTACCAAGGAACCAAATCATCTTACTACTATGGAGTGCCATCTTACGCTTGCTACCTAGTCTAGCATATGTATGCAAAGCCACAGATAGGATAGGCATAAGCATAGGCATACCCACAGCATCAGATTACCCTCAAGCTCGCTCTCAACGCGGATGGCCTCGGTATCTGGCCCCCTCTCGTCCTGATGTCAGTCCGATTGGGCCTCGCTTCTTCCCCGCCCACACAAGGTTGGGGTCTCTCCTCATGCGACCTGGTGGATAGCTCCTCATCCCTCTTCCACCCTTCTACTACTTGTACTTTCTAACCCACCTCGCATCATGCACTTCGGCTCTCACCTCCGTCCGTCCATTGGTTCCCTCACCCTCATATCCTCCCGCCTATCCCTCTCCAACCTCCGTGCCCAGACCTACCGGCCGACCTTTTGTTCAAACAGCCTAGTTCTCGGGCGACTCAGTCCTCCCAGTCAAAGGGACCATTCAGCCCGACCCATCTAATCATGAAAAGCTGCTGAGGCTTTGACATCTGGGCAGAGACACTGGTCGCAGGCATCACTTGACAAGACGCCCAAAAAAAACCCAGCCAAAGTGCTCACAGGCTGCTGCTGCTGCTGCTGCATGCATGTTATATCAATGGCGCGACCACCCGTCCTCTCACCGCGTTGTCGCCACCATTGGTTACACTGCAGCTCCCTCTCCCCAGCCCCCTCATATCTCAAACCGTTACAGAATCGGTAACCTGCGCGTCGCAGGGAAAATTTCGAGCTATTGCAAGGTGCTGCGTGCGCCTATTGCTTGCCACTCGTGCTGCAGCTGGAGCTCTTCCCAACGACCCTGTAGTTCCGCAGGATGTTGCGACTCCAGCGTTTTGTCCCCAATCTCGTCGTCCTTCGTTCCGTGATTCCACTGCATTTCATGAATTTTCTGTTTCTGTTTCTGTGCGCTCATCCAATTTCCCAAAGTCATCGTTTCGGATTGTTTGACTGTACTCGGAAGCTTGGTCTGAGTTCATGCGTCAGACAGCTTCTCCTCTTTCTCTACATGCATCCCTCTCGCATTCATTCCTCTGCATGCCCACACACACCCAATAAATAGCTTCTCCATCTTTTCTACATTCCCAGTTTGAGCTATACTTGCAAATCCTTGTCTCAGATGTATATGTCACCGAGGAGCCCAACGTTGGCATTGGGCTCGAATCCGATTCACATGGTCATCTGCTCGGCTTGAGCATCAAGAGTAGCGTGACTGGTAGCAGACCAATGACCGCAGAAGATGTACTAGATACTTGCTCTCCTTTTCCGGAAAGCTATCTTTGCGATCCTTGGCGGGCCGACTCACGTCTGTCTCATAACTGTGGCGCTGGTGTGGTGTGTGGTCGGAATGCTTTTCCGCTCATCAAGCATGAAGCCATACCCTACTTTTGAAGGGGGGGGAAACTGAATGTGTCTTCAATCATTCTCACTTTTGAGCCTCTATCATACGACTCGATACGTTAGCAGCATAATCTTGCTGCGCGCAATACAGCTCCTCAATGCACCTGTACTTCTCTGATCATGGCAGTAAACTTCTACATTCCAGTCCCCTCGGTCAGTCCCCATCAACCGTCCCCACAGCCTTGAAGTCACACTCTTCGTATAGAGAAGCAAATCAAGATGCGTTCACACTACAGACAAAACCCCCTTGGTCTGCTACCTTGATCCCCCATTTCAAGTGAAGGCTACCAGCCCCGCGCCCTATGGAAAGGGAAGTCACCCATCATCCCAAGGTCCATATGTTAAATGTCTATCAACTCGCACGTGCTCTATGTTTAAGGGTTTGGCTTGAAACAGATCCAAGGGGGATAAATGCGCCAATATGAGATCTTCCAGCCACCCTTTCATCCCAGAGAACCACAAGTCTGTCGCTGTAGTCCGTGGCAAGTTCATTATTCAATCCTCCCAGTGTGCCCGATGGTCCAGCAGCCAATGCTTCATGCCAACCTGTTAAGATCGGGTTCTTTCCAGTCGGCTTTTTGTATCTTATACTGCACTCTCCTAAATATGAGTATCAGGAGTGAGGAAACTGGATCCACTCATCCGATACCTTGCGCAAACGCCCACAAGCACCGTATTGCCAGGGCTCCATGATGCGTAGCTCACAGTCTCTCCCGTTTCTGTATCAACTACTTTCTTCCAGTCGCTGTTTGGACTTCCATAGCTGTTCGGCCATCTCTCCCTAAGGCCTTTAACATTTTTTTCTTTAGACATGCCTGGGAATAGACTTTATATAAAATACTCGACGGCGACAAACACCACGGCCTCACAGTCAGCAAAGTCTACGTCTTACACTTCCAGGGGCATTGAAGGCTTTGAAGTGGCACAAGAATACGCACGAGCCTGAATGAATGGAAGTGGAGGCTATGATCAAGAATCCAGGTGTAACACGACAGTAATGGCAAATGTTAACATCATACTGCAGGTTCTAAAACTAAATAAGGAGAGATATCAATATAGTTTTTTGATATTTACATCTCAAAGCAATTGTTAACATGACGTTGACATACAGGGTATGTCTCTTGCTTGCCCTCGCTATGGTCTCAGTTCTCATACTGTATACAATCAGCCAGTGGTATAAATATTGATAATACTTAAGAGGTTGTGGTAAGATATGTCCAGTCGTAGACTTCAGAATTACAATCAAGACAAAGAAAGTAAAAAGTAATGTTAGACAGGGGGCTCGAATGTGACTTAGACAGGCATGCCAATAACCTTAGACTTCAGGAAGTGGTGATCCCGATTACCGGGTACGAGAACGTATATCCGGTTTCTGAAACTCGTTCACGAACTCCTACTCAGAAATAAAGACATAGCCACATGGGATTATTATCCATGGTGATGATACAGAATATATACTTCTATAAGGGCGCTACCTACCGGCTTCTAGCTTACCCCGTGCTTCATTGATAAGGAACCGCCGTCCTCATTCCCTTATTTCCAGTAGGCTCACCACCGTCTCCCATTGTACTATTGAAGTTATTCGGAGGTGTTGAGACAATCTATTACGAGAGAGATACTTTGACATAGCGACCAGAAGAATGTTTAAATACGTTACAGGGATTTGACGCATCTATACCTCTTTAGAATTTACACCAAACTTTAACTCAGACATAGGGGCTGCTTCGTTGAGTCATCAAACCTACACTGGCCAGATAGCTTGAACTTATCGACAGTTGGTAAACCATCACATATGAAGCCATCTTTCGACTAAAATATGTCATCAAACTCTAGGGCGCGGTTGGTATATAAAGCATACACTCCCGACTTTCGTTGGTTCGTTCAGATCTTCTAAACCACTCTTCTTACAACTCCTCCGCATATCAACGCAAGCTGGTATAGCAAAGCTTCAAACTGCATCGGAATTATACAGCTCGTTCAAGAAAACTTGTAGCACACAGAATGGAGCCAACCTTTCACCCATTTATAAAACTGCCCCCTGAACTAAGGCTTCAAATATGGGAGACTGCCTTGCGACCCCTGGGCCGAAGCCGGCCTGGCGCTCATTTCTTCTCCGTCTCCAGCGATAAAGATAATAGAGATGCTCTTATGCGGTTCTATCTTCACTGCCAGTTGGGTATTGACTGCGAGAAAGAGCATGGCTACTCGCACCGTCTATCCGCCCCTCTGTTCACTATAGACGAAAGCGGCCACTGCTGGACGGCTAATAATCCGTCTGCTTATCTTTGGGATTTTGGCATGTGGGGTGCATGCAGGGAATCCAGGGAGGTTATCGGGAAGCATTATACCATTACAAACGAGCTCGAACTAGGCTATGATCTCCGGGCGCCTTGGGCAAGACCATCGGCTGACTTATGCATCTCAAGTACTGTTCTCCGAGAGAATGGGTGTTGGAAATTCACTATACATCCTTACCGAGATCTTGTTTGTTTACAGCCCCTGAACCCCGATACAATCGGATGGGATATTCCACAACTAGTTCTCGATGACCTCTGTATGGCCAACCGAGATATTGGGATATACGGGTTCCATAACCTAGCAGTAGAATACGACCACTCCTGGAGCAAGACTGATAGAGACATCGACATTTCCTCGCTTTGGCAAGCGAAGGGCACAGTTGGCTACTTCACGAGAGCACTACATTTCATGGCCAACAAGTGGGGCCCAAGTTATACAGGGGCTCGAATTTGGCTTATAGATTATGGTCTTAAACGAATCCCCGAAGAGCAAGAAACAGGAAGCAGTGCTGAAATGAGGCTGTGTAATAAATTTCATGGCACTGATAGAGTCTTTACAGAGGTCACTCAGCGGTCAAGGCACAGCTACACTTGTGATCTTGGTGGTTCAGCGTTCGATTTCCTGGACGAATTTACGAGTTGGATTCCTGAAGAGTTGGGCGACATGGAATTCTTGTTGGGGCATGAGAATGATGGTGAGGATTGCTACACAGAAGAGTTCCGGGGGCCACCATATTGTATCATGCATAGCATTCGAGTCTTGGCATGTGAAATAAACAATTGAATGGACAGAGGAAGAGAGGGAACTATCAGTAGGTTGACGCTCGTGCTTATTGGAATGGATTCTTAATTCTCTTTATATTCCTCGTCTTCTCTTTTGTTTTGGTTTGGTTTGACAAACTTCATTAATGTGCTTGTTGCTTCAACATGTTTGGGACTTATCTGAGCCGCACCTCGCAATCAATCTTTGACGTTGGCGATGAAGACATTGTGTCCATCACGAAATGCTGTATCATCTGACCCAAAAAAAGAACAGACCCAAGACCTTCATGATGTAAAGTAGAATTATGGCTGCGATATTGTGAAATTGAGTACGCTCAATCAAGAAAAGGAATACTGTCTTATCCCTCGACGACCAGATGAAGAGCTAGATAGACGAAGAATATGTACAAGTCTAGGGCCCTCTCATACGTCTAAGACAGATTGAGACATATGGCTACCATTACCTCAACTATAAAAAGATCGGGATAGTCCCCTAAATGTTGGCTATATCTCCACATTGGCTCTAATCGCATACAAGTCAGGGTCTCAGATAAACTCACATGGTGGTGACAGAGTCAGATTCTGTCAACCACTGGAACTTGCTGGTTAAAAATTATAGTGAGGCGTCGTAACTTGATTCATTTGTTGGAAAAATAACCACTTTCCTATCAATATATACAACTTTTTCTTTCTTCAGCGTAATCCAGTCTTCGGTACAGACCATATCGCCAAGCTTTAGGCTTCTCAGGCTTGGTACGTAGAGCATAAGACTCAGATGAAGTAGACGCTTGTTCTTGGCGTCGAATCTAATACGCAACCCCATACCGCACATCGAGCTATTGCCATCAGAATCAACCTTGAGCTTCAACTCGTTAATCAACCGAGGACGAATCTTTCTGAGGTATGGCAGTGGCTTGAACATCACAAGGGCAATGCGGTCACTGCATTTCAAGTTCCATTTAAACATAAATCTCAAATCAGTCACTGGTAGGTTATTAGCAATAACAGCAGTCATGAAGGCCTATAGCGGAATTTGATGAGCGTCCTCAACATAAACATAGGGATACAACATATGGTCCATAGACAGGTGATATGACTCACAGCGTCGAATCTTGCTGCTGGCAATGACTGTGATATACTGAGTGAATCCAATCATGAACAAAGATAGCATTGAGACAGCGGATTCCCTCTGTCTCTCTTTATGGCACTGCCAACTTGTGTCTTGGCAAAGTAGTTCCTGAGCGTCGATGCTGACCAAAAGGGAGTTGTCGACGAAAAAGCCATCAAGGTCCAAGGCCTTGCATGGCACCCTTGCAATAGGATGACACTTGAACATTACTAATTTGAATACTTCCAAGATGTGGTGGCAGACATGATATAGCATGCGTTGCTTTTCATTTCACTACATAATAGCCCGAGTCTTCTGTGGGTCTTTTCTCACCAAGTTTTTGGACATGGTACAATGCACATCTATCATTTGTTCCACCATCCAGGACTTGTTTAGATATTGACTCTGACTTTATAGCACCGCATAATGTACATTGATGTTTTGGTCAGCCATCCAGTCTTTGTCTCGTTTGGACTGATGGACAAGGATAATATATGGGGTGACATACGACCCATTTTCCCGAATGGGATCATACCCAAGTATTGCTCATATTCTTTTCTAAAGTTGTCCGTTTGCCTATTAATGAAATCCGTAAAAGCCAGGGAACTAACCAATCTTACAATATAATTATCTCCGTCCGCCACCCACCCCCTGTTGCCTGCGTGCTGTAAGAAGCTCCAATTCTCCATCCTCTCCACCGGGTGGTTGCAGAGTGACCCCAGGTCGGGCAGCAGCGGTATCGGCGACATGCTCTTGTCGCCTTGGTGGTTGAGAATACCGGGTCAGTATTGCTCCATCAGCAGGCACTCGCACGGGCGCTGCTCCGTCTGCTCCACAGCCATGACCCGGATGTTTTGCAGCCCGATCTTGTAGCTTGCAATGATCATGTACACATCATCTGTGTCCCGGGCGTCCAATATCCACTGGAGTGGGATTGGCGTGTACACCGTCGTCTAAAGGCCACGAATCTTAACCTGTCACTGGTGCACCCACCGCAGCGGCGTATTCATCACCATGCTCCGCCTTGTCTCGATCTCCACCACCAGCAGCCTGTTCATCCACTCCTTGAGCCTCCCGCTCCGTTCGGGCACTGATCTTAGCTTGTTCCTCTTCTTGTGCTCAGCCGTGAGTTGTTCCATGGCATATACACACCAAATCAGCCGTCGAAAAAGCGCCGCGTATTCTGTCACCACCCATCACCTGGAGACAAGCGACTGCATTTACCAGTTTTCGCTGGGTATAAACCGCCCGCTGCAACTTTTACCGACGTTGATTCCACAGACTCCCCTCCCGCGGTGCCGGAAACGAAGAAATGCACAAGGTCGTCTGGTTTTTGGTGGCATTTGTCGTTGCGTGAGGCATACTTCTTGACGATTTGGATTGCGTTTGCTCTTCTCAAATTTAGCGTCTCGTAATTGTCGTAAAGAAGGTCGAGGCATGGTGTTGAAGGTGTCTTGTCCCAGTCCTCGCTTGATCCGTCTTTACGTCACGGTCTGACTTTCTCTTCGCCCGATCTAGCTCGCGGTAGAAAACATGTGCTGGCGAGAGAGGATGCCAGTGAAGTGATGAGCGGTATTGTTAATAGCAGAGGCAGATAGTTAATATTAAAAGGCACATGAAAAATGATACAAGCAAAATAGACAGGACTAAGAGGAACAAGAGGAAACAGGGAGAAATAAGAGAAATGGATAGAAACAACGGAAACGGTGAGTAACAAAGGGAATAGAGGGAAACAAGAGCAATAACGAGAAACAAGAGAAATACCCTCCTCCATGACTAAGTCACCTCACTACCTCATGAACAGGTTCTTTCCTTTACTACTCTGGGTGTCGTATTCTCCATGACGCAATTTCGGACTGTTAAGAAACGGCAGGTCAGATGCATATGTGCCCGTACCTGCACAGAGGCGCCGATGGATAAGAAGACAATTTTGAGGCTGGAGAAAGAAAGAAGACTTTTACAACTGGCCAACGTTGTGTGTATGGTAAGCTACCCTATGATCTTGTCTTGATATCATAGGAATGGTAACTAAATGAAGGTGTAGAATAAAATTTCTACTCTTTTTTCTCTCTGTAAGTTCATCCTTGCCGCTGCCTTGAAACCACCATCTCTGATCAAGGTGATGGCATACAACAGTCCAATCAACTTCAAATTCGTAAGTCGTCTCTACAAACGTTCCAAACAGCTTTCATTATTGCTAATAATGATAAAGCACGGTAAAGATGACGGTGCGCATAACAGACTCACTACGCCTCAGAATTTCACTGACACAGGCATGGCAATAGAAGGACAAGCCTCTTGCGGTGAGGTCCACCAAATTCCTTCATGGCAATGTCCCATTAACGGCTAACATGATACAGGGTTCACGAGAGGCAAGTTAATTACTGCCTCAGGCAATCTATATTCATATTGATCAACTGACAAGGCATCGACTGTAAAGGAGGCAGAGCAGAAGCTGGCCGTGAGAACCCCCCCTTTATATATCACTCATCTTTGCCAGAGAAATCATCAGCTAATTGACCACACAGGAATTTGAAAGACTCATTGTGGTACGTTGCAGAATATCCTGTGTCTAGGCATGATAAGACCAATCTGACATGCCGCCTAATAAAGGGAGTCAGGAGGCAGCGGGCTGTGAGTTCTTTTGCAACGATATGCTATTTGCATACCTAACAGTTGCTGCTATAATAGGCCCTAGATGCCCAGGAGCAGGTGGGTTCGCCATCCTGGCTCTCTTGTATTGCTATTAACAAAACCCAGCGCCACACCAGGCAGTGGCTGGTATGATCCACAAGAACGTGGTTGCGCGGGATTACTTTATCTGACTTATAGCGATACAGTACTGGAGGAAGCAGCTGGAGGTGGGTTGCTTTATGAGAGCCATTGATTCATACTGACATGTTATAGAAACGTCCGGAATCGCAGGTTCGTGGCATTGGTGCTTCTGTTCCCACATGATACCTAACATATTCCTTGATAGGAGGATTTCAAAGCCCGGGTCAGGGTAGGTCTACAAACATGAGCTTAATAGAGATAGACACTAACTATTTTATACAGCAAGAGCTTGATGCTGTTTGGGTAAGTAATGAGTCAAGTTTGGAGTAGATGGTGCTGAAGTGAAGATAGGAGAAAATAAAGACTGAGAAGAAGGAAGGCTGAGGACAAGATGTAGCAGAATATCACGTTGAAAGCGGGCATTTTTAATCAAACAATACTTGTATTGCTATTTCGTATCTGCTCAGGTTGAGGAGTATTTTGTCTTGGCACTGCCTAAACAGAGTGACAGCTTTTTTACATCAATGACAACATTCCATCTTTCGTGAGCTAGTTGGCTGAGCCTCCTGCTTCCGCCGCGTTTATCCTGTCCTTTTCAATACTGTGTCTCCCGGCATCGTCTCCTCCAGTCGAAACGACGGTATCACCACCTTCGAGAGGATGAGGAGTAGCCTGAGCAGTTATGGTGACCGGCTCATGTGACTCAAGCGCATGCTTCAATCCAGCGTCACCTTTAATGGTCACGGTAGCGTCTATGTGGAGGGAGTGGGGATCGGAGCCTTGTCCAGCTGGGCCAGATGGATCCTCCTTCAGTGAGTGTTTAGCTGAACCAACTCGACGCATGGTTGAGGGGTCCTTGGAGAGGCTATGGGAAACCTCCGACGTTGGAGTGCTGTAGCCTGGGTCGAGGGCGAGGATGTGCTCTCTGAACTTTCCCTTGACTGCGGCTGTGGGGTCATCTTCAAGTCGGTGGCCGGTTGGGGTGGACCTGCCAACGGTAGGGTGATCTTCCAGTGAATGAAGATTGGACAGCTTGGTGGATTCAGCAACACTCTCTGCTGGTTGTTTGACAGGAGACTCTTCGGTCTTGGGTGCATTCTTGACAGGGCTCGTCTTTTTCGTAGGTGGCTTTGGAGACTCAGCAGGCTGGTTTACACAGCAAAGCATAGGCGACTGTGGTTGGTACGGCTTTTCGGGTCCATGAGGGGCCTTGCCAAGCTTCTCCCGAAGGATGATTTCCTGTTCGTTTCGAACAATGGTAAGACAGGGACAGCAGTAGCCGTCGTAACAGTCCTTGAGCGGATTGCCATCGATGCCATAGTAGGAGCGAACTCTCTGTTGCAATATGGCAATAAGACCACCATAGACTAGAACTGAGTCAGCAGGCTGATGGAGAGAGCGGCATAGAGTTGGAAGGCGTACAGGGAAAGCAGGCGGCAAAGGAGAGACAATGCGGGTTGATACAGCAGGGTTCGGGGATGCTGGCGCCGTTTCTCCCATGGGCAGCCGTCTTGAGACGGGCCCAGGTGCGTGCGTATATGCCACATGTCCAATAGTTTGCCTCGCAGCATGCTCTGTCAAAGGCGTAACCTTCTTCATCAGTGGCCTGCCAGAGCCATTTGTTTTCGCGTCCGATGAAGACGTGCTTCTCCATGAGGGACACGGGAGGTGTGGAGTTGCTGCACCCGTCGAGCCATAATCGCAAGGGCGCAGATACAATGCCGTTTCCTGCTGTGTCGTCACGCAAGGAGAGAGAGAGAGAAAGAGGCCTGCGTGAGCAACAGACGGACGATAAGCTGATGGAAGCCACAAGGTGATGCAGAGATCAACGAAAGACTGCGGTGAAGAAGCCGAGTAGAGCTGAATGAATCAAGCAACGTAGCAATGATGGATGATGGAGAGGCTGAGAATGCAAGAGGCTAGTTGCGTCACGTTGGCAGCAGTTCAGGACAGGGAAGTGATGACAGTGGCGGCAGTGGTGGAAGCAGTGAGGGAGCACATCTTGTCCAAAGGTGGGAAGTCATGATCAACGTAGCAAGTTGTGTGCTTCATGCGACAGCCATAGCTCAGCGTCTCATTGCCCGCTGGTGTTTTATCCAGGGTCAGTCTGTCACTGCTCTAGCTTGCACAGTCCCTCCTCTCCCCATCATAACTGAGCTGTGATGTATCAATTGACAGCTTCATATCGAGCAACCCCTCTTGGTTCTTTAAATGGGAGAGTAAAGGGACCGTCTTTCAGCCCAATTACATGGTGCCGAAACTTGGGGGCCACAGTCTGCACAGTCTGCACAAAGGACAGAACAAAGGACCAGAACAAAAGGAAATCATGGATAACGAGAGGCACGAGCAACCGTGCATGGCGCCACGAGATCTCCATGGCTCTAGCTGCGTTTCACGTTCCAACAGGCACAGGCCCAAGCATTGGCACAGGCATTGGCAGAGGCACTGGCCAGCAGGCCTCTAGGCAGCTGCTGCAAAAGGAACAGCGGGCCGAAGAGAACTATTCAATAGATTATCGGCAGTAGTCCTTGAAATCGTTAGAAGAAAACAGAAGAACCATTGCTGATGCCATATTTGGATTCAATAGTTGAGAACGAAGAGCCTTGACGATGTTGGAAGCGCTGGGGGGGTTAAAATGATGCTAGGCCTAATGAAAAATTCAATGGTCTCCGGATTATCTTGAGGCCGCTGAGCTGGTTCATCTGTCCATTTGTTGAGCCACAATTTTGTTTTCTTTTATTGGAGTGGCCCCTTGAAATTCAGGTCATTAAATTCCGGCAACTCGTCATCTTAAAACAAACAAACCAAAGAAAATACATCTGGCGATCAAAGTCCGATTGAAAGAGGGGGCGGGAGGGGAGAGACATGCTTTGTTTCGTTTGAATCGTACGAGTACGAAAAGCAACACCTACTCAGTACGGAGTGTACAGACAAGACAGACAGACTCAATGGCATGAATTGATGTCTGGCCACGATGGAAACTGGTCAAAGCTATTGGATCTTGTCATTTCTCAAGAGTCGTTAGGCTTGCCAATGTCTGTGATACCCTTTCTGCCCTTCCAGCTCCAACCGCCCGCCCCCTGCGATTGAGATGCCGAAACTGGATTATCATGTGGACATCAAACATGCAAGCCTCGAGTCAGTCAACGAGGAGCAGGCAAGCAAGCAAGCAAGCCAGCAAACAAACAAACAAACGAGCAAGCAGAAAAAAAAGACCTCATCATGCATGCAACCTCGGGACCTCAAGTCCTGAGCTTGCCATGTCCAGTCCCTTACGTCAAGCCATCAACGCCACAAGACAGGAAGAGGACGAGGAAGAGGACGAAGAGGCGCGGCCTCGACCAGACAAACCAAGAATGAGCCCCAAGAATGGGCCAAGAAAGGGCCACCCCCCGTACTCGTATGCCCAGACTCTGTTGGTTCCGTTCCGTCCCACATGTTTGTTGGACCCAATCCAAGGTTTCAAACAGGACCAAGACCAGGCTTTGCCAAACAAAGCAAAACACCCCACGAGGCTAGCGGAAAGCATCTCCGGGGCGCTTGGCTTCACCAACGGGCACTAACAGTTGACCCAATGCAACGGTGGTTGTGATGCTACGAGTAATACTAGAGAGAGATGCTAGACGGGTCAAGTGTCTGGTCTTGGAATGCAAACGAAGTTGACTTGTGACCAGAACAGGGTTCTCGTACTCGGCAAGGTAGTCTATCTATCCCATCTACTACTTGGAGGCAGTCAGTAATGCAGCCCAACAAATGGATGCCATACCATGTGCATGTGCATGTGTGCGGGCCTACCTACCTGCCTGTGCGTGCGCTCTGATGCAGTCATGCAGACAATAATTCTCTCATAATTATGCTGCTGCATGTGCATATTTGGCATACCATCTATCTGTTCATCTATCGTGGCGTTAGTACTCGTAGTGTTGGAGTAGATTCCTGTGCCGCTGATCATGACCATCATGACGCGAAAGGGGCCGCCCGCCCACTCGTATCCTCTCTCAATCTCTCTTGCAAGATTGATGAGATCAGGACCTCCCCCCACCAGGACGGGGCTCCATATCGCCCCTGTAAATCCTCTTCTCCCATCCCCTGTCGGCCAAGCCGTCCAGCGCGTCAAGCCGCAAATATCGCTGCAAACACTTTCTGTTTCTACTGGCTCTTTAGTGGTCTGTTACGGGCTCTTGACTGGCCCTTTAGCGGCCCATCCTGGCCATAGCGCCCGCTGATGGTGCAGCGTAATCTCCCCTCCGCCTGCAAGCCCCCTGTAACGCTCCCCGGCAAGTTCCCCCCAGGCACTCGCCCCCCCTGTAGCTGCATCTCAGGTACCTGCATCGAGTCTCCACACCTCATTTTTGGTTGCATGGCTCGCTCTTCTCTCCTCTCCCCTCGCCCTCCCTGCAGCCATGGGCTGGTTGGTTCAACAACTCTGGTTGTGCCTCGACTCTTTTCTGCTCTTTGCTTTTATCTCTTTGCTGGTCCCCCGTCTCCCATCCCATTGAAAGCCCAGATCCGCCAGTCACTGATGCCCTCTCTCTTGCTTCAACTTTGCTCCATCCATCCATCAGCTTGCTGGCTATTAAGCTTCCTCTCAACGTTCCTCGTGGCGGCAGTTTAAACTTCTCCAACCTTTCGACCCCGAGTCAGACTAACCGTCATCCTTTTGTCCTGCTGCTGAGTGGCTGGGAATTCTCCAAAACGCCAATGTCGACCATCTGACTGAATCGCATCACGTCGTCCTTGTGGCTGGAGCTTGTCGACCTGACGCATTTTGCCGAGCGTCTCTTCGCACTCCTTATTACTGCCACACTTCCCAACTCTTGATCACGACTTGGATCAAGCAATCGATTACCACCACTTCTCTTCTTCTGGAGAAGAGTAGCGCACTGTATATTGTCTTACAAGTAGCTGTCACCAGTGTGTCACAACCGCATAGACAATCCCTGACAAGGTAGCATCCCCCTTCCTCCCTTGCCTCCTGTGCTGTGAGGCATGTCAGTGTGCGTGCTTGCCACCGCTCCTTGCCTCTCAATGCCAATTGCACATATCTTAACCTTCTTCCTCCCTTGTCTCAACACTTTTGCTGACCTAGCCCCTCTCAGCTTGAATCTGTCCATCCTGACAAGTCTATCATTGTCTATTTGATCTTCCTCTCTCTCTACCTTCAACAACAAGACTCATCCATCAAAGCGTCAACACACCCTCAAGATGACATTCGGCAACAAGCAATCAGGCGTCACCCGCGTCGATTCCGAAGTCTCAATCCCCGAAAAGGCTGCTCTCACCACCATTCGTGTCTTCCCGCCCACTGACGACCACTCACCATGCCCCAGCGCCGTATCAACACCTCGGTCAGACAGAACCACCACCAACCCCTTTGAGACGGACATTGAGGCATTGGCCTCTCACAGCTCAATCGACAGATCTTGCCGCAAAAGCCTTGCCATTGAGACCAAGAAGGATTGCCAAGTATGGCCCGGCAAGGATCACTGGAAGAAGCAGGCAAAGGAAGCCAAGATGAAGCGAAGCTGGTCTTGCATGGCCAGGCTCAGCAGGCGGAATAGGATTATCTGCAAGCTCCTCCTGATCTTGCTTGTCGTTGGCATCGCCGTTAGCGTTGGCTTTGGCGTCAGCAAGCCTCTGGGGGCCCCCATTTGGGGAAAGAAGCCAGATGACTCTTAAAATCAAGGCACATGATCATACACTCTTTTTTCTATACACGTCGCTCAAATCACCCAGCGCATGAGCTAGCAGACTAGCAATTGACGCGCTTCAATCGGCATCATCACCATCATCATCAACATCGCCACCACGCACCGACACATTACGACTCTCGACGAACCAAAGCTGGCTTTTGGACCATGGCCCATGTGCATATGTGGTTTGGGCACTTTACACCATATATGTTATAATCACCACATGAGCCAACTCCTGGAGGAAGGGGAAGCCCAGGACACACTGTATCAGGAATCAATGCCTGTGTATACCCTTTTTGTTTTGCTTTGTTGTATTTTTGAAGCTTGTTTCGGATGAGGTAGACCATCCTGCCGTGAAGAGCAGCAGGGAAAGAATGGTTGTTTTGGGATTTATATCATAGCCGGGCGTTTGGGAGTTGGAACCAGACACATGCACCACGCGCTGCACTGCACTGTACAACTGTGTTTAAAGGATCAGATGAGATAACAATATCCTGAGAGGAGGAAAAACTGGAAATGGAATTACCTATGCATAACATTCTTGTTTCTTGGGATGGCCTGCCGTGAGGGTGAGGCCACTTTGACAGACTACATTCTATATAGAGGGATATTAAGGCATAACCCAGCAGTTGTTGCGAGAAGAGCCAAGATGAACTACACGGCCTCTTACCTAGGTACCTACATACTACACTGCACTACAGTACACTACACTGTACTTGGTTCACCATTATGATGCACACCGCGATATCTCCCTTGCCTCGACTTGTACTTCAATGCCCATCACATGCTAATAATAGATCATAGATACTGATCTTGGGTACCTTGATAGCGGGCCAATCAAAAAAATAGGGGCCACCTTAAAATAAGTACTACATAAAATGGTACCCATACGGATGCACCCATTTTTTTCATTTACCCCACTGTTGCATTTTTGCATAAAATGTGGGGCTCGGACGGCAGTTTTCGATATGATGGAGGCAAGCAGGGTACGGAGGTACACGTCGGTAGCTTCGGGTACGGGAGCATGCAAGTCTTTGATCCAAACCCAGTGATATTAGAGGTGCTATAGGTGACAATGAGGGATAAGCGCTCGATGAGACACTGATTGATACTAGATCATCTGATTGTTTAGGTGGTGATTTAATGTTGTATAGTTCTTGTATATAGAGGGAAATAGTTGTAGTGAGTGTATGGATTTGAGTGCTGTTCATTGTTGATGCCCCTTGCTGGCAGCCCCTTTGACACTCGACAACTAGAAAAGATGAGAGCATAAGAAGCTCATTTTGGATCAATGTATAGCATGTTGAATGACTGCAGTTGCTTGATTTTAACATAGCCAATCGAAAATCATATTTCTGGTGTCGAATTTCGCGGTCCCGTCCCTCAGGGGGGTTGGCTGCTACAGCACCTCACCAGCTGTCAACACCACTGACCAACTGGGCTTGACAACTGCCAGCTTGCTCCCAGCAACACCAAAGGCAAACTGAATTCACTGCAGTCCTTTGCTGGAACCAATTCACTCAGCCTAGTTACTGATTTTTCTACGGACTGGCTCTCCTATATCAACTTCCCCCTCTCTCTCCCCTTGCCCCCGATCTCTTCCCTCTTCCTTTTTTTCCTTTCTCTTCATAACTCAACAACCTATATCTCACTTTGCTTTGCTGAGTCTCTATACAAGCTTAAGCTACTATCAATCTTCTTTAACTGTAATCTCTTGATCCATCAGAGTAAGTAAAGAGTCTCTTTCTTCTTTCTCTATAATGCCAAGGGTTCTCACGGAAACTCACACTTCTCTCCTCTATGATAGTCCTGCACATCTCATAACAATGAACAACCCAAATCTCGCTACCATGACCTCTATGGCCAAGAGATCCACCACCGCAGAGCTCGTCAAGCTCCCTCAATTCTGGATTGTAATTTCTCTGCTTGTATCGGTCACTTGTCTTCTCGGCTTTGTCATCGGATACGATACCTGCAAGAAGGCCCGCAGGCAGCAAAGCAACCGTATTACAGATGCCGAGCAGTTTATTCGCATGAATCGGATGAACAGAACCGCTCGTATCAACTCCAACGGCATGCTAGAGTATGAGGACCAGGTCGATCCCTGGGCCTACTGGGCTTCCGGCTCTGAAAGCAACCTCAGTCAGGTCTCAGACTTGACCAACACTGCCACCAGCTACGCAAACGCCAATGCCACAGGCCGGGCTGCCACTACTACCACCATCATCAGAGCTCATGCGGTCACTGATACCATCAGAATCACCAGCAACAACGCGGAGAACATGAACAATGGGGCGGCTTCTGCAGAGCAACGCAGCACCAATGCCGACACGACTCCCGTCACTGTCACCACCAACGCATCAGCTACCACCACCACCACCGGAACTACCACCACTACCTCAGTCACTGAGGCCACCCCCAACAAACAGACTTCAACTCAGAGCGCGGTCATCACCAAACCTGAAGAAGCCCACCTCAAGACTTCCTCCAAGAAAGTCCCCCACTAAACAAACCCCCACACCTCATAGTCCTTGAACTACATCAGGGCTCTACCACCGAGATGGCCCACACCTCTCAACCAAACAAACCTCGCAGACATATACCACATGGTTTTCATCTCGGGGCCCGACTTGAACAAGCACAAGTCAACCAAACAAACTGCAGAAATGCAACGAGCTTTGGCGGGGTCTTTGGACAGGAGTAATACAAAACGCAGGGGTACACGCAACAGTGTACAGACTTGATGAATGGATGGATCAATTGACTATGGGTTCATGACGGCATGACTAGGCATCTTTGGTGTTCAGGATATACCCAGGGTTATGATACAGGGACTTGGCTTTGTATTATTTTTTTCTTTCTTTTGTGTTTTTGTTGATGGCAATTTTTGTTGGAGTAGACTATGGAGTGAGGAATAAAGGGACTTGGTAGTTACTTTTTGTTTTGATCAACGTGACATGACACGACTACATGATCGTGATGTTGATATTGATATGCGTGAAGTGAATGCTTGAGTCGTTGCCTGGATCACGGGATTGGCTCACGTGCTTGATCAGATAGACCCTCAGGTCGTCAAGATATTTTGAGTAGATGGCATCCATTCAGTCCTTTGATAAGGGCTCTCAACTCTTTAAAGCCTGCAGCTCGTCAGAGTCAACTTCTTCAACAACGACAGCAAAGCATAGCTATGACCGTACGATGATGATGAATCAGGGGTTCTTTAGAAGGACTCCTTCGACATTGAAAGAAATACAGCCGAAATTCTCCTTGACTTCAAAGCTCCAGTCTCTTTCATCTCGACTCAAAAAAAAAAAAAGCATTCTACTGTTTGAACAAAGAACAAAGGGCTTGATAGTTGCCAAGTACCCCCTTTTAGCCATGTTCAATCCCACGATCATAGATCAAAGGACCTCTCCGACCCTGAAACACTAGACGAAATCCAGCCAACTTCAAATTATATAACCTATTCCAACCCCCTAAACTAGGGAAATGGTTTCATCTCCGAGATTATGGATGGGAAGCTTTGTGGGAGTGGGCAGATGTTCTTTATCTTCGTCTACTATCGACCCCTATAAACGCTCAGCAACGCCACACATTAATGCCTCTCTATCTTTGCACCAACTTGGACTTGAAAAACTCTTGATACTTTACGCTGGAGTTTTATTGATATTGTTATGGGTAGTAAAAACGCGATCATCATCATTATCAGATGCAAGGTCTATGCCAAACCCTACCATCGTGGGTAAAGAACAAAGACCACAGAGTAAGAACACAGGAATCGCCCAAATCCATACACACGAGACCCTCTCTGCCCAAAAATATGCAGTGTCGATACACTCCACAAAGGCCACCTCCCCCCCCCCCCCCCCCGGCCCCACACACGTTCCGCATCTCCCACTCTCCGCCCAAAAGATAGTCCACCCTGAAGCCACCGCTCATAGTACTGGAAGACCATTCCGTATCCATATATAATGAAGCAAGAGGTCAGATTTAATTCCATCGAGTCCTTTTTATACTGGCCCTTAGCGTGAGTTACGTACGTCAAGGGGGCGTGTTTGAGACAGGGTGAGCTAGAAACCATGTTTCGATAAGTCACGAGCTTCACAACTCATTGAATGGCTTTACCTCCTCAATTAGTATTATTCTGACTCGTATGTAGGATAAAGTATCCAAAATATAGAAAGACGACTGGAGTAGGTCTTTAGATACCAAGGCGATAAAGGATCAGATAAAAAAATACAAAGGGACGATATCATCATGGACGACATGATAGAAGACCAGACGACAGAATAGCTGAATAATGAGACCAAGTCCTAACATTATCTACATCGACCCTTATCGCTGTTAGATACCAACTAAGAAGTCATAGAAAGCGGCCTGTTCCAAGCCAGAGAACAAATGATCCAGACCTTTTTGTCAGGCTGACCATAGCCAATCAGGGCAAGTCATCAACATTCTCCAAAGGCATGAATGTGATACATAACGAGATCAAGAATCCTTAGTTCGAGTATTTACGCACAAAAGGGCTGCTCCCTCAAATCATGACAAATGGCCCTGGAGCAGATGACCTCAACTGGATGGAGTAAGTGCCCCTTTCAGACCTCAACCTTCGAAGCCATAGCCAAATACCTATATGTTACGATTACAAAGTCCTTGATAAAGTCAATAGCCCAGGGAATTAATTCAATAAGACAGTTATGTATCCAGCAATCCCAAGAATATTTACACCAAGCCTATCTACATATCACCCCTTTTCCGTCTTCACGGCCGTCCCACACCAGCCCATTTCCACACACCTCGATGCTTCACCCAATCCCAGTTAGCCAAATGTAAGGACAAACAGTATAACGTCCACTACAACTATACAAACATATATATGCAAAGAACTCAGTAGCTAGGAACATAGTAACACTACCCCCTACACTCCATCAACCCTCCAAGTTCAACAACACTCCATGTCTAAGCAGAATCAGGTACAAGCATCATGTTTGATCACGCATTCAATTAGAAATTATCTATCCTATGCCTCGAGTCGACCATCTATTCATACATCTAACATATCCATTGCAGAACATAACCCGCAAATACTCTGCCAGCAGCCGTCGTACAAACATCCATGCTCGGGTCATTCCTCTCACAACATCACACTACCAACTTCACTCCTCACTCAAAGTCATGAAAAAACATCCATACATCAAAGAAAGTACACTAGATTCAATAGAATCACATTACAAGACCTTTCAACAGCTTTAAAAAAAACCGAGACCCTGGACCAGCCCTGATCTCTCCAACATATTTCTTGCTTCCTCTTCTTTCTTCAAAAAAGCCATACGCCTGCCTATCCTGCCCTTCTCTAATGTGCATAAGCCAGCCCTTCTAGCTTCCCTTTGCCCTTTCGCCTCATCGCCTCAAATAAAAAAGAATCAAGGGAAAAAATGATTACAAGTGCTACGTTTCGCCTTGTGTGTGGTGTGTGTGTGTGTGTGTGCGTGTTTGCGTGTTTGCGTGTGTGTGTGTGTGCATGCATGTGTGATATTCCTCCCAGATCCAAAGCAGTTCAGCACGTTTCGGACAATTACAACATCCCAGTTTTGTTCACTTCCCCTTCGTCTCAAGTTCTTCAGTCAAGCACAGGGCCATCAGTATATGCGAAACTGTAGCGCCCTCCGCATCAGTCGTTGCCACCGTATTTTTCCCTTTCCATGCTTTTCCCTGTATAAAACAACAAAATAGTAGGCGATAAGAGAATGGACATATTGTCCTTGAAGTGAAGAAGCCGAAATAGATTTGATGATAATCGTCCCTTCGTTGTTTGCAATACCCAACGGCCGTGTCTCATGCTCGGTGGTCATTGGAAATACCTATTGGTACACCCAACGGTCGTGACGCATTACGAGTTGATCGATGCCCGACATGCTATAGTGCTCCAGACATGACACTGCTCCTCAAAAGGACGGTCTTGCCATTATGAACTGAGCGCGCAGTTCATAGCGGGCAGCAACTCCAAATCACGCCATCGAAGCCTCAAACAGACTGATAGAGTAATAAAGGCTCGCCAACGTTTTCAATTTCGGGAATAGTGCACTTGAGATCAAATGCTTTGGAGAGAACGATTTTGAAAATCTAAGACACGTTAGCCCCTCTCGTTCACTGCCAGCAGCGCGACCAATCACGTACCTTTTGCACATTGATGCTATGACTTGTGCTGGAGAAGATCAATGATGCCCGCATTGCCTTGGCAAACCGTCTGGCCTAATCATGAATTAGCATACAGGTTCCAAATGCACCGCACAGCTTCTTTAGGAACCTACCTGATTGGAGATTTCTTCTTGGTCTTGAATTGGAAAGTTGACAAAGTGGTCATATTTGGTACCCACTAGAACAGGGATGGCTGTCTTGTTGAACCCCCTGCCCTGTCTGTACCATTCCTTGATACTGTTGAGTGTGCTCTTGCGCGTCAGATCAAACATGAAGAGAATCGCGACGGCGTCGTTGCAAACCAGAGGCAGCATATTGACAAACTCGCGCTGGCCGCCCAGATCCCAGATGGAAAACGTGATTTCGGTGTTGCGGATGGAGATGGTTTTCTCCATGAAATTAACGCCGAGGGTTTGGATATAGTCCTCGTCCCAGCTACCTTCAACGTATTTGACCATTAAGGATGTCTTTCCGATCTGGGCATCGCCGACCATGCCAACCTTGATAACCACATGGTTGCGTCCGTTGGAAGCATCTCCCGAGTTTTGTCTATAATCGCTGTAAGAAGGGGGCGCTGGGTTTGATAAGCCGCTGGCGGGTCGCGACAAAGACGGCGCGCTTGAGACAGGAGGTGTATATCTTGTGGAGGGATCATCTTCGTGTCGCGGACTGTCGGTCAGTCCCTGGTCGGACTGGCTCTGCTGGTGATGATAGCCATTGGTAGAGGCCACTTGCGGCGACCCTTCGATGCCGCCAAGAGTGTCGTCATGGCCATACTGTGGGGGTTGCGTCTGCATCTGCAGAGGCGACTGGAGTTGTGGTTCTGCGATGTGATTGTCCATTTCCGTTTGGTCGACGGCGGCAGCGTCGTGGAGTTGTTGGTCGTCGGCTGGAGGAGCCGCAGGAGCAGCGTGTGGATCCAGCTTGAAGGGAGAGAGATGGGCCAGATGCTGAGAGAAGGAGAATGGGGGCGCTCGTGCTGATGTGGATGCGGATGCGGATGTTAATGCTAATGTCGGTACTGGTGCTGATGCTGGTGGTAGGTGGTACAAGAGGAGAGAGACGGAGACAGAGATTATGAAAGGCGAGGTCGGCCGTAGTCAGACGTAAATGCACAAAAGGGTGGATCTCAGCTCGTCAGGAAAGGCATCAAGGCAGTTTCAACTTGCATCAGCAGCGCATCAGCAGCGCAGTAGTGCCAGTGTCAGTGCCAGTGCCAGTGCCAATGCGAATTTCAGTGCGAGTAGTAGTAGTGGCAGTAGTAGTACGTATGAAAGGAGCGGTATCCGAGATGAGATGATGTGCGGTTGTGGAGGCGGACTCGAGTCTCGTAAGACAAAGGAAAGGTCGAGGGCAACGTCAAGGTCGGAATAGAGGCAGTTGGAAGCTGTTTTGGTGTGTGGATGAAAAGAGGAGGGGTGCTGAGAGGAATTGGATGGGATGGATGAATGGGATGGTGCTGCTGCTGCTGCTGCTGCGAGGCATTGGCATTGGGACTGGAGGGACTGGAGGGACAGAAGCAGACCAAGGAACCAGGCAGGGATAGGTTGCCTTGCCCTTTGGCGTCTCTGATTGGCTGACTCCATTGGTCGAGAGCGCTGGAGCCAATCCGCTGTCGAACGGTTGGCGAGGCGGAGCGGATTTTCTAGTGGTGCCGCAACTGCCTGCAGCTTAGAGTGCAGCTTAGAGTGCACAGGTTATTGCGCTGACACAGGCTGACGCCCACCAATACCTGAACCTTCCAGGGCTAATCTTTAGTGAGCGCCAGGCTCTACAAGCCCTGAAGCTGACGCTGGGGGCCGCTGGGGCTACGCAAGCCACAGGCACGCACATGCTGATGAGACGTTTTTAAATGGACGTGACGTGACGCGCATGAGGAGTTGCCGGCGGGAAACCCATGCAGGAAAAGTTTATTATAGACAAACGAATGCAACCTACGTCAACAGAGAGTCAACAGAGAGCAAGATTGAGGAGATGTAATGGATAATATTATGCTCAGTGTAGGTGTTCTAGTGTCATAATTATATACCAAACTGTTACCCCCAAGGTACTAGGTAAGGTAAGTATACATGGATGTTTATCGTCGTCCTTTTCCTCCCCCCTCTTGAATTGAGACGGAACCTAGATGTACATATTCAGCTCATATGATCGCAGCATCATACTAGGTATCTTTCAAGTACCTTGCCCACTAATTAAACAATTTATTTATTTACTTCCCTGTAATCAGACCCCAAGCTTGTTGTCCAGCAACACAATCAGAACCGCGTCTGCCCCGCAATCTTCACTACCCTGAATGGAAACTCGAGACGGATGGGCATTTGTCGTCAATCCCAACATCTATCTCATTTGCTCCTCTATTAGCAACTCTATGTCGATGTCAAATTCGCTTCCCGGATTAGATAAGCTAATAGATTCCATGGATCTTCCGCTGTTTTGCCAAGCGACAACATCCACTCGCCTAGTCAAATTTGCATGTATAGCAAAAGCATCGTGTACAGGCTTAAAGTACCCTAGAGCAATGATGAACTCACCGCGTTGAATCCTTCCATGTTCACATTTACGAATAGCTTATCCGAGATTGAAGTCGGTCATCCCAGTACAGTGAGGAACTGAGCTCAGTAACATTGTCGTCTAATCATGACGTGTTGAATTCATCCATATAACCAGAAATCCGTGAGACGATTACTTGGATATGCGTGATCAATACCATGAACAAAGACTTCTACACGAGCATCGCTGTGTTGATTGTAAGGGGTCTTTCTTGGGGCTCGGCAAGTGAGTCAAATTCGCAATGTCTCGTGAGAGCAGATTGGCTTCTCCTAGGGGGCCTTCCCTCCAACGGTCATAATCTTGCTTGCTGTGACTGGGGATGCTTCGTACACAATGATCGCTTGCTTCACATAGAGAAAGAGAAAGAGAGAGGGGAGAGAGGCAGTAAAAGTCCAGAGTAGTAAGCGAGATGAAGAGTCACAGAAGGAATTACGACCAACGGGACCGGGATATGGAGTAGCTTGGAAGATATTGAAACCAAGTCGTTGATCTGTCCTATAGCTTTGTAAGACCTGTTCACACTTAGAAGTGAAAAAAAAAAACATCATATATATGCCCAACTTACCAGGCGAGCGACATGGGAATGTATCTAGCACAGTGATTCCATACCTGGGATTTCATAGCAAATCTTCGATCTATATTAATGAATGTTGATATTCTTTCTTTGAACACGAGTTTGACATGCTGCCCCGACAGCAGCCTGGCGCGTAAAATACCCTTCTCATTTGGATTTATATCCACTTGTATTGAAGCTGTATGATAACGGAACTGTGACGCGGTGAGAGACAACATGGGTCGCGGATTACTCAACTTCAAATGCATACATGTCGATGGAAACCTGTTTTTTTCTTTTTCCACCTCTTGCATGTCCCCCTGAATACATAGTCATGCGGGTGAGCTGCTTCTATAAGCGATTATAACTGCATTATGACCCGGAATTTACTTTATCAGGAAGTAATAAAAAGAGCCTCCATCGTGATTTAATATGGGGCCTATGCCATGTTCAAGCCATTAGGAACACGTCTCGCCGTTCCAAGTCATATTCGCGCATCACACCTTCGCCTCAATCATCTATTGGCCTGCCATACCCCCGTGGCATCTGTCGGGATGTCCCGAAGCGAATAAATTTGGGATCTGGACCCTTCAATATCCCGGTAACTTTTCATGTCTGACCAGCACATATCACATCTATACTATCAAAGCAGCTTTGCACTGCCCTTGACGAGCGGAGTTCTTGGCTCAATCGTGAGGTTTCGCTAGTAATCATGTCTTCGGCTTCTGTGAGCAGGCAAGTGGGTTTGTCAAGGGGAATATATCCTTATATAGCTCATCCCCTCACTCCGCTGTAGTCCAGAGTTTGTATACTCTTGTCAAACCTCGGAAACCCCTTATACAGAACCGTCAACAGACAACAGCAAAATGGATCGAGTTATGCCACTCCACTTCTTTGATGACAACTTCCTTATCCAATCTCTGGTTTCAAATCCGATGTTTGTTTTTGATGATGTGCTAGATCCCGAAAAGCTTCGTGATGGTCTCGAGAGCTTGGTCAGACTTGATGGTTGGCAGAAGTTGGGTGCTCGACTTCGTCGTGCTGTCAGTGCTTATGATAAAGTCATCGTGTGTTACCATATCTTGAGCTGACCAGCATCTTCATTAGCAAAACGGACGTTTGGAGTACCATTTCCCACCTCAGTTCACCCGCGACCGCCCGGCAATCATGTATAAACATAGTGATCAGAATATGTCCCTGTCTAGCCACCCCATAGCGTCGCAACTCCCCGCTGCAACCAAGAATGCATCTATCACAGTCGATCCTGAGATGTTCAGGAGCTTGGCCTGCCATTCAGGCACGCCTCGCACTATTGAGGACTACCTCAGAGCGGACATACCTCAAATGGGTCTATACGTTGTCTCATTCAAGGACGCTACTGTAGTGTCCTTGACATATCCTCACACTCTATGTGACGGGTCGGGAGCGGCTCTCATTATGCACGCATGGGTGGCTATGATTCGGGGTCGGCCTGCCGAGATTCCCCCATTGTATGGAATAGACACAGATCCGCTTGTGGAATTTGGGTGCCACGCCACGGAAGCTCATATTCTTGAGAGCAAGCAGGCTTCAATTCAACTCTTTGCGATGGAGTACGGCTTGAAGAATCTCTCCAGCCTTCTGCTTGGTACGCGGAAGCGTCTCGTCTGCATACCGACATCGTTCATTGCTGGGCTACGCGAGGAGTCGCTCAAGGTGCTCGGCAAGACTCCAAACAGTCCTACTAAATATCTTAGTGATGGCGATATTATATGTGCTTGGTGGAGCCGCATCGTCGCCTCGCAGTTCACCCAGGATCCAGACCAAACCTTGGTGATCAACAACCTACAAACGCTGCGGTCTGTCTTGTCACCAGACATAATACCTGCCGGCCATGGCTATTTGTCAAACGCAATCAGCTTGATTCCAACTCTGATCCCAATGAAGACCGTACTGCACGATCATCTCAGTGTTACAGCAGCGCAAATCCGTCGGTCCACGACTGAGCTCAGCACCAGAGCCCAGGCAGAAGCCTATGCCGCGCTGTTTAGACAAAGCCGTTATAGACTTCACCCCCAATTCGGTGTCGAGTTGGCGCAATTTATAACATTCACAAACCTTGCGAAAGGGAACCTTTTTGACTTCGACCTCGGGGCTGCCGTGGTTGATAGAACACCCTTCAAGTCCAAGCCTAGTCCTGAATCCAAAAAGCCTTTTTTCGTGCAGTTATGGGAAGGAAGTTGCTTTCCAAACACCTTTGCAATTCATGGCAAAGATGAGGCAGGAAATTACTGGTTGTCTGGAAACCTGAGGGACAGTATGTGGAAGAAGATTGAGGCAGTGCTGACGGAGGAGAAGGGTATCTCCACTCAAACACCAGCTTCGCCATTAGGGAAAAAAGACAGTAAGCTTTGATAAGGCTCATCGAGTAACTGCTGGCACGTAGCAAGAGGAGCGAAGAAGTCTGAGTCGTGCAGATGAACAATAGTAGTGTTAAAGCCAAGTAGACGCAGCTTTAAGGTTGTTAAGATGACTTTTCTGTTTTTATAAACGAAGCCTCTCTTCTTCTTTCGTGTGAACGCTGGGAAGGTTATGATCATTTCTCAAAAGGGACTTTGTCTCTAATTTTACTGGTCACTTGTCCCGTCAATGCCACTTGATGCTGACAAGGTACGGCCCTACCCGTGACAGTCTTCGTTGATATGGGCAAGGGTGGGGGATGAGGTGCTCGCACTGTAGAACACGAAGCTACAAGTATTTGTTCTATCCATCAGATAAGACAATATTGTTGACGTGTAGGCACGGTTAATCCGAGTAAGACATTTTGGCCCAAAGCTCCGGTTGACTTCAAATTTGACGGTACTGGAAGTGGAGCATTGTCTTCTGTGGAATTACTCGGCAGTGAGCTTAGACATTCAAGTGTTTCACATGGAGTTTCTAACGGTTAACAATGCTGCCTTTTGGGACTCTCAGCTTTCTTTTTCCTTTTACCACTTTCACTATCGAAATCCTTTGACATCAGGTAGAATTAGTCAATATAGGGCAAGTACTGAGCAGGGACGCTTGTTTGTACTACATGCACCTCAAGATCTGTTTATACCGCTTGTTTGTTGAGAATATCAAGCGAGAGACAGACCCCTTCTTTATGGGCTAGTTGCCGACAACGGTCCAAGATTGGCCAGTTAATACGCGCCCTACTTACCGAGCAACATGATCAGACCATATTCCTTCTCTGACCATCCCCTCTATGGTAGCCTGTCTTCGAAGGTGTGGATATCTACGGGGCGCATGTCGTTCCCGACCTTAGCTAAGCCCGATATTGTGTCCAACTTACGTGAGAATAGCCATAGCTTGGAGTGAAAAATAGGGGTCGATAATGCCGCTAAGGCTATATTATGAATCTATGTCTTAGTAGATATGTATCGCCATTCAATATAGAAGGTGTGAAAACCCCATTCCCTGTAATGTAAACTACTCGCCGAATCTCTTCAAGTCTTCACATCAAGATCGACTCATTCTAGATCGTGTAATCATTTTCAACGGATGATGAACCGCCCACGCGCCGACCTAGCCAGCTTCTATGATGGCAGGCACATCTTTTACACCGGAGCAACTGGGATGCTCGGAATGGTCTTTGTTAGCCGAGTAGTCCTCGATACGCCAGTGTCTCGCATCTACGCACTTGTGAGAGGAGGAGAAACGTAAGTCTGCCCCCTCTACCCCCTTCTCTCTCCTCTTTTCTCAGCAGAGAGAGGCTAACATTACGATAATGCAGCCGTTTCTGGAACGAGCTGACTTCGCATCTGCCATCAGACCTAGTTGGTGCGCTCCGTGAATCGAACAAGCTTGTCATCTGGGATGGTGACATGACACTTCCCGATTGTGGTCTCGAGGCCGATGCTGTTGATACACTCCGTCGCAACGTTTCCATCTTCATACATGGCGCATCAACTTTGAATCTGAAGAGTGGCTTGGGGCACGTAGCACAGAGCATCATCAAGCCATCGCTAGCCATTGCCAAGTTGGCACTCAGCTGCCCTAACCTGGCTCGATTCGTCTTTGTCTCTACGGCGTACGCAAACGCTTTTCTCCGGCGCGGTGGTGACGGACAACCAAGCGGCCAGGATGCGCTCATCAAGGAAGAGATAATTCCCATTCGCAGCGGCAGCCCCTTCGACATCTTGGGCATTGAGCTGGCAGATCTGGACGCCTTTGGGAGCACCCCCGAGTTCACATTTGTTCAGCACCCCTATTCCTACAGCTATGCTAAACATCTGACTGAACGGCTATTGTTGAAGGAATTTGAGACGCATAACCAGGTGGACAAGCTTATGATTTTGCGGCCGTCTGTTTTCGGTCCAGCAGACTCCTGGCCGTTTCCTTTCTTTGAGAAGCCAGGCTCGGCGCCGGGGACTGTCGGTACAGCGCTAGTTATTATCAATCCCCCGACAGCAATGCAATTCTCATCGCATATGGAGGATCCAACTACGTCTGCCATCGATGAAATACCCGTTGATATTGTTGTCAACACGTTGATTATACATTGCGCCGTCGGCACCAGCGGTGTCATCCACGCCGTGGCTGGTAAAGAGCGTCGCACAACGTTCCAGACAGCATGGACCCATATGACGGGTATGAGGAGATTCTGGTGGGGTTATCCAAGATTAGATTGGGTAAAGTGCGACTGGAAGGCCCCGGAACTATGTTTCTTCGCCAAGCTCTTTGTCATTGTCGGCTGCTCGTTCGTGTTCGATCAAGCTAAGACGCTTCTTGTGTGGGAGACGATGAGCGAGGCTGAGAGAAGAGACTGGCCGCTTTGGGCTACCAGGGATGCAAACAGCAAAGAACACTTTGAAGGCCGCGAGAAAGCTGTAAAGACCCTCTTGTGCCAGATTCTGAACAAGAAATACGGGCTTCCAGCTTCTTTGGTCGGAGTCATTTGTCGCAACATAAATTGAAGCGGTAGCTTTGGATGACAAGTGGATGGCCAGATGTTTGCAGTGTGGTGCTGCCCTCGAGACAGATGCTTCATCTATAGATGAGATACGTATGAGCACAACTTTCTAACTGTTATATATATGCTTCGTGTATAGAAGTTTCCCCAAGGCCTCTTAGCTCTCCTGTCTCATTTCACGTATCTTGTATATAAGGATAGAGAAATGTTGAATATATCATATCATAGTTACTCTGTGGTCTCGGGTTCTCAACAACATTCCCATAGCGATATTCGTTATCTTGTTGAATCTCCGATCCTGGAGTTGGCGTTTTCTCTTGCATAAAAATTACCCAATTGACATTTTACAACTCTTCCAATAAGCACATGCTATTGTCATTCTCAAGCTTCTTGATTGGCTGTATCACCCACTCTCTATCCCACACAGTACGTCTACTGACTCGCCTTCCATCGGTTCTCTGCCGTTTTCGTCGGATGACTAAGCTGCAGATTGTCCCGCACCTCTCCGATAATCAGCACACACCAGCCAAGCCAGTTGGCCCATCGCAAACTCGGTACAGCAATATCGCATCTGATTCAAATTCCCGACTTTTTTTTTTTTCAAGCGTCATAGAGATTAGACATCCAACGGCACTTAATCCCTCCACAACAACAGCATCACCGGAGCCCCATTCTCTTGATTACCAATGGCCTCAATCGCTGCTACTCTGCGCGCCGCTCGCCCTGCGGTTATGCGCCTGGCTCCCCGCGCTGCCGCCAGAAGCTTCTCCACCAGCCGCATCAGTATGTTACCGCCTCATCCAGCCCTTCTACACGATGTCTGACTCTAATTTTCTTTTGCGCCACCAGGCCTCGTCCGAAAGTACACCGATTCGCACGAATGGGTTGACCTCTCCGCCGACGGCAAGACCGGCTACATTGGCATCACAGAGTACGCCGCCAAGCAGCTCGGTGACGTCGTGTTCGTCGAGCTCCCCGAGGTGGGCGCCGAGATCGCTGCGGGCGAGCCCATTGGCGCCGTCGAGTCCGTCAAGAGCGCCAGTGATGTCCTCACTCCCATCAGCTGCAAGGTCCTCAAGGTCAACGGTGCTTTGGAGGAGACCCCCAAGAACATCAACGCTCTTCCTGAGGATGACAGCGCTGGTGGCGGTTGGATCGCCAAGGTTGAGGTTGCCGAGGGAGGTGCCAAGGATTTTGATGCGCTGATGGATTTGACGGAGTACAAGCAGACGATTGACGAGGAGTAAAAAAAAAAACAAGAAAGCAAGAAGGGAAGATTCGGCACAGGAACATGAAGAGTTTGTTTTGAGGCACAAGTAGATGAGGACAGTTCAACCTGGTCAATGCATTTGTACGCAAACAAAGGGTGGACTATGAGCGGCGCATTTAGGTACAAAGAAAGGGGTATACGGTTTGCAATGTCGCTTTATCAGCGACATCTAAAGTCTTTTTCTTTTTCTTTTTAGGAAATTCCAGCAATGCCTTTTAAGGCTATTGTACACTTCTACTCTGTCGTTGTCGTCGCTGTCTGCGTTGGTGGCTTGGGCTTGCTCTTGTTAATGTCGTCCAGGATTTTGTTTGCTCCCCGGCTGACAAGATCAGCGGCCATCTTCTCACCAAATTTCTCAGCATCTTCGGGGGTGGCAATGGGTTCGGTCGCATCGCCATCCACAGCTTCTGTGCCCTGTACTGATACGACTGTGGCTCGTAGTCGTAGTTGGCCTGGTTCAACCCATGTTGTTTCCACACCAATTGGTACGCTGCAGCCACCCTCCAGAGCTCGCATCAGACTTCTCTCAACTGAGCAGGCCAGTCTGACTTGTGAATCTTCAATCTTTTTAATTGCGGCAATGACCCGTTCATCGTCAGCACGGCATTCCAGGGCCAATGCACCTTGACCAACGGCATAGAGAATTCCTCCATTGTCAATGTCCAGATACTGCGAGATGTGATTGTCGAGATCCATGCGCTGAAGTCCAGCGGCGGCCAAGATGATACCTGTCAACTCTGGGTCCTCCTCCAGTTTCCTGAGTCGGGTCTGAATGTTTCCTCTGTGGTCCTTGAACTTCAAGGTCGGATATCGTCGTGCTAGCTGTGCAATTCTTCGCACACTGCTCGTACCAATGACACTGCCGGCCGGCAAATCTGCCAATGACTTCCATCCATGTTTGTCGACCAATTCCTTCTTGAGCACCAGAGTATCCCGAGGATCCTCTCGCGAAGTGACACAACCAATCACAAGTCCATCAGGGAGAGTCGTTGGCATATCTTTGAGGCAGTGAACAATGATATCCAACTCGTTGGCCGTAAGCTTGTCCTCCAACTGCGTCGTCCACAGACCCTTCCCGCCAAAGTTGTAGAGCGCCGTGTTCTGATCACGATCGCCAGTCGTGGTCATGCCGTGGATGGGGAACGAGTGCGTCGGCAAAACATCCTTGAGGGCGGCAACGATGAGGTCGGCTTGGGCCAGAGCCAAGGGCGAATTGCGCGTACCGACCCGGATGGTGGTCGCACTTGGTGCAATTGCTGGTGCCTGTGATTCTGACATGGTGGCCAATCTGATAATCTGGTCAAGTTTGGTGTTGAACTTTTTTGGTCCGATGGTGATAAACTTTAGCCGATCTCCGGCAATACAGAGATGATGGTGCTTCTGCCGAGCTGCATTGAAGGAGGGGTAAATTCGTTTGGCGGGGCAGTTTGTACGGTATGGATGATACGGTGTGCAGGGTATGAGCACTGTATACAGGGTAGCCATCGGATCACAAGCCTCACAACTTGTTCAACCTGGCTTAGCTCATTTGCCTGAGATATACTACTCTAATTGTTTCTGGTTATTAAGATTGCGTAAATGAATCTATGTAATAGAGCTATATAAGGTCTAGATTAGTGACAAGGAAGCTAAAAACAATTATGTAGGATTCGAATGGCTAAACCCTATGGTTACCATATCAACCAGAGTTATTCTCCCCGGGCACAGGTTGAGACCACCATCGTATCCTCTTTTCCTCAATGAAATCAGTATCAGCTTCCAGTCTATATCCAAAGAAATAATCGATCTCAAAAGTCTTATTGGGCTGATCGATAATTGTTTGCGTCTACTTCCCCGGGAGCTGACGACGCCTGGCTGCACAAAATCGATCAGAAAGCGACGATCCAGCACTCTCCCGATGACCCGGTGATCTGAAATAGATTATCCTATCATAGTAGACAAAATCATACGAGTGCAATGATATATAGAGAACGAGGAATATCACGGTGTTGCTTCTTGGCAGTGTGCCCTTGACAATACGAGACGGGTGAAACGGCAATATCGTCAGCATCAAGTGCTGGGGGTGATTAAGCGAAAAGAGGCAGAATATATAAGACCATGATATATCTTCGTGCAAGATATATAGGCTCAAATGATAAGGCATAACCATTGAGTCAATCAGTTTGACACTCTCATCCTTGCGTTGCCGATCATTGCATTACCCATCATGAGATTTACCACATCTCTCCTTGTCCTGGTTGGACTGGCTATGGGAAAGCCTCAGCCTCAACTTCCAACTCCTGGAACACCTCCACCCCCATTGACTTCTCATCATCCAACGCAGACGACTACCACCGTTTCGAACGAGCAGACGTCGTCTCCCCCTGTGCCTGTGCCTCCAACGACTACCTCCAAAGGTGCACCGGCTCCGACCAATGGTCCAGGGCCAGACGGACCAATCTGCGAATGCGGATACACTTATTGCGCCTCAGTCCTAATGGCCATGAGTATGTACTAACAATATCCCACAATATTTGCCATGGCTTGACATTTTGCATAGAGAAACCTTGGTCTCAAAAGGAGCTCTCAGAAGCATACTGCAGCACTCCCCACGCAGTTTGTCTCAATAATGCCCCGTCCACCAACATTACCGCTGCGCTTTACCTTTGCCTCTGCGAAGATATTGATCAAAAAGTTGGAAATGACCTTCATCTGATCTGTGGCTGTGACAATTGTCTCAACGTGGGACCGGACTTCCGGGGTCGTTGCGAGACGCCCTGCCATGCGGGCAATTGTTCTGATTAGTCAAGTTCTGTGAGAATAGTGATTTGGAAGCTCAGTCAATTATGGCTTGATAGTGGATCTCAATGGTTTAAAATGCCTGTCGTTCGTTTACCTACTGCTTAGTTAGTTACTGAGACTGAAGTTTGTGACCAGCAGATTCAGGGGCTGGGAATTTTCATCTTTTTAATTCTTTAATTTTAGTCTGGATCATATGCTATTTGCTAATGTGTGAAAATATAATTGATGGAATAGTGATCAGATGATTGCGTTTCGTAATTTGTATGATGATCACTCGTATTCAAACAGCCTTGGGGTTGTTTGACTGACCCCGCATATTGACGCTCCAATGTCACGTCTGGACATCTATGAGGACATTTGTCCATATTTAATCCATCTCCCCTTATCTATAAGTCTTGGAAATGAGAATGATTAAACTTACTATGACCTTACAATAGTTGTCTATCTTTGGCTGTTTGCGCTGACCCAAGGTGACATCGTCAATGGCTGCTCGGGCAATTTATGCATCTCAGGGGATCTTAGGATAAATAGAAGACTCCAAGTGAGCATAAAGATATGTGCCTGTCCATTAAATCATGCATTCAGTTCTCAATAAGGCAGCTCGGAGTGGACATGTGTGTGTAGGCGTTCGTGGTGCATACGCACCTTCGTCAGACTGCTTGGTGCGGATGCGGCTAAGCGACGATTCGTCCACAAACTCTGTGGTTCATCAAGGAACGGAACCTCCGTGGAGACATTTGGTGGTTGCTTGTCCAAACGGCCCCCCCAAGCCCCCCTCAGGAGGCATCCATACCTCGATGCAGCCAAACTCTCTCGGCTGGTTGCTGAGTGGACAACCAACACAGCCCCCCTCCGGACTCCATGCCTTCCCCAGGTTTTAGCGCCGATGTCTCCCCGCAGTGGGCTGTCTCAGGTGTTTTGGGTGCTTGAGTGGAGAAATTTAGAGCAGACGAGCCGCTAAATGTTCCTGCGACGAACCCCCCAACTTCACTAAACCCCGCACTAAGGCGCTGTCACGTCAGTGAAGGCTTTCTCCAGGGATGGTGATACAGCCCGTCAAGACTCTTGATCGGTACTTGGGTTAGTAGTATAAGTCTATGATGATTTCTTGTACCGGACAGATCATCAAAGCAGCCAAGCCCTTAAAGAGTCCACTGTTACGTAGCGGTGCAACAAGGGCTGGCCGCTTGGAGGCGGGGTCATTGTTATTATTGTTGATATATGGTCTTCTCCAAAAAGGCCAGCTGTGACTAACTCCCCCACTACTACTCCTCATCTTGCGATCACGAACTTGACTCTCTACTTTTACTCTTAATCCTCCTCTGTAGAATGCTCACTTGCTCTTTTGCTTGCTAAATTTGGGTTCCTCTGCAATCTCGGAGTGTCTGGTGTTTCCCCTTGGTTTCTGTGAGCCCTACAATATCCCATCTTCGTCCTACTCATCCAAACTGACCTTGTTTTCCTCCCACAAGATCGAGTTCCGGTAGCTGCGTCGCGTTTCACAGACCGTCGCCTCAGATGACGGCCAATTCGTGATGGCGTCTAATGTGCTGCGCCCACTGGCTAGCGAATTGTGCTTCTCTCAGCCCTCTGTGTCGTCTTCTCGCTTCTTCAAGCCTCGGCTCCAGGGTTCGCCTGCCCCCCCTTGAACGGCACTGTGACTTTGATCGCAATACTTTTCTGCTCTGCTATTAAGCTTCCAGGAGCTAACACCTCTCCTAGATGCCAGCTCACTATTAACCCGTCGCCGACAATGGCACAACACCCTTGGTGCCTCCCGGCAGCGGACCGCACTCGTCCCCTCGGCCAGACCCCTGGCTCTGGTTCCTCATCCTTGCGCGGTAACTCTTCCTCCGCTCTCTGCGTTCAAGAGATACTCTACAGTAAACGAAACTCCAACCACGCCCTATAGCCAACTCACCGTCGGTGTGCCCAAAGAAACATACCCTGACGAGCGTCGTGTTGCTTTGACTCCAGCCAATGTAGCTCTCCTTCTTAAGAAGGGCTATTCCAAGGTTGTTGTTGAGAGAGGCGCTGGAACAGCTGCTGAATTCTTGGATGCCGCATACTTGAAAACTGGTGCTACACTTGTTGACTCCCCTCAAGGCGTATGGTCTGTTGCCGATGTTGTCCTCAAAGTTCGAGGCCCGTCAGAGGCTGAGGTAAATGCTATCAAGGAGAACCAAACTGTCATTTCATTCCTGCAACCGGCTCAAAACAAGGATCTCGTCGAAAAAATAGCTCAAAGAAAGGCTACGTACTTTGCAATGGATATGGTCCCTCGTATTTCTCGCGCTCAGGTTTTTGATGCTCTCAGCAGCATGGCCAACATTGCGGGATACAAGGCTGTTCTCGAAGCATCCAATGTCTTTGGAAGATTTCTCACTGGTCAAGTCACTGCTGCTGGCAAGATTCCCCCTTGCAAAGTTCTCGTTATTGGCGCTGGTGTGGCTGGTCTGAGTGCCATTGCCACAGCTCGCCGTATGGGTGCCATTGTTCGTGGTTTCGATACCAGACCGGCCGTCAGAGAACAAGTTCAGTCCCTTGGAGCCGAATTTATCGAAGTTGAAATCGAAGAAGACGGCTCTGGTGCTGGTGGTTATGCCAAGGAAATGAGCAAGGAATTCATCGAAGCTGAAATGAAACTCTTCAAAGAACAGGCCAAAGAAGTTGACATTATCATTACTACTGCATTGATCCCTGGAAGACCCGCCCCAAAACTCATCAAGATGGATATGCTCGACGTCATGAAGCCCGGAAGTGTCATTGTTGATTTGGCTGCCGAGGCTGGCGGTAACTGCGAAGCCACAAAGAAGGGAGAACTGGTCACCTACAACGATGTAAAGGTTATTGGTAAGTGAAATGCTTCTGTGGTATAGGTGTGTGAAGTTAACAATCCATAAGGATACACTGATCTCCCATCTCGTCTGCCAACCCAATCGTCTACTCTGTACTCCAACAACATCACCAAGCTTTTGCTTTCAATGAACCCCAAAGACAACGCATTCGGGATTGATCTTTCTGATGAAGTCGTCCGAGGCTCAATTGTTGTACACAACGGCCAGGTTCTCCCGCCAGCTCCTCGACCGGCTCCACCTCCCGCACCAGCCAAGCCTGCAACTCCCGAGGTTGTTGTTGAAACCGTAGAGCTCACCCCGTGGCAAAAGAAATCTCGTGAGGTCGCAACTATTACAGCTGGAATGGGAGGTATGCTCGCTCTCGGAAAGTTTACCAGTCCTCTCTTCATGGGTAATGCCTTCACCTTTGCGCTGGCTAGCTTGATCGGATACCGAGTCGTCTGGGGCGTGGTTCCTGCTCTGCACTCGCCGCTGATGAGTGTTACAAATGCCATTTCCGGTATGGTTGGTGTTGGTGGTCTTTTCATTCTTGGTGGAGGATTCCTCCCAGAGACCATCCCTCAAACCTTTGGAGCTCTGAGTGTCCTGCTGGCCTTTGTAAACGTTGGCGGTGGCTTCGTCATCACTAAGCGAATGCTCGACATGTTTAAGCGTGAGTCATTTTGGTCGCATTTTAGAAACAATATCTGACTTATAACAGGACCTACCGATCCTCCCGAGTACCCCTGGCTATATGCTGTTCCAGCTGCGCTGTTTGGAGGTGGCTTCCTTGCCGCTGCATCCACTGGTGCTGCTGGCCTCGTCCAGGCTGGTTATCTTGTTAGCTCTGTTCTCTGCATTGGTTCCCTCTCTGGATTGGCATCTCAAGCAACTGCTCGTATGGGTAATATGCTGGGAATCCTTGGTGTGGGCTCCGGTGTTCTGGCCAGTCTGGTTGCTGTTGGGTTTTCCCCTGAGGTTTTGACTCAATTCGGTGGACTAGCAGCTATTGGTGCTATTGCAGGTAAGATTCTCCAAGTTGAATCAATAGGACATCTGATATTAACAAAATTAGGTATGATTATCGGAAAGCGTATTACACCCACAGACCTACCTCAGACTGTTGCTGCGCTGCACTCCGTCGTTGGTCTTGCTGCTGTGTTGACCAGTATTGGTAGTGTCATGGCTGACATCTCGGATGTTTCGACACTACATATGGTGACCGCTTATCTGGGTGTTCTCATTGGTATGTGTAATGTGCTTCTTTTACCAATTTCAACTAACAAGGAGCTGCAGGTGGCATCACTTTTACTGGTTCTCTTGTTGCCTTTATGAAGCTTGCCGGCCGGATGTCCTCTAAGCCAACCATTCTTCCTGGACGACACATAATTAATTCTACGCTATTGGCAACCAATGCTGCTACCTTTGGTGCCTTCCTCACCATGGCCCCAGGAGCCCCCTTGATTGCCGCTGGTGCTCTGGCAGCGAACACGGCCCTGAGTTTTATCAAGGGCTATACAACTACTGCTGCCATTGGAGGAGCTGATATGCGTAAGTAGCTTTGGCATATCCTATCATAGTTCTTGCTAATCGCTTATAGCCGTGGTCATCACCGTCCTGAATGCTTACAGTGGCTTTGCTCTCGTCGCTGAAGGATTCATGCTCGACAACCCCCTGCTCACGAGTGTTGGCGCTCTTATCGGCGTCTCCGGTTCCATCCTATCGTACATCATGTGCGTCGCAATGAATCGATCATTAACCAACGTCCTATTTGGAGGCTTGTCTGCTCCTGCTGCTGTTCAAGAGTTCAAGCCAGAAGGTCAGGTCACAGAAACTTCAGTGGATGACGTCGCAGAGTCATTGCTAAATGTCGAATCCGTTATTATCATTGTGGGCTACGGAATGGCGGTTGCTAAGGCGCAATATGCCTTGTCAAACATTGTCCAGACGCTGCGCTCCAAGGGTATTACCGTGCGCTTTGCCATTCATCCTGTGGCTGGTCGCATGCCGGGTCAATGCAATGTGCTTCTCGCCGAAGCTAGCGTTCCGTATGATATCGTTCTGGAAATGGACGAGATCAACGATGACTTCCCCGAAACCGACCTGGTTCTGGTTATTGGTGCCAACGACACTGTCAACCCAATTGCCATGGAGAAGGGTAGCTCCATTGAGGGAATGCCCGTCTTGCACGCCTGGAAAGCCAAGCAAGTTGTAGTGATGAAGAGAAGCTTGGGCAGCGGTTATGGTAAGCATTGGCCCCTTCTATCCGATACCGTGATCCTTCAAACTGACAGATAATAGCTGATGTACCTAACCCCATGTTCTACATGCCCAACACTAAGATGCTCTTTGGCGATGCCAAGGTTTCTTGCGAAGGTATTTCATTCCTCATCTCCAATTTAGCGATTCATTGCTGACGACTCCATAGCTATCAAAGTTTCTGTAGAGGGAAAGATTTAGTTTACAAGCTATGGGGGGTTGTTTCAACGCGAGGAGCGGTTCCAATTTGGTGGCATTTGTTGCAATTTCGCAATAGATGGGCTAGATGGCATTGGCGGAGTCTTGATTGTTTGTAGCTACTGTTGAATAAGAGCTGCGTGACCTTTGAATGCGTATTTGAATATAGCAACTTGATCTCAAATAGCATATCATTAGTCACATAATCGATGCAAGAAAGATTCAATTTCATCTCAAGCGTATAATTCCGATATGTACACAGCCCTTCTCTAATGCAGAAAAACACTCATGACCTCTCCGCAGTCACCGGTTCCCAGGTGCTAATCTTAGCCTTTGTTCTATGTATCTGGTTAGCAAACTCATCTTCCTCTCATGCCACGCCTCAGCCCTCCTAGCATCAACTCACGTGCTGTAGGTCTTGAAAGCACCCCGCGTTTGGGTAAAGTTGGGCTTGGGTAGCGCAGGCTCAAACTTTCTGGTGCCTGTCTGGATCAAGACGTCCTCGGTAGGGGGCTTGTCGAGAGAGTAGCTGATCCAGGCGTGCCAGCCGGGCTCGATCTGAGCGGCGTCGTAGTCGTGCTTGGCGTACTCGACCCAGCGGGTTCGGAGGGGCAGTTCCTCGTTGTTCTCGAAGAATTTGTTACCGGCGCGATCCTGGCCGATGAGGCGGCCGTGCTTGGTGTCACCTGTTCGGGGCGTTAGAGAGGGTTGAAACTGGGGGGATCGAAGGAGCTGTGCGTACCGATGTACTATTCGATAAGAGCGCAAGCTGTGCGTTAGTCGAGACATCGAGGACATCGAGTCGAGTAGCAGTCACGTACCAGCATCTGTCGGAAGTAATCCTGCGGGAGATGTCAGCGTCATGCCGGGGCCATTGGAGCGATTGGGATCGAGAGCCTACCTTGATGCCAACCTTGCGCAGGTTGCCGAGGGTTCGTGTGATTGTCGACATGATGGCGGTTGCGACAATTGCACCTCTATAATTGCTGGAGCTTGTTCTCGAAGTCGTTCAGTTGGAGGATGGACGTTGTCGAGAAGGTTGCAAGATTCCCACCACGCGGTAAAACTTCGGCATAATATTGGTGATAGCGAAATCTTGCAACACTGTCCATGATTTTACGCTACGCAGAAGAATTTGAAGGGGAAAAAAGTAATGAAATTTGCCTGAAGGTGTTGAGCGAGGTCAATTGAACCTGCAAATCATGCTTGTTCGAGGTTGCGCCCGGTGCGCCTCGAGGGCTCGCATCGTACGGTCAAAACCCAATCTTTCAGCAGCGAGATTCCAGTGTAGGAGTTATGCGACGCCTCAGGGAGCTCCCGCAACGAGCACAGGTAATGGAGCAGGGTTGTTGGCGCCGTTTGTGAGCGAGCTTGATCGCATGGCGCCGAGTTTTGATGTGAGGGGAGAGCAGATACAGATCATAAAAACACCAACGGAATTCTACGAGACACTCAAGGTGCGAACTAGATGAAGAGAGACAGGAGAACATTGAAACTGATGGAGGCTCAGGATCGAATACGGAAAGCAAAGAAGAGGATATTTCTATCTACTTTGTATATTGGCAAATCCGAGAAAGAGCTCATTGAGACACTGCAAGAAGCCATGAGACAGAACCCAGAGCTCAAGCTCAGTATCTTGACAGATGCGCTACGTGGGACAAGAGAATCGCCTAATCCATCGTGTGCATCGCTACTTGCACCGCTGATAACAGAGTTTGGGGCCGAGAGGGTTGAGATTAGGATGTACCATACGCCCAACCTCACGGGGCTAAGGAAGAAGTACATACCGAAGAGGATCAATGAGGGGTGGGGGCTGCAGCACATGAAGCTTTATGGGGTGGATGACGAGGTTATCATGTCTGGGTGAGTCTGAATCTGCCATTTCCGTTTACGTGGGGGTGCATTAAGCTAACCAGGATTGAAAAGAGCGAATTTATCCATGGACTATTTCACGAATCGACAGGATCGGTATCATCTCTTTTCGTCAAAGGATGTGACGGACCATTTCTGGAAGCTTCACAACGGTGTTGCCTCATTCAGTTACCTTGTGGAGCCTTCGGATGAAGCTGCCGGGTATACCCTCTCATGGCCAAAGACGAACTCTGCCCCTTCTCCTTTGGATAAGCCCGAGTCTTTCGTCAAGCACACTACGTCTACACTGCAGACTTTGTTATCGTCGGAGAATGGACCAGAAGGTGAATTGGCCGACACGCGGGTTTACATGCTGGGTCAGATGTCACAGGTTATGAAGCCCGATACGTCGACCGAGCTCCCTATAATCATGAGGATACTTGAGCGACTAGCATTGCCTGCTTATCGGGGGTCTTCGTGGACGTTTACCGCAGGATATTTCAATCCTGCTCCGTCATTGACAAAGCTGCTCCTCCAGACTACGTCAAGTAACAATGTGGTCATTACAGCAGCGCCTGAAGCAAATGGCTTTTACAAGTCCAAGGGCGTTTCGGGTCTCCTCCCGGATGCATACGTCCTTCTGGCGCGGCGATTTCTTCAATCCGTTCATGAACATGGACGACTCGGCGATATTACGCTTAAAGAATGGCGGCTTGGCACCGCTGGCCAACCTGGTGGGTGGACATACCACGCCAAGGGAATGTGGGTGACCATGCCAGGCGATGTGAGCCCATCTATGAGCATCGTCGGAAGCTCCAACTACACCAAGCGGAGCTACTCTCTAGATCTTGAAGCTGGCGCGCTGATTGTCACTCGCAACGAGGGATTGAAGGAGAAACTGGCCGAGGAGCAGAGATGGCTGCAACAGCATGCTGCGGGGGTAACGATGGATGACTTTACGAGGTTGGAGAGGAGAGTGAGTTTGCAGGTGAGGATAGCCATGTGGATTGTAAAGGTTGTTGGGGGAGCGCTGTGATCTTGAGATGTGATATAGATTTGCATGAGGTTGGATGAGGTAGATTTAGAAGAAGGGGGCGGTTTGTGAAGGAACTGGGATGAGATGGTGTTGAGATACCCAATTTAGAACTAGAGGGGATGTGAGAGTATCTTTGGGTCGACTAAAGAATACTGGCAACAACCTGCGCTTAAAATCTCAATTCATAATCAATCAAGTCTTTTGTTCATAGTCTTGATACGTATTAGTTATTGATGAGAGAGAGAGTGCTGCAGCTGTTCATGGTATAACTCTAGGGTAGGTCATCACTTGACCAAATGACGTGCCTGAGTGCAGTGACCGAGGAAGACCCGCTATTTGTGGGTAGGGGCAGCACCGAAGCCGAGCCCGTCCCGTCTGACCCGTCGCAGGCCTTAATTCCGCCTGCTGATTTGTGAGACTTTAACCTTTTTAGATGCTTTTTCTTTTCCTCTTCCTTGCTTTTCCATGCCATTCGTTTCTTTCTTATGATGCGACAGGCGACAAGGTCACAGTCACAGAACCATGATGCTACAGGATCAGGTTAAACAGGTCGCCGCGACGGCTGCCTCCTCGCTGCTCAACGGCTACCCCGCCAAATCGCAACATGGCCAGGATGCGGACAGATCACCTCGGGCGTTGCGAGATGTCTGCCTCGAGATGAGGAGCAAGGTGGATGCCTTTCTGGCAGAGGAGGCAGAGACGCCGTTGCTCCGGGGTGTCCAGGAGCAGCTGCGCATATCCATGGGTGTCGTTGAGGAGGCGCTGGCAAGATATCCGTGAGTCTTTATCCAGTTCTGTTTGTATGCGCATCGGCAAACGAGTTGCTGACACTTCTTTCGCGCGAATAAGTTACGAACAGATATCATTATCCTACAATGGCGGCAAAGACTGTACGTACTCGAATCCTTCCGGAGGACAATCGCGCGAGTCTCGGCGGGTCGCAAATGAGGATCTTCCCGAAAATAACCGAGACTTCTCCTTCGATTGTTACTGACTCGCATTTCAAGGCCTCGTCCTTCTGATCATGATCCTTGCTGGTCTTGCGCGACACATTCCCCCGACTGCTACCTCCGACTCCGACGCCCCCAATGGTTCCGTCCACTCAGCACCCCTCCCCGATAAATTCCAAGCCGTGTACATCGTCTCCAAGCATCCCTTCGCCGAAGTCGACGAATTTGTCACCTCATCTAGCGCAGAGTATCATTTGGATGTCACACACTATGCGCTGCCTATGAAAGAAGGTCTGGAAATGTATTTGAAAGATCGCCCGACGGTAAAGGCTGTGTTTGTAGGAACAAGGAGGACGGATCCACATGGGGAGAAGTTGACGCATTTCGACCCCACGGATGCGGGTTGGCCGCAGTTTATGAGGATCCATCCGGTGATTGATTGGCATTATGGTATGTCGCCTGTTTGGACTGGATATATGAGCAATCGCTAACGATGTGTGAACAGCGGAGATTTGGGCCGTGAGTCGAACAAAGGAGGTGGATGATAAAGACGAGGTGCTAACTATGGGACAGTTTATCCGTCATTTTGAAATTCCATATTGTTCCCTTTACGATCAAGTAAGTCTGAAGATTTAAACAAAAAGCTTTTTACTGACGCTCGAGTAGGGTTACACAAGTCTCGGCGGCACAAAAGATACCCATCCCAACCCGCACTTGAAGAAGGCCGATAACGGGGAGGGATTCCGACCCGCTTACGAATTGATGGGAGACGACGAGGAACGACTGGGCCGGGATAGATGAATAAAGACGATATTCGCAAACGTATTATATGAGCTGTTTTGAATTGTGAAGGGGGGAAAGGGTTTAAGGATACAAACATTTGGAGCGGAGCGATCTATATGGATAGACCTATGGCGTTATTTTGGCAATAAATACTTGAGGATTTTTGACGGAGATGTTGGACAGCTCAGCAGCCCTATTTGACTTTCGGCCGTTGAGGATTTATAGGCTTGCTGTTGGATGATAAGATAAGTGACTTATTATGAGGTCCTTGACGTTGGCTTTGCATTCAACACATGGGCGCCCAAAGCATCAGGACATTTGAAAGAAATAGAACCCGATCTTATACCCCCTCCATCTATTTTTTTTTATACCTACAGACCAATTTGTCATCGCCCCTTTAACCTTCCCACCCCCCCTTTTCCCCAGGCCGCTAAATTGTTCCAGCACTCCATTATGAGACTCGTCTACCAATTCTATCAAGCAGCATTTTCGCAATGGCTCTCATCCCCACCGCATTCGGATGAAACACCGGCCTGCTGCTCTCCCAAAACAATGTAAAGAAGCCAAACCCGCCGACCCATGGTTCTTCGCTCCCCAGCGCGTGCTCCTGGCTGGCCTCGTGGACAGGTATTCTGTCGCACCACTCTCGTCGGGGCTCTGCTGCTAGAACATATGCCTTCTGCAACCTGGACGCTACGGCACGGTGGTAGTCGATTCGTTCTTGGGTAAAGGGGACGTCTTTGCCGGGTCTTGTGGAGGGGCCCAGGACGGCGAGGTATTCCACAAGGAAGATGTGGGCTTTGGGCGCCTTTTTGTGTATCCTGTCGAGGGTGTCCCCGAGTCTGACGGAGAGATCTTCTGCAGACATGACTGGGGCTGTGCCTTCTGATACGGTACAGGCGCTGACCAGTCCTACGAACCTCAGGGCCCTTAGAACGACCCTGAACACTTTCCCTATAAGAGTCGCGGAGAGAGCATCGAGGGTCATGTCCCCAATGTATCCAATGTCATTCCCCCCAGCAGTCAAGGTGATGATGTCTGTACATTCTGGTATCTGTGAGATTTGTGGTGGGAAAGTGTGCCTTGGGAATCGAACGTGCTGCGGTTCGAGGGTGATGTTGAAGAGCGTGGCCCCAGATACGGAGAGGTCGATGAGCTTGCCGTCCAGGCACCCTGCCAGGTTGTGTACGTAATTTTTCGACGAGCGTCTGGCTGCCCTGGGGCCGACCTGAGGAGATATGAGGGGGCCGGCGGCAAAGGAGCTGCCTAGGCCGACGATGTGAATTGGACGACGGGGGGAATACATGTTGTTCCCCTCCTCTTGGATGGAGTCAAGTACTAAAAGGGCGTATGAGTTGTGATGAAATTTCGGTGCCACCAAAACAACTGAATAGATTGTTCACTTACACCAAACAAGATGGAAAGAAATTAGATAGGAAGGTGGCGCAAAGAAAAAAAAAAGTGATTTGGGGAATCTGGCTATACATACACACACACACACACACACACACACACACACATGCATATTGTCTACGAGCCGGGATCTAGTTTTCGATGCCGGGGTTTGCCCTCCATGGCCATGGCGAATTAATTGCCCATGACGCGAGTCTGAATCATTTGGCCATGTATCCCAAGATTAATCTGCCGTTCTACCCTCGGCACGGCACCGAATACAGAAGTTGAACTGAACTAGGTCCCGAAACGGTACACCTATCCACCGAAGGGCCAAGATTTTGCGAGATCTGCGCCTTTGCGTGCGTGCTTGTTTGACGGAAAGGATTATATGTCCGACTGCTGCTTGGCCCTTCCCCCCCTCCCTCCCACTCGCTCGCTCGCTCGGTCCGCCCACCCCCCTTTCGAGCTGTCCCCATGTGTGTGCACTAAGACTAGACTTTGTTGATATTAATGTGCTTATGAAGACAGATGGACAAGGTGGAGAAAGAAAATGACGACAAGGATGAGTCACTTGAACCATCAGAACTCTCTTTCTCTCTCTCTTTTTTTTTCTTGGAGGGGGAAGACTTGGGATGATGCTATGCATGGACAAAAGAGATTGATACCCATTTAGCTAAACGAGAATGGTATTCGTTCGTACGGAATACGACGTTACGGATCGGTCCTCTCTATAGGGCGCCCTTCTGCCCGGATGAAGGACCCTTGTTAGTGTCAAGTAGATTGGGGATGCTATCTCCACTTATAATTGGGCTCTAACATGTATTTTCAGTTTTGATTACATCGATGGCGGCTCCGTCACTTTTTTCTGTTCCATAAGTGATGTATCAGATTAGAGATTCTTCTAGAATTTGGAGGTTTTTTTTTTTGCTCGGGATGGGAGAAGGGGGCTTGGGTTTGCTCACCAGATCTTGACGATTGGGTTGAAGGGACACCCACCACCCCTTCCCCCTCGTTGTGGAGAAGCTGTCTATTGCTTACACGTAATAGCGGAGGGGTTGTGCGGGGGAGAGAGAGGGAGGGAAAAAAAAGTAACGCAAAAGAACTCAAAGGTCTATGCAGAGAGAGGCTGGTTTAAGGTGGTGAGGGAGTGAATCATGATTCATGGCAACAGAAGTGGACCAATTCGACATGTTGAGTAATTGAATCCTCGTTCTCGCTCTCATTTATGCTGTGTTTAGAGTGGATGCGATTTTCTGAACAACAATGTGTGTCTGAATTCTATAGTGGAGAGGGCGTGTGTGGCCGGCTCGAGATGTAACCGTCTCTTGTGCTGTCGTGGGAGAGCATGCGGATCAAATGTCAGAACTTGCGCTTTTACAAGGTAGTCGTAATGTACTTAATAATTTCCACGTTGTCTTTGGGGATTGAATCAAGTTGTTGACTTAGAACTCTGAGTCACGATGTCATTGAGAAGATGCTTGGGTAGCGGACTCTAACCGGAAATTGCCTCTCTTGATCTTAGTGTGATAATTGCCACGCTTCAAAGTTGAACTTTTATTCCCGTAATTCCTCTGTTTAGTAGCTTGGAGGTCAGCATGGTGTCCAACCGCTGTTATTATGTGAGGTTCATCGTGAGGCTGAGGTTATGGCCGTCAGCTCGTGTTGTCCCGGGAATGACGCCACCCTGCAAGTTGATATAAATAAGGCTGAGCGATCACCCGACCGGCGTGCATTCTGGGGGGGTGGGCTTGTCCTACTATGGTAAAAAGAGATCTCATTACCAGAGATCGAGCAAAAAGTGCCGGCATAATCTAGTCCTGAGACATCGGTTGTAGAGGCGCTAAGACGTCATTTCTGTCATGATGCTACGATAGTGAGTAAGCTGTGTGTTTGGGAGGGAGTTTGACATATTTCAGATGATACAGCTTTTTACTCTCTTTTAACGCTTCGCAAACTAACGTTTTCTCATTGTATGTCTGCATTCATGACGGTCTGAGGTTGCTGTTGCCTCATCCATGATGGAGGTTTGGTCCTCTGACTTTACGTGCTGGCTAAGGGTTCGCTACGGGTCAGACGATACACTTGTGAAAAGGATTTATGACACTTCTAAATCTTTTTACTTCGATAATAGTATTACATAGCATTTAAGTGTACCTTCTATCAATATAGCAGCTTATGCTAGCCAAGGTTAAGGAACTATCTTTATATGATGGTGGTTGTTATCACTTGTCAACCGTCTTTGAATATTCCATTATCTAGGAAACAGCCTCCTTAATTAAGCTTTCTACAATGCTGAAGCAATCCTACCGCTGTATATAATTAAACAGAGTTCATTGAATGTCTGGGGTAGAAACAGTAGCATAGTTACATCACATCAGCAAATATTATTCTCCTGGACCAGCCTACATTGGTGGATTACTAGCACTCTGCGCTCTTACCATATCAAAATTTAATCTGATTTCCCTCATTACGCGAACTGACCAAAAAGATAGAAACTGGTGCGGATGTGACTCTCATTCTCGGGTTACTATGACTACACATTGGACATTACACAATATTACTACAGGGATTTAAAACACCAAGCTTCGCGCCTCATTAGAAAACAAAGACCCCATTCATCAGAAACTAACTGGTCTGACCATAAGCCACGGCTAAAGAGATCCGGATCTCAGTGTCAGAATGCCTTGAGGCGATATTGACTATTGCGACCGCTCTGCGTTTTGGGATCGACTGCAGCCTACACTAAGCGCATATTATTTCTGAAAGTGTCGGGCTTGCCTAACCTATTGATTCAAGTGATTTGTCAGTTGTGGGGGTGGATCCGGCAGATTTGTGGACTTTGATATGACTCTGTATGATCGGATAGAGGCGTGTGTGTTTCTCATTGATATCACCGGTTCACCGGAAGTAACCCCAACGTTGGCTCCGCTGTGCACGGAACTTTCAGAAGCTGGTGGACTGGTGGATTTACCCGCGGCTAGATTCGGTTACACGGTAGTTTGCTCTCAATACTCACATTATGGGGGCCCATACGGCAATATGATCTTACCGTCAGAGCCAGAATCCACTTTACATGACAGGGGAGGGGGAGGGAGCTTAGCCAGACACTGGTTTACAAAGTCGGTACCCAATCTAGCAGGGGCTCCCTTGTATGCGAGATGGAAATTTCGGTGCTGACACTCAGATCGGGACTTGGAGACAAGGAGAGAGTTTGTCTTCCAAAAAGGCGAATGCTAAGATCCCCTTGCCGACCTGCCTTGGAATCTACCCAGATTTCTGATTATTTAGAGGACTATTGGCTGACATGTCAGTTCTCATTTGAATTGAAGGCTGGCTGCTGATTAAGTGCTGATTACAGATGCCGAGTTGGTCGAGGCCTTCACCTAACACGTGCTGGTGTTGTTAAAGCTTGCCTGTCGGAATGCTGACAAAAAGACATGTGCCATTAGTAAATGCATCGAATGTATCAGTGCCAACTTTTGATAATGGCATGATTTTCATGGGAAATCAGGGTCTGGTACATTTATGAGCCTGTGGTATTCTCTTTTGGGTTATATTTCCGATGAGTTAATGGTATTGGGCTCTTATCTGTGATGCTTTAATATCCTACACTTGTAAATAGTTATATGAATTACAGGGGTGCATGTCATGAAAGTCGTGGACGGTTGAAAGCACCATGTTTCCGTGTCGTATGACGCCTCCATTGACATCCCTTAATAAACATGGGTCTTTATCATTTGTATGGTTAACTAAAAGATTACCTACACCATACCATATCCAATCGTGTTCTTTCTAACCGCTAAATACAGAAGCTGGCACAAGCTGCGATCTCTGAGCAATCATCTCACAGAGCTGAATTATGGGTGAGGTGCTCATGAGCTCTTTCATCTGCACCTTGCTTCCCAAGTGTTTGATAATCCATTGCCTTAGCTCAACCATTATCAGCGAATCCACTCCATAGTTTGTCAGTAATACATCAGGTCGGATTTCGTCCTCAGATATCGCAAGCAGCTGTGCCAATCTTCGTCTGAGCCCGACATACGTGACATCTATGGCGGTCTCCGGGCTTGTTGAAGCCTGAAGGGCTGTTTGAACGTTGAACTCCGTCTGCTTAGGTTCGTTGGTTGTGCATATTGCCGTCTTTGACAAGATATGTGAGAACTTGGCATCTTGCCTATGTTGGACGATTGCTTCGGTCCCAGAATTGGTATCTGTTTTGCTCATGCCGCATATAATCTGCGCCTGGGCCGGACTTGCAGCTATCGGATGCTGAATAGCAAAGCTCAGCACAGCCAAGAGCTCCTCCATGGTATGAGGGCGTAGGCCTTGACTGGTTAAGAAGGAGAGCAGTTTCTCGTCTTTTGTTGTGATGCCTTCCACAATACCAACATCGATCGACAACCCGGGCCGTCCGAGCGATGCTTGCTGACATGCAACGGCATCCTGGACTGCGTTTCCGGCGCAATAATTGCTTTGTCCATGCGTCCCCACTATCGTTCCGGCACTGCTAAGAAGAATGAAGAAGTCAAGATCCTCACTCAATGCGGAGCGTAGATTGAGCGTTCCAACGGCCTTTGGTCTAATTCCGTCGCACCACTCCGAATAACTCATAGACCTCAGCATCGTATCCTACTTTACGATTAGATTGCCTCTGGAAATATTCAATGATGAAGCTTACCTCCAATGCCATCACTCCCTGAATTATCCCTCTAATTGGCATCTGTTGACTAAGAGCCTTGAGGTTCTCCATCGACTGTCTATCGCAAACATCGCCTGTGACATTGACGAGGTCGACGCCCAAACCCTCCATCTCTTGTGCCAAGTCTGACATTTCGGGACTGTTGCCTCCAGATCGTGACAAGGTGATGATTCTTTTGGCTCCCAGATTTGCCAGATGTCGTACGATAGGCCTACCGAGACTGCCAGTGCCGCCGACAACGAGGTATGAACTGTCGCTACGCAAAGATGTCACTTTGGGTCGACGAGGCTTGACCTGCGATTGAGTTAGCCATGAGTGTAGGCCAGAAGTGGAAGATGGAAGTGGCCACGCGCTTATACTGACCTTGAGAGGCAAACTTGAATGCAGTTCAAGTACCAGCTTTCCCATATGGCTTCCAGTTTGCATTGTTTGAAAGTGCGCCTCTATCTCAGACGCATGCTTCAAATCAATTGGCTCGATGCACTGCAAACTACTTTCTTGAACCAAACTCAGTGATGTTTGGATCAGTTCACCGAGTATCATTGGTCTTTCTGTTGCGACCAACGACATATCAATAGTGGACAAAGTAATATTCTTGTTCAGGTTCTGTAGCCCGATCTTTCCGCTGCTCAAAGTGTCATTTCCAATGTGAATGAACCTACCAAATGGGGCTACTATCCCATAGGTCATCAGGAATGCCTCTTCAGAAAGTGAGTTGAGAACAACGTCAACTCCTCGGCCACCCGTACGTTGGAGAATATCATCCCTGAAGCTGAGACTCCGGCTTGAAAATATGTGGTCGGATGGGATGTGGAATTTTTCGCTGACGAATTGGCGCTTTTCTCGACTCCCAGCTGTCACGAAGATATCTCCGGCTCCAAGAAATCTCGCAACAGCAATGGCGGCTTGGCCAACAGCACCAGCTCCACAATGTACGAGGACAGATTCTCCTGGTTTAACCCTTGCGGTATCTCTTAAACAAAACAATGCGGTCGAATACGCCAAGGGTATAGCTGCTGCTGTTTCCAGACTCATGGCTTTAGGAATGATGGCTACTTGATGCATATCAAGATTGCTGATGGTGGCCAGCCCAGTAGGGTCAAATACACATACCCTGTCGCCAATAGCGAAGCTTGTGTTGCCTTTCAAGGAGTCGCCAATCTCTATAATAGTACCACTGCCCTCAATTAAAAGCCCAGTATCATCTCTCCGCTGGCCGGTGACAGCCATCAGGTCTCTGGCGTTGAGTGATATGTTTTGGAGACGGACTCGGATTTGCGCTGGCTTGAGAGGCTGTGAATGGCTTGGGTGGTCTAACCAGTACAGGGAATCGAGAGTCCCAGCTGACCCTACTTGTAGACATAGTGAGCGATCTGGTTCAGCATCCAAGGTCTGTTCTCGAAAGTGATGTTGTAGCACACTATCTTCAACCCAGCCATTCGCAATATCATTAGCTAGAAGACGAGGGACCACAACCTCACCCCCTCGCACAGCAAATTCCCATTCGCAAGACAGATATGGCGATTTGGACGGCCCGAAAACCTTCTCATACAGCATTGCGATATGTTGCGCATCTGAGGAGCCATCACCATCAGTGTCTAAATCGAGTGTGACAAAGTTGGTATCATGGTCTTCCGATCTTAGACATCGACTTAGTCCTGTAATAAGGGCACGTCGCGGATCTTCACATGTGAGCGCAGCGCCTTTGCTGACCCACAAGACGGAATCAGTTGTAGAAATGATGTCCCGGATTCTCTCCCATTCATCTTCAGCAGGATTCATGAGAAAGGCTTCAGACAATTCCAGCAAAAAAAGCATGGTTCCTTCTGAAGATGTGACTTCAGAAAGGCGCCTTAAGGAGACTTCTGTCCCTGGGAACTTGGAGACAAGGATTTCTCGTGTTTCTGTCGCAATAGTAGTATCATCTCTAGTGATGATCGTGACCTTGTTCTCAGAAAGTGGGGCTGCGACGACCGCATGAGAAACTATCAAGCTAACTTCATGCTCTTCACTTGAGTCATAGTCTTTCATCTCCAGCGATACACCGGAAAAGCCGCTTTTGATAAAGACCTCGTTCCATTGCGGTGTTGGCAGGAGTGGCGAACTTGTTCGACCTTCGTCAGCGCCCAGCCACCAACCTGCGAGACCGCCGCCCAAGATTCCCCATCTCAGCGATGGGTTGGTTAGTTCAACAAGAGCGACTTGACCTCCTGGCTTTAGCAGACTCTTGAGGTTACCAAGAGTTATTTCCAAGTCTCGTGTTGCGTGGATGACGTTGGACGCAACAATAATGTCAAAGGAGCCAGCCTCGAAACCTTGCTCGGTTGGTGATTGCTCAATGTCCAGTCGACGGAACTCCATAAAAGGCTCAAATCTCTCGACTTTGGCCTGGAAGTTGGAGAAGAAGGCCGTAGAGATATCAGTAAAGACATAAGTTCCACGTGTAACGTGGTGATTGTGGTCTTTGCCATAGAGTGCTTCAAGTAAGGGCATAGTCATGCTTCCTGTACCCCCGCCAACTTCTAGAACACGCAAGTTGGGAACTTTGAACTGCATCAACCTTAGATAGTTGGCTAACTGCGCGTGGCACCTATTCAGACAGTCGTCTTCCCAGTAAATCCGAGAAAGGAGATCATCCTCAATCAGTAAAGAAAGCGACTCGGTGTGTCCAAGCAAAATCTCACGGAGGTGACGACCTAGCCTGACCAACATCTCTCCAGGAGCACCAATGGCGCTCACTTTTTCGTCGAGGCTGGGAGATATTAGCTCAGCCTCCAGTACGTTTTGAGATGTCATCCAGTTCAAAAAGAATCTCAAATGGCCTGACACGGACATTTGCTCATTCTGCGACATTTGTGAGAGTATGTCACGAATGAGACTGTGACAGTAAGGCTCACAATGCCCTCGCAATTCTTGTCCCCTATAAACCAGTCCTTGTTTGCAGTAGTCCAAGATGCTCTGAGCGGGTGAACAAAATGGATCAAGAAGCCAATTGATCTGGTGGCAAAGAGGTTCGTCATTATTCTGCATGGATTGGTTCTGGGTGTTAATAGCTAGGAACTCAACGCCCTTGGCCTGAATCATGACCCGATTGTCATCACCGACTCGAGATACAGACAGATCTGCAGCATGATGCCGTGAGCCGCGAGCAGTAGATTTGCTCATAACACAGAGCCTTTCACCGGGATGCAGATCAATTTCCGTCGAAACGAGGAGCTCCCTAATTGCAGTGATGCATTGCGAAGGCTGCGAGGTCTCTGAAAACCTCATTCCTGGAAGACAAGCCTGGAAACATCCATTCAGCGTCGTTGGATGCAACAGGTGCTGCTGCTGGTATTCTGATGGCATTGTTGCCTTGACATTGGGGACAACCAAGGTGCACTTGGTCTCCCCAGGTCGAGCTGATATCTTGTCCAGAGAGGCAAAGCAACCCGAGTAGCCGAGTCCTGACATACCGAGCTTCTCATAAAACTGTCGGCTATCTAACGGAGCCCAAGGGTGGACGTCACTACCGTCTTCACCTGCACGACGCTGCTGGTTCAGCATATTGGGCGCCAATTGGAGTCGCCGGTCCGATTCCAAAATACATACTTGGCCGCGACAATGCTCTGTTGGGACATTCTCACGAGTTATGCTGTATATTCTAAATTCTTGCCAACCTGAATGTTCCCCCGGGGTGGATAGCAAAAATGGTCGAAGATGCGTAAAGATTTCAATACCGTAGGCATCGTTGGAAATCGGCAGACGGTTATCAATGACAAAGTCCTTGAGATGAATCGTCTTCTTGTTCCAGTCACCACAAGAGGCAACATAGTGTTGTCGCAGTGCTTCAATCACCATGGCGATGTATCCAGCCTCCGCAAACTCGACCTGGCCATCAACACGATGACCCTCAAGCCAAGGAGTCTGTGATAGCCGGATATAGTTGCGCCAGGATGGCTCAGATCTGATGCTATCAATCGCCATGCTTCCAAGGAGATCATGTCTAGGGAATGCTCGAAAACGATACGCTTCGCTCCTCCTGGATTCGTTCCAATGTGAAATCTGATGATGCCAGTTGTATGCCGGCAAGCCCGTCAATAGCTTGGGTTTATCTTTGTCCAAGCTGTTTACTTGGTTCAGATCGATCATTAGACCACGTGTAAAAAGCTCACCGGCAAATGAGAGCAACGAAGTTTGCGCATCCTTATTCCTAACCAAGCAAGACAGGTAGGGAACGGAATGACGCAGTGTCAGAGCTTCAAGAGTTTGTGTAATAGGCCCCTTAAGAGCCGCGTGGGGACCAATCTCTGCGATCATCACCTTTGGTACTGATGAACCTCCTTCACCCGATCGGAGGGCTCTCTCCAAAGCGCCAGAGAATCTAACCGGAGAAAGAAGATTGCAAGTCCAGTAGGTAGCATCAAGTTCTGGTCCCTGAACATCTCGGTTTGTAACAGAGGATACCATGCGAACTTGCCTCGTAATCTTGGATGGCTGTATCTCTTCAATTGCAGATTGGTAAAACTGTTTGGCGACTTCCATATGATAAGAATGATATGCAACATCGACAGTCAGCCTCCGGTGAAACACCTTGTCAACCTCCAAGGCTTCAATCAATTGATCAATGGCAGCCGCATCACCAGAAAGAGTGACGTTAGAAGGACTATTGATGCATGCGATAGCTATAGTGCCTTCAAACGAGACAAGATATTTTTCAACTTCGATGTTGGAGAGGCCAACAGCAACCATAGCTCCTTGCAACTGAGGAGCCATCTTCTTCAAGTATTGAACGGCTTGTCCTCTAAAATAAGCCACCTTGAGAGCATCTGGTGCTGTGAGAGCTCCGGAAGCATAGGCAGCGGCGATCTCACCACTTGAATGGCCACATACCAGCTCAGGCCGCACGTTCCAGGAAGCAAGAAGGTCCACCAGGGCTATTTGAATAGCCGTACAGCTTGGTTGGGCGATCTCTGCCTCGTTGACGCGAGAAGTCTCCTTTGGCTTTGACAGTTCCTCAATGAGACACCATGTTGCCCCCAAACGCAGCAGGCTGTCTTCTGCCATCTGCATTGATCTTGCAAAGACAGGGTACCGGTGAATTAATTCGGAACCCATTCGAGCCCATTGTGCACCTTGGCCTGTTTCATGTACACTATTAGAACGTTGTTCATCGGGAAATTAAGAGGCAGCTACCTCAATCAACAGACATTCAAGACTTACCTGTAAATACGAAGCAAAGCTTTAGACCAGGCGAAAGGCTTGATGGCCGCTGTGCGCCTGATTCAACCTTCTCCAGGCCTTGAAGAAGCCCCTCAACGTCCGAAGCAATAACTGCTGTACGTTTCTCAAACAGAGTCCTTCGAGAATTGAGCGTGAATGCCAAGCTACTCAGAGACATTGGTTTTTCATCAGATATAGATGCTGTTATGAATTGTCTCCATTTTGAAGCCATGGCCGTCAATCCATCATCTCGTCGATGTGTCCAAACAAAGACCTTTGCTCTGGCATACAGGTGGGCATCAGGTTGAACATTTTCGCTCTCATTGTTAGCTTTACTCAAATGCACACTAGGTGTGCCATTTGTGGCCCCGTTTCTAAGTGAAACCCCTCTTGTCTTCGTATTCGTGCAGGCAGCGGATCCGAGTCCACGATTAGCTTCAGAGGCAGCCTCAATAATGATATGCGCGTTCATACCACCATATCCTGATGCATTGACAGATGCACGTCGTGCCATAGTATTAGGCCATTGCATCAACTCAACTGGGATCTAAGGGAAGATTAGCAGATGGCATCTTTGGAGGGACTCATATAAACTGACATGGATTCCACGCGTCTCTAGTTGAAGGTTCGAAGGAGCGGAGGCAAAGGTTGGATTTGGAACAATGACTCCCCTTTCAAGCATCAATAGTGCTTTGATTACTCCTGCTAAACCCGAAGCAAATTCTGTGTGGCCAATGTTCGCCTTGATGCTGCCTATCACCAGCTTTTCAGCCCTTTCACCGCAAAAGGCCTTGGTGAACGCAGTTATCTCGCTTCCATCTCCTGCTGTTGTCCCAGTTCCTGCGAACTTGTCAGAATCGGGTTTCAATGGCACCAACCCCCGCGATATTCTCACCATGCGCTTCTACATAGCATGTTTCTCTTGGGTCAAGTCCAGCTGCTTCATATGCCCTTCGAATGGTATCGTATTGGGATTCGGGGGATGGCATTGTGATTCCAGGGGTTCTTCCGCTGGCACCAACTGCGCTTCCTCGAATGATTCCTCTGATTGAGTCTCCGTCCCTGATCGCGCTGTCGAGTGGTTTGAGAATGATGGTGGCGACACCTTCTCCTCGACCATATCCGTTTGCTCTCGAATCAAAGGAATAGCATCGGCCATCCGGGGACAAAAATCTATATACATATATATCAGATGTGTCCAATCTTTAAAGGTCGCTGTACGATGCAAGTGGAAACCAATGTTAATGGGAACATGTGTTGATACAAAGACTCACTGCATGGATGAGATGACACCCAGTTTATCGGGGTCTAGTATCAGATTGGTACCTCCAACGAGTACCTTCTCAACGTCCCCAGACCGAAGCGCACGACAGGCCTCATGAATGGCAACTAGGGTGCTTGAGCAGGCAGTGTCGATAGTCATGCTTGGACCACGCAAGTCAAAGGCATACGAGATGCGGTTTGCGATCATGGAGAGCCCAGTGCCAGTGAAGCGATACCTTTAAGCTAGGGTAAGCATGCCAATTACCTATAACGATAACAAGGAAACTTACAAAGGTGATGTCTCAGGATCCCGGCTCTGAATCTCATCATAATCAAGATACGAAGTGGCGCAGTAAACCCCAGTGTTGGAGCCTTCTAACTGATTTGTGGCAATACCAGCATTCTCAAACGCCTCATAAGCAACCTCTAGCAGAAGTCTTTGCTGAGGGTCTATGGCCTTTGCTTCAACGCCACTAATTCCGAAGAATTCATTGTCAAAGACAGCAGGGTCCTGTTCCAACATGTGGAATGCGTGGGAATTTACCTGGTAGTTGTTATTAGGTATAAAAGGGGCATTTGACAGACGAGGTGATACTAACGGAGCCAGCTAGTTGAGCGTGAGGGTGCCAAAATGCATCGATATTGAATCGATTCTTGACATTGTCAGACCAAGTTGTCTGGCCATTCGATAGCAATTGCCAAAGACCATCCTCATTAGATGCGTTTCCAGAGAATCGACAAGCTATCCCAATGACTGCAATGGGCTTTACGCTTGTTTCAACGTCATGAACTGGTCTATCGTGTAAATCACCCATTGTCACCAAGGTGAGTTCCGGACTTTCAATTATGGGATATCAAGTATAGATAGAAATGAGCAGAATGCTGTTGCAGGCAGATGCCTTCTTATATAACAGGTGCAAGACGAGCTGATAGTCCTTTGCATCTTTTATAGTCAGCACACGAAGCTACGAATTTATCTCAAAGCCGCTGCGTAAGGTCAAGACATAAGCCTGAGGCAACTGGACTACAGTGAAACTAGAAGATCATCCATTCAGAACCAGTGGGTGTAGTCTCTGTAACTCATCACAATCTAACAACTTGCAATTTGGCCTTTCCAAAGAATATGAACTATGTTACGTCACAATTATTCTATATTGTATGCACCATCTTGTCTGTAGTCCGTGGACATTCCGGCATTTCCACACACCGCAATGACTTGCGGATATAAAATTCATATGTATTACCAATACACTGCCAAAGGCAGTAAGACATTAACGCCAACCATTAGAATCTAGATGGACAGGCGATCCATACCGTTTACGCAACTGGAAGCGAATGAGACACAATTGTGAAAAATAGTTAGCAGATGTCTCATGATTTACCAAGGGGTGCGTCTATGAAGTGCTGCCGTTTGTACCGTCTGAATGTGAGACAAGTCACCAGACCCCCGGCTGTCTTTCGTCTCAGTTGAGTACAAGAACCGGCATTGACTTGATGATGAAAATATTGTTCAGTTGTTCCAGAGAAAGGTTAGCCGCTTCCGAATATAGTAAATGCGTATTTCCAGAGTTAGAATATACTCGTCGCTAACTTATAGCGTCTAAAATACTCTGTATATGGCTATACCTTAAGATGATCATATTAACGAAGGGATGCAGAGAGGAGATCGAATCCTAAGATCGCGGCAGGATCTTTAATCGATCGATGCATGGGCAAACTTGCCAATGCAATGCAACGAAACTTGGTGGGCTCGGCAGACATCGAGTCATTCACTTTTGTGGTGAATTCAACGCGCTGTGAAATGAACTTGTCCGGTAACGAAGGACAACCCCAACTGCTGGAACACATCCCACGCCCCCATACCCGCCTATAGCCTTGTGGCCCTGCATCATGGAGAATTGGCCCCCTCTGAATGGATCAGTCCCTTGCTTCCCCGGTTTCAATTCATTCGGGCAGACCCATGACTCAACAGATGCATAACGGCGGCGATTAGTGATCAAAGAGGGGGAACTACAAGTACTTTCATGCTTGCTAATGCTGAGACACAAAATCGTGATGGCTTACTTGACAAAATTACGTTCCACACAGCTATCCAAACACGTGGGAGATAAGGGCGCGCCTTTGTAAAGCCCATAGGCCGGATACAACTCTTACAAATTTGAATTTCAACTCAAGCAAATCAGAGGGATTGTTTTCTGAAGCCACCGAGCAATCTTTGCCAAACTCATGGGACCCTTTACAAAGCATCAGGGTAGGTTTTCCGTTCTTTGATGCCCGCATATATGCATGTCTGAGACAACCCATACCCTTGACGATTTCTAGATCCATAGGCATACATACTTGTACTTGGTGCGAGCAACTACAAGTACTTTGTCATTTACCAGCCTCAGTGATTGGGGGTTTCAGATACGACAGACCGCTAGTATAATAGGTAAACCTACAAAAGGTAGGGTAGCATCTTCTGATTTAAAAAGCACCACGTGTTCACAACGTTCATGGCAACCTACAGTTAGGAACTTTGGAACTTTGGCTGATTGGTGACGCGTAGACTTCCCACCCCTTTGAGGCGCTGTCTCGGACGAAAAGGATGAATCCCACGACTTTTAGCCCAGCCTTCAGTCTCAATATCATCGCTAACACGGAAATCGGCACCGTCAATCCTGTCTAATCCTCTGGTTTATGGTAGGAGGGGAGTAATGGACCGGCCAAGCGTTGTAAGTGGTGGCTGCATACGTTGCGAAACATTTCAGAGCATCTGTTTACTACTACTTCTAGAAGAGTGAGGGGTGCCACCAATGATCTACTCTCATTGAAGTACGGATTATCCGCAAATAAGGCCCAATTAGCATGCTTGGGACTTCCAGCAAGTCATAGATCATCGGGGACACATTCATAGATCCGACCAGTCGAAGAATAAGACGAGATGTGTGATAATAAACTATGAACACAACCAAACGTGTTATCCATTACATGACATCCATTGCGTGCCATCCATTACATGCCCTTCCGCCTCAAAAGCTCAAGTGCTTCATCTCGAAGCTTGTACTTCTCAATCTTGCCGCTGGCCGTGAACGGCATCGTGGAAACCCAGAAAAGATATTTGGGCACCATATGCTTTGCTAAATAAGATTGGACATATCGACGAACCCTGCTGGGCACCACGGCGTCGATCGTTTCGGGGCTTGTGCGATTTGACACACCGTCCTGTGCACCAGCCGTGTCTTCGATTTTGCGCATATCAAACGCAAAAGGATCCCCTGCGACCTCGACATCAAGATCTGGGGGTATGACAAGAAAAGCGGCGACCACTTCTCCAAGCTTGGCATCTGGAAGGCCAACTACGGCCGCACTATGAATCTTTGGGTGCTGTGTGAGACAGGCCTCGATCTCTGGGGGGTAAATGTTCTCGCCACCGCGAATGATGATGTCTTTGATACGAGATGTGATCTGAACGAATCCGTCTTCGTCAATCAACCCCTCGTCGCCGGTGCGCAACCACCGGGTATAGCCTGACCCGTCAGCATGCCACTCCTTGTAAATCGCTTCTGCTGTTCGAGCCGCATCCTTCCAGTAGCCCGGCGTGACAAGGAAGCCACTGAAGATGATCTCGCCCCTCTCCCCTGTCCGCAATGTCTTGCTTGGGTCGTCACGCGCCACCACCCTAACTTGACAATGCGGGATTACTTGACCGGCGGAGTTCAATTTCCGGTCTGAGGCGTCCAATGGGGTGACTGTAGCCAGAGGAGAAAGCTCAGTCATGCCGTACCCATTCACTAGATCCGGCAGGTTCAGTCTCTCTTGAATTCGGCATCTGAGAGCCCAAGGGATGGGGCTTCCGCCAATGAGACCACTGCGGAGATGGTCAACCTCTGGAAAATTGTTGGGACTGTCGACGGTTAGTGATTGGACATAGATATTACTTGTACGTATAGGGTACAGAAGGCTTTTCCTACTTTTTGGACATTTCATCAAGGAGTGCTTCAAACATGGTGGGAACCCCATGCAGTACTGTTGGCTTGTCGTACTTGATGCAGCTGAGAACTGTAGCGGGGTGAAAGCTTTCTGATGGGAAGATGATGGTGGCGCCTATCAATAATTTGCCAAGTCAGACGTGACTCAAGCCAATGTATGAGAAAGCCAACCCTGGGCTCCATCCCCTCCCTTGGCGGAATTGGACGAAAGACTTACCATGAACCATGCTGGACAAAAATCCAGTAACGAGTCCGGAGCAATGGTATAAGGGGAATGGACAGCATATGACGTCGGCTGTCGTGTACTTCATGCTCTGGCCGATATGCCTAGCATTGTTCAAGAGTCCTCTGTGCGTGAGGCTGACTGCTTTGGGCATTGACGTCGTTCCGGACGTGAACTGGATGTTGGTAACGCTGTTTGCATCTAGTTTCTTTGGTATCACAAACCGGACTTCCCGGTTTAGACCAATCAGCAAATGGTAGTCCGTGGTCTTGGCGATCGCGGCACATTCTGTGTCAATAACCCCATTATCGACAAGAATGACCGAGTGCAGAGACGGAATCTCGGCTGAAAGCATCGCATCATTCTGGACTGGGGTCAAGACCCTTGTCAGTAACGGGATGTTTGTCTGCGGGGGTTTATAAGGTGGTGTAATCTTCTTGCTGGTCAAAAGACAACATGCGGATATATGGTTCATTGCCGCAATGGTCTGTTGGGGAGTATACAGGGGATTCAAGGTCACGGATATAGCTCCCAGTCTACAACATGCAAGGACCATCTGTTTCCCTCGTCAGCTTCGACTCAACAGGTATAATAGTATAGTTCCTTTTTATCTCACCACTATGTACTCAGCGCAATTACCAAGACTGATCGCTACACGGGAATCAGTCCTGACGCCCAAACCTTGAAGCCCACAAGCAAGAGCTTCAACCTCATCGTCTAGTTCTTTGTATGTCAGCGCCAGACCGTTGGCCTTGACAGCAACCGTTGATGGCCACTCAAGGGCAGCGCGAGATAACATCTGGCCAATGGTCATGTACACCAAAGGGACCTAAACTTGTTAGAACATCTATAGAGCTCTGTATATTTGGGTAAACCAAAAAAAAACCTACCTTGTTTGAGCCGGCCCAATAGGCCAAGCCATCCGCCACCTGAACGGGCTTCTCCCAGGTCATTGCCGACATTTCCTAAAATTGCTGTTGCGTGAAGGGGGGGAAATATTGAGGTCAGAACTTCTTGGTATTAGCAATGATGGATGTCAGAACCAGACCTTTTAACAGGCAGAACACATTTAACTTGTAGACGGATGTAACTACGTGTGGTGATATGACCCAAATCCAATGATAGGTCGTGGCAAGATTCTCACCTAAAGCGCTGACAGACCAATACGACCAATACTATATGATTGTATTATCGGACAAAAAGGTCCGCGACAAGCATGTACCGAGACAGGCAGACCATCTCCAACTCATTTCATTGCTCAAGAGCCGCTAGGTCAATACTGTCACCGCAATTTTCTACCTTGTTGTATCAAGGTCTCACTCCTTTGTACCCAATCTCAGAAACCACGTTGTCTCTTCTCTCCGGTACTCCTACTTTGCTCAGCTCTGGCTCGTAACCGAGATATCCGCTGTCGAAGGGAGATTTTGTGAGACAGTAGGCGAATGAACTACTGTTTGATGTCTCTCAACCAACATGTTCACTCTGGTACCTCAAGCGATGACATGGGTGACGGTAGGTGATGGTGGTCTGAGTGCTGTTGAGGCGGTTGCAGGTCTCAATGTAGCTGTTTGGCAGTTGATGTCTCTCCCGGTCCGGTTACTAGGTGGGGGACTAGTGACATCCACATGCTTCGGTTCACAAGTCGAGGGGTGGATGATCGGCAGATCCTGCACGAGACCACTGGTTCGCCTTCGCTTGCGAACCGCGCCGCTATTCGAACCCTTGGGCGTGCGGTGACTATCCCCGGTGCCAAGCTCACGCCCTATCTTTGACAAATTCTAAAACGGCAACACAAGAAGCCTTACACAACTTAAATATATCGTGATGAAAATATGGAAAATATGGTAGCAGCACTGTCTCGCCTCGGACGAATTACTGTCCGATCATGATTCTGCTGGTCTTTGTCAATGGAACCAAAAATAACTGCCGACATCATTATCCGAATAACTGTACCGAATGTGCTATAGTAGAACATTCCAGGCAATGTTGAAAGACTTGGGTCTACTACTCATCTGTCTCATCCGCCAGGTTCCCGCCAAGATGTGATGGTATTTCTTAAACACATAATTTTCTATGCTTAGATACCTTTGAACACTCGGAGAGAGTGCTATATCACGTACCAAATGTCACATCTCCTTGCCTGCTCCAGAGCTGTACCGAACAAAGAGCTACGCCATAAAAACGATCATGGAAACGACTCAACAAAAAGCCAACTCCAGCCCGAGTCCAATAGATACAGACTGCTCAGGCACCAGCACAGAAAGTGTTGTGTGCAGTCTGGACTGCCGTTCAGATGGATCTACGATTTCCGCAAGTCATGAAGAGAAATTTTCCACAAAAGCCCAAAAAGAGAGGCCATCCTCAACATTACAAGAAACATCAAGTAATGGAGGCTTCTCGAGAAATCATTCTACACAACAGCCCGAGCAGCCTCAGCCTGCAAGTCAGTGGAGGATCCGACGAATTCTCATCTTCACTGTATATCGCGTCTTGTTTTCCATCGTTGTCTTGGCAAATATAGCAGCTGCTGTTGTTTTAGTAGTAAAGCAAGAGAAATTGCCAAAGCATTCTCTCATCAGCTTTACCACTGCCGCGACCGCAAACATCACAGTTGCTATACTCATTCGGCAGCCATATATCATCAATATCTTATACGATATCTTCAGGTTCACTCTTCCACCTGCACCATTAAGGGTTCGCTATCAATTCGCTTACCTTTATGAATTTGGCGGCATTCATTCTGGCTCTGCTACGTGCGCTGTCGTCTGGTTCATCATCTTCACCGTCTATCTTACCAAAGATTTCGTGAGAGGTGATATTTCAGATGCCGCACTGCTGGGCTTGAACTATCTGTTACTGTCACTGCTGGTTTCGATCGTCATTGCTGCGTTACCACAGATTCGTTACCGCTATCACAACACCTTTGAGAATGTGCATCGTTTTGCCGGATGGTCTGTGCTGGCCATATTCTGGGTTTACTTGACACTATTCGCCAGAAGCACCGCTGCAATGAATGGAAAGGGTCTGGGATATACTATAATTAGGCTACCAGCCTTTTGGTTCTTGATTATCTCAAGTCTACAAGCGATTTACCCATGGCTGATGCTCCGAAGGATACCTGTTAGAGCCGAGAGGCTTTCCCAGCATGTTCTTCGCTTGTATCACACGAAAAATGTATCTCGACTTCGAGGTTTCGCTATTTCTGACGCTCCACTACGGGAGTGGCATACATTTGCGTCTATCCCCACCAGGAATGGCGAGCCCGGAGGATCTATGATCATATCTAACGCTGGTGACTGGACTCGCAAGACAATCGATAACCCTCGCTCATATTACTACGTCCGCGGGATTCCATCCGCAGGCGTCCTCACAATGGCACTGATCTTCAAGCGGGTAGTTATAGTGGCAACAGGGAGCGGGATTGGACCCTGTTTAGCTGTAATGTTCGACTTGCCCAAGTCAAGCTGTCGTGTAATATGGTCAACGCCAGCGCCAGAGGCAACATTTGGCAAGGAGCTTATTAGCGATGTCAAGGAAGTTGATCCAAACGCGATTATTCATGATACAAGAGCCCTTGGCCGACCAGACTTGGTGCAAATGGCCTATGAATTGTATATCAGTTCTGGCAGCGAGGCAGTCTTTTGCATCAGCAATAAGTCGGTGACAGGAAAGGTATTGTTAGGGTTGAGGAGCCGAGGCGTGCATGCCTATGGCCCAATCTGGGATTCATAAAATCTGGGAACTGCTAGGGCGGTAGGGTGACTCCATTTCATATGGCTCTTCTAAATTTAAACATAGCTTTTCGCGGGGTCTGACACTTCTGTATGGGGGATGTAAGGAAGTCTAGCATGCGATTATAGAAAGCATGGCTATTTAAATACGAAAATTATATAAAGAAGAATAGCAGATACGATGAAGCGCATTATTATACTTCTCATTTTCATTCTTCTAAGCTTCAGCTTGAGGCCTCCAACAGGACCCTGGCGTTTGGTGACCACGCGTACAGACGTAACTATCCATATAGTAATCTCGTTACCCTATACGTTCCCCGCGTAGTAAGGCGATCGGCGGGGCACTCCTTCTGGCCTATTATCTAGTCATTGGCTACTTTGGTTGGGCCGCCACGCCTTACGGTTCATCAAAACATCTAACAGATAAAGGGAACCTCTTTTTTGCTATCTGTTCTTTCATATTTCTCGCCTATATTTTCGTCAACAGTAGCTTAGTCCGTTAGGATGGCTAGATGTAGCCTCTGTAACGGGTTCGAAAAGAAAGACGAGAGCTATGTCCGGCTCGCCCTGGAGTTGAAGCCTAAAGACCTCCTGGATTCGGTTGAGAGTGGAGGATGTTGGCGATGTAGGATTATACTTGAGGCTATTACTCGGTTTGGCTATAAGTTTTGGCCGAAGGATCAAAATCCCGACTCAGGTACAGCATTCACCAATAACGCGGCGATGGTCTACGTGTACGGTCTTTCCAGCAGCGGCAGCGACACTCTATCAATAGAGATAGACCTGAAAAACGATGAACCGAAACGAAGCCTAGAGCTTTTCTACCCTGATAGGACTCGTGAGTCTTTATGTGATCTTGTCCAAAAAGAACATCATTCATAGACTAATTCATGTCCTATCGGTCAATTAGCTTGTGCTGTGTCTGACCCGATTAAATCAAGACCGTTAATCTCTGGCCATCCACTGTCAGAAGATGGGCTTCATTGGGTGGCTACTAGGCTTCAAACCTGTTTGGCCGAACATGAATCATGTCCCCGGGCGAGAGAAACTTCGCTGCCTACAAGAGTCCTAGCGCTGAAGATGTCGTCTTTAGGAGACATCAGCGTTCAACTACTTGAAAATGAAGCTATGGAGGAGAAATATGCCACGCTGAGCCATTGTTGGGGCTCATATCAAACATGCATTACTACGACGGCTACCTTGAATCAGCATAAAAAAGATATTCCATGGTCGCAAATTCCCCCAACTTTTCAGGACAGCATGCGCTTCTGCTTGGCGATTGGAATTCACTATCTGTGGATCGATGCATTATGTATTATCCAGGATGATCCTACCGATTGGCAGTTAGAGTCTGCTCGGATGGCTGATATCTACCAGAACTCATATATCATGCTGGCAGCAACATCCTCCAACTCCGACTCTGGAGGCTGCTTCCCCAAACAAGCTTCTGGATACGATGCTGCAAATGAAGATACTCTCTCTCCTAGAACTACTCAGGGCCCTCAAGTTATAGCATTCCGCGAGAAACTCCAACACTGGACGGTTCCTCTAACGGTTGTCTCTACACGACTCAATCCCCTTCTATCGCGTGGATGGTGTTTTCAGGAGAGAATTCTTGCTCCCAGGGTCCTACATTTCTCCACACACGAAATGATATGGGAATGCAATGCAGAAATGCTCTGTGAATGTGGCAGCCTGCCGGTCACGGAGAGTCCGCGTGAACTCTTCAATTACATACTTGAGAGAAACTCCCCAGAAACTCTCCCAATGCATAATATTGTCGTGGAACAAAGAGATCACTTTTTGCCGTATAGAGATTCCTCTGGCCGGATCGACAGATCTTTTCTCCCCTTGAGTTATGAAGAATTACAACATAGCTACAACCACATCTCATGGGAAACGGAAAGTCCTAGCATTATGCCTCTATTACCATGCGAGAGGAATATTGGGGAAAGGAAAAAACGCAATTTGGCTTGCTGGATGCCGAACATGAAGCAGATTTTTGGACTCATACATACTCTCACACTGAACGGTAGCAGATCGTGGCGCCGCTTAAGGGCAGATATTCCAACATCTGATGAGGTCTTCGTGGAGCATGGTTTGCGCCCGAGGGAAAATGTTTCAGGATTGAATGAGGAACAAAATAAACCAATCGCATTTAGCCGTTGGCAGAATATCATCAATCAATATTCGTCATTACTCTTGTCCAAGGATACAGACCGCTTGCCAGCATTGTCTGGTCTAGCAAGCCGGGTGACACCTTACCTTGGTCAGTATCTCGCCGGATTATGGAGTGGAACACTGGGATCCGATCTCTTATGGAGAGTTGATAAGCTTGAGCCTAAAGTTACTAGACCCATTGAACCTCGAGGGCCTTCTTGGTCATGGGCATCTATTGATGGGAAAGTCAGCTACTGGAGCGATTTACACCTCAGTGGTCACCGTTTGAGTATGAAGCTTTGGAATCAGCGGAAGCCGCAATTTGAATCGTGTGCAGTCGAAATTACAGGGAAGAATCCGTTTGGAGAAGCAGCTTCTGGAAAACTTATTGTAAAAGGCCATGTTCTTTCTGCCAAGTTACAATATGTTTCAACGCGGCCATGGTTGGCTGGTGATAGCGATTACAGCCGTGACAGCGAACATAATCCCCTCCAGTACAAGATCAGTTTTGGTCTAGAGTTGCCATTATTTGCGGATTATGTTTTGAGCGAAAGAGGACCATACCACATAGAGGATAACGCTGACATCTATATGTTCTTAGTTCATCCAGACGTATGCTTAGTGCTACAGAAACTGGTGCGGGTTCAAGCTAAGGCTGCTACCTACCGTCGAATCGGTATTGTTAGACAACCGCAAGCTTTTGCAACCATGTATGCAGTGGACTGGGTTTATGAGTCGAATCAAGACTGGATGATTATAATTTAAGGAAAAGGATAATCGCAGCTCGGGACATTTGTAGGTCGGTGCACTGGCAGGTCACGGCGGGTGCTGGAAAGGAATATCATTACTTTTTTGTTTAATGCAACCCAGTCTAGACACCAACAATTTCCTCGCTCGGTCGGGTCCCTGAACCCTCGTCACTTTAACTTGAGCAATGATTAAGCAGGGCCTAAGCACTGAATGCATATACGAATAGCATCTACTCTGTAAATCAAGCTAATATCTGGCGTGCATTTCTTGCCAGCCATCACGGGAGCGCATCCAAGTCAGCCATGATGAATCCGGCAGGGATTTACACAACCTACTTATTCGAAGTTTCCCTTCTTCTTTTCCTTGCGTAGGGTATGTTCCCATATCTCGTAAGTGCGATTGACATCCTACTCACCGTCCTTTCTCGGGCTTGGGACTATCGATTTCTTATCGGTTTACCATGCTCTTCTATGCCCTGGACCATATGATTGATCCATTTAACTCTCTATTATCAATTTTTCTTATGTCATATTAGTCAATCATTCGTAAGTTTGTTTCATGGATTAATACATTTCCTTCTTCTCCTCATTTATTCCGTAATGTTTCTGATTGCCTCATGAGCGCGAGTCAACTGAGACAGGAGATTGGATTCATATAAAGCTGGGTGAACGATCATCTGTTTTTATTATTTTCAACTTTATCGTAACACAAAATCCAGAACTTGCTTTTTATTACACAATCATTCTCCTCATCTATGAGCCCCATTACTTCATTACTACTATCCCGAACAACATGAAGCTTTCTACTCTCCTACCGACTTTGGCCTTGCTGGCCGCTTCAGTTATTGCCTTGGTAATCCCAACCTGAGCCATGTCTATTACTTCAGCCCATTAACAATAAATAGCCTCGAACGAACGGAGAGCTGCTAGCCGAACCTATCCATTGTAGGTGCCACGACTGCTACGCGTATGACAAGGATGGTTGGTGTATTCTTGCGGATGGTGGCTGTGCATGCTGTCGCGGTGTCAATTGCTCTCCAGCTTTGTAGTTGGCGTTGGATGAAAAAAGAACATCCAACAACAATATCTTTTATATAACGAACAGTCACCAGCAGAAGCGAAGTCATAAAAATCCCATTGCGACGGCCAACCTATGAATGGCACGATTGCTATGTATTTATTCGCGCTCCTCTTGTAACCGAGCCATTTGAGACTTAAAAACCCGCCTTTGAGATATTGAGAGATCTGGATTCGTCGCGTATAAAAGATGCACGGGTGGATATGAACTAATACTGCAGTGATAAATATCCATGCAAGTGACGTGGGGTTTGGTGACCAGGGCATCCACTCGAAGAGGTCGTGGTGACTTGGTCAGGCATCATCTCTCCATGGCAGCCCAGAAGCACTGAGCGCCCAATTCTTCCATCAGCACATCTACAACCTCATTTACTCATCCTCATGAGCTACCCGAATCGCAACAACTGAATTCTCCTAATAAGGACTCTGTTATTGTACTCATGAATGAGAAGCTCATCTCACCAGATCGTGCAGCTGCTATACATATACGCGACAAATCCATCAGGGACTGGTGTATTCATTTACAACTGTCCCAACTAACTCGGGACGCATCAGCGGTGCCCAAGAAAGCGCACCGTCACTTCATCCTATTTTTCGACCCGATTTCTGAGCCCGTCGGTTTTTACGTCCAAAAAAGGTGTCGACTATCCTCTATTTGCATACATGTTGTGTCGTATTTAAGAAACAAATGTTTTCCAAGCTTACTTCCAAGATACGGGCCCGTAGGAGAAAGCCGGGGTCCAAGGCATCACAACAAGAACAGAATGTCACGCCTGTCCCCATTATTGAGCCGGAGGAGCCTTCTACCACGGTTCCTGGCGATGCGGAAGCGGATGGGCACATAAAGGCAGGCATACGGCAATCAATCTGGAACCAAGCATACGACAAGCTCAAGGAGGAAGATCCAAAGCTGGTCCAAAAATACGAAGAAACTCTGAAGAAGCTGCTGAATGCCACAGATGCCTCGTTGGCGGGATCGTCAAACAACAATTTTGACATTCATCAGTCTGATCGATCTGCTTTGATGAAGCAGGGCATTCAACTTGGACTCGAAAGAACGCAGAAGGAGGCAAAAGCCAAGGGCCGACTTCAAAAGGTCATGGATGTCGTTGGACCAGTCAAAAGTCTAGTTGGCGAAGCTATCAAGTCTGTCCCCCAAGCTGCACTGGCCTGGACTGGCGTCTGTCTCACTATGGAGGTTTGTGAACCGAATCTCTATGATGATCTAAAGAGCATGTGCTAACATGAATGCTATCAGATTCTTGCCAATCCAATCAGTGAGTTCGCCGCTCAAAGAGAGGGGATCGAATATCTCATGTCCAGAATGGAGTGGTATTGGAAGCTGTCGGATATCCTCTTCACTACAGAGAATGATATGAAACCCTCCCTACGTGAGGAAATTGAGACCTCGATTATTCGACTGTTCGGCAAAGTTATGGCCTATCAGATGAAAAGTGTTCAAGTCTATCATCAGAATCGATATCTTACGACATTCGGCGACATTGTCAAGTATGATGACTGGAAAAAGCACCTCGACAGCATCAAGGAGATGGAATCTCAGTTCGGTCGCGACTTGGAGCTATACAACAGAGAAACATATAAGATCTACCTTGAGGACATCTCCGACAATGGTAAAGGTATTATGCGAGAGCTGAAGAGTTGGAGGTCATACCAGGAGGATGAAGAGTGTCGAGACTTGATCAACAAAAGCATTCCCTATCTCACAAAGCAGGATATTGAGAGTCGGAGAGGTGGCCTTTTGCCAGAATGCTGTGAATGGTTCTTTGGATGCATGCCGTTTAAAGACTGGAACGATGATCAAGATCATGGAATCCTCTGGATCAGGGCTGCTCCTGGCAAAGGCAAGACTATGCTGCTGTGTGCAATTATTGACTGGTTCCAACCCAACCGCTGTGTATCCTACTTTTTCTGTAAGGAAACAGATGTCAAACTGAAAACTCAAGCCGCTGTCTTGCAAGGCTTGATCTACATGGCAACCAAGCAGCTGCCGCCGCTTCTCGAACACGTTCGAGAGAACCGTGATGGTCTAAAAATTGAGGGCGACGCCCTGTTACAATCTCTCAAATGTACTTTGAAGGCGATATTGATGGATTCATTGATGACTGATGCCATCGTTTTAGTCGACGCTCTGGATGAATGCGAGGACGGGGGATCTGTTATTCTGGACTTCATCGCCGAAATGTCATCATTATGTGACGTGAAATGGATCATCTCAAGCCGGACACATCTCACACAAGTCCAAACAACATTGAAAAGGATCGCGGGGTTTCATGAATTGAGCCTTGAAGGTTTCACCCCAGCCATCTCAAATGCAGTCAAACATTTTGTCCACCGAAAAGTCTCCAGACTATGGGAAGATGCAGAATATGACCCGGAAAGGCAGAAAGACATTGAGCGCGACCTGGTCTCAAGAGCAGACGGCACCTTTCTCTGGGTAGCTTTGGCTTGTCAGCATCTTTCGGCAAGGAAAGAATATATACAGACAGCTGATGAAGTGGAAAATAACATCAAGAATATGCCAAAGGGACTCGACAATCTCTATGAAAGAATGATGGAGTATATATGCACCATGGAGCCGGCTGAGCGCTATAAAGACATACTTACCCTCGTCTGTCTTACGTACCGGCCTCTTGCGCTTGAAGAACTCCAATGCTTAGCCAAGCATCGGGATATCCGTAATATTGAACTTGAAAGGTTGAAGAAAGTCATCCATCAATGTGGCTCTTTTCTTACTTTCCAGGATGAATCAATCACATTCATACACCAGTCAGCGAAAGAATTCCTCATGACAAGGGGATCTGAGCCACAATTCGCTATACTTCCCACCAGCCCTCAAGAAGCACACCGTGATATCTTTTTGAGAGCCATCGAAACCATGTCGGAGACTCTCAAACGCGACATATACCAACTCCGCCATCCTGGTACCCTCACAGCTGACATCACTATACCCAATCCTGACCCGCTGGCCCCCGTTACATATTCATGTATTCATTGGGCAAATCATGTTCAGAATTCTGGGAGTCTGATTGAAGAGCCCATCGCAAGTTCCATTTACAAATTTCTCCATGACAGCTTCTTACATTGGATGGAGGCTCTTAGTATAAAACGAGAACTCGCTGGTGGTGCCAAAGCAATGCGCCAGCTCAAGACATATGTTGTAAGATGAGCAAGTCACCTCTTACCTAATACATCTGACATAAATTAGGGCTATGGCGCTGAAGAAAATTTACAAAGACTGGTCTATGATGCCGATCGCTTCTTTCATGCATTTATACTTCCTGTCGAGCTAGCCCCGCTACAGGTTTATGCTTCGGCGCTCATCTTTGCCCCTTCGTGTAGCTTGGTGAAGACTATACACCTGGGAGAGGCACCAACATGGCTAGAATACTCTTTTGAAGCTGAAGAGAATTGGGATAGTTCGTTGTTTGTGCTGGAATACCCAAATCGAATGCCCAACAGTGCCGTCTTCTGGGAAGAGAATGATCGACTTACTTCAACCACTGAGCATGAAGTTTTGGTTTGGGATGCAAGCAACGGCACTCTTATTCAACTTTACTCGCAAGGCGACGGGATGGGGAAAATGCAAATATCTCCAAATGGAAAAAAAGGCTCTTTTTAAATCGGACACATCTACTCGAATATGGGATTTGTCTACCGGAGATGCCAAAGTAGCTGGTTCTGGCCAAACGAACCCATTCTGGCAGGTGGAATTTTCATTTGACGGCCATTACCTTTTGGGATATAATCACGACCTACTAATGCTCTTTGATACGACAAATACCACTGGAGAAGCGACCGAGGCTCTTTGCCTTCTAACTGTGCACTTCGATCATGATTTAATTTTTTCTGCCAAGTTTCTGGCCAGAACCACTGTATTAGTTTCGGCCACTGAGCATGGACACATTCAAATATGGGATATAATGGATGGTAGATGCATGACAGCCTTTGATATTGAGGGCGAGGGCCATTGGCAGATATCTTCGTGTCCTGGCAATGGATCTCGATTCTTCTTGCATAGGGTTGGGGCTGTTCAGTTGTGGTCCTGGAATGGAGAGGTAGCAAAGAGTCTCCTGGCGTGGGTGGAATGTGGATCCATAATTATGGATATATCGGAGAACGGTGCCTACATTGCTTGGAAAACGTATAACCTAGCACGTATCCGCATGGCAATCTGGGAAGTAGATTCTGAAAAGGGAATCCTTACACTCGACCTTGACACCAGCTTCACTAATACAGCTAAGTTCTCTAAAGATGCTCGGCAGCTAGCCTGGGGTTGTTTTTACTCCTATGGCATCGTCGTTTTCGATGTTCAGTCATGTTCCAAACTATATACCTTAACAGGTCACACTTCTCCCATTAACTCGCTGTCATTCTCTAGCGACGGCAGTCAGCTGGTTTCAGCATGCAGTGATGGCACAATTAGAATATGGAATACATCAGTGAGTGCTCATATAAAGACGACGAAATTTCAGGATAAGTCGTTTTCTTTTGTTGCTCTATCAATTGACTCTCGGTGGCTTTGCACGTCTACGTCTGAGGAGGTTCGTTTGTGGGATAAAGAACAGAACCGTCGCTGGATCTGGAAGACGCCCATCTCCAACAAGATATGGAAACCCAGGCCGACGTTCTCAATTGACAGTCAGACACTCGCAATAGCTTACCATTACAGCATTCAGATTTGGGATATTTCCGCAGAAGAGCCCTATAAGATCTGGGAGTTCCACGATGACGTCTCCATCTTGCTACAAGCTGTGTTTTCTGGGGATTCGAAACGATTAGCTTCAGGGAGCCCTTATGACGTAAAAGTCTGGGATTTGGAAGCGGGTGTCCGCATGGCGGCTTTTACATTTCGAGATAATACTGCGGACGATTCCTGGGAACTATTCAATAGCCCCCTGAACTTTCTCAATAATAGTCGCCAACTCGCCATTGGCTTAGGCGGTGGTTCAATAGAGATTTGGGATACTGGCGGTAAAATGCTAAAATCATTAATGGGACATACTAAGAAAGTAATCGCCGTAACGAGTGCGACAATGAGAGGCATGGAACGGCTGGTATCGACCTCCGAAGATGGTACAATCAAATTTTGGGACGTCGATATGTGGAGTTGCATCTGCACTCTTGCTACAGCAGGAAACGTCTTTCAGATTTTATGCCATCCAACCAACAACTCCATACTTTATACCAACCATGGAGTTCTTCACTTGGATAGGCTACTTTCTGACGAACCAGCGCAACATGAAAGATCACTATTAAATATTTATCAGGAATACGGCTTAAGTTCCAACGGGTTATGGATAACTAAGGACAGCAAACCCTTGTTGTGGTTACCCCCAGAGTATCGATTGAAAAACGGATGGGATGCGACTTTTTTGGGACAAACGATAATCTTTTTTTCTGTATCGGGAGGGATGATTACGTTGCGCTTCCCTGGTCATAAAAGATAATGTATAGTCAATCCTAGCAATCGATATAGAGATAAAAGACCTGAAAGGGCCCAGCACCCTTAGGAATCTATGTAAGAGCCAGATGGGGCAAACGATAGAGGAGCAGCGAGTTGCCAGATGATAAGAATGAAAGAAAACACGAAGACTTACAACTAGCTAGGGGATATTGCTTCTAAAAGGGCGATGATCCGGTCTATTAAGCTTTCAGAAGCTGGGTGAGTATGGGGTAAGAACTAACGGGGAATCTGCCATGGATGTGATGTTTTGAATAAAGAAATGATAGAAACAAATTCATTGCGCGTCATAACTCTATAATTGGGATAGAAGCATAAAAAAACGATTAAACTGAAGGGGGGAAACGGTATAAAGTTGATTCTTCTATCATAAAAAGTTCGGTTATTTTTTAGATCTCTGAAAAATACCGTGAACAGGGTGCTTATCACCTTGCTCAGAGGCTCCACTATTAGTAACCAACTCACAGGGCGCGAGTTACAGCGATTTAGTAAAAGTTACGGAGCACTCCGTGCTATAAAGCAGCCAAGCTACTATGGTGGGTATCTCTGCAAACATTTGCATGCACAACTCCTTGATTAAGCATGCTTGATACACCGGATTCCGACTCTTTTGTTTTCATTACGTCCACAAACCGTTTGCGTCCCGATAACAACCATGCTAGACGACAAATAAGGCGCCAGGCCATGAGCAGGGCGGCTTCTTCCAGGCGCCAGAGAGGAGGCTACGGAAAGGTCAACTTATTCCAAGCCCCAGCCCAGTGCGCGAGTAGTAATCAATTGGAGCAAGGCGCCTTTCACGATATTTACGACAAAGCTCCAGACAAGCATTTATCAGCTACTATCCTGATTAGCCCTTCCAGCGTGGGCTACGAAAGAATGAGAATTCGCTACAATCTTGACCTTTTGGATCTATCAGCTCTGACGTCGTTCCACGTTACTTATGCGACGGCAAGCTCACTTGCATTGAAACCAGACATTTTAAGAGATATAGTTGGACGGCAGCAGCTTTCATATCTCACATATGTGCCCAGTCGATATGGCCAGAGCCATGCGTTGGCGTCAGCAGTGGAATGTGTGTCTGCCAGGACACATCAGTGGCTCATTGCTCCAAACCAACCCCTCTCCAGTGAGGTCATCGTGCTCTACCTGAGAGCGCTGAAAGCCGTACAAACTGCTTTAGAGAATCCCAATACAAACATGCAACCTGAAGTATTGTGTGCGACTGAATTGCTGGGCATATACGAGGTACTTCGATCAACACAGTTAACCTTCTGCGCCGCTCACTCACGTCACACTAGTTATTCAATACATCGACAGAACAGCGTTGGGCGTCTCACTCTTCTGGTTCCACCGCTCTGATCAAACTTCGCGGACCAGACCGATACACAAGCGATTTCGAAAAAGCCTTATTGGCATCTCACGTTGGTCAAATCGTATGACTTGTTAGCCACATGTTGCGCAAGTAGTAGCTGACCAAACATCATTAGTTCCACGAATCTCTAGGCACGAACGAATCGTGCTTTTTACACGATGGGCCTTGGCAGCCAGTTTTGCATTCCATTGCGACAAATGATGGGCCATTTTCGGACAGAAGCGAGATAGTCATCTCATTATGGGAATCTGTTTTGCGCATGCCCTATCATTTACAGAAGACAGTCAAGATAATGCACGAGAGAGAGGGTTCGATTACCGACCCCTCTATCAAAGAACTTCACACCAGCCTGCATCAGCTTCGACAGTCACTCTGGCACTGGCACCAGCGGTATCAAAAATACAGCCAAGACCTTGATCTTTGTGGTCTCCTACATAATTCAGTAGACAAAGATCAGCAGTACGAAACACTGGGCTTTGCGTTCGCCTGTCTCGTTATTATAAACCGACTAATCTTTGCCCTAGACCCTACCAGTGAAGGTCACTGTGAGGAAGAGGCCCAGAGGCTTTCCATCGAGATCTTACATATCGGGACAATAAAAATATCTGCCCTGTCTCGTTCTGAACTTTTTTTGTATATCAAGACACATGTTGCCTACCAAACCATAGCTACAGAGGCGAGTTGGAGGAATTGGGCTACAGGAATACATGTCTCATCATGTTCTGCGCCTCCTCTACTTCCGAGACACATTTGGGTTGAATGGTGTCATTTGGTTGGATGGAAATATGTCTAAACTATGAGTCGAGAGCAGCAATGGTAAGCAGGGTATTGAAGACAGGCAGATGGTCCACCGGAGTACGGGGATTGGTGTGACAGCAGTTGTAACCAAACATATATCAGTGCGTTGCCTCTTACAATTGAGCACCAAGATACTTTACAGACACGCAGTGAAGACTTGTGCTGGCGTGTGGGAGTCTCTCAGGGTTTGCCAGAGCAGTTATATCCAGCTTGCTACATCAGTCTGCATCACTGAGTCCATCCAAGTATTTTAGGCGCAAGCCACTATCCAGCGTTCGAGACCGGCTACTGGGTTCATCCCATGCCTAGAAGGACAGAATAAATAGACCACAAGATGTCAATTTGACAAACTAAAGATCAGGTATGAATGCAGTTCTATTTATGCTACCAGATGATGACTTTACTATCAACTCGCTCCGTATTCCCAGGCAGCCTCTCCTTCCATCCCCTCTTAGTCACCCCCTCCACCACCCAAATCCCCGATAAGAATAGCACATATTTTAAGCTACGATACACGCGGCCTCGATGTTGTTTCCGATAGGGTCAAGGACAAAGGCCGCATGATAGTTTGGATGGATATGGACTCGCCGTCCAGGAGCTCCGTTGTCCTTGGCTCCAGCGTTTATGGCCTCGGCGTGAAAGGTATTCACCGCAGTCTCATCTAGAATGACGGTGTTAGCATTGAAATGTAGAGGATTGGATAGTAGACACGAAGCAGTAATACTACTTACCCGGTGCGTTGAACGAAAGGTGAACTTGGGTATTCGCAGGACCAATAGCCACTACAAATTCAGGGCCTTTAACACCAAAGGCAGCCATCCCCTCAGGGAATCCGGGAAGCTTCCCGAGACCAAGAGTCTTTAGAACTTGATCGTAGAAGGCTACCACGGCAGGGTATTCAGCAGCGGTAGCTTTGATGAGAACGTGTGAGATGGGCATTTTGGAAGGCGAAAAGTTGAAATTTTGATAAGTTGTTGACCTGATAGTGAGGTGCTTGATAGTGAAGTGAATGAGAGTTGGAGAATCAGCAGGCGGCACCATTTAATTTATATACATCGTTCCCTATGAACCAACTCTCTTGATAGCCTACCTACTAACGCTGCTGAATCTATGCGCTGCCAATGGATTCTCTCTGGTATGACATAATTGAGATGCAAATCATCCAAAGCTGGTGGAATCTATCGCCGAGATTATTAAACAGGTGTTTTGCGCGCTGATTAATTGACGATGTTGCGGCGTAGTAGTGTTGAAGGCACTGAATGACACTTGCGAGTCCACTAATGCATCTCTGTCTGACTACAGTTCAGCGTAACCTATTTAGGTTGTAGGTACCCTTGCTAGACCAACCAGCCAGCCCACCTCCGGCTTTCTGACCCCCAATTCTGACTTTTGCTGATACTCCACAGCCCGGCACGTCGGCACCGTCAAGCAGGCGGATGTGCACTAAAGCGATTCTAGAAAACAGTACCCTTGTGTTGCAAGCCTAGCTGCGGATTTGATTCCAAAAGCTATTTCACAAGAGGAGTATCCGTACTAGGCTGATTTTGGATAACAGTACCCTTGTCTAGATCCTGAATCAAGGCAGTATCACCAAACAATAAACTTGCCTCAGTCAACACATCCAAGAGCATGCTTTGTGATTAACCTGAACTTGTAACATCCCGATGTCTGATATTGGTATAGACTTATAGTAGGTTAAGGAATGCATATAAACCGTTGATTTTGTTTGTGTGCGAACTCTGAGCGCCCTCTTTCATCTACGTTAGTCCATCCGCAAGATTATGCACTGCCATTTTTGAGTGTGAATTCATTCTATCTAACATTACTATATTTCTTTTTCATTTCTACCCCGAATCTACGGAGTGGTGTATTGCAATTCCGTATCAGTATCCATCCAGCCATTTATTTCTGTCATTGCTGCTGAGAATAAGATGGCTACGACACCAGCCAATATTCTGGACATGATTGGGAATACTTCCCTATTAGAGCTCCGCCATATCGTCGCCCCCAACGGAGTACGCATCCTGTTAAAGATCGAGAGCACAAATCCCACAGGAAGCATGAAAGACCGTATGGCCCTTGCTATGATCACAGCAGCAGAGGCTGATGGACGACTGCCGCCCGGCGGAACCGTCGTAGAGTACACTGGTGGAAGCACCGGAGTTTCGTTGGCTCTCGTGTGCGCTGTCAAGAAACACCCTCTCCATGTGGTCACATCAGACGCCTTCTCAAAAGAAAAGCTTGATCATATGCGGCTTTTCGGCGCGGAACTTACTATTATACCCAGTGAGAACGGTAAGCAAACCGAAAAGCTCACCAAAGACATGATCCAAGAGGCACATCGCATTGCAGCAGACAGGGGCGCTTATATCACGGCTCAGATGGAAAACACTGATCAGCTCAGCGCTTATACAGAACTTGCCGACGAAATATGGTATCAGACTGGTGGGCATGTCGATGCCTTTGTGCAAAGCGTTGGAACAGCTGCCTGTCTTCGGGGTGTATCAGAACGTCTCCGCCAACGCAACAACAACACCCGATTCGTTGCAGTTGAGCCAGCAGAATCCGCAGTTCTGTCGGGTGGTTCGACGGGCGCTCACAATATTGATGGCATAGGGGCTGGCTATGTCGTGCCTCTATGGTATGACGGGATTGCGGATGAGTTCAAGAAGATTTCTACAAAAGAGGCACGATCGATGGCGTTCCGCTTGGCCAGAGAGGAGGGTCTGTTTTGCGGCCTGTCTACTGGGGCCAATGTCGCAGCAGCGTTGCAAGTGGCGGAACACCTGACGCCTGGGTCTACAGTTGTGACGATGATGTGTGACTCAGGAATGAAGTACTTGACGAGTTTCTCGCATCACATATAATTATAAAGATCAATAGCAGCCTGTTTTGATAGCGAGCGTACGGAGGTCGGGGGGGCTAAGATGAGGAATAGGGCGGAATGGAATCAGGTCAAGCAAAATGAATTCGTGTATTTGTCTCAACTAAAGCGCACAAGAAAATTCAGAGAACCCCAGGCATTGTGGGTATTATTCAGTGGGTAATCCGTGTATATCTACAACCGGTGAATAAGAGATATATCTGCCATATTCCGCGTTTTGACGTGTATTCTTCCTCCTAGATTAACTAAAGTGTGAAAGACATGGCGCCATTAAACAGGTAGAGTGAAGGCTGAAGGACTTTGGCAACCGTTTTTGAGTGAAATGGATGGAATTGGAATTGAGAAAAGAACATATCCCACGGTAAAAGTAATTGGTAGTCACAAGGGATAATAATACAGGCCGGATCCCAATGATCGCCGCGATTCCCGGCATGAAAGACTCGAAAGCACCCAGCATCACAGGCACCCAAAGTCTTGCATTCACCCTCGTACCAAACTCGCTTGATATGTATGTCATTCTTACAAATGCCTTCCAGGCTATTGTTTCAAACAAATTCTAGTAATTTATGCATCAACACTTGCGGGGCTACCAATAGGATGCGTCATAAGAACTGTTTGCTACCTTTGATCAATGCCGCACAGGCATCTTGGCCCGGCTATTGTTTTGAACCCAACACTCCCCAGCACGGTTTAGCCACTGGCGTATTGTCAGAACTAGATTTCTTAGTATACATAATGGACAAACGGACGAGCAGTCGTATAGAGACGGGTAGGGTAGCAGGTTGGGCTATAAAAGCAACAGTGTAGAACATCGTGATCAACAGGGTAGCAACATCACTACCTGGGCTTCAACTACCAACTACCAACACATCCATATTCTCTCTACATACTCTCATATCCGGTATCCCACCAAGCTGAAAACGACTAAAACCATAAAAAAAATGCAATTATTCAACCTCCTCCTCGTCGCCATCGCTGCAACTCTTCCCATGGCAGAAGCCTGCAAATGCAGGGACCAAAGAAACCGAGCCGTGGATGGCCTCACACGCGCGTGCTGCGGCACACAAAATGGCACCTTCATAGGAGACGACTGTAACGCACATTCCATAAAGGACCATATGTCGGACTTTCTGGGCTGCTGTCGCGATATTTCGGGAAATAAAGATTTCAAGAGTGACTGTCATTGTCCAGGTTGCTAAGGGGCAGAAGGCATTGCGCATTTTTGACTAGCTAAGAAGGCTTGATTGGAATGGGGGTTTATGGTTAAGCTGTGTATAGATGTATGATTCTGATGCTGAAATGTTCTTGTTAGTTGGACGTTGGGTAACCAACATATCGAATGGCACGGAAAAGGCTCATGCATTCATAGCATTACTGAAGGCAAACCATTGTTAGAAGCGAGCAGTTTCCCAAAAGACAAAAACCAATGAAGGGTGTCGTATCATCCAAGGTTGGATTATGTCTGTTGCGCTTGACTTTGTCCAAGCGTTGCCCAAGCCAAGATAATAAAAGTGCAGATTCTCAGAGTCCCGATCATGATAAAAATAGCACCGCTGCCCTCACATGGTAATCGTTGATCCTTTAACTACGCAACTTGAGTTTGTAGGTGTTTACACCATGGAAAAGTAGGCCCCGTTCTTGTAGTGTCTCGTAGGTTGTGAGTTCAACGGACAAAAGGGTTACCCTCAATAGCTTGGGTGTAAACATAGCAACCTTGATTATAGTCAGGAAATAACATAGAGCGAGCCCTTCATAGCTACATTTATTGTTCCATTACTTGTTATAGAGGGCAACATGCATTACTCGTCGAGCGTTGAGATGAGATGCATTAGTCACCGTCGGTATCGACCACAGGATTCTGTTGAGAATAGTGTTAAAGAAGAGGTGAAATCCCAGTAACAGTACAGTGTTTATTGTTCCAATCTGATATCTTTGAAAATTTACCCAATTTGACCTGGTGAACATAAAGAAGCGCTCTTTGTAGAAACGTTCTACATGGCTACACAATGCTTTTGTTTTCAAATGCGCCCTACCCATAGTTGCCTCTCCTTATACCGTAATTCCATTATCCCAGAACTCCAGCTGCGCCTAAAAGCAAACACAAAGCTATAGATGCATGCCAATCATGCCTTTGCAGTATGAACATCCACCGCGCCCTTGACCAAATCCTCAATCTTTGCACTCTTGCTCAATAATTGGAGCATTGTTAGTTCCAGGCCAAAAGTCTTGATCAGCCAGTTCCTCAGCTCTCCCGCCACCAAACTGTCCACGCCATATCGCGAGACCGGCTTGTCAGAGTCGACATCGTCCGCCGCCACACCGAGGAGCTCGGCGATGCGTGAGGTAATGGCCAGACGTGCAATCGCCAGCTTTTCAGCAGGTGTTGGTGCATTTTGTAGCTGTGTGGTGATGGAGGACCCCTCCCTGGCTGCGCCGCCGCCGCCGGAAGCGAGTGCCTGAGCGCGGTCGGAAATGGCTTGTGCGACGGCCTGGAATCGTGTGTTCTTGTACCATACGAGGTCGTTGATGCGACCGCTATCCAGATACGAGAGGAATCGAGTTGGCTCCAGTCCAGTCACCACTTGCGCTGAGCAGCTGGGATCAAGCCGAGAAAAGGAGGACTGCTCTGCCGACGAATGGGACTCGCAGAGTGCGCCTTCGAGAAGCTGTAAGAACTCGGTCTCCGACACGCCATAAGTGGCATTGCGCTGGAGCATCTGCTGGAACCCAACAGAGGCGCTGACGGAGCCGACTTCGAGGATCAAGCCAAGTCCAAGAGCAGTTGCGGGCAGGGACTGTGACAGACGGAATCTGGCAAACGCGTCCTGGAAGGCGTTCGCGGCAGTGTACGCTCCTTGACTGGGTGTTCCAACGGTTCCGACAATGGACGAGGTCATCAAGAAGAAGTCAAGGGGTAGGCCCTTGGTGGCATGATGAAGGTTAACAGTGCCGGCGACTTTGGGTGCGAGGACGCCCTGGATCTGGGACCACGTAGCGTTACTGAAGAGGGCATCCTAGATTCCATTAGCATTAAATTGGTTTAACTGTGGTCGTCATTTTAACCTACTCCTTCCACCATCGCAGCGTGGATCACTCCCTTTACTGGACGCACAGTCGAGATCTTCTTTACAGCAGAAAAGAGTGCCTGTTGGTTAGTCACGTCGCATCGGAGTACTTCTGGGTTGGCACCCGCTGCAACGAGTTCTTCCAAGAGGGAGATGCCTTCAGGCTTGTCAGCCCCGTTTCGGGACAAGAACACCAGATGACGAGCTCCTCGCTCAACCATCCAGGCGGCCAAACTGCGACCGAGACCGCCGAGACAGCCGACAAGCAGATAGGCGGCCTTCGGGTCAAATAGAGCTCGAATAGCAGGTCGCGCAATCTGGATCGGTCAGTTAGCATTGTTGCGTAGATGAAGTGATGATGAGGTTGAAATTTCTTACCTTCAATGTCGCCTCCGGATTATGGAAAGTGATGACAAACTTTCCGGTGTGCACTCCCTTGGAAAAGCTGCTCATGGCAGATTCCAGCTGAGAGATGCAGAAAGGAGTCAAGTGTTTAACTGGGCCAATAACACCTTGATCAATGAGAGCCATCATTTCAGTCATCAATCTATGAACTTGTTAGTCCTAACTATGTCCTGACAAATGCGTTTTGGGGGAGAAAGAGAATGACAAAGGGAATGCTTACTTGGTGATGAGGCTGGGCTTCTGGCGATAGATCAAGCCCAGATCAAACGAGGAGAAAGTGGCATTTCTCTTGAATACTTCAAGTCCAAGTCTGCCGCCTCCGAGAACATCGGTTCTGCCGACGTCGATAAAGCGACCCAAGGGAGCCACGCATCTCCATGTTTCGTGCATCGAGTCACCGGCAGAACTGCAGAGAATGACATCAATGCCTTTCTGGTTGGTAGCCCGCATGATGTCGTTGACAGCACCGAGGCTTCGTGAATTGAAGATGCGGTTTTCAGGAATGCCAAACTCCTCGACAAGCACTTTGCGCTTGTCGTCGGTACCTACTGTCGCATAAATCTCCGCGCCGAGATGCTGGGCAATCTGGATGGCTGCCATGCCGAGACCACCGGTGGCGGACTGGATCAGAATGGATTCACCCTTTTCCAAGCGGCCAAGATGTTCAAGAGCGTAGATCGAGGTGAGGTAGACGACTGGCATCGATGCAGCACCGTCGGCGGATATTCCGCCTGGCACCTTTGAAACCAGAGAAGCAGGGGATCTAAGGCGGTTGCCCATGTTTCCTGGAATCATGCCAAACACTCGGTCGCCCTGCTTCAAGGATGTGACTGCGGAACCGACTCGGGTCACCACACCGGCGGCTTCGGTGCTCAGCTTGTCCAGATCAAATCTAGCCGTGGCGACCGCGAGATCCTAAAGGTTTATTAGTTAGTGCGGGCATACTAGACCTCGTCAAATAGAAACCTTACCTTCATATTAAGGCCGATAGCCTCAGTCCTGATCTCAACCCAATCGTCCTGGAGCTGCTCATCAAAGTCTGGGTCGCTGCTAAAGTACAGCGATGATAGCACACCAGGCTGACGGTATCGTGCCTTGATCGGTCCTTGGGCACCCAAAAAGCCTTGGCTGACGTCCTCGGATGCATGGCGCAGGGAGAATTGCTCGTTGAGAGTCTTCTCCGGGAGCAAACGTTCGACAAGGAAAACATTTCCGCTGATCGTACACTCTTTGTCTATAGCTTCAGAGGATGAAGAGTTCTGGAGCTCGTTCAGCTTGTAAACAAGCAGCTCTGCAACCCTCTCCTGCGAGGTGTAGTGACCAAAGTCTAATTCGATAAAGGCATACTTGGACAAGATGTTTTCGGTGGCGATGGACCTGAGGAAACCTTTCATGATGGAAGATTCACCGGGGTTGATCAAATCGGCGGCAAACCACACCATGGAAGAAGCAGATGGAATGATTTCTTGCACTGCCTCGAAGTAGGCATCATTGCGGCAGGTAAAGACGCTACCGTTGACGTCGACAAAGCTAATGATTAACGAGTTTGGTGGGATTTCATGACCAGAGAACAGGTCAATCAAAACAGGCTTGAATCCCCTTTTTTGTAAGAGCTTCAGGGTAGCATCAGCGATGAGTGGAGGCGAATCTCGGTACACCAGGAACACGTCTTCTTGCTGTTTCCCGGTCGAAAAAATGTCTTTCTCGTCGTTGGCGGCCTTGGAGAGCATGACGGTCGTCTGCTTCTGGTCTCCGGAATACTGTTTATGCCGTTAGTCATGAAACTAGTCAAGATGATGAGTTTTACTTACATCTTCAAGAGAAATGTCCACTCCTGAGAATCCAGAGTCTTTGAGAGTTTTATTCCAGCCAGCTTCATCCAAAATGAGTCGCTCTTGTTCCCACTGTCCAGTCAGCGTGCGAGAGAGAATTTCAGAAGCCAGTGTTGAGAGCGTAGTCTCCAGCAACAAGAGCGACCCTGATGGCTTAAGTAGGGACTTAATGTGCTTCAGCGCGGTTCCAGGTTGGGCAAACTGGCCTAGACATCCGGCAGCGATGACCAGATCAAATGAGTCTGTTCCGAACCCTTGGGAAGCAGGATCCTGCAAGATGTCAAGTGTCTTGAAAACCATTCCGTCATGGCCTCCGAGTCTTGACTCGGCTTCGGTTATACACCAGCCTGCGGAGTCTGTGAAGACGTATTCCTGGACTCTCTTAAACGTCGAAGTGGATGTCAATGCATCGAGAACAGCTGAGGTTGCTCCAGCCGATCCCGCACCGACTTCTAATACCCGCATACGGGGATTCTTGTGAGCCAGTAGGTCGACAACGTGTTGAAGCTGCGCGTACGCTCCACGAACGGTAATTCCTGACGCAAACAAATCGTCCAAAAGGTTGTTCTCCATGAGCACCTTAACGCTATTGGTCTCTCCTCCAAGAACCTTGCCCAGGTTGCTGTGCAACGCTCCAAGGCATCTAGCCTCTGGAATGCCGTTCAGCTCAGTTGCCAGATTGCCGATCTTGACGAGACGTTCCTCCTTGCTAATATCACGAATATCCTGGCGTTCAGATGAGCTGACCCACGTCTTGACCCAGTTGCTGAAGTTGTCATGATTCTGAGTCTTGTCTTGGATTAGGTCATGGTTCTGCAGCTCTTCCGCAATGCTTCCCAGAACATGAGCGCTCAATGTCTCCAATGCAGTAGTGGTATCGGATGCAATTTCCTTGGGAGGGAACATGACGGATGCGATGGACGGCGTCAAGGTCTCGATATCGGGTCTTGCTACCGGTCGCCAGTACGGCTCACGTACGGCATCTGAGGCGCTATCGTCTGCGATTCCTTCATAAGACACACACTTGAGCTCTCCCATGTCGAGCAAGGGAGCACCTGACGAATTGTAGAGCTGAACCTTGGCATAGACACTGCGAAGACCGACGATATCTCCACTTGCCACTCCCAGAGCTTGCTCTTCGGGGGACTCTGGAACCCAGATCGAGACGTCATCGGCGAAAATTGGCACAAATGCTTTCTCAAAGTTCTCGACCTGACCTGCGTGGCACGAGATCAAAGCCAATTGGATACAGGTATCCAAAGTTGCAGGGTGTATGACGTACTTTGATTCGTTCTTGAAGCTGGCAGTAGGGTTGAGTGCAACACTGGCTGATGCCATGTTGGAACCACGGTGTGCTCTCAGATCAGAGAGGCCTTGGAATGCAGGACCGTAGCCCAGGCCAGCGGTGTAAAACTTGCTGTGCCAGCGCGTCATGTCGAGTGACCTGGAGCGAGGATCAACTTGCAGCTTCTGGCGTTGGTCAATTGAAGTCTCTGTGGTTACCGCAGAGATTGTACCAGTGCAATGTTGAGTCCACACATCGCTATTCGGTAGGATTGAGCCGATGCTGAATTTGTACCACTGCGACATGACGCCGGTATTAGTCAAGGGCAGCCTCTCCATGTTTAGTACCGTCTCAACACCAAGCTCGGTGTCCTCCACACGAAGAGCGGAATTGATGGCGACCTGGCGAAGCTTGAAAGATTTGATCGGAGCTGCATCCTCCGCCTCGTGGTGCAACTGGCTGACTGCTTCAACGGCCATGGTAATGTACGCAGCTCCTGGGAGAACGGCATGGGGGAGAAGCTTGTGGTCTTCGAGCCAAGGAAGATCCTTCTGACGAAGCACATTTCTCCATTGCGGGTGTGTCTTTGAGCCACCAGCTACACGAGCTCCAAGAATATCGTGTCGGAGATGCTTCCTAAGACGGTACTCCTTGTTGAAGCGGTTCTCGTAATGGATTGGAGTTTCAGGGTAGGTGTACTTGTACTGGGGGAGGTCAATGCAAGGGAAGCCGTAGGAGAGCGTTAATCTCCCGCCTTCTGTCTTCTCGGTTGCATTTACGGCCACGAGATCAACTGGAGCATTGCTGATGAAGAGGTTACCGGCGAGGGTCAACATACTGACGACGTCGTTCTCGCCCCGGCGAAGAGATCCTAGGCAGAGTGGCAGAGAGGATCCCTTCTTTTCAATGCCAGCACGAATCTGCTTCAAGGGGCCGGCCAAGGCTGGATGGGGACCAATTTCGATCAAGAGATCGACCGGCTCTTCTCTTGCAAGCTTCTCGACTGCGTTTGAGAACAGAACAGGTGACTCGAGGTTGCGTCGCCAGTACGAAGGGAGAACAGAGACAGCCTCTTTCCTCATTGAGACAGATGAGACCCAGCTCACTTCGGGCTGTGCTGGCTCATGCTGGATAAATGACTGGATATCATTGAGACCTTCGGTGGCGAGCTCTTCGTAAGCTTGGCCAAGTGCGGCCATGTGGTGAGAGTGATATGCATTGCCACCAGTCTTCAAGATGCGGGCAAACACGCCCTGGTCCTTGAGTCTTTTGTCCAGTGACTCAATTGCTTCTACCTCGCCAGAGAGAGTGACGCTGTTGGGCGAGTTAACAGCGGCAATCTTGACTTGATCGTCAATGCCGTCCAAGTAAGATCTGGCCTGGGCCGGACCGACACCGACGGCCATCATGAGGCCCTTCTTTTTGTTAGTGGCTACTACTTGACCTCGGAAGTACGCAAGGACAATTGCCTCGCTCGCTTTGAGACGACCCGCGGCATAAGCTGCTGCCATTTCACCTATACAGATGTCATCAAGATTAGAATAAAAAGTTCACGGCTGTGCTAGAACGCGGGACCTACCAGAAGAATGTCCAACAGTGACTACTGGGCGAATCCCCCATTGCTTCAACAGAGCTACCAAGGCAATCTGCAGACCTGTGCAGACAGTCTGCGAGAATGCCGGATCGTGAATCTGACTGGTGGCTGCGGGCTCCAAAAGCGCCTCCTCAATTGTCCAAGAGGGCTTGTTCTGCAGCGCTCCAAGCACCTTGTCGAGGTACTGGATTGTGCTCTTGAACACAGTGAATTCTGGGAATAGCTGCGCTCCCACTGGAAAAAGCATACTCGTTAGCATGAAGCAACAGAACGATTGCAGATTATATACGTACTTTGAGGCCATTGCGCGCCTTGTCCCGTGAAGACAAAGCCGATTCTCTGTGTCGCAGAGCTTGGTGCCTTGCCCATAGTCACCATGTCGGAGTTGAGCCCATCGGCCAGCGCTTTGGATTCGGCAATGGCAAAGGCACGACGAGCAAAGGTCGATTTGCGGCAGCTGAGTGAGTAAAGGAGATCACCCAGTTCGTATTTGGTCAATGAACTGGCAACTGCCGTGAGGTTGTCCTTCAACGCACGCTCATCATGTGCAGATACGGGGAGTAAGATGTATGGTCGTGCTCCTGCTCCTTCGGTTTGAACCAATTTCGCTGGCTGACTCCAGCTAAGTGATGGCAAGGTCTCGGAAGTATAGTGGCCATTACCATTGGACTCTCCGTTCAAGTGATCGTTACCATTAGCATATCCATTGCCATTGGTAAGTACATTGCCATTGAAATGTCCATTATTTTTAACCTCGAGTTCTGAGTGGCTATTCACAGGCGATAATCCTCGAGGAATATCTCTTGATGAAAGAGGGAGACCTCGTAGTTTATAGCCCGGAATGACGACGCTGGGGTGGTCTAGAATGGCATGGCCGTTGGCTCCGCCATATCCAAAGCTTTTCAATCAATTAGTACATCAACGTGTCTTGGATGGAAAGTTCGGAGCTGGAAGTAGAGAATGTGACTCACCTGTTAATACTGACTCTCAGAAGCCTGTTCGCAGGCCACGGGGTCATCTCAGTCACGACCTTGACTCTAGCTGTCTCAAAGTCAATTGAAGGGTTGAACTTCTTGATTCTTATAGTGGCAGGAATCTCTTTATGCTCCATCGCCAGGATTGCCTTCATGATTTGTGACATAGCACTGGCGGCTTCGCTGTGTCCAAGATTGGGTTTTATCTAGAGAAGTTCGTTAGCAAAGTGAAATAACTTTGGTAGGCAGCTTGAACAACATACAGATCCGATCAACAAGGGATCGTTCTCGCGCCCTGGAGAGAACACCCTTCCAACAGCCGATACCTCAATGGGGTCACCAACCGGTGTTCCCGTTCCGTGGCACTCAGCATAGCCCGTCAAATCTGGATTCAGGCCACCAGCAGCCTTGTAAGCCTGCCTGATGACAGCTTCCTGGCCATCAGGGCTGGGGTGTGAAATGCCACCCGTCTTGCCATTTGCATTGAAGGATGTGCCACGCACGACAGCCCGGATGGGGTCGCCCTGTGCGACAGCATCAGAAAGCTTCTTCAGGTAAATGGCACCGAAGCCTTCAGCGCGAGAATACCCGTCCGCCGCAGCATCAAAGGTGTGACAACGAGATGTGGGGGATACGGCACCAAGCTTGGTCGTGAAGATTTGGTTGTCGGGGCCAAGGATAACGTTGGCTCCAGCAACGATGGCCGCGTCACAGTCACCATTTCGTATTGAGGAAACGGCTAGATGCAGTGCATACATGGACGCCGAGCATGCCGTGTCAACCATTAAACTGGACCGGATGTTAGTATTCCTGAAGCCGCTCTTCGCTGATTCTGAGATGTGATAAGTGAAAACTTACCTAGGGCCTTGAAGATTGAACGCATAGTTGATGCGATTACTCAAGATGGTGGGACCACCACCAGTCACAACATATGGTAGTGTGTGATCCATATCCCGGTACTGCATGAGCTGATGCTCGTTATTGAAGTTTCCAACAAACACACCCGTTCTCGAGCCAAAGAACTTCTCAAGCGGCTCTCCGGCACTCTCAACAGCTTCGTACGTGACCTCGAGTAGCTTTCGCTGACTAGGGTCCAGGGCCATTGCCTCTGTAGCTGTGATGCCGAAAAAGGTGTGATCAAAAGCTCGAGTGTCTTCCTGAAGCAAGTGGCCGCCTCTTGTATACATGCTCCCCGGTCGCTGACCGTCAGGATGGTAGAAGCCATCCAAGTTTATGCGGTCATTGGGGAACTCCGACCAACCGTCTCGTTTCTCTTTTAGTAAATCCCATAGTTGTGAAGGGTTGCGAACACCACCTGGCCACCGACAGCCTGCAAAAAATCACGGTCAATACACGGAGCTCGGGGGAGAAGGCAAAAGGGCAAAGGGGGGAGAAGTCATACCCATGCCTACAACGGCGATAGGCTCGGGGCATTGTGAGAGAGGAGGGTCACAGGGCGGTTGTGTTTGAGTCATCTTGCTTGGACAAATGTATATGGGTTGGGTTGAAGTGATGTGCTTGGTGGGGTGAGAGCCAAGATAGCGTAAGAGATATAAGAAGGTGTAAAGTGTTGAACTTAGAGTAGTAGTGCTTTGGCGGTCTTCGAGATGAAGCAGCTTCCTTTATTTAATTGCATGAAGAGGCCATGTGGCTGATATAATGGCCTGCTTGAAGAGCCAGAAGAAGCAAACAGCTAAGAGGGGTTTCGGGACAATGCGGGCAAGTTCGAAAGCATTCCTCCAACACCTTGTTAGGTCTAACATATCACATACTCTAAACATACATGCATGAAGGTCTCTCTCTATGAAGGCGGTAAGACTCCAAGCGTTTCATGCCCTGCACAATTGATCCTTCCACGAGCAGTTGATGCCGTCACCATGGTCGGCTGCAGAGGTGATTATTCGACTAATCTTGTTGAACTTTTTGCCCTGCTTGGCTTAATGGTATGATGATTCGCTATAAGCCCCGTCTTCTAAACGCTTTTCATGTGAGGTTTGCATCATGAGCTACTGTCGGGGTCGGATCCTGCCAGTTTGTATCAACCCACCACACCGAATCTATCGTTGTAGATGACCAAGGGTCCATGTTCTGCTATACGCATTAATCTCCAGTTGCATCGTCTTAAAAGCAACACCCCTCCTCCATCGTAAGACACCCCAGGTGTCAACACGGGTTCGTTTAATCCCTATCGCATTCGCATCCCTGGGTATTTTTGTGTGCGGGTCGATACTAATATTGCCACGAGGATTAGGCATCTAGGGTGTGAGAGCCTCTGGCTCCCCTCATCCAGTCTGTACCGCCCTATTTCAGCGCTAGGGAGAGTTTTACGCCATTGGCGATGGCCCGTTCATGCCGTTGAGCCGTCTTATCAGAAGGGATTCGTAAAGTGGCTGGACGGTGAACAGGAGCCGGCATGACGATGATTATGTTCTCACTTGTCTCAGATCCTGAAAGATACCAGGTAGATACGTATCTATTTGTACGTACACGCCTTGTAGGGTTTCACTTTTGTTGGTTAGCCGTTACTCCGCATCAAGTTTCCTGATATGAACATGCCGTTCTGAGTAGTCGCCGAAGGACGAATCCACCGCGGTCAGATTGACCGACCGTCAATGTCGCAAATCTCACCAATAGCAGCATTCATAAATACATATTAACGTTGGATTTCCGGTTGTTGATGGAAGCAAAGCAAGTATCACTGCCCAGTAGATATGATAGGGGTACCGCGCCTCAATCGCCCATTTCTCCTCTGGGGAAGAGCCGAAAAGTCTACAATGTTGCATATCAACGAGCCGTGAAGCAGTAGAAGTCAACTGCATGCCAGCTGCATGATGCTACGGACAGAGGAGAGGTTGGTTGAGATGTCATGATTGGAATTTGATCACCAAGACATGTTAAGCGATGTTTACGTGTCAAAAAGGCTTTACAGTTCCACGTGCCCGTCAGTAAATTCAAACCACATCTCCCTTAACCAGATTGCATATTTAGGCAAGGCGGATACAGATGAAAAATATTGGATTCACAAAGGAACATATTTATTATGCAAATTTTAACAAGATGTAATTCAAAAACGCACAATCTATCTAGATGAGGCTATCGTGCGTGCAGTTTTAGTTAACCAGCAAGAGACTGTTTCTGTCATTCCTTGCTTGCAAGTCTACATGCAATTATTCATTTCTTCTATTACTGAGATAGTGCCACTTCAATCAATCCCATGATTCCCTTGCCGTGTACATGAACAACCTGCCATAGAGTTAGTCAACAAAATTCGCCAACCTGCAACAGCTTCAAATCACTTACCTCGAATCGTGGGTCTGCTTCCTTAAGTAAGCTCGTAAACTCAGCGAGAGTACGTTGCTTTGCGGCGTATCCGTTCAGCATGTGGATGTCAATTTGTCGTAAATGATACTCCTCCACCTTCTGCTCTGTGTTTGGCGGGGGCAGAAGCATGTCGTTGATGAGCAAGTTGGTACCAGGGGCGGACTTCTCCATGGCAGGAACAAATGACTGGAAAATCTTGACACAAACATCATCAGGGTAGTTATGGATGACCTGGCGCAGGAAGAAGAGCCCTGCGTCAGTAATGGGCTGTGGTTCATAGAAACTGTACTGCATATACGAGACACGGTCCTTGACAGGGGGGTAATCATCTCGCAGAGGACCCTGCTCAAGCATGACAGTGTTCACATCCTGAACTAGGAAGTTCAGATTGGGGAATGCCTTTGTGGATCTCAATTAGCCAAAGTATGATATCCCATGTTTGAGCCTCCAACTTACACTGGCCAGGTAGATGGAAACGTGTCCGCTTCCACCGCCCACGTCGACTACCTTCTTGTTCCCAAGGTTAGCCCAGGGGAATCGGTCGCGCAACTCTGAAGTATCTCTGTTCACTGCTTCAGTTAGCTTGCTGTAAACCATTCTGGTGTAATCAACCCGGGGGACAAACTCTGGACGTAACCAGCCATAGCAGAGGCAAAACGCGCGCCACGCTCTGGATTCTCCGCATACCAGGTATAGGGAGAGGTGCCGAATCTGAGGTTGAATGCACTGTCCTTGGCTTCGGAAGTGTAAGGTGACTTTTCAATTGATGCAGCTGTAAGCGAAGCCGCCTCGAACATCTCGTCGGCCCTGAAAGGAGGTTAATTAGCTAGGATAGAAGAAGATGTGAGGTGTGGTAAAGCTTACTCAAAGGCAAAGCACTGCTCGATATCCTTGTTCTGTGCAATATAGGCAGACAAAGCAGTGTGCTCAAATCGATCGCCGTCCAACTCCTGGAAGCAGCGCTGGGTAGTGAGGAACTGCATAACCCGGCGCAGACGGTCTTGGTCCATGCCGGCGGCCGCAGCCATTTCCTTGACGGAAATAGGACGATCAAGTGGCACAATGGTGAAATATTTGAAGCGCAGCGCAACCTGCCAAGCGGCAAGGTCATGGTGGCAGCAGCAGAAGGTTCGAATCCATTGAAGAGGACCAGAAGCTAACATGCTCAAATCTTGGGCGGCTTGGTTCAGGTCGTTGCGAATGGCATCATACTCGTTGTTTTCAGGGTGGGGAGGGGAGGTCGCCGAGAAATTGGGCTCCTCATAGCCGTTTTGCTCAAGGTAACTAACGAGTCTTTCTGCCTGCTTGAGAGCTTCGCGAGCAGTGGCAAGGACTAAGGACTGTTTCACGCCGTTAGTATGGACGGAAAGGTTGAGAATGACAATGTGATTGTGATATTGTGATTAGGCCGTCTTACCTGACGCTTTGAGACTGCCATTGTGAACTAAGTTGTTGGATATGAAGATTGTGTGGTGGCGAGGCCGTGTTTGAGTGCTTTTGTAAGGATAAAGAGTGCACAGAGAGTATGTGAAGAAAAAGAGCAATGACAACTTGAGTTTAGAACTTGCTGATATCGTAACAATTTGTTTCTTTTTGTTCATGAGAAACATAGTAAAAGGAAGATATACTCTGAGACCCCTACGAAGCTATGACATTCTCAATTTCCCAAACTGAGGATTCACACAAAGCGCAGCAGGATGTAGATCCGGGTGGATAATTGTCAAGCCATGGCGTGTGCACAGGAAATGTGCCGCGGGCGATGCATATGCATACCCCACGACTCACACACAAGTCTAGAACCAGAAGGTAAGTGCCGAGTAGGAAGAGTAAAGGAATCAATCTGTAGGATTGGATGGTGGTTGCACAAGTGCCATAAACTGTCAGTCCGGCAAATGGATACTAAGGCACCCGAGTTGATAGACAGGGAAGACTGCTTGCCGTTAGCCGCACATGGCGATGCGAATCCTGCAGGATGCAGTCTTCGCGTAGAGATTAAGGAGTAGATAGATCCTACGGCGTAGATATTGCGATAAGTGAGTAAAAACCGTGATAATATGGGATCAATAGGCGCTGAATGAGACGAGACAAGCCAAAAACAGTCTGCGCCCGGGACGTCGGGCCCATCCCGACGTAGCAGGGTGATGCACAAGTACCCCACAGCACTGCCTATTTAAGTAATACTACCCAGGTAGGTATGGACGAGTGGATCCATAGATCCATCGATGTCTTTCTCCAGACTTTCATGAGCTCCATCCACGCTTGTTCAAACCGTCTCCTGGGCTGCAACCTTATGCATAAGCCATACCTGTAGGCAACACCAGCTCAATTATCACACCCCCTCCCTCTCTCTCCTTCAACCGTTCGCGAACTATTATTCCTTCCCGCTTATTTACGTGTGGGCTTATTTTGCTAGTGTTGCCGATGATCCTAACTGTCTTTGTCGTTGCCGAGATACACCGCGAGCCGGCTAGGGCGGTCCCGTCGACGCCATCGACGTGCGATGCCACGGTTCCATTTCCAATAACACCTTGCCAATATGTCTCATTACGTCGAGCACATGCATCGGGCAATAGAATACCCCCGCACTAAGAAATATCTATCTAGGATCGTTATCACTGGTGTTTGCCAGCTGTTATCTCTTTACTTGATAACAGCACTTCAATCCCGCTTGAACAGGGCTGGATGTAGAAACCGCCGAGTTTCTCTTGTTGTCTCCGTAACTCACCAATCATCCCACGTATCTGTTCAGCCCGCGTAGACGAGATTCGAGAAACATGCTGCATCTTCACATAGCAATGGCCGATAATCCTGCATCGTTTGCTTTACCGCCTAGAGTTGCACTTTTACGACAAGGATTGGCTAAGCTCGAAGCCCCCATGCAATCCAACATCACGATTCATGGTCAAGAAGTTACCGAGCAACTTTGGCAAAAATCAAGCTCCCTTACCACGTCAAGTCAAGTTGTAAACCATTACGCAAGGGAATCCAAGTGGCCTCGAATTGCCGGCATTTGGCACCCAGGTGACTAATACGGAGTCAAGGGGCTCTGATACCAAGATACAAGTGCTCGCGTTCAACGATGCACATAGTAGTTATAGTTATTCATACGCAAGGTTTTCAGGGGATGATAGCTGAATTTCTTTGACACTAAGATGAGACAGATAAATGGACGCGTTTCAGTAGCCTGGAAATGTTGTTTGGTTTTTTTTCCCATTTACTTTAAACGACCTACCCTAGGATAGCTCACTAAAAGACGTCAAATCTCTCTGAAATTATCCTGGCACGTTAAACATATACAAATAACAAAGGAACAAGTGATATTTACGATTTAAGCACACACTAAACTCTTATTACACACATCCATGGACTTTGAAGCAAGACGAAAGAAACATGAAGATCAAAAATAGGTTTAGATTCTGCTCATTTACACTATCACTGCTTTCCAAACCTACCCTACATAGAATTCTTGTGTGTCGACTTATACAATCGCATAAACAGGATTTATGCGTTCGTGTTCAAAATGGCCCTGTCCTTGATCAGAATCTCGTACTTGGGGTCCGGGATGTCCATGTCAAAGAACATGATGTTGTCAGGCCGACCGCCGGGCTTCAGCTTCAAGTCGTAGCGCCGCAGGAACTCAATGAGAAGCAGCTTGCTGATCAGACTGCCCATGAATCTCCCAGGACACATGTAACGGCCGTGCCCGAAATGGAGACTACCTCCGTAGGAGGACGTGAATTGCAGGCCGTTGTGGTCGGTTGCGGGGTCGCGACGGAGTTTTTCGAAGCGGAAGCCGTCAAACTCCTCGGCCTTTTCGAAGTACTCCTCGGACATGGACATGGGGACACCGGCAAAGGATATGTGGGCGTCTTTGGGAAGAACGTCGCCACTCGAGAGGGTGTGATCCTTCATCATCTTTCTGTTCACAGACACTATTTCTTTGTTAGCGAGAGTGCTGTTTTCTTTTCTTCGTTTCTTGTTCAGGTAAGTAAATATTTTCACGCACACTTAGAAGGAGGATGGAATCGCTGCGACTCCTTCAGGAAGCTGTCAAGCTTCCACATCTTGGACAGGTCTGCGTTGGTGATCTCGGTCGAGTTTGGTCCCAAAACGGTCTCAATTTCCTCTCGCAAAGGCGGGGCCCATCGGTCAAAGTCGTTGGCCAGGTCCATGATGGCGTTGGTAATGGTATTCGAGGTGGTGTGGGCCGCACCGAAGCTCACGCCGGTCAGACGATGAGCGATCATGGCGACAGTCGCCTCTTCAGGCTTGGATGTCTCCACCAGCCACTCGAGGGTCGTCATTTCTTCGCTCTTTACGTGCGCCGCCCAGGATTCGGGTCGATCACGGCGCCAGGCTATCTTTTGCTCAATGACTGGGCGGACGAGTCTTTTGATGGTGCGGCGACAGCTGTTGATGCGGTAGAGGTAGGGTGTGAACAGGGCAATCAGTGGTCTCGCAAAATCAGGCATGAGCTTGAAGGTGACGGCCCCCATGAAGACGTTTTGCGCGTAGCCGATGACAGCAGGAACCCATTCAGGATCACGGCAGATGTCGGTTCCGACAATGGTACGGGCGACCATCTGGGAGACGAGCTCCAGCATCCTGGGCTGGGCCGCAATGGGGGTCCAATCTTTGATGTGTATTTTGTTAGTATAAATTGTCTTGAGAAAGCATGCAGGGAACTATGTACGAACCATGGTATCTGCTGAAATGCTTGTGAAAGGCAAATGCACCCTCATTGGAGGCGGGACCAATTTGCTGGCCAATTTTGGCAATGTACTGCGTCTTGATGGCGTCGATGGTAGCATGACCAAAAATGTCATAATCCAAAGATGTCCAGTTTCCAACAAAGAACTGTTTGTTTACATGTCAGCATCTTGTTATAAGATGTTATGGATGTGTCGCATGCGATAGTAAAAAGAGGCAGGGTTGGTTATCGGATTACTCACATCTGAAGTGGCATGAGAGTTGCTGCCAATGGTGCCAGGAAGGTCTCTGATTTCCTGCAGAAAGCGAGGAGGCAGGACAATGGAAGTACGATCAAGAGAAGGGAGCGTGAAGATGGCATCAGGGAACTTCTTGAAAGAGTCGTGGATAATCTTGGGGCCGACCTTGAACCAGTGTTGTCGCTGACGGATGCCCTTTAGAACGTAATGCTTCAGGTCAGCGCCCACGAGGGGGTACGGGCTTTTGGCATTCGAAGAACGCAGCTGGACAAAGAGAATGGCCAACGTCACGGCCGCTACAGAGGCTACAAACACAAACTGGTTTTGTTCCAGCTTGTGATGCGCGGCCTGGACCAAGGCGGCAAACATGTTGTCAAAGTCTCGGCAGAGTATAAGATGCACTGACGGCGACCTTGAACTTGTGTGTTATTGTTGTTGTTCAACAAAGCGATGATGACTTTATCTCCTTTAGTGATTGCAATGTGGTTTGGCGAGAGAATGAGGTGCACAGTTGTGCAAGGAATGAGTGCGCAATTACATGTAGAAAAGAGTACAGCTTAAGTCAAACCCACTCATGTACACTTAATAACCTGAGCTACAGCAAGAATGACGAAAAAGAAAAAGAAGCGCCCACGTTTGTAAGTGCTCTCTCATCATGGCCTAGAGGATTCAATGTGTAGGCACAAAACAAGTATCGTGATGTGACGTTTTGGTTCCTCCCGCCCCCTAATCCCGCTCCCTAAGAAAGTAGTAGTAATCCATGCATCCATGCCAGGGATGGATAACTTGTAGATAACACTGGGCTTGGACATTGAGTTGTCAACGACTTAGTCCAAGAAGGGGTATCAGCCGCCCGGCAGTCTCAAGGTGGCGGCGGCAATGACAGCAGCTTACGGACGGGACGGGAGATGGTCTCGATCGGCAATGTCCCAAAAGAGTAACGAAGGATTTAGGCGAGGTGGGGTCATGGATCGTTCGTTTAGTTCACCGGCAAGCATCAATCTTGTAAGCACTGATCTACCCGTTAGCAAGCCCTCTTAGTTGGCTTGGCCCCCGCGGGGTGCTGCCTACGGGATTCTCGGAACAAGGGCCAGGGAAACCGAAGGGGGGAGGGGGGGGGGGGGGGGTGCGTCTGTTGGTGTTTGAACTACTTTATGCATTCAACGGATACATTCAAGCATATGGATTGCATTCAACAGTGGGACGGCACAGCTTCCTGCCGGTCACCCGAGAAGGATCCTTAAAATACATCCACACTTCTAGTTCCAATTAGACGCTCTCTACAAGTAGGAACTGCTTTGCTCGAGTTTGGCTGCATGGACCACTAGTTCCCCCTACGTCATTAATGCCGGGCAGACATACCCTAGACTTGTAGCATTACACCAATCCTACATTGTAACATTGTTTCCCCAAGTTAACGACGGGGGAGGAGGAGAAAGGAGGAGAAAGGAGGAAGTGAGAGACAAAACAAACAGATGCAATAATACAATTTTTTGGGGCAAATCCAAGGAGAGCTTTGCATGCTCGTATGTTCGTATTCCAAAGCAACCAACTGTTGACGTATGCGGGTTTATCACGCATTCAGGGATCCATGCATCTATTGCGATAAGCTTGATACGTAATGGGGATACCGAACCAACAACGCAGCATCCCCCCCATCTCAATCAGCTATTTCTTCTCTCGGATCAGACTACTTCTTCCCCCCCTCTCACTCACTAACTCACTCACTCATCCATCTTACTACTACCCCTGATCAATATCTTGGTTCATTTTCCCTCACAACACACACCCGCCCTAAACAAAATAAGCAATCATGTCTGCCCCAATCTGGTTCATCACTGGCGCCTCCAACGGTCTCGGCCTGGCGCTGGTCCTTCGTGTTCTCCAAGCCGGCCACCAGGCCATCGGCTCCGTTCGCAACAAGACCAAGGCAGCTGCCGCCGTAGAGCTGATTGAGAAGGCCGGTGGCTCTGTCATTGAGATGGACATGACTGAGTCCAAGGCCAGCATCACCAGCAAAGTTCAGGCTGTTGGTCGTATCGACTACCTGATTAACAACGCTGGCTACTCCATTCTGGCCCCCTGTGAAGATATTACGTACGTTTTGATCTCTATTCCTCGTTCTATCTATGTACAAGGTGAAGTCATAAATGAAGCGTCGAGCTGACTCGGGGGAAAACCAGGGATAAGGAAGCCACCCTTCAAGTCAACACAAACTTCTTTGGCCCCCTGTACACTCTCCAGGCCGCACTCCCTGGAATGCGAGCCCAGAAGTCTGGCACCATTGTCAACGTCTCTAGTGTCGCCGCCAGAGACCCTCTGGCTGCGTGCTCTGTGTATGCCGCATCCAAGGCCGCTCTCGAGGCCGCATCTGAATCTCTTGCCAAGGAGGTTGCTCCCCACAACATCCGTGTGCTCATCGTCGAGCCAGGCAACTTCCGCACCAACTTTGTCAACGCCGTAAGTTTCTTCCTTCATCCTTTTATTTTATTTTATCTTGATTGGCCTTGCGCTAAAGCATTTGAGCAGTTGGCTGATGCGAGCCCCGAGCCGACATCCGTGCCAGCCCACTACGATGATCCCGTCGGCGTCATCATTCGCAAGTTCCTCACTGTGCACGGCAAGCAGATTGGCGATCCCGAAAAGGCTGTCGAGCGCATCTTTGAGGCTGTCACTGGCCAGGGCTTGGCTGGTCCCCTGGCTGGCAATGTTCTCCGCCTCGTCCTCGGAAGGGACGCGCTCAACCGAATCAAGGCCCACAACGAAAAGTTCTTGCACGAGTTGGGCTTGCAGGAGGAGACGGCGACCAGCACCGACTTTTCTTCTTAGATTAGGCTAAACGGGACAAAGAACGGGACGTAAGCATGGATGCTTACCAAATAGTAAAGTAGCAAATTAAAAATTGCGTGATAGCTTCTGGCCCATTCATCGTGAGAATATCGTGTAGTATACCGCTTTAAGATGTGAATAACATATTCCTGGGTGTTAATGGATGTTCTTATCTATTATGCAAGAAGTACCACAGTCACTATGTAAATATGAACAAGACTACCTAGGTAAGCATTGAACCGTACTCATCATCATGACAACAATTTCGTGATAAATGTACAGCATCTCAAGCTATAGAGCAACTTGTCTCAAAATTAAATATCGAGTCTGTATTTGTCTGCGTGATTACCTAGATGGTGTACACCAACTTCTCGCCGCTGACTGATCCAGCCTGCATCTCCTCCAATCCCTTGAGCACCCCCTCTAGCCCAGATCCAGTCTTGTTCAGGGCCGCCTTAAGGGGCCTGATGCTCCCGCTCTCCAGTAGCGGCTGCGTCAGCTCCAGGAAGGAGCGGTAAAACTCCATCTCCTCTGCGTCTGGCTGGATCAGCTCGTCTCCAAGCCAGTAGTACAACTCGCCCATGGAGTCGTACCCGCGCATGAAGGGTTGGCCGTGGACCTTGGGGTTGGTCTTGGCCAGGAGGTCGTAGTCGGCCGGCATGATGGTGCCGTAGGTGCCCTCCTCAGAGTCCGACATGGCCGCCGCGCAGATGCCCGCGCCGTCGCCGGTGCAGTCCCAGGCGTGTTTGAGGCCATTGTTGGTAATCTTCTTGATGTCGGCGGCGCAGGTGGGGGACTTGTAGTCAAAGACTGCGTCGGCCCCCAGCGACTTGGTCAAGTCAAAGTTATGAGGGGAGCAGGTGGTAATCACAGTCAGACCGGAGAGCTTGGCGAACTGAATGCCGGCCATGCCCGTTGCGGTGCTGCCGCCGTAGATGAGGAGAGGGAAAGGCTCCTTGGTAGGCTGTGTTGGCAGCGGCAATTTGAGCCGGTTGTACATGCCTTGGGCCTGGATTAAGGCATCAATATCTGATCAGGAATGTAGATATCTCCCGTTTTACTTACAACAGTCATGATGGCGACCCCCAAAGTTGCAGCTTCTTCAAAGCTCATATTGTCCGGAATCTTCCTTTGAACAGCTGCCTTGGCAATGGCATACTCGACAAACGACCCAGACTCATGATTGGCACGGTTTCTGCTCGTAAATGCTTGATGAGACAAACCGAGTACACGCAATTGATGAAAGAAAGGAGATCTAACTTACGAGCCGTGGATCCAACCAGTAATGCGATCGCCCTTCTTGAAGTTGGTGACATTGCCGCCCACCTCCTCAACGACGCCGGCGTAATCGCATCCAACTCTGCATCCAATGTCTGCAGCCCCGTATGCCACATGCTTCCAGTCCGTTGGGTTGATCGCCACCGCCTTGATGCGGACGAGCAACCAGCCATCGCGAACCTTGGGCATGAGCACCTCCCGGACCGCGGCCTTCTTCAGCTCCACCACAACAACGGCCTTGGTAGTAGCAAGAGCAGCCATCTTTTTTCGCAGTGCTTCGGATCAAAGTTCTCTTTGGTGCTCACAAGCCGCCATGGTTTCAACACGAAAGCAATCAACTTTTATGAAAGATGGAGTCTGTCGGGAGGAATGCCAGCTGAGACCCGCGGTCGCCCGAGTAATGATGGATGGTAGGGTGACGTAAATTCTTGCTTCCTTTGAATGCTACGGATAAGCCAAAACGTGTTCAAGACCTGGAGGACGCGGTCTTTACCGATACGATTGTGGGTGCTGCATCCTGCCCTATCCAGGCAATGCCGGGCCGTCCATGATGCCCCCGCCGCCAATGTATGGCTTGTCAAGCTACGGGTCCAACGCGTAGGAGGAATGACAAATGTAACATACCGGGCATTGCCTAACCTGGGTGATCTACACCATGGTATGATACCTGTTGGTAGCGATGGATATGAGTAAGCGGGAACAGATTGAATGGGCGTTTTCGATATGATTAAAAATGGAAAGGAATGAGAGTAAACGAAGATATGTTTTTATCAATATTAATTTATAAATTCATCATCATATAAGCTTACTTTGAGAATCAATAAGCTATACAAAGCTTCAACATCATTAGCCTTTGCATATTCCATCTACGTCATTCACTCAAGTTCAATCATAGTTACTCTAGAAAGGTGAAATCCTCCACGCATGATCGATCCCTTACAGCACTCTCATCCCTTCCATAGCATGGTATAGGCGCACACCCTCTCTCAAAGAGTGCCGCATCCAATCAATACTGCCAATTGCACAATTAAAGTCCGATCTGGTATAGATAAGACGGCGCGGGTCTCGTGCGAGAGGGGACTTTCACTTTATGCGCCGAGGTAGTCTCCGATACCTTACACCTTGATCAAAACCGATCGCGAGATCATTAGGTAAGATTGTCCATTGCAGCTGTGGATGCAATAATTAATATAAGGAGAAGTATCTTCTATCGGGCTCTAGCGCTTCTTCCAGCTTTCACATCAGAGAGTGAATATCAACGCAAAGACAACATGGCACTCGACACGGATGTTCTCATTATTGGGGCGGGCATGTCCGGCCTCGGCTTTGCTGTCCAGCTTGTGCGAACATACGGGCACAGGAATTTCGAAATTATTGAAAAGGAAGAGCATATTGGGGGAACGTGGTTGGTGAATTCGTATCCCGGCTGTGGAGTCGACGTAAGACGCCCTCTCCCAGAGAAATATCTATAATCCATGGACAGTTTGGAATCTCGGGGATTTCGGTGCTGATAATTCTTTTTGCAGGTGATTGCGCATTACTACTCATATTCCTTCTGTTTGAACCCCAATTGGTCTCGGCAGTATCCGCTGCAGCCAGAGATTCTTGCCTACTACAAAGATGTTGCGGCCAAGTATGATATTGAGAAGCATGCGAGGTTCAACTCCATGGTGGAATCAGCCTATTGGGAAGAGTCTTCCAGCACGTGGCTCGTCAATGTCAAGAACCTGAAAACCTCTGAGCAGTATCAACGCCGATGCAAGATTCTTGTTTCCGCCGTCGGAGTCCTCTCGGTGCCAAAGGAATGCGACATCAAGGGGGCCTCGTCGTTCCAGGGCAAGCTGTTCCACACGGCGCGATGGGACCACTCATTCGAGTGGAAAGGCAAAGATGTGGTTGTAATTGGTATGTATAGCCTTGAAATCGGCAACCCATGTTCCTATCCACTAACAAGATAAAGGCAATGGATGCAGTGCAAGCCAGGTAGTCCCGGCCTTGACAGAGGGTGACGGCTCCGCGAAGAAAGTGACACAGTTTGCTCGCCAGGCACAGTGGGTATTTGAGCGTCCAAACGCGGAATACTCGACTCTCTTCAAACTCACCATGCGATGGGTTCCTTTGGCTATGAGAGGCTACCGTGCTATGCGCAATTACTACGCCGAGCAAGACTTCAACAGCTTCCCTACTGTTGCCGGCGCAGCCATTCGTCAGATGTACGCAGATTATCACGGCGCCTACATTCGCAGGGCCTCACCTGATAAATACCGTGACTTCCTCGTCCCCAAGACGGAAGTCGGCTGCAAGCGTCGAGTCATGGACTCTGATTACCTGGATTCTCTACACCGTGACAATGTCGAGCTGGTGTACGATGACCCCATCGAAGAGATTGTAGCAGATGGAGTGCGCACAAAGTCCGGTAGGATTATCAAGGCAGATGCTATCGTCATGGCCAACGGATTTCAGGTCCAGAAGCCGCTGGTCTCACTCAATCTGCATGGAGAAGGGGGCGTCAGCGTTGCGGAACATGTAAGTGCAACTCATTCTTTGGGCCTCGCAGACGAATGTTGCTAATAAGGCCCGTCAACAGTGGGACAAATTTAGCGAGGGATCAGCTTCCTCCTATTTCGGCACCTGCCTCTCAGAGTTCCCCAACTATTTCATCATGATGGGCCCCAACACTGCCAGCGGCCATGGTTCTGTCTCATACGTCACTGAGTGCCAGATCAACTTCACCTTGCGTGTCATCAAGCCCATCTTGAACGCGCTCAAGGCGCAGCGCTCTAGACTTCCAGTGATTGGACAAAAGGCCGACGTTGTTAAGGTGAAGCCAAGTGCCGAACAGGCGGACATTGACGATATCCAGAAGAGGGTAAAGGAGCTGGTCTGGTCCTCTGGATGCACCTCTTGGGCACTCGACGAGCCGTCCAAGAGAAACACAATCATGTACCCTGATTTCCAGTACAAGTACTGGCTTAGAAGTATTTTTGTTGCGTGGAACGACTTTGAGTTCTCCAAGTCGCAGCCATTTGCTCGGTCGTCGGCAGAGAAGTCGTTTGGGGTAGGGAGTTTATTTCTTAGTTCGGCAGGTGTTGTGGCTTTGGCGTTCGGCCTGTACCAGGAGAGGACACTGCTGGGAAGTCTCTTGAAGATTTGAAACAGAAGCTGAACTGTGCAAAACCCGCAAACAACCTGAACACCCCAGCACTGCTTCGCCCCTGTAGGTAGCAGTAGGCATTTAGACTGTAGTAGCCTAAAATTGGAACATAGAATGGCCCTGATAATACAGATATTTAGTTACTATTTGCTTGACTCGTTTTCCATACATTCATTGTATATCTAATAAGCATTTACCCAAAGATTATTTCACTAGAATATTTCCGGAAGGAATCTAAATTTGGGGGCCGCCTGGAAGAATCCCGAGACATGCGTGTGGCTTTGCCACATCATACTTGTAGCAAGCCCCGAAGACGGTAAGGATTCAGAGGTCAGGATCCAATCCATGCCATCCTTTCAAGCCATCCAAGCCATCTACGGTACGCTAAGGATGAAAGGTCAATGGATGAGTTTGGGAATGGCGCAGTAAGACTCCCATCACGAAGTTCAAAGTAATCCATCCGGCCGAAGAAGGCCTGGTTGACAGATGAAGAGATGACTATAAAGCGCCACTAGTTTGCTGTTCATCTAATCAAATCGACTAAAGCAATCGGCTCAAACGACTCATCATTATTAAGATGCGCACCAACTTCCTGTCCTCTTCTACCTTGGCCGCTTTGACTGGGTTTGCTACTCTAGTCACAGCGATCCGTCCCTTTGGAAGCTCATTTGGTATTCCTGGAGACAATGCCACCTTCGAATACATTGTCGTTGGCGGTGGAAACGCTGGCTTGACACTTGCGACTCGTCTCGCCGAGCAGCAGGGCGGTCGTGTTGCCGTTATTGAAGCCGGCTCGTTCTACGAGATCGGTAACGGAAACCGCAGTCAGGTGCCATTCCTCGACCATTATTACATCTCCAAGGCCAAAGATGACTGGCAGCCTCAGGTCGACTGGGGATACATCACCAGCCCACAAAAGGTAACCACCAAACGTCCGGACAAGTCAAGTCCATACAATTTTTATAGTATGCAAGTTGTTCTTACAAGTTTATACAGAACGCATATGACGCTCAGTTACATTACGCACGTGGCAAATGTCTTGGCGGTTCCTCGGCGAGGAACTACATGATCTACCAGCGCGGCTCCAAGGGCTCGTATCAGACCTGGGCAGACCTGGTCGGAGACGACAGCTACACCTTTGACAAATTCCTCCCCTTCTTCAACAAGGCCATCTGCTTCACGCCTCCCAATAATGAGCTTCGCTATGCCAACTCGACCCCCTCTTACGACGCCTCCTCCATGGGCAACTGCACCGGCCCGCTGTCAGTGACTTATTCCACCTACGCTCATCAGCTCGCCTCATGGGCCACCAAGGGTCTTGAGGCCATAGGCCTAAAGGTCATTCCCGGTTTCACCAGCGGCTCGCTCCTCGGTCAATCCTACGTCATGTCCACCATTGACGCCAAAACCCAGACTCGCGACTCATCCGAGTCTTCTTTCTTGCGCAAGGGTCTAGAGCTACCCAACTACACCGTGTATCCTATGACCCAGGCCAAGAAGATCACCTTTACCGCAGAAAAAAAGGCCAACGGCGTCATCGTCGACACTCTCGGCTTACGCTACCAGCTGACCGCTACCAAGGAGGTCATCATTTCTGCTGGTGCCTTTGCCTCGCCTCAGCTTCTCATGGTTTCCGGCGTCGGCCCCGCCGCGACTTTGGAGGGGCTCAAGATTCCTGTTGTTGCCGACCGTCCTGGTGTTGGACAGGGTATGCAGGATCATCTCTACTTTGGCCCATCATACCGCGTCAAGGGACTGACCACCTCTGCTCTCCTCAACCCCGAATTCTACGCCGAAGCCACTCGCCAGTACCAGGACCATGCTGCTGGTATGCTGACCAACCCCTCCAACGACGTTGTTGCCTGGGAGAAGTTCCCCGAGCCCCTGCGCAGCACTCTGTCCAACAGCACTCGACGCACCCTCGACCAGTACCCCGCCGACTGGCCCGAGATTGAGCTTCTCGCCATCAGCGGCTATCTCGGTTACCAGAACACATCCAGTGGCGACCCCAACGACGGTCACAACTATGCCACCATGGGTGCCGCCTTGTGCATGCCTCGCTCTCGCGGTAACATCACCATCACCTCGGCCGACAACGCCGTGCATCCCGTCATTAACCCCAACTTCTTTGCCGACCGGGTCGATGTTGAGGTCGCTGTTGCTGCTTACAAGCGCATCCGTCAGTTTTGGCAGAACCCAGCGATTAAGCCCTTCCTGGTTGACGACAAGGAGGCATTCCCCGGTCTTGAGGTAGCAACCGATGCACAGATCGAGAAGATCATCAAGGAGAGTTTCCAGACTATTTTCCACGCTGCCTCTACTTGCTCCATGGGTAAGCCGGACAACAAGATGGCCGTCGTGGATACCAAGGGCAGAGTATATGGCGTTTCCAGCCTCCGTGTTGTCGATGCCTCAATCTTCCCAGTCCTCCCTCCTGGACACCCCATGTCCACAGTTTGTAAGTTCTCAACAGTATTCAGCCAGCAATCTTTTGAATGTTGCCTACTAACAAGACTTCAGATGCACTTGCAGAGAAGATTGCGACCGATATTACTGGCTCACACTAGATATCGGGAGGTTTCGGGTCTGGTTATGGGACATGAAAGCGCTTGTCATTCGAAGGTGTATTCGCTGCGTCGGAGTTTTTCATATAGACGGATGGTTTAGATATCTATTGGATATTGGTTTTTTTTTAGTAATAGAATGGTGTACTTTATCAATAATTTTCGTAGCGAATATTCACAATTACCCCCTAACTAATGCATACTTTCGTCGTCTATCTAGCTGTCTATTCGCAACAGGGAGTTCTAAAAATTTATCGAACTTGCTGATCCGTTTGAAATTCAGCTTATATTATAAACATTATCACCTTATCCAATACAGAAAGATCAGTTATCAGGTAATATACCCTGATATACCTACCAAACTCTGGGGCATTATCACCAAGAGCAGCATCTCTCAAAACTTCAACCCTAGACCTTGACAATGTAGATCTTATATAACGATTAGATATTACAGTTAGTTACTATACATCAACTTGACTTACCCTGTAATTCGTATCGGAAGAACACGGGGAGTCTCATAGATAAGATTAAGTAATATCCAAGTTACTACAGCTTAAGGTAAATAATCTATGGATAATACCTAAATTGGCATCAATAAAACCATCGAAAGGATTCAAAGATACATGCTGGGATTTAGATGATATAGTAAATATAGCGACAGTATTTAGGTTGGGTCTAGATTGACATACAGAGTAAAAGATCTAGTAGATAAGTAGGTTAAGGAAGCATATATATTCTGAATTAGGAAGGAAAGTAAAAGAAAAGAAATGGAAGAGAGCTTACGGGAGGGTAGCAGAAACATTCTGATACAAGTAAACCCACATTGCTGCAACGCAACAAGGCCACACGGTCTGATTCTATTCTCAAGGATTCGATGTTTTCAAGGTTAACTCTGACCTTCACTCCTATTTTAAATAATGTTGATGTCTACTCCATTCAATCGACATCCGCATCTTCCTTATCTCTGTCCCATTTGCTCCCACCAGAGCTCAACCATATACCTGTTCAGCAAACATTGTCAGCTGCATAGAAATTCTGAGTCTCCAAGGATGCAAAGCAATCAAGATATCTTGACCCATCTTTAACTATAAACTCTGCGCATCAGCGCTCCCGAACCCAAGCAAAAGGCGAATGGAGAAGATAGATAGATAAGCTAACATTATTTGGCCTGGACTTAGAAACATTAAGCAAAGGACACCCGCCACTTGTTACTGGAGCCTTCGCAGGTATCCGTAAGTCTTCAAAAGATCCCATTTTTAACCCGTAATCTCGCGTTAGGCGTTGTAGCACTTAAGGATAAGTTTGAAGCCAAGGGATACAAGATTCAAGCACTAGGATCAAAAAAGCATCCTTATGAAGTAGAAAAGCCGGTTTATTATCAAATGAATTCTTAAACAGGCTTATTAAGTGACTTAAATTGGTTCAAGGTCTCCAAAGTCTCTTGCAAGACTGTAATTAATCTCTTGATGGTATCAGCAGTCTTTAATATCTTGTTACAAACTGTCCATAGGGTTAATCACATCAAACACGATATATCACCCTTCTTCCGGCCAGGGTGTGTGCCTGACAAAATCGTCTCGGGGGAAACCTATCAAATATGCGCGAAATCTATAATGAATCGACAGTCAGTGGGTTGTATTACAGTACAGCTACCTGAAGTGTAATGGTGTCCAAACGGAGCTCTTAAACTCTTTTATCATCTATCCCTTTTTCAACTTGACTTTAGATCAATATTTTCAAAAAAGCCGTTTCTGATTCTAAACCTGTCATTCGGCCCTAATGTAGCTTAAAAGGTTTCTATGAATAATACATGATTCAAACTTATAGCAATCACCATTTTATTTCCAACCACATCTGATACCTTGACTCTGTAATCGGAAGGAAGCAAGATCATTTTCTTTTTATCCTTCAGAATCCACTGACCATTAATCTTCAGGCTGTTTTGGCTAGAGGAATCACCATCGCTCCTTGGATGGAACTCGGCGAGCTCGACCTGATTATTATTATTGGATGTTAGACGTAAGTTTAGGGTTCCTTTGTTGGTGATGAGACGAGTATTCGTTGTCGGGTCGAATCTCAGTTCAAAGATGAAATCCGGCATATGTATTATTTGCGCGCAGGTACCAGTATCGAAATTCCAGATCTGGACTCTATATCTCCCGTCCAAAGTCTCGTACGGAGACGGCATCTCCAGACTAGCTGCCAACCACTGATTGTCTGCTGAGAGTGTAACCAAATTTACCCATCCTCCACCATGCTCGAGAGTTTGTAGGCAATCACCCGTGTCGACCTCACAGATCAGAATACGAGAATCCTCGTCCACCAATACAATACGCTCACCATTCGCGGAGAACGCAATTGATTTTCCGAGGATATAAGACACAAATTTTCCAATACAAGCCCCCTCGCTAACATCCCAAACGTTGAGTGAGAAGTCATCTGACAAGGAGGCAACCCGTTTGCTGTCCACTGAGAAGGCAATCGCTAAAATTTCCAATGTATGGTCCTCTAATAATTCCTTTTCAGTACCCGTGTGAGAGTCCCAGATCGCCAGTCGGTTGTCCAAGGAATGTGCAATCCAGCGGCCATCTGTAGAAAACGCAGTGAGAATGCACCCGTCTTCGTCAACAGGGCAGTCCCAATCATCCTCTGTCAATACGCAAAGCCCAGTTTCTGTATCCCATATTCTCATCATGTAGCCACCACCTGGGATTCTCGGTCTTAAGACGGCCCATTTGCCATCCTTTAACAAGTGTATCTCCCAGGGAGTGTCGTCTCTCTCATTATATTCTCCAGTCCTGGCGAAATGGTCAATCACGCTTCTAGTACCCGTATTCCAAACCTTAATAATGCCATGGTGGTTACCCGATACGATACGCTGACCATCAGGCGAAAACGCAATCGAGCCAATATCCTCGACACCCTGCTTTAGCGTCTCCAATTCCTCGCCTGTCGTAACATCCCAAATCCCAATAAACCCACGATCATCGGCCCCTGCGACTCGCTGGCCGTCCAATGAAAACCCAATAGAAGAAAACTGTCCCCCAATGTCTAGGTGGATTACTTGGGGGGTGTCTGTATCGGTATTCCAAATATGAAGAATATCGTTATAAGTACACGCGATCAGTCGCTGGTCCGTTGAGAGCGCACAGTATTCAATATACTCATTTGAGAACTCCCGATTTTCCAGACGTACACCTGTATTGACATCCCAAATGTTGGTTGTGTTATTCGAATTAATTGATCCAATTCGCTTCCCATCATCCGAAAATGCCATTAATTGAATTTTTTCCACTGAATCACGATCTTCAATTGTTCGTATGCAAGCGCCTGTATCTGCATCCCAAACCTTAATTATGTGATCATCAGCTGAACTCGATGCAATCAAGGGGCCATCAGCCGCAGTCGATGCAATCCAGTGGCCATTAGCTGAAACAGTTGATATGATACAGCCTCGCCCGTGATTGTAAACCCGCAAGCAAGACCCCGTTTCAGCGTCCCACATTCTGACTGTGCCATCACTTGCACTTGTCAAAACTCGTTGCTCATTTGTCATAAAGGCAGCACTGTGTACGGATTTGGTGTGACCCCTTAACATCTGCATACAAGCACCAGTATCGGCGTTCCAAATCCTAATCGTTTTATCCTCCGATCCAGATATGATCTGCTGGCCGTCCGTAGAGAATGCCAGTGTATTTACAGCCTTTGTGTGACCTGTAAGGATTTGCCGGCATGGACTCCAATCCAGATTAGACCCCGAATCTTTGACTACAACATGCTTGGGTGCGTATTTCTGGAATTTCTGTCGAATAATACTGTTCGTTGGAGAGAAAAGTAACGCTGACAAATAGAGTTGTAACGGAGCTGATATAATAATTGGTAGAAAGTAAAGGGTGAATCGTTCGGCGTCCTGAAGGAAGGCGCCAACTTCGACACCATTGGCAGTCTATTACTTGTGAGTAATGGTTAATGAAAATATACGACGATGACTTACGGATACCATGTTTTGCAGCTCGTTTATCATTTTGATACTTTCCCTTGCTCTATTCAGGAGACTTAGGGCCTCAAGCCAGTGGAGAAAATGGTCTCGAAGAAATCCGTGTGTTTCATCATTATCTTCAACCTTGCCCGCTCCTTCCTTCAAATGATCCACCCAATGGAGACAGGCATATAGAACTGCTGAAGGTAGGCATCTCTCAATAGTCGCTGAGTCGATCTCGTCGTGGGTTGTCCCTGGATCTTCTAATCTACAAATGTCCTTTTTAAGATATCCACCTGACAATACTCGCAGACATCTCGATGTAAGCATTTTGTGAGCTTCTTTTTTGTCAACCCAAAATTTGTGTGTATCTTTATGATCGGCATTGGTGAGGAAGTCTCGGAAGGATTCGTGGAATAACCTCACGGGGATGGCGGTGTCAGATGGAATATCTAGGACCGAGTGAAGCCATTCTAGTCTGTCACAAATAAGATCTAAATCGACACCAAGAAGGGTTGCTAGTGATTCTGTAGAACAAGGTTCATAGAGAGCCATGATTGGTCCCACGATTTTCTTGAACTCTTCGATTGCTTCGTCACACTCCCTTTTACTTAGATTAAGAAGCATCTGTTCGAGTGCAGGTAGATAGGTTGACTCCAGCTGCCCCTGAGCCTGAAACTCCAGTATTTTGCCAAGTCTTTTGTCTACCCCACCGCCTCGTCGACGATCTTCAACCATACGACAAGCGGTTGCTGCGAAGATGAATAAAGGGATAGCCATATCAAGAAGCTTCTGAAATTGAGCATCACTGGGCCAACCCGAACCCATGTTGAATTGATGCCGTATCTCTTTGAGCCGATGTTTCAAAAATGCTTCAATGTCTCGCCTAATTTCGCCTGCTGGGATGGTATGAAGAGGGAATTCTATGTACTGCCCATGGATGTCCTGGAATCCAAGTCTGATTGGAGGCTCAAATCTGCTGGTCACGAAGAATTTGACTGGAATATTGCCTTCAGTGTTCATTCGAGAGAGCTGATAAATAAGTACTTTAATGTCTCGATCCCCTTCACATTCGTCAAGGGCATCTATGACTATCGTAAAGGTCTTTGAGCGATCATATTGGGCTCTCATGATTGGCTCCAGGATAAGCTTCTCAAATTGATCGCTCAATGACTTGTGGGTGATTCCAGGTTCTGCTTCTAAAGCATTAAGAATGTGTCCAGCTATCTCTGGTAGCATTTGAACAATCTGGGCTGCCAGTGTTGTGAAGAAGCGTCGGGCATTGCCACGATCACCCTCGCCTCTTTTGAAGAAGAAACTGCCGGCAAGACGGTTCATTTGGGCGAGATTATGAGCTACTGTGCGAGCAATCGTAGACTTTCCAGTGCCAGCCTTTCCCTGAAGCCAGTAGATGTGTTCGTGATCGGGAGTGTCGGCCCATTGCTTAATCTGGTCAAGAAGCTCACGGCGTGTTCCGTCCAGACACATGGGATTATGTTCATTGTCGTGGCTGTCAAAGGCAGCGCTGTCTAGCCCGTTAAGCTTTTCCAGAGCAATTCGTTGATTACCGTTCAAAGACGGCTTGGTAGTCCTACTCCTCAGTCAGACATTGATAGTAGACAAGAAGAAATAGCGGCATACGGTCGGAGTCTCTGCAATTGTCTCTGGAGTTCTCTGTACAGCTGGTTATCCCGCCCATTGCACTTATTCAGCCCAGAATGGTCTGTATCAATTGGAATTACTCGAGGAGCGTGTCCTCCACGGGCTGAATTTCTGGATACAACCTAGTCTAGTTTAGAGTATTGTTCAGACGGTGAGAACGGATTTTTTACTCACTATACCAAGGGAAATCCACCCAAGCATATATGTAGGCTTTGTTTCGCAAAAAGAAATAATCGTCGTTTTCTGTCTTCGGTCTTCCTTTTGCCGCATGCAGTCAATAAAGCGATCTTCCAAGTCTGAGAGTTCTTTTTGGTGGCTCGCGAGCGTGAGAAGCATATCTGGATTAGATCCCAAAAAACTTGTTAGATGAGCGACAAAGTAGCCCGCACTTGATGCTCCAGATCCATGATGCGGTGTCCCAAGGAATATGATGCCGCAAGTAGTGTCCACGAGCTCCTGGGTGTCATCTCCAAGTTTACACAAGGCCTGTGGCGGGGTTAGATATTTACGTCGACTTAGGAGGAAATAAACAAGGTTATCGTCACCATTTTAATGATAATGCCGCCAAAACTATGACCGATAAAGATCCTAGGAATGTTCTAAGAAAAACGGTTAGTCTTTTATCGTGAAAATGAAGGGTTTCTTACAGGACGATTCGCCCGATCTTGAGCCAGGGCATCATGAAATGCGTCACCAATTTGCTGGACTGACTTGAGCGGTGCATCAATCAGCCAGTCGCAGTTGTAGGCGAAGCTGAGAATCCTGGCCTCTGGAAAGTCGGACTTGATTAGATCACGAAGAAGGTGAACTTTTCCTGGACGGTGACTGTCGGAAGTCTCGCCGGTGAAAGATTCGCACATCCATGTGTATTCAGGATGCGCGCCCAGGCCATGGACGGCAACGATTCTGTAAGTAGGAATATCAGTTAAAGACCGCATCGATTGCTCACATTTAGCGATAATAGCTTACTCAAACTTTGCATTTGTAGGATCGGAGATGATCTGAAGTCCTTCCGGGCGAGGGCTGCGCGATCGGCGTCGAACTTTGGCAAATGCAGGGTATATCTGCGCCGCGAGAATCGCTGCGAGGGTGGCGATGGTCAAAAGTATCCAGCCTGCCATGTCTTATAATGCAATTTTTCAATGTTTGCTCGAAGAAAGCATCGGATTATGAATGGTTGTTAACTCTAAAGTAATACTCAAATCACGAACAAAGCATGGATGGTGTACAGATGATGGAGGGGGTCGAGGTATAGCCTGACTTTCCCCGCATGTATAATAATGGGGGTGTGGATTATGAAGATATGAACCTTGAAGCAATGAAACACGTTTGTTCCCCTACAAATTCTACATGGCCAGTAATCTTTGAGGACTGCCAAAAGGTGGAACCCTGGAAAGCTAAAACTCAATAGACGTTTGTACTGAGTCTTTCTCTTGTCGTCGGATATTTACGACGATTTCTCTAATTTTTTCTCTTTGTCCCTTTTGTTTGTCGAATTTTTTGTTTGATAGCATCATTTCATGAACAAATGATGCCCAATTGTGGACTCTCTCTCGATGTTCCCCTCTCTCATGCGACAGGGTCAGGTATCAATGACCAAACAGTGATACCCGATGAAGTCGTAGCAGCCCAATCGTCCAAGTTTCGCCGCATTCAATGCATGGTTGTTCCAATCTTACGGCTATGCGGAATACAGAGAAGAAATCCTTAGCTAGGGGATTACGTTGAATCATGCTCAGGGTGTAAAGAAAATCTTTGGGTCGTGTGATTAGATCATCGATATTTACCTGTTGACAATGTTATTATTCTCATAGACCTTCGAGATATGAAAAAATCCAACCCCAGAAACTCTAATGGCTCCATCGGTGAACCTTCGGTAAGCTATAGACATACAAATAGAGAATCCATCGAGCTCCAGCATTAGATTATGCAAGCGATTTTATAGGCTGCAGGAGGGCTACTGAACGTGTGGCGTGGCAATGTTTTATAGGTGTCATCATAAATGGTGCGCACTCTCTGATACGAGAGCTACTTAAGATAGGATATCCAAATCATTGTCTGTCTGCGGCTGCAACACAACAATTTGCCTCAGCAATCTTCATTGAAGCCAAGTTTATTTGAGATCCGATGTAGGGAGCAAAGGTTGTCGGGTAGGGGTCAGGCAGCTGTACGTACATCACGATGCAAAAACTAATAACCTATATCGTGATGCATTAGATAGTTAGATTGATACAATCGTGTCCCCAAATCATTAACCTCTTATTCTAAGCTGGAGTTCGAGGGGGAAGTAGACATACTCGTTGATATGACCGAGTTCCTTCACCTCTTACCCGCCGAGTGTGTGGCCAGCTAGCTCATCATTCATCACCATCGTTACTCAAACAGCCTTAAGAGATGTGTAATTCAATTATTATTGCTTGAACCAAGACCACCCACTGAAGATAGCTCTTCTGTTTTAGGTTGAAGATGCCTGTCTCGTATAGCACTAGAAGTGAATGCGCGATCATCCTCATCACCACCATGAACATTGGTCAATTACTGTTTGGAATCTGTTGTTATGTTACAGACTTTTTTAATATCCCTCCGATCCAACGTTGGGTAGTCAATTCTTTTCTTATTGGGCTTCTGCTAGAATCGGAAGCCGGCAAGGGTTGCAGCTGTCTGAACGATTAGAAAATGGAAAATGTGTCTACTCAGTACCCATCAAAGCCTCAGGGGAGTTGGAACAAGGAAGAAAAGCGACGCCATACCATTGCGGATTTCACGCCCATTCAAGCCCATGTTGCAGACGATGTCGGCTTCGAGGATTTAGGCCATTGCTCATCCAGTAATGACACAGTCAATGCGACCACCGCAAAATATGTCAATAAATTGCTGCCAAATTTTCCCTCGCTCCTCAACCCCCACTTTATCATAATAGATAATGACATAGATGCGAGAGATGAAAGCGTCGTCGAAATTGCCAATATGACTGGTCGTTAAAAACATGACACGCCAATGGTACTCAATACATTGAAGAACAACCGATTAAACCTCATTAGCAGTGCTATTGTTTATAATTGCGGGATGGGACCAAAGGAAATGGTCTCATCACATACCAAACTAGTACGCTTGAGATCAGCGATTTATTTTGTCTCGAGACATATATCGGCCTCGTCGATAGGCATCGCAACCCCCATTTCTCCGCACGTTTGAATGACTTCATGAGCTACGAATCCATTCCAACTTTGTCTATGCCGATGTATAGGCATATTAGAGACATTGGGAACTATCCTGTGTTTCTGCCAGCGCATTTTTTTCATGTGACCATAAATATGCTGTTTGAGACGGCCGTGATTTTTTTTTTTTTTAGCTTGCCTGCAGTCTGTTGGTCGCAATGCTAACATGTGTTCACTAAATTGTGGGCATAATCTCTTGAGTAGGCCCAGCAGAGACTCATAAACGTTTTGCTAATAGCAGAACTGCCATGGAGAAAAAAGATTTAACCCTCCCTTGTGTTCTCAGCGACATCTGCCATCCAAGACTCGAGCAATCATCACACGAATTAATAGATACCTATCGTCCGTATCGATTTTGGCGTTAGCTATGTTAGGCCCAGTTTTAATTGCTTCTACACCCAGTGCTCACTCAATTATTGCCCCGCCTCTTCTCACACTACTGCGGTCTCCTTGATCGCTCTGGGTGCCATCCGAGATTTTGTAGCCAAGCATGTTGATTTCGTCGTCATCGCTATGTTGAACCGCTTTGCAACCAGTGTCATATCTGTCTTTAGTAGTATTAGGGCGGGCTAGTCTACAATTATGTTCTGGCAGTGCGAGATGAAGACAACGTCGCCACCTCAATCGCTTGAATAGGCAATTTACCAAACTCGCTAAATTCACTATAATTCGGCAGCTAAGGCACCGTGATTAGCGCCTGTTCTGTTTTAGACGGCCATGTATTATTCGTCAGCCAAGCTGCCCGCATTTTCTCCCCCGCCTCGTAACTACGAGGTATCATTGGGCTGCTCATCAGGCACTCATGGAGGGGGAGGGAGGAACCTGAAAACATCCATCTCCAAGATCATCACAAATGATTATTGAATCTTACAATTCTATCGATATATGCTTTGTTGTTGAATTTTTCTCTTACCAACACGTCTAGACACCACTGCGATGCCTTCACGGCCACCGAAATTTTGGGATCGACTACTGGGTCGCGACCCCGACCAGAAAGGTGATGGATCTGAACAATCTGCTACCGGTGTCGGGCAGAGAGCCAATGCTTCTAGGCTTTCTGTGGGTTCTTCCATCCGTCGAAAGCTCTCACGGAATCGATCGCCGCATGGTCCTCCCGTACATGAGCCCCAGGATGTAGCCGCACCAACCGTCGTTGAGGAAAACGCTCCTGCGTCGCAATTATCAACCATTGAGGATATTGCGACTATAGAAATAGTAGAGTCTTCGGTGTCTTACCCAAATGTCGAGATCTCTGTCGATACGGTCAATGTGAAACCCGAAGCGAGCCGGCCGGAACACCTCTGGGACGAAGCGTACGATGAACTGAAGGGTAGCCACCCGAAGTTGATGCAACTGTACGAAACAATATTGTCGAATAAGCTCCGTCACAACGACTTTGATCCCTCTACGCATGAAAATGGGGGCAACCAGATTGAACAGAGTGCTATTGATGGGAGACGAGAACAGATGCACTCTCTAATAAAGTCTGGCCAGAACAAGACAGAACGAGAAAACAAAATCAAAAGCGGCATGAACGATGTTATGGGAATCGTCATGTCAATGAAGACGATTATCAGTTCCACGATACAAGCTGTACCACAAGCTGCGCTTCCTTGGGCTGCTGTTTGCATGTCTCTAGAAGTATGCCTTCTCTAACGAACTATTCTGGTTGTCCTTATAAGCTAACGAATTTCATCAGGTTCTCCAAAATCCATTGAATGAATCAGCATCCCAGGCTAGCGGCATCCGCTATGTGACTAGAAGAATGGAATGGTATTGGAATATAGCTATAGATGTACTTGACGGGGATGAGCTGTCTGAAACAAAAAAGGCTATGAAGTCACAACTTGTCCAGCTCTATGGAGAACTTCTTCTATTTCAAGTCAAGACTGTGTGCTCATGCTACCGCAACCGTGGGCTTACGCTTCTACGCGACATTGCAAAGGTTGATGACTGGGCGGGTCATCTTGATAATATTCAAAAGTTTGAGGCAGAATTCCAGCGAGATTACGGAGACTACAAGACTCGGCAGCAGAATAAGGCCAGCCTGGAAATTATACGTGTTATCGAGAGGCTCGTGGTCTTTGAAAGCCAACGGATGGAGACTCATCTTAGGGACCAAGCCCAACAATGTGTCGGAGGCTTATTCATCACAAACCCTCGGCTTGATAGGAAGAGAATCCTTAAGACAAAGGGGGGTCTTTTATGGGAAGCGTGGTCCTGGGTTCTTCATAACCAAGTGTTTCAACAATGGCGCGACGACGAACAATCTCAGTTGCTTTGGATCAAGGGAGACCCGGGAAAGGGCAAGACAATGCTCCTCTGCGGTATCCTGCAGGAATTAGAGGACTCCAGTCCATTTCTATTGTTCCTCTCCTATTTTTTCTGTCAGGGCACTGATCAACGTCTCAACAACGCGAATGCTGTTTTGAGAGGGATTATCTATATGTTCATGTGTCAACACCCATCCCTCATCTCTCATTTGCAAAAGGACTTTCAGGATGCTGATAACAGGCGTGTTTTTGAGGGTCCAAATGCTTGGTTCACGTTATCTGATATCTTTGAAAAGGTGCTACAAGAGTTGGAGTCGACAAATTGTTACGTGGCCATCGACGCTCTTGACGAATGTATATCGGGTCGGGATAAGCTGCTTGCTCTCATTGTCTGCAACATTTCAAAGTTCCCTGGGATTAAATGGATTATTTCAAGTCGGAATGTGGATGACATTGAGAGACACTTATCCCCCTCCGCGAGTTCTACTCTTGGCCTGGAAGTCAACGCCAGCACTGTATCCGAAGCCGTTGCCTCCTATATCAACCATCGAATACCGCAACTTGACCTTCTCAAGCATAGTGAGGCACTCCAGGAGAAAATGCGCATTGAGGTGCTCAAAAAGGCCAACGGCACATTTCTCTGGGCTGCACTGGTTTTCGAAAGGCTACAGGAGCTTGAAAATGGGATACCTGAAGATGACGGGAGTGTTTTGGCTATCCTACAAGATATCCCCAGCGGCTTGACGGGATTATATCAGCAAATGATGGATCAAATCAGCCAATACGTGGACGACAAGTTCAACAATAGAAAGCAATGTCTTACTATCCTGTCAACCATGGCACTTGCTTACCAACCAATCCGTTTAGTTGAATTACCGGCTTTAACTGGCTTCAAAAACAATACGGCACGTCTCGATAATATGATACGCCTGGTTCGGAAATGCGGCTCATTCTTGACCATCCGGGATGACACAATCTATTTTATCCATCAGTCTGCCAAGGATTACTTGGTTGGTGCAGGGCAAAGTTATCTTTTCAAGTCTGGCTATGGAATTGTCCACCGAGAAATCTTTCACAATTCGATAGCCGCTTTGTCGTCCAGTCCAAAATTCCGACAAAACATGTACTCATTGCCGCATCCTGGAGTTGAAATACGGGAAGTGGCCACGCTAAATCCGGATCCAATCGCGCCTTTAAGGTACTCGTGTATTTATTGGCTTCGACATTTTTGCGAGAGCACTGCTTGCGAAGGTCAAATGGCTCAGGCCAGCGTCCATGATGTTGAAAAGATTCATACTTTTTTCAAGAGCCATTTACTTATCTGGATAGAAGCCTTGAGTCTTACTAAACATTTGCGGAAAGGCATCGACTCTTTGCAACGCCTTGTTATTTTGATAAAAGTGAGCAATACACGGTAGTTTCGCTAGTCCACAATATGGCTGCTAATTGAAGCAGGGGCACTCACAAAAGCATCAAGGTTTCGGTTTTTTCGAAGACGCACGCCGATTTGTTCTCTACAATGAATCCTTAATTGAAAACGCTCCGCTTCAAACATATGTTTCTGCTCTTATTTTCAGTCCTACAAAGAGTGTCGTGCGACTTCACTTCAAGGAAGAACTCTCGTGGATCAAAGTCCTGCCAACCGTCGCTGAATACTGGAGTCCTTGCATACAAACACTCCGAAGTAATAGCAATTTCCGAACACCGGCGCTTTCAAACGACTTGAAGCTTTTGGCTTGTTCTGAATTTAGTAATGCGGTTAAAGTTTGGGATGTATCCACAGGAGAGAGCGTTCATATTCTCCAGTTTGATGAACCAACTGAAGTCTCAATCGCACGCTCGGGAGAGTCTACCCTCCTCGCTTTAGTGTCAGACAAGACACCTCTGAGGCTTTTGAACGCGACTACAAGCAAAGAAGTCTGGTCATTTTCGTGTGGTTTTGGTAAACACACTGAACTTAAATTCTCAAATGACTCTAATCTTCTTGCTGCCACTCATTCTGGTGGCGTTACATTTTTGGATGTAGCGACCGGCATGGAAGTTCAAAAACGTTGGGACACACGGAAAGGTCGTCAAAGAATCATCAGTCTGTCGCACGATCTCAAACTCCTAGCTCGATGGAACCAGGGTGCGACAATTGACATCTTAGATGCAGTCACAGGAGAAAACAAACTTATTATTAAGCGCCCCAATATCTCATCTCCCAAGCTAGCATTCTCAGAAAAATGTATGTTTCTAGCCTTACAATCTGATTTCACAGGCTTTGAGATCTGGGACATTATTGCATATAAAATGGTACATAAATTCCCATATCAAATCGAGTATGTCTCAAGCATGGCATTTAAGGGTGATTCTAGACTCATAGTCTGTCAGTCGCGGACTACTGAGATATGGGATGTGGCAACAGGACTATTATGTCAGAGAGTTGCTCTTCCCCATATTCCCGGTAGTTTGAAACCCTTTATCGGGAATCCTACGCTATTTGTCTTAGAAAATCGTACGACTATCGATATCTTCGACATATCTAGCATGGCCGAAGACAAAGGCGTTGAATGTTGTCAAGCGGCCGCTTCTCTAGCGCTATCAAATGATGGCAAGCTCATGGCTTTATCGCTCATTTCATCGTTTACTACAACCACAATTGTGAACACAGACACTGGAAAAGTGGTGCATACTCTTCTCTATGAGGGAGATACTAGCAAAAATCGCGTACCAAATCAGGACATGGTATTTTCTCACGATTCTAAGTTATTGGCTATAGCCAGACCGCCGAGTTCTGCCATGTCTTTTTCTATCAGCCTCTGGAGCACAGAAACAGGCAAAGAGATAAATACGTGGTTTCAAGAAGTGCAGACGATAATTTACCATGCTGATCCTCCTGCTTTGTTGAAATTCTCACATGACTCCTCTCTCTTAGCCGTATCTTACAGAGCTTGTGACACTATTCAAGTCTGGGACACAAATACGGGCCAACGGAAATACATGCTACAAATTGGAGACAGCTCATCTGGCCGGCCCATCCAACTGGCTTTTTCAATCAACTCCAAACTTTTAGTGGTGGTACAGGCGGCGACACCAGGAACAGTTGCTATCTGGAACCTGGAGTCACAGAACCTCATGAGAACTATTAAAAGAGTGTCTGAACTAGACGATATAGTTTTCAATGATTCTATGTTGTGCATGGCCACTGATAAGGGTTATGTTGGACTTGAGCTGATGGATTACGATGAAGAGGATGCTCAGGAAGATATTGAACAACACGACCCAGTTCAGCTCCAACCCATAGCAACAGAGGTTTTTCAAGAACGCTATACCATGAAATATTCATACAGCAGGATAATTCATTGGAACTCAAAAAAGCTGATATGGCTTCCGAAAGAATATCAGCGTTCCAATAAGTTTTTGTCATTCGTCTCATCACCATCAGTTATCAAGATTGCAACTGAGAAACGGGGCATTCTGACATTTCAATTTCCGAGACCTCTTCAGGAAAATTCAGATGACTGGACACCTTGGAAATTCTCTAAGCTATTTGTGGCACAATCTACCGATTCCGATTCGCCTTGAGGTTCACACATGTTGTCTGTTTACTTGATGAAGCTAGAGAATACTTGGTCAGTTGAGATTTAGGGGAGCATGAAAATGAATAAAAATATCCTATATATGGTTCTTTGATAGAAGCCTTTGAAATAACCGGCAGTGATAGTCGAGCGTAAATAATTGCGTATAGAATGGTTATGTAGGTCTTTAGCTATCTAGAAAGGGAATAGATGGCTTAAGATTGAATTCTTATCTCGGTCTTCATTACCGACCCTAAACACAGTCTCTACGGTAGATTTAACGGACTACAAGCTGAAGTGTCTTATATAATGATACACCAGATCTTAGTTAGGCGGCTACGTGGACTTCATCTGAAGCCTATACCGGTACCCATAGATAAAGATTACTAAAGAATATACCAACTTTGAGTTCTAGATGCCAATATGCCTGCCAACACAGTTTGTCTAGTTACATCAAGTCACTCTCTACAACCAATTTCTGTCAGGTACGCTATCACAATAGCCTCAACCCCATAATCTTCATTTCCAGATATTTTACAAGGTACAAGGGCCCGGCTGTATCACCGCCAACTGCATACTTCAGGTACATAAGCGCCGAAATATCTGGAAGTGACACGGCAGTGCCGCCAAATCATATTTAGAAACTGCAGTTCATTTTTGATATTTTGCCAATAATAAGTATTTACCCTTCACTCAAGACAGCGCTCTTATAGATTACAAATCCTCCATATATCGCGGGTAAATGACGAGCATCGTATGTGGCCAAACATCCAAATGACCGCAGTAGTTGAATAGGAAAGCCAAGTAGTGAGTGAGAAGTCCAGAGGGATAGGGTGTACACTAGCCTTGTCGAGTGAACAAATATAATGTCTACAGTGATATAATTTAGCATCACAAAAAGTGCTGCCATACGTGTGCCAATATCAATAGCGTCAAGGATGGGATCCGTGCCGAGTCCAAGTGTGATGGCTAGAATAAGCGTCTCGCCTCCCATCCTGCTTTTTTCGGTGCTTGATGGCTTGAAACGGGTTCTGGAGTGTGATTTTGCCTATGAGTATTAGGAAACTCGATCTTAATGAAGAAGAGTGGCCAAAAAGCGGATTGCTTGAGCGTTATCGTGTATGACATCAGCGTATCTGTCAGCTCTGCCATGTCCTCTTGGAAGCAGGTCTGTGCGATTAGGAACTCGAGCCTTTCACCCTCTGTTTTGAAGGTGTGCTGCCAAGTTAAAATGTGATAGTACAACCTGTGTATAGAGCTGCGGCGCCAGGGCAGCCTCTTGGTGTGTCTTGAGCCTCTAGGTCTACCCGGCAAATGCCGTAACCAGGTCCTCCTCAAGTAAACATATGGCATTTGGATTCGGTTTTTAAAGTTTGCGATCAAAAAAGGACTATTGAGACATTCTGATACGTCTGTTTATTGTGTTTGATGGCCATCTTTGGTTTCCTGTGCGCCTTATCCTCGGTTGTTATGCTCAGAGTGTCCTTTGTAAATGCCGAATCAATATCCACAGCCATTGAAACATTTGAGGAGTATGCCCCTACTATTTGGCGCATTGCTCTCTTCCGCCTATCATCGCGCCTTGTGGACAAAGTGTTTAGTATCATAGGCATATTTGGCATGGCGCTCGACCCGTGACGTTTCAGAAGACAATCGGCTCAAAATCATGACGACGCTCGTGTATGACGTGCTACGCAGTAACAAGAGAGTAAGCTAACTCAGCACTGCAACCTATCTACCTCCCAATCCCCAGTTCTCAATCTTTCTGAACATGGCTATTAAAGGGGCAAAGGAGCTTCGACGTCATCCCTCCACAGGAAAAAGACATCTAGGACGTGCTAAAGTAAGCCTTGTCATGCCCAGTGGTCATGGCCGGGTGTGATTTTATGGTACCGATAGGGCCCATAGACGATAAAGACCATCTAGATATGTCTAGAAAGGCTAGGCCTTGAAACCCTCCCATATTATAGATCTTGACTACCGAAAGCAGCGAGGCATACCGGATCCTAGAGGGGAACCGTCTGTATTCCAAGCAATCAATGGCACCACCTAAAGTTTCATTAAAAATTCACAGACCCCTAAGACGGATTAGTCTCGATCATCTGCTTGTCTATTTAGTCATCATACTCTGTTCTTAATGCATCTCACAGCTACTAATGTTTCGCTGTAACAGGGATATGTATGATGCAGTGTAAAATGATTATGTACATTGTCCAACAATGTCCCCCCTACTATTCTCCCTCTCGACCTCTACAAGCTGTGTTATTTGCCGCCTTCTCTTGCTGCTCCCGGGATCTGCATACAGTCCCCCGGAAATGCCCCGCAGCTCGGCTTCTACTCTTCTCCTTCATTTTCCAAAACTCCGCCCTTGGTACCCACTTAATTTCCGCTACCTCCCTTTCCTATTCGGCCTTCTCGACTCATTAGTACGCACCGCTCTGCTTCGATTTAGCGTGCCCTCTTGGCCCCAACCACTCCTCCTTGTCTAGTCTCCTGGCTTGCCCGTTTCTTCGCTCCATCATTACGTTTCTTATCGTTCCCGGTATCGGGCTCCTTGGTCTTTCAATTTTAGATAGATTTCATTTTGTATCGAGTGTCTTTTCTTATCAATTAGACACTCGTCTGCTTCTCAAATCCATACCAAAACTAAGTCAATTGGGCTTTTTTTGGTCATTATGATTAGCTTTAAGAAATCACCCAAAAGAGATCAGCCGGGCGGAACTTCTGAGCGTCAATGACCTTTCTCGGCGTCTTTTTATATAGGTGATATTCCTTTCCTACTTCAAAAAGGTAGAGTTGATTTCTGGTCTTGCCAGTTGCTGGAGACGAAGATTTACATAGTCGTAGGGTAGGTTAGGTTTTTATAGGTCAAATAAATTCATCTTCGTTCAAGTAAAGAGGCAAGCATCATATTGCGGTCCAGGTAGACACACAAAGACTGAGCCGATCCAAGTTATATACAGTGCATGGATACCTTATCCCCAGTTCCTATGATGTTATAATGAGGAACGATAGTAATCACAACTCCATGCGGCTTACATGTACCGTGTAATAATCAGTTAAGTTGCTTAGTTGAGACTGGGGCATGCGAATGAATGCGCTAGTAAGAGATGACGAAAGCTCTCTGTTAACAGAGTGCCTTTACGCCCTTGATTGGTAAGACGGTGATCTTCGGGCCATCGCTGTTTTTCTGACCTCCTAGAAACCTGACTAGATCACTCTTAAACTATATCAAGTCTTACTGTATAGCCAGAACTCTGCCAGGGTATATTTAGTCCTAGAAACGAACTGGCCAATCATACATCGTTTACAGAGGATTTGAACATGTATTGCACTCGGGAATTCAGCACCTCCCGAGGGTCCGAGTCCCGACGGGATTATTAGTTTCGGCGTTTGACAACTGGTGCAGCTGTCTCGAAGTTTGTCATGGTTTGTATGTTCTAATACATGCACATATGTATTTAACTAATTAACACTAAAGCGATCAGTCAATTTTATCACTGGGATGGGCCTTGGTCAGATCCAAATTGATAAATCGTAGCAATTTGAGCATTTACCGTATGCCAAGCTCACCCATAGAGCCCACACATTCAGGTCGCCGAAGAATAGGACAAAACTCCTCATCGGCTCTAGGTATCGTTGTACGGCGTTGGAAATGCTACTCGTGGGTTTACTTACCACCAATTTCACTATCGCCTCTTTGCTAGCCCACAGCGAAGCTATTCCTCTAAATGTCAACAAATCGCACACTATCAAAACTCTGCATATCATTAAACCCCGTTTTAACTTTCTCATATGACTACAGCTTCTATACCTCAGGTATCTAGAAGTACCGAGTGATCTCAATGGACATACACAACAGGGGTAGGGCTTTTGATCATCGGCTTACATGTCGATCAAATCGGGTCAGCATATTGGGAGTAAGAACCCTGTCATGAACCGAAAGTGCTTTCAACACTTTCAATCAGGGTTTCAAGCTCAGTCCTAGGGGGGAGGGAGGTCTGAAAGGGTAAAGAATCATCTATAAAGAAGTCACGAATCTTCTACTTCCAACCATCATCTCACTCCAACATCACATCCAATCTAAACAACCACATCACTACTTATCCCCCTTCTCTCACACACCACCCAAGACCCTTTCAAGACAAAATGAAGTTCCTTGCCGCCGTCATTGCCTTTGCCGCCGCAGCTTCTGCTGCTGCTACTGGCATCAGCTCTGACCTCTCTGGCTGGAGCGTTGCGGGTGACATTTCCAAGCGAGCTGTGAGTGATGATCGTCTAAATAAAGGGAGCCTTTACTAACTCGAATCAAACAGAGCTGCCAACCTCACCACTGCTGTGTAAGAACAGAGCCCGACATCTAGTGCGAAGCGATGAAAGTATGGAAGAGGAACTAATGTGTTTACCATAGGCTGCTGCTTGTGGATGCAATGCCTGCACCCCCGACTCAAGCGGTAACACTTGTTGCGCTGGTGTAAGTTGTTTTTATTTTGTTTATATACAATTTCATGTGGGAGATTATCAAGTACTAACAACAGTTTAGCAAGTTGCATCTGTCTGTGGTTCCACTTGTTAAGTTTGGAATCAGGATATTTGCGACCATGGATCTCAAGTAGTCTGAGCAAACATAGCTTTAAATTGCTAACAAATGTCTTATTTATACTATTATCTCTGAACCAATATAATTTTTTACATCCTATAATCACTTGTCGTTGCGATATGAATGCCCATCTTAACCCCAGCTATAACACCTATCCACCACTATTATCACAACGTAAAAATCAGGCGCACTGTAACCATCGAGCTCAGGTGAATAGCTTGAAAAATGTCTTCAACCTACAGTCATTTCAGATATCATCATATTCCATATTACTCTTACAGATTTAATTTCAAGAATCGATACAAAATTAAGAGAAATATAACCATTATTGAAGTAGCGGCAAGTATCTTCCCCCCATCATAGCCGTGGTATCATCGATTGTTAAGGTGCACTACCAGTTCTTCTGCCTGTGGATGACCAGCATGCTCATTGTCCCAGCGCCCGTAAATTACTGTCATATTAATGAAGCCCTCCCCGTAGCTCTTGAAAAGTAGCAAATAGTCGCACCAAGAGTCAAGGTGCAAAATGAAAGAAGAATAATTCCAAGCTGATGATGTATGAACGGGAAGAAATCCACACCCTAAATTTTGACATAACAGCGCTTGGTTGGCAATATCCCAGATGAGCCTCAAATAATTATCGCAAAGACAGAACTACAGGGGAAAAAGGATCGCGACTTCGCAGACAACTCAGCTAGTGATGGATTGCTTCTTCGGCAGATACTATGAACGGTAAAGCTTGTGGATGCCACATGGGATGGATTGTGGAGAATATGTTGTGCCGCATCTCTTGGTGAGATATCCTCGTGTAGGACCCAGGGAGTTTTGGAGCCGGAAGCATCAAAAAAGGGCTAGGTACAGAACTATGCATGATTTAGAATATAAGAACTGTCCAATGGGGATGTCGTTATGATCCTAGGCTAACACCATGATATAAACCTCGAAACTTTGACCTTCCGAAGAAAGTAGTATGATACCTAATAGAGGTATGCAGCGTACCAGCGGTAGCAATTAAGAAAGAGTGAGAGATTATAAGTCAAATGTTTACAAGGTTATGGAAAGACGTGGTGCCATAGATAAATATAGTTACGTATAAAGAGGCAGCAAAAGAATGTCGAGTGAGCCCCAGCATCTTACAATCACATCTCACGCCTTGCATACAATTGTCTAAACCACAAATTCATCTGCTTTACTATTCATCAAAATACATTCAGTCTACAATAACTTTCCCTTCAAGATGCAGCTTCTCAACTTTCTTACCGTCGCCATTGCCGCCGCCCTCCCCATCGCCCAGGCGTGCAAATGCAACAACCCCAACGGCTTCCCCGATCAAAACGTCACCAGAGAGTGCTGCAGAATTCTCAAGGGCCAATTCAGCGGAGATGACTGTGCTGCCAAGTCTATCAGCAACAAGTTGAAGGACTTCAAGTATTGCTGCGGCGTGGTGGCGAACAACGCTGCGTGGAAGTCTGACTGCAAGTGTCCTAACTGCTAAATTTGGCTGTTTGGCGATACCATCACCTCGCTTTCTCATACACTATTTCTTTTTCCCTGTATCAGATATGTTGAACGACACGGTTCAGGAATGATGTGAAAAGCTATTCATAGTGCCATATGAGCCAAAGTTATGATGGAGCGCACGATGCGTCGAGACGGTATAGTGCTAGCAATTGGGCTATAATGCATCTTGTTTATTGCTATTAAAGTCAAATGGCTCAGGTATAGTTTAGAGAAATAAAAGGTCTTAAAAATTATCATTTATACACAATCAAACGAGGAGGCATATATTCCCCACAGTCTTTTTTCTTGCATAAAATTATAACAAACAACCTCGATCGTCAACCTGAAAAGAAAATATATGAACCTACCCCCATATCAACATGCTGAATTCCGCTAATCATGAACCCATACAACTTTGAGGCTTTCATACCGACAGTACGTAACTGAGACCTTAACAGTACACAAGTGAAAGAAGTTACAAGTGCCAATATAGAAAGTTCAAGAAAATGGTCAAGTATCAACGCCAGTAAATTTTTGACTATTTAAAGCCAATGTATATAAAAGAATGCATCCAATAAAACCATCCAGAAAATGTAAGCCCGTAGCATGAATTCGTCACTTCATCAGCATTTAGTCTTGAAATGTGGACCTCAACGGCAAGTCATCATCAAATCTACCCTCCTCCTTCTTCATATGCTTATCGAAGCTCTGCGTCGAGATCTGCACCTTGTCAAACAACCGTCTATCCAGCACTGGCGCTGCAGGCGGCAGCTGGCCCTTGGAACGAGCCAGTTCCGCGTCCTTGGTGTAGTTGTGCAGCGCCAGACTCGACGCAATCTGGAAAGCGTTCCTGATCTGTCGACCGTTCCAGCAGCCCGTAGAACGCGCCAGGTCTTCGTAGTGCTTTGTGGCAAAGTCGAGAATCTCCTCGTCTTTAATCATCATCGTGGGCTCACCCGTCATCTTATGCCGCTCAGCCTCCATCACCTTGAGCTTGGCGATGTTGAGACGGAAGATTTCGGTCGTCTGAATCTTGTCAAGAGGCGGGTAGTACAGTGACAGGTGGATTCGAGACTTGAATGCCTCATCAATGGTGCCCACACGGTTAGTTGTCAAGAACAAAAGGCCGTTGTAGTACTCAAGCACACGGAGGAACACGGACACAAGAGCGTTTCGCCTCATGTCCTGCTTGGATCGCTGTGAGAGGAAGACGTCCGCCTCATCGAGCAGAAGCACACAATCCCACAGGTGGGCAAGACGGAAAACATTCTTCAGAGAGGATTCAACCTCGTGAGGAGACAGACCAAGATCACCGCAGGTAATCACGAACAGCGGCTTGCGATTCTCCATCGCCACAGCCTCTGCCGTTGCAGTCTTGCCTACACCAGGTACACCATGCAGCAGAACAACAAGACCACGGCCCTTGCCCTGAATCAGATCCTGTCCCGGCCCCTCGGTCGCAGCGTCGACATATCGCCGCTCAAGCTGCTTCTTCTGGAAATGAGACATGACCAAACTGCGAACCACATCCTTGTAGTCGCTATGAATCCGGAGGTTCTCAAACACACCGGGCTCTCGCCGGATCGGCTTGAGGACATTCAGGTCTATAGGCAAGAAGCGGCGCTCTCGCAGAGCATATGCGAACATTCGCTTGGGGAGCAGCACGAGATCTTCCTCGCGCAGCTTCAGGGCCTGCGCGTTTGCCTCGAGGTTTCGAGATCCCTTGAGCCGGTTGCGCAGGAAGGTGTCGACGCCGAGGTTGTCGCGGCGCTGGCGAGTTTCGATGCCATCGGCCTTTTGGATAATCTCCTTCTGCACATATGACCTGTTCTGGCGGATGCCGTCAAACCAATGCTGGATCGGCATCTCATCCTCCGCGACCTCGCACCGGCCAGCCTGATTAAGGGCCAACTGATGGAAATCCGGTCGCCAGTTGGGCATCTTCTGATACGCCTCGGTCAAGTCGACAATGACATCGCTCTCCACGAATTCTGGGTGACGCATCTTCTGGTAGTCCTCGTTCTCCAGGATCTCCTGCTCTGGATCATTGCGGCGCGAGGGCGGGTTCCTGGTCAGCGTCCACGCGTTGTGCTGCTGGTGACGGTCGTCCAGATAATGCAAAAACTTGCGACCCTGTTCCTTCAAGCCCTCGATGATTTCCTGGTGGTTGGGCTGGTAGCGCAGGGGATAGCATTGCAACGAGTCGATGGACCGTTCGCCAGAAAAGGCCTCAATCTCAAACTTGTTCTTGACAGCACCAAACGTCGACCCATCACGGTCGATGTAGTACGCCGAGATCCTAAACTTGGTTTCATCATCGACATCATCAAACTCATCAAAAAAGCCCCATCCGTTCTTGGGATAGGTTGTCTCAGGGCTGGGCACATGAACCTTGTAAATTCGCCATACTTCGTGGTACCGACCGCCAGCCTCGACAGCCGCCGGCATGTAGATGAGGTCGCCTACACGGAACAGCGACCACAAGTCATCAAACTTGACCTTCTCGGCAGTGTTTCCCTCGAAGCGATTGTAGAGGGGCATGATTTCCTCATCGATGAACTTGACATAGCATCGCATGTCTCTCAAAGCCTCGGGACTGTCCATAAGGCCGTCGAAATCCTCATTGGCATTCGAGTCCACCGATGCGAGAGACTCAGTATCGTCATCGTCATCGTCCTCATCACCCTCTCCATCAGACTTGGCATCAGTTTCAAGGCCATCTTTGCCCGGTGCCTCAACCATAACCTCAACCTCTTCGCTGCTTGATGTCTCCGCAGTGTCAGAGGCTTGCTCATCAATTCCTTCGTAATCGGCCCACTTCTCCTCCAAAGTAGCGAGAATCTCTCGCATCTTGGGCTGGAAGTACACCAAAGACTTGAATGGCCGCATGAATGTGCGAGGGGTGGATCTCGATTCTGTATCGTTCAAAAGCGATGTCAGGTGTCCCAGGATAGGCTGTGACTGCACACGAATGCGCTGGATCTCTGTATCAGACGAAAGCAGCTCATTCCTCTTTTCACGCCTCACTCGCTCAAGCGGATCCATCTTCTTGCGACGATCGGCATCAGGGTCGTGGAGGTTGTAAAACTTTTTGCGCGCTCTGGCCGTCTCCTCGCTACGACGTAGACCACGCTCACGCCTGATCTGACCCTGCAGTCCAGGGCCGGCCACGAGCACTTCAACAGCATAGTCGGGCTCATCCTCGCCCTGGAAGCGGTTCTTGAAGTTCTCAAAGTTAACCTTGCGGACCTCTGGGATCTTGGCGCGCCACTTGGCCGCGACTCGACGACGATCAGCGAGAATGCGCTTGCGGCGCTCTGCCTCTTCTCGGAGAGCAATAAAGTCTAGATCTTGTGGGCCGTAGGAGCGTAGAGGACGTTCAGCGCCAGAGACGCCATGAAATCGGCTGGGTCGCCCGGTGGTGGACTTTCTCCTGGTCTGCTTTGTGCGCGCCATTGTTGAGTTTGTCTGACTATTTGATTATGTCTAGACTGTGATGAGAATGCAGAATGGAAAGGATACAAGGATGGAGTGTGTGTATTGAATAAAAGAAAGGCTGTATGAGAGGCAGAAATGCTTTCATATTAATACAGTTTGTAACTTGTCGTGTAAACAGGAGTCTCCTCTCTGTGGGGCCGTGACTCACGCCGCAGCCAGGCAGCTGTGAGGCAACCCGGTGAGACGGCGGTCCGCAATCCATCGATCTGCAGGCATCCCGCATAGACTACTAGGCAACGGTCCAGTAATATCTCAGAATCAGCAAATGGCTTGAATTGTATGATGACTGGTACGACGCCAAATCTGGAGGCGCTGTTTGTTGTCTCGATGCTGACATCAAAAGCGGACTTGGGTATCGAGAGCCTAGAGGGCGCGTTCAGCTATTGGAGGAGTCTCGGCCAGTTGCATTTATTCAACGTGTGGCAGGGTACATATATGCAGTTGAGGGTACTCCTTATAGGCCGACCATTAACGCCAGGTACAATGGGAATATCATGAACCGTATTTTGAGGTGGTCTAGAATCCAGCTCTGCCCCAAGATCTGTATGCGTTATGCTGTAAGCAGGCTAAGCCCCTCAATGCCGGTGCTGCCTGGCGATGAGGGGGACTGAGACAAAATCTAAGGCACAGCCACACCAACCCCACGCCAATTGCCGGTCAGATTATAGCGGCACAGGCAGTGATTATGGGGACATGTTGGTGAAGTAAACAGTGGAAGACAAATATCAGTGCCTGATATGTTGACATGGCGTGGAACTTTTAAGCCGAACACGCTCAATGAAATCGTCAAGTAGGGATACAAAAAAGATGTGACATCAGATACGCAATCAAGACATAAAGGCCTGTGCTATCTTTTGTCATTTGCTTGACAATCTCGGAGTGCGTGTTCGGCTTAAACATTTCACCCATTAATTGGATATACTTGTATTCAGTGCCTTTCCTGATTATTCTTGCATCTAATGGCCCTCTTTGTTCCTTTCCGTGAGTCGTGTGTCTAGCGATGCCCACTATTTCTCTTTCTTACTGTTATGTTTGATGATTCCTCTTGCTTTACTTCTGTCAAAAATGATGTATTCTGAGCGTTTGAGAGGGGACTTAAAAGGTCACATCATTCAAACGTGCACAGCAACACACAGCATATTAGCATAAATGGTGTGAGATCCAGCATTCAACGCATTGTATTATATGCGGTTCATTTGTATTAAGCTAAAAAACAATATATATTAAAACATATCTTACAGCGACAAACAACCTCAAACCATTGTCGCTCCATTCACCAGAATCGTCTGCCCAGCAACCCAGGAGCTATCCTTGCTGCACAAAAAGTTGACCACATTTGCAATCTCTTCCGCCTCGCCCAGCCTATTAAATGGACTCAAGCCCTTGATGGCGTTAACCGCCGCTTCTGTCTTGCCGCGGTAGAAGAACTCTGTAGCAATTGGGCCGGGCGCAACAGCATTGACGGAGATTCCTTTGCTGGCGAGGCCCTTGGCCATGACCCGGGTCATTTGCTCGATTGAGCCCTTGGTTGCTGCGTAGAGGAGGTAGCTTGGTGTAACGGAAGAGAGATGGCAGACGCCAGTTGAGACAAAGAGAATCTTTGACCCAGGAGGCATATGAGAAATGGCTTTCTGCAACATTGTTAGCATTAGAGCTCGATTGTGAGCCAAGTCTCAGGGAAGCTTACCTGCGCCAAAAAGTATGGCCCCTTCACATTCAGCGCAAACATCCTCTCAAAGTCCTCCTCGGTCGTGTTCTCCACCTCCCTCATCAGCATCAGCCCCGCATTCGCCATGATGGTATCAATCCGCCCAAACTTGGCCACCGCGGCGTCCACCAGCCGCTCAATGTCCTCGATCTTGGACGCATCGGCCTGGACAGCCAATGCACGTTCTGTGCCCAGTGACTCGACCATGGCGTTTGCTGAGGCGGCGTCGGTGTTGTAGTTGATGACGACGCGGGCGCCTTCGCTGGCGAGACGTTGGGCGCAGGCCTTGCCGATGCCGTTGGAGGCGCCGGTGATGAGGATGACTTTATCTTGGAGAGACATTGTTGATGGGTGAAGAGATGTTGTTTACTGGGAAATTTGTAGTGGATTGTAGTTGAGATGATTGAAGTGCTGATGCTGATGAACTGAATCCATTGGCAAAGGCAGCCCACGACTCTTTATATCCTCCTCGACTCACGGCTCGTACTACCAAGGCCATTCAATAACTCCATCTCAGCCTTATCTCCAACGTCAGAGGCGCCATCATTTAGCCTCCCGGCGTTGACATCATACCATCAAACAGGCAAGGCCTCGGCTTTGCATCAAACCACAGCACATAATCCCGAGACCGTCCCGCGCTGGACAAAGAATCGCGCGCGAAATAATCCCGAAGGTGTGGGTCGATGAGATTTCCTAAATAGGCAATCTCGGTTCCGCTATCGTGGGTTTTTGCCGGAGCTCGTCTTACGCTTTTGGTGTTAGTGTCCATGGTGTTGAAACGGCGGCCGGAGATGTTGGTTCGGATGGAAGATTCCATGAGTTTTCTACTGGTTATATCGTTTGATTGAAGCATTGAGGTTGAATGGAAGGTCTTTGTAAGATCCTTTACCAAGGTATAATACTGTAGCGAAGGAGTTGGATGGTTTCAGTGGTGAGTACTAAAATGTGTGTGTAAAGCCAACTGACAGTAAGGATTATCAATCCCTTAAAGGTGTATTACACATCAAGAAATTGGCAGGACCGTAAGAGAGTTGATGCATAGGAAAATATAATTTTACAAACTGATTAATTATTCCGAGATTGATAATCCAGTATAGAATGGCTAGCGGGTTGGTTCAGGGCCAGTGTGCAAGTAGAATATTTATTGACAAGTATAGGTTAGCTAAAATTATGGTATCACTCCCAAGACTAAATATGATCAACGCTCAACTCCAACACAATGCCCTTACCCATCCATCATCGCAAGACTCAAGCAAACATAAAATGATCATCTACTGCGGATAGATGGAAAAGCTATCCAGTCTAAACGTGTCCGACCCACTGCCGCCATTTCCATTACACGTCACCGTCACCGAAAACTGCGTCGTGTAGTAGTACTTGGCCGCAAGGCTCAAGTTGCCATCGTTGCTGCTAAAAGGCTGCACGTTGTATGGCCCATAGGCGTTCCAGTTGGTGCCCGAAACGCCAATGTTGGTGTCGCCCTGAAGAGTTCGACCTCCCAGTGTGGCCCGGATGGTGCATGAACGCGTGGGGTTGGTGGTGCCGTAGACGCGACGGGCTTGGAAGTCGAGCTGGTAGGCGGTGCCTGGGCAGATGTGCACGTTCTGAGAGAGAGTTACGGAACCGCCGTTGGGGCCGTGGAGAATGTCTACAGCAGCATCTAAATGTTCTGAGCCGGTGGAGCCGCCATCAAAGACTCCGAGGGCGGCCGGCGACAGTGTTCCGTCACCGGTGGCCGAAACGGTCCATGCCTGACCAGAACCATATCCGAAACCACCGTTCTCGAATCCATCGACGGGGATGCAGTGATCAGGGTTATCAGGAACAGGCATACAAGTTCCCTGGTAGCAGTATCCTGACGCGCAGGCATTGCCGCACGAACCGCAGTTGCGCGGGTGTGTCTTAAAGTCCACGCACATGTTGCCGCAGCGGTTATCATCGCATGTGCAAGACCCCGTAGAGCAGTGCGTCTTGAAGGGACATGTGTTACCACAGCCGCCACAGTTGTTGTTATCGTTGCCGCCGGTGACTGTGCATGAACCACCGCAAAGGCTCTCGCTGAGGCCCTGGGGAGAGTTGGGACACACACACTCGCATCGATCGCTGTTGGAGCTGCGGAAAGCAATGAATCCAGGCAGGGAGCTGACAACGCCGGCATAAAAGTCAGCCATGCCAAAGCACGCAGGCGCAAGCCAAAAAGTCCAGCTGTCGAGGACATCCCAGCATTTGCCCCACATGCAGCCCAAGAAATCCAAGTTGCAGCCCTCCATGGTGCGAGAGCAATCGTCAAAGCAGAAATCATGCGCATTGCAGCAGGAGCCAAAGTTCCAGTTGGGAACAATGTTGGCCGTCGCGCCGGAGCCGCATCCGTTGGCCATCTGGGGACGAGCACCGGGCTTGGTCACGGCGATGACATCGCTGGGATAGGCGAAGCATCTTGGGTTGAGACCCTGTTCGGCCCAGGTACGTGCCTTGAGCTTTGAGGATGGCTTTGGCGGGATGGGGTTCTTCATTGACTTGGGGAGGGCGAGCATGCCTGCGATGGTGGGAGTGCCGGGGCTTGCATTGCTGCCGGAATCTGTGGCGACCCAGTTGTAAGTGGTGGTGCCTTGCTTCACAGTGAGGTGACCATTGCAGTCCACGCCAAATACGGTGGTGATGAGTCGGTTGCGAACAACACCATTCGTAGAGCCAGTGGTGAAGGACATGTCACCATTGGTGCCCATGGCAATGTACAACTTCGGGCTGCTGCCGGTGAGTACAATGTCATAGAGGCCAGCGGGGCCGCTTGATGGCTTCTCAAAGTGGTAGGTAGGCGGGTTGAAGGTGGAGGGATCGCTGTGAGCGTCTGCCTCTTCTTGAGTGGTGGGTGCGACAGGTGGTCCTGGAACGCCATTGCGGTTGACCATGTAGCCAACGGTTTGATCTAACAAGTACTATTCGAATGTTAGGAGAGTGTGCGACGAAAGGTGGCGACTGAAGACTTACAAACTCGTTATTGGCGACAGTAGGGTCGAGCATGCATGGTGACGGGGAGGGAACCGCACTCGAGATGGAAGACGGCGCCTGAGGCGCAAAGGTAGGCAATTCAACAGCCTCATAGTATGTGTAGGTAGAGGTCCAATCCAGAAACTCTGGTACGTGAACGGCTGCAGTGGGAACGTACGGCGGGCTGTTGGAAATGGTGACGGTGGAAGTGACCCAAACCGTTGATGCGAAAGTTGGCGTGGGCGCAGTGTCTGTGGGAATGGTGGCACCGGCGCACAAGCAGGCGCTGCTGTAGCGGACTGAGCCGGAGCATGCACTGGCGTAGGTCGGAATGGGCTTGGACGAGGTCGTAGTGTCACGCTTGGCGATCTCGGGCACTCCCTCGTCCCGCTTCTTGGCGGGTTTCACGCCAGCCGTGACGGTTGTGGTTGTTGTAGATGTCGCAATGATGGTGCTGAGCAAGTTAGTTTAATGCATACATGAATTGTAGATTTAGGGGATATGCAACCTACGTTGTCGCGGGTGTGACTGTCGTTCTCAGAAAACTCTTACAGTCCAACAGTCGAGCGTGGGATGTCGCAGGACCCAGACGGGAGATGGAAACGGCACGAAGACAATTGTCTGCATTGCAGCCAGTTCTTTCTTCAAGCTTTTCGGGAGCAGCTGCAGCACCTGTGAGGGCGCATGCCAGGACGGCGGTCCTCAGTGGAGGTCTCATCGCAATGACGAGCGTTGGAACAGGTGAAGGGTAGGCAGTGGTGAATAATTATTTCCCCTTTGTCTCTACAAGTGTAAGAGGATATGGTTGGATGAGGATGAGATGCAATCAATCGTTGTAGTCGCCCGCATCGCCATGTATATATACTCATCTCTTGCGTCGGACCCAAGCAACTAATCCGAACTCTAGAGGCCTTTGTTCACTTCTTTTTTGTTGAGACATGGCCCAGGCGTGATTGAAGCCATCGTGAAGAACACACAACCGATGCAGCTGGACCAGACTAGCGAAAGAGGCGACCATCTAGATGCAGTCGATATTCCGCATATCCTGGGGTCTGGAGTGCATATGCAACCCTTGACAGGCTAAATGAAGCATAAAGACAAAGTATTATTCAAGACTCCACCGCTCTATACCCGCGGAATCATGTCCAGCCAGCCACGTGGTGCCCAAATAAATCATCAAGACACTCCTAAATAGGAAATCGAGTCCGTTGAGAATGGGAGGTCTGGAGGTCCAACGACGGCCCAAAGCAGCCCTCTCCTGTCAACATTGTCTCAGGCCGGAAAACACGGCAGTGGCGTCTCTTCTTCCATCTCAGCCCGCGGCGTCCGTCGCTTTCGGATTGTCGGAGATGAGATTCCGGGGTAGAAAAGGAGCTTGGACTGATTTGGGCGTGGTTAAGCTTAATGCGACCAACGTGCGAGTTCTTTTTGGGCACCAGAATCAATGGTGACTTCTGCAGCTTCAGCATTTATTGGCTTGCTGCCGCTGTCAACTATTGATGGCGCTATTAGAATTCCAGCAAGATCCCTGACCCAACAGACAGATCCAGTGCACTCGAGCCCTTGTTTATGTCCATTGGGTGAGCTGTTGGGCAGATCTCTACTAATAATGGCGGTAGCATTCCCAAAGTAGACGACACAATGTGCGGAAAACTCGCTAATAAATATTGGGGGAAAAGAGACTGCGGGCTGTCCACCGTGCCAATGACAAACGGCTGTTCCTTCATAACACTTTCTTCCGACTTCAAACCTTTTGCAAAATGATTTCGGCTTATGCTGAGAACTAGATGAGCCAATCTCAACATCACAACTTTTATTCTTGAGCACTAGTAGTTGCTCCATGCCGATCTTGCTCCTATTGAATACAATCATTTGGGTAAAACAAAAAGTCTACGCTCATAGATCAGCGGTATTGCAAAGAGGAGTGAAGATACATTCTTACCAAGATGGCGGCCCCCCTAGTAGTGCTACTGGTTCGCCATCTTCGTTTCATGCCCGTTGAAATGAGTGTAAGCCGACAGTATTGCTACAAAATCGATACTTTCTCTTGTGTACCTTTCATTATTTCTTGCAGCCCCAGGTTCTTTTCACCATTTACTACTATTGACGCCTACTCAAGTGCATTAAGAGAGCGCTAAACTATTTTATTCACATCACTTCCCTCTCTTTGCTTTCTTTCCCCAAGTCATGTAGTGTTAACATTCGCGAAAGCCGCTAGGCTAAGACAATTGAGAAGTCCGATCCGACCCATACAAAAAGCACGCCCTTCTGAATGAATGATTTCGCAAGGAACAATGAAGAAATTAAATGTAGCTTTTTCATTCTTCCATCTTCAACTGCGTGAGAAGAGATCTGGCTGAAGAGTTCCTCCTAGCATGTGTTGACGTCTGACTTTCCTGTATTTACGAGCATTTCGACTATTATCTGGTGTCCGCGTAGAATAGCTAATGCTAGTGGTGTTTGGCCAGAACCGTTTTTCACATGAATGTCGATATCTTTTGTGTGGAGAAGCAGCTTGACCATGCTCAGCTTTCCATGCAGAATAGTTAAGGCTAATGGTGTTTGGCCAGAACCGTTTTTTACATTAACATTGATATCTTTTGTGTGAAGCAGCATCTCGACCATGCTCAGCTTTCCATACAGAATAGCTAATGCTAATGGTGTTTGGCCAGAACCATTTTTTACATTAACATCGATATCCTTTGTATGAAGCAGCATCTCGACTATGCTATGGTGCCCGTGCAGAATAGCTAATGTTAATGGTGTTTGGCCAGAGCCATTTTTTACATTAACATTGATATCCTTTGTATGAAGCAGTATCTTGACCATGCTATGGTGCCCGTGCAGAATAGCTAATGCTAATGGTGTTTGGCCAGAACCGTTTGTTACATTAACATCGATATCCTTTATATGAAGCAGCATCTCGACCATGCTATGGTGTCCGTCTAGAATAGCCAACGTCAATGGTGTTCGATTAAAGATGTCCTTTACATTGACATCGATATCTTCTGCTTGAAGAAGTATCTCCACTATATCAAGATGTCTATTCTGAACAGCACATAATAATGCCGTCTGGCCATCACCATCTTGCTGGTTGATGTTGACTTTGCCTGCATCAACGAGTATTTTGACGATCTCTTTTTGTCCAAACCTTGCAGCGTGAAATATCGCCGTCTCGTCAACGTGAGTCCCTATGTTAGGGTCACATTTGCCTTCTTCAAGCAGTAGCTTGACGACAGCCGCGTGCCCACGTTGGACAGCTAGTAGAAGCGCTGTCCTACCAGATGCATCCCTCTGGTTGACTCTGGGTTTCCTCCTTACTAATGGTAACTTGAGCCCCATAAAACGGACTGGAGCACCTTGGATTAATAGCCTCACAACCTGAGGGAACCCCTCGCCTGCAGCATAAGAAAGTGCTGACCGATAGATATTACCATCTTGAGCATCTATGTCAACAAGGTCCATTTGAAGTAGATGCTCCACAACGATTTTAATACCAAGCAAAGATGAAAGGATAAGAGGAGTATAACCTCTGAAAACTACATCTCCGTCCTCGGTCAATGCCCAATAGATTGAGGTCAATACTTCAAATCGCTTTGAGCCCATGTCAAAGATATTTAGTATCCTATCTCTCAGCTCATGTTGTGCATGAGTTGACAACTCCCGAAAATGAGTAGCCCAATTGATAGAGGAGTAATCAAGGAATAAGTGTTGCTGGCAATAACGCCTGGCCTCTGAAGGTTCACGCAGCCGAAAGAATCCTGGATCAGACTCTAGTTCGGAGAGTAGAAGGCGAAAGATACAGATCTCTGCGAGAATTTTATGGGACTGTTGCGGCACCAGTGAATTCTTCCATTGATTATTTCTTGAGACTCTCGCTGAAAGTTTCATTTCATTGGTTTGCACCAAGAATTCCCTTGCGGTTTGATGAAGTAGGTAGATCTTTGAGTCGATAACTGTCACAAAGAGCCCACATATATTGCGCATTTTATTCTGCAAGCGATCCTCCGGCTCACAGCTGATTTCAGCATATGATCCATGCTCTTTCCGAATAGCCAAACCCAAAGCCATCTCTCTTAACGTTAATGGCCGCGTCGCTCCTACAATTATATGTAATATCTTTCTCGCTTTTTCGGCATCGGTACTCTTGCATAATACCCTCTCATATGCCTCGTCAACTGTCTGCGGAAGACAAGAAGTAATCTTAATTATTTGCTGTCTGTTGATATCGACATCTTGTTCAACCAGATCCAGTGTAAGGTATATCCATAGATAGGTTCTATTAGGAACAGCTATGAGTCGTTCTAGTAAGAGCCTCTGTTCCTCTGGCGTAAGCATCTGGTGCACGCTGATCTCTTTGACTCGGTGTTGGATGAAAATATCGATTTCTGTGACAATCTTTGCCATCTCCTCCTCATTTTCTCCACTTAAATGAACCACTGACAGATTTGAAGTGCTGGAAGATAAGAGATCGCGGTGAATTTGGTCATAAGGTCGGCTTGTAATAAGAAACTTTAAATTGTAGTCAGTGCTCGAGTTGTAGAGATTGTTCAATGCGGTAGAAAGTTCAGACCTTCCTTCATCTTTGCATTCATCAAGTGCATCAAAGACACAGATGATTTCGCCTACATTTTCATCCTGAGTGGCCTTGATAAGGATATTCCAGAGCTCTCGAAATGACTTGAGAATATTTTCCCCGCCAATATCGAACTCGTCTAGAATTACTTCAGAAAGTAGATCACGCCTCTGAGTAAAGAGTTGACGCAATATGCAGCAGACAGCGCTGACCACGTCCTTCTGGTCCTCAAAATCGTCCTTGAAGAAAAAGTAGCACACTGTTCGCTTATCTGTGCTAAGAAGAACAGATTCAACGAGGTGCTTTACTAGAACTGACTTGCCACATCCAGGATCTGCCGAGACCCAGAGCGTCGTCGATGATTTGCTTTCTTGCCAATCCCGGAACTTTCTGTGGGACACAAACCACTCACATGTACCCGGGACGCGCGCTCTATTTCGATTTTTTCGGTCTTGATATGGCGAAGTATTGAGGTCTTCCAGGACCTTCGCTATCCTTTGAAGCCTCCTTTCTTTGGCCTTAGCCTCAGCCTCAGAATCTAGCGGGAACATTAGCATATGACTGAGCTAAGAACTTTCGCATATATAGCTGAGCTTAAAATAGCTATACGCTTCATATAGAAAGTTTACTCACTATTGAGAATGACGTTATTGGGGTTTTGAATGAAGTAAGATGTCCCACCGCCAAAGGAGTTCCCGACCTGCACCTTTGAGTTACCATCAATGTGCAGATTGCCAGCGTCAGTAGAAGCATCCATATCGAAGAGAGCGACTGTAATAATGTCATAAAAACGGAACCTTTTGTAGCGAAAAATTCAGCATAGGTAGAAAACCTTGGTAGGTGTGTGTTATCTCCCACTTCTGTCCACCTGGGCGGTCACTCTGTTGGGCAGCTCTCATGGTCAGCCTCACTTTAGCGCCCAAACTCGTTATTTGCAATCGCCACCAACGAGGAATATCCCCGTTACGTAATATATTAAGCCAGTTAACGGCTTGGTGTGCCTTTCGCTGATATTTCATACGCTCATTCATTTCAACGCCGCGAATACTGCAGCGAGTCAAATTATTCAGGCTCCGAATTGGCAGGTTGACCATGCTGCCTTTTAAGTGCAACACCATATCAACGGAGAACCGAGTTTATAGAATTTCATCATCACCTTCCAAATGCCTTCAGCAGCAATTAATGATTATTCTCAGCTAACTCTTCCCTGCGATCTGCTGTTTAATGATACAGGCTTCATAACATAGGGCATTTATCACGCAATATGCGGTATATTAGATGAGTGGACTCCACCCCAATTTTCTATGCGCGCAGGAAACAAAATACTGTTGATTATTTCTGAATGAATGGGCTAGCTGAAACGGTATGTAGTCCAGCTGTGATAATATCCTGTCGACCAAGGGTCTTCTGACCATGTTCTTGCTGATCGCAATGGTCAAGATGTAGTGGCTGACGGCTTTTCTAACGGTGGTGCTGCCTAAACATGTAGATAGAGGTATCACAAAGAATATTCTGATCATATATGAGCCTTTATATATCCGGTAGGTCGATATGGCCTCCATGGTACTTCCCCATATGCGCGTAGACAGCATTACCATTCGAAAAGATCATCAAGCACACCCAGCATATATGAGTCCTACAGGCCACGCACGTCATGTGATTGCATCCCGAAATCTTCTCAAGAGGAGTTTTACACTTTGGACAATCCTTGATACCCAGCTCTTTCTTCAGCTTCAAAAACGCTTCATGCCCTCCCGACTTGAGGTCCTGGTGTTCCGCACACGACATGCCAATGTGTGGTTCGTGGCATGCGGAGCAGGTAGGCCTGAGGCAGTTGGAGCAGTTCTGTGTTCTCGCGCTTGATGTGACCCTGTAGATGTAGTCGCAGTCCGGGGTGGGACAGTAACGAAATTCGTTGGGATGGCGCTTGATGTAGAACGAGAAGGATCGTTCAAGAGTATCCTCGAGCGCAGCTGAGGAGAGGTGCTCCTGTAGATCCTCGACCCCTATGGCGCTCTTACAATTGCCTAGATCACCGTGACATAGAACAGCAAATTCCGTGGCTGTCGTGTCTCCCACATTACAGCTACTTTCGAAACATTCCAAACAGTAGGTATGGCCACACTTAGTCTTGATGGGAGTGTCAGCTTCGGTCCAACAAACGGAACATTCCTGTGCCGTCTCGTCCAATTCGAGCTTCTCAACTGGCTCTGTGACTTTTTCTCCGCCTTCCACGATGGCCAATGCAAGATCATAGTCTTCCAGTGGACCAGAAATAATTATTTTCTTAGGCGTAGAGATGATGTCAAACGACGCCCTTTCAGGCCCAAGCCGGGCAACAATCTTTTTAAAGCCCCCATGGCAAGCCCAGAAGAACTTGTGAGGTTCAAGCTCAATAGCTCGGGCAGAGGTTGCCAGCGATTCGGTGCGTATCAGACCAGCCAGCCGATGTTGCGCATCTTCGCAGCGGCGCTGAGCTCCAAAAAGACGTAGTTGGGATTTGACCTTGTCCCGAAGGACAATTACAGAAAGCTCTGTCTCCAGCTTCTTTATCGCTTGGTAAAGCTTGCCGTTGGCTTTCAACGACGAGTCCCAGAGGATGACATTGTCTTCCGTCGCGACAACACCAGCAAGTATAGAGTCAAGCTCAGTCTTGGCAACGGCAACATTTTCTGCCGATTCACCTTCAATCTTCAAGACTCTGAACCTTCGTAGAGGATCTGTGCTTGGATACGCCCGAAAGGAAATGTTTTTGTCTTTCCAAGCTTTCTGCTGGGCAAGGATTCTGGGCTGGACAGCATCGTAAATATTGCTCCCAACTTTGAACTTGGCCGAGTACACAATCTGTACAGTTAGCCGCGCCTTGCGATGGAATGAGAGCTCTTTTTTGTCGAGCTCCATCGCTGCTCGCCGAGCGTCAGACTCGTCCAAGAAGCGCGCAGTCGCCTTCACTCGCCTGGCGTTCGTCTCCAATGTGACTTCCCAGTACTCCAAAGGTCCAATACTTGTCAGAAGTGAGCGCACCACCGCTGAGGCCTCTTCGGCATCAGTTGAGTATGTTGGGTCCCCTATTTCTACATGATTGGGTTTGTTACTCTGCTGTGTGATAGCTTGTAAAATGTCGCGTCTCTGGGCGGTAGCTGGAACCTCAGTCAACCTGACTGTCCAAGCAGCACTGTTCCTAAAAGCCGTTCGCGTAAAAAGGGCAGACTCAGCTTTAGTATCCAGTGCTGCGGTGACTTTCTGGCCCAAAACTTGATATATCCCCTTCGAGAACATTTCGCTCACCTTCTGGGCAACATGCCTGCTGCCAAAGTTCAACCAGACAATCTTGACTGCCTTATGCCAAGAGACGTGAACTTTCTTACAGTCAACACGTCGAGCGTTATGACCAGAGGGCATAGGTGCAGCGATGGGTGTTGCATGTATCTTCGCACCCCTCCATGTGCAGCCAGGTTGAACTAGGGCACAGAGTCTTTTCGAAAACGTGGGATCGTCCGATCTTACGGTTGCTCCGTAACTTCCTTCTATATGTAGTATGTAAATGTCGTCGATGCTGACGTCGAATCCTTTTTCCGCGAGCATCTCTCGAACGGATTGCTCCGAGGTGTTTGGCTGTAATCCACTGATGCGAACAGCAGAAAAGTCACTGGGCAAACGGATCTTAGAAACGCGAGCACCTGCATCGAACTGGACGAATGCACCGCCAATAGTTCTTGTGAAATCGTCCTTCTTGGCTTGATCCTGCAACGGTTTACGTCAATATATACATCTTCAATCAATCCACACAATGAACTGACCTCCAATGGTTCATTGACCGCGGTCTGAACGACCATTTCTTCCTCGGGGTGCAAATACAAACATCTTTCTCCATAAATGCAGTTCCCGGCCCGGAAGAATCTGCAAGTCGGCTTTGCAGCTCCAGGGCTCGCAGTGGGCGTGTCGTTTACCACAACCTTTTCGAGCTGTCCACCCCACTATAGTAAGCAAACGATCTCGCGACGGAGTTTGAGCCCCATTACCTCTCGGAAGACTGGAACGGAATGATTCGGTAGTTTGATATTGTGCGAAAAGGGACATGAACTCCCTTTGGTACAGGACCCCATCTGGAAAAAGCGGCAAGGCGTGGTTGCTCTCCAGTCCCCAGCGGAGTGGTGGTGCCCGTCTCTCAACGGGACGAAAGGGCTGGTTTTGGCATTCATGGTTATCAAGAGCGGTTGGTGAGCCTAGACGCAGCGGGTATATCGATCTTGCTGGTACTCAGAACCGGTTCCCTGGACAAATACGCAAGATTTGGTGTTGTGATTGAGAAATTATTGCAGATGGCCAGCATTTTGGTTGCCTCGTCCTCTAGAGTATGAGTGCGTGGTAATACGGCTCGCACTGTACAAGCCACATACGATCTCATGTATCTACACGTCTATTACCATGAACGAGTATCCCCAGGCTCCATCATAACATACATTTCACTTTTTACGGTAATATATTGCAACATAAATTTAAAAGCATACATACCCAACATGCAACAAAACAAGCCAGGCTTTCAAAGTAAGAATATATCTTCTTGATCTAATAGCTACTGAGCTGCCATCACTTATACCTGCGGTGCTGTAAGAGGTGTGCAGAGAGGCACAAGTTACTAGGGTGAAGCAAATAGGTATGCAGATGAATACACAGTAACCCCATTAATGTAAACTAGGATTTCGGTTGCCTTCGCGAAAGCAAATCACAGCGACAGAGTGGGACTTGATGGCTGTATGCTCAAGGCAGTCTAAGTGGATGAAGACGTTGAAGCGGCGTTCTAAAGCCCACAGCCACTCTCTTCATTTTCCCCTCTTCTTTGTGGCTGTATCGCAGAAGCTTCACGAATGACTGCGGAAGCATTCCGTAATATTTTGTGAGTCCTAAGCTCTAAATTATGGATTCACAGAGCAATTACCAGCTGTGCTTGTTTGTTTACTTCTCCCCATGGCCTCTGACGCTTCCTCAGTAGCTAAGTATCTGGAAATATTTGTATATACGAATTGACGGATGGAATGATAGTGCGCTCAAAGACAGTCCAAATCCATTCTAATCAAAGCTTTGTAAATTCCGCTGTCAACATGGGTGATCTGCCAAGGCTTACATGAAGGGTCTGTCCAGCGGGCAGAGGGGCAAACAAAAGACAAGGCTCTTACCAAGAGGGCTATGATACCTCTTAGTATAACTAAATACCCTTGGCACGGGAGTCCTCAGTCAGGCTATGCAAATCGAATTCTTCGTATTCGGTGTCCGTCAAACATTTTTTTCTATTCAAGAGGAGCACTTACTGAAGCAATATCGAAAACTCATTTGCGCTGTAAGCTGGGTCATTACGGGAGTTCTGCCTATAATACAAGCTTACTTCCGAGTCAAGTCATCATATTGACGTCGGGTCGCATGCATAGTTTCATTCTACCATCTGCTACTATCGTGCATCTAGAACTTGGTGAGATTTTCAAAGCGCGTACTCCTTCTGGAAAATGGTCTTTTACATGGACGATCTTGAAATATTCGTGTCGTTTATGCAAGTAGCCTGTCGACGATTTGATCCCTCTGTCCAGGGAATCGGTAGTTTCAAGCAACATAGACATTAGGCAGTCCATCACTCCTTGGATGTTAAAATACCCTGAATAATCCGGTTACTAGCTGAGCTTCTAGAAAATTAATAGATGATACGGCTTCCTTTGCGACGGCACCAATAGCCTTATTTTTTTTTAAATAAGGAACATTCACCTTAACTAATTTGCTGTTAATTGATTACTATGATAAAAGGTCCCGGGTAGGGTCATGTGCTGGCGCCGGAAGTTTGACACAAAACAAGAGTAGATCCTGTATTAGGCGCATTAAACACGGACAAGATCAACGCCGTAGAGACCGAATACTCTCAACCTCGAGGCATGCTGGCGGATCTTTATCAAGACCTGGATCCCATAATTCGGCTTTTCGGTCAAATACGAATCGAACACTGCCCCTCCCCTCTAACCCCCACGCCCGTAGAATCCTACTCATGTAAAACATAAATGTACGAGGCCCCCAGCCTCATTTCCCTGAAGGATGTTCCTCTGCACATTCTACCTTCATGAACGCGCTCAATCACCTATCCAGTCATGAAGCCCTTCTCTCCTGCGTCTCTGGCCACGGTCGTGTTGGCCGTGTACAGCGCAGCAGCCACAGCGAACCCCTCTGTTGTTGATTCAAAGCATAATGTCACGTACCGCGGCATCCATCGCAATGGCATCGAAGTCTTCCTCAACATCCCCTATGGCCAAGACACGGGCGGCGAGAACCGCTTTAAACCACCGCGGGCATATGACCCAAAGCGTGGAAGCACTATCCATGCGGATTCATTTGGACTGGCCTGTCCTCAGGATGGGAAGGACGTGGCTACAATTTCAGAGGATTGTCTCAATCTAAACATCGCGAGACCGAGCCAAACCTCTCCTCAAGGCCGTCTTCCTGTCATGGTGTTTATGTATGGTGGAGGATTCTGGGCTGGCTCCAACGCTGATCCCAGCACCGACGGCTTGGTTCTTGAATCCGTCCAAAATGGTCTGCCTGTTATCTATGTGGCCATAAATTATCGTCTCGGAGGTGAGCTGAACTTCTCTCTCTTGGCAAGTGGATACCTTTGTAATATGACTAATGGAAATGACAGTCTTTGGATTCGCACAATCTCAAGCTCTCAAGTCCGAGGGCTCGGAGAATGCTGGCATACGAGATCAGCGGCTAGCTCTTGAGTGGGTTCGCGACAACATCGGCCAATTTGGCGGCGACCCAGATCGTGTCACCATTTTCGGTCAATCCTCTGGAGGTGAGTTTCTAGCTTACTATTCGACTTGTTCAGGTATCACTAACGCTTGATCAGGGCTTGGAGCTGGAATCCAGATCATGGCGTATGGCGGCACCAAGCCAGTCCCATTTCATCAAGCGATTTGCGAGAGTCAGGCCTTGGAGCCGGGAATCACAGGCAACTTCACTAGCGATGCCATGCAGGCCGTCGTAGACCATCTGAAATGCGAAAAGTCCAACTGGCAGTCCCCAGAAACCGTCGACTGCCTCCGAGATCAAGACATGAAGTCACTGTTAAGCGCGTCAATAGCGACTTATAACGGCAATGCCAACTTTGGCGATATTTGGCTTCCAGTTGTCGACGGCGATTTCCTTCCTGCGGCCCCCTCACAGCTTATCAAGGAAGGCCGATTTGCTAACGTGACGACGACTATGGGCTGGTGTCAGGATGATATGGAAGCCTTTGTTGATCCCAAGATCAAGACCGCCGCGGACACACGGAAATCCATCGAGGATTATGTCCCATCTGTGAGTAGTGGGAACATGGACAAGCTCCTCTCTCTTTACCCGTCATCAGAATTCCACACCAACGAGGCAGCAGGATTCTCAGGTGAGTTTTACCGTACCGCGAGAATTTTTCGAGATATTCTCATGGTCTGCCAGCCTATATACTATGCTCAGCATATTAGTGCGGCAGGCAATTCTGTGTATTTGTATGATTGGAATCAGACTATTCGTAACACCCCAGGGCGCGGTCCAGAGCATGGATCTGAGCTCCCATACGTCTTTGGCAAAGTCAATTCTTCATCCCCAATTTCAGACTATAAGCTCATGCAGAGAGCCTCAAGGAGCTGGTCGACGTTTGCCAGCACGGGAGCCTTCAGTTTGGACGGACACGATACTTTTAAGCATTTCACAGAGGCATTCGGCATTGAAGATAATATCGGCATATTTGTTGCCGGCGGCCCGACTGAGGGTATGTCATTGATCGACGGCCCCGGGGCAACTGATGCTGTAAGCGCACAGAAGCTGAGAAAGAGATGCGACTTCATCAACTCTCCAAGTATGGTCGAGCAACTCAGATACTAGACTTGAGCCAGGAAGCCACTTGACCAGATATATAATCAGTGTAACTGTTGTTTTGTGTGCATCGCTCGCACGCACGCACGCAAACAAGATTCCAACTAAAAGGGAGGTCATAGTAATCACGTTTATAATAAAAGTCAAGTCCAATTCTGAATAAGATCATCTTTGCACTTTAAGTGTTGCTCAACTATGGACAAGACATTTGGCGTGCCGTTTATGTCACCTCTTAACTGGTAATCGGTGTGTTTGGTGAGAAGCTCAAAGTTCAGACAATATCAACCACAAGACCAGAAAAACTCCATTCGGTTGCGAGCTGTCCGATAAGCAGTTACATCTCAAAGTATGTATACACATATACTAGGGGCATATATTTAACTCTCATACAGCGATATGATGATATGGTAAGTATAGGATATCATCTCTGGGTATTGGACAGTAATGGTATGCAGTGCAGTATTTTACCACCCTCCAGCATACGCAGAGTCGCTCATACCGCGTAAAGGCAATCGGGGAACTTGGAAATCTGATGATACATCTCTTTACATTCAGAATATCCTTGTCATCAATGCCGTCCGTCCGGTTTGGCAAGTCTCTCAGCCGGGCCTTAATCACCCACAACTTCCGCAAGTTACAAAAATAGCTGACCCTTGTTTGACGTAAAGGGCACATCATTGGCTGCATTGGCAACTAGACGACTCTTCCTTTTCGCCAGAGTATCTAAGCATCCAACTAAACAGAGCATCATTTCGGATTGGGGGACTCTGGGTGGAAAGGAACGTATGAGGAAGCATCGGATAGCTGCCGGTGCCATCAATCGGGGAGTCCGAAATGAGATTACGCCTTACCCGTGCAAACAATATTTGCAGTCTCGGAACAAACGATTTAAACAGCCTGTGTTGAAGTACAACCACTTGATGTAGCCGTATTCTTGGATAATCAGAGCAAGTAAGTGCTGGCGTAATTCACCTTACTTTACTACACCCGTAAACCGATTGGCCGGGAGTGGAGGCTGCTGCGCAAACGGGGTGCATGGCAAACTACAATTCCGTTTACATGCACTGAGGCAAGCGTTGATGGCCAATTAAAGCTTAGAATTCATGCACTGAAAACATTCTAAGCAAATGACGATGTTAGCCAGACGTTCTGGAGCTCTGACGGCCGCTCTTCTCCCCGTAAAACCTCCGTGATACGGGAGTGACAGCGGAAACATTCGGTGATGTTGCGTCAGTTCTACAAGTCGGCTTTACATCATTAATTCACAAAAAGCAATTCCTGGCCCACTCTTACTTGTACTTCCTCACGGCTGCTCTGACGTTTGTCCAGTAACTGAATCCCGGGCAGGCTTGCGTAGACCAAGGTATGGATGAGATGATACTGCTTTCAGAGGCATTTTTCATCGTTTCTTCTTATTCAAGTTGGCCGGATTCCGCAGGTGAATGATTGCTTCGGCAACTGGCATAAACGTGGCTGTCGACATGGGTTACTCATCAATAGTTACATCAAGGGTCCAATTTCCGTTCAAGGCAGGGGGGCAAACGAAAGACTCTCATCATTTCGGTGTGATTCTCATCAATAAAACTCAACTCCCTTGCTCTGTGGTCCTTGGACAAACCTCTCGAGTCGAGTCCTTCTTTCTCGAGGTTCGTCATGCCATTATAACCAAACTCAAGCTCCCATGCACATCAACAATCCCCACGGCTCCCAGGAGTCCTGGCTCATTTTGGTGTATCAACATGTTCCAAGACGAGCTCGTTGACTTATTTTCTAGCCTTTTAGTCCATGTGAGTAACATGCTGATTTGACCTTTATGACCATATATTAACTAATTTTACGTTCAGCTTTATGACATTGACGAGAGCAACCACATATGCCTATTTCTCCACATCGATCACAACCGTAAAACAACACCTCAACACGTAAGTCACGTTATTACCCTATATATTATTTTCTCCTCGTCGAAACTGATATACAGACGGATATATTTGACGTCAGTTATGGCTGTGTATCATTCCATTCACTTTAATCATCTTCCCATTGCTCACTTCTCAATGCGCCTCTTCCAGTATCCCCAACAGGTGGAGTTACACCTGCCGAGATTCACAAAGAAGGTAGAACTTTCCAGGACGCCAACGACCAAGAACGCGATGTGCATTGTCTTTGAGTGAGGGAGGATGCAGGACCGCGCATTGAATCCCGCAGCATTGGCTCTTTTACCTATGCAGCATATTCGCCCATCCGACGATTTAAGGTAATTCACTTTGTGATTTAATTCTCACAGGTGAATCCTTGGCTTGTGATCATCATTTATATAAGCTCAAGCAAAAAAAAAAAAAACTATAAGTAGTGATGGCGGATAGCATCTTCATCCTCCTCATCCCTAAAAACGATTTGTGATCATCTTTCGGCAGTCAAGGATCCAAAACGAAACACTGTCCACCTCGCCGAGCCCCCGATTCCTACCTGATACAACACTTCTCTTCCTTGTGCAAACCTCTTCCGAAGAAACAAGTATCACCATTTCTCGTCATGGATTGCCTTCAAGGGTCCCCCCAATCTCCCTTGCAGTGAGTATGGCCCAAATCTGGATGGAGTGTATTTCTTAACTCTTCTCCGTAGCATAATATTGATACCAGCCATCGAGGTGGATGGGAACTCCGGTTGGTCAGATCAGACAATATTAGGAAATCTTCATCGACTGTTGATGGACATTGCTCCTGATGCCGCGCTTTGGAAACATACCTGCACTCGCAACCAAAAACAATCGCTCGCTGAGAACTTACTAGAAGAGTCTGGTAAGTTGGCAGATGCATTAGAGGGTTACTTTTATGGGCTAGATGTAAGTTATCAGTCCCACTTTAAGGGGGCGAGGATTGGCAAAGCTCAATTTTGCACTTTGCCGCAGGACAAGCATCTTTCGACTCCGATTGTCTTTATCTGCCACGGTACTGGCGGACTTCAGTTAAAAAAGGTAGGTCTGATTCGAACCTACACTTGATAAGCATCATTTCATGATACATAATGTCGAAAGGCACTGCAGGATGACAGATATCGCTCTGACCTTGATGTTGTAAAGGGGCTGGTTTTTCTTGGATCTCCTCACTTCTCAGGAACCAAATCTCCGGTTGCTGCTCTTCAAGAGGCGAAGTCGGTATTTGAGCTTTTGTCCCACTTGGGCGGAGGAGCATCGATTCCAAAAAAGCCATCAGAAGATCACCTCAAGTCCCTGGTCAACATTTGCAGGTGTTTTGAACGGGGAAAGCCAGGATTTCACGTGGTCTCTGTCTATGAAACCAAAGCGACGCCTATAGGGTGGTTAAGGAAAGCCCATGTGGTAAGTTCTATGAAATCCCGCCGTTTCTTAGACTTGAATATCCCCAGCTAATATCTAAATCTTCCAAGATTGTTCCCGAATCAACCTTCGCTTTGGGTTTCGAGCAAGAAATTGAGGTCGGGTCCCAGTCCGCGTTCAACCACTACGATATCTGCGATGTTGGGGTAGAAGGTGAACTGTACAACAGCGTTCACAGTACGGTCTCCCAAATTATGAAGAAGATTGAACAGAAGCAGGGGGCGTTGGACGTGTGAGCATCTCCTCATTTGACCTTTTTTGAGTGATTACAATGAGAAGAGCAGCAACGAAAATGGCGGCTTTGAGCGGGTGGCGTTACGGCAAGCCGCCTGCGGACTTTGTGCTACTTAACGGAGTTTGGATTAGACGGGAAGATGTCTGTTTGGGGGGGTCTTTGGTAGCTTCCGATATATTACTGCCTATGCGACCGATATGCGAAATATTCGGGCACGGGTGAGATTACAGGAAGATTGATCTATTGCCAGGGCCATGCAGTGATTGCTTTCACTTGCTCAAACAATATCAGACGGCCCCTGTGGCGTTCATGATAGAACAATGAGAACACCCCTTGGTCCGAGAGTTGGACTTGATGAGAAATGAATGGGTTTCCTTCTTTGTGAACACATACATGAACATGGATGGAGTTTCATACCATACACGTTTGCAAAGGGCCGGCCTCTCTTCTCTTTTGTTTGTCGTCTTTCAGTCCCCTCAGCCAACAACGGGATTTCACACGGCCAGCTTTGCCAGCCCCACCCAAATTTCGGGGCCAGGTCTGTTAGCATATTCAGGGTTTTGTCATCCTCTGACTGTCGACAAGGCAAGGAAGAGTTTTATATAAACTTATCGCTGTCCCATCTTTCGAAACGGCATAGCAGATGCTGATGTCGCCAGCCAGCCAAGATGCATAGACTGTGTAAGTTTTACTCCATACCTTTGCATCATCAGTGGTGCGCCATTCTGACCAACGTCAAGTTCGAAGCCAATTCAGGAAATGTCCTGCAGACACTGAGCTGGGCGTTGTCCAAATGAAGCCGTCCACCGCTCGCCGTCCACCTACAGGCAAGGCGGAGAATAAGCATGTTGACTCAGCCCCACGAACGACCCTCCACCAACGCAAGGCAATCAGGGAATCAGCAAGTATATTTGCTTTACGTTTAGTCGAAACAAATTTGGATCTGCCGGAAAACTCACCTCTCCGTCTGGCCTATATTGCGGGACATGAGAATCCCGAGCCCCGTTTCCGGCAACACAACGCACAATTGTTAAAACAGTTGGACGATATACAGCCTTTCATCAGAGACAGGAGCTATATCATGTTTCTCCAAGGTTTCCTTTCGGAATATTGGATTAAGAAGCTCAAATCCCAGTTCGGTGTGCCGGCCGAGTTTTTTGATCGCCATCTAGACTTCCGATCATCAACCGACCCTCCGAGGACTTTTCTATATCCAAAGTTTCCGTCCCTGTCATGGCACAATCTTGAGTTGCCAATCATGACTATTGGTTCAATTGGTGATGAGGATCCGTGCCTTGATTTTGGTATGATTCAAGCATGGACTGCGGCAGGAACTGAGGCTTTGCGTTCCCGCAATCAAGAGTTCATGAAGCGGTCGTCATCAACCCGGCATCCGCAGGAGAATATAGTGCGGGGCTATCATGTCTTTGACAATAAAACCTTTGCCATTGAACAGCGGATCTCCCTATATACCCAGGTGCTTGAAGGGTCACAGACGAAGGCAGTGTCGGCCGAAGAAGAGGTAAGTTTAAACATCCACAGCCCGGTATCTCAATCGCGAGCAATCTGACACTGAGCGGTCTGATCAGAAACAGGAAAGACAAAGCGATAGATCGCAGACCAAGAACTTCAAATGTACGTTGTGATATCCTCTTCAGTTGTATGGCAATTTTGATCATGACCATTTATCCATAGGTGTGGTCTGGAGTGACTGTGGCATAGAATGGACGAGAGATACGAATGACGCTGTCGTGGAGCCTCTTTCTAATACTTGGGCCCGACATCACAAACAATTCAGGCTTCTTCCCATCATTTACGCGAACCGAACAAGCGACGACTGCATCTCTCTAGGCAACCTATCTATCAAACAAGAGTCTTCACCGTCTCGGAGTGAGGAAGAGAGGGACACTTTGCACGCCTTTAGTGACACTTTGCAATTCGCGGCCACGTCTCAACTCATGTTTCTCAACATGGTCGACAGTAAGCTCGACTTTTATGCGTCACTCGATGCCGGGAAGAATGACGACGTTCTTCAGCAACTCGAAAAGATTGAAGTTGTTCTTTATCGCCAAACACGAAATATGAAGCATGTGCGTACGAATTTGAAGGACATGGCGGAAGGCTATGATGGCATTACTGGGATTCAGCAAGCCGCGGGAAAGGCGAAGGGGGACTTTGAGTACCTTGAAAATCTTTCAGAAACAGTGCATTCCCGGGTCAAGAATACCATAGCCGTGCTCCATTCAACTATCTCGATGAGGATGGCTCAAGAAAGCAAGGCACAGAGCAATCGAGTCGAGCAACTAACCTGGGCGACTATTCTGTCCATTCCTCTGACCGTTAGCACAGGAATATTTGGTATGAACATCGACCTCATTACTGCACGAGGCGTGCATTGGGTATGGTGGCTCGTATCGACCATTATTGTGGCAGTCCTAGTTTGGACATTTTGTAATCTCATTCAGCGTCGCCACGTCATTCTCTCTGTCCTATCGAGGGGCTGGAAGGCTAGAAAGGAGTAAACAATGAGTAAGGATACAAGGAGAGTTACTGAAGATGGAATAATGGTGAATAGGTATCTCTCTACCCGGCAGTAAAATTCAAGAGGCGGACAGTGACAGTGTACAAAGGAGGCGATGGGTGTATTTTTATTTTATTTATTTTTATTTCCTCATCAGAACCCCTGATTCATATAAATGTTTTATAGTATTGCAAACGCAGCGTACAAGTAGTGCCGCTTGTTGACACAATTGCGGTTACAATGAAGGCCTTGAGGAGTTGAGGTTCTCTCGTCAAGCTCATGAGAGGTGGACCATTATTAGGTCGAGTTGAGTACAGTCACGCTTCTAGTCATGTGATGTATCTCATCAAGTGTAGGTACCAGTACGCTATCTCTCGCGGCAGACTGATAGGTTATGTTTGTATTAGTACCATCCCCTTACTCAATAACTCAATACTATCGATTGATACCCCACGGCTGGGCACGGTCCACCATTGTGGCCAGCAGCCAGCTTGGAGCTGCTTTTTTCCTTGAGCACTCCATGGAACCAAACATTCAACAGGCCACCAGAGGTATACATACATACCTCCGACTCGTGAGACTTCAACCCAACAGTCATCAGAGACGGCACTGGCGGAGTCATATCCAAGAGCATTCTCCAGTCAGGCAGCCAAATCTTTGGCATCTCTAGAAAAGGAAGAATAACGATACGACCAAGGGACTCGACGAAACGTCCTCCTCAGTCAAAATGGCGACCAACAAGCTCGGCAAGATGGTGAGTTTCTCCTCTTTCCTGCCCTTTGACTGTCAGCTAAAGGCATTGGCATTGGAAATATAGGCTAACAAATACCCTTCCTAGGCCGGTTATGTACGCAAACCACCTTGCCCTTGACATGTTCTTCCATCCGCGGTCAACGACTGATGCTTGCCTCCTCTAGATAAACTACCGCATGCGCATCACCCTTCAGGACTCGCGACAGCTCGTCGGGCAACTTCTAGCCTACGATCGACACATGAACCTCGTCTTGGCCGATACTGAAGAGTTCCGTCGACTCAAGCGGAAACAGAACAAGCCAGCAGCACCCGGTGGATCTTCAACCGCTCAGACCTTGGTTCAGGAAGAGAAACGTACCCTTGGCCTAATAATCGTTCGCGGCGCACACATTATATCTCTCTCTGTCGAGTCACCCCCTCCAGCAGACCCCAGCACTCGTCTTGGCAAAACAACTGGGGCTGGTATAGCTTCCACGCTTCAGGCTGGACCTGGAGTCGCCCGACCCGCGGGACGAGGTGCTGCTGCTCCCATCTCACTTGCCGGACCCGCAGCAGGTGTAGGAGGAGCCCCTCCCGCGCCATTTCCTGGGTTCCCCGGCGCACCTGGCTTTCCAGGCAGAGGCGGCGGTCGTAAGTTGCATCTTTTTTTTTTCCAGTTACATCCATCATACTAACAATTGTCTGGCAGCTCCCCCTCCAGGTTTCCCCGGTGCATTCCCTCCCGCAGGCTTCCAAGGCGGCAACGCGCCAGGGTTCCCTGGTGCTCCAGGATTTCCTCCTGGTGGGGCACCTCCTGGGTTTAATCCTCCTCCTCGACGGTAGAGATTCCGAGACTGTTCGATTCCATGATACCCAAACGCATAACCGTCGTTACAAGAACCTTGAAGAAAACGCAAGATGATATATGGGCCATCAAGGGAATTGTTGAGATGCAAACTGCTACTAGGAGGAGATTTACAATGCAACGCATAGCGCTTAGGAATGGGCTTTTTGCATTTGACTTGGAGTGAATATGCTCACGGATTTTGGCGGCTCCTCAATACAACCTGTCTATGCAGTTATGTGGAGAGACTGAGACTGAGAGGACTCTTATCCCGAATTACGTGCCGTTCACAATCGTGATTCTTGGTGAATTCCAGTCGCTCATGCATTTCAGCTCAACGGATGTCTCAGTCAGTAAAGACAAAAATCTATATTTATTACACAGATTGATAAGAAACTCTCAAGTTGAGTTCTATGCCACGCCTCTTTTGACGTTGGAACCCCTTCCTGTGTGTCGCCGTGCCATTTTGTCCATACTATATTGTCAATGATATTTTTCCAGATGACGCTTGTACGTAATCTGTGTGTAATACGTGTCATAGACACAATTGATACAGGCGAACCCCCACTCAGCCTTCTGCGTCTCCATGTTCAACCAAGGCAGAGGAATGCTGGCAATGCGATACATGTGCCTGCCTTGAAGTGTTGAGAAGAAACACTTACTATGCCAGTCCAACACAGATTCAGACGCACTCGGATGCTTTTGCCAGGGTAGCAGTCCGTCCCATTTCGACCTGTATCTCCGTGTTCGACTACACTTCCATTCTGGGGGAGGTGCGCCGCGGCAGCGTTGGCATGAGCAACTATCATCTCTAAAACGTTTCCAGTACAATTGCCGCCAGCTCAGACAAATCATCTTATCCTTGCATCCTTGATAGCGTTCCAAACCGGCCTGGAGGGCAGAATGGTATTCATAGAATATATCACTGCTACGAGCGTTGGCGATCTTGTCAAGGCCGTACTTGTCGAAGAAGCCCTTCATTTGGCGCAAATCTTTCGCCTCCTTGGGCTCTATCCCAAAGAGCGCAGCCAGCTCGTCCGTGGTGATTGGTCGATATAACGGGTTCCTTTCCATACACTCTTGACACACTCGCTCGCAGCGCAGGACGTGGAGGAACGCCCCGAAGCCGCTGCATGCCACACACTTGTATGAGAGGAGCGCCCGGTATAGGTCAAGGCATGTGGCCCATCCGCCGGCCTCGGTCAGGCGCATGGCATCCAGAGCGTGCTGGGCGTGTTTGGCTATGGTCCGGTATTCGGGCGTTGAGTTGACGGCCTGCCTGCTCAGCCGGTTGACGCACCGAAAGGCCTGCAGGGCGTTGAGATCGGTGTAGCGGAAGATGTGCTGGAGGGTTTCGACGGGGAAAACGGCGAGGTCGCCGAGGTCTGCCTTGTGAGGAGAATCAAATATTTTCTCGTTGCGATAGTGGTCGGCCTGTTCCATTGCCCGCGAGTACTGCAGACCTCCCTTGTATGCGGTGTTGGGGAAATAGCCCTTGCCCCGATATTCTTCAGGAATCTGATTTCTGTTGTTCATGATGTTGTTGACTGACGAGATCTTCTGTCTTTTTGTTGTTGTTGTTGTTGTTGTTGTTGTTGTTGTTGTTGTTGTTGTTGTTGTTGTTGTTGTTGTTGTTGTTTTCGTTCTGTCTGCCTTTCTTTGCTCTATTCGTTTGTTTTCAGGGTTTGTGGAATATATCAGGTTTCTTCTGTAGCTGCTTTCCTGGTCATTACGAGAAACTACTCGACAACGAGGGCGAGACGTCGGTTCTCTTATACTCTCCCAAAATGCTTGGACAGCCATGACTATTATCACGGGTGCTCCTCCCAAGACCATAGCTCACAAAAGTCTTTGTATTCATGATACAAGCAAAAAATAGCAATCTGTCCTAGGAGAATTTGTTCCCTTTCTCTCTTTCTCCCCTTTAGAATATTTCTACTATTGAAACTCTTGAACTGCAATAGATAATCACATCTAGATGAACTTAACCTAGAGACTTCACCTTTGATGTCTGAGTAGCAGCTACTAAAGAACAAAGCAAGAATACACTTGAAATAGATGAAAAGAGAGAAAGGACTATGCATGCCTAATCCTAGGAGCATGAAAGGCTGAATGGGCAGTGTAGGTCATTAAAGTACCATTTTATTGAATGAGTTGTGCATTTGACGACTCTTTGCATATGAAGGCCTGTTCCCCGATTAGGACATGCAACCATTGTACATTACAGATCCAGAAAGTCTCACAAATGTTGTACAATTTTTGATGCTACACTCTCAAGGATGGAGCTGATGAAAACAAACCCTTTTGAATCAGCAACGCCAGTCATTCTCGACAAACGCGGTCCTCATTCTCCCAGCACTTTCTGTCCCAGCGAGGGACCCCCCTTTGCAAACCCATTCACCACAATCCGACTCACCAAATCGCTTTGATGCTGCTCAATCATCTCCCTCAGCACGCTCCTCTCCATCACCACCTTGCCCGTCTCCAGCAGGTCCTTGACATCGACATCCTCTAGGTCCAGTGCCCGCCCCTCCCACGGCACTTGGTCCATCGCCTCGTACAGCCTTTCCCTCCGATCCCCCGTGACGAACAGCGTCCGCCCATCTGCCTTGCCCAGGCCCAGCGTGCCCAAGACGCCAGTCATGTACTTTTTCAGATACGTCTCCCTCAGGCCGTCCTTCATGTACTTGTCCGCCACCATCTCAAAGTCCTCGGGCATGGTCAACTCCATGCCATCCTCGCAGATGATGAGCTCGCCCCTCCTGTAACGGTAGCTCAGCGCCGTGCGCCATGCCTTGTCGTACACCTTGCGGTTCAGTTTCGTGCCAAAGTCCCGGGGGTGGGGGCCAAAGGACTTGCCACCGCCGCGGATCAGTGGGCTCTGTCTGGTGCCCTGGCGAGCCCGGCCAGAACCCTTTTGCGGGCGGATCTTGCGGTGGGAGCCGTGGACGTCATGCCGGGTCTTGCTGGAGGCAGTGCCCTGGCGGGTGTTGTCGCCCTCGTAGACGACGGCGAGGTGGAGGAGGTCGCGGCGGAGGGGGAGGTAGAGGTGCTGGACGGACCACTGTTCGAGGGATTTGGGCTCGAGGGAGGGGAAGCTGTGAACCGTAACTGGGACGGTTGATACTGGAGGAGGTCAGCGTCAACGAACAAGGGACTAAAGGTTCAAAGGTTGTTTACCTGGGTTCCAAGACTGAACAATGGATTGCGCACTGGACGCTGCCGCATTGATGTCCTTTAGAGATGCCTCGGTCGCAAAGGAGCGAACAAAAGACTTTCCAACGCTTGCTGAAGGCTACACCATCAATCAGTCCATGTTCCAAGCTGATTCCCTCCACTGCCCTCCCCTCCCTCTCTCATACCTTTGACGTCGACACCCTCAGCGCCGCCAGGGCCTCAGCAAGGCATCCGATTCCCTTGCCAGCCATTTCCTTTTTTCAATGCGTCTCAACCGAAAGAACAATTGAGTTGCCTCTGGTCTCTGGCCGTCCTTGGTGCTGCCGACAAGTTCAACAGCGCAAGCATCAAAGTGAGGTTCAATTCCGAAAATGCGCTTGTCTTGCAAAACCCAGGACCCCCCCCCCCCCCCCCCCCCCCCCCCCCCTTCAGCCAATCAGGCGGCAATTTTCCGCCCCGAAAAAAAATATTAGTGGGGTGGGCTCTTCAATTGGAGCAATGCGGGCGACATCACCAGCAACATTTTCAACCCTCCATTGAAGATACTCCGGCATTGAGCTTGAAGGGCACAACGCCTTCACCCCTCCTCCCCTCCCATAACCTCCATCATGTCGCGGTGTCAGGCCGTCGTGAGGCCTCTCGCCAGGCACTTGCGACAACAATGCGCCATCCCAACCACAACCACCACCGTCCTCCGACCCTTCACCACCGCAACCCCCCGCGCCGCCCAAGTCCAGCAGCAACCACAACAGAATGACACTCCCGCTCCCCAGCCCACCGCCCTGGACCTCGACCCCAACACCGTCATGCCAGAGTTCGAGTCCCAGCTCATCAAAGCCGGCAAGATGCCCATTGGCTCCCGCCGCCGCCGAGTAGCCATGCGGTCCACCCAGAACCTCCCCTTTGAGCAGCTGCCCTACCAGGCCTTCCAAGCAGCCCGTGCCATTCTCGCGGCCGACCGGGAGGAGAAATTGGGCAAGATCAGGGCCGAGCTGGAAAAGATTGCGGCGCTGGAGAAGAAGGATGCGAATGATGTAAAGGGAGGGCAGAAGATGAAGGACATCAAGTTGGCGAGCTTGAGGAGATATGTCGAGAAGCTCAAGATTCTGGCGGATATAAACGACCCATTGGTCAAGAAGCGCTTCGAAGATGGACTAGGTAATGAAACCCAGCTCCTCCCCTCCCCCTCAAAATTTAATCTATAGAAAACTAACAGAGAGCAACATGCAGGCGACATGAGTAAACCCATCTACCGCCACTACGCAGAAAAGAAATGGCGCTCCTACGACTACCGCCTCATCACCCAGCGCATCAAGCAATTCAAAATCGTCCCCGACGTCCTCCCCAAGCTGGACCCCACCATCGACGTCCAGCTCTTCTTCCGCTCCCTCAAGGTCCCCCCCGGCCAGGTCGTCGACTCCCTCGTCAGCGAGGTACAGCCCCGCCTCAGGGTCCAGTCCTTTGCCAAGGAGGACAAGCTCGTCTCCCTCGTCGTCCTAGACTCTGACGTGCCAGACGTGGAGAAGGACGCCTTCTCCAAGAGGTGCCATTACCTCGCGGCCAACATCCCCCTCAGACCCACGGACACCTCCCTCCCGCTCAGCAGCATCAAGTCCGCCGACCAGCTCGCCCTCCCCTGGCTACCCCCCTTTGCCCAAAAGGGCTCCCCTTACCACCGCCTCGGCATCTACATCCTCGAGCAATCCCCCGGCAAGACCATTGACGTCTCTGCCCTTCAGTCCCTCTACGCCTCCCGCTCCAACTTCTCCCTCAAGTCCTTTCGCGACAAGTTCTCCCTCCAGCCCATTGGCTTCAACCTCTTCCGTTCCGAGTGGGACGACAACACCGCCTCCGTCATGGCCCGCCACGGCATCCCCGGAGCGGATGTCGAGTTCCGCACCGCAAGGGTGCACAGCCTGAAACCCCCCGTCAAGCCCCGCGGATGGGAAGCCAAGAGACAGGGACCTGGATTCAGGCACTTGTGGAAGTATACTAAGCGCATCAAGGGCTTGTCAAATGCCCGAGGATGGACCAAGAAGAGGTAAAGAAACGAAAAAGAAAAAGAAAAGAAAATCTGGGAGAAAGATCCATGTACGATAATAGGTGTACGGTTAGTGGTACATGGTCCAGCAAAGGACCGTCTAAACCATATGAGACACGTCACGAACAAACCATTGCGGTTCCAAAGTTGTTTGACATTGTGAGCTATGTGTGTGTGTGTGTGTGTGATTCGAGGCCATTTTCTCTCTCATCTCACGAGAGAAAAAAGAAAAGGCCAATGGACCATGGTCCTAAAGCAACGTACAATTTTTCTCCCCACCCAATCCTACATCTCATCGCCTTTCAGGTGTTTGAAAAAGGCGGCCAAATGGAAATAAAACGCCAGTTCCAAGTTTCAACTCCCGCATAGGAAAAAAAAAAGATATTCATCCCAAAAGAAAGAACAAGAAAGATAAAAAGAAAATTTCCCCCAGTTGACACTTTGCTCCTTTTGGTTTTCCCCGCTCCAGATTTGCCTCAACACCGTATCATAAGCTTCGTAAGCCTCTCGCAATGCTGTACAATTGCATCTTTTCCTCCCATTCTCTTCTCCATGAGCAACGCCCAGGACTCCTTCTCTCTCATTCCCTCCCTCGCTCTCCCCTCTCCCCTTTTGACGCCAGTTACCGTAAAGCAATACTAATTGAACAGGATGGATTAGGTCTTGAAAGGGCGAAAAGGGGGTATTAAGTCGCTAGGTAGTGAAATTATAAAGCATTACGTTTCATACTTTCGTCCCTTGTTTGTTCTTTTGCTTGATTGTTTCCGATTAATTTTGGTCCAAGTTGCCTATAAGGCTAGGATTAAAGCGATTCGCTGGCCAGGAGCTCGTCGGGCATGTAGTCGAGGTTTATGCCGTGGGATTTGCATTCTGGAGAGGCCATGTGAGTGCCCTGAGAATCCGTGGGAGAGGGCAAGGTGTATGAGCCGGAGCCTTTATTAACAATCTCATTAGTATGAACTCTCCTCGAAAAGATCATAGCCAAGTAAGAATGGCTCACCGGTAGAGGCGATTGAGGGCCTTTTCATGTGCGACGGATCATTGCATCTCGCTACAAACTTCAATGCCTCCTTTTCGATCCAAAAATTGATGTTTGGGTCATTGCACACGGCATGTGTCATGAGATGGTTCTTTATCCTTGTGACTTCATCCAACAGCTGCAGGTACTCGAGTCGCAAGCTTGTGTGTCGCTGCTCCATGCCCGACTTGGTCTCCTCAAGCTCCTGCACCCATTCCTTCTTCTTCTGCCGACACTTGGAAGCAGCTATTCGATTGCGCTCCAGATTTTTGCTGCGCTGAGATTCTGATTTTTTAGCAGACTGTCTTCCGCTTGACTTTCGCTTTGAAGGCTGCTGCTGTTGTTGGGCGGCGGCGGCGGCAGCGGCATCTTGTTTAGCGGAGGCTGCAGCCTGGGTAGTCTTCTGCCTCTTTGCCTTTTGAGTTGGAGCGGGTGCAGACGCCGGTTCAGAAGCCTGAGTGGACGATGGCTTGGACCTTTTATTATTGGGAGGAGAGGGTAAAGTGGGATCCTTTCCGAATATAAAGTCATTCGCATTCATAGTTTCGTGGGGCGCAACGGTATCCGAGCAGGCACTAAAGCTCCCTCTGTGGTCCCCAAAGTAGTCGACGGAGCTTGTGGGCGACAGAATAGAGGTTGAGGAGGGCGTCAGAAACTGAGACTCTGCAGCGCTGTTTGTGAATGGGGATAAAGCGGTTAAGCTCGGGTCGACAAGGAGCCCCGCATCGCTGTGGTGCCGCTTGAAGTTGAAGTTGAGGTTGAAGGAAGCTCCGGGTGGGGAGACATTGTCGAGGATGGGGACGTTTGTGGTGGTGTCGACGAAGACGGGACCGGTGTCCATTGTGAGTTGGTGTTGTTGTTGTTGTTATTATGGTAAGCTTGTATAAGCTGAAGCTGAGTGTTGCTGGTTATAAGTTCCAACCAGAATGCTGGATGAAATCAAAGTAAAGTGGTGTGTGTCTTTTTCGGTCAATTCACTCCAGCAGAGGTATCCCTCTTTCAATGGTGTAGAAGCTGAATAGTATGCAGGTGGAAGAAGCTGTTGTTTGCTATCGTGAGGAGAAGCAGAAGCAGCTGTAATTAACGGATGTATGGAAGGTCCAGTAACTGAAGCTGCAGCTGGTGGTAGTGGTAGTGGTGGTGGTGCTACTGGCAGCGGCTACTGCGACAGGTACTGCTACTGCTGCTGCTACTGCTGCTGCTACTGAAGGCTGCTGCCGAGGGGCTGCCACTGCTTGTTCGTTGCTGCGGGGCCGTTGTCGCACGGATTGTTCGGAGCTTCCCCCCCTCCAAAGCTCTCTCTCACTCTCACTCTCTGTTTTTTGCTGTCCCTCTTCTGTCTTCCACTGTAGCTTCGCTGTCCTTGGTGGGTGGGAGCGCGGGCACAGCGATCGGTTGGCGCCTACCGAGATCCAAACAGGTACCTACAGGTATGATATAATTGATTGATAAAGAATTAGAAGTGATAGATAAGCACTGTGAGAGTTTAATGTACAGGGAATTTGGAGTTGAAGAAAAAAAGATGAAGAAAAAAGAAGGCAGTGAGTAAGAGAAAGAAGAAAGAAGAAGAAGGAGATCGAGATCGAGATGGAAAACAAGATGGATTCCTATAGAAGAAAAACAAAAATAAACCAAGAACAGCTTTCTCTTGCTCTGCCCTGCTTTTTTTCTCCTCGTCTTAATTGCTTCCGGCTCCAAAGAGGGGAAAGACTAAGTAAGACTCACTTCTTACCAACTACTACCTCTCTCAACGCTCTCTCGCCTGTTCGAATCAAGTTCCACCCCGGCTACTACGGAATACGACCACGGGCCAAAGAGACCAGAAAAACTAGGCCTGGATACAAGGTACATGATGTTGCAAATGAATGGTACCTCGTCTGGGCTTCGGCCTTTCAGGCTGCATCTTGATTAACCTTTGGAGCGGGATCAAGCTGACCACGACCCCCCCATGCTGGTTCGAGTTCCATGTCTACATACATACATGGATGTCTCCCCCTCCCATATCCCCATCCATACCCATCCATACCCGTCTATCTATATCCATACCATCCACCAACCCATGCCCGCCGCATCAAGCCATCACCAAGCCCACAAGCCATTCCCAACGCCATGTATTCTTTCCAAACACCCTCTTTTTCTTCTCCCTCCCCTCCCTCCCATGCCACTCCATTCTTTCCCATCACCACCATCCCTCCTTCACCAGCTTCATTGGCCGTCTCCGAAATGGAGGTTGACTCCGACTTCTCCGCCCTCTTCGATTGGCCCGTGGCCCGACGAGTGGAGGAAGAAAACACGGAAAACACAGAGATGGTTAAAAAAAGACAAGTATGCAAGTGACTGTGTGCTTGTATCAGTCATCAGAGACATGTCACCTTTTGTTACCATGTTCGGCAACTTACACTGACGATCTCTTGTTATAAATTGCAAAAAAGTATGTAAAGCAGAGAGATATGGTAGACGAAAAAGTTAATTTTCCCAACACTCGTCTGCCTTGCAAAACATGCATTGCATTCATCCATCCATACATACATACATACATACATACATACATACATACCCACCTCTCTATCTATCTATCTATGCACTATTACTCCTTACCTTGTCAATTAACCAATGTCCATGTGCTGCAATCAATCCTTGCGTCTTACAGCGTATGTACCGACCAAAAACAAAACAAGACACGATACGAGGCATGTTTCGTCCCTCCATCCATCTCATCCTATCCCATCCTATCCACCATTTCTGCACTATCCTCTGCACTATCCTCCCGTATCTAAGCAAGCTTCATCAACAAGGGGAAGGGAGGGACGGACGGAGGGAGTGTGTCCAGTGGAATGCATCATCGGCTGCTGCATCTTCCCAACTTCCTCCAAGCCACAGCCTCTTGGTTAAACTTTGCCCGAAATCGCTACCGTAGCTTCATTAGCTCTGCAGATTCGTTTCATCGCCCTCTCATCAATTTTCATTCAAACGCTCTTGTTCCTCCTCCTCCTCCGCCGAGCTCCCCCCTCGATGCCGGCCCCCCTCCCACCTCCACCAAGAGGCCAAGAAGAAAAACTCATTGCCCACCATCTTTTTTTCCCTTTCTCCCCAGACACACTATGGCTTGCTTCTCCCGCTTAGCAGCCAGAACAATGAAGATGGAGGGCCAGAGGCTTGATGCATCGCCAGAAAGAAAAAAACCAACAAGCGAGTCTTGACGGGTGCTTGACGCCACGGTGCATCCAAGAGCTGCAAAGCATTCTTCAAATGACGACGAAAAAGCAACAACGTTCAGGGTCTTTTTGCCAACTCGAAGATGCAAACAGAAGAAAAACTGAAAATACAGTTACCTGGATATACCTGTAACGCATGTGGGAAAAAAAAAACTTACCCATGACCAACACACATACTTGTACATACCAAGCATGCCGTGGGCAGTCAAATCATACGACGCGGAGAGAGGATCATCGACGGCCGGTTGCACTCGTCCCACTACTCAGCCAGCCAAGCAACAGCACACACATCCACATCACAAATCCCACTTCTTCTTCTCCTCCCCGGTGCTTATCACATTCTTTCTTCCTTCTGCCGATGCAGAAGAAATGTTGGAAAAACCTTAGCACAATCTTGGTTCCAAATGTATCCCGTAACCATGTATCGTGCGCGCACACCAATTCCAACACCAACACCAATACCACAGCAACGTTTCTGTTTGCATCAAGCTTCCAACTTTTTCCAAGGTTTCCTTCCATCTTAAGTTGGCGCCGGGCCTTTTACGCCGCCACGAATCCATTGGAAGTCTAAACCACCAGCGTCTCTCAAAGCTGAATGAACCGGTCTGCCTCTCATTCATCTGTTCGGCCTGTAATTGCTCGTTTCTTATTGCATTTAAAACATGCAGCAGGTGCTAAAAAAAAACACCCACCCAACCCAGCTCACCTTCTTTTTCATCGTGGCCTGCCCATCTTTTCCTTGAAGAGATAGTGACACACATCAGCTCCCTTGCATGCCGCGGCACGAGGTGGGCTGGAAAGGGCTTGTTATTGACACAACGTGGAGCCGGGAAGCCTGACCTGGCCTCACTCTCAAGCACCGATCGATCCCGGGTGGATCATGCCACGCATGGACAAGGCTTCCAGCTCGTAAAATCAGCCAAGCAAATTTCCCTCTGAAGCAGAGAGCATCGATTGATGATCCCCCAAACGGTTCGGCGATCCAGTCGGTACAGTGTGCATGGGAAAATCACACACAGCCTGGCCGAGAATGACTGAGAATGCGTCAGCTCTCATCCTTCCACCCGCCTCAAAGTGATCAACAGCTAAATTAATTTCCCCATGGCTTCATGGGATGGGATAACCTTTACAAATGCCATTATTTTCGGGCACTGAGCAAAAAGGAACTGTTCGCCCATAGCCGGCGCGCAAAGAGGGCACCAATCATTTCGATCGCGATCCCAGCAGGGATTGCACGTCCTTTTCTGCTAGGCCAATCCCTAACCAAGCAGCCAAGGTTCCATGTTCCAACTGAGCATCCCGGGTGTCCCACACACAAGCTCTCCCCCCCCCCCCAGGTGCCTGTCTAACTCAGAGGGTGGGATGATCTTGTCCAGTAACGGAGCGCTGCATGAGATAAACCTGTTGCCGTAGCATCCTTATTGCTTGTATTGCCTGCAAGAAACTGATTGACTCAACACCACCACCCTTCGAATCCCAGGTCTACCCACAATTGCCCACCCGAAAGAAGGGGGAGGCGAACGGTCTATCTGCCGTGGGACCGGATTGTCGCCGTTTATGCGCCCGTCCACGCGGCCACGGACACTTCCATCATCATCCGCCTTGCCATGTGCTGCTGCTGATTTGGCACCGAAATAACCAAGGGAAGCTTGCCCGGGACTGTAGCGAATGACATCACGATCTGTAGACTTGATTTAAATGGTTTATTGTCTTCAACAGGCTAAGAAGAAACTAGAATCGATGGCGGCGATATTACAAAGATGGAACTATTGGCACACACTGCTTTTGGTGGGTGTGTGTGTGTGTGGGTGTTGACTCAAGGCTGGCTGCGAGCAAGCTCTTTAGACTTCAGATGAAAGCAGTCATGTGACTTTCCACGTGAGTCAGCACCTGACGTCGCGATTTAGAGCGTTTCATCGCGAACAGGCACCGCGGCGCGTTGAGGGGTCCGTAGCTGAATGGCATCACTTTAACTGAAACTCAGCTCGAGCGGGATAATCCAGTGTTGAGACTCCTTCTCCATCCGCCGTCGTTTCTTTCATAAAGTAGTGCCTCAACCTCTTCCTTTTGACTCGCAAGAAAAGTGACAAGTAGCGCAATCCTTCCTCATCATGGCTGAGCAACTGTCAACGCCGCGCATCACTGCGGCCTACCTCGACAGCTTTGTCGGCAAAGTCGTCACTATCGTGGGCAAGGTTACACAGCTTCTCGGTGAACAAGCCGTCATCGATGCAGACGGCAATGTCACAATCCACCTCACCCGGGTAAGTCCCTCTCGTATACTCTGTATACTGTGCACAGTCAAATCTTCCAAGAATGCTAACATCAACTCCAGGACTCCCACCTCTCCAACGGCAATGCTGCTCAAATCATTGGCAAAGTAAACCCAGATCTCTCCATCAAGGCCCTTAGCACCCGCGACGTCGGTTCCGGAGTCGGTATGTTCACCCTCTTTCTCTTTCTCTCTCAACCTCATCCCACCGTCAACAACCCAACTAACTCTCTCTCAGACATGGCGCTCTGCACCCTCGTCGCCGAAATCACCCACCAGCACAAGGACATCTTCATCTCCGACAACTGACGGGCTCAGCCAGGCCACGGCACCTCGCCGCCTGAACACCTTCCTCAACACCATCCTTACCCCCCACACATCGCCATGGTCTGGCCCGCGCCTCAAAGACTCCGTGCTGAATCGTCCGCATCTGCGTCTGCTGCTCCTGTATCTAAATCGACTGCTGCTTCTCGTTCGCCTTCTCCTGCTGGTTATCCTCATCGCATATTATTAGCTCCTAAATCCGCAACTGTCACTGCCGCTTCTGTCTCCGCTCCGAATTCTGCATTTCAACAACCAAGGCAGTCCCATGTACAGCCCCATTGGAGACATTCCGGTCTCCAATCACCCACCCCTTCCATCCCATCCTCCTCTTCACAATCCTCCACCATCCCCTCAACCGCATCCTTCCCACAAACAGCCTCCCCTCCAAACTACACTCACATGCGTTCCCCCTCTCCCTCTCAGGAGGAACAAGAAGTCTGGTCTCAAACTCACCAAGACTACCCCCCTTCCGAAGCCACCATGCCCTTCTCCGATGGTTCTCACCCGGCTTACGAATCCTATCTATCGCCCTCATCCTCACAAGACGACTATGACGATAACGACAACGAAACCGAAAATGACAACGTCAATGACTCCTTCATTCCCTCTGCTCAACCCCGTTTCACAAATTTCACGCCCTACCCGCCCTTTACACCCAGCGCACCACTTAGTTCCCTCCCCTCGCCTCCCAGCTCCACCATCTCCCGACGACCTTCATCCGTCGTCTCCTTTACGGACTCCCAGCCGACCCTCCGTCAAGGCCACCGTAACGTCTCTCCCTCTACATCCCCATCCGTATATCGAAACCGTGCCAGACGTACAACTCGTCAAGAGCAAGAAGACTCGGAGGGTCATATGCTCAATGCTGTGGTGGAGGGTATGGGCAGGATACATGTAACGATGGATCAGGATGCGGCTGGAAGATGGAGAATCAAGCGCCAACCTGATTCACGATGGTGATGGGCCATGGAAATAGTAAAGTAGGGTAAGCTGAAATCAATAGAAAATAGAAAAGTCCAGTACACAGTGATTGCCCATAATAGAACTGCTTTTCTATATCTTGTTTTCCCGTATCCCGTAATCCCTAACGCCACTATTAATACCTCATTACACAGCCCAGCTCCGCAGGCATTTACTCTACTTCCATCACCGCAAGGCCATCTTCAACCTTGATAGGACTCCCTTTCGTCACCAAAGGCCAGTTCCCCCGAAACACTTCATCATCCTCCGTTTGCAACAACTCCTCCACAGCAGACCACATCTGCACCGCACCAAGCCCAGAACCATAACCCCTTCCATCTCCATCCCTAGGACTCATTGCCCCATCCACACCGAATCCATCTTTAGGAACCACTCTGGTATTATCCTCCAGGGGCAGTACCTCTCGCTTATCCGCATTCCGATGCAGACAGTTGCGTATCTTGGCCGGAACCACCATCTCACCCCCCATCATCCCCGAGTCATCACTCGCGCTGACTTCCGACGCAATCTTCAATATCTCGGCGAACCGCACCCGCTGGATCTGCTGGGGGCTCGCGCCAAGTTCGCCGTTTTTGGGCTCCGCCTCGTTGGTCCATTCGGCCTCCTGGTTGTTGGTGATGCTGCTTTGCCTCGAGCTTTCAGCCACCATCGAGTCCCGGATTTCTCTCACCTTGGCCGTGAATTTCTCAAACACCTTCATTTTCCTCTCTGCCACTTCTGCCCTTTCTTTCCAGATGGATACATCTTTCCTCGCTTGTCTCAACTGCTCGCTCGGTGAACCACCATTTGCCTGTTTCTCGAGCCGTCTCCTCAATTTGTCCGCCTCGGCCGTCTTGGTACTCAAAAGCTGTTCAAGGTTTTCAATTTGGGACTTCAAGGTACACTCGTTCCTCGCACAAGTTGACGCGCACGCATTAATAGGCTGAGAGCTCTCTGCATCTTGAAGGCCCGTTGCAGCTGGCAAATTCATCTGACAACAGTCAACACACGCAGGCAGGGTATCCAAATCATATTCATTCCCAATCCAGGTCGATTTATTCGAGCTTCTAGGCGCCCAAAGCGGCAGAGAGTTTGATCGTTCAAGAAAGTCTCTTGCCTGCTTGCCCATCGGAGTAAGATGTACTCCTCCCGCCGGAGGCTGTCGGTGACTCTGCACCACGCGCTGTAAAATCTGTTGACTCTCAAACATGGCTGCCATGGCCTTGACCGATCTCCGTTTCATGGGCATCTGAGACTCGTCGGAATTCACAGAATGGCACTCGGATGTATCTCGGCCTCTTTCAAAGCCTTGCGTGCTGTTATAATGCGATTGATATGTCGTCTGCATGTTATTATAAAACGTTTCTTCTCCAGCACCTGGGCTAAGAGTATGAATAAGCATAGGCTCGCTTCTGGTACTGGTGAGCTCTTTCTCCGACTTTGTGAATGGCGACCCTTGGAAATCACCAGTGGCTACTGAAAGATTAAGAAAAGGTAATGACGCTAGTTCGAGCCCCTTATAATCGTTCACTCGTTTCCTCTCCTCGTGAGGGGGATGTATATCCGGTGAAAGTCCCGAGTCCGAGGCACTCAACTCCATGGAGTCGCCTGGATTCTTTTCGGGCGTGGGAAGTCGAATTGTTGTTCGACTCGTCATAAAGGTCTGGTCCATTCCTTGTTCATCTCCCTGACCTTGCCCCGGGGTCTGGTATATGATCTTCTCATCAGGAGGCGGCTTTATAAACTCATCGCCATGATCAGAGTATACCGTTGAGCTAGTCGCTGATCTATCGATGGCGAGTCCCTGCTTAGATGACACCCGCGGTGGTACTCTACCGTGGGCAATATTTGGCGGTTGAATGTCCGAATGGGTGCGATCCTGCTGTTGTGATTTGCTTTGATTATAGCCGAAATCATTGATTGTCTCATCGTTTTGTTCATAGTCCAAATGCTGGACAGGGGTAACCGGCGGCGATGCGGCTGACACCCTATCACCTTGCGCAACCGATTTTCCTTTACCCCGTGCGAAAAGTACTTGTTTATGGTTACCATCCCCCCTGTATTGATGCGTTCCGTGATCTTCTATGCCCGCCTCTGTATTTGGGTATAAATGATGAGCCTTCTGAAACCGACTTGCACTGATAGGTCTCTTCATCGGCCTTGAGCGCCGTCTATTTAATGCCATCGTAGGAGTTTCCGGCTCAGGACTGTCTTCTCGATCATATGGGCCTCCAGGATTCCTCTGTTTGGCCTCTCTCAGCTCTTGTGGCATTTTGATGGTGAACGATTCAGAGGTAGATGGATGCCTATGACCATGGCGTAGTCGCATCGAAGATGACTCGTGACGGTAGTGCGTTCCCAAAGCCTTCATCTGACGGACCATATCACGCCAGTTTGTTATGAGCATCTCCGCAATGCTGATTGCAACCATGACTTTGTCCACATGCGGCGGTTCAGTCTGATTCCCTTCCAATTTATGCTTCTGTTTATCGCGGCGCTGCCTTTTTGGGGACAAGGGAAACAATAATAGCCCCGAGGCTGGTGTTGCCAACTTCATCGTGTACTTGTCCAACAAGTCTCCCACCAACAATGGTCCAAAGACAATTCCCAAGGCATTGTATCCTATCAAATCGCCCGTCGGAAGGGGTCTGCCATCCGCATCTTCGCGTGGGGACACTTCGGCCACTCTTCCAATCAGGCTCAATAGTCCAAAAACAGCGCATATAAGCTCCCTTCGGAATTGGGACTCAATCGTCCCAATGGCCAACGCAATGAGGCGAGCACGAACCCTGGTCTGCTTGGTTCGTGGAAACTCGGGCTCGCCATGCAGTTGGGAGTGGATTCCAACAAAGGCATCAAAAAGTGACAGAGATCCAAGAATACCACCGGGTAAAACGGACAATAATCGTTTAAAAGTCGATCCAACGTCGTGGACAGAGTATTGAATATGGGTTGGCAGCGTGGCACAGCAAACCGTGCCAGCTACGTCAACACTATCATTGCTCATGTAACAATAATAGTCGAAGAGTAAATTCACAATCTTGACGGAACCTGGAATCCTAAATATTCCACGAGCGGTTGCATTCTGTGCTATGTATTGCACCGTAGCACGTATGCATGTTGGGAGGATGAGAGAGCAGGGTGAGTACTCTTGTGGGAGATAGAGCACACTCTTTCCGCTCAGTCGAACCATGGTTTGAATCTCGACAATCTTTGGAGGTTCCCGGCGAGAATGGATGAGATGGCCAAGGTCAGAAACGCTGCGCCGGTGGCGTGGCCGATAGAGAGGGGCCGTCCTGTCAGGAGTTTGTTGGTTTGATGATCCTCGAAATAGTCGATAGAGCCAGTTCCGTTTCTCGGGGCTGCGTAACTCATCTTCCTGATGGAAACCGGTCAGTCATCGTGAAAACAGTTGCAAATACATAGAAGACTTGCCTGGTGTTGAATGACAAAGTCCTCGACAATCAGTAACCTAACTCCATGCTGAACCTTGGTCAGCCTCACAGACACTTCACTTGCTACCATCTGTATCTGCTACCTTCTTTGCCAGCCGGTTGTACTCCAAAATAAATATCGATCTATCTTGGACATCGTCGGCATCACTCAGCAACCCCAATCCGCCGCTACTCGGAGTCCATGTTCTGCTGGGGCGTATTTGCGATGTGCGGCCCATCAAGCTTTGAACCGTCGCGCTCTGCGGAAACGCAATGGAAAAGTTGCTCGAGGATGGCCGTACTCGGCATTGTGGGACACCATTTTGTTGCATGGAGTGGGTGCTGGGCAGGCGATTCAAGGGTTGCGACGTCGACGGGTGGGCTGGGCAATCCATAAGAAGTTCCAGACTAGTTCTATAAAATTGACAATGAGTGAGTATGGTGTATCTTACAGAGAATGGCTATGGGCCGGCTCAAGCAGCATTATGCCAATTTGGTCCCTCACATGCTCAGCCTCCTGATTGAAATGTTCATAATCAGCATCATAGAAGGCACTGCTGTCCTCTTCATCTCAACTTCCTGCTATCGGTTGAAGGCTCTTATTCAATCTTGAGACGGAAGCGAAATGGCAAGGCCAATAGGCAACGGAGAGAAGGCGAGATGAAGCTGTACAGTTGAGTTTTGGTGAAGTTGAACTAAGACACAGGAAGCAGGATTAGACACTACATATTGACAGCTTTTAAGTCTCCTATTTTCGCTCCTTATAAACCGTTAGCATGGAGTATTCCCATATTTAGTCTTTCAAGCCAGAAGTTTCCGGGCTGAGATATCATCGCAAAAGTATAAGAATATTTGACATTCATTGTCATCTAGATAGGAGTAGTACGTAGCTCGTACGACATGTAACATAATAGGTCATTTATGCGCTCTCTCTCTCAGCTAGCAACCTCATGTCAGCACGCACAATCATTCAGGCAATCTCACCACTATAGAGCAGATACCCTAACCACCTGCAATACGTCAATAGCAAAGATAGTCGTGTCCCAGAACCTACCAGTCTATACCAATAGAAGAAAAGGCAAGATGTATCAACATCTTGGTATTTCGTCGCCATTAGATATTCCCAATACGCCATACCAATTGTAACCCAACTCCACAGCAACCAATAGCCGCCCTCTTCTCATTCTTCCATTCTCTCCCCAATCCAGATTTGATTCAGCAATCGTATTCCTTGTTCATCTCTTCTTCGTCGTGAAGTAGGACATATTTGAGAATGTCAGACAGCGAGATTACTCCCTTAAGCTTGCTCTCATCATCAACGACAATTAATCTGTGAACTCGGCTCTTTCGGACCGTATCAAAGATGGAATCAAGCCTGTCATCCTCGCTACACGTGTAGATACCAGGGCTATCTTCGGGTCGCTTGCACAGCGCCTCGCCCACTGAGGCGGTGAGATCATCGTAGGCACCACCCTTGATGCAAGGAATCACATCCACGGCTTCGAAGGCGTTGAGAACTCGGTTCTGAGAATCGACAATGGGAACGCAGCTAATATTTCGGCTGACCATGAGATTAATAACTTCGAGGACCGTGGTGCTCATTCGGGCTACGGCAAGGTCCGAACTCGTGCCAAGCTTAATATCGCGAAGGGGCTTCTTCAGGAGAACAGTATTGTGCTCGTTGTTCACGGCAATAAATTTGAGGATTCGATATTGAGTAATGACGGAGACAACCGTCTCTCTGCCAGTTTCATCGTCCACATCTACTAGAGGAATTCTTCGCGCACGGGTCTTAAGCATACGGCGAAGGGCTTCATATAGCGGTCTCGAGGGGTGAACGTGAGCGGATTCAATCGGTGTCGCTCCAATCGCCTTTTCGATATCTAGCGAAGCAGGCCATGGTTAGCAAACCTCTTGCCGGACGGGCCGGAGAGATGGGTACCTCGCAAGCTGCTCAAGCGGAATTGGTCCAGCTTGCTCATCTCATCTGGGAATTGGCAGTGATACTGAATCACATTGATGAAATCGGTTGCCGTCAATATTCCGGCGAACCGTGAAGTATGCGAGTCCCATAGAGGGGCAGAGACAATGGCTTTCCGCTTCTGTCAGCATCATGGGAATTGGTGGAAATTGTACCCCTCGGCGCGGGGCAACAGAATGACCTGCTTACAGTTCTGGATAAGGATATTGAGACTCTTTTTTATAAGGAGATCGGTGTCAAGGACGATGAGGCGAAATGATAGCGGTAAGACATCGTAACTGGTGCGGACTTTGAGGAAATCGCGAATTGCTTTCTACGAGCAGCGAGAGAATGTCAGTCAAAGAAAGGGAAGGCGGGTGGTAATGAAAATGCGCGCGAAAGACGAAGTTCGAAAATGGGACAACGAACCAAGCCTTGCCGTTGTTCCTTGTCGAGAGGACTTGGAGGCAACTTGGGGTCCGGCGCAGCAAGCATGGCGCCGCCTTTAATGGTCGCAGTGGTTTTGAAGCGTAGGTACGAGGATGGAGCGACAAAGTGAGGGAGGTTTGCTGGTGGTTGACGCTCGTGACCAGTCGGTGTCCTTGTCGGTGTCGCAGTCGGTGTCGCTATCGTGGCCGCTGTCTCTGTCGCTGGAGTTGCAGGTCCCGATGCTGGTCCAAGCCCAATTCCGAGACCAAGACCTGACCCAATAAAGGCTGGTGGTGCTGGCGGCGAGGCGGCATGAGTATCGTGGTGGCCAGCCGCTGGTTCTGGTGGTGCGTGGGCGTGGGCGTGGGCGGCGAGTGTGTGTGCGTGTGCGGGGGAGAATGCCGGCTGGGCGCTAGCGGCCTCTGCATTTCCCTCCATTTCCAGCGTCGTACAGCCTGAAATGAAACGAGGCGACAACAGCTAATAGTCCGTATAGTGCCTGCTGCTACCAAGATATTGTAGGGCTGGTGATGTGGAGGAGTCAATGACTCGATTGAGAGTGTCAGCTAGGAAGAAGAAGAAGAAGAAAAGAGCTGGAGTGGAATGCGCCTGCATTGCATTTCGTGACGAAGGAAAAGAGGCAAGCTCGATTAAACGCCTCTTGCCATTAACCAAGGTAAGTAATATCAAGCCATGCGAGGGAATGAAAGCCAAACAGTGATACTGGTTTAGTACTGGTTTAGGCTTAGGATGCTGAGATAAGGTGCTGCTTGATAACCCTGATCTGGCGTCATAGGCACGTCTCTCTGCATCTTGGCAGATGCGATATTTTGCACAAAGTCCCTTGCATGTGTCAATGCCAGTAGTAATAATAAATGTTGGAGTATATGTATACATATTGCTCGCTGCTATCGGAAGAATGCTTTTTTTTCTTCGAAAATTTGCCTTTGATTCATGGTTGACATCTGGGCTTCTCTCTAACTGCAGTGAAGATGGTCCTTTAGTGGTGTGTTATTTGCTGACACTGATGAAGCATTATCTACCTATGCCTTTGAAAATGTGTGATATTGCCATAGGTTGTCTATATATATAAAGGCAAGCCTTGAACATAAATTTGCAAGTCTTTATGATACAGTAAGCTTAAGTTGCTGCACGTCAAACAAAGAACGGAAAGCAAAAACAAAGTCCTCGAGTCTTGATGGGTAGCTTTATACTACTCAACATGATGGATGATGGTATGGGTTTGTGTTGACAATGCCTTCACCATATCCAAGCGACAATCGATGGAGCGACCCAGTGTATAACAAACCCACCATCGGATTTGTCAAAATCAACCTTATCGCAATCATCTAGCCTTGGCTTCCACATGGGTCAATGCCCACTCAAATTTTCCTCATAAAGGATGCCTATTCGCACACGTCACGGTGTTGGCACTTGTAGGGTAGGGTGACGATAGCTCGGCGATGCATTTAACACGTCAATGGCCTCCACTTATACGTGCATCGTCAGCAGGACGCCAAATCCGGCCGGCTTGATCGACAAACTGCGGATACTGATCTTGGCAAAACGCCAAAGTTTCGGCCAATCGTCTGAATGGGAGTAAATACTGTCTCAGGATATTGGGACTCCTCTATCAGTGGATGCAGATATTCGTATGAGCCTACGTATGTATGTATGTAGAGTACCCTGTAGTGTGGCAGCATGGCAAACTTGGCCCAGTCACAAGGATAACCTTGACGGTTGAACTTTGCTGACGGATGGCGGGGGTTTTGACCCATCTGTATCTACTACTTGTACTTGTATGAACAAAAAAAAAAAAAGCACACGTAAGTGATTTGGAGACGGGCAGTGTTTGTGATGGTTGTGATGAGACAGGCATGACATCCAAGTTGGAGGCCGAAATCACTAAGCCGAGTGCGATAGATACAAGTAGGTAGGTATACATACTATGGGCATGTACCTCTACCGAGGAAGACCGACTTTCTGGTACCCGGGATGATGCAGGTACAGGGGGTCGCATATTTGACAATCCATGTGCTTGAATGACATGAAGGAAGATGAAAAGTGAATGCAATGACTCTTATTAAGTGCCAGTATCTTCAACTGTCTCTTGTCCCCTTTGGTTGGTCTCATATTGATGGATTATAAGGGTATCATGACCTCAAGGGACCTTGGTGTTTTGCATATCGCACCAAGACTGTTTAGACAATCGGTTGCTGGCTGTCTCATAATGGCCAACTATAGCCAATCGCAACACACGATATGATCCGGAACCAGCTTCCAGGGCTCCACCGATAACGAGTAGAGTACATTACCTAAAGTACCTACATGCAGAGAGCCCTGGACGGTTGCTCCACTGCCATTAGTGGCTACCATGACAGGACATGGAGCGTCAGGGCTCAGAAGCACAGCGCCTTAGGTAACTGTATGTACAGCTCCAAGTTAGGCGCGCATCACTGGAGCCTTGCCCACAAACCCAGTCGCAGTGACACCTTCAATGGAGCCCAGCAACCCAGCCAACGGGCAGCCAGCAGAGTAGCGGCAATCGCCAGCGAACACAAGCTGCAGTAGTAGCAGCAGCCGTGGCCATCCCTGCAAAACTCAACCAGACCAACCAGACCAACCACACCCACCTGGTCCCAAGTCTCCCCTTCTAAACCCTTCTAGGCTCTATAATCGACTGACTACAAGTACCTTGCCTGCTGTTGCTGCTGCTACCCTTTGCCTTGCTGCTGCCCTTTGAGAGCCTGACCTTGCTGACCTCTCAGAAACTTTGGTTCATCACGCATTCATCTGTCCATCCAACCATTGATCCATCCCTCCCTCCCATCTCATCATCGTCTGTGCCCTTTTTTCTTTTTCTTCTCTCTTTTTCTTTTCCGCCCATTTATCTGCTGGCTGCATCGTCTGCCTATTGCAGCCCTCCTTTGCGCTGTTCGTTGCTGCTGCTGCTGCTTGGCTGGCACTCATCATTTCCAACGAATCTCGTCTTGTCAGCGCCCGCCAGCACTTGCATCTGCACACACACAGACACTGAGAGAAAGAGAGAGTGAGAGCGACAGAGAGCGACAGAAAGCGAGAGACCCGCTCACCGGCCGCCGCCTCCGTCGACCCGCCCATTGGTGACGCTAACAGTAGCTTCATCACCGACCCGTCCTGCTCATCATAAACACAAAAAAACACCACCTTCAAAGCAGACGATCCTCCAGAATCTCGCCACAAACTAGGCGTCGACTTTGGCTTACCACAGCAATCACGGCAGCTGGATCTGACCCTAGCCATGGGTATTTGCAACTCGACATGCTGCGGAGGTGAGCACATGCAATGCGACGACAACGCCAGATCATGACCGTCTTTTCTGCTTTACTGACCCAGCTTTGCTGTGTTTAGGGCGGACCCGAGATGGGCTTTACGAGCCAGCCCTTGCCGATAGCGAGCGAGAAGCCGTCGCCGACTTGCTTCAATACCTTGAAAACGTCCGTTACACCGCACTCTGCTACGTATGATGCTTGCTTCCCTTGACTGACACTCCTCGACCTATAGCGTGGCGAGACCGACTTCTTCTCTGGCGAACCTCTTCGAGCTTTGAGCACCTTGGTTTTTTCCGAGAATATCGACCTACAACGAAGTGCTAGTTTAACGTTTGCTGAGATTACCGAGCGAGGTGTGTACTGAAGCAGCCAGACCGCATCATCTTGGGCGGTCGTTTGTGCAAGTGCGGTATCGGTGCTGACATTCCATCTCAAGATGTACGCGAAGTCGACCGCGACACCCTCGAACCCATCCTGTTCCTCCTCCAGAGCCCCGATATCGAGGTCCAAAGAGCAGCCAGCGCTGCCCTGGGGAATCTGGCTGTTAATAGTATGTCATCTTTTTCCTCGGCTGTTTCATGAGCTACCTCTTGTACTGACTTTGGTCCGTGCTCCAGCCGAAAACAAAGTCCTCATCGTCCAACTTGGTGGTTTGACCCCGTTGATCCGCCAGATGCTGTCGCCCAATGTCGAAGTCCAATGCAACGCCGTCGGATGCATAACCAACCTCGCTACTCATGAAGATAACAAGGCAAAGATTGCTCGGTCTGGTGCCTTGGGCCCGTTGACCCGACTTGCCAAGTCCAAGGATATGCGCGTCCAGAGGAATGCCACTGGCGCTTTGTTAAACATGACACACTCTGGTAAGTTAATTGGACTATACTCGCATAGAGCTTCCTGACAATCAGTATAGACGAGAATCGACAACAGCTCGTTAATGCCGGCGCTATTCCTGTTCTCGTCCAACTCCTCTCCTCTCCAGACGTGGACGTTCAGTACTACTGCACTACTGCCTTGAGCAACATCGCCGTGGATGCCAACAACAGGAGGAAGCTCGCTACATCAGAACCCAAGCTCGTCCAATCCCTGGTCAACCTTATGGACTCTTCCTCTCCCAAAGTCCAGTGCCAGGCGGCTTTGGCCCTCCGAAATCTAGCTTCTGATGAGAAATACCAGCTAGACATTGTCCGAGCCAACGGCCTCCATCCCCTCCTTCGTCTTCTCCAATCTTCCTACCTCCCACTGATTCTGTCTGCCGTTGCCTGCATACGAAACATTTCCATCCATCCCATGAACGAGTCTCCTATTATTGAAGCCAACTTTTTGAAGCCGTTAGTGGATCTCCTAGGCTCAACTGATAACGAGGAAATCCAATGCCACGCCATATCCACGCTCCGAAATCTGGCAGCCAGTTCAGATCGCAACAAGGCGCTAGTTTTGGAAGCTGGAGCTGTACAGAAATGCAAGCAACTTGTGCTGGACGTTCCCGTGACGGTTCAATCGGAGATGACTGCCGCAATTGCTGTTCTCGCATTGAGTGATGATCTCAAGTCGCATCTGTTGAATCTCGGAGTTTGTGATGTCCTGATCCCATTGACTCACTCTGACAGCATTGAAGTCCAGGGCAATAGTGCTGCTGCCCTGGGCAACCTGTCATCCAAAGGTAAGACTGCTGATACACGATCCCTGCAATCACATCCAAGCTAACACGCATTCAGTTGGTGATTACTCCATCTTTGTTCAAAATTGGAACGAGCCCCATGGCGGTGTTCATGGTTATCTCTGCCGCTTCCTGCGTTCCGGTGATGCTACTTTCCAGCACATTGCTGTGTGGACCCTGCTTCAGCTGTTTGAGTCCGAAGACAAGACCTTGATCGGCCAAATTGGCAAGGCTGACGATATTATCGAGAACATCCGAACCATTGCCAACCGCCAAATTGAAACCGACCCCGAGATTGAGGAGGAGGATGAGGGTGAGGTTATCAACTTGGCACAGCGATGTCTTGAGCTTTTGGGCCAAAGCATGTCCAAGGCACACATTGAAGGCTAATGTGTCGGACCTAAGCTTTTATGCTAGGGCCTGATTCTAAGGCTTTGATACGAAGGAATCTGATTTGATGTCTCGTTGTGGCGGGCTGGTTCGCTGGGAGGGTTATGCGTGGCATGGCGAGGCAACGGTGTTATAGGCGTCTTGAGCTTGTTCAAGATGGAGCTGGAGGTAATTTCCCCCTCCCTCTTGCCCTCATATTTTTCGGGGAATTTCTCTCATCTTGTTCCTCACCTTGAACCAGTCTCTGTTTTCCGAATTCCCCCCATCTTTTTCTGTTTTTTTCTGACCCCAATGTTTCGACAAAGTATGGAGATGTGCTCATTTGGGGGTTCCTATTTGACCAACTATGGTGGCCCAGTCACCCTTTGTCTCGGTGTATGAGAGAGACATTTAGAGGGCTACCTTGGGGAGACGAGAGTTGTGAACAAGGACACAAGGTGTTGAGTTGAAGTTTTGTACAAAGCATATGCGGCCCTTAGTCGCAGTTAGCCAGCATTCGTGATTTCATTTAAGTCGAGGGCAAGGGGAGGGGATGGTAACGGATGAAAGATTAAGACACGAGAATAGCAGCTGTAATTAGACTATATTTACAAGGTGATGCCCTCACGAGTTGAGAAAATGTCCTTGTTATGTACGTGGTATGATGAATGATATTGATACATTGACCGGTCAAATTGAATATATGCACTACTCAGATATCCTTGTTAGGCTATTGTCCATCCATTGGCGTTCTCTCCATGGTAGGATTTTGGCAACGATTTTTCCTTGAATAAGAGCCAGTGGTAAGGGGCCAAACTGCCTTGAATCCCTGGAAGCAGGGAGATTATCTCCAACGATCCAGCAATGACCCTCGGGCACCTAATAGGGTTAGTTTCAAGCTTTCAAGCAGAGTGATAAATGAGAATAAAGTCTATATACCTGGATCATCTGCTCCTCCCCAGGCTCACCCGGCGTCCCGAGTGAGACATAATCACCGGGCATACCTATCACCCTCTTGACACCATTCTGGTTGGCGAATATGGGAATCTTGTAGAGTACCAGGTCGCCCACTTTAACGCGGCGGCCGAGACGGTAGGTCATATCCGCGGCGATCCAGTCGCCGTCGACAGTGAAGGTGGGGAGCATGGAGGGGCCTTGGGCGGGGGAGACTTGGAGGAGGTGGGAGAAGGTGAGGTGGGCGAGGCAGGTGACTTTGAGGGTGGAGATGGCGAAGCGGAGGGGGTGGCCGAGGAAGTGGGAGATCATGGTGAGGATGAAGTTGGGGTTGTATGAGATGAGATGGTGGTTTTGAGGTTGAGATGGTGAGATGATGTGTTATGTATCATGGAGAAAGCTCATGATGTGTGCTTATATAAGTCAATTTTCTATGACTAGAACCTAGAAAATAAAAAAGAATCTCATTCTGGGATTGAGATTGAATTAGAAATCGAAAAAGTTAATGTATGACAAGGCTGGGTTGAATGTATAATAAGGGCCATCACAAGGCTGACCTCGGGAGACAATTGTGAGGGTGTGTGTTCCAATTGCTGACTGCTCAGTGGTCTGCTGGGGGGACAAGGGTGGGGAAAAGCCCTGTGACGTTGGCGGGCAGAAGCTGAGCTTTGGCAGAACTTGAAGTCTTGCTTCTTCTCAGTCCCCCCCACTAACTCCCCAATTCGACATCTCCAAGTCCATCAACAAAGCAACACAACCACCCAGGCGTTCTTATCCTTTCCATAGGAGCTGCGGCGCCTCAATTTACAACATGAGGAGCAGCCAATGCCTTTGCAACTCTTCCAGAGCCCTTTACCGGGTCTTTACCTCCTCCTCCTCTGAAGCTCCCCTCCAGAGACTCTCCCTCCGCACGCCCGTCTCCCGCGTCCCCTCCTCCGCTTCTCCTCGTCGCATCCCGCTCGCATCCCAATTCCGATCCTACGCCGTGCCTCCCCGCCCAAACCGCTCCCAAAACCAATCCTCCGCGAACAACACCCCCGGCGGGGAGTCCGAGGACCGCACCTATGACCGTCGCTTCACCACCCAGCGCGACATTGATCGCTCGGGCCGCGATCGCCCGCCCTGGGACCACGAAATCACCGACCCCCAAATCATGGTCATAGACAACGGCGTCGTCGAGGGGCCCCTCAACACGCGCTACGTCCTCACCAAGCTCGACCCCGAGGAGTCCCTGCGCATGATCCAGCCCTACGTCCCCGCCGACGCCAAGGAGTCGAGGGCCGCGCAGTTCGCCGTCTGCAAGATTGTCAACAAGAAGGACGAGTACGAGCGGCAGAAGCAGGTCAAGGAGAGGAAGAAGAACGCCGCCGCGGCGAAGCCCAAGACGAAGGAGCTGGAGATTACGTGGGCGATTAGCGGGAACGATTTGGAGACCAAGATGGGCCGGCTGCGGTCGTTTCTGACAAAGGGGATGAAGGTCGAGCTTACGATTGGGAAGAAAAAGGGAGGGAGGGCGGTCACGCCAGAAGAGGCGGGGGATATCCTCAAGAAGGTGAGGCATGAGATGGAGCAATATGGCGGGAGGGAGGGCAAGCCTGCGACGGGGCAGATTGGGGGGACGATGCGGCTGTACCTTGAAGGCACAGCTAAGAAATGATGAGAAGAAGAAAAAAAAAAAGGAAAAATACTACGATTGGCATATAAAGTAGAGAGCGCATCTTGTTCGTTGGCTTCTATTATTTCGATGCAGGGAAGCGTCATGTACCCTGGGTATCTGTGTATATACTGACATAGCCTGATGGCGATTTGTAAGTATTCCAGCCATGTCTCCAATCAAGAAGAGAAAGAAAAAAAAACATCACAAGACTTCGTGGCTGAAGCCTGTCCTTTATAAGTGCCCCAAACGCCTGACCCATGAGAATCCAAATCCGCCATGATAACTCTCGCCATGCATGTCGTTCAAAGAATTTCGTCATCGCCGTCGATATCAACGGGCGGTACTGTCACAGTGGTCTGGACTGCGGAAGTTTCCTTCTCATTCACATCCATCTCCTCGTCTGTCCAGGCTTCGTCCCCATCTTTACCATCCGTCACTTCTACCTTGGTCGCCTCTACTGCCAGCTTGTTAATATTCTCCCACGCCTTGCTCCTCTGTTGCACCAATCTCGCCTTTCCGAGACTCTTCTCAACTTTCTTGCTCGTGCGCCCGAGAATCGCTTCGGCCATTTCCAGACCCTTTTCCTGCCTCTTGCGCGCCTTGGCAGAAAGTTGGGACTTGCGCCCGCGCTTAGACTTTTTGGAGATGCCGGCAGAGTGTTGTGCTGCCAGAACAGAGGGCCGGGCGGTAGGCTCACGAGGGAGAGGGACGTTTTTAAGAGACTTGTCCGTATTGATGCTGGGAGACGTAGCCCGGCGAGCGGCGCGGGAGTGTTTTGAGGGGGGAGCTGCATTGAAAATTGTTAGTAAAATGAATGCAATAAAAAATTGACTCTTGTATTTTTTTACTAACCCTTTCCTTTCGCCATGGTGGGCCAAGTTGATGTGTTGTGAATGGCTCTGAGGATGGTGATGAAATATGCCAAAAAGTTCTGGTGGTTTTGGAAATTTTGGATATCGATACCCCACATTGACTGACCGAGTCACCTAGCCCTTGACCGAGATTAAGCGAGCATATCAGAGTGGGTCTGCGGGCCGTAACTCAAATTGTCTCCACCGTCATCCCTTTATGATAACCCGTTTCCATTGATTTGTCTTAACGCCTGAAATCTGCGATGCTTTGCTATTAAAAAAAAAAGTGAGTGGGGAAATTCTTATTGTAATTATGCCCCAGGATTAAGGCATCTCTGGTCCGCACATCCACCACGGAGAGGAAATGTCAAGCTGCATCTCGCTCATGTTCCAGTAGGTTTGAAGATTCTCCAACGAAACCGAAGACAGCGTGTCGTCACTTAGCCCCTCGTTGACATCAGTTCCAGAAGTTGATGGCGGCTGCCTAGAGTCATTCGTCGGAAGCTCAGTTGTCTGTACGACAATGTTGTTGGCCTTGCGATTTGCCCCAATAGCGAGCACCTCCCGCGCTATGGCCTGGACCTCTTGCATATTGCTTTTCGCCTGTGACCACACTGCCGACATGGCTTTGTGATACCCAATGCTTACTCGAATCTGGTCTCGCGCAATTGCTAGCTTTTCCTCTTTCAGAAAGAACTTGCATGCGGCCAAGAGTGAGAGTGTGCCGGTTGTGAGCATACACACTGTGAAGGGCGAGTGAGAACATGGTCTTCCTGGAAGCGCTAGCAAGCGTATCTGAGCCTCTGCTGCTTTAACACACTTTGCGGTATGGATGCGCTTGAATTCGGATGGTTCTGGCAGTGGCTTGATGGGCGGCGGCGCTGAACAACTCGAGATGCACTCGAGGGGATCAAACTGGCATTCCGAAAACGGTCTATGAAGGCCGGCGGTTGTCCTAGACTCCTTAGCAATCATGCAGTCAGTTTGGAATGAATGACTTACGCATGAAGCGCCATGTAAGCCTGAAAGATGAGTTCATCAACCTCGCCGTTCTTGGTAAAAACATCCTTCTTCGACTCCGGAATAAGAAGTATCCAGCCGTCAATAATAGCATCTACGGCTTCTAGAACCTTTGGCGAGCGACTATTAGAAACGTAGGCTGGTGTAGCTGTGATTGATAGAGCTCTAAACATTGCTGTAGCCATCCCATGGGTGGCGTTGATGAGATACGCGAAGGAAGAAAAAACTGTGTCATCAGATGCGAATTCTCTGGCATCAAATTCTTCCAGTGTTTTGGGCTCGGGAATGTTCTATTGAATGTGAGCTGATTGTACGTGACAATATTATAGGCCTGGAACTTACCCCGGACTCATACTCATCCTCCTCGCAAGGTAATTCAGTTGTAGCCTCTACCGAAAATGTTGCGAAGCTATCACGTCGCTTAATACCCGCGTAGTAAGCATCCACAATGTATATCTGCCACCACGTTCTCCTCAAACATTCTTGCAAAACAGAATTTCCATGTCCGTGCTCAGCGGCAAACTCGCGGCGAAACATGCCCGATCCAATCGCAATTTGGATAGCAGTATCCATATGTTGGCGGGATCTTGTAGGGTTTCCAAGCCAATACACGCCCACAGAATAGATAAGATGGCATTGCGCAATGATCCAGCTTGATGAGTTGGAAGAAACGTCGGAGATGGCGACAGAGACTAATTCTTCGAGTTGGCGACATATGGTTTTGACAGATGGCTGAGCCGCACTGATGTAGATGGAACCAATGAATCGCATGGCACTGATCAGGGCCATCATTTCTGCTTGTTTTGTTGTGTCATGTAGTAGCCTTTCCAAATATCTTCTTGGCAGGACGCATGGATGGCATCTGTGAAAACACTTGTAGTACATGTCAATATATGGGTCGTTTTGTATGTTGAGGGTTTGTAGATCAACTGAGATAGCCGAGGCGTCTGAAGGCCATTGATCTTCCGATGGAGTAAACAGCCTAAGACTGCTCTGTATCCCAGCTTGAGATGCAAGATTGCCATCATCGCTGCCAAATGGTGGTACTGAACCATTGTTGGTTTGCCGAAATGACGATTCATCACCACTCCTCCCACTATGAGACCCGGGCCGATCCGAATCGTCTTTGGGAGACAGGCCTTCTCCATTGGTAGCTAATGCGGCAACCTGATTCCGACGTGCTGCCAGTGCTGCCCGATCCAGGCCACCTCTCCGGGATTTCGCATAGAGACACTCTTTTCCTTCGGCAATGCACCTATCGCATTGCGGTTTTTTGGCATCACATCGCACATGGCGAGACCTGCAGGGAAGACAGGCTAGTGATACCCGGGAACCCGGACCGCCTTTAGAGACAGCCATATTTGACTGTTGCTGGGTAGTTGCATCCATTCTGAGTCGTTATGGTTCAAATTGGAAAAAGCATATGCCCGAAAGAGACTGTTTGTAAACTGAGTGGATTGGTGGAGAGCGAAGCAGCTAACCGATGATGGTTCGATGGATGATGGAGGGCCCGTTTTTGCATGGGGTAGCCCGGTGATAAATGTGAACTCAACGAGCATTCATTTTTCTGGTTGATGATGGTGAAGAATTATCGGGTATCCGATTCGGGTAAGGAACGAGGTCGGGTATCCGGTACATTTCGTCGATGTGGCTGGCTACCGAGAGTCCGTGGATTAAATACGAATATGTAAGACAACGGGGTAGGGCAGTCAGCGGTCTGGGGGCCAATACATGCGGTTGTGAGGCAATGAGCAAGATCATGAAACCATCTCCGTGCGAGATGATGAGAAAATGTATACGGGGTATCCATAAGTTAGGGATTAATTGCCCACCGCCGTGCCTTCCTAATTTTTCACGATTAAGTACATACGAGTTCAGTCTTATGTAAGGCACGACATGCGTCATATGAGCTTGCTATGAACAGCAAGAGAAGGAACCCCTCAAGAACAACGTAACAACAACAACAACACAACTTTCAAAATACTTGGACGTGGCAATTCTTCTTCCTCTTCACATGTTGTGGCGATTTTGCAATCTCGACACTTGTTTTCTTAATCGCTATATTGATTGCTTACTCGACTTTCGACCTCACTCGCATGACTGGTATTTTAGGTTCGGTGCCTTTGTCAAACCCGATCCAGGGCCTCAGTTGGTTATGTCGCTGAGCCGACCAGTCTCGGATATAGCAACAACAGCTTCTCAGCGAACCGGGCAACCATTGGAGCTGTTTAATCCACTATGTCTATGGTAGAGATTCCGCACCAGAGCGGAATTAGAACCGAGAACAATCTTGCCACGACATATTATACCGCGACAAACCCTCCGGCACGCACGCCCTCTCGAACAAGGACACGACTCACTAGACGAGACAGCGAATGGTCAATGAGACATACATAGGATGCATATGCAGAGTCGTTGTCAACCAACAGCAGCCGCCCTGAGCTCAATCGGTATCGCCCGGTTAGCTCAATCGGTAGAGCGTGAGACTCTTAGTCCTCAGGTTCTGATGTGGCGATATCTCAAGGTTGCGGGTTCGACCCCCGCATTGGGCTTTTCCTATCCAAATTACCAATTGAGATATCAAGGCGGTTGTTCTTTTTTTTGATCATTATCGTAATTTGTCTGTCTATCTGGGTATTGGATGGTTTTTTTTTCTGCTTTCCCTTCTTTCTCTGCTACCTTATCCATGCTACTGATGATACAGACTCGAATGACAAAGAACCAACAAGCGGCCATGCATCTCGATCCGTTGAACAAAACTCGAGTCGCCTTGACCAGTGCACCAACCCACTCACGGTCCCTTGCTCATCCAATAACAATCGTGATCCCACCGCATCTCCCATCCGTCATACGGCAAAATAAACTTCCATCTCGAATTCTTAAAATTCGACGGCCCATCCCGGCATTTGACCCATCAAAAACGGCACACAGATCCAGGCACCGTCCAATCACCGTCGCGACAGCAAAACAGTAAAATTAAGAGTTGCATCACCGATACTACTCTGTCTCGTTTTCCACAGCTACTTGTAGCAAATGACCTTCCCCTCTTGAATCCGATCTTACGTGGGAATCTGACCCTAGAGCGCGTGTCCATTTTTATTTTTATGCTTTAATTTGAAATTTCTGCCATGCTTGATTCTTTTCGGTTAAAGAGTCAAGTTCCTGGCTCTTATTCGAACTTGTATTATCCTCCATCTCTCACCAGCCAGTACGGGAGCTACAAGTCTTCCAACGTCGGCGTCACGATGAAGAATCTCTTTACCGTTGTGCTTGCGGGCACGCAGTATCTCTTGCATCCCCAAACTCTGGGCACCATTGAGCAAACCATCAACCCTGACGCCCTCATTCCTGTGACTCTCCTTTCGACCAGTGAAATTAATGGCGACCTCGAAGGCATTTTGCAGCTCTTCGAGACCGTCGACGATGTTTACTCCGAAGAGTTTACTGGCGTCTTGGTTGAGAAGCCTGACAGCACGACCAATGGCAGCTCCATCGCTCACGCCAAGAACCCAAAGACTGGTATTTACGCGAACTACACCATGAGCATGCCTAAGCAGGACGGATTCCGGGCCATGGCTTTTGATACATTGCCGTCTGGTCCGTACTTTTTGCACGGACCCAACCTCTACCAAGCTTGGAGACTGTACGATGATGACTTGGATGCCTTTACCTTTGGTGTTATCCCCGAGAGTATTAATGGTACCTCAGATGAGTATGCTAGACTCCGTGACCGCTACTGGTGATTTGTGTTGACCGCAAATAGATGGGAAGCATTGTCCTCGCTCGGTGACAATGCAGTTCACAAGTCCATCGCCGTCCCATCCCGTCTCTACCACCCCGCCCCGTCGATCCGCAAGCCTCTTTCTGGTATTCGCATGTCGATTACCGATGCCGTCTCCCTCAAGGGTGTGCAAACCACCATGTCGAGCCGTTCCTGGACCGAACTCTACGATACCGGGGCGGAGGCAACTGCCGACCATGCTCAGACTCTCATCGACCTTGGTGCCATCATCATTGGCAAGACGAAATCTTCTCAGTTTGATTCTGGCAGAGAGTGGGTAGACAAACAGGCACCCTGGAACCCACGAGGTGACCGCTACCAATCTCCCGAATGGAGTGCGGCTGGTGCTGCTGCTGCGCTCAGCGGCTACGACTGGATGCAATACTCGACTGCTCAGGATGGTAAGATCCTCCCCGCCTCCGATGCTGGATGATACTGATTATTTCTAGCTCTGGAAGGAGTTCGCGAGCAAGGCAACGTTCACGGCTTGTACGCGCTTCGATCTACCAAGAGCCAGGTCTCGCTCAATGACTGGCAAGTCAGCTCCCCGTAAGTTATCACAAAAAATGCACAACATGGCGTTACTTGATGCTTATTCGTAATCAGTCGTTACGATTCTGCCGGCTTGTTGAGCCGTGACCTGAACGAGCTGCTCGCCCTCGCTCAGGTGTCGCTCAACGTGACGGATGCCGACCCTGCTCTTCCCAAGCGAATTGTTTACCCTCTCGACTTTTATCCCATCCGATCAAGAGACCACCAGAAACTAGATGACAAATTTGTTGGCGCCCTGGAGAAGCTGCTTGGTGTCAAGGCGGAAAAGCTCAGCATGTCGGCACTGTGGTTAATTAAACCACCTACCGAGGCCATTGGTCAGACCCTTGAGCAATTTATTGGCGAGGTAAGCTTGCAGATTTGGAGGGTGTGATAAGTGCATGAGACTCACATGTGCTAGGCTCCTTTCGACACCTTTTGCTATGAGTTTTACCACGAATACGATGATTTCCGCAAGGCGTGCCGTGCCAAGCTTGGCAATGATCCTTACGTTGAGGCTACTCCACGATTCCGATGGTAAGTTTCCGAGAGATGCACGGCAGTTGGAGCTGGAGGGCTAACAATAGCAGGAACATTGGTGAAAAGGAAACCAAGGAGCAATACGATGCTTATTTGAAGCGCATTGAAGTTTTTAAGACGTGGTTTAATGCTAACATCATGTCGACTGTTGCTGGCTCCGACACCGTGATGGTACTTCCATTTGGTGATGATAAGCAGCGATATCGGGACGAGGCTCCTCGGTATGTAACACTATTTCCCGCGCAATAATTTGATTGCTGGCAGCTAATCACATACGGTGCAGCAAACCAACAGCCATTGAGGGAATCACCTCCGAGCTTCTGGCACCTCTTTTGGAGACGCCGCAATTCGTTGTGCCATGTGAGTTGTTTTATCCCATCCCCCTGTCGAATGCTTGGCTAATAAAGGAAATTGGATAGTTGCGCAAATTTCGTACAAGTCCAAGGTGACTGGCCTCACCGAGTACCGACCAGTTACCGGATCCATTATGGGTCCCAAGGGAGGCGATGTGATGCTAGTCCAGCTGGTTAAGAAGGCGTTTGAGCAAGCCAAGTGGCACACATATGTTGGTGTTGGCAGGTTGACATTCCCTGAGATTTACCAACCAAACTGAGTGGTAGTGTAGACTGTATGGATATGACAGCATAGTGGCCAGGGGGATAGATATCCTTGCTTATTTCTTGGTCTGTATGATTAGATCTGATAGAATGTACTTGTAACCATTAATCATCAATCTGCCTGATTATTTATGCCCGCGGGAGATTTCCAGCCAAGATGGCTGTCTTGTGTTGCGTTGCATAAGCATCGGATAGGCACTCCGCGCGGGGGAATCCATTCGACTCAGCTTGTGATTCGATCCGGGCTTTTAATGCGGGCGCATGACCAGATTGGCAGTGGACCTTGATGAGTGTGCATGCAGACATGGCCTTTCTTCGCTGCCCGTCGTCGTCATTGTTGAAGATAAATTAGGCTGGCAGAAGCAGTGTCTAAATTAATTCTTATTGCCTGCTTATTTTGGTATATACTCGTTTTGACTTGAGGAGTCTTTCTAGGGTAAGTGTCCAGTCTAGCATATTTTCAGTCAAGGATAATATGGTGCGTTATCAGTAGTAGAGTTCTCTCTCATGCTTTGCATGTGCTCATGAACTGCAAACTACTTTCTGCGGACTGTTCGTATTGTAAGACACTCTCTAGTGCCTCACAAGGCGTTATGTTTTTCTTGGCGGTACTGACTTTCTCCTTTGCATAGCCCCTGGTGCGCACGGTTTTCTCGGAGATCTTGGTTGCCAAGCTGTATTCGTAGGATCAAAGGTGGAGCCTACGGATAATTCACCAGGTTGCCGAGGAGAGCAGGCAAATGCCGGGCGATGCGCTCTGAGAACCCCGCACCCTGAGCGTTTAGGAGAAGGGGAGGGGGAAATACAACGGAGAGCGGAGGACTCCGAAGCTTGCAAATAAGATATCTCGGGATAACATTGCAAGTTTCTCTTCGTTTTGAACGGTTAAACGGTGTTTCGGCATCTTAATAGAGAAGGTACTTTTGCGATAGAGTCGTTAAATATACTACGTGCTAACAGATCAAGTCTGGTAACAAGCATAATCTCAATGTGTGCTTTTTATTAAGCTCCTTTTTATTCTTAGTATCTTCATGGCTGAGTGTAGAAGGTAGTATTGCTGGGATAATGATAAGGAGATCCCCGGCTCGGCAGCAAGTTATGGATAAGGAAGGCGGGCTGTGAATTCAACGACATGCATCTTTGTGTCTTTCGATTCGTTATCTGCGATCCCACTGTCCTACATGTAATAGGCATACTGACCTGCTTGCAGTGCCTCACTCTTTCACCGTAGCATTCGATCCTACTTACGCAATTCGCTGCTTGTATACCACATGAGCGAGTAAAGGGTATAGCCTGTAGGCCGTCGTCATTGCATCCGTGATTACTTGCCTTCTATTTCCGGCCGTTGCCTTTTTCTCCGGATCTTTGGGGCGGATGCGAAGAGAGAGGGGGGGGGGGGGGGGGAGGGATCGCATGGATCTTTTGCAAAACCTAGGACGTCTTTGGGGTTCTGCGAGTTCGCATTGGGAAGGAGATGTTTTGTTGAACTCGTCATCTCAGAGTGGCGGGAGAGATTCGAAGCAGATGATTTGACGATGTGGGTAAAACAACTCATTGTGCAGTCGATGCGATGGACTGGCCGTCTGGATATAAATATGGATGGGAAGATCCCCTCGAGTTGAGATATCCAGCAGCAACAGCAGCAGTTCATCTGATCATCACATCATCCTCACTCATCTTCCAAAACACTGCAAACAATGGCTCCCTTGCACGCCCTCGTCTCCGCAGTAGCAATGCTGCCAGCTCTCGCCATGGGAGCTGCCATCCTGCCTCGCGGTTCGGATATTGTTGGAGGAACTGCCGCTGGAGCTGGCGAGTTCCCTTACATTGTCTCTCTGCAAGAGAACGGCTTCGGCCACTTCTGCGGCGGTGTCTTGGTCAACGCCCGAACTGTCGTCACTGCTGGTCACTGCACTGTCAACTCCACGGCCTCGACTCTCAAGGTTCGCGCTGGTACCAACGTAAGTCTCATCTCCTCTCTCTTCTTCTCTTGTTTACTCTTCTATGTAAATTGAGAGGGTCTAATGCATCTATACAGAGCTGGAACTCTGGCGGTACCCTGGTCAGCGTCTCATCCATCATCCTCCACCCCGGCTACAAGGAGGATAGCCAAGGAGTCCCTGACAACGACGTCGGTGTCTGGCACTTGTCCAGCTCCATTCCCACCAGCTCCACCATCGCATACGCCAAGCTCACAGCTTCTGGCTCTGACCCTGCTGCTGGCTCTACCCTCACCACCGCTGGTTGGTAAGTGCACTCTGTACCCCAGATCTCGATTTGCCCAAGGCAGTCAAATCTTGGGCTCTTCAGTTCTGTTATGAGGAAAATAATACTAATTACTCGAAAATAGGGGAACTACTAGCGAGAACTCGCAAACCATCCCTGCCAGACTTAACAAGGTCTCCGTTCCCGTCATCGCCCGTGCCACTTGCAACAGCGACTACAGCGGCGAAATCACCAACAACATGTTCTGCGCTGGATTGACTCAGGGTGGCAAGGACTCTTGCTCCGGTGACAGCGGTGGTCCCATCGTTGATGCCAGCGGTACCCTCGTCGGTGTTGTTTCTTGGGGCCAGGGATGCGCCGAGGCTGGATTCCCCGGTGTCTACACTCGCTTGGGCAACTACATCAGCTTCATCAACAGCAACCTTGCTTAAACAGTTACTGAGATGATGTCTACAAAAAAAAAGGGGGCGTGCAACCGAGGCTCTGAAACAATTTGGTATATAGCAAGGGACCTCGGGGGAGTGATGAGTCAACGATCATGACATGGACATAGCACTTGGTTACGCAATGGGGGCTATAGTTCTTTGGACTATGGCCAACTGCCTTTGCATTCTTGGGTAGCCGTTATATAGCTTATTCAATGAAAAAAAGTTTCTATAAAAGCTGCTTCAGTTTAAGATATGATCTCGACTGTATTGCAAGAAGTTGGCAAGTTATGTTGGTTGTAGTACATATTTCTAGACTATGGTAATACGATGACACCCACCGTTCAAGTTGTTGACTATAAAGCTGAGAAGCTTATCAGCCGCCACATTTCGAATATTCTGATTCAACTGGCCGTTCTTACTGGCAACAATAGGAGGAGCTAGTTTCCATCCATCGAGCACAGAGAGAGGGAGGCCACCTGGATCACCCAAGTTGATGCGGCGGTATTCAATTTGACATGTTCCAACACGGCGATGTGAATTGTCATCAAATTTAGTCAAAGCTAAAGCCATGATGGCTTTTTGAGTGGCAAATAGTGGAAGAATGTGAACCCCTCGCTGAAGTAGGTCTTCCACTTCGTCTTTTGGGCCATCCAGGTATAGATGAGATGTGTTGTCACTTGCTTCCTCATGAAAAGCAAGTCCTGCGATGGCAAAGCTATGAAGATGATCACCTTCCCACTTCGCCGCCGTGACTGGCAACATGAGTGCTTCCAGCTCAATGGTGCCACGAGCCAAAGCCACCGAGCTTCCCGCCAAATCAGGCGTTGGATACTTTGTGAGCTTCGCAAATTGTGTTAATGGTAGCGCGTCTTTCGTAAATGGGAGAGTTACTTCCCCGTCGACGGACAGCCAGGACCAGCTAGGGGCTCGATCACGGGTTGCGCTCCAGGGTTTCTCTATGGCGTCCAAGTAACCTCGTGACCAGGCGAGATCAATGATCAGTGTGCTCTTCCACAGACCAGCGATATACTCATCGCCTCTAGATTCCTCGAGCATCTTCACCACGCCCGAAAAGGCGAAAAGCTTGTCGCTGGGCATGGTTAGGTCACACATGGAGTACTTGGTAACGATTTCGGCCCAGGCCTCTCGAAACTCTTCATTGGTAGACCCGCGGCGCAGCCCTAGCTTGACCTTGGATATGATGGCGGATCTTGTGGACGGGTCAAAGCCGGGGGGAAGTCCATTCGGAAACAGTGATAGGGCGTTAAGTTCGTTGCATTCCCACCCCAGCTGTCGTTGCCCGAAGTGGAGCACTCTGGTAGAAAGGAAACGCTCCTGGAAAACCCATGCTCTTCTCTGGAGTGGCGCCTCATCAATATCGTCTTGCCACAGATCACCGTCGACAATATAGTAGGTCTGCAGTCGACCAGCAATTCGCAAGTAAAATGGTGACGGATCAAAGGGGGCGGTATGCCGCTCGCTAAGAAGGGGCTCGTTTCCTTGCTCCGCGAGTGTCGCAGAAAGATTGAGAAGGGAATACGAGTACACCTTATGCATGCTTTCGAGCTCTATTTTTAAATCGCTCCTGTCAGCATCCTGTTTGATGCATAGGGCATCGATCCAGATGTATTTGAAGCCCATCTGGCGGGCGAAAGTGATGGCATCGCGAAGTGCGTTTGGGAGTTCAGATACCACGATTTCTTTTTTAAATTCGTCCAAAGTATGAGAGGTGAGAGTTTTGTATTTGACGCGCCCCCATCGATGGCTCAGCGTAATGTATGGCTCATTAGGCAATTCATCTTTTGTGTGTATCAATCGAACTGATGTCTCTGGTGTCAATAGTAGTAATCTAGTAGGGTACCACTCCCCTGGCTTGTTGATGTTGCACTTGTCATGATCTTTAATGCACGTTTGGATCCATTGCTGAACAATCTTGTCATCGCTTTTCACATCATGAGGGAGCCTTGAGGTTGGGGGAGAGGGTTTCGCCCAATCTACATGTGATCAGTCACATAGAACCTCAAGGCCTCATAGGAAAGTTTCCAAGGGTTCCTACCTTGACCGCGAAGAAAGTGGATTTCAAGGAGGCAACCATCTTCAAAGTCGGTTTCTTGGGGCACGAGATGCAATATTGCCATGGACGGTTCCGCGCCGACATCTGTGTCTATAATGGCATAATTGGCGCATTTGACTTGTATCTCTAACGGGTCTTGCTGCCAGAGGGCAAAGTCTTCGGGATACTCCCGTTCAAGCCAGCGGGAAAACTTGCAACAAATCCAACAAATTTGCCTCGTCTTTACATTATGCCGGGGGAATACAACCGTTGCTCTGGAAGTGATGTTGGATCCTGTGGGGCACACTTTTCGCAGGCACGCATTGCACACGGAGCAGATGGCCATTTGCGTCCCCCAGATTTGCTACGTGGGGCGTTGCTTGGTGGTGGAGCGTTTGTTGCGCTGCACGTGGCGCTGTGGTGAAGATGCTGTTGCAACAATGGTTGGCACACGTCAAGGGTAGACGCACTCACTTAGTTGAGTTCTAGAAAGAACGAGCGTCAATAGGAATGTACGGACCGGACACGAAGTTGATGTGGTGGTTATACGATCTGTCATTTTGTTTCGTCTTGATGCCTGCAGCGGATACCCTTGGAGGGGAAATCTGATCGCGCAATGAGCCTCACGCGGAAGCATTCCCATTTGCTTGTCTCCGACTGCTAAGACATGCATCCTTAATCATGTGACCCTTGTCCAGCAGCCTCATCTTTCCCGAACCGGGAATATGGTCCTCTCCGAACCCACACATGGTTGCCACACCACCCTTCCTTTGTTCCACGACACGTCTTACCCTACCCTCCTTTACCTAACCTTGGGACTAATCGCAGTGAAGGAAAAAAAAGAAAAGCAGCGGGACGAAAAGCAATATGCGGCCCACCTACCAATACCCCGGACCCGGTCATGTAAGGTGTCGGATGTTGCAATGCAGCCCCGAAGACCAGCAGTTCGGCCGGTGTCCGTGGCGCTTGGACTAACACACTGAGCTGAAAAAAGAAGTGGCTAGACAAAGGAAGCAATAAATTGACTAGATCGTATTGGACTGCGGACTTTTCGAGGGCAACTAGATGCACTCCGTCGGAGGATGATGATTGGGTGGGTGTGCTTGGTTTATTCGGGTCCGAGGGGAGGGGATCTTGGATTCTTTTAAAAGACATTGATCTAATGCAATCTTCTTTTTGCTGGTCTTTCTATCTGCAAAGAAACGTTCACTGGGTGCAATAGACGAACATAGACGAGTGAGCTATATACTCATAGAGGTAGAGACCGAACTCAGGAGTCATGGCGACAAATAAGACAGAAAAGTTCCCCCAGGACCCTCTTTTGGTCCAGTTTCTTCGATCGGCCAAGCGCTGCGCTGGCCTGGGCCCATACGTCCTTGATGTCTTTGGCTTCAAGAAGAGCTACAATGAGTTGCTTGCCGACATTCTGCGCATGCGCGACGTTATTCGCGAGCGATTACCAGCATCGGCATTTGATGAGAGAGGGCTGCTTAGAGAGGATGCGCCATACGTTTCGGTACTGACAAAGAGCGGCTATGAGTTTATCGTGGCTTTTTATACCACCCGCGTGCTGGGCGGTGCTTGCATCCCGTTTGGTGAGTGTTGGTGGTTCGCGCCACGATGGCTATGAGATTGATGTATGATGAGTTTGGCTGACCACTTGATCAGGCTCTGGCGTTATGCCTGAAGAGGCTCTCTACTTTATTGAAGTCTCAAAATCATCATGTCTCCTCGCCGGCCAAGGATGCCTCGATAGAGCGGAAAAAGCCGCAGTCCTTCTCAAGGAAAAGGGCAAGTCAGAGGTGGTACCACTCGCCATCTCATGCGATGCGGCACCTTTAGAGAACCTCAATCATATCGAAATTGACGACAACCTTGCCATGGACAAAAATGGCCCCGGTCTGGTCATCTTCACATCTGGCACCACTGGCGCTCCCAAGGGAACTGTTCTCCCCCGACTGAACATGTGTTTCCTACCTGACACCAATGTTGGAGCTGAGTCTGTTTGCTTCAGACCACCGCACTGGCTTGGTGGGTTGATAAGCATGATCATTCCCCTCATGATTGGGGCCAAGATACATATTCCTGGAGAGCGGGCGACACCTGAACAGATATGGGATGTGTTTCTCAAGAATCGCATTAATGGCGGTAGCTTCACGCCCACCGTGCTACGCGCACTGAAGGAATACGTCGAGAGTAAGAGTCCAGAGGAGCGAAAACGGTATTTGGAGAGCCTGAAGTATATACCAAACATTAACTGCTCGGGCGCCATGGTGTCGCCGTCAGTTTTGAAGTTCTGGAGGACATGGACGGGGCTGAAATTTGTTAACGTGTATGGATCGACCGAGGTTGGTGGATTTGCGACGCACAGAGTTCTTGACGGGACTGAGTTGGCGGTAAGAGTTATTCACCTTGGCTTTGGATGGATTGTAAGACTGACGCTTTTTGTAAAGAACTCGATTGGAGTGCCTGTCCCGGGCATCAAAGTTAAGCTCACTGAGGGCGATCATGGCGAAATCTGTGTCTGGAGTCCATTTATGATGACGCAGTATGTTTGCCTTTCCATTCCCTATGGATGTTTTATTGACATGAGCCTCTTTAGTTATATTGGTGCCGAAGAAAAGACCAAGGCTGCCTTTGATGAGGATGGATACTTCAAAACAGGCGATTACGGCGAGTTCAGAGATGGCGAATACTACTTCTGTGGTCGCGCCAATGCAGACTGTAAGCACGCTTTCCAATATTTCCCAGTGTTTCTAATGTTTCTCAACATCTCCCAACATCCCTACGATCTCACACTCTCCCCCTATGCATAGAAATTTGAGCTGACACCCTATTCCAGATGCCTTCTACCAAGGCTTCCGCATTCCTACTGTCCAGGTCGAAATGGCCCTCGCCTCCCTTCCCTACGTCACCGAGGCCTGTGTCCTCGGCGTGCCCGATCACGAAGCCAAGGAACTGTGCGGCGCCGTCGTCCGTCTCACCCGCCCCGCCCAAGCCCTCCAGCACATCCCGGAGCAGCGCATCACGCTTGCTAAGATCTGCCAGGATCTGCACCCTATCTTACCCCGCTACATGCACCCCACCATCATGCGCATCATCGATTCGGACGAGGAGATGCCACAGACGGCGTCACTGAAGCCGATCAAGAAGCAGGTTATCAAGAAGTGCTTTGGCGTGGAGGAGTATTGGGAGGCCGAGAAGCCGACGGCTGGGGTGGAGTTTTTGGGCAACAAGCAGATTCACGTGGAGGCGGAGACAAAGCCGTGGGACTGGGCCGGATTGCAGTATTACCAGGAGGCCACGACATAGGGATAGATGCTTTTTTTTTATATGGCCATTTGTGTACAATGGGCCATGACTGGGAAATGGGTGGTTGTTTGTTTTATGCGGCGGATGGCGTTTTGTGTTTGGGATCCATTTGAGTGATGAGAGATGATGTATGAATCGGAGATGTCATGTCTCACTACTTCCACACGGTCTATGCTCTATAAATCGATATAGGAAATATATATGCATATATAGCTATATGATAAAGTGCTATTGAATTGAAATATTTTCTCTGAGGCAAGTTAGCGCCCAGCTACACCAGTTATTTCGCAATGCTTTTATGCTCCAAGCATGGAGTCAAGTTATTATAGTTACCAAGGAGCAGCCGCCAAGCCAATATCCAATAATAACCCTTCGTCATTATTTTACTGCCCTAATAGAGAAAAGCTGACCTGCGACGCTATGGTAGTGGTGGGAAACATACTCAAAGACACATATAGAATGACTTTTCCACCCCTGGTTAACCTGTTTGAAGGTGTGGCATTGAGGCTTTTGCGATCTTGATCGCTAGCATGACTTGGAAAAAGATTATTGAGGATCGGATATTCGGGGGTCTGGGAGTGAACGACAGATCAATGATCCGATTAGCTGTAGAGGAACAAAGAACAACAGCAAGATCAAACGTATAGAACATTGCAGTTCAACTGAACAAGGCTATAGAGACTAAGTAAATTGAACGAACAAAGATAGGAGATGAATTGTTTTATGATACAATGGATTAATAGTCCCTTTAGCCTTCAAGGTCGTTCTGTTACCCTCTTTTCTCGCATCCTAACCAGCAAGCCAACCACTATCACCGCGGTCCTCCTGGGGACTCCATCACAACATCACTCTCGATGGCATCCAGTTCTCATGAAAACATCAGAGACTGTCTTTGTCATGAAACAGGGACAAGGGTCTATGTTTAACTTGACCCTACATATCTTGGAGGATCACAGTATTTTTTGTGGATAAAAGAAACAATGCCGTGCGTCCCCAAAATTGCGATTGCTGCGCCCAGTCCGATTACCTTTGCAGCTACAGCGTATGGCTCAACGGGCGTGCCTTCATTCTGTTAGCATTGATCATCCATATTCGCATCAAGGGAGTGAATAATAAGTAGTGGGACTGATACCTTCTGCTAGAACCTTCAATGTACCGCCTGTTACCCCGAGTAAAAGCGCCACATGGCCACCACAGTCTGCCTTGCTCCATTTGTCATCCTTACCCTCCCAGCCGCTCGTGTTAATCTCATCGACGCGGACTGTAATCTCAAGAGAGAAGGTGATAATCTCAAGGATGATGTCCGCCACTGCCCGGATCTTGTCTTTGATACTACCGATAAACTTTGACGCGAGATGTAGGCAAAATGCCACCAAGCTACCAAACATGGAGACAACCCAGCTGGCAACTCGCAGCATGTGGGACGGGAGCTTTTCTTCCGACGGGATGACGGCGAGATGAAGGAACAAGAGGAATGTATCGATCAGAACGCCCCAATTGAAAGTCGTCCCATTCGCCTGTTCCGCTGCTGCTGCGGCCAGAGCGGCTAGAGGTGCGGTGGGAGAGGAAGGGGGCGGTAGGCCTGGTTGGTGAAAGCTGCTGAATGATACAATGGAGCCGACCATGCTTATCGCCATGGCCCCTAGCCCAGCAATATTGGCGAATTTGTTAAATGCGAACAAGTCTGTTTCATTCGCTGCGCCATGAACGGTGTTGTTCAGTATAGAACTGTAATCTCCCGCCTTGAATGTGGGAAGAGCCTCATGTCCGGCCAGCTTGGAGATGATGGTGCCGGGGATGGCAGTAATCAACGCCATGATGTTAAGCACGCAAAGATCGTCTCCAGTGAAGCGCTTATACAGTGCAGAAAAGACGGGTATATCGATTTTCGCATTGAGCAAGTTTTTCACCATTGAAAGTATCATCTCGAGGCCATCGAAAAGAGCGTCGGCCAGAGTCTTGACACCCTTGATAACCAGGACCAAAAGCTCGTCAAGGATTTTCTCAAAGGCCGACTTTGTATCAATAGACTTTTGTCCTTTGGGGTCGTATTTATCCACCAGATCCTTCTGAACTGGTGTAATCTTGTCTCTGAATTGGTCATGGAATGCCTGGAGATGTGAGTCCCAATCACCACTCGCAGAATTACCGGAGTAGTAGATCACGACCCCATCTCGGGCACCTCCATGCTCGAACTATGATGCACAAAGAATTAGCATGTGGCTGCAGACTGTGAAACGGGGGTAGGGGAGGCCTACTTGATATTGCGTCCAGTTGGCAACTACCGATCGGTTTGCGACATTCTGGTCAGCGTCCTTGCTGGCCGCCTCGTCATCCGCGATGCCGTTGACTTTGTCAACATCAGAGGGTTTTGGACGCTTTTCCCCACTCAGAGATGCCTCGAGCTGCTCGAAAAAGACGTCGACTTTCCCTTTCAACTTGGAGATGTTATCGGTTGCCCAGTCAAGTCCGTCATTTGTGACGTTGACAATCGAATTCTTAGCGGCATTGATGTCCTTCCAATCGAAGAGAAACCCAAGCCATTGGATGAGTTTCTCCGCAACATCAAGAATTTTCTTGATGACCCAAGAGATGGCCTTGGCAATCTGTTGGGCTGTTTTCATAATCCATCTGTAGGTGATACCAGCAATCTTGACTAAAAACTCCTCCGCTTTGATCACATAACTTATGATCTTCTCTCCTTGCTTCTCTAACCAATGCCAGGCATCCTGATATCATAATTAGTTTACATCCTTTTACACTTGACTCTGTTTATAAACAAGTTGGTGAATTTACTTACCCATAGCATATCCTTCAAGTTATTTTCTGGCGAGTTCAATATTTCATCAATATTATACCCAACAGGTTTTTCTGACTGGCTTTCAGTCGTCGCATTTGGGCCTTGGAACACTTTTTTCCGCTGCTTAAGGGCAGCTTTGATGACTTCAGAGGCTGCATGAATCTCCTCTGGTTTTAATTTTGTGCCCTTCAATAGCTTTTCACCATTTGGCAACACCACATCTTCAAGATTTTGCGTGTCAACGGCCTTGGTTAGCCTTTCATGTACTTGGTCAGAGGGCTCAATAGACAAGATATTCAGGGAACCTGGCTCATCTCCGGGAACTGAGACAGTGAAACTGGGACTTGAAATATCATCGGTCGGAACGATGAGGGTAACGTAGCCACGCTGATCTGTTTCTACTGCGACACCACTAGGAGAAGCCAATACCGGTCGTCCATTGACAATGATACTGACGTCTCCTGAAGCCTGTAGATTGACCTTGGTATTTATAACGGGCGCCCCCTTTGCATTCAATGGTCTGATCTGAGTCATATAGGATGGAACATCGATAATCTTATCGAGGGCTGGAGTCATAAGTGCGGTTACTCCCCAAAGTCCCGAGACGGGATCCTGCTCCAAAAGAGATAGACTTCCGGATTTTGACGACGCGACAAACTTCTCGGAGTCGGTGTCACTGGCCTTGAGGGGGCAAAAGTAGCCACCCAGACCATCCGGAACCACTTGAACCGGAGACTTGGGGGATGATAGGTCGTGACCTGCTTCCAAATAACCAATCCCCTCGGCATTATTTTCGGCCCACACTGAGATACCGAGTGACGACTGAGTCGATTGGAGAGTTTTGATAGATGAAAACACTCCATCTTTGGAGATAAGATGGGCAGAAGGCATATCTAGCTCTGTCCCTTTGAAGTAATAGAGGCCTGTCCCACCGACAAGAAGATCGGTACATCCTTCAGAGTCCAGAACGGTAGCAATATCGCTAGCCCCTAGATGACGGTAAGAAGGGGCTCGTATTCAGATGCACTAGGTCAAGTGACTGGGGAAAGGCCTACCTGCAGGGCATCCTTTCAGCTCTCTGACAAAGGGATGTGGCACACCAAGAGAGCGAAATACGAGAGCCAAATCTCCTGTATATCGTTAATAAATGAAGGTATTGGCCTAGGGATTATCACTGCAAAGAAATACATACCCTGTATCTTATACAGTGTCACAAAACCAGGCAACATCTCATTGTTTTCAAGGCAAAAGGTTACCGGCTGCACAGCGAGAATGGTCTCGGCATTTTCTGGTAACAGTACATCATCTCTACGAGTCCATTCCCATTGGTTATTGGATTTATGGGTAACTTCGGCTCGATTGAGATCTTGCGACTTGTGGATGTCCGTCTTAAAGGCAAAGAGGAGAGAGGGATAGACAGCTTCAGCTAAAGACTTGCCCTATTGGGTGGGATATATGTCAGTTAAACGTTTGAAGGTATTTTGTTTGGCTACTTGCCATGAAGATGGAGAAGATTCTTTGGTTTTCATGACTACCAATCTCAGGCATGATGAAATCAGTAAGGCGTGTTTTGGGCGACCCAAGGTCAGCCTCGCTGGGCTTAAATGGCCGAAGGATATACAGAGCACTTCCTTCACCAGAGGGCAAGGAAGTTGCAACTGCAATGAACAAGGTAGAAGAGGCAGGATCCTGCGTGACATCTATGGCGTGGCCCTGATACTGGTCGGGAAGCGCCAGCATCAGGCCAAAGTCGTTCACGAGTCGATGTCCGGACTGATCAATCTTGGACACATAAATTTTACCGTCTGTTCCAATAGAAAAAAGCATCATATGGCCATTTTCGTCCCGGACGGCGATGAACCGCCGGGAATCAGGAACGGCCACGGCCGCAACATGGTGCGTCAGCAACTCGGAATCATGATCAATTGAAGCCATAATGATGTTCCCCGTTAACGGAGATGGGGATATTGAAATTGATATCTTCTTATTTAAATAGAACAATGGCTTTAAATGCCTAATGACCTAGAGCATATTGAGAGAAGATAGGATATGAAATCAAGTATATTGATATAGATAAAGATTAACCTGTGTGGCAGAGCTTCGTATACCTTTACTCTCATGAAGTGCCGCATATTGTTTGCTCCTCCGGCAGTTGGTCGTCATTCTTACGCTTTTACGTACTATAGTGGCTACCTGACCTTTGTGAATGTAACACGGCAGCAAAACTCAACGACTGGCCTAGAACGACAGTCTGAGAACGGTCTCTCGCTTCCAACGCGGCCCGCGCCGAATTAATTGGTCAAGAAGAGGCGGACCGGCGGGATGCTGGCGCAATCGCACGTTACAGTACTACATACCCCTCCTCCCGGCTCTAAATGCGGTTCCGGCCGCAGCTGCCACTATGCAGGGAGGCACTGAATAGGTAATGATGAGCATATGGCAATGAATTTGGAGATATTATGGACTTGAATCGGTCGTCTGTGTCTAAGATGGGTACGCTTGATGATTCCACCATTGAATGTACATCAGCCAGCCACAAACCTCATCGACTAACTACAGAAGAGTCAGACCGCCGAGATACAACTCTGGGCTCGGTTACTATATGCAGGGCGGTCTCAGTTAGGAAATGAGAAGTATGCTGAGGTGGGGCCTTGGTATCATCATGACTTTGAATCAACCAATAGATGATTCAATTCTTGCGTATGAACCAGCCAGCTACAAACCCAATAAGCTAACCATAAAAGCATCAACTTGTCTAGATATGATTCTGGACTCAACTCCTCATCTGCAAAGCGGCCCCGGTTAGGAAATGATAAGCAAAAAAAAGGCGACCTGAAATATAGTGGCTGTGGATGGTTCGCCAGTTTCTAAGATGATTGAAAGTTGGTGATTTAATATTATGACACATACCCTTGAATGTTTCACACAACCTGCCTTAACAGGGGTGGGTTCAGATCCAAGGAAAGCTACTCAATGAATTTACATAAGTGAAGTCCTACAGTTGCTACTAAATGAAAAGAATACTATGACATGTTTAATAATAAAAACATACCATGTATCATGCTAGCATCAATCAAGTATCTAAACGTGGAGTATTCACGGGATAGACTATACGTGTTAACCAACTAGTCACAAACTTTATGGGCTACCTGACCGAAAGATGCAGGTCTAAGTTTGTGAGACATTTCTCCTCTTTCGTAAGGACCTTTTGCTCTCGCCATTATTATGTAGATAGCAAGCAAACAAGTAAAACCCGCATCATACACGTGGGATATAAAGCCTAATTAAACCTCCTCTTCCTCCTAAGCAAAATTCTTGTTGGCCATCCGTCATCCGCTCACACAGAAGGAGCCCTTCTTTCCCACCAAGAAAACACTACGCTACCAGTATTCTAATTCAAAATGTCCAAGTCACGTCAAGATTTGATAATTGGAGATATTTCGCAGGTTCGACATTCCTATCGCGGGGAAATGCATACTCTGCCTCTCCCACTCTCACCGTCATTCACCATCACTCACGAATGCCTTTTAGATTGTTGCGATATCCCAAGAAGCCATTAATGACGCATTCTATTACCTCTTTCGTCTACATAAAGAGTTGCGGACAATCAAAGTCACCAGCCAGTTGGCAGGACAGCTTGATGCTCAGATGGATGCGGCACAAATCCATTTACCGGTCAAGGATTCAGGAAAATTCTACACAGTTGTGTTCTACTGTGTATTCAAATCGGGTACTCTTCGATTGGCAGAAGGTAATTCTGTTTTGACAGAGGAGCATTTCAAGTCCATAGGGGAGGACGATAGTCCAGCGGAAGCGGATGAAAATATGTGAGAATTCCTACCTTTTTCCGCTTACTTTTTGATATTACATGACTAACATAAAACTCAAGGAATCTCGGAGATCCCATCGATGTGACTGGATGGAAATTTGTCTTCGAAGCCGACTTCAGCAAGATTGATGTCCCCAAAGGTGATGAGTATACCAAGGTCGTCAAACAGCTAAACCAGCCAGGAGATTATTCAGTTAAGCGACTGTTTATTGACTTTTCTAGTAAGTATACTCTCCTCTCAATGCACGATGAGAAGGAAAGTTGAACTGAAGTGCTTCTTTTAGCAAATAAAATTGCATATTTCAGGAAAGAGCTTTGTGATTACAAGGGCTTCAAGTTCAAGGACGAAGAGGATGAGATGAAACTCGCATTTATCATGGCGAATTGGGGAAATGTCAAAAAAGGTGTGATGAAAGACCCGAAGCTCTCCACCATTGGATACGCTCTTGAGACCCAGGACCCGAAATCGATCAATCCCGAGGCCCCCACTTTCCCCCCAACTGCTCTCAAGCACCAGATATACAAATATATTGCGCCAGGAGAAACAGAAGCCAAGGAAGGCTTGGAGGATGGGAAATATAATGCATTGCTCTACGTGGAAATGACTGACAACAAGCCATTCCCATACAACACCCCCTTTGCCTACGCAGGAAATTTCATAGAACCCCCCAACATGAAGGCCACAGCCTGTATTGGCCGACAAATTTTCTGGGATTCGTATCTCTTGCGGGGCTCTTCCGGCCTTCCGACCCTCTTCCAGGAGTTTAACCGCCGTACTTATGCCTGGCATAACGGGCTGAGAGCCAAGGCGGACAGAAACGATTACTACCTCAAGTGTAACTTTGGATTTGGTGAGGATACCTCAACAAATAAACTTCCAAATGAGTCGTTCTCTTGGAAGAGGGTCTCGGCCACTAAATGGACGTGGGATTATTCCAATCCCGACGAGGACGGACACGACAGCACGTGGCTCCCACCGACACATATGAATGGGCATGCGACTGGTAAGCTTAAACAAAGAGCATGCACGATATACCAGTAGAGAGGCTAAATCAGTTCTCATAGGCAAAACTTCCAATACCATTGAATTTAATCCTGGAAGCAATAGCTTCTCGGTCAAGGGTATTTCCACGCTTCACCTGACAGGCGACTATCATTATAATCTGGCGAAAGGCACAGTTGAGTGAGTCTAGCACCATGTTTTTGTTCTGAAAGTAAAAAGCCCCTGAGATATCCCTCATGCTGACAGAGAACTGCCAAACCGATAGCATCAAAATGGACATCGATTGGTCTGTTAATGTCACGATGGACTCAGTTCGCAATGGGGGCCTTCAATTGACTGTGAAACCTACGAAGAACAGCGATATATTCCACCCTAAGGTCGAGAGTCAGATAAATGCTACTGCTTCTCCTGATGAACCTAATACGGATCCCGAGTTACCTATTCTAGATCAAAGCATCTGGGAGAAGTCGGAGAAACACATCAATCTTGAAAAATTGATCGAATCTCTTGCTACAGCACTCCGGAGTAATTCCAAGTTCATCTTGTCTGGGGGCGACGCACTGTTTTACAAGAATCCCATATTCAACAGGAATGGTGACCTTCTTGTTGAGGCAGAGTTTAAGGAAGAGTGAGGGGACATTTTGCCGTTGACACTTTTCGACGCTTTGTCTGTTTTCTACTTATGGATAGTTTGATTTTGTGATCAATGAAAGGATCAAATAGCCACATGATATCTCGTGCTAACAGCGAGGAATGATTGAGGTGGAGCAACGGTGATGATCGGGATCTGGGTGTGCATGCGACCTTTATTACCTGACTTTACATAGTAGTTCCTTTTCATTGTGCTATTCTAATACAAGAGATTGATGCGTCCTTGGTTTCTCTCATACACTTGAAAGACTGATTGGAAGAAAGGTTGGTCTGGTCCGACAAGGCTCTCATTTTCTCGACATCTTAGTTTGGCCAATCAACCCGCAGAAATTGACTACATTTTACCCAGGTAAGCTTTTATAGAAGCCTGATTTACCAGCGTGCATATCGTTTATATTCGGTCAAACCTGAAATTTGGTTATGTGCTCTCCATTTGTTAGGCTTTGTTGTAATCATCAAAGGCCCAGGGCTTAGCTGCTTTAGTGACTTAATGCGCCTTTCTCTAGCAGTAACTGTACTATAGCCTTCCTCTCAAACTCAGAAGCTCTCATCAACGCTGTTGAACCAACATAGTCTTTTGCTTCAATGTATGCGCCTCTCTCAAGGAGCAGCCGTACTATATCTAGGCCACCGTGTGTAGAAGCTCTTATTAAAGCTGTTGAGCGACTATAGTCTTTTGCTTCAATGTATGCGCCTCTCTCAAGGAGCAGCTGTACTATATCTAGGCTACCGTATGCAGAAGCTTCTATTAAAGCTGTTGAACCAAAACCGTCTGTTGCTTCGATGTTTGCGCCTCTCTCAAGGATTTGCTTGACAATTTCACTTTGATCATATATGATTGCTAGAAGCAGAGCTGTATTGCCTTCTTTATTACTCGTCTCAATCAAAGCACCGTTTTCGAGAAGTCTTAGTGCAAGCTCCTTCTGATCATGTTTGATTGCTAGAAGCAGAGCTGTATTGCCTTCTTCATTCCTCGTCTCAATCAAAGCGCCGTTTTCGAGAAGTCGTAGTGCAAAGTCCTTCCGATCATGTTGGATTGCTAAGAGCAGGGCTGTGTTTCCGTTTTGATCATCTCCTTCAATAGATGCGCCACTTTTTAACAGCTGCTGCATCAAAGCTTCATTATTCTTTTCAACAGCCTGAGTGAGGAGCGTCTGATTTCTGTATGCCTTTGCTTCAGTATCAGCTCCCCCTTTGAGCAGCATTTCTACTAACTCATAATCATTTGAGCTCGCGGCAATCCAGAGTGGAGTAAGATTCCCAGATCTGATATTAACTTCGGCGCCTCTGTCAAGAAGGACTCGTACTGTCTGTTTGTGTTGTCCTTGAATAGCCAAGATCAGCGGGGTCGCACCTATGCTATTTGCATGATCAATGGTAGCACCAGTGTCAAGGAGTCGATCTACAATGGCGGTGTTTCCACTCTTTGCTGCAAAGGACAGTGATGTATTGCCCTTGGAATCTGGCAAATTTGCATTCATTCCATACTTAAGCAGCTCGTCTACAACATCTCCAAGCCCTCGCTCGACAGCAATTGAGAGAAGACTGGAACCCTCATCATCTTGTCTGTTTAAATCAACCTGTTGGGTATCCCAAAGAATCCTGATGACGCTTTCAGACCTGGCTGATATTGCCCAATATAGCGGAGACCGTTGTACTTTGTCTGCAAGATCAACATGGGCACCAATGCTAATAAGTCGCCTGAGGTGTGCTTGATGGTCTGCCTCGGCGCAGTAAGATACTGCCGTCCTACCCTGTTCATCTTGACTATTTGGACTTCCTTTCATTTCTAGGAGGGCGTCCATGAACTCGCCCCAGTCATTACGAACAACAAGGGGGAATGCCCCACGAAGTATGGGAGAGGCGAAATCACCCATGTTTATGAAGCATAAATAGTATAACGCGTCTGTTCTTCTCCTCTCTTTGATAGCGGAAATTAAATTATTCTCGCTCAACGTCTTATCCTGCAACTCCTCATGTAGTATACCATTGTCTCCTATCCTTCTGGCGACGTCTGTATAAGAAGTTACAATAGCGTTCGAGTTACCATACATCTTGTCCATCAACTGAATTCCATCCTGGCCGAACCTTTGTCTCTCATCATTATTTGTTTGCGAAAGAGACCAACGGTATAATTCGCCTAGTGACCGGAGAGAGTTCATGAAGTAGTCATATTCGTCTGGACTGAGCTCTCCTTCTGATGAAGATGGGCGGAAGAAATACTGGCAAGCCCATCGTAGAACAGCCTCACTTCGCTCCCATTCCTCAGATTTTCGATAATTGTCTGCTGCGCTTTTCAGCGATGCCAGCAAATCATCGTTTGACGGACGAATTAGTGTGCGGAATAGAGGGATGATACATGTCGCAGCATCCAAATATGTCCCCAAGTGGCTGTCAATAAACGCTTTGGTTAAACTGGTAATGACTGGATTCTCCAAACGAATGTTTCCATCCGACTCCACGATTGCTGTTTTATGCATGTTTCGCCATTGGAACTTGGACATGGAGCGTATAAGAGTCATAAACAGATCCTGGGCGCAAATGTCGAGTAAAGAACACTCTTTGGGATCGATCTTGAATACCTTGACTTTGACGTGAGTAGAAGGCCGGACGCTTTGAAGTTCATAAACCAAATTCCAGCCGCAGAATCGTTGCAAATGTTGTGAAGCTGACTTTGATGTTCGTGACTCGTGAGGTGGCGGTTTGTTGATGAAGCGTTCAAATGAGTTGGCGCTGCTGCCCATCCATAGATCAGAGAGACTATGCCTATGATCATCTTGCATCCTGAGTGATTTCTCAGGGTACTGGATGTTTTGTGTACCAAGCCAAAAGCTCATCTCCAAATCTATGTCTGAATGGTCTTCATTTCCGTCACCAGGCCCGGCGAAAATTATCCGCATCATCTCAATGTTGGGTTTCCTGCTGGGAAGAGTGCTGTTTTCTTTACTATCGTTTTTTGGAATAGATCCCTCAGAAGTGAGTGACCACAGCCAGAGTCCTAATATTGCTTCCAATTGCGCTGAGTCAAGGCTCCAGCTGATTTGTGTGTGGTCGGTTGGAGGTTTAATCATTACATGGACCAGCTGTTCCTTTTGACCAAAATTATCACTAGGAACGGCTACTTTCACCCCTAGCTTGATGGGTCTCCTCTGATGCTCTAGAAGAGTTGCTGCAGCTTGGCAAATGGCTGAAGCAAGGTGCTTGGACTTGGCTCGGACATTTACTCTCAGATCTTTCCAAACCTGATAGTCTTCTGGCTCCAGTGCTTCAAAGTGAAAGTGGCCAGTTAGGTGAGCAAGACGGACACGGTTAAGAAATAGCTGGTGATAATCAACTGATCGCTGCCTGGCTGTATAGTGTATCCCCGAATCAATTGCAGAGCTTCCATTGGCTGAATGCGTTTCGGGATCGCGTGGTGAGGGAATCTGATCAGATGAACCTTGAGCCTCTCGACAAACATCAATTTTAACCTCAATTGCATCCTGATGCTGGCCAGTGACATGCCAAGACGTTAACTCTGGAGAATTTGGTCCATTATTCTTAGAGGAGTCGTGCCTCTCAGTGTCATGATGAGTGATCTCAAAGGCAAGCCAGTCCAGCTCGTGTCCTGCAACTAAGTCGGGGAAATTTGACAAACTGTTGTTATCGCTATTTAGGCGCTTCATACGCAATATGCACCGCAAGCAACTCATAATTAAGGTGATGCCAAGTTGCGCCATGGAAACCCAGGCACTCATGCCTCGGAGGCCAATGAATTGTGCAATGTAGCCGAGCAAGACAAGCAGGACAGCGATAAAGGTGTGGAATTGAAATCTGTTCTCAAAATCCTTGATCGATGATGTCCAGGTCATAAGTTGATCCCTGTTATCAGAATATGCGAAGGGCTCAAAACTCTGGTCTCCAATGACCTGAGGACCAGGCTGGATCCAGTACAGCCTCTCAGAAGACTTCTGTGATCTTTGGTAATGAAGCTCATGTGTGGTTTGTCCAATAAGTGCGGCGCAACTCCACATGCCCAAGCACAGGGCAGCTGTACCTGCAATAAATATACCAGGAGCGTAATTTCTGGATGCTTCACTGGCAGTTGACTTCACATGCCAGCCCAGCTTCCAAACAGAGGCACCCGCAAATATCATGATTGAGGATTGAAGAACGAATCCAACAATAGCAACAAGGTAGAATACCCAGGTTGGTTGTCTTTTAATACCGACGTTCAGTGAGAGGTTAGGTTTGGGCGCAAACTGAACATGCCCCTTCCCCTCAGAGCTGCTTGTGTCGCCAGAGCTGAGCAATGAGGTGACTTTGTTTGATGTATGCTTAACTTGAATCCAAGGACTATCGTCGGTCTTTTTTTCGAGGTACCGACGAAAAAGCCGTAACCGTTTTGAAGGATTGCTGTGTTGAGGAAGATAGACGAGTTCAAGGATATCTGGCCGGCCCAACACACGGGTGATGCCGCCTCTGTTGAATAGCTCGCAAACATCACGACTTGTTGATGTGCATAGTTCTGCCTCGATAGCACCTTCGCCCTCCTGGGCTCTACCGATGAAAGCTCGGAGGGAGGGGCTCCCACAGACGCGGATGACCGACACGACAGTGGTCAAGATACCGATCGGGACCATGGAGAAAATAAAGTAATCAAGAAATGAAGTGCTTTCGCTGAGGTATTGACGCGTTATCGCCTCGCCAAATAGTGAGAGAAGCGGACCCAGGTCTGAGGCCAGATTGTTGGAGAAGTCCGACAAGTCATCAGCCCTTGCGACCGTCGCAGTTACTGCGCAGATGATGAACGCGTATTTTGCCATGGCTATTCGCGCCGATCTAAGTATGCGACTCTGTTACGAATACTCTTGCAGCTCGTTCGGTGATGTCTTTGTTAAAACTGTGTCTCCTTCTGTCGCCCTCGCGAGCCACCCTTGGGCATCTTGCAGCCTGACAGCAAACATCTGTGGGCCCTGCGATGCTTGCATTTGCGACAGAGGAATTGGAACCTGTTATCGTCTTGATGTATCGAATTATTGGACCAGTCTGTCATAAGTGGACCAGTTACAGGAGTCTACATGCAGATATTCACACCGAACGCGTGATTTGGTTGGCCGAAAGATACCACCCGCCACGAGCCGCACGTTCAAGCGGTAAGAAAACACCAGTATACCAAAAAATGGTGATCGTATTTGTTCCTGTTTTCTTGTTACTCTTATATCTGGCAATTCCTCGCTTTCTTTCGACTCCATGTGCTGTTTATCCGCTCTGTGAATTTTATTGACGACTGTGTCATACATTCTTGCCAGATTTCTTTTCTTCCACTGCCACGCTTTATCCTTGCACCTTTTCCTTTTCTATTCGTGATCTAATTGTGGTAGACATTATTAAAGACACACATGTTAAGTATGATGGTCATTTGGACTAATACGATCAAAATTCGGCACACTCCCAAGTAGATGATGGCACTAATCATAGATATTGGATCGACTAGGCACTCTGCAAGAGCATTATCAATGCACAACCTCTAGCAATAGCCCTTTTGACGAAGAAAATGGTCATATATTGACGGTGAGGATAATAATCTTTATTAACGAAATTTCTCAATTACATTGTAACAAGATTAGTATATCTATGCCCGACAAAGCGATCCGTCCTTTTGAACAGCCCACCGTTCACTCCCAACCGCCGTCAAACCATAAAACAGATCATTTGGATCATATTTGGCCTTAATCTTACTCAGAGTAACGTAGTTTCCATCATAATAAGCCTTCTGCCAGTTAGGTTGCCGAAAGTCTCCTTCATTGAGATACGTGCCACCACCAGGAGTCAGCGCTTCAAGTCGCGGTATCAGCGTGTCAGTCATCTTCTTCTGGATTGCAAAGTTGGCCTCAAAGTTGAGAGTGTCATATGCTCTGAGTGCCACCATCAGTATAGGGGCCACAACTTGGTGTAAGGAGAGCACGACGCAAAGGCCGGTAGTAGGGGGAGCACCTACAAGCCAATAACCAGATTGAGGATGGCACTGCGCCAGGCAGGATTCACGGAATTTTTGACGCCGCCTGCTGGAAACCCCGAGACATCCAACAAGGACCCGGACACACCCCCGCCTTGGGAGAGGATAAATCTGATAGCATCTAATAGTTTTGCTGCAGAATCATTGGTTGAGACTAGATATTTAGGGATTAATCGCCCGCCGATATTGTATGCTGTAATATTGTTATATGGGAACATGGAAGTGTAAGTGTCTAAGAAGGAATCAAACTCCTGGATGTGGTAATCTGATTGGGTCAGTACAGTGAATTATCTTTCTCAGTGCATGGGTTCGGTTCCTACCATATGTAATACCACTCTGATTCAAGAAAGATAGCGTAGGCTCAAGGAGAGCGTGGAGCTCAGCAGCATGAAGTTCAGGGCCGACAAGAGGTGCCATACTGAAGACGCCGGGAATCAGGGTCCAGGCGCTCCAAGTTCCTGCTTCTCCCAATTTGGGATGTTCCGTGAGGAACTTCTGCACTGCCTTGTAGAAGACATCGTCGGAGACATTGGCATTAGTGAAAGTCAGATTCGCTGCAGACACTCTAGTAAGCTGATGAGCCCTGACCGTCACAGACACGACAGCAGCGTAGGTGCCACCACCGCCGCCCGACAATGCCCAATACAAATCACTATTCTGGGAAGGGCTGGCAACAAGATGCTTCCCCTGAGCTGTGACGACCTCCCATTCAAGTACCTGATCAGCACCAAGACCATAGCGGGACATCAAGGGGCCGTGACCACCACCTTGACTGTAGCCACCAGCGATGCCAACAGTTGCACATGCACCGCCTACAACGGCGACTCCTGCAGCATCTGCAGCCCTATAGGCTTCGAGCACACCAATACCGGCACCAAGCTTCAGCGCTTTACCATTGTATGTCGCTGACTTGTAATTGCTTATCGCCTGAGTGTCCTTCAGCCAGTGTGTCCATAGTCCAAGAGCACCGGCACCCGTCGACTTGCCATAGTAATCATGACCCGTATTACGTATGACAAGGCGGATGTTCTTCTTAGCAGCAAATGCGAGTGTTGCCTGATAGTCAGCAACGCCGGCAGCCCTCACAGCGTACTGCACATATGCGCCAATGACACACTGAGCCTCGGGCGCTGTAAAGGGGTCACAACTGGCATTGGCAAAGAAGGGTGCCATTGGAGACGATGACGTTGAGAGGTGCGTCTCCGGGAACCACCATGTCGACCGGAGAGCCTCACAAGCTTCAGGGTCGTAAGGGGCTAGATTTGACCTGTGACAGGAGGCCGCGATGGGGATTGTAGCAATCAGGCGACCCCCAACCGTCCGATTAAACGCAGCCCACTCAGATGAAGTCGGCCAGCATGCCTTTCCCGGGAAGCATTTGCAGCTTGTGCCCTGAGCCTCAGCGGGCGAAGCATCTAGACTTGGAAAAGCCAGCGCAGTGCCGGATACAAGCGCCATCACAAGGGAAAAGATAGATATAATGGCCATAGCACCACTAGGGGAGGTACGTAGGTTGCCTGACTGAGGTATGACTGCTCTCAGTAGTGATGGGAAGACTCCCAAGTCAAAGTATCGTAGGTATAATTGACAATCTACATCTCCATTAGTGAGCGGAGATATTTATAGTCCAACAAGAAGGAATACATCCAGATCGGTACGTGGTGTTTGTAATTTAGCGAGAAGGAGTGCATACGATTATGGCGAGTCTTGGTATTTGCACAAGCTTCCCCAAACTCCACACCACCCATGCAGACATCTCCTCTCAGCCCATGTTTCAGCTCATTGCAGAAGTGTATTATTGGACTTATCTCCTTGTAGTTCTTGTAATTGTTCACTATATACGCTGATAAAATACAGTCTTTCAGTCACTTGATGTGATTAGATGCCCACCCATATTTGTATCCCAGCTCAGTTACAAGCACGCTTATAAGCTCAGCCCTTGAAAGCTTTCGATATGATATTTTCTTAAAAAGTAAGCGACACACCATCAAAGGCATCAAAGGTGCATGAGTTCCCTGGCGTTTCGGTCTGTGTGGTCTGGTCAATCTTCCTGATTTGGCCTGGAGGAATGTCCGCAGCGTATGCGGGGCCATCACCATCCCCTGAAGACATGCATGCCCATTCTCCAGATTCGTCTGTGCAAAGTCCGTCCAGGATCAGGGCCCGGGATGTCAAGCGGGGTTTCTCAAAGTGCACGTGTCTAGCAGGGTAGTTGAGAGCTGCTTTGCTGCCGCCGTGGATGCCAAGATTTATGGCGATTGTGGGTTGCATGTTGATTGTCTGACCTGAACCAGAGCTAATGGCGAGTGGTCTAAACGAGCTACCTCCGTTCTTTTCGGAGGATTCTTTAAGAAATAGGTGTACTGTTTTGGATAGACTTACAGGGAGGTGTGCAATGGTATCGCAAGTCTCACCGGCATCCTCAATGCTCATAGGTTTGGCCTTAGTGACAGCCCCAGCTTCTTATCCACACAATAGTTATGGAAGCATTGCGAGCGATTATTCTCGCTGCCTCGATCCGCTCAATAGTTTCAGCAGGATCTGTAGTAGATGTGGTTTCACTCCCAGTGAGATATAGCCGCTATATTCGGCTGATTTGAAGTCTTGGCTGTATAATCTCATAGTTGCTGGTACTTGCTGTGGCTGTAGGATTCGGCTGTGAGAGGTAGACCTCCGCAAGTGGGCGGCAAATGTGCAACGACAAACCCCCTGTCAGTGGTGGTGTGAATATGTTGGTAGATAGGGTGTGAAGGATCATGCCTGTTTATTAACCATGGCTGATACCAGTGATGCGGGCGGTAGAGTGCTGCGTAAACATGGTCGTATTTGGGATAGTGTTTCTTATTAAAATAAGATGAGGAGAACAAGCAGAGAAAGAAGGTAGAGACAGGTAAATTGAGATGACTGTGTAGCAGATCCAAATCACTGCTTATGGGCGGAAGTATGTAAAGCCTCGTAGGGCACCTTCCTGCTCATAGGTAATGCTGATTTCATGCTTGGAATACTCAGCCTTCGGGTGCTCTGCTGCGCCAGGAGACCTGGGTCCAGTGCCCTCATGTTACGGATACAGTGCCACAGACTTTCTTCCCCATAGATTCCAGAACCATCAATAGGTCTGTGTTGGTGTGTAAAGTGTTTGTGTTGGCTTGCTAGCATGCATCCTCAAGGACCAACATCCAAGAGAATTGAACTGAGGGGTAGCGACAGCCAATGTGCGTTACCTGAAGCTGACGGTGAACTTGATTGATCCTGGCAATGATGGGAAACCTGTTTAGCAGGTATCTATTGTGTGTTATAATGCCAAGATTACGTACTCAATATATATCACAGCAAGCCATCATCCAAACAGGTTGTTGGTCAGCCCACAGCACTTTATATGAGGTATGGAGGGGTAGGGTGTGTGACATCGGTGAACGCACAAGACCGGGGAGGCAAACAGGGGGGCGCATGCACTCTGGATTACCTGGATAAATGTACCAAGAATCGGTATCGCGTTACATTCCCTGTCCACCAAGTCTTGTTAGGTTCAGGCTTGGGTGCATGCATCTGGGGAAATTTCGTACCGCTTATGGCAACGTAATGGGTAGCTGGTTACACCAGGACACTGAATATGGCAGACAGACATGCGCTTACTCTCTTTCTCGGCTGCCAGTGTCTTCCCTAATCGTAAATTCTGTTCCTCAAGTGATACTTGATGCTTCTTGAATGCCTTACATCAGGCTTTTATCCAATGCCTTTTCTGTCATATGCCTACAAAACGAAGAGGCCAACCATACCCCGACCCCAGCTACCCGCATTTTGCAGCAGGGAAACGCAGGCCGTAGATGCATGCAGTGGTTCTGCTATGCTACCATACCATGAAATAAAAGCATCAGTTCAGGAACTAAATCGCAACATCAATGTGGTTAAAAAAAATCCATTATAGTCTAAATAAATTCGCAAACATAATCTGCAGGCTTTCTTGAACTATGCAGAAGCTTTCGTAACCTGAACGCACACACATTCCCAACTTGAATGCGGGTAGCTTTATGATATAACCCTTTTTCGTCCTCCCCTTCCCACCCTCGAACATTTGGGGACCAATCCCGGCGGAATGTCGTCTATCTCAACTCAAAGCAGAGCTTTAGTTCTCCCGGATTCTGCACAAACTGATCCTTCATATCCCGCCACATGCCACCTCCATCTTCCCCTGGAGCGTATCTGAATCTGTACTTCTTAATCAGGCGTGCCACTACGAGACGCAAGGCGTTGAGTGCCAGCGGCCGGCCGACACAGCTTAGGTGACCCATGCCGAAAGGCTTACTAGCCGAGGGATTCAGTACCATCTCTGGTGATGTTGTCCATCTCTCAGGGACAAATCTACACGCGTCCACAAAGCAATCTTCTCCTATAATTGAGGTCAGTTTAGTGTCCAAAGCTGAAAACTCCAAGTAGAGGGAAAACGTACTCCGAGAGATGAGATATTGAGGGGCCACGATGTTAGTGTATGGTGGTATGTATCTTCCGGCAACGGTCATTCCATTCTGGGTCGTCATGCGTGTTCCGCCAGTCGTGAGAGCAGGATACAAGCGTAATGTCTCATCTATGCATGCGTTTAGGTAGGGTAGGCCGGCCAATGCCTTGACATCGGAGGCGTCTACGTTCTTGAGTTCATCGTAGAGCTGATCCGACGCCCCAGGAGTCCTCCCCACCTCTGTAAACAGTCCTAGTAGTGTATTCGCTATTGGTGAACTGATCTGTCAGTACTAGTGGCGGTCTAATCTCATGTAACTCACCTTCCGGCAGCCATGGCTTGCATACTATCCCCACTCAACCACAAAAGGGCATTCTGTATAATTTCATCGTTCTGGCCGTCCTCCATCATGATATAGTGCGTGATATCCGGCTCCTGGTGACGAGACTTATCCTCAAGTCTTTCCCTCATCTGAGCTCGACACCACGCCGCCAGATCGAACCAGTCTCGTAGCTGGAGAATTCTAGGAGCCAGCTTGAAGCCAATGTGTATCATCCATGGCGTTGGACTCAGGGGCCCCAGCATTGACAAGGCATTCTGCATGCGGACAATGATATGGTGCCACTCTTGGTTCTGTTGCATGCCGAACGATTTACCGAGAACAAAGTCTCCCATGGCATCAAAGGCAAACCAGTAAAACATATTTCTAGCGTTGGAGATATTTCCAGTCTTGACGTCGATCTCGATACGTCGGTCTAGCTCATCAAGATGGCGCAGAATCTTTTCCTCGTGGATTTTGAGAGCTATAAGAATAAGACAGGATATTAGCAGGGCTTCAGTAAGAGCGGTTTTTGCATACTCAGTATTTGAGGCGCATAGCACTGACCTTTGGTAGAGAACGCACGATTCCACTGGCGTCGACGAACAGCATGGATATGTCTATCTCGCGCTGAAACCAGTGCTAGGTTTGGCTTCAAAAGATCATACCACTTCAAACTATTAGTCTCGATCGTCCTCAACCACTGGGGACAAACTCACATCTGCCTTTTTACATTCCGAGTGAGGCCCATCTGTAGCCATGAATATCTCTGGCCGGTATACTGTGATCTCGCTCGGGCCTAGATGAACATCAGAGTCAGTGACCGATTTCCAGGGTATCTCATATTATGCTGATATTTGCCACTTACCAGTTCTCACAAAGTCACCGTACTGCTTGTGCAGCTTATCCAGCAACCTATGATTCATGGAGTCTCGACACGCCCAGACATGCCACAATTTGCTGATTGGGGCATACCATGGGCCTGGGAAACCTTCCCTTGTGAGACGATGGAAAAAGACTCTGTATATTGTCATACTGAGAAACAGCCCTGGCAAGTAGCCGTAGCTCATCAAGACAAATCCATGACAAACTGCGAAGAGGGTTGTCCCGCGAGTCAGGCTGCTTAACATGTGTAAGGTAAGAAACGTCAATACATGGCCCACGACAATGCGAGGAGCTTGGACATGCCACTCTCCTCTAATGAAGATGCCATGATGGACGGCGAAACCGCAGAGAGCACCGGATGCCCAAGCGTATAGCCAAGGAGCTACAGTAGGCATGTTGAATATCTGTTGTATTGTGATGCTAAGATAGATGCAGTTTGGCAAGAAACATGGTATGCTGGACCCTATTTCAGACTGATTCTCTTGCACACTGAGACAGGCAATGCAAGCACGTATGTCCAAGAATAGATAGAGCCGTGCTGCGGCACAGAATCTCTTTCAGTTAGGCTTCAGCCACCACTATCGCAACGGCTAGGCAGTTCTTCTATTACACAACCCTCTCATCGCGCTGCCTACACAGCGGATCAATTTTCCTTTCGCGGCATTAGTGTTAACACCGCCGTCGGTTTCTTAGAAGGGGCGTGAAAATAGCCAACGGTTACACATGCCTCATATCGGAAGTTCTTTTGGATGCATCTTCTTACCATCCTCATTTGAAGGCTCCGTGGAATTCAGGAGCTTAATTAACACAGAACCAATAGAAGTTGAGAATGCTGACGTGCGGTGCCCCAATTAGATAGGGTGACATCGGACGAAATTTTAGACACGAGTGTGTGTTGTCTTACGGACAATACTCGGTAAGCGCCAGAGGGCAGTGTCACCTGGACAAGATGGATGCCAAACCTTCATTTGTGGCTCAATACTGATAGGCTCATTGATCTCAGGGTAGTATTGAATTGTAATCCTGCATGAAGCAGAACACTGAACGATTCTGGAGCTGGTGGCTGGCACGTTTTCGCCCCCGAAAAGACACCCGGTGAACGCGGCACGTTGGAGACAATTCCTTGGAAATAGATAAGCACTTTAATCGCCCGGAATACAACCCGGCACGTTAGCGCTCTGTTTTATCCTACCCGGGGGAATGGATTGTCTCAAGGCATTATCCGAACGAGGTAGTGTCTGATTCACGGGAACGGGGGAGACTAATGCATGAGAGAGGAGTCTGGCGAAAATCACTGTGCTTATACCGTATTTGAAAATCACCGAACCCATGTGCTTGAGCGAACGAGATGTTGAATTCCTCTATTGGCATACAGTTTGAGTGCAGGTATTCTACTGTTCCCTCTTCTAGGCATCAAGAAAACACGGAAATGAACAAGATCAACGCAGCCATTACTCCTTTACGGCCGGAATCTTGAAGCCACCAGGGCACAGACGCTGAAAGACGCCTTCAGGATCATACTTCAATGCCGCTTCCCGAATCCTGCGAAGATTATCTGGGCCGTAACTTTGCAGAACCTCCTGGGTGGAGTGAGCATAGTTGAGGTAAACCCATGGTACGACACCGCCCTCAATTGTGCTTGCAAAGGCGCGCACTCCCTCAAACACTGCGCGAACCTTGGGGCGGGCTAGCTCCTCCAGCTCAGGGGTACGAACACTGGCGGAGACTTGCAAGAGGATGGCATCGTGAGAGGTTTGTTCGAGGCCAAGTACATTGCCGCCGTTGTTAGCGCCTAGCTGCGCAAATAGGCGCGGGATGGGTTGGAAGGCCACATGAGTGGTGAAATCTTGGTCGGGAATGAGTTCCTGGAGTTCCTTTGCCATCTGATTGTGCAATTCAGCAGCTTTAACGACGATGGAAGCATCATTCTTGAATGTCAAGGTATACCAGATGTTGCTGTTCAAGATCAGTTACAGTGTCGATTCTCTACAATAGATGCACTTACTGGTAGTTTGGTGGGAGTGAGGAGTAAGCCAGAAGCTCTTGCAGTGTGTGACTCTTGAAGTTGTTTAGTATCTCGGGCAAGGCCAGTGTTTTCTGCAAAGACGGTGGGTTCTCAACGTTGGCGATATTGCTACATGAATTACCGGCAACGCTGCCCCCAAATCTGGGTATGTGGCCAACAATGAACTGGAGGGTGGTGTCTGGATCGTTTGCACTGTTGGCCGTGAATTCAACTAGAGCTTCGGCGCCTGCCTGGATAGTCTCCTGGGGCCGAAGAGCCAGTCCCCCCCAGATGGGACCACTGGGAAAGGTGCGCACGGTAAAACGGGTGACAATGCCAAAGTTATTGCCCCCGCCCTTGAGAACGCGAAAGAGGTCTGTCATAAATTAGAATCGGCGCACAAAACAAGGTGGGACTGCTTACCAGTATGCTGGCCCTCCGCTTCAGCAGTGATGATGCGCCCATCAGCAAGGACCACCTCATATGAAACGACGTTATCACATCCAAAGCCATGGCGAGGTGTGTGGAAAGTGTTTCCGCCGCCAAGCAGGAAGCCCCCCACACCAACTTCTCCCTCACGCGCCCCAGCAACTACGACTCCATACTTTTCGAGCTCAGCATAGACGTCTTTCCACTTTGCACCAGGCTCAATATGTGCTGTCTTGGTGGCAGGGTCATATTGAGTGGAGCTGAGGTGGCCCAGGTCGATGGTGACACCATCGTTGATGTTGTTGGCGCCGGTCCAATTGCCGTGACCACCAGCTCGTACGGCAAATTGTTGACCAGCCTGGGCGAGCGCCGTAACGGCCTTGGAGACCTCAGCAGCAGACTGTGGCTGGATAATGCACGCTGGCCGCAGTCTGGAGTTATTGCACCAGTATGAGTTGATCCGGGAAATATAATCATCATCGTTTGGCAAAAGAATCCGGGAACGAAGACCGGCCTGAGCTAATGGCTCGGCTTGTTGAGAAAGTGAATCATTAGACTGAACAGAGGCTTGAACAGAAGATTGAACGTCTGTCATGATGGATATAAGTCGATTGGGTGAAACTTTTTATGTGACGTATTTAAGATGAGATGAAATGAGAGATTGAGGACGATAAGGAAGCTGAAGGAGGGGCAGAGGAGTGTTTTTCTAAGTATGTATAAACAAGCTGGCCGCAATCGTGGAATTGGTCTCTGCGCTGTTCTTTTCTGTATAGCTAGCCAGTCAACAAAACAGCTTATTCAATCGCTGAAAGGTCACTTGTTAGGTAGATTATTTAAAAATACTACCTCCACAATTACATTTATAAGCATGCACAGGCAGGAATGTTGTTTCATGCATGTAACCCAACACAGGGCTGTTGGTCCAACCGTTCATCGAGCATCGCACAGTATCAACAATTAAATCACTATACTCACACCACCGTATTACAATAAATAAAGGGATTTATTAACTCTAAAGAATTAGGCGTCTAGACCAACCGACGGCTATGACCAGCCAATTATGGGCAACGAATAGAGGCACACCAGCCATGCACACCACAAATACCAAGACCGACGATCTTCCTTCTGACTCCGCTTCGTCAACACCCGCCAGGCGATTAGCGCGGCTGGCAATACAGGAATCATACATGTCCATGCAGAGAGCGAGCAAAACAAGGCACAAACCAGGCTCCAGAAGCAGACGAAGAAGGCGATTGAGCGCCTCGATACGTCGTCTCCCAGGAACAGCACAATCGTCTTTCGCCCTCGAAGTTTGTCCCCCGCCTGGTCTTTGAGGTCCTGGATCTGCATCGTGGTCAAGACGAGGCCGCTGATGATGGTAAGCCATATGGTGCCGTTCGTGTTGATGCTGGCCTTGGGACCCAGGGCGATTTGCAGAGAGCCACTGTTGAACATGGCAAAGGCCACCGATATCAGCACTTCACGGATAAAGATTTCGTCCATGCCTCTCAGATCGTTGTAAAGCCAGGTGCCGATATGTATGGCTGCTCCTTGTTCCCAAACTCCAAGGCAGTGGTTCAGCCAGAGGGTGAGAGGTATCGAAGCGAGCATCGCGCGACGAGTCTGCTCGCTGGTAACTTTGCCCGTGACAAGGGGCCTCCAAGGTTTGTTGATGCGATCCTCAGCTATGGACTCGGGAGCCCGCTGGTTTGCGAGGTCAAAGGACAAGAGGTTGCTCCAATTGTAAATGACAACAAGTGGGATACGTCGCAGCACATCTTCCACAGACGGTCGAACCCCTTCCGAGAGCGATGATGCCGCGAATGCTCCAAAGATACCAAAGGTTGCATTTGGCACAACGAAGGTGAGGAAATCGCTTTCAGTAAACGCCCATATGAGGGCTGGAATTCGGATAACCCATCTGGAGAGTTTCGATTCCGGTGAGACAAACATGATTACTGTTATAAAGATGAATTGTTGAATTCGAGATATTTCCTAATGATAATCTTTGCCATTATAGATAGACCTAAAAAGTACAGCAATGAATTATACATAATCATTGTATTTATCACGATCTCTTTTTCGACACACGCGCTTACCTGTGCATATTTTTAGTTGGTGCCTCTTCCTGGATCCACGACTTTCTCAGACTTCCTACATCATCATGAACCATTCATTTGGTGTGGTAGCATGCACACGTCTACTGCCTATAGCTGCCGAAAGTGGTTGGATCCTTGACCCCCCTCCCCCCCCCTGCTGCAGGATTCTCCAAGCTGGAGTGGTACCAAAGTTTCGTATCCCCCCAGTGGGTGCCAAATGCCAAGTGAGTCCATATCTCAACGGATGTTTAATTTATTTTTCATTTAACACGAATATCGACAAAACCATCTGATTTGAGAGATATTTGTAGGTCTGGCTTATACGCCCCTCTGTCAGCCCACCCTGTAGGAATCAGCATTACGTTTTGGCACCCGACCCTAATTCTGATTCCCTGCCGTCAAACACACCCTCTTGTTGTGCATTCCATGTTGCCATCCTTCTCATGCAGGTAGTCAGAATTAAGGCAGGGTGTCTGATCTTGCTCTACTGGTAGGACGTTCTACCCGCTATGTGGGATATATCAATTGCTCGGCCTCCCACCAGGTAGGCAAAGCCCATTGCTAACATCCGCGCAAGCGGTATGCCATCCAAACCATCGCAGAAAAGATACAGAACTCGGACGACATTCTAGAAGAATGGCAGACTTTAGTGCGGGTGGTTTGGCATGCTTCATACTTATCATTGTCTTCTCGGTGATTTGCGGTGTCTTTCTCTTGCTTCGTCTGTGGGCGGCGAGGGTTTCCGGTCGCTCATTCTACCTGGATGATGGCTTTATTCTTTTCGCATATGTAAGTATTCATCCATACCGTTCCATGTATGCGATACTGCGCCCTGATCTTCTGACTGACAACCTCATTTATAACAGGCCAACTGTATAGCGCTCGGAGGGGTCGGCCTCTGGGCTGCACTCAATGGACTGGGCAAATCGCTCGTGGATCTAACCAAGGAAGAAATTGCCATCAGTGCAAAGGTGAGGATGAATATGTCTATTGGTATTGCCGAAAATGGTTCTAATAACCGTGGGATTCAGCTTGTCATGGCATCTAATGTGTGTTGGCTCCTCGCAAGCGTCTTTGTCAAGATGTCTATCCTCTGGCTCCTCCACCGAATATTCGCAGTGCAACCATTTAGGCGCTGGTGCTGGGCACTCATGATCCTTAATGCTTGTTATGGTATTACCTTTCTTCCGGTGTACATGACAAACTGCACGCCTGTCGATCAGCTCTGGAACCCGCATCCGGACGGCCACTGTCGCGACATGCAGATCAGCGACTTTGGCACCATTGCTATTAATCTATTTCTCGACATCGCCATACTTTTGCTTCCACTGCCAACACTCTGGGGATTGCAGCTCCCTCGTCGCAAGAAGATTGTAGCGACTATCATGTTCAGCTTTGGCATCGCGTGAGTGCATCTGATCTCGATGTGTGCAAGGTATGAGTTATACTGACATGCCCGCAGCACAATAGCATTCATGATATGGAGAATCAAGGCAACCATTACCACCAGAGCGGACCCCGACTTTACGAAACACGGAGCCCTAATCGGCATCATCAGCTTCTTTGAGCTGTGGTTTGGCATCATCGTCGCCTGCATACCGACTCTGGCCCCCCTCTTCAAGACTTACGTCAAACCGATGGTGACCAAGTCAAAAGCCAGCTCAGCCAGTTCCGGGCCATACGTGTTGGCAGGTATCCGATCCAAGAACATGAATGTAAGGTCAAAATACGACATGATCTACGGAAGTTCGGACTTGACCAACACCGAGACTCGATCCGAGGAAAACCTTGGACCTTGCCTGGCAGTCACCACGGAAATTGCTTCCGCTCCTGCGTACTACCCTGGGCCACGGTCGATATTGGGAGCCAATGTCATCCATGTACGGAGCGACATTGAATCGCAGCAAGACCTGGCCAAGAGAGGGCTGTGAGTACACTGAGATTAAATTCTCTGGCAAGAACAAGTGGCGAAGGAGGCGCATTGTATTATATCATGACATTAATCTATTTAACGTCCGGTCTTTTGCTTAAAGCAACATGCGACAGTCTGCATGTACATATCTACCTGATGATACTCTTTAGCAGCAGAACTTAATCAGTTGTCGAGTCATGCGCATATTACCTCTGAAGTCGCAAAATCCTGTTTGTCATGCGATAGTAGTATCGCAAGCATGTACTTGCCCGTCGTGAACCACCACTCGCTTTGGCTTCATATATGCGGTTTATCTTCTCATGACTAGACATGGTTCTTATGTAGATGTAGGGAATAACGGCAGCTGTCCATCGGAGACTTCGTTTAGCGAGATCGTCTACACCTAACCGGACAAGTACTTCCAAGGCAAGAAGTCCGCCGTAAAAGAAGTTTCCTCGTCGACTGGATGAACAAAATGCCACAAAACATTCAGACAGTGTTTGCCAGAGGTTCCCAGCTGCTTTCTCTGTCTCAGCATCCCACGGTATAATGGGTTTGTCAAATGCCCCAAAATTCGACCTCGACATCTATCGTGGCGCTTCGAAGAACATCACGACACGCATAGAAATAGGGGATCGACTCTTCCCATGTGGTATTGGGGCCGACTTCCACTATGAGAACCACTCTGTCTCTTAGACTGACGTTCGATCCATCCTCCCAGCGAGGTGAGCTTGGAACGCAAACGAGGCAAAAGTGGTACCAGTCAATTCCCACCAGCGCTTCCTCGAGGGCTAGACATACTTCGTCTGCCAATGAAAAAATAATATCCTGGCTCCCTAGCTGGATGTTGCTAAAACAGAAGCCCTCAAGCCAAACCATGTGAGCCATGGGGACGTTAAACGAGTTGATTCGGTCAATAAGGTCGCTCTCTATACCGCAGAGGTAGCAGCTTATTTCACGAGATTGTAGTCTGCTTTCCGATGTTGCAATGTGTAGACGTATACCGTTCAATGGCTTGGTCGAAATCCTTGCCCCGCTGAGTAGGAAATTGTGCCTTTTATAAGCACACGGGAATATTAAGCTTCTGGTCTGTCTCTATTAGCATAGCACGACATTTAGAGTTCAAGTCTAGTTTCTAAATAGCAAGGGAAAATACTTTGTTTACATGCGCCCCAAGAGTTACTCTTGTTCCTGTTCACTCTCCTCGTTGCCCGCGATTCCTTGTGTTACCTTTTATTTCTTACATTGCTCCCAGTTACGCGTGTTGCCCCCGGTCGCCCTCACTGACTTTGAACCCTCCTGTAGCCCTTTATCTCCAAGTCCATAGGCTTCCTGCACACTTTTTTCTCATCCACGCCAGAGTATTAGGTTCTTAGATTCGCCATGCCCACATTAAGCCTTCGTATCTGAGATAAACATGACCATACTCTGTCTTGCTGTACAGCGGTGACCAAAGGTCAACGCTAGCTCAGTGTTTAATTCATCAAAATAAGACTAGATTGCAACCTGTAGAGCAAGGGAGATGAAAGGTGGAATAGTCCGGCAGCGCACTAAGAGTGTCCATGAGAGGTAGGAACAGCATATTTGTAGCGAGGCAGAATGAGAAAGATTAAGGGTTTAGGTAAATTCCTAGTTATTCAGAGATCAACCATTATTTGACACGTAGGTGGGTGTTTTTTTGGGTGTATCTCATATTCTTGCTCGTTCTGGGTTCGACGTCCGTCATCGAACTATTAATATAGCTATTGTTATTACATTATGGTCCTCTATGTCACCTTCCTGCGACAATTGCCATCACCCAAAACATGATAATGTCCTCATTATCCTTTTCACGTCCCCTTTTCTGACCCGGACTCACTAGGGGCCATTTTTTAGCCAATTCCATCATCGTTTCCTTGAGCACAGTTACCTGTGTCTGTACCCAGCTCCATTGTCCCGCCATCTTCACTCTCATACTCTCCATGTCCGTTTCACACTTTACCAATCTGTCCCTCAGTACTTCGGTGTCATTTACCAAGCATCAATGTGTCATTTATCATGAAATAATGGCCACATGCGAAGCATTGTTTAAATTGCTAGAAACTGGTTCATATGGGGGTCAATTGTAGGGATACTGGAATGTCTAGTTTTCATTATCGACATGACATGCGTGACTTTTATATCGAATACATTGACCTTGTGCTTTTAAACATACTGTTTTTGTCTTCAAAATATCCATAGACAGAAAATTATCATAGTCTTACGAAATCTTCATCGTATCTTAGACCCGTCTGTTTACTCTCTCATGCTCTAGGGTAACTCTAATCGTTGCCTCCGCCAAGTTCCATGAATGGTGAAAATCGGCTAGCCGATCAGGTTTAGCGCATAATCAGCGGCCACAGTTCTTGAATCCTTGAAGCAGGCCAGGCTTGCTTCCCCCCTCCCACCTCTAGCGCATCGCATCCACTGCCGTCGACTGGGATCGATCAAAAACAATCAGGCAACAATCTATGTGGGAGTGGTGTTGATGTGCTACGCCCTTCATTCAGTGTGATCTACAAAACCGGTGCAATCTCATACTCACTACACGTTGGGCCTGCGTAAGGAAGTTTCATAGGGCCTGTTTGTAATGTGCTCTTTTCACCAACAGATCATCAAAAGCCCCCTTGATATTCTTCTAGCGCTATAAAGCCTTCGAACCTCTACTCTGCTTTCGCTTTGATAGCGTTTCTATGAATCTATAAGCAAACCTTAGATTTCGGCTCAATTCCTGAACATGGTAGCGCAGGCTCTTTCAAGCAATGCCTTAGCAGAGCAAGCCATGTCGGTACATGCAGCTTCATCTACTGCTCCCAAAGTGCGATCTTCATGCAATGCCTGCGGAGCGGCAAAAGTGAAGTGTGACCGTCATCATCCGGAATGCGGCCGTTGTACAACGATGAGTTTGTCTTGCGTTTATGGACTGTCCCGTAACTTGGGCAAGCCACGGCGAAAGAGGCCTGGTATGAGCCTTGAAAGTTCCACCGAGAAACGAATTTGCAACGATCAAAGCGTTGAGGGTTGCATTAGAAATACAGCTGAATCGCAAAGCATTCATGAGCCACCCCGCGACAACTGCTCAGATCTAGCAAATGACTCCCTCCTGCTCTCTGATAGTTTCAACTCCATCATCGACACGAATGCGCACATGTCCTCTTCGACATCCTATCCTTCTTTACAGTTTGGGGGCTGGCAGCAGTTCGGTGACTTGGGAATGGGTTTAGAGATCCCCCATCCTTTTTCACTCGAGCCCTTCGGCACTCCGCGTGCGAGCGATGATAGTCCCGAGTCTCACAGCTGCCCCCGGGAGTCGTACGAGATCTTCCGTGACCTGATTTGTCCCAGCCCTACTCTTCATGCGCCGGAATCGAAATCTGTTACTGTCTCTGCAAAATTGGACGAGGTGCTTCACTTTAACAGAAACGCCATCAGCCGTTTGAGCGGTTTGTTGACATGCCCATGTGCTAAATCTGGTCATCGAGCCATGGTTCATGCATCAATTGTGTCACGCATTCTCATCTGGTATCAGCAAGCTGCTGGTTTAGGATCCCGCCCGTCGGCTTCCACAGCGTCACCAACGCCTTGTCATGCGCCGTTGCGCGCATCAGCATCACTGTCATTGCCCGAAATAGCAGACGGAACGGCAGCTGATATAGATGCAACAGCCTCACCATCACTTGTTCAAACAACTGGCTTCACTGTTGAGCCACTCCCCATGTCAATGGGTACATTTGACGTTGAAGACCAGGATTTACAGGCTGTTTTCCGAAACCAATTAATCCTGAGCGAGCTCAAGAAGATGACGCCGTTGATTGACATGTTTTCGTCCCAAAATTCGGGAGATTCCCTTATAGGAAGCTTATACTCACATTTAGGTGCGTGGCTGCGGACTGAGCATTCAAGAACTATCGTAGTATTAAAGACAAGGCTCGGTGAGCTGAACACCATCCTGGAATCTTAGTCTATTTATGACGCCCTTGGAATGCTAGTGGACTGCACTCTGCATGCCTGGTTACGTGAAAATGGATCCTGAGCAACTATGCAACGCGTCAAACGAAATCCTCTTTCTGGTGCACCTCCATACATTGCGACGTATGGTGGACGAAGCCGTATAAAGAAATGTAGACCTCCCGGCTTGTTGTCAACAGGGTATTGTGGAACCAGTGACCGGGCCCCACGCGGAGGGTTACCTTGCACTCCCGGAAAGCAAAGATCAAATCTTATTGGCTGGACGGGAGGCATCGGGAACCTAGAAGGATGCCTCATACAAGTGATACATCTGCTTGGAAAGAATATATAGAGGCATGATGCGGCCTCTCAGCCTTTCTTTTTGTTGTTAAGTAACGTTTTACATCACTTTCCAATTCTCTGCATAGATCAAAAGAATATCCCTCTTACAAATCACAATGGTGAAAATCGCCATTGCGGGTGGTTCAGGAGGTAGGCTCTCTGTCTTATCCCTTGGATTAACTGCAAACGACTGGGATTGTGTGCTGATTCTCTTCCGCAGAACTTGGTCGCGAAGTTGTCGAAGCCTTGACTGCTACAAAGAAGCACGAAATCACTATTCTAACTCGAAGCGTAAGAACTACTCGGGGTTCAGTGTGATCTATACCTCGTTACTAACATAACATCTACCCAGAAAATCTCTGCTAAAGACCCGCTACCTGGCATGAATTGGCATGCCGTCGACTACAGCAATATATCTAGCCTTTCCCAAGCCTTGCGAGGAATACATACGGTTTTATCATTTGTGAACCAGCCCGCTGTAGGCGATGGCAACAACTCCCAGAAGAATCTGATTGATGCCTGTATCGCGGCGAGCGTAAAGCGATTTGCACCAAGTGAATACGGGAGGTAAGTCAACGCAATATGTGATGCCATGCCAATTTTAACAACTCGGTAGCGAGGGAAAGGAGGATCTGCCTTTCTGGGCGGCAAAGAATGTGATTAAGGAATACCTAGAAAAAGTGAATGAAAATGGAAAGGTGAGTTTAAATAACTCCATTAGCTTCTTGCTGTTGAGACAGGCTGACATTGATACTCTTCTTCAGGTACTGGAGTATACCCTGTTCCAACCAGGCCTATTCTTGGACTACCTAGCATCACCTCACAAAACGGCCAAATATGTCACTCCTCTGGATACCTTTATTGACTTCCAGAATCGACGCGCAATTGTTGTCGAAGGCTACGAGAACGCTCTCATGACTTTAACGACAGTACAGGACATTGCCGGGGTGGTCGTCCGAGCTGTTGAGTATGAGGAAGAATGGCCCAGAATTGGTGGCATCAGAGGCAACAGAGTCGCCGTCTCACAGATTCTTGAGATTGGCGAGAGGGCCCGGGGTACGTATTACTCTACTAAGTCACCTTTGACCGATAAATTTATTAATGTGCATCTGCAGGTCGTCCTTTTGTCATCGAAAAGGTGACCCTTGAGGATTTGGAAGCTGGGAATCTTGCAACATCATGGTCTTTGGGGAAGCGTCACCCGAGCTTCACTGATGACCAGGCTGAGGAACTTGCTCGTATGTTGAAGGTGGTTCTGATCGGCACCCTGCTGAGCAGCGCAAAAGGTGCGTGGGATGTTTCGGATGCATGGAACAAGCTTCTACCGGACTACCAGTTTACTGAGATAGAGGACTTCCTTTCTGGGGTTTGGATAGGGAAGCGGTAATAGTGAGGCTTCATATGATCTCAACCTTGAGCTGTTTTATAGAAGCCACAATTATCTCAGATGGGAAAATGCCGGACCAGACTAAAGATATACAAAAACATCATTAGCAAGGCGGATATCAAGACTTAGCACCCGTACCATAGGGGTTCTCCATTTAGAATTGAAGCCACAGAGTCATAAGTGATACACAAATCACTTTTAGTAAGGCACCAAACAGAAGGTAAAATGCGGATTATTGCGTATGAGCACATCAAGTTCCCTAATTTTGTTGACGTGTACCCATCGCATCCCAATAGCTGAGGCAGCAGAGGGTTGTTGAAGGCATAAATAAATGGGTCACCGCGCCCGAGGACGGATCCTCTGATGAACACCAACACGAGCTGACAGATACATAAACCCTCGTGGAAGCAGTGTAGAGTTATTTATCGAATATAAAAGCCTTGTGGGCAGTAAAATACTATTCGATGGTGTTCCGCTCGTGGTGTACTCACCAGCCTAATATATTGCAGTGGCTCCCTTTATTATACCCATCATGTCTGACTCTTCTGTTTAGTTATAATATGATATCATAGGAACAAACTCTATCTTTTGTTGGAAACAGTTCAATATCAATAACAAAACCTCGAGCTTGTGGCAAGAATCTTCAGATAAACTTTACCTATAGGTTTCCCCATAGTGTTGTTCACCACAGCCCAGGCTCGTTTCTCATTTCTCATTCCTGTCCTACTACCTTGCAGTCAAGAACAGTCTGTAGCCATGTTCGCGATGTTTTCAACTTATTGCACAAATGAATCTTCCGCATCTATCACGGTGAATGCGCAGCGAGAGATGGATACCAGCTCGGATCCCATCTTATCAAAAGAAGAACGCGAGGCTAAAATTGGTCTTATCAAGAATATCCGACGCAAGTACGAGCGGGCTGTTATTAATGGTAACGGTGGTCTTCATCTCACAAATGTACAATTATCGACCTTCCTCTTCATGCCTGTGAACAGTCTCCGTGAGCTGGAAGATCCAACACACATCCAACAATACCTGTTCATACACGAATTCCTGTCATTTTGTGAGTCGCTCTGCGCAATCCAGTTTTACAATGCGCTAATTTGATGACATAGTTATAAAAAGAAGAGTAGCATTGAAGATATTATGCACCGAATTCCCCGAGAAAGACAGCACCATTGCAAACTCATCAACCTCTCAACAGCCTGTTGAAGATGCTAAGACGGATGATGCACTCCCGCAGAATTTGGATAGAAGTGTTCCAGAGGTTTTACAGGTATGAAGCACGTTAAATCAGGAATGCCATGTTTCTCACATGTCGTAGTGTCGCAGCAGAGACGGTGATGCATGCATTCTCACAAACGCTTCAAGCCCTGAAGTCTGTCACATCCTCCCACTCGCAAATGGGGATGAAAACATGTACCAAACGCATTTCCATTATATAATGGCCCTGCTTGGAGAATCTGCGGCAAGGAAGATCATAAAGCTTACATCCCAGCCTGGAGCTTGCGATAAAGACTGGAACATGCTTTGCCTCAGCTCACTTCTCCGGTCCTGGTGGTCTGAAGGCCTTTTTGCATTAAAGTGGCGTGGGATTGTTGAGAAGAATGACGGCATATCTACGATCCAACTTCACTTTTACTGGATGCCCTGGACAAATTTCGACCCTCACGAAAAAGCAGAGATAAGCGTCACACACGTCAAAGATATGCTGGCGACGGTTGTCACCGACAGGCGAGTGAATAACAGCCAAGGCAATGAAAGAGGGTCTAACGGCCGGCTTCGTAATGGCCAGACTTTCATGATCCGGATAGAAAATGATAAAGTAGAGAACATAAAGCTCATGGTCGACTTACAATGGGCTATCTTCCGAGTTGCCGCCCTGGCCGGCGCCGCCGGCGCCGTGGATCTGCTGGACAAGCCCGACTACGATGATGGAGATGATGACGATGAAACTCAATGTTGGCCAAAATGAATATTTCTTGCATGTTTCGTGACACTGCTTCATCCATAAGCACATTTTTTTTATATCTGGCGTTCACGATGGGTTCTTCTACTGAAGTAACAGCTTGGCTCTGGGCAGCTGCCATTTCAACATCTTATTTAGAGTCAGTCAGTCAGGGTGCACTACAACTGCCAGCGCATCGTGCTCATCATCTCATGTCATATTCAGCAACACAATCATCAATATCTGGAGATGGTATACATCGCCCCGAGCTTTGAACAATATAATGTTACCTAGAATGCAGAATTGATGCCTGTCATCTATGAGACTGACGCGACTGGCATGCGGTTGGTGGCATCACAGCCAAAAATGTGAGCAATTTTGAACACACAATGGTGAGTTTTAGGTCTTTCCCAATTGTCGATTAACCCTGTACTTTACACTTCGCCAAAATTCTCAAGCCTTTGGCTCTGACAGCTATTACCACGTTCAACTTCACCATCGCACTGCTCAATCAGCCCTGCGCCCATCTCCCACCTCATCAATCCTCTGGTCCAAAGTTCCGTCATTTAGATGCACTTGGCCTGGAAGGTTGCTGGCCAATAGCTAACATTGATGCAGCTGCCCGAAGCGATGTAGGTTCCCGCAGGGTTCTTGTCGTCACAGCCAGTGCTCGAATCCTGGGTGGAGATTCGGACCTGGAACGAGGTACCCGCGGGGCATGGATTGGTGGGCGTCAACTTGATGCTCTTGACAGGGAACTGCTCAATGGCGGAGCAGTAGCCGGCGGTGAGATCGAACCATGAGAAGGGCTTGCCGGAGCAGTCGTCTGTGAACCACTCTTCGTAGTGGGCACCGGGCAGGATGACTGTAGCAGCAGAGGAGAATCCGAAGAGAGCGGAAGCAATGACAACAGCCTTTAAAGCCAATTAGTTCATGTCCAAGAAACTTGCCCTCCAACTCAAACAAACCTTCATTTTGAGATGCGTAGGAGTTTGTCTAAAAGTACAATGAAATCGAAATGGAGAGGTCGCAGTGTGAGTCGTGAGTCGTGAGTCGTGAGGAAATTGTGTGTGCTTTTTGCATGTCTTGAAGTCGTTCTCCAAACTCCTCTTATACAAGACATGGACAAAGACCCACACGATTTGTTTCCAGAATTAGCAATTGAGATAGCTAACTGTTCATGGCATTTACGTAAAAGCGATCCCACATTGCGTTGCATCCGGAGTGGTGCTACCCCGGTGGATTACCTGCACATCTCGATATTTTTGCCTGAAATCATCAAAACGCATTGACAGACGCATGCGCCCTTTGTCAGCGATTAGAGATGCGTTGGGACGAGCCAATTTTGTCGGCGCATTTGCGAGATACTGACCGAGATGCCTTGACATCTTATCAGACGTCTCTTCATAGTAGACATTCAGATGATATCAGGTCACATATTGCAGGTTATTGTGGAGTTCTGTCTCAAAGCAAGATATAGCGTTGGCGCATCAAACTCTGCTCTCGTTCAAGACTCCACATGAAGAGAACTGCAAGCCAAGCAATCTCTTCTTTTCGGCAGTACTGTAGCCGTATAACCTTGTTCTCCTCTGCAATGCCGAATGCTGTAGCCGCGTCATACCCGGCTTCTTCTACCTTGTTCAAGTCGCATATACCAATCTTGGTCTTCCGGCAGTATGTCGGCGACCCGACAGAGTCGTCACTTATCAGATTGCTAAATTGCCTAATTTTCCGCATGTTATGTCCAGGTTGGTGATCATTTAGTACAGAGCCTATTTGAAGATGGGTATGCCGGGGTAACTCTAATTCCCGAATCACAGGTCAGATTTGGTCTGTCCAAAGAGGCATTCAGTCTGTCAGAATGACCACACTATCTGGCCAAATCTCATCTGAGTAACCATGGCCTGTGATTGAGGCAGCCAGTGTCCGGATTACACTTGCATAACTTGATGGTTACTCTCATATGCAGCAACTAAACAAGTCAACGTCCCTGTTGGAAGATACACTGAAACCCATGGGTCCCACTGCAGCGACTTCAGATTCACAGCTTCATCAAATTTGTTAGTGGAATAACAGAACTGGAACATCAGAAAGCACAAACAGTTTCCGACTACTACAACAGTCGATAGATGCCAGGGCTTCGACGCTATTTGTATCCACATACTCGGCCGAGTGTTCATTTAGTGATTCCATCGGGGTGATTGTGAACCCCAAACGCCATGGAGCTGTCATGGGACTTGGCCACGAAGGGAAGGTCGGTTAATAGGCTTGGATTCGATTGAGTTGCTCTCTCTTTATCAGTAATCAGTGAAAAAAAATTAAGCTGGAATTGGCAACAACATTCACTGCCAAGGCCTGACCCTGGTGAGAATCTCATGGGTCGTACCCCGGACACTCATAATAAGGGTCAATCACACACAACATCTTAGTGCGGAATTGGAAAATGAAACACTGCGAATGGTTATACTGGATGTGATTGTAAATTTATATGCATCTTGAATCATTAACCTCATCACTACCCAACTCCATTGCTTCTTAGCCACACCATTGCCCTTTCTTGGCACATGCGCTCTTCACTGCCGCCGGTGTCGTCGTCGTTCTGACCGTCACAGTATATGTAACAGGCTTCGTGACTGTCACAGTCTTTCGATCAATAGAGTAAACCGTTGTCGTACGCGTCGGCAGAGTCACTGTTCGCGTAAACACGCCAGAGTAACTGGTCACAACATCTGGAGTCACGGTGCTGACTGATGTGGTGGTGACAACCTTTGTCTGTGTCGCCGTGGAAGTTACAGGACCCGGCACGAAGACAACAACGGGTGTTGCGGCGGTAACAGTGGTGGTGAGTGGTCCATTTGGTCCCACGCGCTTCTCCAGGACACCCTCTCCGGCATCCCGCTTGTTCGGCGGCATATCTTCCACTTTGTCGTAAATGATACCGCGGCGGTAGACTGAGCGCTGCTGGCGTCGGGGCTGATAGGTTGGCTTGATGCAGGTGGCTGTCTTAATCGAGGTCGTGTATGCAATCACCTGGGTGTGCTTGGTGACGGTGTACGTGACGGTGGCCCATTTCGTGACTGTGATAGGCAATCTGCAACTCTACTTGTCAGAATCTGAACTGATTATGGCATAAATATGCAAAATAACGGGGGGGGGAATGGTGAATACTCACGGGCGAATTGTCTTTATGCCATGCGCAGTGGCGGCTGGGACCGTTGTAGTGACTGCTGGAAGAGTCGACTCGACGATCTGCTGAGTAGTTGAGGTCTCGGCTTTGTTGAAGTTAGCATTATCAACATGGCAATGAGTTGCATTAACATCTCAACTCACTCTTGGTAACTACAGGTGTAGTCGTGACGGTAGCTGTCAGAGTTACAGTGGCAGTTGATTGGGTATGAGTAACAGTCAAACGGCCGGGCGAGCCATTAATGAAGAAGGAGTAGACCCCTTTATCAACCAGCTGCGCATGTGAAATCTCGCAGACTGCCTCACCAACACCCGATGTATCGGTCAAGACAATTTTCTGGCAAGTATACTGAGTTGAACCATACTTCATCACAAGGTCGTAGCTGGTCCCGGGGCAATTGCTGGCTACGAACAGAATGTTCAGTCATGATCTCGAAGAATGGGTAACATCATGACTTACTGCCACTGAAATAGACTAGCGCAGAGAAAGGATCATTGGAAGTATCGTAATAGAACGTTTCGTCGGAGGTTGGTGCAATAATATATATAGGAGTGCATGCTAATACCCTTTGGCAAAGCCCCAGTAGGAGCAAGACTCCCACGTAAATGGAGGTGAAAGCCATACTAGGAAAAGTGTTGGCCAAGACTCTAGAAAACTTTCTAGGCGTTGGCGGTGAAGATGGCCAAGAGATACAAATGGTGGCCAGCGATGTAATATATATATGTGCATCTGCCCTTCACTCAGGTTCCAACATGACGGCCAAGTTTTTGACCCAACAAGCACCACTGCTTTCAGCTGAAGCCTGAAAGGTTCTCATGGCTTGCACTATTGAAACGGTAATAGAGGAAAAGATGATGTAGCTGAAAATGCATCTATGTGTTGGAATAACGCCTTCGCAATGCTTTCTCCCGGTCATCGATTTGAACGAACTGCTGTTTGTCGGATTTTGCAAGCGCATCACGGCCCCCTCCATTCACGCTTCATTCGCATGAGAGGCGCAAGGAAGACCCTTGGGTTTTATGCCAGACCGCTTGCAATGATCCAGCCATGGCGTGCAAATGATGGCCAAGCTGACGTGCGCCACGTGGAATCGAACGTCTAATGCAGTAATACGTAGGGACCATTGCTTTCAGGTCCCTCAATCCAGGCCTACCGGCAGTGGGCAAACCAGCCAACCCGTTGTCCTGAGAGGCTAAGTAGCGCCATATTCAATAAAGAAATGCCGGCTGCCGTGTCAAACAACCGTAACCAATAACCTTGTAGCTTAAACAGCAGAATTGCCAACAATAGGTCTGTGGAGCAACAAGTGAGTCGCTAGTGTCGCTTCGGCACTCGACCAAAGGCTGAAAGCGGTAAGATTGTCTCAACCGGTTCTGCAAGAGTGGGCACACTTGGATTTTACGTGCATTTGGCAGCCCATGGATAAGCACTTTCATATAGGTTGATGCCATGTGGAAGATTAAACATATTTGTTGTATAAGTGGGAAAAGGGTAAGGAGGTGGAGATTAAGTCGGTCGCTGGCATCAAGCCAGCATCTCAGGGGGCTCAATGAATGATGACCTTTCTGGGCAGACGAGCGATAAGTCTGGCTATTTCGTATGTCGTCGGTATCTCTTCTGGGGGTGCCATCTTCGCGAGAAGAGAATTTTGTACGAGAAAGGTCTTTGGCCTTGAGAAACCGCTCGATCGACGAGCTGATGGATGGCAGCTTTTGCAAGCTCTTGAAAGGTTTCCCGGATCCCATCTATGCAAACTGCTGGCACGCGTTATTAGTAGAGGGGCCAAATATCCCGAATTCGGCACGTTCCTTACACACTACTGCATCACCTCCTTACTCCCCATCAACATCTTTCGAGAAGCTCGACGTCACTTTTTCCCATGGAGAAAGATGCACCTATTCATTATCATGCTCTTCACCCTTCTGCTTGTTGATCCACTGACTCACTCACAAATATGACCCAAAGCCATGCTCCTTACCTCTAGCGTTCGGGATGGCTCAACACATGGACACCATGCAGCAACTAATAAAATAATACATAATCTAACTGCAAATAAGAAATTCTACGAAAAAAAAGAACAGAATAGCAAACAAGAGCGAATATTTTTGGGAAGTAGATGGATGAGCGAAATTTTAGAAGTCAACAAAGCAACTAGGCAATGTATGAAGGGATACAATTCTCATGATCGGAGGATCTTCTCCTCATCAGCTCACACTCAGCTACGCACATGAACTTGGTGACCAACTACAGGAAAACGCATAATCTCGATCCTCTTCTCGACGTCCCAATTATGGTAGCTATCACTCCTACCAATACCTCTCTTCCTCTCCAGCATTCTCGGAGTCAGTCCAATCTATCCTATCCCTACCCACCTTGTTGTTCTAAAAGAGGCCGCCGTTTACGCCTTTTCAGTTCACTTAATGCTAGGAATTTACTAACGAAGATTTCTAGAGCGCTGTTCATGCGCATTATCGTGAAAAGAAGAGGGATTCCTTGTGACGTGATCGTCGCTGACATGAACTCTTAAACGATCTTGACATGGATGCCTTGTGTTTCACTTTGGTTACTCTAATTTCACTATATTCCTCTCGCTCCTCAGTATGTCCCCCATTACATTCCATAAGATTATTATAAAATAACTGACCTAATGCAGATTATTGTAAATACTGCTCCATGTACGGACCCGGTTTAATAAATCATGATGTTTTACTGGTTAGATGCCTGACCAACCCCGCAGCTTGCCCAACCACATCTGATGTTTGGCAGTGTCGGGACGAACTCACATCTCAATTTTGATGGGACAACGTCAATGGATACTTTTTGATCCCAACTGAGATATCTGTTCGAGTCCAAAATGAAGCCTAAGAAAGGCATCTTTTCGAAGATCAGCGGAAAATTCCGCCGCAGTCGTCCCGCATCGGCCCAAGATGCCGCCATCGCAGGCACCGAGCCATCTGGGGTTCAATCCCAGTCCACCACTGCCATTGTATCAGCACCCGAGCAACAACCGGATGCACAGCAGATGCCACCTTCGACTGACGTGGTCGCTTCTGATGAAATGGTCAAAGCCCCGATAGGCATGGCAGAAAGACTCTGGAATCGCGCATACGATGAGCTTAAAGTGCAAGAAGCGGGGTTGATGCAAGGATACGAAAAGATATTGTCTGCCAAGCTTCAAAGAGAGGACGTTGAATCCACGAAGACCGAAGACGAAGAAAACACGATCGAACAAAGCGATATATGCATGAGAAGGAATCAGATGTACCAGGTAATTCATGCCGGCTTGAACAAGACTGCGCGAGAAGCGGCAGTGAAAGGGAAAATAGGCACTGGTATGCAGACTGTGAATACTGCGAAAGGTCTAGTGGGCGCTGCAATCAAGGACATGCCACAAGCCAGTCTTCCTTGGACAGGAGTCTGTCTTGCGTTGGAGGTAAGACCCCGTTGTCTCGAAAAGTCAGATACGATCATCAACTTACCGTTAGGAAGATTCTAGCAAACCCAATAGCTCAGACCGAAGCGAATCGAACGGGTATCGAGCATGTTATGAACAGCATGAACTGGTATTTGGAGTTGGCCGATCTGCTCTTCAAAGATGATCCGGAAGGCAGCCTTTCTGGCATGCAACGGGAATTAAGCACAAGACTTGTCGACTTTTATAAGATGCTTCTCCTATTCAAGATTAGGAGTGTCTGCTCTTATTATCGTCACCGCGGAGTGGTGTTTCTTCGTGACTTGGTCAAGCTGGACGATTGGGACGGCAACATCAACCAGATTCGGGATACCGAAGCCTACTTCCGCGAACATCTCAATGGCTTCATGAGTCTCAAGTCAGCTTCGCACCTTGAACAACTCGTTATTCATTCCAAGGCACAGGAATCATATCAAAAGACAAAGGAGGACATACAGTGTCTCAGGGACCTACGCATCACGGATCCCCGGGCTGACAAGGCCCGGATCGAGAAGACGAAGGGCGGTCTGTTGGATGAGTCCTATAAATGGATTCTCAGTAACTCGGAATTCCAGACTTGGTTGAAGGATGCTGATAAGAGGCTGCTTTGGCTCAGAGGAGATCCAGGAAAGGGAAAGACTATGCTTTTGTGCGGCATCGTCGATGAACTAACACGAAAGTCAGCCCAATCAGCTGCTGTATCATACTTTTTCTGCCAAGCCACTATCCCAACCATCAACACTCATCTGGCTGTCTTACGCGGCATCATATGGCTTCTGGCCGAACAGTATCCCTCTCTTATTTCACACATAAGAAATCAGTACGACTCTGTTGGTAAAGATCTTTTTGAGGACTATAATGCTTGGTATGCCTTGTCCCAGATTTTTGGCGATATTATCCGCGACGAGGAATTGACGACCACCTATATCATCATCGATGCTCTTGATGAGTGCATCACTGGCCTGACTGAGCTTATGGATCTTGTTCAAGAGCTATTGCCTTCGACAAATGTCAAATGGATTCTTTCTAGCCGTAACTGGTCCCAGATTGAACAAAGCTTGATGTCTACGAACACTCTCGGGGGCCTTAGTCTTAGTCTTGAGGTCAATGCTGATCTCGTTGCGGCGGCCGTTGATTCATACATCTCATATAAAGCATCGAAAATTTCCCTTCTTGGACGAGATGAGCAGTTGAAAGAGGAAGTCTGCCGCCAAATAAGTGAAAAGGCCAATGGTACCTTTCTCTGGGTCGCAATCGTCTTTAAGCAGCTTCAGCGTCTCGCAAATATCCACTACGATGAGCGTTCGGAGATTCTCAAGATACTGGATGCTGTGCCGAAGGATCTCACGGAACTTTACTCTCTGATGCTGAAACAAATTGATAACTGGGAAGGTCATGACCCAGAGAGGTGCCGGGCTGTCCTTGCGATCGTCACTCTGGCGTACCGACCCTTGTTTCTGGCTGAGCTGGCGACTCTGGCGGGATTCAAAGACAACCTTGCCAAACTCCCGCAGTTGCGGAGCCTGATACAGAATTGTGGATCATTCTTGACGGTTCGCAATAATGCTGTTTACTTCATCCATCAATCGGCCAAGGAATATTTGACTGGTAACAGTTCGGCGCAATCTACCATTTTTCCAAACAGCAGAGCGGGAATCCATCACATCATTGTCCTAAATTCCCTACATATCATGGGCCATAATTTGAAGCGGGACAACTATGCGCTAGAAGATCCAGGGATTACGTCCGAGAAAATCCCTATACAGAATCCTGACCCGCTGGAATCTGTTAACTATTCTTGCACCCATTGGGTTGGCCACCTGTGTGAAGCAACTACCAGTAGCCATATTCTAGGACTTGAAAGTGATCTCAGCGATGACGGAATAGTTTTAAGATTTCTAAAGAAACATTTCCTACATTGGGTTGAGGCCATAAGTTTGATACGAAACTCGTCGCATTGTCTTCTTGATATGAAGAAATTAAGGGGTGTTCTTCAGGTAAAGTCAAAGTAACCCAACCAATATTGGTTATGCTAATAACAATAGGCAAAAAATCCAAACAGTCACATCTCGAAGCTAGTAGACGATGCATGCCGATTCATGCAATTTCACTCATGGATCATCGAAAATGCTCCGCTCCAAGTCTACCTATCAGCCCTACTATTTAGCCCGATCCAAAGTCTGGTACGCCTTCAGTTCAATGATGAGCTGCCACCTTGGATCGTAACTAAACCTGCCGTCGAGAGTCATTGGAGCCCTTGTATTCAAACCTTTGAAGATATTCATAAGCATGGTACAATGGCAATATCCAGTAATATGAGGATTACATTACCAAGTCTTTCTCATAGTGGAATGGATATCTGGGACATTGCTTCAGGAAAGAAGGTTCAGGCACTCAAAAACATTCCACTTCATCGCGACAAAATAGATTTTTCGGGCGATTCCAAGTCTGTCTGGGTCAAACTTTCTGGTAGGATCGTTCAAAAATGGGATGTCAATTCTGGCGAACTGTTACGAGAATATCCTCTTAGTCAATACTTCGCCATTATAACGGACAACTTCAAGTTTGGAGCTTTTTATGGAAAAGAGCGAGATATTAGAGTCCAAAATTTACTCACCCAGATAGAGCTGGGAGTGATGCATTATCATACTTTTGTCAAGATCCAAGCTCTATCCAACGATGCCAAGTATCTGGCATATGGGAAGGAAGATTATGTGGGCATATGGTATCTAGTAGCCAATACAACAATCATGAAGCTTCCGTCTGGTACGACACGATTTTCGACTCAAGCAGACCTTCTAGCTCTGGCAACAACTGACGAGGCTCAAATTGAAATCTGGGACATGTCTGCAAGGAGGAAAATTAAGACCTTGGATGTCTCGTCCGTGGACCCTTGCGCAGGAGTTGTTTTCTCTGCTGACTCCAAGTTTGTGGCTGCGCACACTGAATGTGGTTCGATATTTGTCTGGGATATAAGTGCAGGTAAGAAGGTTTTCCAACGGGAGAGCAACGCGAGCAACGGCGAGATAAACCGTCTTCTATTATTCAAAAATGCAGAGTTTTTGGCAGTTCACACCGCCTACAAGGTTCAAATCTGGAATATAACAATGCCGGCACAGTCAGCTGAATTGAAAGGTCATACTAGGGCCATTTACTTACTAAAATCTTCAAGTGATTTTAAGCTTGTAGCCTCATGGGCAGATGACAATATCAAGATATGGGACACAGCTACCTGTAAAGAAATCTGGACATTTGCAGGAAGTCGATTCTCATCGAGAGAAGGCTATCTGGACGACCCACTCTCCTTTTCCAAAGATTCCAGGCTACTATATCTTTTCAGTGCTTTTGACGGCTTAATAATATGGGATATTGTTTCAGGCAAGGAGACACGGAAGCCTCTGCCATATTTCAAGCATATAATGGCTGTGTCTACCGACGCTAGGCTATGTGCCTCTGAGGATGACGACATAGTCCGCATATGGGATCTGGCTACAGATAACAAGATCTTGGAGCTGTTACAGGAAAAGGATCGTGTTAAAAACTTGGCATTTTCGGGTAACTCTAGATACATTGCGTCATGGTCGCATGGGAATATCATCAGAGTTTGGTCAGTGACTACAGGAGAGATGCTATGGAAGATAAAGCATCACGTTTCTAACAGCAAGCTTCCTAGCATTATTATAACTCACGATCCTATCCATGAAACCTTTTCACCCAGACAGCTAGTAATCTCTGATGATGGCGAACGAGCCTTAGTGATGGAATATACTGGGGAATCCTTCTGGTTACTTCAAAGGGGAAAGAGGCCATATGGACCGATTGCAGGCTCCCTAACCTATTCATCTTTTAACACCATGGATCCATATATCGTTACCCGAACAAACCGCATAGCTATAGACAAGTTAGAGAGCTCCGCTGATACATCCAATAGGCTCATGGCCTCACACCAGGATATTGTGGAGGGACTTGGCATCAATTACGAGCGAAGCTGGATTACTTGGAACCAGAAAAATATCCTGTGGCTGCCGCCTGATTATCGACCCTTCCGTGACGGCGTATTCACCATATCGCCATTTAACATTATCTTCGGATCCAAATCAAATCGCCCAACAATTATTGGCTTTTCTGGCCCCTTGCTTGCGAAAATTTTTGAAAGGAAGGAATAGACTGAGCGTCGGATTCATGTCATAGATTTCAAATAGAACAAGTGGCAACAAGATCCAGTATAAACAATATCGTTGCCGTATATTCCTCTAGTGTGCCATGGATTTCTGTTGTCACCAAACATTGCTGTTGTTTCTCTCTGTGTCCGCCTGTTGCCGGCATGATAATTGCTGTTTCCAGTTCAATAGAGAGAGGCTAACAACGACGTGCTAACCAAGACTAACATTCAGGGACCAAATGCATTGTTGGCCAGGGCGTCTGCCTCCTTATTCCTCTCTCGCGTGACATGCTAAAACTTAACATTCAGACCACCATCATCACTATATGTCATATCTTGAAGTTCATCGTAGATGTCTTTAAGTGCCTCATAGCAAGCAATAGGCTTTCCTCTAGCGTTGCTTCCATTGTTTTCAACCCAATCTTTAATCCATACCGACATTGCCTTCACTAGAAACGATGAATCTGACATGATGAGAATATGTTGCAGAGAGAAATCTTGAGATACACTCTCACGAATGATCGGCAGCGCCTGCGACAGGGCTTCAATTTCTGCACGTGTGCTTGTTTGCGGCATACCAAGTACCAAAAGACCGCTAGCATTGTGAGGAGATTAGGGTCCAAAGTAGACACCCCATGCGGCACGCGCAGAAGGGCTTCCATTGCCGCGACAGGCACCGTCAATTGAGACAACTACGGTAAGCCTATCCAGTTCAAGTTCGCCCGTCCTCGGGTGCATCATTTGAAGCTGCGATATTTTCTTGGCTGGATTGTAAACCACGAGCTCGCTTTTGGAGACGCGACTATGCATTGGGCTGTATCGAGGATTGAATCGACGCCTGATTTCCTCACCAAGGTCGTCGTATGGTGCGCCATCATCATGGCCAGGAAAGTCAGATACTAAAAAAGACATGGTGTGTATTTCTTTCAAATGATGGAAGGCAATTGGGATGGGGTAAGTGGTTGGCAGTTTTATGTTTTTGTTTCTCAACCGTTCTTATGACTATCTCAGATGATGCTACTCCTTGTGGAGATGGAATGCCGTTAACCACATAGATACGTATTAACAAGCCCGCATTTAGTGCCTTCGACACGATGATGGGTAACGGGTGGTTGACGCTGGTATAAGGGGAGGTGGGCTTTGTTAATGGGTTGTGATGTTCCAGGCGTTCTTCCAACAAAAAATTACAGGGTAGGTCGAGTATGTTGGCAGGGAATCGGGATCAAGTTAAACAATGGACAAAAAGTATCATAGTATAAGTATTATATAGTTAATGATAAATAATTATATCGATAACTGGCTATTTACCTATTTAAATGATATTATTTCTAGTTTATATATAACTAGAATATACGATGATCGCTGCCTAGAGTGAGTAATCGTTGAAGTGATCACAGTTACCAGTTCAGTGATCGCTCAAGCGATGACTGGTGTTGTGGTGATTAGTCGAATGAGTACACTGATCACGAGGCCCTTGGTCCAGGTCCGGGTTGGGTCATGACATGGGTAAGCCATCTGTGGATCCACCTCTTGAGATCTATGAATGCATACATATTCCTATACTGGCCATTCAGCGCAAAGAGAGGCATTATTATTAGGGACCGGGTTCCTCCCACTTACAGCCACCAACAGATGCATCTTCTTTACAAAATTTGGCTACTTAAGGGCAGTTCATCTCAAAATGAAAGGTCAATCAGTCTACAAGAAACTGAGGATGGTGGAAACTGGGTTAAGAGTGCACTTCGTAGCCAGTGTTCAAACGGGGTGAAAGGATTCAGGCTGCGCTTTGGCTCTTCTAGGCAAGTCGCCGAAGCCGTCAGATCATCTCTCCGCACACGACCTGTAAGATACTGCTCGATATAGCCTCTTTCATTGTATAAAAACAGATTCTTTGTCTCATGGAATTCGAACTGCGAGATGAATACCCAGGGTATTATCCTGATGTAGAGGATAGATGGAGGTATTTCGCGGCTCCCTATGCTCTGAATGCCCTCAAAGCGGGGAAGTAAGATTGTGTGAACGGTGCGACGGTCTGCATCTGGCAGAGAGACTGAAGAAGCGAGAACATTATTCTAACAATCCGTTTATCCCCGCACGCGAGCAATGGGAGGATAACATCTTTGAGCTTACGATTGACAAGGCCATCCTGGACTCGTCTTGTTCACTCTGCAATATCTTCGCATCCCTAACAGCTCAGACACCTAAGCTTGAATTCCTCAATGTCTTTCTGCCCACTGGGTCTAATGGATACTTCCGCATTCACTTAGAAGAAATTGTATCGGATCAAATGCGAATGAAATGTCATCAACGGACCCATACTGCTCAGAACTTACCCGACTACGCAGGGTGACCTAACGATCCCAAGGTCATTGACTGGGCGCGTCTCAAGGAGTACGTTACCTTCTGTGACAAACGTCACGGTGAAACTTGCTTTCCTCCCAAGCGTCTGCCTGTCATAGGATTGATACTTTACAACTGCAATACCGGGAAACTCGAGACTGCTCCGAAGAACGCAAAGTATGCCATCATGAGCTATGTATGGGATAATACAGGTTATCCAGGCAAAGACAAGCTCCTTCCAAAGACAATTGACGACGCAGCAAAAGCAGCTAAGGCGCTGGGCTATACATATATCTAGGTTGATCAAGTTTGCATTGATCAAGACAACAGCGACTAGAAAATGGAACAAATCCTATAGATGGATTTCATCTACTAAAATGCCGACCTGACCATTATTGCTGCATCTTCAGAAAGTGCTGCTGACGGAATTCACGGTGTAAGCAACCTTTCGCGACCAGCACAGAAATTTGCCAGGTTCGGCGAGCATGTCATATTGCAGCTGGCGTGTGTTCCGGGAGATATACCCAACGTTCGCAGGAGACCCTTCAAATGGAGAACAAGGGCATGGAATTTCCAGGAAGAGATTCTGTCCAGGAGACTGCTCTGTCTGACTGGTGACACGGCTTGCTTTATATGCTGTGTCATCGACTTTCCTTTCCCAGCCTTGGAGGGCTTACCCAAACCAGCGCTGGAGAGGTATCGCAAAGAAGTATAGTCAAGGCACAAACCAAATAAAGCTACGAGCATTCACGACAAAATGAGCCTACAGCGTCGCATAGAGCACTTTAGCAATCTAGTTGGTGATTACACTACGCGAAACCTCTCGTACCAAGGTGACATATTGAACGGGTTCACTGGGATTCTACAAGTCTTCCAAAGGACACAGCCAGAATTGAGTCACCATTGGGGAGCACCCATCATTGAACTCCCAGAAGTAAGCGCAAATAGCCAACAAAGCCCCCTCTCGACGCAGGCTGTGGTTCCCTGTGGGCTTATTCCGGGGCTGAAGTGGGTTGCGCCAAATCTAGGAGGCACTAGACGAGAGAATTTCCCTTCCTGGTCTTGGACAGGATGGGAGACGGAAGCTGCATACAACTGGCAGGGCGGTATGCGCGACGGTATTGACGGCAGTATATCTGTCAGTGTAGAGATGATGGCGGGGGATATCTTGCCTTGGTCAAGCTTTCGTCAAATATCGTATCTGAGAAATAACACTACCAGCAAATCTCGCTTCATCCATTTGGACCTTTGGCCAACAAAAGTAACAGTTTCATCGGATACACGTCTCAGCGAGGTCACAGAAAATAGTCAGCTCAAAGCAAGCCTAGAAACGGTCGAAGGGGAGGAGTATGTATCGTCTTGGACCCCAACTATGAACAAATTGAACTGACCAGGCGTGTCCAGTATGGAATTTACGGCCTTGATCTTGACCCATCTCGAAACGAAGCTTATGAGCTTCTTGGTATTGGTTGAAGAGAGAGGTGGGTGGTTTGGGCGCGTTGGGTCTATGGAGATGACGCAGTGGGAACCCAACATGAAATCGTTCAAACTTGAAAGGGAAAAATACGCCTTGGTTGATGTAGAAATTTCCGTAGTGATAGGTAGCAAGCGACTTTTTCGGACAGAGGATAAGAGGCTTTAGGTGGTATATTGCTCGTTTGGTTGTATGGTATCCCGAAATGACTGCAAGGATGAATACACATACTTTTCTGTGGCAAGTCAGGTTACCTCGTCACAGACTAATTTCTTGCTAACAAGCTCAACATAAAGGGCAGTGACAGGGTGGAATCAAAGCAAAGCGAAACAGCAAGTGACACAGAGTGATGGAGAGACACAAAGAGACACAAACATAGACAAAGGTAAGTATCAAGAGATGGAGTGATGCATGCCGATTTCGAAACTCCAGTCTCACCGCTATGCTTCACATTGTTCGGGCAATATCCAGGTTATAACTCAGCAGAATATTTAAGCGCATCGGGCCAATATCTTGCTTCCCAAGTCCTTGCACCAGGGAAGAACACGAGACCTTCTTCCACCAGAATGAAATGCCTTGATTTTACACCAGGCTAAAGTCAAATGGGACCTTACTGATTAGGAATGAGAATCGCGGAAGGTTCTTAATTCCCCTGATCACGGTGCATTCCGTTCGTTCTGGAACATTAACACATAGTATTAATAGATCTCCTATAGATCGCGGGTGGGTAGGGGTATAAATCGGACATTAAGCATGTTCCAGATTCTTGAACTCCGTAGGTTTTGTTGAGTGATACCTGCCTGATACAGAAAGACGTTCTTCCAGGCAGCACCAAATCTGTTCATCTGTTTCCAGTAAGACTGAGATCTAAGAGGTGTAAAAAGAATGGACAAACAAAGCATGAGCTTAGTCTACGTCTAATGGGGAATTCTCACGTCACGAGATCCCCAAGACAATGCTGTAACACCACGTCCCTATCATCGATGCCTCATAGAGAGAATATTAAGGGTCATAATGGAGTAGGTATGAAATATATACATTTTTATTCGTTAAATTATCAACTATAATATAATTATTTCCCATATCCCGTCAAGTTCGTTATTTAGAATGGGCAGTGGCAGTTGCCCTTGCAGCACGGGGCGCTGACTACGTTAACGGTCAACTCTCCCTTGCTGACATCGTTTCCTGGGTTCGTAGGGTTGCTGCCGCAAACCTCACAGCCGTGATCCTTGAGGCCCTGAATGAGCTGAGCAGCTTGGTTAGGGGTACCGCCGCTGGTATTTTGGAAGAAGGCGCAAATTGTGCCTTTGTCACCAGCGGAGCAAGCAAGTTGAACTGAGATCATGGTTAGTTTTTTTGTTGAACAGTGTGCTGGTCGTTATGGAATAAGATGCATGGAAAACTCACCTCCGCCAGGGTACCATCGGTCACCTTGACCCATGGCTTGAAGTTGTTGAACTTGAGTAAGGACGTTGTTGATGCTGGCGCCAACGAAGAGGCAACCACCAGAGCCACGGCAGTTGATGCCAAGGGCAGCCGCCGAGGCGACAAGGGTAGAAATAACGGCAACAGAAGAGACCATTGTGAGATTGATAACGGCGAGATATTGAGTTTGGTGAAGAGACGTGAATGAAAGAGTGGCTTAACGGTGGTGCAATTACAACAGAGGGCCGCTGCAGATATTATAAAGAAGGCCAAGAATGTTACAGAGGGCTTTATCGACTTCACCTACAGATTGTAAGTCAGAGTAAGCATTAAAGAACATCAGGCACAAGGGTACACTATCGGATGGGCCGACCGTTCTCGGACGAATATTCGATGCTCAACCGCAAGTCTTCCACGTGCGGTCCTCGGGGCTGACACCCATGCATCATAGCGAGTTAGTGTCTAGTTGGAGGCAGAACTCGCCGAGACATGACCCGCCGCTGCATAATGAGCGATATTCCGAGTTTAATGGTCCGTTTTCTGGATCAAGCTTTTGGATCATTCTCCCTGAAAAGGTAAGACACATGTGTGCATAGTAGTGGCTGTTATGCCACTTTCCGCATTCCTTTATTGGATAAAGCAATTTGCTGTTATCGCATTAGGACCTTTCTGGTTCCCTTCTTCTGCAGGGCGCGGTGGTGTTCGAGAAGCAGCATGCTGGTGAGATTTGCGTCCGTGCCGTGTGATCGACGTCTGTTCCTGGATGTCGATCAATGGAACCTTTCTAGCATGTGCTGCAACCTTGGCACTGATTGGCTTGGGGGGGAAATCCTGGCGAGGAGCCGGATCCACGCTTTTGTCTCACAAGCCCAGCGCGCACTGAATCTGATAAGTCCCCAACACTGCGTCATGGCGTTTATTATATTATATTAGTTGTGAAATGTTATCACTTAGTTCCACTGTCCCCGCAAAGTTGAGGACCCTTCTTTAGTTCTTCCACCATACGCTGCAACAGGATAGCGTCTGGACGACATTCTTCGGCCCCTCCGAGGGGAATGTCTCGAATCCCCATTGCCTCCCCAACACACACAGGACTGATAATCACGGTCCGCACTGGGCGCGTCAACTCAGAGCTTATTTTGTCGGCTGTAACGGCAAACAATGTGACCTTTGCTTCGCCTTGGAACCTGGGTTTCCGCGTGTTGGATGCGGGTCTCACTCTCTTACCACAAGTTTTGGTGTAACCCTAGGTTTGAAACGGGAAACAACATGATGACTGCTTAAAAGAGTAGTACCGAGATGCATCTCAGATAGCAGATTTCAGAACAGGGCTGTTCGTTGCTCACGCACTTGAGACCTGCCAAACTGTCGTTAGTAGATAAATAATTCATCACCAGATTGCTAGTGGAGATTTATCCGTGTTCAATAAATACGTACGTCCGGTATGACCAGTCTTTGATAGCAATTCACATCTCAAACTCATTCTACCCTTCACCTCTTCGTCATACCCAAAAATCACAAACACAAACAACCAACATAACACAACAGTCATCATGAAGTTCACACTCGTCTCTCTCGCCACCTTTGTTGCCTCTACCACAGCTCTCGGCATCAACTGCCGGGGCTCAGGCTGGTGCCCTTCTGATGGCGCCGCCGGCAACCTCATCAACCTGAAATACATCGTCGACAACATCCAGCCTCGCGATCGCTATTACGGCAATGGTCAGAAAGTTGCCTGCACTGGCGATCTCTGCGCCTTCTTCCAGAGCGGTGGCTCTGGTACAGCAGGTCGTGCCTCAGAGCTCCTTCAAGACCTCCTCAATCACGGCTGCAAGAAGTGTGGCTCTGTGCCCACTAACCCCGGAAATGATGTCAGCCATGGGGAATTAACCGCTAACATTGTGAGCGACCCTTGCAGCGGTGCCTGCTAGATGGAGAAATTGCGGAGAAGCGTTTGGTGTTGGCTGGGTTATCTGGATACTGGGTTATGTTTACGGGTTATGACTTTAAAAAAAATATACCTCTATTTTACAATTACATGGATGGAAGCCTTTAGTTGGCATTACGTAGAATCAAAATTGCATAAAAATAACAGCCTCATATTGTCTCTAAGGCTTATAGGTGTAGACAAATTTTAACGCTGATAATTAAGACGTAAAACATCCTTCACGTGTTCAGCGATGCGAGGCGACAGAGATGCCTCATCCATTCCTCCATCATCCATCCCTCCCTCCCTCTGAAGGAATCCGAGCGGTGAATTCGTTGAAGCCTACAACTGCGAGACATTGCTGATGTATTGAGTGAAACATATGGCTCGGACTAAAACAACCCGTGCATCTTCTCAAAGCACAGACGCACTTTGCGGATCGCTCTCGGCGAAATACATCACATGTTGTTGAAAGAGACTTTAGTGAGATCAGAGATCGCGAAACAGTTTACATGTGCCTGGTTGGTTGTCAGATGCGCCCTTTGCTAAGCTTAACACTAGACGACTATACCGCCGAATTGACGGCACCACTTCTCATAGACCAGCATCGTGTAAGTCTAGATGACGTGTAGATTCTATAGGATCAAGAAACAAAGTAGAATTAGCCGGCCGTGAATCTGCTGCGTCAAAAATTCTCCATATTTTGCCGTGATTACCGTCGCTAGGACCTTTGTCCGAGACACTTGTATAACAGTCCCTGGCGATAAACGGACGAATCCAGCTCAGCCTATCAGCCCCGCCCCAATGTCCCAGCGTTCAACAATTCTTGGTACTTTGAAGTAATCTAGAAAGGGGAGCTGGAAGAACGATGGAGTGTTGGGTTCTCAGTAGATAAAGTCCTTGATCGACACTTGCTGTGCTGTGAGTCTTGTGACAACCATCAACCGTTTCCACCGCCACACAACCAAGCCCACTCACATTTCCATCCAACATATTCTCCATATTCATCATGAAGTTCCTCTCAGCCCTCGTCTTCATCTCCGGAGCCTCTGCTCTTGGAATCAACTGCCGTGGTAGCGGCTTCTGCATGGCGGACGAGAACGTCTCCTCCCAACAAGTCATGGATCAAATCGGTGTTCTCGTTGCCCAAGGTGGCGGCGACCGACGCTTCTACTCTGGCCGTAAGAAATTCTCTAGACCATATAATCATCTTCGTCACTAACTTTAGGCAGAGCAAATTGCATGCAATGCTGGCAGCACAGGCAGCATCTGCGCCTTTTACCAGAACGGAGCTTCCGGCACAGGACACGATGCCTTCGCCCAGGCCAAGCAGATCATCGACCACGGCTGCAGAGTCTGTGGAAGTGTACCAACTCAGTCAGGAAATGACGTCTCCAAGGGAGAGCTCACCATCAACTACGTCAGCAACCCTTGCTGCCAGGGCGACTGCCACTGCTAGACAACCTGACCAAAGGAAATGGAAGCTTCATGGAAGTAAACGTGTCTTTTCTTGTTAATAATTAATGGTGGCCTTCAATTGCTACTGAGACGTCTAACGAATGTTTTGTATATATATACACATCATGATAAAAATTTACCAGGGCAGCTCCGTGCCATCAATGGCATTGATGAACTTGCCCGACGTGCTCTCACGAGTTGACTTTTCAATCTAACACTCTGTTAACAATCTTGATACTCTATAATATCTTCGTGATTTAACATACCAGCTCAATAGTTTTCGTAGAGGCCTCCTCAAGCGAATTGGGTGCCAATTCTAGCCCCATTATTTTAGCGGCGGAGTTGCCCATATCAGATTGGACCAAGCTTCATTCATGTCAGCCATTTCGCCTTTACAGTGATGAGATGCTGCCAGATAAACTTACCCTGGGTGGATAGCAAATGCGGTGAGGAACTTGTTTCCAGCGTGTGCAGCCCTATGAGAAGAGGGAAATGTCAGTGCTTGCTCGTAGATAAGGACATGTTTTGTAAGTTCTGGACGTCGCTCTCGCTACTGTCAAGATCCCCCCTTGCTCGGTGTACCTCATGTTGCTCTTTGTTACTCAATGTAACTCTTCGCGCCTCTCCTCTTCTTCCATTTGGGCAAGTATGCTCTCAGGAACGAAAATCATGATACAAACCAGATGCAAACTAGGATGTAATTCAAGAAAGGGAATACTCACACAGTAAACCAGTTCAATGCAGCTTTGGACAAACCATAAGCTCCAACAAAAGCAGTTTCGTATTGTTTCAAGAGAGCAATGGAGCCTGCGCCAGACGACACCGAAACCCACTTGGGAGAGGCTGCTTTCTCAAGTAGAGGCTTTACAGCCCGGAGAAGGACGATCGGAGCGAGAGCGTTGACATTAAATGCCTCAGTTATAACACTGGGCTCGGTTGTTTCGAGGGTGATGTTTGGGGGATTGATGCCAGCATTTGCAATGACAATGTCCAGGTGGTCAATCCCAGCTGCCTCGATCTCCTTGACTGCCTGCTCGGGATCCGTGGTCAAAGTGCTCTCAATGCGGACGAGGATCAGACGGGATCCGCTGGCAGTGGGCAGCTCCTTCAGTTCCGAGGCTTTATGTGATGCGCTGTGTCGGATGCTACCAATGACGATGTGGTTTGGCTTAGAGAGATATGCCTCCGCGAGGGCTCTACCGATACCTAAAGGCTATGTTAAGTATATGGACGATGAGCTGGGTGATGGAGTTCAAGTACCTCGCCCAATACCAGTGATCAAGACAACAGTTGAAGCAGACATGATGGATATGAGTATGTTTTTATAAAGAGGGAGATTTGTCTGGTCGTTTCGGTTGCTTTCTGTCTCTTTATGGGGGGGTAGAGGATGGAATGAGGCTAATTCAGTGGAGTGAGTCGAGACGGAAGTTGTGTCTTTATAGGCGACACACAAAGGCAAGAGCTGCGCCTCTACAAGCCCAACATAAACAAGCTATTGGTCAGTCCACATCAACCAACAGGAAGAAGGAGATGCTGCTCGTGGAGTTGCTCATCCTTCTCATCTCCGCCAGGGCGGAAGTCCGCCATGCTTACCAACGGTGGCGTATGCGGATTGACAGAGGAGACTCGAACTCCTGGCGACTGTGTTAATGATGGTGTTTTTCTTTTAATGGTCTATAGTGCGGATGCTAAAACGTGCCGGCCGAGACAGTCGGCCCGCCCATGACAACAATCATGGCGAAGATGACGCTCAGCGGAGTGGGCGAATGATCGCATGGCCGCTGGGCAGATGAAAGACGGGGTTTATAGCTTCTTGACATGATTTTACCCGAATAGTTCCTATTGAACCCAACCGTTTACTCCGATTTCCCCTCATTCGATTGATCCACCCACTTCCCCTCGTTGCTGCTCGCGAAATTGACTATGTGAGAGCTCATGACTCGATGTACATAGTTTGCGTGACTCTCCCCTTTTGTATGTACCTTGCCTTCTTTACCCCGCCATTTCGAAGACGGCATATCCCATACAGCCGTGAAGTGTCGTTAGAATAAGTCTGAATCTCGGAGTCGGACCGTACATGACACGACGCCGCAAGCAGCCCAATCGGAACGGTCCCTCAACCTCTTTAACGGCAGTGTTCCACTCAGTTGTGGGCGCCCGAACGGGATCATGTCCACCGAAGCATGTCTAAATGGTTCGATGCATTAATTAGCCTGTCCGTCGTGTGGGGCGTGCCGATCTCCGCATGTGGATGTTGCACCGAGTTTGGACAAAGTATGTCATCCACCCATGCCCACGGCGCCGAACTCACGGGCGGTAATCCGGCCTCAAGAAACCAGTGGGCGGGGCAGACTGAGCGGTTGGAATCAACCCACAGCAGGGTAAGCAAGCTGGATTGCATGCGCACCGCACTAAACTGGATATAAACGCAGCATTTTGACTACAAGTACAAGTATACCCCAGAGAAATATTTATTTATTCATGATTTAATTTTGTGATGTGACGTTTGCCGTGGGAGCTTGTGCCCGCGGATTCGAATACGGATTAATCTTATCAGATCATCTGATAATGTGGAATACAATGATGAGGGGGATCCCCCTTCTCAGATGCGCTGGCCATAAAATAAAGTTAATACAATGAGCCGCCGTATGGCAAGCCATCGGACTTTTCAGAGAAATGCCTTTTAGAATGCGATGCTCCAGTCCGATGGGGTGTGTGTACGCTCTGAAGACGCATCAATCCGGATTGGGTCGGATAGCGCGTCAGATCTTGTTAAGAATACCGGTATTTAATGAGCTACTCCGCAGAGAACTCCTAGTTCAACTTATCGGAAGAGATCGACAAACTGCCAGAGACAATCAGCTAATAAAACTCCGTTACCGAAAGGCCAAAGGGGGGAGCCAGGGCAACAAGATGGCCGATCTCTCACTAAGTTGAAAAGGCTGCCTTATAATGTAACACGCGGCAATGCAGAGGTTCTCGAAATTTGTCTCCGATGCGAACTCTCAAATAGTCAAGGTAATGATCATTTTTAAAGGATACCTCTGCGGTGTATGAAGGTTCTCGGTCAGGAAGGGTTCAGCCATGTTAATTCGATGGATAAATTAGGGTATCTGATGGGGATCAGGGCATCTACCCGACGGCGGATAGAGGCCTCTCGTACGCACATCCTGGCTTTATAGTCAATTAACTTCACTATGATGCACTGAATTCACAATCTACAAAGATGAGGAATAGCCAAAGTGGCCCAGCGGTTATGAAACTTTGGTTTGGATGTTTGATGCCAGTTCAGAAAGCATGAGCTCTGACGCTCTACCGTTGGTACAACGCTTCTCAAAAATCTGTCAGATATTGAAGAGGACGCCATAGATACCTACTTGCTACAAGTGCCTACAAATAAAGACAGGCCAGATCCATGACTACTACACCATACCTTAGTGGCTTGGGAGTACCAAACCAAGTAAGCCGAGATTATCTTACAAAAGCAAATAAAAGTGCATAAAGGATCTCATGGTAAGAGGGGCACGTTTCCCAGCCACTATGTGTATTATAAGTTTGCTCCGTAGTGTCACGGGATATCCAAGGAGAGCTTGGAAGCCATCTGCAAGAATCTAATCCCCCCTTCTAATGTCAACACGGAATATTTCCCTCAACCTAAAAATCCAGACGCGAGAACAATTGACCCCAACTCTGTAGATTATGTCGGTCCTACCATCACCCCTAACAGGAGAAACGCTTTCTTGCAACTCCCCGTTCGAGCAATGCGCGATGGATGCTGCGCCGGATTCAGATTAGTATGGCATCCACAGTCCCTGACTCGACAACCGGAAGCCGGCTAGGTATCCATTCACAAGTGGAGTGAATCGTCGTAATCAACGGGCTCACCCAAACGCGTGGCCAGTGAACCTTCATGATGAGCATCGCCGTCCTAACCGTAATGAAGCGTACGCCCGTGGACTTCATACTTGTATTAAGGGTCGAGGCAATGAGTGGCTGGAAGCCGGCAAAGTTTGTTCCGGAGAAATGAGCTGATACAAGTAATTTGACGCTTCCGGCTGACAGGCTACGGGCGTTCGGGACGCGCTACGATAGATTACTGTGGAGTACGGCCAGCATCGATCAGTGTGGGTCAGATCGAAACTCCAAAGGGTAGAAATTACATTTGGTGAAGCTAGCTATTAGATTGTGTCTCCATTTTTATGAATGCCTCAGTTTATCTCGGAATCCTATCATAGCATCTTGATACGGACGAGATAGCAGATTTCCTCCCGGTAGACGATGCAGCTATGCTTGCTCTGGATGTTGTCGGAGTGATCGTACGACTAAGTCGGCCGAAGATCTCGAGATATTTTCATAATATACATACGGCACAGACAACTTGGATCAGAATTAGACGTAAGAGACGTGAAGTTTGAAACGGAACGAACAGACGTAAAGGCTACTTCCCGAGGGTGAATCTTGGTCCACGATCTTGCATCAGATGGTGTACCGGTTGAGATATTATTTGTACAATGTTCCAATTTTTGAACGAGTCCAAATGCATTTCGGAAGGGTTCTGCGACCCCCCCCCCCCCCCCATGACTTATACCCAGGCATGGGGTGGATTCGTCAGATCCAAGAATAGGGCAATGCAGGACTCAATCTTACACCCAGCTCAACCACGGGCCGCATCGGAGACTTTGCATGTCTTGGTATACCTTTCAGGGCGAAGTTCCATCTTGGATCAGCTAGGATTCTGTGAGTATCCTGCTTGTAGGTATCACATGGTTGGAGTAATTTCACATACTCAAGCTATACAGTCTACCTCCTGAACATTCTAGGCCTCGATACTTTACTCATGCCAGTAGGGTATGCTTCCGCCACCAAAGATCTCAGAATAATCTTCGGGTACTTTAGTAATTACAGGTGTTTACTTTTTACACGTTGATTGGCTGGTTTCCCCTGAGCTGAATTCCAGTCAGCTCACTTCTTGGGAAACATTCCAGAGATCGAGGACAAACTAATTCTTCAACCGCTCATAACAATCACTTATTTAAACATCCACTCTTCCCTCATCACCCATCCCACTTTCTACAGTGTGCCTTTCTTCTGACCTCCAACATATACATACCTACATACAATAAGAGCCCCGTTAATTAATAACTACAAGTATATTTCTGAGACAAGCCCGGCTAAAGCAAAAAAAAAAACGAAATCAACGCCATGGCTCCCTCTCTATATCACGGAATCTTCACACTGGTCTTTCTCTCTGGATTGCTCTCCGCAAGCCCCATGCCGGACTCGATGGGCGAAACTCCCGCGAGTGGTGAGGGTGGAGTAGCGGAACATTGCACAACAACCGCTCGATTTTTCCATCCCTTCACCCATGGCCCGACCAGTACGGTCTGGACTGCCACTGCGACATCGACAGCGCTGGTTGACTGCGGCGGCTGTGACGAAATCACCCTTTCATCCTTCGAAGGTGGTCCAGGCCCCGTCATCATTTTCACTACGACCATCACAGCGACCGAGCCCACCACCACCACCGTCTTCAGCTGCTCTTCAACCACGTCCAATGCCATGCCATCATCTTAACCACATCTCACGGCTATGAATGCGACCATGAGTTCTTGGACAAGAGACCAGAAGTTCAAAGTAATGGTGGTGGGGAGGTTCCAACTGTGAGATATCCTAGTCCGGCAGAAAATATATCCGTTACGGCGACGGATTGTCTTCTTTCTACCTATGAGAAGAATATCATCCGTCAACCTCAGCCTCTCTTCTCTCGGTGTATCTCATCATCCTTTTCATTTCACAAGTTACACCTATCCGTGTCCAGAAAGTTATCCAATCGCACTTTGGTTCGGCCCGATGTCTCCACCTCACCCGGCCATTCAGCCCCGTATGTTCGATCCAGTCATGGCGAGAGACCGAAACTTGATACTGTAAGGTGGACTATTGGAGCTGGATTGAGTGATTATAAATAGAGACAATAATAAAGTATGGTCTTTCTCCGCTTTTGAAAAGCAATGCAAACCACTGGGATTTTGCATTGACTTTCCTCAGTCACATCAGCGTAATGGGCATATTAGTACTCTGTATATAATGTGAAACGAGCATTGATATCCTAGATAAGAGCTTAAAATAAATTCATGCATTTGGCTCCCTCAATCTCATTCATCCTGTAGTTACCGCGCCGGATTAGCTGAGTCTTGTTCTTGAGGCAATATATAGACAAGTGTAGCTCTTGTATTTCTCACGCATGAATATCCAGTCTACCATAGGACGGCATACCAATCACGCTTCCGTGATTAAAGCACGAACTTTGGTGGTGAATGGAGAAAGTGCCTGCTCTTAGAAGTACTCTCCACCTCTTTTATTTCCATGCATGACCCCCCTTCGATTCCCAAGATACTCAAGCCCCGTCATGATGAAGAGGGAGGAGAAGTGGAGAAGGCCAGGTTACTTTAGACATAGGATGGTAGAGCATAGTATGGGGAAACGTGTTCCTCATCTAACGCTCTATGCTAACAGGGTACGGCAGTTATAAACGCGCTACGGAACATTATTGTGGGGTGTCCGGAGTTTATCGCGGACTGCGTTGCAGCCTCGGCCAGTCTCAAAGTCTTGCTGCATGGGGTCACACCTTGGCGCCTATGAGACAGTGGCGGGATACAACTAGATGATGCAGCTTGACCGATCGCAGATGTTGCCGAAGTGGGTGTGGCGCTTGCCGGGCCGAACATCTCAGGGAAACAGATCAATGTGGGCCGATCGAGTATGCATTTTCAACGAATACTACGGTAGATTCATCAAGACCCTTGTCAGTCCAGAGAGCGCCAAGGAGAAAAGCCTTCTGTGACGATGGCAAGTGTTGAGCTCAGAACCCCAGATCCAAAGAGGTATTGTATAGAAGATTCCAGTAGTATTCTCCGTGATGAGCATGGCATGATTCCAAATACTTCCCACAAAAGATTTTGCTGACTTCTCAGAACTGGTTTGCTATAGATTGGGCCGTCTGCGATACCTCGTATTACCCATGTACGTTGCCGCTTCCCTGGCAATCATCAGAGAAAAATGAACTCGGACCGGAGAATACGGGAATAATCTCTTGGCCTCTGTCTAGGACTAAGAAGTACTAGAGGCGCTACTAGGTAGAAATACGACTAGTCGGTACAGGTCGTAGTGGGTGCATCACGAGTAATCCGTTCCAGGAGGCGAAAAGGCAAGCCATGTCAGACGAGTTTGGGCTACAGCTTGTTATGGCTAGTAATACATTGATCTCCCCACTCAAATGAACATGTGTGCTTGGATGGCCAAGCAAATATAATCCAGATCGTTGACGAACCTGTCAGATCTCATAATGAGGGGCAAGATCAGACTAATCTTGCATACATCTCAACTACGGGCCGCCCGGAAATTAAGAAAATACGGTACGACAATTCCGTGGCGAAGCCTATGCCGTTTGAGGGGAAGGGTGTTTGTGAAATTGGCTTAGATATCACAGACGGCGGCTACTTCTTATTCTCAGCTTATACTATGCCTCCATCAACAGGTCATGAATTCAAGCAACGATACATCATTGCCCGTTCACCACATCACGAGATTCCGACCTTGACCTTCCTTTCTAGCATGGCTTCCGCCTTTCCTTCATTGTTTGGCTTCACAAGTGTAGCCATTGTGAATGATGGATCTGGAGTAATGGAGAAGGGGATGCGGCGCACAACGGTCGTACCACTCATCCCCCCTCAACGATGGGACTCAACCCATCCAGACCCCTACATTAACTTCAACGAGCATTCTCAGCCGTAGGCACAGCGCTACATTCACTGTGTCAGACGCCTATCGATATCCCGCCTGTCCCGCAGCGCCCCACCACGGCAGTATTGGGAGCCGGCCCCACCATGACCGGCGCTTTGAAATGATTCCATCCAACCTCGGATCATGCTAAGCCATCAGTTTAGCCGGATTTCATAACCGCACATCTCACTTCCGACGTCCGGAAAGATCACACCCAGGCTAAATATCCAGATCCAAGGCGTGGGATACTTGAATATAGCTGGAATCATCATTCATTATGGGGGCTGGTTGTGTTCATTTTACCCGGCCCAACAAACAGCTTTTGTTATCTATGTAGCTCATATTCTTCTTTATTGGGGAGTTCAGCCGTACAGCCACCGCATGCTCCCTTTTGTTACACCCATTCTGTGTCCCTTTAGTCCCAGAAATCTCATTGAGCACGGTTCTATCCGGAGCCATGCCCCCCACCCCACTCGGCGGCTCGGCTTGGCTCCATATATCGGGCCGAGTTCCGGCGGGAGGCTGGGATTGAATGCCGTGCCCCAGACTATTGAAACGGGATTGGGGGATTGTCGGGAGGGGTGGCTAGATCGCTTGAGTGACATGAAACCGCTTCATCTACCTTGAATATAACTGTGGGCTTGAAGCAACTTGTGTACAAGTTTGGCTGCTACGTTTCCCATCCATCAAGCCTGCTCTGGGAAGACATATGAATAACGGTGCAATGATTGAGAAAAGTCCTCTTCTTGTGTGATGCAGAACCTTGAAAATGACATACAAATGGTACTTCTATTCTTACCATTGGTATCGATCGTAGTACTAAAATCGGTGGGGGTCAACGATGCGTGAATACATTACCTGGACGCGATGTGTCCGTACACCATCATCTCGAATCTAAATTCTGGGCCCACCTTCGGCAGATAAACTCATCCATCAGGGTTCATATCTGATCTTGCATGCGGAGTGCTGGTCGGTTACTACCCAACCACGAACTCACCATCATTGTAGTCTCTGACATCAACTTTGACGATGGGACCAGGAGACACCTGCTCCCGTTGGGCCCTCTTTCTCGCTCAAACTAACGCTCAGTCCCTTTTTTAGTTTATTCCCAAAGCAGAAAGCGCCGAAGAGGAGACAAGAAGAGAGACGAGAAGGAGAAAGACAAGAAGAAGAGCTGGAGGATGTTTCAGGTATCCCGGGTATAAGATGGCCGTTATTACCGCTATATGATATTGATCAGGCTCTCTGATATAGGTGGGTCCCAAGGGACCATCTATGTGGGCAAGTCCTGGACTCCCCACGACAGTTCTTAACCGGGCTGGCCAAGAAAGCCTCTGCTCCCAGCGGTGGCGGCTGCCGTCATCCTTTCCATCCCCATCTCGTTCTCGACCTTGACTGTTCACTAATCATAGCATCGGTGAGAATAAGACGATGCCGTGATTAATTGCCTCGTATCGCGTTATATGGTCTTGTTGGGCCAACACGTTCCAAGTAGGACTCAGTCGCGGTAGGACCATCCATCTCTCCACCGTCTGGCGTCTGAACCCCTCCCAAAAAAAAATCTCTAGCGAAACAAGTTCAATTAGTATTATAGGCACGTTATCTGTTATGCGCCAGCGCTATATCATAGCTCTCGGAGTTATCTGCAGGCATCAGCATTCAGTTTTTTTTAATTCCGAAATTCGGTGATGGAAAGATATATAATACACACATACACCCCTGAGGGAAGACAAAGCTGAACAAGTTACTCCCGGTCTGCAGCTTTCTACTTGTAGGGGAGGTAATTGTCATCTTTTCCTCCGAGTCCCGCAGTGGTCTCTCTCTTGTTGCCCCGAAGTCCGGTTGGTTTCCCCCGACTCCCTCCATTCCCGCGCCCTTGTACTCCGAAGGGCGTCAAATGATTCATACTGATTCAAATTTAGTCACATTCGCAGCGTAAGGGGGGCGTCCATAAAATTCGAGTATATAAAGCTGATCTATGCGCGAAATTCCATCTAAGTTCTATAATTAAGGCCAAACTCCATTTCCAACCCAACCCCCCCGCAGGACCCCCCCCCCATTCTTTACCATGCAGTACCAGATGTATCACCTCTCATCTCACACCACCATTGTGATTGTTGATACATTTCACCTTGCGTGCCCCCAGTTAACATCCACCACTTCTTCATAAACCACGGCTGCGCCTCCCAGCTGCGAATGTCCCAAGGTGCACCCGAATTCCCCACCCCGGCACCCAAACTTGATCCCCAGCATATTATCCCTCCATTTTGGAGGTCGTGGCAGAGCTCGTCTGAGTCGAACACGGGCGGGTTGGCCTGAAGCAGGGCTATCACTCGTTCGCGAAAGCTGGGAAAGGGGAGCAAGTCGATGTATGGGTGGTGAGGGTGAGTGAGTTGGTTCGGTGTCGGCTTGAGGTCCTTCTTCAGCTCCGCGAACAATCCCTCGGCGGCCTCTGTGCTCTGCGAAACCGCAGTGGTGTAAATGGGAGATTCGGTGCTATGATCGTACGTCTCCGCGGGCGTCAACCCGATGATGGCTGCATTATGAATCATGGCCGCGATAAATGACATCTGGGTGATGCGAAACGAGTTTGCGTGGGGGTCAGGGAGCCTCGCTGCATTAGACCATTGTTAGCTAGGATCTAGTTATTGTGAGTGCTTCGGTTCTCGGTGCGGATAGATAAGCCAGGGGGGGGTGGTTGGCTGGCTGGGTTGCCTTATTTTGACTTACATTGTGATTGGGATCGCATTAATCTATGCCTGTCTGCAAGGTTCGCAGGGCTTTCTCCCAAGGATTGGAGCCCTCGTCGCAAGACATCCTTCAGAGTGACTTTCTTGTCACGTATGTCTTGGATCAACTTCCTACTAAGTGCCAGATCGTCCTGCAGCAGGAACTGGGCCAGAAACGCCGCCACTGCATCGTCGGCTAACGAGTCCCTGCCTGAACTACTATAACTGTGCGAGTCCGATGTCGCCTGTCGGGATGAGACTTCCTGGCCGTGCTGCGATGCGGGAAGCGGAGGATACTGTGAGGGATGTGAATGAGGATGATGAGGAGGAGGCGGACCCCCGAGCTGAGCCGAAAGAAACGAAGCCTCAGACAATTGATTCTGGTACATGGCTAGATCATCATCATACGCATTCCCCCGGTGGTAGGCTGGATGAGAGGTAAATCGGTTCTCGGAGGGCTCATGCTGGCTGCTCCCAAAGTAACTCGGTCCAGCAGCATCGAGAACACTACTTAATCCAGGACTTGGCGCAGTAGGCGAGAAATGGAGATGGCCGTTGTGCAAAGGTAGGTTGACGAGGGATGATGAGTCCGCGGAGGATGTGCTCACGACATCACTGCCCACTGTGTGGAACACGCTACTGCCATGTGCTTCCTGGACTTAATAATAGATTCGAGTGTCTGAAGACGCTGTTTCTGTTTCTCTCCTGTGCATCGAAAAAAAAAGTCGAGTTAGTAAGAGCTGGTCGTTCATCCGTGATGTTTCCACCCAAAAAAGTCAGCAGAGAATTCCCATCACTAACTGTAATTTTTCTGCGCCTGGCGGTTCTGCTGTCTCCTTTTCTCTGACACTGCTGGCTTTGATCTGGTCGGCATCCTCTCCGGCAGTTGATCGGAGTCGTTCCCGGACCGGGTCTCACTCGGGTCTGGGGTAGTCTCTTCTTCGCCCAACAACTCCGCGTCCGACGCAATTTCATCAGTATTCCGCATGCGTTTGCGGACATTGCTATCGTCATCCATTATCTGCAATTCTGAGTTTGACTTTGCACTGCGTAACGAGAAATGCAAACGTTGGCTTGATGCGACGAATGCGTCTGGACGACCTGGATATGAAGGCGACTGTGGTGTGGTGAGCATGTGGGATGAAAGTGGGATGATTAGCTGAGCTATATGCGATTTGGAGAGCTATAATTCTGCTGCCTGATGCCCGAAAAACTCACTAAACACGGGGTCGCTTATTCATATGTGTTTCGACTCGCATCCCGCATCACGTCTACACGGTTTGATCTTCATTGGAATGGATCATCTAAGCACCTCTTTTTATCTCCAGAGAAGGCCGAGTCTTAACTCCAACTGACTCGAGTGAATGTCCGCAGCTTGACTATGGGGTAGCGGACAAGTTTTCGCTGATGAAGAGAGAGAATAAAGAAAAAGAAAGAAAGAAAGAAAACATACTTGTAGCAAGAAAAGAATACATATAAAAACAAAGAAACCTTTCACGGCAAACTGTTTTACTTTTTTTTTGGTTCATCAACACAACTATCGTGATCTCTTCAATTCATTCACCTTTTTGCATAGGCTTATTCACCGAAGGATATAAAAGGAAAAAGAAAAGAACCGACGGCACTCTAAAAAAAAAAAAGATTGCAAAATGACAGCTAAACTTGAGACCAAGCCCCTCGGCCGTGGAGGCCCCCTCGTCCCAACCCTTGGCTTCGGGGCAATGGGTCTGAGCGCATCCTATGGCCCTGCCGGCACTGATGAAGAGCGCTTCAAGGTCTTGGATCGGGCTCATGAACTGGGTGCGACCTTTTGGGACACCGCCGATGTCTACATGGACAACGAGGAGCTTATTGGCAAATGGTTCCGCCGGACCGGGAAGCGCGATGACGTGTTTGTAGCGACAAAGTGTGGCGCCGTGTTTGACGCTCAAGGCAATTCTTCCATCCGTTCGGATCCAGAATACGTTCGCGAAGCCTGCGACCGATCACTCAAGAAATTGGGTGTCTCGACCATCGACCTCTTTTACCTCCACAGGTTGAACAAAAACACACCGGTTGAGCTGACGGTTGGCGCGTTGGCGGAGCTGAAACAGTTGGTCATCACTTATTCATACATTACTGCACTTACACACCCCAAAAACATGAGGAATCATTCGGACGAGCTCGGACTAATGACATTCAACTGTGCAGGCAAGGCAAGATCCGTCACCTGGGCCTCTGCGAGGTATCTGCCGAAACCCTTCGTCGCGCTCATACGATCCACCCAATCACAGCCATCCAGGTCGAATACAGCCCCTTCTCCGTCGACATTGAGAGCCCCAGGACCAATGTCCTGAAGACGGCACGTGAGCTCGGTGTGGCTGTCGTCGCCTACAGCCCTCTGGGACGGGGAATGCTCACCGGCCAGATTAGGTCGCCGGACGACTTCGGCCCTGATGACTTCCGAAAGAACCTTCCGCGCTTTTCCAAGGAGAACTTCCCAAAGAACTTGGCCCTTGTCGCCAAAATTGAGAGCATTGCGGAGAAAAAGGGGCATACCGCCGGCCAATTGACGCTGGCCTGGCTGCTCAGACAGGGTCCCGACATCTTCCCAATTCCCGGGTAAGAGAAGAAGCAGAGAGGGCTCCGAAAGCAACATCCAGGGTTAAAAACTAACTAGCACCGTGTAGCACCAAGAAGATCAAGTACCTTGAGCAGAACCTTGCTGGCGCCAGCATCCAACTTACAGGGGAGGAGGAGGCGGAAATCCGCAAGGCGATTAACGAGACTGAGGTTATTGGTGGTCGTTATGCCAACGAGTAAGCCATTTCCTGCGTTTATCCATCTAGGCCGCAGATTTGTCTGGTTGTTTTTATTAACGAGTTGTTGTCAGGCATTCCGATGATCTCTTTGCGGACACAGTGCCACTGCCAACGGAATAAAAGCTCCAGGTAACGTTACCGAACGCGGTGGCGGCAGTAGCAGCAGCAGCAGCAGTCCCTGGTCATAGGCTTCAAGCTACGCACAAAATTGTCCACTATAGGATAGTATGAACGCCTGTATATCTAAGCCCTTTCAACTGCGGCTGTACGTCCCTGCTCCTGGGACCCTGGTGTGGCGTTCCTTCGGACCAAAGGAACCAAAAGCAATGGCAGAAAATAGCGGGAGCAAAAGAGTGCCTAGAGATTTGATAAATAGACCTCTCAATTCATGTACCTGCCAAAAACATGTTGCTCTCGTCTGTTGCTCGTGATTCGTATGCATGTGGCCTGATACTTCTGGTTCGGTGGGTGCTTGAGATGAGCGAAAATGAAAACTTCATGCTAATAAACAGAAAAAGAATGATGAATAAATCAACATGATACATTAATACCAAATATAATGACGAAGCCTATTCTCGCTTCTCCAGCTCCTCTCCTCTATATGTCTCCTGAGGCATCAAGTTAACATTCCATTCGTACTAAAATCAATGAATGAAAGAAGAGTTGAGAAGTAATAAGTCCAAGTGGAAGAATGATCATACCATCAAGACCGCTATTTGCCTATTTGGCATCATCTTCTGGCTGATCTTTGTTAGTTCCAATGACAGATAGAGATTCATTTCCAGCCATACCTGCTGCCGCTGCTTTACGAAATCCAATTGACAGGTAACGTAATCTACGTGTAGGTGGCAATGTTACTTACCTCAGCATCCTCTCTCATCTCCTAAAGTGGATTGAGCATCTGTATTCCTTTTGACGACATAGTAGCATTGATCCCTTACTACAATTTCCTGCATATGCATCTATTGTATTTACTTAGTCATGGTACGTAAAAGCTGACATAGCAACTAGCCTCGTATTCCTCCTTGAGCTAACTCCTTTCTATTTGCTGATTTGGGATGTATTTCATCGACATCTCAACATTGCAGGCCACAGGCATAAACTCGCCTCGGCCTCCGCCAAGAAATACTGTCTCAGTCAGCATACGTGCCAAGAGATTCTCATATGTCATGAATGACATACCTCCTTGGTGCCCTCCTATCTCACAGAATTAGTTGGATTCATACAAGCGCAGCGCTTGACAACACATACCTCGGGCCCAGCTGGCTTGACCTCCTCTCTTTTCTTCTTCATCTTCTCAGCGCCAGATAGCAAATAATAACGGATATGATATGACATATAGAGGGGCAGACGTTTTTATGGTGGCCAAAGCTACGGTAGTTGAAGCCCTGATTAGTCTTCATCTAATACTTACGGCACCAGGATATGAGACAACACTCGTTGGAATATTAGAATGAACTCGCGCTTCTCGACAGGCTAGTCAATATTAGTCATTGCTAAATATGCTAAATATTAGGCATATAGGTACATACCGGTAGACGACTTGACGAATATGGTACTGCTTCAACATCGTTATCAGTATAGAGACATGTATCAAATGACGAAGAAACAACGAGGTGACGGGAGAGATTGTCCTTGCAAGAAATTTAAAAGTTGAAACTACCAAAAAAAACAACCATTAAGGGATTGCCGGCTGAATCAGGATGGCATTGAATAGTATGACTCACAAAAAAGGGGGTATCTTTGGAAGTGCTGAGAGTGGGAAGAAAAAGAAGAAGATGGGTTCAAATTTTACACTTATCATTTTTCCTACAGATGTTCCTGTAGACGGACCGATTCTGAACAACATCCAAAGTAATGACGTCGACGGCTTCCATCTTCTATCATCAATTCAAAATTAAGGGCACATGAAATCGAAAAAGCGGGAGAACAATCACGTTGCCTATGGGCATCAGCTCACATCAACAGAGCAAAGACTACGAATCTCTGAAGCCAAATGGATTTGATCAAGTGATAAAGTTTAAGGTTACTTATCATTAGTTTATTATACTATCTGATTGCTGCCGTCATGTATCGCCCCCTACTTTTGTGCAGCTACCTTGGGTGTCTCCGGCTTCTGTATCTCTTCTTCGCTGCTGTTGGTATGGTTGACCCCTGTGGTCATGGGAATCTGATTATGTTCGGCAGCCTGGATCTGGGCTTCCACCACTTGCAGCAGAAGCTTCTCCATCTTCTTTCTGCGCTTGTTGCGCACGATTGCACCGACCATGATAAGCACTATGGATACGGATATGCAAACAACGGCAATGATGATTCGCGTTGTGTGAAAGTCGTCGTAATCTCGTTTTGTGAGGGCTTTGACAGTGGTATAATTGCTTCGAACTGCTGATTCAAGTTGTGTGGGAGCCATAGTTGCGTATATGGCGGATGATCGAATATTTGCTAGTCGTCGTATGAACGTTGATGGATTTCTTAGCCGGCGACTTAGGCAATAGGGTCAATCAGGGAGGGAGTGCTGTATTGTGAAGTGGGAGACTCTTGATCGTGTATCCTGCTTCGGTTCCCGTCGCTCGAGCCTGAAAGAGTTGGTGTTAGTACTCATTCGTCAAGCAATGGTATCCCTGACACATCTTACCGTGCAGCTTAGAAACTCATCCAAGATTGGCAATAAACCAGCAAGCTTCCAGAACTTTTCATCTGGGATTAAGGAAAACTCTTTGAAACAAAAGTGAAAAAAAAGCCATTTATTGTAGATCTCTAGACACGCACGATAACACCCGCATTGACCAGCACAGAAATTGCTTCTCTCCGGCGTGATTCTTTTGGAAGTGATTCTTTACCATTGTTGGTTCGATATGCGGCCCAGCCCTTTGATCTGTGCTTCAGGAACCAATTACAATTTGAGAAAAAATGAGGTTCCTGTCGAGAGGACCAACAAACATCGGCGGTTCTACCGTTTTAGGTAGCTTGGCGAAATACTATTGATCAAAACACACATACTTAATCAAAGAAGCCTGTTAATAAGCCTATATTTAGTTGTTTGTGCCTGTCCACACCTGTAAATCATCGAACGGCGAGCCAAAAGCGGCTTGGCCTTGTTCGCTTGAAACCGTGGAATCCACTATGTCGTGTCCAACAGTTAATCCCATGCTATCTAGAATACATAGGTGGTCGCTCGAGTTAACGCATGACAGAGATTGTAGGAGCTTTGCGGAATATAAGGGGCGAGAATAAGGCCTTCTACTGAGGACAGAAATCGACTACTTGATGCTTCATAAATGTTGTTGTGGTGTGCTGAATGCGAAAAGCTATGAAGCAGATGAAGCAACATGACTTGTTAAAGAACTCCGAATACATTTCAATTTGGATAAACGAACTGACATCAAAAAAGAAATCATGATCGTACCGTCGTTATCAGTTCCCGTAAAACACATTGACTATCCATATCATGACCCAAATCACAGCCTGAACTTTACTGTTTTCTTCCACCCTTCCGTCATTTGGCGCCTAATCCCCATCTTTGGTTCAAGAGGTCTTATATCCCCTATATCCACCCCAGTAAGAGATTGTGTATCTGCTTCAGGAGTCTTGCCTCTGCCCAGCACACGTCTCTTGAGCCCGTCATAAAGCTCAGAAGGGTAGCTCTTGACCTTGGAAGTCTGGACGTTGGTCCAAGTCCCGCTTTTCTGGAGAGGCCTTCGTGGGATATTATCATCAGATACTGCCAGCTTCGCTTTCGGTCCGTCAAGCTTCTTGTTTCTATCCATGTCTCTTAGCGGCTCGGATCGGTTCTCTTTGTCAATCTCGATCACGACGTCCTTCACCTCGACAGATTGGCTTGGTTCAACCGACGCATCATAGATATCTCTTTCATCGAACTTCGCACTCTCACTTCCCTTATGTTCCTCGGCTGGCTTGGGTGGCATCAAGCTACTCTTTTTCATTTCGCGTCGCAACTGCGCTTCGAAGGCCAGCATGTTATGTTTTCTCACCGCTGGGTGAATTACTCCCCTCTCAGGGTTGTATACCACGTCCTTAGTCCCCTCTACCATGGTGTTTAGAAAGCCATCCCAGGTCCACTTGCCATGTAGGATCCCTTCAGCCTTGCGAGACAACTTGCCATCCTCATCATAAGCCGGCAGATTCAAAAACCGCGTCCACCTTTGGACAGATTGTTTTAACAACTCGAGATTGACTTCGAACCACTCGTTATGGTCGTTATGACAGCAGAAGCAATTCCTGACCCACCGTCTCTGGAGAGAGAGTTCCTCTTGCACTAAACTCTCTACTCGGAAAGCCCCCCTGAATTTCACATGACTTCTATAATGAAATATCAAGTCACGGTTGCACTTCTCTTTCTTGTATCTTGTGTGCACATCTTCAGAAGTGAAACCCAATTTGTAATGGTCCTTAATCGCATGAGATTTCTTGTCCCCATTGGGTAAACTGGCAGTCTTGTCAGCGTCCTCAGCAATGTACAACAGCCCTTCTTTACAGTCTGTGGCTCCGAGATCCCTCTCAATCAGCTGAGCAACGTGAAATTTTGTTGCTTCAATATGATTTTTACTTTTCAGCATCGGCTCGAAGTATTGTCCCTCTTCCCGCCTCTGCTTCGGAGATACCGGTTCGTCCAAGTCAACTTGCGTTCCTTTGTCCGTACTTTCTGATAGCGATATCGTGGTAGGAAGCTTTAGTGGTATTGGATGGGCCTGAGTGGAGGCTTTGATCTCTTTTTTGCCAGGTGGTAGTGGTTCCGGGAAGTCAGTAGACTCATAAGTCTCGATATCATCAGCATACTTCGACCTCCTACGATTGGGGATGCCCCCCTTTCTCGGCTGTGTTGGGGTGTCGGCTAGATCCAGTATCGATAGATTGCTTGATAAGTTTGACGTGGTGCTGTCAGGGGTCAATATGCTGGGACTTGAGTATGCCCTATCGTCATCGAAAAGATCTTCCCTACTGGACTCTGGCGTGGAAACGTCGCTTTGAGGTGAAGAAAAGCCAGGTCGTCCGAATTCTTCAGTCATTTGATGCAGAGTCCCGGAATGTCGGAACTGGCTCCGCAAACCAGGCCGTCTGGTCTGTCTGGGGGGCGTGACAGGGTAAGCATCTGATTCTGGAGGCATTGGCCTTGCTTTTGCATTTCGAACAAGCTCCTTTTTGCCAGAGGACTTCGGCCCGAGCGACTCATTCTCGTGTTGTTCGGCTTGGCTTAGCTGGTCGGCCAGCGGCTTCTTGGGCGTATTGATGGGTTTGCTGTGTAGATGATCGCTAATCATGTGCATGACATGCCAATGATGAAGATCCGTGCATGTCAGGTCTTTCACCATAGGCTCGGCTATATGATAAGCCTCGAAGAGATCGTTGTCTCTGGTATCTTTCTCCAATTGCCGATACTTCTTGAGATGCTTTTGAAGCTCGCGTGCCAGATGCTGGAGGTTCTCTTTGTCTGTCCCCTTCCCGACCTCTTTCTTGCATTTTTCTTCGACATTGGTGGTAAATGAAGTACATCTCCAACGTTGACCGGTGTCCTCCAAAGACTTGTCCAAATACTTCATAAGTTTATCGATGGAACCCATGGTGGGTGACTGGATGTCGACCTGTTCCGTCGCTCAAGAGATCAGTAGTGCAGCAATGACGGCGACCAGATGCTGCGGTTCATGAAAGAGAAGAATGGGGGGACGCCAGACTTAATGGGAACCTCTGTCAGCCTCCCGACCAACAAACTCCCCTAAAACAAGAGCTAGGTTACATTTTCGCAAAGCCTTGCTCGTATGCATGTTTCTTCCCATGAATAGAATCAAGTGTGGCACACACATACGGCTCCTCCTCCATATTGCATGCAATGCAACCCATCAACTACCCCTCCTAGATCATGCTGGTGAGCATCGGGTCCAAGCAGACTACGGAACTGGTAAGATAGCCCTTCAATAGCAAAATTCAGTTGCACACAAGCTATGGCGGTATACTGAATTAATTGAAAGTGGCGTAGGTCATGCAAATGAAGCAGTGCAGTCTCTGCTTCCATCTGCCTCTGCTCAGTGAGACATGAATCCTTCGAAAATCCGCAAAGGTGGATCCCCGTTCCAATGTGTATGTGTGACAAGGGCTGTGATTGGGGATTCTCTTTATGCATGTTGGTTCCATGAAAGTGATACGGACCGGGTTCCCCTCCCACCCATGAAAATGCAGAAGGCTGGGCTTTTGCTCTTTTTCATCGGAGCTCGCTCTCACAGATGCATTTCATTTCAGGATACTCAAAGCAAACAACATCGCAAATTGTGGTCATTATGAGCCATCTAAGGATATCGCGCGAGATTCTATCCGTCATCTAGAATACCCCAGGCATATTCAGGGAGCAGATGGTCTCGGATCGGGCATTCCGTGTGGGAGCTATGGCGGCTGAAGTCATGCAGCTCCTTGCGGGTGCTTACGATGCGGCTTGCAGGAAGACGTCGTAGTTCGTTCAATCAAAGTCGTCGAGGATAGGAAGTGCACATATAGCACTACACCCTTTTGGACATATGTGGAGTTCCCATGAATTGCAAAAAGGGAAGCAGAAAAGACCGCAATATGCATATCTTTCAGCCTTCGCACGATAATGACTGGCAACCCCCTTCCTCCCTACACCCTTTTCCTTTCGATGAAAACCGCGCCTCGAGCGGGCCCTCTGTAGCGACGCATCGCTTCCCCACAATTAGTCAGACCGGTGAAGATGAATGCTATATTTAGCAATCGGGACGCTTCCCGGTTGCAATGCTATGGTGAGCCACAGTTGTCTTGATGGATAGTTTAATGTGTGTGGCGGCAGTGAATACATGGGACAAGAGTAACAGAGGGAAACCGGAGGGATTTGGAGGTAATGAGAGTAACGGACAGCAATGAGAGCAACGGAGAGCAACGGAGAGCAACGAAGGGTAACGCAAGAAATAGAGAGTAAGAAGAGCAGATGAAAACAATCATACAAAGGTATTTACTCACCGATGCAGCTGATAAAATAAGAATATGCGATCGTTCCAATGACAAAGGCGAAGACGGCGACGGGATTCAGGCTTCAATGGCACTTCCCTTGAGGAAGAGAGATAAAGCCGTTTATTTTCATAGCCAAACATACGTAGATGTTCCATATCCTCCCTTCTCTCCATCCTGTCAATGCTTGCCTCAACTTCATTCTGTGTTACACTTCCTGCCCAGCTATCCACCTTGATCAGGCATAGTTATCCGGTGCTTGTCTATAGGTGTTCTCGACTCCAGTAATTCTTAATCCCATAATCCGCTTCATAGAATTTCGACTTTGCTTCCCCCGTCCCTATTTCGATATCATCAAACAAGACGTCTATCGGCGTCACAAAAGTCAAATCCATTGAAAGATCGTAATTTCTAAAGCCTGTAGGTGGGGTGTCTGACAACTCTGCATCTTTACCCGTATCCTTTGGAGGTTTCCTCTCTAGGTCGTAATGTGCCCAGAGATGCGGCTCAGCGTCTCCATCCTGGCCGTATTTGACACCGGAGTCAACAACTCCAACCACTCTCACTTGAGCGTCAAAGACTGCGAAAAAGGTTTCATTTCAATGCCAACCTTTGGCGAAATCATAATCCATTGCCATGCTGGCATTCTGATGGATGTATGCCTTGGAGTCCGAATTACTGCCTCAATTTCATTCGTGATACCAAAGATAAACTCCGTTCTTGCGCCACGCTTTGCAATCCACTCCATAAAAACTTTGCCGAATACCCCGAAACTCAACCTCAATAATGATCGTCGCTTCTTGAGGGATATCACGACACTGGTGTAGAGAGGAAAGTGCTTCCTCCCAGGCTATTTCAGGATTGACATCCACAACGAGGACCACTCTATCCTTTAGTTCCTCAATATCAAATCTCGCTTCCCAGCAGCGTAGGATTTGAACACGGATCGGGTAAAAACAATACCAGTCGATTCCGCTAAGGCTTTTCTCGAGGGCTAAAACAATCTCGTCCGACCATAGCGATAAAGCTGCGTGACGTCCGATGTTACAAAAGCGGAAGTCCTCGTGCTGATAGGAGTAGCCGTCGGGAAATTTAAATAGACTGGTTCGAGCAACGAGTTTACCTCCCAGACCTCTGAAGTAATTTCTAACTTTGTATTCGTGTGGCCGCGTTGGGATTGTCATCGTGCTTCCAATTTTGTCTCTCTTGCGCTTTTTCAAGGGGGCAGCGTCTTTAAACTGACGTAACAATTAGACTTCCAGTCTAGCTCTTCATTTCAAAATCTGACTTCAAGTGCCTACTAGCGTAGCAAGTTCTAGTCATGCTGGCTGGCATAGAGGTGCACACGGCGGAAGATGTAAGTCGAGCACAGGTCCTGAGATTGGTATGGAGATGGTAAAAAATACGAGTCAGCTCATGATATCACTGAAATTTCCAAAAACTCTACCTTCCTTAGGTCTGCTGGCATCATCCTAACCCCCTGGCATCACTCTTTTAGAAGGGGTTATACGGAGGAATCTTAGTTACAGAAATGCTAGCCACGGGGAAGCATACTGGCAACAGCGGGGAATTTCGGTTACAGAGCGATACATTATATCTCTATGAAAATACTGAGATGTCATTGTGATAGGGAATAACGACTTACGGTACTCCATAAGCAACTTCCAAGGTACATTACTCTCATGCTAAACTATAGTTTCGTTGACGAAATCCAATATCCATCCTTCAAACAAGTCCATGCAAATAATCCACAGATTCATTCCTTGATCTCCTTAACAAACCACGTGGACTGTTTGGCATAAGACTCCTTTTTCAAGTGCTTTTTGCTCGGAAAAGTATTGCGGAAATAATACGCATTCCAAGAGGGTTGGTTCACGTGATTGTCTTCTAAATATCGAGGTTAATAGGTATTTACTTGATGCTCTCTCTCATAGTTCTCGCTTACTATAAAAAGTAATAATACCAAGACATCCATCCATGTCCAGACATGTTGATTTCGCATGATGTTCCCATTTTTGGTCATCGTATCCCTTATAATAGCCTTGTTCGGAATATATGATCCACTCGGACGGAATTTTCCGAATATCAGGAACCCAGTCATGAAAGCCGTCTGGGAAAGTCAAGCCTTTCATCTTCTCTCGAGGCTCTTCCTGAGCTACGGGACCAGCCGTAGAAAACGGAAGAAGGAGAATGATAATAGAGAAGAGTTTCATTTTGTTTTAGTTGGTTTGAAGTCCTTGTGTTCGTGATAGAATGAGCGTGATGATGGTGGTGATTGCGATGGCGATGGCGATGGCGATGATGCACAGGTGTCAAGATTGTGAAAAAGGAAAACTTGGACTTTTTCTACTCAAGAGAAGGTTTTTTTTCTTTCAGGCCTATAAACAACATCCAATACAGCGATGAAAAGGGTGGATGTCGTGTGCAGGCATATCTACTAGGTAGTGCACCATTGAAACCTTCCGTCACACTATGTTATTCATAAGGATAAAGAGTGACTTATTTGTCGATTTCCTGCGGACTCTTCCTACGCATGTGGAATATGGTGAACTGCATATAGATATAATCATGCGTTGCCTGTCAAGTGTAGGACACTATCAAGGCAGAGAAATAAATAGTGACATTGAACGTTTGGGATACTCTTGCGCCTATTGTTTCTCTCGATTTCTGGCGTTACTTCATGTTTCTCTGTGTAAATTTTGCTCCTCTCCGTTTCGCTTTATTCATCTCTGTTCCTTTTGTTCCCTGCCATTCCGCTTTGCATCTCCCTGACAGGGACAAAGATGCACAATAACACTCAAAAAAATATGGAGAGCTTCCATAGCAACCGAACTCAAACAATGGATATCTTCAAACATCAAGGCCATATCATAGGACACTGGATATATATATATATGTATTTTTTAAATCATATCATCCATTGACCCAGACCGATTGGAAGTTGGCGACAGCCGTAATGTTATTATAGGTTAGGCGAGCCCGATCTGCTGAACAGCTGTTGACAGCTGCGCACGGACCGTCCTTTTTCGAGCGCTGGAAAATTCACCACCAAGAATTCAACGCATAGCGCATCATCACATATGCAGAAATTCATTCCGCAAGCCGGTCTTCAGCCTCTCCCTCCAACCAATTAGCAACGAGCCTCTGCTAGATACCATAGCGAGCATTTGAACGCACAATGCAGTTCCTCGCACGCCTCGCGCGGCCCATGCTGGCCAAGCAAACCACTTCCATGCTCCCCAGGTAATTTCTCCCCCACCCTCCAAAGATCTCCATCGCCGAGCTCCAAACTGACATGAACCTCTCTCCCTAGGACATTCACAACCCTCTCTCCACTACGCCCAACACTCTCCTCAACTTTCCGACCCAGCCTCACCAGCTTCACGCCCACGCCCACCTCCCCCTCCACCGCAGTCGCAGATCTCGTCCCCCGGGGCGCCATCTCAGCGCACCCCGCCCTCGCCGGCGCCGCACAGATGCGATGCGGTCCCCGAAATACCATGAACGGACACACTCGCCTGGTACAGAAGAGACGCCACGGCTGGCTGAAGCGCATGAGGAGTAAGACCGGCAGGAGGATCTTGGAGCGCCGAAAGCTCAAGGGGAGGAGAAATGTGGCATGGTGATTTTTGAAACGAATCGAATGGAACGGGAGAGGGGGAGGGGGAAAAGTGGCATTAGGATCAGGATCCCTTATGATGAGATGAGGCATTTTGCAAATCTCGGGATGAATTGATGCTCTTTGGACGAAGTGATTCTGGGCGCAATCCTGGCATCTTGATGTGCTCTCTGTGACAATTACCTGTCCAGATATACGAAAAACCGATAGACACATGTACCATTACCATAAACACACACACACGCACGCACACAAGCTTAAACAAACCATACATTGCAATATTTACACTCTATATCTCAGCTATTAAACCAAATCGTCAAGTATAAATGCGTAGCCCGCTGGGGACCTTTCTTCTATATACCTGTCCTCCACCATTACCTCCATAAGACAGACAGACAGACAGACATAAACACACTTCATTCGTCTATTCTGTCTATACTGCTCTAAACAGGTCCAGCAACACCAGTCTTGCACTGCAAAGTGTCAAGCTGGCAGACAGTTCCGAGCTTGTCGCTCGCACTGCCGATCCAGACCTTGTACGCACCGTTGACAACAGGAATCTTCCAGTCCTGGGCGACGACGTCCCAGACACTGAGATCCTTGCGGGTAAGGGTCAACTCGACGGTGGTGGTCTCACCGGGGGCGAGTTCCTTGGTCTTCTCAAAGTCACGGAGCTGGATGATGGGTGTCTCAGGGGATCCATCGGGGAACTGGACGTACGCCTGAACGGCAACCTTGCCGGCGAACTTGGCATCGGCGTTCTTGACAGTCACGGAGAGCTTGTAGGCGACGTCCCAGAGCGCTGGGTTGCCACCTTCACCACCACCGGCGCGAAGGCCAGGCTTCTGCTGGGTAGAGTAGCCCTCGGGGTAAGGGTACTTCTTGGTCTTGCCGTCCTGGATAGCGCTCTCGGCATCAGACTTGGAGAGATGGGAGTAAATGTATCGCAGGATTGGCTTCAATCCGTCGGGAAGGACGGCTTCAGCAGCAGCAGGAATGGCCTGGGAATAGTTGAGAGTTGAGCCCTTGGCAGGTCGGGCGGGAGGGTAGGTAGACAACTGAGTGACCTTGGTAACAGACGCCTTGTCGAAAGTAAAATTAGCGTAGCTCAGACCATGGCCAAAAGCGTAGCGGGGCTTGATCTTCTGCTTGTTAAGGTAGCGGTAGTCAAGGTACAGACCCTCGGTGTAGGTATCCTGAGGCTGGTTGAGGAACTCAGAGTTGATCAGGGTAGTAACACTGGTGGGCATGTCCTCCTCCTTCTTGGTGATGGAGTAGGGCAAGTGTCCATTGGGCGAAACATGTCCAAAGAGAATGTTGGTCAAGGACTTTCCGGCCTCCTGGCCCGGCAAGTGGGCAATGACAACAGCCTTGACAGAAGGGAGATCGTGCCACTTCTCGAGGATCAAGGGGCCGACTGTGTGGACAACGACAACGACGTTCTTATATTTGGCGGCAGCGTCCTTGACGAGGTCGTCGCCACCGTGCCAGAGATACAAACCTGAGGCATCTCGGTCTCCGTGGTTGCCCTCGACAGTGTAGGTGTTCTCACCAGCGTCAGAGTTGACAAAGACAATGGCAACGTCTTTATCAGTTGGAGCGGGAACTGAAGGGAAGCTATCCGTGTTGTAGAAAACGACATTCTTAGCTTCGGCCTTGATGGCGGTGATGGGGTCGTCCATGTACATGTAGTCAACAGTACCGGATCCCCATCCCTGTCCAAGCGTACCCTTGTTGCAGTTGCGGTCACGGCAGGCGTTGAGGCCATCGGGGTTTTGCTGAGCATCAGTACCAAAGACCTTGATGGGCAGTGTGTTGGACAAGGGCAAGATGTTATTATCATTCTTCAACAGCGTGATGGCATCCTGGGCGATCTGGCGAGCAACCACATCGTGGTCGGCCTGAACTTGAACGAACTCGTTGGTGATTCCCTTGGGTGAAGCGGGCCACGCAGCGGGATAGAGGGGGTTCTCCGCGGTCTTGGAGTTGGTGTCAAAGTTGGTGTGGGGGAAGCCAGTGTCCTGGCCCATCTTGTACCAGGAAGCAACAATACGGGTGGCGGCCTCATTCAGACGGTCCATAGGAACGGAGCCGTTGAGAGTAGAGCGGGTCAGCTCATACATCCAGTACGAGTTGCCAAGGAAAGGGACCTGGGTGTCACCAGGCATGTCCATGTCGAGACCAGCAATGGCAGAGGCAACACCAGACATGTGGGCGAGCCAATCAGTCATGACAAAGCCCTGGAAACCCATCTCATCCTTGAGAAGGGCATTGATGAGGTAGGGGTGCTGGCTGCAAGCAGTTCCATTGACCTACACATTCATCAGTATCTATTTGATAAGCAACATGAATTTACATAAACTTACGGCATTGTAAGCCATCATGGCAGCGCCGACACCGGCACGAATACCCTCTGCAAAGGGCCATGCATAGAGCTCATGAAGAGTTCGGTCATCTTGACAAGATAAGGTTAGCACTCAATCTTACAATAGTCAGATATCGTCAGTCACTCACCAATGTTGGAGCTGTAAGCATACTGAACCGGGTTGTACATGCGGTACATCTCCTGCTCATTTCCAATAAAGTGCTTGATAGTCGCAATAACACCTTGCTCCTGCACTCCCTTGATTGTCTCTCTAGCACCCACGGCCTGCAACACCGGGTCGGTTCCAAAGCCCTCCCAGTTACGGCCGCCCTTTGGCTTCCTACCGATGGGGCCAACCGTGGGGCCGAGCCAGACATGAACACCCTTTCCGCGGTTCTCCTTGCCGATCGCCACGCCGCGCTGGTACATGAGCGACTTGTCAAACGTGGCACCGACAGTGATGCCGGAGGGGAAGACGGTCACATTGTCGGCCTGACGGACGCCAGCGGGGCTGTCATTGAGGCATAGCTGGGGGAAACCAACACGGAGAGCAGAGCCAGAGTTACCAGCACAACGTCTTGAAGTTGGGAGTCAGCATACGTCTTACAGGAATGTTACATGGATAGTAGGCTCCGCATAGGTAAAAAAAAGAAATATGCATCTTATAACTCACCCTGTTATAGCAAGGTTAGCAAAGATGATTATTCATAAGCAGCTGGCCATCAACCGCCCTAGTCGGCAAGTCGCCGAAGAGCAGGGCATCAATGTTCGGAAAACTCACCCATGAAAATACCAGAACCCGCAGTGATATTGGTCTTCTCGACCAACGTCATCGAGTCAACCAGCTTCTTCGCCTTTGCGTAGCTGTCCCTCCAATCATCCACCCAGCCTCCATATGGGGCGGGATAATAGGGCGGCACGTAGACGCCATCCGGTGTAAAGGCCTTGATCTCGATGTTGTTGGACACATCCGCGTAAGGGCCTGCATGAATGTTGCTGCTGCTAGCCGTCGCTAGGCCGGTAAGAAGGCATGCCACAGCGGCTGCCTTGACGCTGTTGGGCGAAGCCATGCTTCTGTGCCGCTTGATGGATACAAATTGGGGGCGGCGGACCCAAGAGGAATGCTGTTTTTTTTTCCAAAAGAAACGCGCCGGTCGCAGATTCGTTTGAGGATGTGCAGTGCAAGGGGGAGGGGCCCAACTAACTTAACGTTGCTTACTCGAGCAACTAGATACCTGTAACGAAGGGATATATCCGCGCCTAGATGTGTATGTGTGCGTGTGCTTGCTTGTCCAACACGAAAAGCGAATGTGATTTGTTTAGAGATATGGAGGGGGGGGAAATGTGACAACTACTCGCTGCTTCCGTCCTCGTGGCTGAAGGAGTGTCGGGTGCCAAGGCACACACAAGTCGGACTTGGACGCCCCCCTCAAGGACTTTTCTCTTCTTCAATGCAAAATTTTCCACCTGTGGTATCCTCTATCGGTCAATGAAAGCAAGACATTTCACTGCGATAAGGAGGGAAATGTCTCTGATCACTAAAGCGCTAATAAGAAAAGGTCTTTGTCGACTGCAGATCATCGTGAGCCATCGTTGGCCAATAACATAATGGGAAATTAATGCTCATGTAATGTGAATCAATGCATAAGCATTAGCATAACCTGGAGAGTGCGTCGTCGGTTTATTTCCCTTCTCAGTGAGTTCTTTTTCTCCTCCCCTCTCTTTCTTTCTCTTAGCCAGCGGCAACGGCTGGACAGTGCTGCATCTTTGTTGAGTAAAGAGGATTAATGTGAGACCATTGAGTGCACTAGATCCATAAACAGGCACGCGTCATCTGCAGCTGTCCGGGGCCATCGCACGGGTTCCCCATTGGAGAAGTTAGGACTGAAAGGGTTGGTCTGTCTGGTTTGGGGGCTTGGGCTTGGCCTGGGGTCGGTCACCAGGAATAGCAAAAGAGGGAATACTATGAGATGGCGCTGCACCCCATGCCGGTGTCTCCCCCGCCTCCCCTTCCTTGTAGCGCATCACAGCGTATGTATGTGCCACAGCTCATCCATCAACTGGTTCTCGTTCTCGTGAAAGGCGTTGGCGTCGGTCGAAATGCCTCAAAACGGCCATCGCGGGGTGGAGTAAATCCGTCCAAAGGGAGACATCGTTGCCGTCCGTCCATTCATCGCCTAATAAGTCCCATTAGGTTTTGCGGGGGATAAGGAGAATGGTCTGGGGTGATTTGGTCGCCAAGACTGGTTTGGCGTCAGATGAGATTTTGAGTGCCCAAATGTGGGCAAAAATAGTCATCGCATAAAAAACACCATCGAGAGTTGCAAGGTTTGTGGCGGTTCAACCAGCTGATTCTCAGCATCACGCAAAAAAAAAAAAGAAGCGAGAGAGAACAAGAATGGAACCAGAAGAGAGAAGGGGGGACGATCACATGTTAATATCTTAAACAGCCGGGCCCTGACAGATGACCCGCGCCTGGGTTTCTCGGCATTGTTCAGGTCGCCCTACGATTTACCTTTTTACGTACAAGAAATGGTTGTTTGCATCTAGAAGGATTGTGATGGTGGGTGAGGTCTATATGGGAGCTACCGCTATAGCTGCATATATGCAGGCATGGTCACTTATTCTTCCTCATCAAGAGGTGCAGAGTAGCGTGATGAACTTTGGAAGGCATCCATCCCGGTCCAAGAAGGAACATCAAGCGACGCAGACCAGGAGCCCGGGCAAAAGTGCTCTGTGACGGCGTCGATCATCAGGCACAAGCGTTGCGCCACCTCCGGGCATGGCAACCTTCTTTGGATAGACGCAAGCCCAGAGGCTGAGTGCCCTGAACAGATCCTCGAGATTTCCACTCACACTGACCACGAGTCGTGCTCCGGGGGGGTGATGGATCTTGGTGCCAGGAAGGACAAGGGCAAGGGTGCAGTGGAAGCGTGCAAGGGGAGAGCAACATTCGGGATCTCAGGACCCTAACACTATCGGACCTCACCGCGTCATAGATGCAATAAGCGGTCCGATTGCCGACCTTTCTTACGCAAATATAGTCTGCCTCATTTTTTGACCGCAAAGGGCGTACGGCGTGTTTCATGAAATGCCTATACCGGTCCAATGGAAAAAGGTTTGGAGTCCTCATCCTACCGCTGGCTTGTCAAACTATCAGATCTTGGCCACGGAAGTTGGACCGCTTTGGGTATATCCTTTGGTTCGAAGTAAAGAGCGTGTGTAAGCGAGCACGGGGACCTTGGCCAGTCATCTCTGCCATCGTTGTCATCGCTGGATACTGTTCACGCCACGCAATGAGGGGGGAACAGCAACTGAGAGATATTTTGTAGACACATCGTAGCATCCAGCAGAGTCGTTCATGCTAGTAGTACTAAAGGTATTCGTTGGTAAACTGCACACCCATGATGTGCCAGTGCTAGACATGCGGGAGTGTTGCGCCACTTCCGTGTGACGAGACCTGGACCCTGGATTCTCTTGTGTTCAAAGACATGTTCCGTGTCACACTTGTGTAGATGCTTCGTTGTTCATCTTCTGATTGTGAATAGCATTAAGCTCAAAATCGAAGAACTGGGGGGTCAAGACGTCTCCCTTCAAATGTCATGTAAGTGCAAGTGTAGGTGTAAGTCAGCAACTGGGAAAGGGTTGACAACGGCTCTCTTTGTCAAGACTCCACACAAAAACGCACAAACATGAGTCTCCATTCTGGGGTCGTAAGCATCATCCACATTCACCCACTCCGCCTCCGCGTGGGCCCCATAGCCACTGGCACTGCAATAGGAGCAGAAACATTTGATCTCAACGCTATTACCCGTCCCCCACAAACCACAAACAGCCACCATGCGGACCAATGTTCCAAATCTGATCAAAGGAATCCTTCGCCGTCAAGAGAAAGGCGCATTATTGTAATGGGAATGATTAAGCGAATTCTGGGCTCGGACGGCTTCGTGGGGGGGACGTCTCCGCCTACGGATATGGGGAATGGACGGGATGGATACATACTCACGCAATAGGGTATGGGATGGGATGGGATAGTGTAGGAAATACAACCTGCTGCTGCACCCCAACCTTGGATTTGCACCCCACGATGCGGTTCAGACTGCAACGTGAGGTGCCAGCGGCTGCGTCAATCACGTCACAGCAGAGAAAAAATTTGCATGCTCTTTATGCAACCATGCGACGTTTGAAATGTGTCTACCTGATGCCTACGAGCTGCCGCTACTCTTTCGGCGAGTTTTTTTTTTTTTTTTTTTTTTTTTTTTTTGGTAATAGTATGGAGATATGTGGGCTCTCTCTCTCTCTCGCTCTCGTGTGCACGCGCTGTCAGCCAGCAGTGGGAACGGGACTCGGATCTTGTTGGGGGAGAAATGGAGCTCCTGAGAAATTAGGGGGTAAACAGAGAAGGAGAGGAAGAAGAAAAATAGTCATAGTCATAATCATAGTAATCACTAGACTTGGTCAAATTTGGTCGCAATGGAGAGGAATCTTGTGCCCTTTGTCGAGTAGGTCAAGTGAAAAGAGTCAGCCATGAGCATTGCGGGTAGGTATGTAAATCATTGCCCTGTATAGGCCCTCATTTTTGAGTCAGACACACTGTGATCCCATCACCACCAGAGTCAATTGATTACTAACAGACAAACAAACAAACAAACAAAGGATATGGAATTCTTTACTATTCGATTGTCTGACCTCCAAGTATAGTTACCTGTAGTACCTACAAGAAGGAGGATGAGAGACAAGAAAGAAAAAATCTGCGTCGTCCCCGTCACCAACCATGTAAGACGCTTACCTCTTAGCATCAACATGCTAGTTTCTTAATGTTGAGACTACGCACGCGACACTAACGCAGCTTCGGGGCAAAACTTTTTTCATCCTTCTCGGCCTTTTCTCCACAAGTCTAGGCTCTTCTCTTGTTTTCTCTCACCCCCCGCAAAAAACGGTAAAGCAGAAGTGGGAGCGAGAGCAAGACAGAGAGAGAGAGAGGGAGAGAGGGAGAGAGTGTGTGAGATGCCCAAACATATCCAGATTTTACTCTTTTCGGCCATGCTAGATCTGTCCGAGCAACCTACCACTACTCTCCCCTCCCCAGCCCTTCCGGATTGGCTCCGTCCCGTCCCCCCCCTCCCCCTTGTTGAGCTGTACCAGTACGAGTCTGGTCGTAGCGCCGGCGGGGTTCGTCTTCAACATGTCACCCATTGGCACTGTATTCCCCGGACCTGAACTCCTTACATGTTGCGTGTAGGGCAATGGTTGCGCCGTCTCGGAGCCACCGTGATACCCTTGAGACACTGGCCTGATTCAAATCGGATAGATTTCAAGACCCAATCCCTTGTTCTCTTGCTCTTCTACGTTGTACTAGCTGAAGAAAAGTAGGCGGTAATGTACGTAGGGTTCCAGGCATGCAAAAATCCCGGCGCGTCTCGAACAAACAACAGGGAAAAAATGAGACTGCGGGGAGGAAATAGATGCCACAAATTGGGTATCCATTCACACACACCCCACGCGGCACGACCACCAGCAGAGAGAGAGCAACGGTTGCAACTGCAGGCAGGCATGGCATGGGCCAGGTTTGTGGAGGGGGGTGGTGGTCTGGGTCCTCTCTCTCTCTCTCTCTCTCAAAGGTCCATGAATGACTTAGGGGATGACCTGGGGTAAGGTAGGCATTTGGAAGCAACTGGAGATGGCACTCGAACTATACGAATCTGGCCTTGCTCCGCCATGGCCCTCGAGATGGTGTGGCAGTTAATATATCTATATAAGACTTATCTTCCCACACACGATACTTATTCCCATGTAACACAACATCGTGGGATTCCTCTCAGCCTCATCCTTCAACCTCATCCTGGCCATTGCCTGTTTCGGTGAAGAGCCCCGATTTCATCTGCTTCTTCTTCTTCTATTTATAAGCTGGTCCTGCCCAACTGTCGTTTGAAACATCCAGTTCTTCAGCATCATCGCATACAGACACACACACACGCACACGCACACACACACGCAGACAAGATGTTGGCCCTCCAGCTCCTCTCCCTCGCCGCCCTCGCGGTTGGCTCCCCGGTGCCCGGCTCCATTGCCGATTACACCCAGGCACTCAGGGCAAAGCGTGAGCCTAACCATCAATTGAACTTATTTCCTCTGAAAAATCTTGACTAACAATCCATATGTAGGAGCCGACTTTGCATCTGTCACCACTGCTCAGCTGAGTGCCTTTGAGTTCTACAGCCAGCACTCAGGAGCTGCGTACTGCAACTTCAACACCCCCGCTGGCCAGCCCGTCAAGTGTGGTGGTCACGTTTGTGATAACGTCAATGCCACTGTCATCAGCTCATTCGGGTATATCCATGTAACCTCATCGTTCTCCATCCAAGACAAATCCAACTGACACCCATCTTCAGCGGTGATGTGACTGGCATTGGAGGCTACGTCTCCGTCGACCACAAGCGCAAGGAGATCGTCCTCTCCGTCCGCGGCTCTTCCAACATCCGCAACTACATCACCGACGTCGTCTTCGCCTGGGCCCGCTGCGACTTTGTCGCCGACTGCAAGCTCCACGCTGGCTTCGCCGCCTCCTGGTTGGAAATCCAGGACGCCGTCTACGACGCCTTCGACGTGGCCACCACAAAGTGGCCCAGCTACAAGCTCATCGCCACAGGCCACTCCCTCGGCGCCGCCGTCACCACCATCGCGGCCACCTCCCTCCGCCGCGACGGCTACCCCATTGACATTTACACCTACGGATCCCCTCGTGTCGGCAATGACCACTACGCCGACTTCGTCACCAAGCAGGTCGGCGCAGAGTACCGCATCACCCACACCCGCGACCCCGTCCCCCGTCTGGCCCCCATCGTCTTCGGCTACCGCCACACCACCCCCGAGTACTGGCTCTCCACCGGTGACGGCAACACCGTCGACTACGGCGTCGGAGACATCAAGGTCTGCGCCGGCAACGCCAACATTGACTGCAACGGCGGCACCTTTGGCCTCGACATCATTGCTCATCTGCACTACTTCGGTCCCACCTCCGCCTGCAACGGCTTCCCCCTGCAGTGGAAGCGCGAAGACGAGAGCGCCGTTGCTGCCGGCAGCGAACAGGACCAGGAGCTCATCGACAGACTCAACAAGTGGAGTCAGCAGGATCAGGACTTTGTCAAGAACAATCACCAGTAAGGTGACTTGGAGGGGGCAAAACCAAGCATCATATTGCATTGCAAAGGCGTTGGATATTGGATTTTTTTTCTCTCTTTCTTATTGTGGTCGAACTTTTTGGATATGAACGTTTACTTGCATCTCGAACATATGATGAGAACATGAAAGCGATTGATATACGATGTATGGGGCTATGAGGCTGCAAAATGGATATAGCGGCGGAAATTTGTACATAGAAATGATGCATGAGTATATTGAGCAGAACAGTATGTATGACCAGATATGGACAATGATATATATACCACTTCAACCATCTTCAAACCGTTCTTTCCCCTATTCTGCGACAGATTTGGGTTAGCCCCCAATGTGACTGCTCATCATTGAACATACAAAGCACTAAAAATCGGATCAATAAGGGACATGAAGCCATTTTAGCATCGCCTTAAAAGTACATATCATTTACAAAGCCCTTAATATTCCAGCCATCCGTACGTAAAAGAACCTCGACCTACTTTCAAGCGGCAGAAGTCTACCTTGACGCCTTTTACAAACCAGCATTAACAAAACAAGACTGTATATACCCTCTTCATGATCTTCTCAATGGGTCCCCTCTGTAACCATCCCTTGCGCATTCGGTACACCGACCAGAATGACGCCTCGTGGGACCAGGACGTCCCTCACCTTCATGCAGCCAAAGACATTCACCTCCTTAATGTTTGGACAAGCACGGAATATGCACCCAAGAATAAAATCCGTCACCTCTTCACAAAAGCTAATCTCCAGCTTCCGCAGTTCTGGAAATATGGCTGTCTCATGAAATACTTCTTCAAAAGCTTCTCGGGGTATGTTTCGGCATGCATGGACATTCAGATTGCGCAGCTTGCGTCCGGAATGTGCCATTAGAGCCTTGAATCCCTCACCACAGAGACCGATTCCATCAGGGTTTTCACGCGGATGGCTGGCATCAAGCTGACGACATTTCTGCAAATCGATAAAGTGGAGCGGTGGGTTTTCCCAGTTAGTAAAGAGCTTGACAAATCCCTTGTCCGTCATGGTTTCGCTGTCTGTAATACGAAGCTTGAAGAGAGACCGACAATGATCGTGTATCGTTTCAAGAACGCTGTCGTTTGATTTGGGAACAATTTTCATTGAGAGTGTTTGGAGGTCTTTGCCGATCCGGGAGACAACACTTGTGATGGCGTCCGGTGATGTTGTCTGCTGAAGCTGAAGGCTAAGATGATGAAGACCGGTCAAGTTCCCAATAGCCCTTACACCTTCATCCGTGACTTTCTGATTGTGCCCAACTTTTAGACGAATGAGATTGGGGCAGTGCTCCTTCAATAGTGCTAGCGTTTCATCGCCAAAATGATTATCGGTATAATAAACTTGCAGCTCCTTGAGCGACTGTCCCTTGGCGGCCAGATATTCGTGCCACTTTTCGTCGCTCAATAGGTTTGCGCCATGGAGATAGAAACTATCGAGGGCGATATCCCGCGAAAGTAGATAATCCATCACCTCGTCTTTGAACTGAATTGCGCACCGAACCTTGAATCTCTTCAAGTTTGAAGCAACTTGGAAGATGCTGACAAAATCTTGCTCACCCAATCTTGCTCCGTCATAAATGTGCAAGGTCTCCGTTGTAGGTTGTGTGAAAAGGGGAAGTGTATCTGGCCTCAACAATCGTCGCTTGGAGAACATTCGTGCAATCTTGTCAATGAGGTGCTCTGGCAAGTCGCCCAAGCTCTCTGCCATGTCGACATTTTTGGCCAGCGTCTGTACACACAGGGTAGCGAGGCTTTTGGTTCCCACATCGCCATCAAGAATTCTACTCTGAATAGTTCGACGCGAACCAACACCACCGGTCTGCTTTCGTGTCTTCTTCTTGGGCTGTCCCTGCCGCTCTTTTGCAATCTCACGCCCACAAGGAGCACAGAGTAGACCCCCGTCGGGAGCTGCTACCGAGTACGGTGTCACAGTGAAGCGCTTCTCGCAAATGGCACAGTTTTCGGACTGGCCCGGCAAGGGAGCTCGCCTCTCCTCAAAGATGGCACGAGCGATTTCATCATCAGAATCAGAATCGACCTTCTTTCGCTTCTTGAACGATTTGCTGGCCTTGATCTTTTCAACGGCTTGCTGCTGCTGGGCGTTTCCTCGACGCCTTGGTCGAGAAGCACTTGCCTCCACTGTGACCGCAACTGTTTCAGTTGTCTCTTCTTCTTCTTCCCCTCCTTCCTCAACAACTGTTTCTTCATTGCGCCTAGACTGGACAGCTTGTCGTCGGCGCTCATCTGCATCAAGGCGAATTTGGTTTGCCGAGATATTGTGGGACTGGCATTGACGTCAGCAAGCAGGCAATATACTGAATCTCAGAGAGTACTTACAGCGAGAAAGTCCGTCAAAGCAGATTGTCTGGATACATTAGCACAAGAATTTCACACAAGCGTCCGAGCACACTCACGGTCCGGTGATATTTCGAGGTCGCCCATCCTGAGTCTCATTTTGACGTCGCCGAACCCTTTGAAGATGGTCAGCACTCAACAGATTTCACTGCACAATCAGGAGGTGATGACCAACATGATTCCTGATGAAATATTCGCAACACTTTCACAAACAACTTGCCGCCTCCTGAATAAACAGGAGAGAATACTTCAACTTCAAGAGTGAGGACAGGGTGGCGTTCATCTGGATTTCTTTGCCCAGTGCTATCGGATTACGTGATTCGCACAGTCACGGTGCTGACACGGTGTCAGGTGACTTGAGAGAAAAGCCATTACACAATTCACACTGTATGCTCTCACAAGTCCATTAGCGATGTTAGTCACTAACCTGAACAACAATACAGTGCCAGATTTAACGCAAACTGTCCATTTATGCCCCTTTCCTTGCGCACGTGCTTTCGTGTAAAGTGGCAACGCGGGATGTTCAGCTCCTGCTTGCACTGTGAGTTGGTGCCTGGAATCACGACGGCAGAAGGAAAGAAGTGGCAACGTCAGATTTTCATCCTCGTCTTCCTTTCTGTTGGAGCTCCGAAGCCTGAAGCCCTTCATTTCTCACGTGAACAATTGATTTTCTTTTTCTCCAAGGCGAAAAAGGGCGAAGGGGCTTGTCGCCTTTGACAAATACATACACTCACTCGTTCACTTTCCCACTGTCTAATCGGAACTTGCTTTAGGTGCTTATCAGGCGCACTCATTTAAGCTCCATCTCCCCTCTTCGTTGATTTACTTTCGCTATCGTTCCCCAATATCAGAATTGTCGTCTTTATTTGAAGAAGGCTCGCCTTGTACCTCATTTGTACGACTCTTGTCTTTGCCATTCTTCAGTCAAACTTAGACCTAGCCCCCGGCTTCATCGCCTGGCCCCGCTATCACAATGCCTCGTGGTCGCCCACCACGGCGGGGAACAGTCGCCCCGTCGTCTGAAAGACCCGGTATGATTCCTTATTTCTAGAAGGTTTTGAATCCTTTCTAATGTTTCTTCTCGTAGCTTCATTGGAAAGTCCCGCTGAAAGTATTGGCCGCTCAATCCGTTCCAGAAGATCTCTAGTAGCTCACCCCTCGGAGCCTAGTCCTGATCCTCTTGAAGAGGCCGATCCTGAAGCATTGAAGCCTCTTCCTAGAAAAAGGGCCACCAGAGCATATTTGCAGGCTGACAATGGCAATGTTTCCGCTGCCTCCCTTGGTACAGCCGCTGTCACTCCTCGACAACTCCGCGGAAGACAAACCAAGGTTTCCACGATGAGCAATGAATCCGTCTCATCTTTGCCAACATCATTAACCGTGTCGTCCGGGAGCGAGTATTCGACGCCTGGCACCAGCAAGCTTCCAAGTCCTGCTGCACCAGACTCTGCAACAATAAAAAGGGCTGGCGCTATTGAAGTCCGCATTCCCGCAAGGAGTCGATTGCAAGCAGCCGATGACACAGAGCGAGCATCACGCAGCAGCATTTACGCAATGAAGCCCAAGAATCCAGCACCCGCGGAAATTGGCGATTCTGATGAGGATGAGGGCGACGGTGATTTTACTAGTACGTCCCGTGATGCCAAAGTCGCTCTACGCCTACAAAAAGAGGAGTACAGCAAAGCAACACAACCTCCCACTTTGGCTTCCAATACTCGTAGCAGCCGCTCTTCTGCCAATCCTCCTTCAGCATCAGCATCCATCTCGACCAAAAAGCCAGCCAAGCGCGGGAGAGCTCTTACCGGCCCAACCCCCACACGTGGTCGTCCAACCAAGAAAAGCAAAATTGTAGCAGATTCTGAAGAGTCATCTCTTTCCGATATTGACATGGATGCTGAAATTGCTGCGAGTGTGGACCTGAAACTCAAAGGCCCGCCGCTTTCAGATGATGAAGTATCTGATGCCAAAGATGATGTCGATGCTTCGAGCGATGACGAACCCCTCCAGCTTACGAGTGCGCGAGCCGCGCGGGCTGTACGACCTGCCAGAAGAGCAGCCGCACTGGCCAAATCGTCTAGAAGCAAAATAATTGCAAATTCGGACTCGGAGGCTGAGGCGAGTGCTGGCCTGCCCTTAACAGATTCGGAGTTGAGTGCTGTATCTTCTGCCGCTACTAGTGATAGTGAATCGGTTCCAAATCCAGTAGGTGGCGAACTACAACAGATCGCAGCTTCTCGACGCGGTTATAGGAGGCCAGAGAACAAGCGACGCCATAAGAAGGAGAGAGATCGTTTGGAAGAGCACCATCCTGAACTTAAGAGTATGTGGACAGACTTGGAAAACATGCCAGTTCTCAAAGCCGGCATGGCATCACAACCACAAAGCATCTCTAGGCAGCTGAAACCTTTCCAACTCGAGGGTCTTGCCTGGATGAAGGAAATGGAAAAAATGGAATGGAAGGGCGGTCTCCTCGGCGATGAGATGGGACTCGGCAAGACCATCCAGGCAGTGTCCCTCATCATGTCAGACTATCCCGCAAAACAGCCTTCATTGGTACTTGTTCCACCCGTCGCACTCATGCAGTGGCAGTCGGAGATTAACTCGTATACTGATGGAACTCTCAAGACTTTTGTCTTCCATGGAACGAACCAGAAGGCCAAGAGTATCACAGTCAAAGAACTCAAAAAATACGATGTGATCATGATGTCTTACAACAGTCTAGAGTCGATGTATCGAAAGCAAGAGAAGGGTTTCAAGCGCAAAGATGGTATACACAAAGAAAAGAGCCTTATTCATTCAATTAATTTCCACCGGATCATTCTGGACGAGGCACACTGCATCAAAACGAGGACCACAATGACTGCCAAGGCTTGCTTCGGTCTCAAGACCGAGTACCGCTGGTGCTTGACAGGTACTCCACTCCAAAACAGAATTGGAGAGCTTTTCTCTCTAATCAGGTTTCTCAACGTCCGCCCATTTGCATCTTATCTCTGCAAGCAGTGTCCTTGTTCAACGCTAGAGTGGTCTATGGACGAGAACAGCCGCTGCTCAGGGTGTAAGCATGCCGGCATGCAACATGTTTCTGTTTTCAATCAGGAGCTCCTCAACCCAATCCAGAAGTTTGGCAATCTTGGTCCTGGCCGAGCAGCCTTTCAGAAGTTGCGCTTAATGACTGATCGAATTATGTTGCGACGGTTGAAGAAGGATCACACCAATTCCATGGAACTTCCTGTTAAGGAGATTTACGTCGATCGACAATTTTTTGGCGAGGAGGAAAATGATTTTGCAAATAGCATCATGACCAATGGCCAGCGCAAATTTGATACCTATGTGGCCCAAGGTGTTCTTCTGAACAACTATGCCAACATTTTTGGTCTCATCATGCAAATGAGGCAAGTCGCCGACCACCCTGATTTAATCTTGAAGAAGAATGCCGAGGGCGGCCAAAATGTTTTGGTCTGCTGCATTTGTGATGAACCAGCAGAGGATACCATTCGCAGTCGCTGCAAGCATGACTTTTGCAGAGCCTGTGTGTCCAGCTATGTCAGCTCGACTGATACACCTGACTGTCCACGCTGCCACATTCCACTGTCCATTGACCTGGAGCAGCCAGAGATTGAGCAAGATGAAGTTATGGTCAAGAAGTCTTCCATCATCAACCGTATCAAGATGGAAAACTGGACATCATCATCCAAGATTGAGCTTCTTGTCCATGAACTCCATAAGCTTCGCTCCGACAATGCGTCGCACAAGTCCATCATCTTTTCCCAGTTTACAACCATGCTGCAACTCATCGAGTGGCGACTTCGGAGAGCTGGAATTACAACGGTTATGCTTGATGGAAGCATGACACCTGCACAGCGACAAGCTTCTATTGAGCACTTTATGAACAATGTTGGAGTGGAGTGCTTTTTGGTTTCCTTGAAAGCCGGTGGTGTAGCGCTCAACCTGACAGAAGCGTCTCGGGTATTCATTGTTGATCCGTAAGTACCCCTATCCGACTAAATACACCAATATGCTAACACCCTTCCAGATGGTGGAATCCAGCTGCGGAATGGCAGTCAGCCGACCGATGTCATCGTATCGGACAAACTCGTCCTTGCACAATTACACGTCTCTGCATCGAAGATTCTGTCGAAAGCCGTATGGTGCTGATCCAAGAGAAGAAGACGAGCATGATCCACTCAACTGTCAACTCTGATGATAAGGCGATGGACACGTTGAGCCCCGAGGACATGCAGTTCTTATTCAGAGGTTCATAATCCGCTGTTGTTGCGACTTTTTACCTCGAGTGTTGAGGATTCTTGTGTGTATTAACAAGGGCTTTTCGATGACATAAAAGGGTTTATTTCGATGTAGACTATGAAACTGGCTTGTAAACTATAACGTTGTGGGCTGTAGGGCACACCATGTCCGGATGGTGTAGGTAGGCGTTGGGATTTTTGCTTTGCTATCCCCTTGGGGGAATGATGTACACATGAGGGATACAATAAATATACATGAGCTTAATTAACAGGATCCGGCTCTTGTTCCATTTTCTTCTGTGATGAACTATTATCAATTACTCCTCGTAGAGTGTGGTTTGATCCGTATTAAGTCCGCTACAGTGGCCCCAACATTAAGTTGCCAGCTAAGTATGAGAACTAGATCATATTGTTCCGGAAACAGCTACAATAGGTGTCAAAAAATACACAACGGAGATTTAGATGTCCAAATACTTGACCAGAAGCTGTTATTATTTATATTTCATCTTCTTTATCGAAGTGGGCCTGAATTCAAACTTGTACTGTAGTTATCGTAGGAACATCACCGATATTTAGGGTAACCAATCTCACAAACATGAAGTAAAATGGGACACAAGCCAACAAGGTGCACGATAGGCACGCAAGCTCCATCTCAATTCGTCTACAATTCCTGTATTTTTTCTTTATAATCTTTGTCTATTCTTCCATCGATTTTGTGTTCCAAAATATCGTTTCTAAAGTGCCACAACAGCACATGTCTGGCCATCTATATACTCGCCTATTCTCAAGCTAAAGAAGAGAACTAGGCCATGCATATCTAGCCATGACAAGAGAAAGTAAACCATTTCATGTCCATCTTTTTTTTCTACTTGATCATACTTGTCCCGCGTATAGACAACCCTCAAACCCCCTCCTACAGGTTCAGCAAAGCCTTGGCACCTGGCTCGCTGCAGATGTAGATGACATCGTGGGAGTTGGAAAAGCCATTGAACTGGGTGGCTGAGCACTTGGTATAAGCGCCCATGTTCTCAAAGTAGAGCCAATCACCGACATCAAGGATCTGGTGAAAGTAAGTACTCTCACTAATGCGATCAATGCCATCGCAAGTAGGACCCCAGATGGAGTACTCGATACCTTCACTGGCGTCGCATGGGTTCGCGGCGGCAGTATCGTACAGCGTCTGACCATTGGTGCGGAGAATCTTGGCTACGGGATGCTGGTGATCGAACATGATGCTCGAAAAGTTACCATAGACTCCGTCATTGACGTAGGTCATGTAGCCGGTGCTGTGTGCGGCAGGATCATCAACGGTACGACGGGCAATGATGTTGCAGGCAATAGTGAAGGCCGTTGCGACATAAAACCGACCTGGCTCCGCAATGATATCCACACCGCAGCCTGATGGGAAGAACTCGGCCAAGGCAGTATCAAGAGCACCAGCCATGGTCTCAAAAGTATCACTGCTGAAACCTCCACCGACATCCAGGGTACGGAGAATGAAACCGTAGTTGCGAGCTTGCTGGAAGACGGTGTGGGCATCCATGACAGCTTTGTAAAAGGCCATGGGATCTGAAGCACCGGATCCCACATGAAAGCTGACACCAACAATATTGAGTCCCAGATCTTTGGCGAGAGAAAGGAGGTTCTCGGTCGTATCCATGGGAGCACCAAACTTCATGCTGAGGCGACACATGCTCGAGGTGTCATCAGTCATGATGCGAAGGAAGAGTTCGGCGCCGGGATACAGCTTGGCGATCTTGTAGAGCTCATCCGCATTGTCAAAGGTCATCTGTCTGACGCCGACTGACTTGACGAATCGAACGTAGGAGTTGGTCTTGCAGGGCTGGGCGTAAATGATGCGGTCAGGGCTAGTGCCCATGGCCAGAACCTGCTCAATCTCTCCCTTGGACGCGCAGTCGAAGCCGGTGCCTAGGTCGGCAAGGAGCCGGAGGACCTTGGGGTCCGGGTTACACTTGACGGCTATGAAAGATTAGATAACAGCATGAGAGAAAGGGGGTATGGAAGTAGGCTTACCATAAAATGGCTTGATACGAGGAAGATTCTTCTTCCAGCGAAGGTGCTGGCGGTAGACCTCGCCGAGGTCTGCGACAAAGAAGGTATCCTCATCACCTGGCTCGCAGCGCTCATGGTTGATGGCCTCCACGCGCTGGTGGAAGGCCTCACCGATCAATTGCTTCGGGTCAACAGCAACATGGTTGTTCTTGTTAAGAGAATCCGCAATAAAGGGTTTCTTCTTTATAAAATGATGATGGCTGACATTGTGGACGTAATTGTCAAGGACAGCAGTTGCCATTACCATATCCCAAGATTTTGACTGGGTTGTTGCGACTTAAAGTTGGTTCCGAAGTGTTTCTGAGAAACAAGAAATAATTTGTCCAGCTGGTTGGGCTGACTTGGTGTTAGGGTGGTCGAAAGCGATAGCAGACTGTTCCCTCAGTGATCTGGCGAGGCCTCCTCGACTCTTCCTCAGCAAGAGGAAGAACCGCAGTAATCCTCCTATGCGGCAGCTGATTGGTGTCGTCAAACGACGGGGATGGTGGCTGGTAGAATGGGGGGGAGTCGTTGAAGAAGAGAGCTTCGAGTTGGTATCTGGTGTGTCCCAATAAGGGATGGAGGAGTGTGGTGGGTGGTGTAGACGGTGTTTGACGAGTCAAAATAGCTGTTGGTGGAAGTCACGGCCTAGGGAGCCGTGATTGGCGCCTTTGAAGATACAAAGGCAACCGGGTTGGTGAAGTAGGTGTTTTCTTTACTCTGTTGGAGAGTGAAAGGTCAGCTGCAAACTCCTGATACAGGTCGATTTGATATGTTGAGGAGGGGGGAAATGGTCAGATATGTCGCAGACTTCAAGTCCTTGCAATATGAACAGGGTGTTGTGTTGTTATAGCAGGCAGTTGGTTCTGCCGCGGGCGACAAGTTCAGCAGAGCATAACTAACCTGGAATATGGAATATCCAGAGATCAGATGCAGCGGCAACAACAAATGTTGTGTGTGTGTTTGTGTGTGTGTGTGTGAGTGAATGTTGAGAGTGAAAACAGCGAAGCTGGTGGGTGTTGGAAGGGGGGGAGAAGACGTTTGCGACAACGAGGGGCTACAAGAGCTTATATTTTGTTTCTGTACCCCAAAGCGATACGTCGGTTCCCCATAAAAAGTTGCGCGACCAACGCACTTTCCCCCTCGATTTGATTGTGTGCGCACAGAACAAAATTTTTTCTCCAGGTCCTTCCTTTGTTGCCCCTTGTCGACGAAGTAAGGGTACGGGATACGCCATGATACACCATGATACATCAGGGGTACATGTATCTATAGCCATTGAATTCCACCTTGTTCAATTTAGCATCCTCTCTACCTAATAAAATGATACGTAGACATATATATCTAAGAATAGTTGGAAAAATCATAAAGAGAACAGATCTCTCTTGTTGCCATCTTCACTCTTTGTTTCAAGCGTCCCCGAGGTCGTCACATGCGATCTCAGACAGACATGGAAGCTCCCTGTAACAGCAGTGCGGTAAAGCGTACTCTTTTAGGTGCAGATACTCTAGAATGTAGCCTCCTCCCGTACCCGTCACCGCACCGCTTACGCTGAGGCAAACCAAGTCGGGTACTGAGCGGTACTACCTAAGGTACTTACGTACGACAAAAAATACAAGGCTTTCCGATTTGTCGTACCTTTTTTTTTTTTCGCCCATCAAGGCATCAATCATGCAAGGTCGCCTTGGTTGCATTGCATCGCATCTCAAGTTGCAGTGTGTGTGCCTTGGTAAAGATGCGCGCCAGCATAAGAACAAAGCTCTCTCCCCTCCATAGATACCTACTCCGTACATTGGCAGATACGGTACGCAGCAAGCGTAGGCATGAACTGGAATTCCAATAGCCTCCTCCCCATTCATCCATTGACTCATCCATCCATGACGACATCATCTCGAGGCGCAGTGCCGTGAATCCGTCGTAGCATTTCATCCGAGTCAAGCTTTCACAAGTCGTCTTCATGTATACCGAGCACTCAAGCACGAGACATGTTGCCTTGACTGGTGACATCCAAGCTACAGAGATTCACTACCCATTTGTTCCTTGCTGTGACCAACCCTCCCTCACACGCCCTCTCTCTGTGACTGGGCAACCCAAAGTCTTCCCAACGGACTTACACTCATAGGCTCACAAGGAAATTCTCTCGTTGTTTAGGTACAGAATACGTACATGGGGAGACAGATGAGTTGAAAGAATTCCCTCAATGGACCTGGGCCCCATCCCAACCTGTCACCGCTGTTTAATTAACAGAGGAGGCGTGTAATAGGCCCAGGCACCTCATCCATGTATCCTTCTACAACCATGGTTTTCTCAAGACACGCCGTTGCAAAAGATCCATCCTCCGAGGTTGCATTTCACTTGACAACTACTGCGATGCGTGATATTTCTTTGCAGCATACTAACCTCATCCCCTCTTCAATACAGTCACGCCTCACAACAACAACCGCCACCTACCCCAGAGACAACTCCATTTATATACTCACCTCCGTCTCACATAGCTCTACTCCAGACTCTTCCAAACTCTCCCCCACAAATTTCACTGCCTCCCCCTCAATCTTGTTCTTCACAAGTGAGGAATAGTCAACCATTCACGTCTTACTCCGCAAACTCTATTGGAGACCAAAAAAACCTCTCAATGGTAACAACTTTGCGTATACGCTCAAGTATCTTGCTCCTTTAATTCAGCCGCCTAACATACCTAAGAGTTGAACTTTTGGCCAACTCCGCACTCAGCCGCTTGTCCAACTGGCCCTCCACCAAAAAAAAAAAAAAACATCTCAGTATCAACAAATTTGTATCGCCAGTCAAGTATTGAGGCCCCTGAAAGAGGCCTCCTCGACCAAACAGCCACACCAGTTGGCGTTTCATTCTGCATTCACATCACGGGCTGCACAAGTTCCGGCATGTACTCTGCTCTTTAGTCCAAGTAACCCAATGCTCAGGGGCTCTGGTTCTGATAGAACGAGCATCTCCGGCCCTGATACCATCTCATGCAAACCCCTCGGCTTGGTGCTCTCGCACCTCAGCCAAAGAGCCGCCCAATCAGGTGTCTTAGCCTTCTTTGATACTATTACTCTTGCGTTGCTCTGTGATCTTACTGCCATGGATGAGCGGGTGACAGCTCGGCAGAAAGATGTATCGTATCTGAACGCGTACAATAGCTCATTCACTCGATGCAGGCGCAAGTGCACGTCAAAGTGAAGAATCGTCTATATCTAGTGTACATGTCTTTGTCATAAATACATGACAACATAGCTCGTAACAGGCCTGCTGCCGTTCTGCTTGCCAGAGCAGACTCATGTTATGTCGGTGTCCCCGCACCGTCTATTGTTCACCACCCTTGACATTCATTTCGTGAATTTTCCAAGTCCCATCCACCCATGCCGGCTTCTCTCCCAAGAAAGATATGCGCTCCTCTCCCTTCTCCATAGCCTCCACAAGGAACTTTTGCGCTACCTCCTTCACTTGATCCTTTGTTACGTCAAGGAGTTGCTCTCTCTTCTTCTGCTTCATCTCATCTGTGACACCTGAGAGGAATCTGGCCATGCCTTCTTGGTTCACTGACTTCGGGGCGTCCACACTCTGGAATACCGAGATTTTGGCTTCCTCCAAGTCTCGATCCGCCCATTGCTTATCGACAGCCCATCGCCCCGCATTGCGCATGATATTAAGTGTGTTTTGCGGATTCGGGTCTCGGTAAGAGTAGAATCCGAACAAGCCATCCAGTGGTCGCGAGTAAGCGCCACCACCGTAAGCACCGCCCTTCTCACGGACTTCATGATGTAGATGCTTGTGTGTTAGCAGCTGCGCGAGAATTTGCAGTGGTGCACCTTCAGGTGCGGTGTAGGATGTGGTTGGGATTGAGAGGCCTCCATAGTATACTTGGTATGGCAGGGGGAAGAACGCCTTGCTATCTCTTGGCAGTGCTGTCGGTTTAGTAGCCTTTGGCTCTGTAACCTCCTTAGGTAAGCTAGATATGAATGATTGGAGAGACGTCAGATTCTCCTGAACACTTTCAGAGCCACATGTGATAGAAGTGCGCATGTTGTCTGCTGTTAAAGCAAACTGCTGGATCTGCTTTAGCTTGCCGATGACATCCTCCAGGTTGTCGGACTCTGGTCTGCCAGCCAATCCTGTTACCAGCTTTACTTGCGATAGGCCGGACACTTGCTGTCTCAGCCACGCACTGCGTATTAAGCTGGATTCAGCATGGCCCATGGCAAATCTGTGCCCAGAGGATGCGATGTCGTTGACAACTCCATCTGCTGAGGCTTGCAATAATTGGCGGATGCGGAGGGCGGCTTCTGGGCTGTCAAAGTCGGTCCCATGCACCAGCCTCTGTAAAATATCATACATGATAGGAACGTTTCGGTCAAGTGCCATGCCGGTAAAGATGATACCTTCACTAGATTGGTGAAAGTCTGTCGGCGAAGGGGTTGAGTGATATCCAACAGAAACACCACCAGTCTTGAGCTTGATGAGATCCTCCAGTTGCTCCATTGTCATGTCTTTGGTACCCAGACGCATGATACTGTCTGTGAACAGGGGGATCAGTTCTCGCAATTCATCCGGCAAATTTTCCAAGGTATGGATCGCTCGGAAATAGGTTAGGCCATTGGTTGGCGCCTCTCGCCATTGAATCGGGATACTGGCCGCAACCTCGTCCCGCACAAGCACAGACTCCTTTGATCGTGGAATATCCTTGACATAGACAGTGGGCAAACAGCTAAGATCCTCGGTGTTGGTCTTATTTTGCTCAACCAATAGTTCTTGCTCCTGCTTCTCAAATTTTTCCCGTGCGCTTTCCGCGCTTCCGGCCTTTTGTGTGGCTTCATTAATCTTTTGTGATAGTCGCTCTTGCTCCTCTGCCACCAGATCATCCCCAAAGCTTGCTGACGGTGCCATTGTAAAGGTCAAAGTATTATCATTAAGAAGATACTTATCCATTAATCCTTCCAGATATCCACCCTCAGCCAATTTTGCCTGGAAGGTAGCAATTGTGTCGTTCCAAGCTAGGGAATCAAAGGGGTCACTTCCATTGAACCATTTGGGCTTTAGCCTGTTGAGCATAGAATAACCAAAGTTGGAGGTTTTGTGCTTCAGGGAAAGCTCAAGTTGGTGAAGGGTACCATCAATCTTGCCTTGATCAAAGCCTTTTTGTCGAACCTCACGCAAAATTTCCTGGATTTTGCCTTTAACCTTGGGCACGTCCTCTTCTTGAACACCGGTCAGACCAACTGAGAAAATTCCACGCTTTGCATAGCTATCATAACCGGCATTGGGACTCCAGTCGGCGCCCATGCCGGCCTCGATCAAGCCTCGATATAAAGGTGATCCGTAACCATCCATAAGAAGGGTTGAAAGTAGAGACACTGAAAATGACTCCACAACGTCGGTCGTATCACCCGTGATCCAAGAGACAGATGTCTTGTACTGTCGATCAGGAGCGACTAGGGGATCCATTGGCCCGTGCAACGTCACCTCCCTGGGTCCCTTTAATTCAATAGGCTGGTGAATGACCTTGTCTCTGGCAATTTTCTCGAAAGCTTGAAGCCTGGCATCAACCCCCTGTAGATGATCCGCCAATGGCATATCTCCGTAAGTGAATAGCTTTGCGTTGCTTGGATGATAGTTTTCTGCATGGAAGTTCTTCAGTTGCTCATACGTCAAATCGGTAATCTTCTGAGGATCGCCGCCGGAATTGTTGATATCGGGGAATATGTGATCATGAAACCGGATGTAATAGAGGTAACCCGCGTCTGACATCTGACCCTTCATCTCATTATAGACGACACCTTTGAATACCAGTTTCTTACCCTCTGCATCTTCTGCAAGAGGGTTCTCAGGTCCAATTCGCCATCCTTCTTGTTGGAAATCGGATTGTTTCAACAGAGGGTGCAACGTTGCGTCGAGATAGACTGACATGAGGTTCCTGAAATCCTGAGAGTTGGTTGTTGCGAAGGGATAAAAGGTATGATCCGAGGCTGTCATGGCATTCATGAAGTTGGACAATGTTCGCGGCAGCATTTTGAAGAATGGATCGCGTATGGGATATCTGGAACGAATTAGTCCCTGTCATTGTGTCTTGAGAAGCGTGACGGCGCGTACTTTTCGCTACCACACAGAGTTGTATGCTCCAGGATATGGGGAACACCCGTATCATCTGGTGGGTTCGTCTTGAACCCAATGGAAAAGACATTGTTGCTGTCATCTCGCGCAATGTGCAGGTAATCTGCGCCAGTCTTATCATGCTGCAGCTGTAAAGCCGTCAACTCCAGTTCGGGGACATGCTTTGCCCTGACAAGAGTGAAGCCATGGAGCTTGGTGCCAGGTTTTGGGTAGAGCGCGAGATCCGTCACGGTCTTGCGAGCCGTGTTGGCAGCGTTCCTCAGCATGATGGGAAGAGGAAGAAGAGAGAAATGAAAAGAATAATTCTATCAACAAGAATAAGTACTAATTATACACTGAGGAGGGAAAAAAAGAAAGGAAAGAAAATATGTCAGCTTTCATCCAGCCACGTGAGTGTGAAGCTTGGCGTTCAGCGTTTTTTTATACTAAAGTACTACATCAAGAAGTGGGATGGATTCAAGGATATGACGCTGCATCCACTACCCACCACCCACCAATCCCGCGGCTGCCTCAGTCGTCAGGGCTGGCTCAGCTTAGTCAGTGACGTGGTCGCAAAAGTGCGCCCCAATTTCCAGGCGCTGCTTCAGTTGGTAGTGCACTAACAGGCTCACTATGTGATCTCGCCAACTTGGCCCCTAAGGCGCTAACATTTTAAACATTTACTACACATTCAACCAACCATGTAGCATCATCACACCAGAAACCACCAACCTTTTGTCACGCCGCCGCCAACGTTGTGCCTCTTTGAGAGCTGTGGGACTCGATTTTACCCGTCAAGCAGCGCAACGGCGTTTCACAACGACTATTTTAGGGACCAATTCCAACCCCAGAAGCATTCCGTAATCAGCAACCAGCGACTTTATTCACCAGTAGCGCAGCCGCCAGAGCCAGCCGGGGCACGAGTCCGTTGAAGCAAGCCCTCTCTCTCACTCTCTCTCTCCATCTGCCTTGCCTTGCCGCCACTGCCGTTTTCCTCCCTCCCACTAAAGGCGACCACCTGCGCTGTCCTTTCGACGCAACTCAGAATTATCACGATCCCGACCTGCGATTCGGACCCTCGAAATTGCCCGTTGCGACCATTCTGAACTCTTCTTTTTTTCCTCCTCCCACCTCTCGATGTGACCGAGCCCTTGATGCGCCTCATCTTTACCAAGAAACCACCGTCTTGACGCAACTTTAGAAGCCATGCCTTCAAGTCACGTAGAGGCGGCTCTGACTAACGGTCACGATGCCCATCTGCACCCGCCCCCGGTAACCGGGAAGAAGGCTAAAGGAAAGCGGGGAATAGACTCGAACGAGGCTTCACGATTACTACAAGCCCGCATTTCGCAGTTAGAACAAGATGCTGCCGGCGAGAAAGACCAAGAGCTGGAGATAGGTGCGTAAACCATCCATGTGGTGGGGTTGCTTGGCTCGGGGCCTTTTTTTTTTCTCTCCCACCTCTGCCTGCGGTCATGAGGCTCCGTCATGGTGGATAGAGGCTCACAGTGCAATCAATTAGAGCGAGAGGTGAAGCGCGCCAACCGAGATCTCCTACAACAGGTGTCTAAAATGGACGACATGCAAAAAATCGAACACCTCATGAAGCGCTCGAGCGAACTATTAGCCGACATGCGACGCCTGGAAAAAGAAAATCAAAAGAACAAGAAGCGTGGAGATGCCCTTCAGAAAGAGCGCGATGCCAACCGTACTGAGCTCAGCAAGACCGTAGGACTCAAGGAGAAGTTGGAAAAGTTGTGTCGTGAACTTCAGCGGGACAATAATAAGATGAAGGTTGGTCCGGCATTGCGTAGGAATGAGTATTGCATAACGCACTGACATTGGACGGCAGAATGAGAACAAGGAGCTACAGAACATGCAAAAACGTAATAATCAAGCATGGGACGAAAAGTTCGCAACTCTTCTCTCTAAACTGGAAGGATATCAGGAGGAGAAAGATACGCCCAAGAAGCAAGTCGTCGATATGGAAATGGATGAATTGTAAGGCTCGCGCGACTGTGGCTTCTGATTAATACTGACCAGCGTTCTATAGATTCCGTGTTCGCTTCAAGTCTTTTATTGAGCAATATGAGTTGCGCGAACTACATTTCCATTCATTAATGCGCACAAAAGAGCTAGAAGTACAATATCACTTGGCCCGCCATGAGCGTGAGAAGAAGAATGCGGAAACCGAGACAAATAAAGCCCGTCACTTGCAAGCGCAAGTTCAAGCCTTCACTAAAACTGAGACGGAACTTCGAAACCAGCTCAACGTCTACGTGGATAAGTTCAAGCAGGCATGTGGATCGCCCTGAGGGACCGGGAAAAACAAACCTAATCTAATCGAGTGAAATAGGTCGAGGATACTCTCAACAACAGCAATGACCTTTTTCTATCATTCCGCAAAGAGATGGAAGATATGTCAAAGAAAGGCAAGCGTCTAGAGAAAGAGAATGAGACGCTAAAGAGGCAGAAAGAGGCGACAGCATCGAGCATCATTGGCATGGCAGAGGAGAGAGAGGGGTGGAGACGAAAGACGGAGAATGCTGAAAAGAAGAATGAAAAACTTATGAGCATCATTCAGCAAATGCAGCAGCAAGGCAGAAAAGTCCCACCCGGTATGACCAGCACGGTAGAGAGCTGCTATCCAGAAAATAGCGGAGGAGGGGAGGGTGATGAGAGCGATTACTCGGACGAAGAAGGCGAGGAAGACGAACTGAGTGATTTCGATGATGACACTGAGGAGGAGCCTCAGCCGAATGAACAAGAGCGCCCTGAACGCCCAGTCACATATGGGCCGGAACGTCCGCCTCTGCCAGCTACCAACGGGCATTAGGAAGCTTCGCTGATAAGTATGCTGGAGGCCAAGATTCCAGAGCCTGTGGCGTTGCATGTATTCAACATGCCAGTAGAGCAGATGATGCCCTGGCTGGTAGAAAGGCTCAAGTCAGAGCCATCTATGCCTGTGTTGATGAGCGCAGCTCTGGACGGTTTGTTGCCGCAAGAGGTGCCGCGACCAGACTTTACCGCGATGTCACCTGAGGATCGCGAGAAGACATTCAAGGACCTGGTCAGGCGATATCGGGGTGACCGAATCCGCCTGAAGAAGTAGCTGCTGCTGCTGCTACTGCTGTCTGTCTGTCTGTCTGTCTGTCTGTCCTTTTTGTGCTGTCCAGTCAGCTGGCCTTTTGCTCTTTTGACACGGGAAAGATGTGAGCCCTGTTATTGTACCTATTGTTTTATCACTGTGTAGCTGTACCTCTAAGCTGTCTGTCTATCGACCACGCTTTGTTTGTATTACCTTTTCTCATTCTTAGCGGAAGTAATGAATCACTCGCCTTGTGTGTCGTTATCCTGTCTGTAAGAGATTCAACTATCTTATCTCAGGGGTTCTCTGTGTCGCGTGCCCCCATCCCAGTCTAGGTGGTCAACAGAAAGCTCTGTTGCAGTGACGCGAATGGGTGGGTGTGCTACAAGTCCTCCACTGGGACTAGTGAGATGGAAGTGGGAAAATAGAGGAGTAAATTAAAGTAATCAAGAACAATTGATGGCAATGGGGAAAAGATTCTTAATCAAGTCTCCCTCCTTTTCTTGTCTCCATTTTTAACAATGCATCCATCCCCTGTCCCTTTTGTCTTAGGTCACTGAAACCCCGCATTAGCTCAGGCCAAACGCGCAGCAGTTCGTTCCATTGCATGCAAGATTTGGCCCCCCTCCCCCCGGGGGTACGTACCTACACGGGACACCCTGGCCTCCCATCCATCGCCAACAACTCGCTCCCACGTAATTACGTCGTTTCCTCTCACATACCTCCATTTTTGACAACTTGTCAGACTAAAAAAAAAAACCAAGGTCCAGAGTTGCTGTTTTTCTTGACGGTCAAAGGGGCGTCAAGCAAAATCGCCCATCATGGACTTTCTCCAGGTATGTCTACTGTGCATTCCCAGCTTCGAATCAGCTATAAAAGGGAGACATGGCTAACTCTTCATGCGTCCTCTCCCCGCCCAGCGCCTGTCGCAGTTCCTGGATCGTCCACTCTTCCCATGGAGAAAGCTCATTCTAGGCTTCTCCGTGGGCCAATTCCTCTTCGAATCGTTCCTCACCATCCGCCAGTACCGTGTCCTCACCCTGCCCAAGCCCCCTGCCGTGCTCGCCAAGGAAGTCTCCAAGGAGACGTTTGATAAGTCGCAAGCCTATGGTCGTGCCAAGGCAAAGTTCTCCGTCGTCAATGGTCTCTGGGGTCAGATTGCCAACTTTGCCTTTATCCAATTCGATGTTATGCCTAAGCTCTGGTCATGGACTGGTGATTTGCTTCTGAAGTGGGCGCCTGCACGCTTCTCTGGCGAGATCTCCCATTCGATTGTTTTTGTCTTGTCGATTATGCTCATCCAGCAAGCTATTGGCATGCCGACTCGCATCTATCAGACATTTGTCCTCGAGGAAAAGTTCGGTTTCAACAAGCAGACTCCCAAGCTCTTCATCACCGACATCATCAAGACCAATATTCTTAGCGCCGTCATCATGCCACCCATCCTTGCTGGTTTCCTCAAGATTATCCAAAAAACCGGCAACCAGTTCGTCTTCTACCTTTGGGTCTTTGCCGCTAGCTTGCAGCTCCTCATGATTACTCTGTACCCCATCTTCATCCAGCCTCTCTTCAATAAGTTGACTCCTCTCGAGGATGGCGAGCTCAAGACCAAGGTTGAGGCTTTGGCTGCTGGTTTCAAGTTCCCCCTCCATGAGCTTTATGTTATCGACGGCAGCAAGCGCAGTGCCCACTCCAACGCTTTCTTTTACGGTCTCCCTTGGAAGAAGCACATTGTCATCTACGATACCCTTTTGGATCAGAGCGACCCTCAGGAAGTTCTTGCTATTCTTGCTCATGAGCTTGGTCACTGGAAGCTCGGTCACACTACCAGCCTCTTTGGTATTAACCAGGTATGCTAACCTTCTCTCGACCAAAACTTGTGACGTGTTTTCTCTAACGGTGTTACCAGGTTCATCTGCTCTACATCTTCAGCCTCTTCTCTGTCTTCATCAACAACAACTCCCTTTACGCCTCTTTCGGCTTCGTCAAGGAGCACCCCATCATTGTCGGTTTCCTCCTCTTCTCCGACGCCCTCTCTCCTATGGACACCGTCATCCAATTTGCCTTGCACATTCTCTCCCGCAAATTCGAGTTCGAAGCAGACGCCTTTGCCAATGGCCTGGGCATGCGTACCGAGCTCGCTCGCTCTCTGATCAAGCTCCACGTTCACAACCTCAGCTCCATGGATGCCGACTGGATGTACGCTAGCTACCATTTCTCACACCCCCACTTGTCTGAGCGCTTGAAGGCTTTAGATTGGAAGGGTGAGCAGGCGGTTACGAGTGAGAAGGAGAAGGATGAAGCTGGTGCGGTCAAGGCCACTGGTCGTGAGGAATTGTAGAGGGGAGAAGGTAAATCTGCGTAAAAATAGATATTGGTGTATCTAGAGATAGACGCAAAAGATAAATATGAAGCTGGTTAGAAAGGGTGGCCGCATTTCGGGCCGAGGAGATCTATATGTAAGATAGGTAGTCAGGGGGGACAGATAGGAAACAGCGATAAAAAGCTTAAAGGAATGGGAGAAATTAAGAGAAATGAGGGGAGTTGAGAAAGCTTAGGAGAAGCCAGAAGGTGCAAAAGGAAACAAAAGAAATAATAGACATAAAACATGGCCTTGCGTTCGTTCGTCTACCACGCTTAGCGTACCGGCGTTTATACCCCCTTGTCAGGTTTGAAAAAAACGGCGATAGAATCAATCAAGCCCCCCATTCATAAGCTGCACGTGCTCGCAAAGCGTCATCTATTCACTCGTCCTGTCTATGAGTTTCTACATTTAAAAAACTCAGTGGCCATGCTAATTCTTTTTCTCAAACAGCTCAAGTAGACCAGGTGATCTAATCAGACTCATCCTCCTCACTGCCCTCCTCGTCAGACCCAGAGTCATCTTCCTCATCCTCATCCTCATCATCTTCGTCTTCATCGTCGTCCTCATCCTCGTCATCGCCGGCTTCCAGGCCGTAGTCATCGTGATAGTAGCTGAGCTCATGGGTTTGGACCTTGTAGCCCATTTCCTTGATGGCCGTTTCCATGCCCTGCTAAAAGTTAGTATTAAAAAAGACGTGAAGTGAATTAATAGGGGAGCATGAATCGTACCTCTAACATAACCTTGGCACATGTGATGACAACGTTACTCTTGCCCGGTTCAAAACAAGGAAGAATGAAATCCTTCATCGCCTGCTTGATCTCATCCAAAGTCACATCCCGCACTTTCTTCAAAATATCTTTGCTCCAGTCCTTTGGCAAGTCTCGCACCACGCTCAACACAAAGTTCTGTTGCGCCGCGTTGGGCATGGTGGCCTGCTCATCGGCGAACATGACGACAATCTGACTAATTGTTCCCTCAAGGAGATGCTTGTCAATCTCAACCTCGCCGTCGGCAATTTTGCGGATGGCGTCTCGGGAGGCGAGGATGGCCTTGGAGGCATCAGGTGAGCGGTACACGCGATAAGTCATGACGCCGGACTCGACATTTCGTGAGAAGTGGGAGCCGTATGCATAGCCAGCACCGCGGACGGCGTTCCAAAGAGGACCCTCAACAGTCTCAAGGTATCCGATAGCGACCATAATGGCAGGCAATCGTGGGTGAGAGAAAGAATCGATACCGGGACCCGTGCTCACAGAATACGAGCTATCTAAGGTAGTCATCGGAATAATCACTGCACCAACTGATCCAGGATTTCTTCCTTCATCATTCAGCAGGCTAGAAAACTTAGGAATAGGGATCATGTCACCCTTTGGGGCTTCTAGAACCTCGGATAGGGTATCCCATGTAGTGAGATGGTTTGGAAGCTTGGCCAAATTGGCCGTGACCAGAATGCGCATGTTTTCAAACGTAAAGAGGGAAGATCGAATCTTATTGAACCATTCCACGACCTTCTCTGGTTCCTTCTTGAGCAGTTTCTTGATACGTTTGAGATAAGTGACCTTGACTAGCGTTCGTCTAGCTACTGCATGTGCTGACTTGTCCATGTGAATGACAACATCCACCTCGCTGGACATGGCGCGGCCATCGCGTTTCGACTCAGGAATATCAGCCAAAGCCTTCATAACTGCAGCCTTGATGCGAACAGGGTCGAATACAGCGTCAAACATCATGGTTCGGAGCCAATTAACGGCAGCGGCATACTTGTCTGGCTCTGACTGGAATTGGATCATGAATCCATCCGGATCTCCTAGTTGGCGGGAAGAGCCAATATCATATCCGATACTGTCTCTTTCAAGTTCCATGACGACTTGTTCAAAGTTGACCTGCTCTCCGTTTCGCTTAATATGAGTGTTGAAGAAGTTGTCACTGAAGATGGACAGCAATGGCTTCAGTTCAACTGGAACCTGAGCTGTACCAAGATGAATAGTGATGTGCACAAAGTTGGTAGGCACATCTTCAAACTGAATAAATAATGGCAGTTTGCCTTGGGGCGCCGCGTCAATAACCTTTTGAGCATGACCAGAACCTAGTCCGATCGACTTCGCGTTTCCAGCACGAGCGGTATCAGATTCAATGAAGTGGATAGAGTCAGTTCCAGGGACAGACCAACGGTCGATGACCTCGGCAGGAATAGGCTCATCGTTCTTTGTCTTTGCTTCTTCGAGACGCGCTGCAAGCTTCTTGAGTCCCTCCTCGCCTAGTTCGTCCTTCCGTTTGGCAATGCGAGCCTCGTGATCAGCCTTCATCTTGTTGGCAAGTTCTTCGGATGGCTTTCCCAAGACGGAAACATGGTGAGCATCAGATAGCCATTTTCTAGCAAAGTCTCTCCATTCCTCATCTGACCACTTCTCAAGTACATCATACTCGGACAAGGTTTCCAGGTCCCTGAGCGTAGAACCATCTCGGTTGCCAAATAGGTAGTCGGTGATAATATTGGTTGAATAAAAGGATTCAGATGTCTCAGCATGGTACTTGACCTGTCGCTTCTCTCGAAGAATGCATTCCTTCATATAATCCATATCCAAAGGCTTTGTCACAACATCCTTGAGAACTTCAAACAGACGCTTCTCGACAAAGTCAAGCTTTTCGGTAGCGACACCTGTGGGCTGCAGCCAGATGATGGAGTTGGGCCGAGATTCCCACCAGTAGCTGATTGAGCTCGCGAGCTCCTCTCGCTCAACAAGTGTGTTTTCCAGAATAGAAACAGAGGAGCCACATAGATATGTGAGCAGGATGTTAAGTGCCGACGTAGCAATGAGGTCGCTGGAGTTAGGGCCGAAGAAACCTATAAGGATTTCGCCAACAGATTCATCTTCCTCGGGAAATTCGGCGGTAGTGACAATGCTTTCCTTGAGTGCGGGTGGCTGAGCAGAGTCAATCCAAGGTCTTTTGAATGGTGTATCTAGAGATGGAATATCATCCTTAATGCTCTCTTCAAAATCATCCAGGATTTCCAAAAGATTATCATGGTCTGTCTCGCCAACAATTACCACACAGAGGTTGCGCGGTTGATACATGTCACGGTGAAATTGTCGAATTCGTTCCGCGGTTAAAACTCGCAGAGCATCCGTCATACCACCAGTCTCGTAGCGAAATCCCACATTTTCTGGATACAAAAGTCTGCGGGCCTTCAAGTCCATGATCTCAGGTGCACGGTTTTCCACGGCCTGCATCTCCGAGTATACAACACCGGCATCGTTGCCTTCTCCATCAACGTGCCATACCTCAGTGACAACGGCCTCATCTGTAATTGTCGGCAAAATAACGTGCTCGAGGTAGACAGGAAGAATCTGTGCGAAACCTTCCCAGCCCGCTGTTTCGAGGGTATAGGCGGTGTGATCGGTGGCAGTCCAGGCATTTGTGCCTGAGTATGCACGCGAGGATAGCTTGTCGAGAAGACCCTTGTACTGGTAACTTTTGGATCCCATGAACACCAGATGCTCGAGGGTATGTGGTGCTCCAGAGTCATCAAAGATCTCTGTTGCCAGGGTAAAATATCCATTGACCTTTGGTCCCTGACGGTCAGCCACTACAACGTGCATGCCACTGCGTTCAGAGACATATTGGGTGACTGTGCATGGAGCGTAATCGGTTTTGAAACTCTGGATCTTTTGGAAACGAGACTTGAGCTTCTGGGAAGGCATCTTGGGCAGTTGGAGACTTGGCTCCTGAGAAAGCCTGGTCAAAGAGTTAGCATTCGAAACGTGATGAGCAAACCTGATAAATAATGCTGGCCAGTTTGAAAGGTAACGAGGAGAATCAACAACTGCACTAGGCCAATGCGTGCCATCAAACGCAAAGATCTTCTTGACAGGGTGAAGAAGGGGTACAGGGAAATGTAAGGTCGGTGTTGGTTGTGAGTTACTACAAACAACCAGAGCAGAACGCCTTAGAAGCGGATAGTCGTACGCTACTAACTTCAAGATGAAGTTCTTGAGAGACACGGACACGATGCCTCTGTCTGTCATAAAGACATACAGACTGATACTCAAGATAGCTACTCCCAGCGATAGGAGTTGAATTATCCACTTGCCCTGCATCAGCGCTAGGGTTGCATATCTAGATGGCGAGCCAGTCCAATGAAACCCACTCAATCAATCACTGCATCAGGTATTGAGTGTCACATCACAAGGGCTTCAGATCATCCCGTAACGTGATTTTGCAGCTGGTCAAACACCAGTGGTGTGCAAGTATTTCGTCAGGCAAGTGACGTATCACATCTGGAAGATGGAAGATACAAAAGAATAAAAATAAAAATAAAGTAAAAAAGATAAGGAACTGGCAGGGACTCACCCAATTAAGCCGTGGAGAAGGGATAGGCGATGGTGCAACTTGAATGGTGAGCGTACTGTGGGTAAATGAATTAAGTTGACACCAAGACCAAGACGTGAGACTGCGAGGCGAGAGGATGATGCCTGGCTCAGTATGGGAAAAGATTACCCCGCTATGCAAGGGACGACGCCGCCTTGAAGGAATGCTTAAGCGAGGTGCGGGTGTCGAAGGGGAGCAGTGATGAAGGCTGAGTAGTGGCAGATGGCAAAGGTATTCATCGGCCACGGCGCATTCTCCCTGGTGTTTGAAAAGGCCAAGTTGTCCAGCCTTTGTTGCCTGACGCCGTCTCGCTTGATTAGTAGGATGAGCTGTCCGTCCAGTGTCGGCACAATGCAGGGGCCTCTCTGACTCCCCCTGATGCGGGGCAAGTGAATGCGGACAATGCTTGAAAATCAATGGCCAGTTATGATTGGAGATAGCTAAATGAATTGTAGAAAAAAAAATAGAGCAGTTACTACAAATTAATTTAATCTAATTCTACGACAAATCAACCGTTTGTTACCTGTATGGAACCTAGACGTTGTTCCAAAAAAAAAATCAGTCCTTGAGGTGAATGTTATGATTGCCCCTCCGTCAGTTCTTCAGCGGTTGGTGGGGTAAACCTCTGATAGCGCCAAGATAGCCCTGATAAGATATATACAGGCGCCGTTAAGCGCCTCTAAGCGCGAATGCCACATGTACAATTTTATGACGCGCAGGTGCCAGCAGCTGGTGGCCCTGCTATGACCTCAAAGTTGTCAACCCGAGCTACAACATGATGCATGCATGACAAACTGTTGCGCAAACAGCCCCATGGCCCAACACCTGAATACGATGCCATGCGATATGAAATGAAACCCTAAATTCTCAAACACCGACCAGGACATCCTTCACTTGCACAACCTGCAGAAGATATACCGAAAGCCCACAACCGCCTTAGCCAGCACTGAAGCTACCCAACACACCGTGACAGACCATGGCCACATTGACAGAAGCGCAAAGGCTCAGTGATGCTGTCCTCGCTTTCTCTCTGCGTGGACAGTTTCCCGAGGATATCGCGGACCTGCCACCCGTTTCAGAGACCGACCTGAACCCGGCCATTGAAGCATTACGCAAAGCCAAGACCGAGCTCGAGGTGAATATATCGGTTACCATCTGAGAAACCACTCTCTGACCGATAATGCTAGACGCAAGTGCACACAATCAACGACGAAACGAAAGACGACGTTGGCTCCTGGGTCAAGAACGCCAAAACCCTGCAAGAGGATATCATCCGATCCAAAGCTATTGCAAACGACATTGTGCGACAATCAGAGGCCCCCGATGTCTCTGGCGAGGCAATACAACATGCAGAAACCAAAGTCGAGTTCCTTCAAAGGGAGGTTCAATATAGTCAGCAGCTGCACGGAGCTTTGGCTAGCATTCAATATATCAGTCAGCTACTCAGCGAGGTAGAGCAAGCCAGCAAGGAGCGGCGAGTTCTCGACTCGTTGCGACTTCTAGAGAGTAGGTGTTTGATGTTGTGTAGCTCTACGGCATGTTACTGACTTTATGAAGAGTCATGGGCTGCTCTCGATGAAGTAGGTGTCAGCAAAGGCACCCGCATAGTGAAGCTTCTGGATTCACGAGCCTTTGAACTAAAATCAGAAGTCCATGAGGTTTTCGACCATGTTTGGAAGGCCCTTGTGCAAATTGACATGGAGACTGGAAGAGCAGCCATCTATGAAGTTCACAAAGGTGAGTGCCCCTCCTTAAGTCTACGTATGGAGCTCGACTAACTGGTTCCAGACGAAAAGATGAACCTCAACGATGCCGTCATCGGACTTAAAGCATACAAAGAAGTGGACGAACGCATGGAACAGTTCTGGCGCAACTTGGATGCAGCCATTGTGTCACCACGCATGGATACCAAAGGGGGCACGATTCCTGCCATCAAGGTAGAATCCGACGTGATTGAGCTTACTGGTACCGCCGAAAGCTCTGTAGAAGCATTACTATCGGACCTTGAACACCTTTTCCTATTTGTTGCAAACAGGCTTCCTAAAGATCTACTCCACCCGTTGTGTAGTTTCATGATGGCCGATATTATCCCCAAGCTCATTCAAGAATGGCTAAATCCTGCTATCCCCTCGGGGCTAAAGGACATGCACAGCTTTCAAGCCTTAATATCAAAGACAAAGACATTTTGTGAAACGCTCCACGGAGCTGGATATGCCGAGTTCGAAGAGCTCCAGCAATGGGCAGACAAAGCTCCGATGAAATGGTTGGATAAGTGCAGGGAAACGTCGCTTGATACAATAAGAGCCAAACTTGCCAATGGCATGGGAGAACCAAAGAGGGTTGAAAAAATTGAAAAGCAAATGGTCTCTTTGGCTGAAGGGAAAGAGCTTGCTACTACAGGCGCGGGTGCTGCTGCAGATTCAAACGATTGGGGCGCTGACTGGGGGGATGCATGGGACGATGATCAGAACCAAGAAAATAAGGAACTGGCCCCGGTGGCCAAAGCGAATGGGGATGAAAAGAAAGCTGGAAACGATGATGACGGTGCTGATGCTTGGGGCTGGGATGATGAAGAAACCGCCCAGGACACAACAGAGGAAAAGAAACCTACCGAAACGACAGAAGATGACGATGGCGCTGATGCATGGGGATGGGGTGATGATGGAGCAGAGCCTGAGCCAGAAGAACCAAGGCAGCCAAATACTCACATGGTGAGCAAGGCAGCGATCAAGTCACAAAAAGAGGAGACGAGGGAGTTGGTTTTCAAAGAAACCTACAACATATCATCCATGCCAGAGCCTGTTCTTAAGTTGATCTTTTCTATTCTGGAAGATGGTGCAGTTCTAACAAAGGATGGTAATGATGAGCATAGTTTAGTGGCTGCAACAGCTCCTGGACTCTTTGGTTTACCTACCTTTGTGTTGGCATTGTTCAGAGCAATTTCTCCTTATTACTATTCCCTGGATGTTGGGGGCAACATGTGAGTCCTCATTCAATCAGGTTCGGTAACGAGAAGCTGACATCTTCACAGGTTTCTATACAATGACACAATGTATCTTGCCGAAAAAATATCAGACTTTTCATCCGAATGGAAGCAACGCGAGGATTTGACACCCCGAGCACGGAATATGCTCCGTCTCGACAACGATATCAAATCATTGGAAAGCTTTGCAAATCGCAGCTACGGTAACGAGATGAACATTCAGAAAACGGTACTCCAGGACCTTATTGGCAGCTCTCAAAATATGATGCATCAAGATGAAAAGGAAGCTGCTATTGAGTCGGGAACCGCTCGTATCAGAACCATGGCCGCCACATGGGAGCCTATCCTCAAGCGATCGGTTTGGTCCCAAGCCATTGGCTCGCTGGCCGATTCACTTGCTTCACGAATCATCTCAGATGTCCTGGAGCTGCCTTCTATTGGCCAGGAAGAGGCTTACAGCATAGCCAAACTCATTGCCTCTGTTACTGAGTTGGATGACTTGTTCCTCCCTAGCAAACTAAGCGGCACTGGTCCAACTAAAGACGAATTCCCTACAACTGCACAATATGCGCCAAACTGGCTGCGTCTCAAGTACCTTAGCGAGGTACTGCAGAGCAACCTGAACGAAGTCAAGTTCTTGTGGTGTGAAAGCGAGCTCAGCTTATACTTTACGGTAGACGAAGTGATTGACCTAATAAATGCGAGCTTTGAGGATAATGCCAGGACAAGGGAAACGATTAGAGAGATCAAAGCCAGACCGGCTCGAGCCTAAATCATAAATGACAAATCTGACACGATGTCAAAGAGACAGCAATTCTGGACGTTAAAGGAGTGGCATTTAATGCATAGACAATTGTTCTTTCTATCTTGCCTTGGGGTAGTTTCAACTCTTCTCAGACTAAGATCTCTCAATTGTGATAACCATCAAAGCAGCAGTATCTTATCGTCCATCATCCGTCTCTGTATCAAAAAGCCACCAGTTGTGGGCCCTATCCTTGGATCTCAGCTTGACATCTACACAGAAACAACTCGCCAAAACCTCAGTCAGATAACACTTTCTTCTCCGCCCATTCAAACCCCTCAAACCTGAACCGTCTTTAACCGGGATATTGAAATCGATCGGTGGCGTTTGACCCAGATGACCGCTCCGGCCGTGCCGCATCTGTCATTGACGCCTTACTTTACATTGCATCACCACTATAATGTTACAGTGCCATCTGCTACGCCAAGTCTGCTCGCATATCTCTCAACCCAATAGCCTAAATCTGTCCTATTCCCGACCATATTCCCCGTACTCCACCAGTTGCTACATATACAAAAGGGACTTCCCGTTCATCCGCGATCCACTATCTCCCTCTCAGCCCAATCTATTCGAAACAAGAACAACGACTCGCCACGTACATATACACCCCCAATTTAATAATGACGGCATGGCGTTAGGCAGCGGGAACTGCGTACAACAATATCTACCGCCGGCGGTAATATCTATGACATGTTGGTTGACCACGAGGCATATTCAGGGTTGACTCGATCAACATAGGTTGCTTCGCCGAGGACGGTGTCACAACGTCTAAACAGATGGATTCCAAGGGACGATATGATTCGTAATCGAAAATTATACGGAGCCTTATGGGTCCCCTCTCTCCTCAGTGCCGCCGTAAGAGCATCAAACGGAAATTAGGAGGCCTTGTGCTCCACAGCCTGCGGAACTTGCTGATAACCAGAATTCTGGGTCAAATACATCACCATACAGCCAACCCCCAATGCTACCTTGCCTTTTCCCGCAAAGAAATGCACATGTCAGGCACCGTAACCGCATCGGCATTTCCCAATCCGATGGGCAGACTACGAGTCATGACCCCGATATACGGACAGGCCCAGTTCTCCAGCTGAGAGGGTATTCTTTTCTTTTCTTTTCTTCTTTACGAAACAACCAATCCTAGAGCCTTGTCGTGGTCTCAGATCAACTCACTCAGTCTTGTCTTCTGGGTTACCAAGTACTGAATGCCCGGTAACTTGGGACGAAATAGTCCAGGGAAGGGGGGAGGGGGGGTGCGCAAAAAAAGGAAAATCCCAAAGGACCCTTACTTTACTGATGTGCCGAATACCATTTTCATTTCTGTCCCGTTCGCTTGCGGCCGCTGTGTCTCTCGCTCAAGGACCCCCGGATGGATTGATTACCTGAAACTGCCCATACCCCAGGAATCCTTTTTTAACTCGTTTTTACTGTAACGCAGATGCCCATTCCCCCTTCTTTTCCCCCCTTTCAGTCTGCGATTACGGATGGCTCGGACGCACTTTCAGCCTTGGGGGGCGTGCCCCTGCTCCACACCCAGGGAAATCGAAACACATGGTGGACATGGTTTTTCCCCAGATTTCCCATTTCTCACCCTCCCCATTCCAAAACCCTAGGGATTCGCTTCCCTCCCTGTCAGCCCCGTGTAGTACATGCACATCGTCGATGCTTATCTCCCTGGGATGACAAAAAGCACACGCCCCTCTTCGTCCACACGTCTCATCCCTCCTACTCTCTGTTTACCCGTCTGTCTCTGTTGTCGATATGCATCTCATACTCAACCCATACACCCTTGCGGCGGTAAAGGGAAGTGGGAAGGGTAGGACAAAGGACGTACAACTCGTTTACGGAAGGTAACCAGGCTGTTGGTGCAATGGTGGTCAGAGTAAGATGACTATCTGTCAGTTCCTCTCTCTCCCCTCTCTCATCCTGGGAATCTTGGCCTTGGTAGCACCACCAAAACTTTGCCGAGACGGCCGGAAGGGCAGACAATAAACTTGGGGGCTCCCTGTATTACTTTACTATCACGAGAGGGCTACCTTGGCAAACAAGATATACTTACCCATCCTCAGATTCCTACTACCCTTGATCACGCAATCGTGGATCGAACCGGCATTCTGGGGGTGCGTGATCCGTTCAGCCCTGAATCCCGAGTTTGAGGTAGAGACAAAGCCCTTTGTGTGACATGGACGACAGCAGGGGGAGAGAAGGAAAAAGGGCCCCCAATTCCCATCAATATGGCTCAGAGGCGCGCGGGCTGGGCGGGCCGCATTTCCTCGAAAAAGAGTCCGACGGGACGGAAACATTTTTTATTTATTTATTTTTGTCAGATTGACGTGGCAGACTAATGTTTGAGACAACGGGCTCCGATCGAATTTATGCTCCTTTCTTTGTTCTGTCGCTAAAATTTGTTGGGTTAAAAAAAGAAAGCAGCCAACATACATACGAGTACTCCGTATATGATGGGCAGATACGAGAAGGTACAGACAGGAAAAGAATACCATGCCGGCGCAATATGGAGGCCACGGCATTGTAAATTGCCCCCTCGTACGGTTTTTTGCATGGAATTATTTTTTTTTCGCGAGGCAACTGGACCAGCGAATCGCGATGCGTTAAAGTCATCTAGGACACTGGTCTCAAGCAGGGCTCTGGTATGATTCACTCAGACCGATATCACCTGAGAGTCACTGTATGCGACAGCTCACACGCACCTGTTGTCTAACCAGAAACATATGGCGTGACTTGGAAGCGATTGTCCAAACAAGATCCTCGCATACAAACGGGCAATAGTCTTGGCCTCCAATGTAAGCTTGTGAGCATGCTTCCCCATGACTGCTTGCGCGTTTGATAGGATTCGTTCCATGTGTGGTTGCGTTGCATCGCCTATCCGATGGGATGATGCAGTCGCAAACTCATCTGTCTGCCTATACATTACCTATTTGCGTGCGAATGAGAGGCGCCGGCTAAAGCATCATCCCTTCTGTCAGCTCTCATCTGCATGGGGCACGAGAACTGAGGCATGCATGCAGTCAGCGAAGGGTCAATCAAAATCTGTGATGTACATCCTAATTTACAACTTTTGCTTCGTACGCCTCATCCTTCCAAGCTAGAATGGCTGACAACTCAGCTTTCACTCATGCGCAATCAAATTTACTGATGGTGAGGGGAGGGGAAGAAAAGAAAGTGTGTAAGGGGGTGCAGAAGGACGATCGTAGTCCGTCGGTCGCCTTGCGGCTCTACCGTGTGATCCAGCATGTGTCTGCAGCTTCACCGAGATCGCAACCGATGGAAATTTGCCCAGTTTCACCTTCACCGCGGCATGTCTCTCTTTTTTTGTCCTGTCTTTCATCTGCGTTAGGGCTGGCGGCATTATGCAAAGCGGGAAACGGAAAACTGACAAGGCCAACTCGGTGAAGGAGATGCGGCACGTCTTGCCATTCGAATGAGCAAGGGACAGTCAATAGGTGGAAGCCAGGGCAGAAGCAAAAAAAAGAAAAGGAAAAAAAGAAAGGACAAGACAAAGCAATGCGGCTTTGTGCATCCTGACCCGCCAGACTGGGAAACACACCCTCCGCTTCACGCCGACCCATGAAACGAAGCTGGCATGTCACTTTCGGCTGCATACAATGTATCAATGATGGGAGGAGAGATAGGCCTTGTAAGGCAACCGCACCAAGATGATGATGCTGGCTTTCTGGATGAATACACAAGTTTGTCGAACCCTCACGACGCGCCCGCGCTAAGGATATCCTTGCCCGACTTGGCGCGTCCATCTGACTGGGGGATCGTGATGCGCGCTTCGACAAGCGGTTCGCCATGGTACGAGGCCAGGGGGTCGTTCATGAGACCACGATTATGGAGTAGTCTTTCCATCTCTTTGCTCATCCATCCACCGAACTTGGGATTTTGGCTCATACTTGTACATGACGCATGCGTGAGGCGTTTGCAGTAGCTCCAAGAAAAGAAAAAGGCGTTGCTCTGCAAGGAGAGTGCCCTTGATTGGAGATATGTGACGAGTCGCTCGTTGCAAATCAACACGTGGTGGCAGATGAGCAGAAAGGGGGCTGTTTTGTTTTGCTCTAAGTTGGTGCTAGGAAGAAGGGCCGCCCCGTGGTTTGACCAAAGATGGGAATGACCGTTATGCCTTTGGGGGTCGTCTGTAGCACGGGGATCAACCGAATTGATTTGTCAAGGCCCCGAATGGTTCGTACCGCCGGCTCGGGCTAGTTCTTGGTTGCTCATCCATCCCTAACCAACAACAAGCATGAATGCCTTGCGCCATCATCATGTACGTGTATTCAACAACAACATGGTGCTCGCTTGACCCCAAGTTACGCAATGCAGCGGTGGAACGACCTGCGCATGCTGCGCCGCGCTGCGTTGTACATAGAATATGCGGCCATCACTGAAAATGGTAACTTGCGCGTTATAAGCATGCCGTTATTAGTAGCAGCCTGTATGTGCCCATGTATGCGATGACCGGGGGGCATACATACATACAACGGAATTGTTGCAAACCTCTTGATACGGTGACCCAGAGAGGCACATCCGCCCTCACCGAAGCCCTTGTCACTGGCGTTCCGTCCCGACAGCGTGGACAACCTAGGGTAAGGCTGAGGAGACGGTACGTATCCATTTCGTATGGTATGGTATGGTATAGTATGTGTACAAAGAGTGTGTAGCTAACCCGTACCAGATTGGGATAGCTGCACGAGGGGGGATAGCTCGGATTTGCACACCGCACATGGGGTTGAGTCTCATCGCTACAAGTACATGCGAAAATGCAGGCGTGCTTGTGGTGAGGGAGGGAAGAAATGGGATGCGGTCATGGTAGCAGCAACAATCGGGAAAGGGAGTATGGATTGCGACCGAGGCCCAACCAACTTGCCCAGGCCCCCCCGCCTAGGACTCGAAGGAATGACCAATCTCCGACAAAGAGAGACACCGGAGTTTCCTCCGGTATTGCAGAAAGATCGTATCATTCTGGGGGACCGCTGTCTCGTTGCACAGGGCAATCCAGCCCGATGGAGCCCACGAGATTGGCGTGGGGAGACGACGAGGGTTACCTCCGCCCCCAGACCAGGGAAAGACAGGCCATGCCACCACAAAAAAAGGAACCCTCTCGCTGGCTGCGGCTGGGGAAAATCCGGCGCTCTCTTCGGATGCAGAATAAAAGCAGGGGGGACACAAAAGACACGCGCACACACGCACAACAACCCCGTCAGTGAAAGCCCGACAGGACAACACCCCCAGTCTATTATTTTGGGGTTCACATTTGGGGTGTCGTATGTAACCAGGTAGGCGAGCGAGTTGCGGTGCGGTGCGACTCAAGTTTTGGGGTAGGTCGCGTGATGGAACTGGGATGGCGCCATTCGGAGAAGCTGCTTCTGCAGTTGTTGCTTGCTCTGTTCATCAAACGGCCTGCCCAGGGTGGTTCGTTGTTCTGGTCCTACTCCTCCTCTCGCCTGGTGGTACCTTGATACTTGGCAAATCCCATTTGAAGGGGAAAAAAAAAGAGAAAAGTCCATGTATGCAGAGGGGTGAGGTGACTCGCGTCGGAGACCTCGATGGTGATTGATCTCCATGCACGCAATCAATCAACCAGCCAGCCACCGAAGCAAAAGTAGGACAGCAGAGCGAGGCTGTTTGTTCCCCAACACGCCCTCCCCCCTTCCAAACGAAGAAAGTCTGCCTGTCTGGGCGTGAGAATGGGGGCAACGACGAGATGGGCATGCATCCCGCCGCATCATGATGACGCTTCGATGGCTTTTTAGGTGCTGCTGAGTGACGCCCGCGTGCATCTTTGAGGCTTATGGTCTTGTTCTTCTTCCTTCTGTATGGTGTTCCTTTATTATGTGTGCGGCGGCGGTGGTAGTGGTGGTGGTGTCCGCTGAACGTTGGGCTGACCATACGGGGAAGAGACCTGATGATAAAACGGGCAAGCCAAAAAAAGAAAGAGGAACAGTACGAAAATGATTCGCGACCGGGGGATGATGATGGGAGGGGGGGGGCGACTGTGCCAATACAGAGGCGTCGATGTTCCTGACCTGCGTCAGTAGTTACGCCTCAGTCAAAGTGAACTGGAAACAATCACCAAAAAGTTGCCTTATGGGGAAAGACACTTGGGCAAGAGGCAGAAGCTCCGAAACAGGGCTTTTTTCCTCACTCTCTCACTCTCACTATCACTATCACGGTATTTGCCTAACTGGAAAAAGATAACTGATGGGGGTACTTCCGGATAGACGGTTAAAGTATCTTACACGAGTCAAAAGGGACGTCGATCAAAAGCAACGTGTCTACTCCTCCTCCTCTCATGATACTGGGCAAAAATAATAATAATAAGTCAGATCATATTAGACTAATAAGCTTCTCTCTCATCTGATCAGATCTCTTCCAACCAATTACCCTGGACGAAAGGGGGGAGTGATGAGATGGGAGGGAGGGGAGGGAGAAAATCACTCAAAAAAAAATAATCATAATATCCACAGAAAAAAAAACAATAAGCCCTTGAGGAGGATCGATCTTCGCTTCTGACTCTCTCGTCAGGCACCCAGAAACCGCACCCTTTTGCTGTTAATATGATTGCCCCTGGGGGACAAGGCAGAAAGACAAACACCCAATACCGTGAGGGCACATTCTCCCCCTGCGTAACCACTAGATGCACATTCCGAGTGCGGGTGATGTTGGAGGCACACACACAAATATACACGCACACACACGCACACCCAAACATATCCATACTTAAAGAATACATATTCCCCATTTCAGCCCTCCCGGCCGCTTTCATCCGTATTACATCCTTGCCCTGCTGGAAGGGGGGGAGAGAAAAGAAGCGGTAACATGCATCTCAACTCCCCAAGCCACAATTCTCACCAAGAGGAAAAATTCTAGAAGGAAAAGTAAAAAAAAAAAAAATTCAATAAGAATAAAAAAAATCAATAAAATTTACATTAGGGGGGGAGGGGGGATACTGCAATCTATCCCATACTACTGTGACTTCTTTCAGCCGCCGGGGCCGCACCCTCTTCTCCCCCGCCAAACCAATGCCTAAAAGAGGTTGATCCTCCTCCTTCTGCCATGCCCCCCTTCTCAAAGATGGGTGGGCAGTCACTGGCTCCCAGTGGTGACACGACGCGGCAGTGGCGTGCGGAGGGTCCCTCGTGTGTGTGTGGTTGCAATGTATGTGTGTGTCTGCATCGAGAGGGAGCGAGGGGGGGAGAAAGAGAGAATGTGTGTGCGTGTGTGCGTGTGTAGTGTTGGTGATGTGACCATCCCTCTATGCATGAATAGGTTGCATGACTACTTGCGGGGGAAACATGAAAATGACAGGGCCAAGAGGGAGAAAGAAGAGAGCTGGACGAGTGAGACGACAGATGAATGATTGATGGGATTGGATCGAGTGTGTGCGTGTGCCTGCGCCCTGCCAACCAGATGCGTGATTGAGTGAGTGAGTAAGAGAGAGAACAACCAATACCTCCTGGACTCGGCTTCGAGGCCATGCAACTTATACACATCCGCATCCACCTACACAACGAAGAGGATTGGACATTGATTGCTGGATGAGAGAGAGGGGGGGAGAGGGGAGGGGAAGACGGACACGACATTTGGACCTCATCGTGCAGTTTGCAGCGGGCGAATTACAGAGAAATCAAAAGAATCAATTCATGGGGGGGAAAGACATTTAATTTGACAGAGCCATCTGCAGGGACTTACCCGTTGGTATGACCTGGGGAAGTATAAAAAAAAAGGAATTGTGTGCGTATAATTCATTCGATGGATGATACAAGCAGAAAAGAAAAGTGCCGATAAATCAAATAATTTTTGTTTATAAATAAATAGGATAAAGTAAAAAGAACACGGTAAATCAAAGGCAATAGAACCGTTCCTTATCAAGGAAACATATGCTCTTGCATCTCCTCTTATCCACTCATCATCCATATAAATCATCATTCATCCTCCCCTCCCCCACAGCCAGAAATGTAGACTCCACGATGCTCCTCCGTACATGTTGCAAGGGCTTAGTCTAATAGCTATCGGTATTATTAGCTATCGAGTCTACCACATACCCAAAGTAGACAGGGCATCCCACACGATGCTCCTCTCCTCCTCTTACTCCTGCTCCTCCACTTTCTCCTCCTCCCCCTTCTCCTCCTTCTCCTTCTCCTCTTCCTTGGGTTTGCTGTCGTGGCAGTTGGCTACTCCATCACGACGTGCATATTTTTGGTGCTAATCAACCCTGCTGTTTATCAATCAGCCCATTCGTCATCCTAGCAAGGCCGTTTCCCTCTCCTGCATTTCTTTGCACGCCCTGTTGACTAGGCTCGGCTATACATGCCAAATGTCCATTCCCTTGGTATCTACATGATCCAAGTACATCGCGATCATGTAGGTACTTCGTATTGTCTCTTTGGGGATGGCCCGTGTTGTGGGCGGGCTCTCTCGGGTGTAACAAAGGTAAGACGCCGCTGTTGTGTAGAACGGAATAGCTCCAAGTAATAGCATGTCTGGTATGCCTGTAGCTGTACGATAAGGTCGCACAATCACATACAGCAGCAGCAGCAAGGCCACCGCTTCTTCTTTTGCTTCTTCCTCTTCGTCTTTTTTTCTCCTCCTCTTAAATCCATGGAACCACCTGCATGATCATCTTCCCAATGGTAAGACAAGGTGTATTATTAATAGCGGTGTTATTGTCATTTTTTGGCCTGGTCTGGCCTCACCCGCAGCTCATGCAGCATCCTCAATCCAGTAATCTGAAAAAGGGGTACATACAGAAAGAAAGGGAAAGAAAGAAAAAAAAATAAAGCGAACAAAAATAAAGCAGACAAGCAAGGGCGGCAGAGGTCCAGGTCCCAAGTTCAAGAAAGTGGGGGGTTCGTCTTAGACACGGGAGAAAGGGTCGGGTCTTGCATGGCATCAAACGACACCCCGAAAATATTCGCCCACTCCCTGACAAAGTGAAAAGTTGCATGATACCATACGCAGTACGGAGTAGACCTACCTGATAAGAGAATTTGTCCAGTCCACGAAGAGATTAGCGAATTGTGAATCTCGTAGATGCACTGCGCAAGTTGCCTGACTCGTGCTGAAACAATCAATGTTCGATTGCCCTTTTGTTTCCCCATGGGGCAATCTTTTTCTCGGTACGCAGTATGTGTCGCCAGGTCCCTGAAAAGAAAAGAAGAAAACAACAAACAAAAGAAATACCCATGGATGCTTTGCAGAAAAACAGGCTCTAGCGCTATGTACGTTTGGTGATCTCTCCAATCCTGCGCCATGTCCACAATGAAAGCTTTGATCACATTGTTGTATTCCAAGTCGACGAGAGAAAAATTTCATTTCATTGCTCCAGACAAAGCTGCGCGCACAGACAGGCATAGAAGCCCTTGCGTGCTGTTGCGTTGCCAGCACGGAGTACTCCCTATGCACTCTCCTGAGTGTCGCCCTGCAAGTGGGTTTGCACAAGTTTATGCAACCGTGTCTTGCCAATGTCTGAAATTTTGATGGAATCGATCAGCAGGAGGCGAATCGGCAATTTTCTTTTCTTTTCTTTTTCACTAAGAAACAGTCTCATTAACAAAAAGGGGAAGCGTAAAACCTGTGAATCAAAATCTCGTCGTTTTTTTTTTTTTTTTTTTGTTTCCGAGATACAGGCGAGAGCCGACATCGTTAGGGGGGATACAGCGTCACATTGTCTTGTCTGATCGATCGGCCGTCAAAAAGTAGGGTTACTTGGATGCTCTCTCCGTCAATGATCAATGTATGTCTGCCTTGCTTGTCCGAGGCATAGTCAATCTTGCCACTTGCAAAAGTTCTTTGAATGATACTCTGTGCCAGCCAGGCAGTAAGCGTTCGCCCGTTTGTTCGTTCCCAGTTTCTCCTACATATTAATCCCACTGTAACTGGCATAAACAGGCCAACCAAATTAATCGTGACGGGTCGGCAGCCCCACCAGCGTCCCCCCCATTGCTTTATCTGTTTCCTCTCATGCTCTTGTCGGATGACAAGAACTCGGCCTGTACCTTTATTGCGTTGTGTAGCCCCAGTGATAAATATTAATCCGCACGTTTTTGGATGCGTGTGCGTCCCCAGAATTCAACCACAATGTCAATCGTCGCTGGCAGACCACCAGGAGCGAGCCACGATAGCAACTTTCTGAGACACCAGGCCTGTAAGCAACGCGCCGTTCCCGCAGATACCGCCCGGTAATGCAGTCCAACAGTCTAACAACGGCAGCTGCCTGGGCACGTCTCTCGTGAGCTCCATATTATACATGTAGTATATAGCAGTCAGAGCACTCGATACAGGGCACAAATTCAAGTGCGCATCAGGCAGATAAGGTATAGTCTAAGGGCGATCAGACGCAAGTGATGGCGGCCCGGAAGGGTAAGGCTAAAGCCTCCCCCGCATCCGAGACTGACCAGTCCAGCAAGCCTCCGGTAAGCGATCCAACCACGTCACATCGCCAACCTGCTCCGCTCTCATTGCACTCGAGACGGGGCCTCCCGTTGTCACTCAAAACACCCTCGACTTGGTTTGGTTTGTAATTTATGAAGCTGCGGAGCGGCGGGCATGCAACATAATAGCGGTGGATCGAAGAGTCGCTCCGGCCTAAAACGGGGCCTTCCTGACGTAGATGATTTGTAGCCTACCACTCAAATGCCTCTCGGACTCAGCCGATACGTAAGTACTTGTGTGCTTATGTGATGGAGGGCTAGTCAGCGTAAAAGAGGGTCAAGGCCAAGTTTGGCATGGAGCGCGTGGATAAGAACGGTAAGTACTGGTCGCCTGGCCTGATCGACCGCTGTCCGTGTGCATCATTGTATATATATGTATGTACGTATGTATATACGTATGGTTGGAGGTGCAATGATCTGTAGCAATTGTATGTACGCATTCAGACTTGAAATGTGTGTCCATATGTAGTACCAACTGGTGGGGCGTTTTGGTGTTGGTCATGGATCCAGTGTGCTTGTGCAGAGGAGCTATCGTTTTCCCACTTGGCAGATATAACCATGCTCTTGCAGGATAGTAGCAATGTGATGACCATGGTTTGCTGCATTAGACGAAAGGGTGCAAAGTGACAGATGAGGTTATGCCGTTTAAGCAACGCATGCTACCGTGAGGCTGAAGGCATGGCTGTATTGAGTTAGAAGGCAGGTCTGTCTCCCTGCCGTGGCGCACCCAATTCAAGCAGCCTGGGAGGAAGGCAACACTTGACTGTCATTTCAAAGTTCTTGCGGATGCATTTTGCTATGGGCTGTAAGCAATGTGAGCCGGGCAACACGACGCCAGTGACTGGATGTGCATGCTCACGGGCGAGCCGTCTCAACACGGGCGCTGGGTATAATTGGCCAGAGTCCTTGGCGATTGTTATTTGTTACGACAGTAGCAATTATACGGGGAAAAGGACGTTTAACCGACACGAACACCCAGTACGACTCTTTCTGCACTCTTGGCGGGTTCCTTCTTAGCCCATTCTAGCGTCGCCTCGGCCCTTGGCTTTCACATCTTGGCCAACCCAATTGTGCTGAATGGCGTGATATTCTGCAGTCGCAAATTGAACGCCTCCAGATAAGTCTCCTCGGAAAGACACAACCGCTCTTGTTGGGGGGAGGGGAAATCAATGCACCTAGACCCTCTTTTCCCTGCTCTCCAGCGAAAGCCATTGGTGGTGGGGCTGAGACATTTGTGTTAGTATTGATGAAAAGTGAGCAAGGTGTAGGCACACATTTCACGGGAAGATGCTGGCCACTGGTTGAAGCTTCTGCTTTTCAACGTTTTCCCGATACCAATTGCTTGAAAATGCCGAATCCAATTGACGATATATTTGTAAATAAGTCAATAGGCCTGATGTGTGCATCGTGTAGTCCATCAATCACCCTGGATCAGAAAAGGTGCTGACCGCAATTAAGGTCAAGAGATCCAATGGCCATTAGGGAAATGCATAATCCCAGCAGCATGCAATCGAACTGCGAGTGAGTATTCGCTATGGAGCAAGCCACCGCAGGGCCAAGACGGAGAAAGGCACAGTGTGCATGGGAAAGGGGGAAGGGTCGCAAGAAGGGCGGCATCCTCGGCGTTGCATACATATATGTAACGTAGAGGCAGCCAACGTACAGGTTCCCAGCATGTCAAGCAGTAAATCTGATGCTTTTAGCAATCGAAGACAATGGGGTGATGTATGTATGTTCAGCAAACCGAAAACAATGTGCAAATATGATAGATATTCCACATATGTATAGCCCCTGCAACGGGCCGGGGATATTCAGTGACTGCGACAACAGTGAGACCATCGTTCCGTGTAACATTTTTTGTGTGTCTCGGTTGTGCAACCAATGTGCGCAATTGGCGCGCAAGTGGGAGAAATGGTTCAAAACAAATCAGAAGGCTTGAAGTACATTTCAATGCGGTCTGTCGGGAATGAAACAATTTTCAGGTCGTACTTGGGTCGGACATTTAAAGACTCGAAATTAATAGCAAACTGAGAGCTGGGGGGGGAAGGTTCAATTGTAGTGGGGGGACTCCTCGCATACTGCGCCATCATGAGTTTGACATCATCATCGGGCCGCAAGAGTGATGACACAAAAGCGAAATTTTTTGCAAAAAAAACCCCCCATGGGATTTCATGACAACTTGGAAACGACAACCGTTGACGAGGGAGTCTAAACGAGGCGAAGGGACGGTGAACAGGTCGTTCGCCTCGCCTTTCCTTCATTCCAAGGGAGTGGATGGTATGTCTTGGGCTCTAGGCCCATGCATAACCGTAGAAGAGTCCTTACGTCACTAAGGATCAGGGGCCAATCGCGTCGTCCCGATCGTGCGTTGCAGCAGTATTCTGGGTCGTCCCTTGGATCAAGGGCCAGGTCTGTAAAACTGCCCAAGTCCCATCCACCAGCCTGGCGCGTTCGCAGCTCGGTGTTGCCTTCGTCAGGAACAAACATGTATCCCCTGTAAATGTCTGCGGTGAGGAATGATTCGAGAAAGTTGATCAAACAAGACGTCAGCCTGTCTCAAAACACCGTGACACAGGGTGTCGGAGAGACTCAATTTGTCAGGACTGTTCTGGAGATGCCATCTTGGACTAGTAAGCGCTGCACGCCGGCAAAAGGAAAGCCGTCAGCCGATTGGACAGATTTGGGGAAGGGACGTCATGATGCGTCCTCTGCTGCAGCATCAAAACGGGAACACCCCCATGGCGGCTACTGTGCATGTGTGGCCCAGCTTGTCGGTGCCGTTTGTCGTGTTGGACCAACCGCTCTTTTTTGTCGTCCCCTTGTCCTGCCTTCTTCCCTTGTCTGTCTCGTTAGCCACCACCCAGGCCCTGGCGCCAGTTTTTTTTTTTTTTTTTTTTTTTTTTTTGACTGACCGGCTGGAGCTGGAGTGGACAGGGTACACACCAGCATATTGGTAACAAAACATGTTCGCAGTATTCCGTACAAAGTTGTTTTTACACCGCATCTGATGTGCGCTGCTCTTCCATGCCCCGGCCCTTGTTTGCCATCAACTTGGTTGTCTCTGGTACATACCTGTAGCAGTAGTAGCAGTAATAGTAGCAGCAAGCAAGCAGCAATCAATATTGGCTTCTTACACCGACCAGGCATTTGGTCCTATCGTACCGCCAAGAAGGCTAAGCGGCCGGATCGGGATCTGATGTGGCCTCATGGGCGTGTTGAGCGGAAATTCAAAAGTCGGTGAAATTGTCTTGTACAGTAGTTGTGTCCTCAATCGATGACTCTTATTAGGGCAGATACCGGACCAGACCCAGACCAACATAGACCCCGCAGTTGGGCTTGTGTGGGCATCGTGTCCCAGTGCGCCGCAACGTGCACACGATGTTGAATGACGGAACAAAGCTTGGCTGTGGTGTTTGCTTGTTGGTGGGATCCGAGCAGGGCAACCCAGCCCCGGTCGTTCGAACTTCTGACGCTTGCGACGATGAGAAAGCGCAACAAAAAAAATAACCACCAGAGACAAGAGAATGGAGCCGTGAAAATAGAGCCCATGGATAGTCCCTAGCTCAAACTAAGTGTCTCATCAAGGAATATTATCCGCCTGTTGTTGCTGCTGCTGCTACTGCTGCACCTTCTCCTGCCTCCTCCTGCTGATATCTGCAATGCCGCTGAGTACATACGACGGACAGGGTCGAGCGGGACGGTGACGGCGGTCGAACGAATCCAGTGCAAACTCCTCAGGTGACTCTCGTGGCCTCGTCTTGTCGGCATGGTTACAGACATTGGCCGCACGCTTGTGCATGCTGCTAGTGCTGCTGCTGTTTATGTTGCCTCGCTGCTTGTTGCTCTGCTGCTACTAGCACCGTTACCGCTACCACTTGCGTATGTACGTATGTAGGTGTGCATACATACATATTACTGCAGTGTCCGCACCGCAGCGCCTGCAGTCTGCACGGCAACAATTCGCGGCGATGAAATGAGCAACATGGGGGCTCACAAGGCTGCAGAGGATGGCCCTGCAAATGAGAAACTGGCGAGGTTCGTTTTTAGGGGTGGGGGGGGGGCGAGGGGGGAGGCGAGTGGAGGGGAATTGGGAATATCTTCGTTTGGACTTGGGTCGCTGGCGTGCGTTGTTGTGGTTTGCTTCCACCATTGCATGGGAAGTCATGATGGGGGTACCTACCAGGTTCTTGCACGACCTAGTACTCTGTTTGGTTGCGTCAAGCAAAAAACGGAAAGATGGGTGTATGTACCTAGCAGGGGAGCGGTACATCTCCAAGTACGACACAAAATATTAGGCCAGGTTGCGGTACGTACCGCAGGTACATCCTATTGCAGCTCAGGACTTTTATACCCCATATAGATTAGTCTCTGTCCTGGTAGTGTCGCATGGTGTGGTTCCATTCTTTGCTTTTTGTAATGGCACGCCCCCTTGCAGAAGAGCCAGACCGCCGGAGACTCTGAAGCATCATCTCTCAAGCCTTAGCAGCTGAGGAATAGCGGCCCAGGTACTGCTAAAGCCCACCTAGTACCTGGTAGTAAGCTAGTGGCCATTGCTTTGTTGGGTTACTATCAGGCTTCTTGGGGGCTCTTTTTTTTTTCTTTGGTCCATTTAAATTCGTCTTACACTGGCTGGTTTTCGGAAGTAAGTCTTAGCAGGGCCAAGGAAGTGAGAAAGTAAAGGGCAAGGGCAAGGGCAAAAAAAAAAAAAAGACCAGGCCGAATGATCATGATCTCATAGGCCTTTTGGCGCTCCTCGGTTCGGATCTTAGACATTTCATATATAGTGTACTCTGAACAGGGTGCTTTGATAAGATACAAGTAAAACGAAGAAAACGCCACACGAATCAAATGTACATACAGTCTCTTGCCCTGTATGTCTAGTAGGCATGCATGTATATATGTATGTGTGTGTGTGTGCGTGTGTGTTTGTACGTCTGTATGTACGGACAGGGCCAGGCTAACGTGTATTGTACATACATGACATAATGCAGGTCGTACTTGCACCTGCTGCACAATCCTGTACAGACATGGATGCATCGAGGACAGGCGACAGCGAGATAAAACGGATGTGGATTGTCGGATATGGATGTGGATGTGGATGTAAGAATCCAACAGGATCCCCCCGGTGCAAGGAACAAACCGACAACTAAGCCTGTACGTACGCACCTCAGCCCGTTACTATACAGTCGGTTCCCATAATAGCGGAGATAAAGAAATAGAAATAGATATCTGTCTATCTCTGTACTTGCAAATTGCAAAGAGGGCCTCAATATGGCGAGTGCAGTCTAGTCTCCATTAAGTTGCGGTTTGTATAATCACTTATCAAGCCGGAACACCCGACCCGAATGGCTTCTTCTCCACAAAAACACCGTCCAGATCCGGAGCCAGATTACAGGAACAGCCTCATCAACAACCCGGGTACTTGTACCACAGAGTAGCAGGTCATTGGGTGTCGTTAAATTAAATTCATGGCGCCTCTTTGGCTTCTGCATATCTTCTCTTATTTGCTATTACCATCAGAAATGACCTGCAGGTTTTCTCGACCGACAGTCTGATGACTTCGGTTCGACCTACCACCTGTAAACCATTGTCGTCCCGTTCCGAATAAGATTGGGTCCCCAAACTGCTGCAGGGCGGAGCCCGGTCCAACCCGGGAATGTCCCAAACAGTGGTGGGTGATGATATTGATAACCTGACCTCAATCTGACGTGACTAGATGGGACAGCGCATCATCAACGTGATGCTCCGGCTCGAGTCCTGGTTGGTTTCAGCCCGCTAAGCGAAGAGTCGTGTGGCTTCCAGAAGGCATTCCTTCGAGTCAAGACGGTGAAACCCTCGCATATTTACTCGGTCTCATTACCATATCATGTATTTGTATTACACGTTTGGTTGTCATAGCCTGGAACCATGGTCATACTGCCCCAAACGCCTTGGGTCTGTCCTCTAATCTCTACTGTGGTTACGCAAAGGCCGCCTTTACGGCATTAGACCCATATTGGAGAAGAAGGAGAGAGAGAAAAGGGCCTTGAAGTCAGTTACAGCGTCAGGAATATATATCTAGGTGTATATCTAGGGTAATGATAGTGGCGGCGTGTCATCCCTCCCCCTCCTCCCTCCAGGATTACCTGTGCAACGCATCCCTCCGGCACGTTCATTTAAAGAAGCTGTCAATAATAGCCGAGCACATGGCTGTAAATGCGGGAATACGACGTTAGTCCAAGCAAAAATAAAATAAAATAAAATAAATAACAATAACAGTTAATTAACTGCATCTGTACCACCTGTAAAACTTGTATGTAATGCCAGCTGAGCAACGGTCCAATGAGGCATTCCAAGGTCACGGTCAGGGCATCAATGGCGGGGTGAAGAAAGACTTGAACATACCAAGACGGTCTTCGGCTTTAGAAAGGGTCTTGGCGTTGGAGGCTCGCCAGGGATCACTTGGTCAGACAATGAGCGGCGCGTTTGAAAATGCTGCTCTTGATGGCCCTATTGGAAGTTAGTAAACGCCTGGCGACCACACTCAATGACGATGTAATGCCCGTATACGAAGATGTTTCGAAGCAACATTTTCCAGCCCAACGTAGTCATGGATTAGCAATTTTAAATAATAAGACTACGTGCTCGAGCGTTTGTTCTTCCCTCTCGAGCATCGTACGAAGTACTACAGAGAAGAGAGTGCCAAGCCCCTCTTTTTCTGTGTGTACTTTGGGCTTGAAGAACATGTTTGCTGGCAAGGTTGGTCAAGGGTAGGAGGGGGGATGTTTTGTCGATCACCATTCTTTTCTGTTGGCCCAATCTCATGTTTCATCCGCATTCTCATTACGGGAGCCTGAGGGCGGCTATGTACCGTACATACATGTAATGCATACGTACGGTACGAGGTTGCGTTGCGTTGTGTACTGATTGATGTACGATAACGTGATCGCATGACACGGAGATCAGCGATATTTGAGAAACAAAGCAAAGTTCGCTTAATGTTCCATTGGCCGTGCCAATCTCTCTCCCTCCCTCTCTCTTTCTCTCTCTGTGTGTGTGTGTGTGTGCTGTGTGTGCTATGTGCTGACAACCTACCAAGCCCCGAACTATGGCCGAATGTTTCCAAGATGACTCTCTGCATGATGTTACGTGCCGCCCCCGGAAAAAGAGATAAGATAGCACAAGCACAGGCTAGATGTAATACATGGTGGGAGGGCCAAAAAATAGATGAGACGAATTATAGTGAATCAATAATAGAATGCATACATACATACACACATACATACATACACACATACATATGTAAGTCATGGTCAGCCGCCGCGGGCGAGAACACAAAACTACCCAGCCAATGTCTGCACTAAGAAGAGAAGTTGGCAAGTTGGCACGAGGGGAGAAGAAGGAGGAGGAGGAGGAGGAAGAGGAGGAGGAGGCGCTTCTACATGCCATTGCCCGCGACCACAATGCCGCCGGTATCGTGACGTGGCAGCGCGAAATGGACCAGTCGTGATCATCTGCGCCAACGAGACATTGAACGGGGCCAATGGATCCGCAGGGAGGCGACACGCCTTGACATAACCGAGGACCATGGTGATTGAGGAATGATGGGTGAGCGGAACAATAAACACGACGAGTAAAACGTTTCAATTGTCGGCGATCGAAATACCTTGCATAACATGGAGCGTTGGGCTGAAAAGTTCCTTGGAAGTTGGAGACCGATGCAAGGCTGGCTGGGTGGTGGGTGTTTTTTTTTTCTTACTTCTTCTTCTTCTACTCCTCCTCCCCCCTCCGCCGCCGTTGTGACCCTTTCTGGTCTCATTACTTGCCCGATTGAGGCATCAGCGAAACTTGCTGGTGTCAAACTTGTAATAATATGCTGTGCGATAATAAAGGGCAAGTCAAGTGATCATTGTGATTATGGTCTCTCCGAGGAACCCAAGACAAAGTGTACAATCAAATCTTCGTACAAGCATCTCATCTTAGTCTTAACCTGGGAGATCTGAAACCATGACATACTGTTCCATTCCATTCGGAAGATTCGAGGCAAATTAGGGCAGCCAAACTATCCTATTCCATGACAGACCGCTTACCATTTGGTAATGGTGCTTGTGGTATCATAGCCTCAGCCCCTGAGAGAAGCTGAAAGAGCGCTGTAATTTAGCTGCTTTTCCCTCTTTCTTGTATGTACAGGTGGGATTTTCTGATTCTGTCTCCCCTTCTCACCTCTTGTTAGGGTCCAAATCTTTCCGAGTGTTCCACGTTCCATAACTTGGTACGGAAATGTTTCGCGAGGCGCTTGGTATGGTCGGGGGGGGCGCACTGGTGTGTGTCCTTGGCATTACCGAGAAAAAAAAGGGTACTAGGTACGCACCTGGCATGAATCAATGAAGGAGCGTACAAGCGTGCAAGCATGCAAGCATGGGAGGATGTTTGTTTGGAGTATTGTTGGAGACATAAACCTTGTGGTAAGACAAGGCAGCGAAGCAAGCCAAGGGGCCTAGGTACGTACCGACTTATTGTACAAGTATGTATGTACACTCGTCCTCCCAAAGTCCCCTCCTCCCTGACACAGCGCGGGGTGGAGGAGTGAGGTGAGAGACACGGACAGAGACAGAGACAGAGACAGCAGGAGAGTGAGCCACTGCCTCTCGCATCTTGGGAATCTCGGAGGGCTGGTCTGGGCTGGGCACATGGCGAGTACCCTGACAGAGGCGGTACTTGGCGTACTTGTGCCCTGTATCCGTCACTTTTCCCTGTGGCTCTACGGGGTGGTCGCTTTTTTTTTTTCTCTTTGATTCTCGTACCCAGCGGGCCTTTGTGTATCTGGTGTATGTACACTCCTCGCCAAGACTTTCTCTCTCCATCCCCCAAATGCGTTGCATGGCATTCGAAGTTTATCAGACACCCCCTCCCCCCCGATGCTTCCGTCGTCATTTTGTCTGTGTGTCCCTGGGACTGGGCAATCGTGGAAAACATTCGTGCCTGTCCTGGCCTAATCCACTTGGTCAAAGCCTCCAAACACAACTTGTCTTTGGGTTTGTGAACTACAAAGTACCTACCAATGTATTTCGCCTCCCCCTGGTCACTTGATAATAACACACCTCCTATTTGCTTTCCTTTCCTTTCTTTCTTTTTTGCCCTTGCAATTCGGAAAAAAAGGGAAGGAAGAGAAAAAAAAAGTATCTTTTTTTAAGTACTTCCCCCCTTCCCTTTCCCTTTCCCTCCCAAATACACACACACCTCTGCAGTTTCTAGGCCTAATGTGCTGGACTGGACACACCACCAGCGCCTATACCAAGCATTTTCGGTGACGAAGACCCCCTTGTCTCCCTGCCTGTCAGTCGCTGTTGTCCCACGCAGAGAGGCAGAGAGAACTGCGCGTTCTCGTCATGGTCATGCCATTGATTGATTCAATGTACCTACTGCTCTCTACCTTGTCTGCCCACAAGCAGTAAATTGCCGCCTGCCTTGCCCTTGCTGTACAACCTAATTGCACGGTACCGTATGTACCTTATGGAGCACAGCGTATAGACCGGGTATCTACATGGGCATCTTCTCGTCTCGCCTCACCTTGCCCTCTCTGAATGATTCTGTGCTCATCTCCCTCCCTCATTCTCTGCCTACACCTCCTCTTAGCACTGTTGCCTCTGCTGAGCTCTGACGCGCTGGGCATGACCGACAGTAAATAAAAAAAAAAACAATAACAACAACGACCCATGTTCACCTCATTCCCCTCCCCGCTATCCGAGAGCCATCCGAGTGCTGTACTATGATGAAAGTACGGAGTAACACGAAGAAAATTAAGCTGCTCTGCCTCCGTCTCATCTTGTTAGTACCCAGCAGACGAGACAAGCCAGCACAGAGCCTGAAAAGACAGGAAGAACAGAAGAAACAAAATACACACCAATGCCAGAATAGTCTTAGCGTTGCCAACCATTTTTCTGGTTTTCTTTCTTTTAATAAGACACACTCCCTCCCTCTTTTGGGGCTACACTCACAAGTAGTACAAGTAGGTTTTTTTTTTCACCAACCTAACGCCACGTCCACCCCCCCCCCTTCTTTGCTTTACACGCCCACGTCTTTGGACTACATCCCGCAACTCTTTTTGACTCAACCACTTTTCACCACGCACTTATTATTCCTGTGCTTCACTTAAACTCTGCTCGTACTTCAATCTTGTCCTGCCGCCAACAAAAAAAAATTGAGAAAAACTGTTGTTGTTGAACAAAGACCATCCATTCACAACTACAAATTACACCAAATCACAGTCACAACCACACGCTCACGCTTACGCCCGTCCACTGCGACTTCGGACATTGTACGAGAGTAGTCAGTTTACCACCACCGAGTTGTCTGTTGTTCACCAACACCAACTGCACCCCCTCGACATCTCCAACTTCGGATTCCAACCTCGCCCTCTTACCATTTGAACCCACGCTTCCTCGCCTCTTCTTCTCCCCCCTTGTGCATCGTTGCCTTTTTTACCAACACATCCAATATTGTGTCGACACGAAGAAACGGAGCACCGCATTGCACCCAGTTGACCGGAATCCAGTCATCTGTCCAATTGCGCCAGCCGATACTGCGAATCCAAATATCAACTCCTGTCGCATTGATTCGCCTCGTTCCTATTCCGCAGTCGCCTGTCTACCTGCAGTGTCCCCAAGACGCTCGTCCTTGGAGCCAAGACCCAAAACAGCGACTTGCATAGCCCAGCACTACCACGACCACTGTTACAAGCCTGCCACCTCACCCTTCTGCTGCGACCTGGACATTCCTTGACCCAGGTCAGATCTTCCCCCAGTTCATACATCCGTTTGGCATTTTTCAGGGCCACCCCTTGACAACAGCTCATTGGACCAAGCGCCTGACTGTGCAGCAGCTGCAATTGCCATCGTAACAAAACTCAATCCGCCTGCAGAGCGCGCATAACGCAGCCCACACCTCGAGAGATCCCATACAAACCCCCTGGCGGCTGGCCCCAGGTCGACGACCTACCTCCGTGCTGTGGATCAGCCAGCTCGAATTCTTCCCCGCATCCCAATCCTTCCCCAGATTGTTTCAACATGCATATCGGAAGTGCTCAAACCTTATAAGGGTCAAGGCAACCTGCAGAAGCTCCAGACTTACTCCTGCAATGCGCTTGCTACACAAGCACAAATATGTCTAGTAACTCGGACCCAAGTCAAACTTATACTCTTCCGACCTTGGGCTACACAATGTCCTCTCAATCCGCCCAGCTTCGGCGTCCCAGCCCTGGCCACGTCCTCACAAACCTAAACATTCAAAATCCCACCGCAACTCCCGTCTCCGCCATCAGTGCCTCCTCCGTGGCCTCCAATTCACAACAAGGATCTCCTATAATGTCCCCAGAACCCGCCGTCCTCACGACAAACTCCTCCATCCAGGCCTCGCCTGAGCCTATGCGCCCTAGGGACGAAGACACATACCCATCGGTGTTCCAGCTTCCCGATCCAGTCGTATCCCGGAAAACGAGCGTCACATCACTAGGGCAGAGCTTCACAGGCAGCCCTGTCCCAAGCAACGAGGCCGTCTTCAGCAGCTTCAACCCCAATGCTGCTTCCAACAACAACAATAACAAGAACAACAACCTGATCCGCCGCCTTTCCAGCCGAGCTTCAAGAACCATTGCCACCAGAAGGCGACAATCTTCCGTCGCCCCTGTGAGCCGAGAGGCTAGCGTTGGCCCCTGTTTCCTTCGCCGACGGAGCGACAGCAGCACTGCTGTGGCCTCCGAATATGGACTCGTGAACACCGATTCTGAGTCTGACATTGATGAGCGGGATGACATCTCCTTCAGACCTGTCTTCTACTTAGACAACAACGCTCGAGACTTCTCGTCGGCCAACAGCACCACCGGCTCCATCAGCGGCAGTTCCACCACAATGGCGGGCCCCGTCATTCCCCTACAACTACAGCAAGGAACTTTGCTTAAAAAAGTGTCCAAGAAGAATAGATCGAGGGCTGTGTGCCTTATATACGACCCCGATACTAACAAGATCATGTGGGATAGAAGCCGCCCACAGAAATTCCTCCACGTCGACGAGGTAAGGGAAATCCGAACCGGCCCAGATATTCAGCAGTACGGCCGCGACTTCAACATCCCCGAATCCGAGCGCTCAACATGGTTCTCCATTCTCTACTCAGTCCCCGAAAAGTCCAAGACCAAGTTCCTACACCTCATTGCCGAAGACTCAGAGACCTACCAAATGTGGACCACCTTCCTGGATGCCATGCTCAAGCACCGCCAGGAAGTCATGACTTCCCTGATGACTTTCAACGAGAAAGCCATTCGCCAGTACTGGCAGACGGAAATGTTGAAGCAATTCGGCAATCAGTACAACACCGAAGGCCAGGAAGAACTCGATATTGTCGGCGTCAAGCGAGTTTGCCAAAACCTACACATCTATAGCTCCCAGTCGACTCTTCAAGCCAATTTTCGGCTTTCCGACTCCCGACGATGTGAGCGACTCAACTTTTCCGAATTTCTGGAATTCGTCCGCCTCATGAGACAGCGCCAAGAAGTACACCGACTTATGCAATCCGTCGCTGCCCGCCCAGAGATGGGCATCACATTTGACGAATTCTTGTATTTCCTACACTATGTCCAAGGCGAGAATGTCGATGCCAAGCGGACCACTTGGGAGAGGCTCTTTGTCAAGTTTATTCGCAAATACCAGAATGACGACGATGTGGGCCCCAACGAACTGGGTGATATGACGGAAGCCGCATTTGTTGGATTCTTGACTTCCAGGCACAACACTCCAGTTGAGGAGCAACCCCAGGATTTCACTCTTGACCGACCCATGAACGAATACTTCATCTCCAGTTCTCACAACACCTATCTGCTCGGCCGTCAAGTTGCTGGTCAGTCCAGCATTGAGGGCTACATCTCGGCCCTCGTACGTGGCTGCCGCTGCGTTGAGGTCGACTGCTGGGACGGCCCCGATGGCCAGCCCTTGGTCGTTCACGGCCGCACACTGACCAGCTCCATCAGCTTCAAGGAAGTCATGATTATTATTAATAAGTATGCCTTTGTCAAGTCCAGGTTCCCTCTCTGGATCTCCCTCGAGGTCCACTGCAACGCCGCTCAGCAAGCCATTATGACTGAGACCATCAAGGAGGCTTTCGGTGACCGACTTGTTACCGAGCCCCTGGACCCGACGTCGACAAAGCTGCCCTCACCATCAGAGCTGATGGAGCGCGTTCTCATCAAGGTTAAGCAACCAAGAGGCAAGGAAGACCCCAACTCTGGCGATGCTTTTCTCGGTCGCAAGCGCGGAAACAGCCTGAGCTCTCCATTGGTCAGACCCACTATTCCCGACTTGACCATGCTTCAGCAGTCTCAGTCACTCCCCCAGAGCCCCCTGCTCTCTCCCAGCAACCCTACTCGGCGACTTGTCGGAAAGAGCCGCGTTAACACCATCACCGAAGGCGAAGTGCATGAGCTGCTTAGCAACGCCACCAGTACCAGCGACACGGATAGCGGCAGTGAGGGCGGTTCCCCCAAGGGCTCATCAAACAACATCATCCCAGTATTGGGCAAGCTGGGAGTTTACTGCGCTGGTCAAAAATTTAATGGGTTTGATTCTCAAAGTGCCAAGAAGTTCAACCACATCTTTTCTTTTATGGAATCTAGCTTTGCCAAGAACTCTCGTACTAAGGAGGAAAAGATGTCGCTTAACATCCACAACATGAGATATCTGATGCGAGTCTACCCCGACGGAACACGCCTTGCTTCGAGCAATTTTGACCCTCTGGCTTATTGGCGCCGCGGTGTTCAGATGGCTGCCTTGAATTGGCAGACTTTTGACTTGGGCATGCAGCTCAACCAGGCCATGTTTGAGGGCGGCAAGGACACTTCCGGATACGTTCTGAAGCCCACCGAGCTCCGCGACATTCAGGTTCGCCCATTCGACGAGGAAATTGCCGACGGCAAGAAGGAGCGCTCTGTAGTGTCATTTAACATTGAGGTCATCTCAGCGCAGCAGCTGATGCGACCGGCCAACTTGTCAGCAAACAAGTCGATGGATTTCTACGTTGAGGTTGAAGTTTTCCACACCAACGATAAGCGCAACAAGAAGGAGAAGAACTCAGACTTGACTCATGAGCAGGATTCCCCTCTCAAGTTCCAGACTGAGGTCATCCGCGAGAACGGCTTCAATCCCTTGTTCGCAAACGGGCAGTTCCGATTCAAGGTGACGACTAAGCACCCCGAGCTGGTCTTTGTACGTTGGTCAGTAAGGCTGTCCAGCGATGGCGAGAGCTACAACAACAAGGATAGGCAGCCCATGGCCAGCTACACGGCCAAGCTAACTAATCTCAGGCAAGGATACCGCACCTTGCCTTTGCTCAACCATGTTGGTGAGCAGTACCTCTTCTCTAGCCTCTTCTGCAAGATCAATGTGGATCCCATTGAGAAGATCCTCATTGATGCCCCACGCCAAGTGCAAGAGGGAGGCAGCAAGTTTAACCGCTTTGGCGGCAAGGTGTTTGGCCGAGTCAACACTAGCCCTCGAAGCACCGTGGAGAAGGCGAGCATGGAGAAGCTTAGCTTTGAGAGCTAAGAAAAAGAAAAAAACACATTGCCTTTTTTGTTTGTTTCGGCATTTACCACTTTAATTTTTTTTCTTATCCCCTATTTGCTTCATTGTGCGAATATTTATTTTTTATCCAAGGGGCTCATCTTTCTCCCCCCCACGATCTCAGGCAGGGCGATGGGAATCTGGGTATCCATCATGACATTTCCAAGCATCATCATTCGGCTATTTGGGATTATCGGACACTCTTCTCTTGTTTTATTTTACCCCTGTGATTAGTAGTAGTATGGCGCACGGAACAAAAAAGCGAACAAAATACCCGCCACATTTGAGATGTGGTTTACAGACTTGGTTTTTTCAGGGATGGCAGGGATGAACAGAAAGGCAAAGGAATGCATATACCGCATGGTTGTTTGGGATTCAAAAGGAACAGCATTGCACGGAATGGAACATGGAGACGAACGATATAGACTGGGCAGTCAAAGGAATTAGGTTGACTCGTGTTTTTTTTTCTTGTTTGGGGAAGGGGGGATCTTTTTTTTTTCTTGGGTTCACTTTAACTTCTGGTTTGTTTGTTCTACTTTGGTTCTTTTGCCCATGTGGCTGGCTTGTGGGATACTGTACAAGATAACGAGGAAGCACTGGTGGATTTGATGAAACCTTTTTTTAACGATTATGCATTTGTCCTTTTTTTCTTTACTACTACCTGTTTGCTCATCTTAGCGCCGGCGTTGCAATGTGTTGGAATTCTTCGGGGAGACAGGCTGGGATGATACATGCATCTGACGACGGGGTGGATATTGGACAAGGGGGGATACTCTATGGGAAGCATTGTTTCAAGCATCAAGACGTGTGGTTTTTATTTTATTTTAGTTTTATTGGAACGTGGATTGCTGCACAAAAGCATGAGGCTGACTAGGGCTGCATCTCAATGGACTCTGTCTTGGCTGGGAGGACGATCAATAGCATATGATTCCCCTTTTTGGGTTCCAAACATGTTTTACTTGACCCTTTTGTGATGAAGTGTGATGTGATTTACATTAAACATGGTAAGGATGTAGATGGGGAGTGGATAGGTAATGGAAAGGGGGAGGGAGAAGGGGAGGGGGGGATTGCAGTGGAAGAAGGGCTGAAAAGAAGGACGTACACGCCCCTGGCAATATATCTTGCATTCTTTTGTTGAATCGGAGTTTTACTGCTGCATCGATCGGGTAAGAGAGAACAAGAATATTGAATTTTATTTATTGATTATTTATTTTAAATTACACTTAATCAAGTACTGAATGACTTGCATAAAGGAAGAAAAAAAAACGTGGGACGGGAAGGGAAGGAAAAAGTTTTTTTTTCCCTCTTCTTTTTCATGGTGTGGTTCACTTCATGTATGGGCGGCAGGGCGGGAAGTTGGTTCAGCTCTTTGCGTTGGGTGTGTGAGGTGTGTGTGTGTGTGAGGGCGGAAAGTTCTGCGGTGGCTTGCGTTTTGCCGTGGTGTTGCATGGAGATTTTGAGGAAGAGAGAGAGAGTGTGTGTGTGGTATGGTATGGTATGCAAGGGGGGAGCATGTTGAATCTTGTGGTTGACGCAAGCCCAGTGAGGAGGCAGCGTGGGGGGTTGAAAAGGAGGTGAAGGAGAATGTAGACTAGAGATGCACAATTTATTAACAGTAGTAGTATTATTATTTTCCTCCATTTATTTGTTTGATACTCATTATGTATTTTACTTGTGTGTTTCTTTTTGATCAATTGCTGCTGCCTTTTTTTGTTTTGCTTTTGATAGAATGGGTGAGAAGGGAGAAAATGAACATGAAAAGTGGATTGTGGGGGTTTTTTTTTGGGTTGATTCGGGCGGAACGAGTATTCCGCTGGCATGGGATTGGAGAGAAGAAGGACATGGTGTTTGGAGTATGACGTTGCTATGAATGTTGCGATTACGGAGAGGGCGAAAGTCAGTCAGTGAGTCAGTGGAGGAGACCCCCCGAAAAGGGGGAGTCTATGAAAGGAAAAGAGAGAGAAGGGGGGGGGGGGAGGGTCAAACTCAAGCCAAAGTAAAAAAGAAAAGGAAAAAAAACAAGGCCCAGGTCCCAAGAGTTGAGAAGATGGAACATGAAAAAACCTTGTTACTACTACGCTTTAAAGAATACAAGTAGATCAAACTGGAGTTGGGATTGAAAGGGGGGGAGGGGTGTGTAAGTAATGGAAGAAGAAAGATGCATGGATACCTTGGTATAGTAGTAGATACAAAGTACGGATAGTAAATGTGTACATACATGGTTTTTGCTTAGCTTGATGGAGTACGGAAGGGAAAGGTGTTTTTTCTTTTTTTTTTTTCTTTCCCTATCTTTCTTTTTCTTTTTCTTTTCTTTCTTGGGTAGATGAGATCGCGATGAACTAAGGCGTTAGTTGATTAGTTCTCTTGGGAAGGGGGGGGGGGCCTGTTGTGCTGGAGCACAGAGCGAGAGAGGAAAGGAGACGTTCTAGAGGCCGCTAAAAGAGTGGGTGTGGGTGTGTGTAGATTGAAGCCTCTAGGGGGGGCCATGATGTTCTAGTCTTGACCAAGTAATGGTTGAGTTTTGAAAGGGGGGGACGACTTACATGGATGTTTTTTTTTTTAGTGTTTTAGTCCTTGTATGAATCGAAATGCAGAAGAGGCTTGATTCAATCTACGGAAGAGAGTTGCATGTACTTTGTAAGAAGGAATTAAAGAGAGGGGGCAAAAGGGCAACGAGGGGTCAAATTAAAACAAACAGAACTACGGAGTCAAGGCAATAAATATTACTTGTAAGGAACCAAGCTCAGGCTTTTGCTTTTCCTTTACCCCCCATCGTACTGAATTAATTAAATCTGTTTCTTGTCAAGTTTGGACTTGTTTAGTGTAATGTCATCTAGCTACGATGGAGGAGAGAAGGAGAGAGAGAGAAAAGGACAACCATCGTGGGACTTGCTGCTGAGCTGTGCTGTACTACACTATACTATACTATATCTACTACCTAGTATGTTGCCTAGTATACCTAGTATACTAATGCCTAGCAGTTTTCCTTGGTGTAGTTTCAAAGGGGCGGAGAATGGCGAAACGTAAAATGAGGGGAAGAGAGGGGGGGAAGAAGCTACTTGTAGAAGAGATGTACTAGGCGGCGTCCAACTCTCTTTTTTACTTTGTGGGGGTTATTTGTTGGGTTGGTTTGGGTTGGTTTGGTAATTAGCTTTGGGGCCGGTTGGTAAGAGATTGACAGAACATGGGGAAATAGGCAAAGAAAGAAGGAAGGAAGGAAAGAAATGTGATTGATAGGAAGATGGAGAAGATGGAGCGTAGGAGAGATAGAGAGAGAGAGATGGAGAAGAAAAGAAAAGAAGAAGAAAAAAAGTGATGCAGACATCTCGTTGGTGGAAAAGTTGGAGTAGGGAATTGGAGGGGGGTGGACAAGGAAAAGGAAACAAAAATAGCTTGGATGGAAAAGACGGGGTCAAGTATGTAACGGAGTATCTATGTAAAAGAAATGTAGACAGAGTTTATTTTTATTATTTTTATTATTTAGTATTTAGTGTTTTCTTTTTGGGGTGGGTTTTGTAGGATTGTTGTTTCGGTGATGTCAATGATGATGATGATGTCGATGATGATAATGAACTGACTCCCCCCCCCCCCCACCACGCCTCCATTCCCCTCCATTCCTATAGGATTTCCCTTTTTATTATCAATTGGCAATCGTGGACTTGATGATGTGATGATACTTGATCATCAGGCAGCAATTCCTCTTCATTCTCTTTTTTTTTTTTTTTTTTTTTAATTCTTCTTCTTTGGGCATCACCAGTATCCACCCAGAGATAAACAAAACAGGCCCTTTCCTAAATCCAAGCCTCACCATAGAAACGGACGATTTGATCCTAATTACATAGCTAGCTAGCTAGATAGATAGATAGATACTGCTATACTCTCTTCACCTCGGCAGAGGCGGAATGCAGACAAACCGGAGCTTCATCCGGTCCAGCCGCATTTTCCTCTTCCTCCTCCTCAGTCTTCTACAAGTATTCTTTTTTCCGAAGAAAACAACCCCCCCCCCCCTCCAACAACAAAATAAGATAAAACGGCTTTTAATGTAACCTCTTCATTGCTTCCCAAAAGCCACAAAATTCCTCCAAAAGTACCCCCCCAATGTACTCCCTACACACACGCTGATCTCGCCCTGAGAAAGAGCTGCAATTAGCTTTTCCCCTTCTTCTTCTGCTTCTCCCCTCCCCCATGGCTTGCAACTAATAGAGAGAGAGAGAGAGAACCCAGAATGTAGATATGTACCTAGGCAAGTTAAGCCTCACACGTGGAGTTCAAGCCTCCCATCCTCCCCCCCCCCCCCTTTCATTCCCCTTGGTTTTCAGGTTCTTTTTTCTTTCTTTCTTTTTCTTCTCGTTGATCTGGGGGCTTGCTTGTTGATCATGGATACCTAGCCAGCTAAATTGCCCCAAGTAATACTGCCCGCTGCAACAAGAAACCCGTCCGTCGATCCTGCAAGTCCTCGCAGTTAATCTATCAAAAACAGGATTGTCAAAAAAAAAAAAAAAAACAAGCCAGACATGGGGGGAGGGTAAACTGCAATTCCTCGATGCTGCACTCCGGATTTATTTATTTATTTTATTTATGTTTATATTTAATTTAATCAATTAAATAATTAATCAATCAATCAATCGCTAAGAGCCCACCCTCCAAAAAAACTGCATTTGCCCATCTCCATCTTGTCCATCTACATTTACATCAACCCCCCCCCCCTCTCCCTCATAAATCAAAAGGGTTACATGGCGGATCACCCACCCAGACAAAAAGAATCAAACACAAACGACCATGGCAAAGTTCAATCTTTTACCTAAATCCAATAAAATTCAATAAAAACAAAAAGGCAATCATTACTCCATCCATGCTAAACTTATCCAAGAGTAACTTTTCTTCATCTACTCCAGATCTTGTATACAAACAGGGGGGGAAAAGAAAAATCACAAAACTCAAAAAGTGCCCCCCCTCCTTCAACTCCATCCTCCAATACCCTTCGCCCTCCTTGTATGTTTTACCATAGTTACACGCCCAGTTCTAAAGAGAGAGGGAAAGAGATTTCCCATACATTGTTTAGCCATACAGCAGAAAGCTGTGTGGAGTTTCAAAAGTTGTCCGTGGCAAAGACGCCATGCCGCAGTTCGCTTCCTTCAAGCCTCTCCATCTATCGACTAATCTACCCAAAGCTTGTTAAATTCACCCAACCCTCTTCTCTCTCCTTTTATGCAGTAAGCTAGAGAGAGAGAGAGAGTGTGTGTGTATAAGAGAGTGAGGGAGAAAGAGAAGAAGAAGAAAAACAGGCTCAAGTCCGCTTGAGACACAAGAGAGAGAGAGAGAGAGAGAGAGAGAGAGAGAGAGAGAGAGAGAAATGATAAACACTGTAAAATAAAAGAGGGGAAATCAAAGTTTTTACTTCAATCCACGCCGTCGTCGTTAACCTGCGGGACTGGAGACGCTATTCGACTACTTCTCCCGCTTCCCGAGCCCTGCGAGCTCCCACCTTGGCGTAGCATTCCGCTCGCTCCGCCTCGGCTCCATCCACTGCGGTTGTTGGTTACCACGTTCATGGCTCGCCGTTCGGCCTCGGAGCGAGTCAAGCTGCTGCCGTTCTGGCCCCCCATGGAACCATTCGGAGAAAGTCTCGTGGTCTCGTCCTCTTCTTCATCTGTATCCTCGAGCTCCTCTTCTAGAGTCCGCCCCCGGGGACTGAGTCGTCGCATAGGCACGTCTTGGGATCCGTCGGCATAAAGGTTAGGGTCTCTTCCCAGAATACGATCTGCTTTGCTAGGAAATCTCCTACCGGGTCCGGTTGTCCCATTAAGCGGACCACGACCATGATAATTGCCCGTAGCATCTGCCGTAGTCGATGGAAGATCTCCATCCGCACCATACCCCCAGCCGGCATTGACCTCTCGCATCCGCTGCCGCTCCCTGTCCATCTGTAACCGCTCCCGCTCCGCTACCCACTTGGGGCTCGGCTCCCATCGCCAACCGTCGCCTGTAGTATTGCAGATGGGTATGCACCAGAACAAGGGGTTGTGGCCCATCAGATGCAGCAGATTTTTCTTCCACCCTAGATCAAAAGCATTGGGCAGCTTCTCCGAGTCCTGCTCATCAAGGTATTCCTCGTACCGCTTGCGGGCCTGGTGGCGCTCGAGTTCCTCATAAGACATTTGCGCCCGAGGCGGTTCCTGCGTGCGCCGCTCCTCGCCCTCCTCTGGTCGAGTGATTCCAGGGAGCGCATTTGCGTGAAAGTCGACAAAATTTCGGGTAGCCTCGGACGCGCCATTCGCAGGGTTGTGGGCATGATTGAACGACCTGCGTACCGTCGACAGATACCTCGTCTTCTCGAGCGATTCAATCGTTGTTTGGCCCCTGCAGGACAGCATAATATGCCACGACGTAAACGCCCCGACAACAATAGCAATGATGCTGCTCATAACAGCGAGCATGATAAAGTTGACAGGCAGCAATGTGTCCAAATATTGAGTGTCATTAAGCACCTCGGCCCATATCCAGCATCCACTGACCGCAAAGGCATAAAAACAAAACATGGTCGTGTATATCAAGAACAAAAGAAAGGGCTTATAATTGCGCAATCCGACGCATGTCGCCAACCAGGGGCAGTGGTGATCCATCTTGAGGACGCATCGGTTGCAGGTCGAGCAGTGGTGCGCCCGGTCCGGCTTACGAGCCTGGCATTTCTTGCAAAATCGAATCTCGCCGTTGCTTTTGACCGTCAGGGACGTGGCCGCTCGGATTTCCCGGTTATTCGATGGAAGTAGGCCATAGCCATCCGAGTTCGTCGTCGACCCGGGATCTGTAAAGACTGCTGTTGTGTAGCACCAATTGAGCATAAGGTAGAGAGCGATGCCTACAGCCGACGAGCTCGTTCCTGTGCGATTCCGTACCCGTTAGTCCATCATCTCCCACCCATTCCAGCCCTCTGGCACCAAGCACTCTCACCTATCCATCTGCTCTTTGTGCTCTCTCGTCCGATTGTCACAATCACCCAGCACGCCCATGTCGTCAACCCATAAACAAATCCCAAAGGCAAGTGTCTCGCAAACGTCCAGCATGCGCGCTCAAGCTTGCGCACCAACCGAAGTGCCATATCGAAAGAAAAAGAAAAAAAGTCTGCTCGACGAGGCAGAAAAGCCTCAAGAAAAAATCAACAAGGTAAAAGAAGAAAAATGAATAAATAAATAAAAAGACCAAAAATAAAGAGGCAAGTATGGAAATCGAAAACTAAAGCTCAGCGAATGGTAGAGAGTCGTCGTCATCCGCCCCCTATCTCCTCCAATCTTATTGTTGAATAATCCGGCGTTCCCACAGCTTGTCAGAGTGCGATTTCAACCATTTGGCTCGAATATCGAGAGGAACGCCTAAAGTCCGAGGCGCGCATTGGACGGCCGCTGAAAGAAAACAAAAAATCTGTAACTTGAAAGAGGTTGATACCAAGGTTTGGACAGATGCACGCAAGTGGTGGCAGTGTCGCACGACTATCAGCCCGGAGCTTAGCTTAGGTCATCAGGGGGCTGAGGCTTGAGCTTCAGGAAGAGGTGTCCTACATGGTGCGTCACTGCCTTGAGGCTACCCTATACATATGCAGCTTAAACTCCACACATTATCAACACACGCATACAATCTATATCACATGAGGCGCATGTATTTTGCAAGTGCATTTATTTAGAAACTCGTCTTTGGTTACAGTCATCTTCTAAAAAGAGCTGCCAAATCCACGCAGCAAGTACCTAGAAATCTTAGGTTCTCTACCAATCCCTCAAAATCCACATTATTAGCAAGTTCCAATCTGGTTCATCTGCACCTTGAAAACCCCCGGATCCAGTAGAGCAAAACATTTACCAAAAGACGGGTGGCTCTGGCTCTGCCGTAATGAAGGGCTTCATGTCGACCTCTGAAATCTTATCCCTGAAGTCGCCATTGCCACTAAAAATCTCCTTGGCCTTGTCCGACGTCTTGTAGGCTACGGTGCCATCTGCATGGCGGGCGTCTTGAACACCGATGAGACCACCTGTGAGCTGGTCAAGGTAGGCATCGAAGTGGTCAGTGTCTCGGATTCGGCATCGACTTCCGTTTGATTCGACATGCTGAGTGATGGCCGTCAAGCTCTTGAACACCTTCCAACAATGAGGGCAACGATACGACTTGTCCCCATGGGCTGGCGACTTCAGGTGGCCCACTAGAGCCTTTGCATTCTTGAAAGTCTTTCTGTTGGATATTAGTCCTATATTGATTGATTTCTGGAAAGATAGTAATATGTAAACTTACCCGCACCTTGTCCTTGGACAGTTATACCTCTCCGAAATGGTGCAATAGTATCGTGCCGAGTTGAATGAAGGACAGTCAGGATGGTCTGGATCCAACCACTCACACTCTACCTTGACACCTGAGGTATTGCCATCATGGGACACTTTCAGAGACCAACCAGATGGAAGTGGCTTGCTTGCATTATCGGTTTCGCTGCTGGAAGTAGCCGAAGTGGTGGGACGATGGGTGGTCTTGGAACCCTTGCCAGCGGCGTCTGAGAGTGATGGAAACTCCTCGGCAGTTAACTTGATGACAGGCTTAGCCGTAGATTCCTCTACGCAATTCCATTTGGGCTCGCCAGCGAGGGCGTTATGATACGGCATGTATCTGGCAAAGTTGTTCTTGATGGGTTGCTTCGTCAGCTGCTCCAGTCGCCGGGGGAACTCAAGCTTTGCTTCGCGGAGGGTGTCAATCATGTCGCTGTTGATACGGACACATTCGCCGCTCTCGATATGCGCCACAAGACTGCCCACTCTCTTGAATGGACCATGCCCGCAGCCGGGGCATTCAAGGTTCTGTGATTCTGCGTGCTCCTGTATCGACGTTAGACAACTGGCCCTGGAAATGAACACACGATAGATATATACGTACTCGTTGAATATGGTTGATATGTGCTCCTGTGGTGTGGAAGCTCATGCCACAGTGTTTGCAACGGAGACGACCTCCCTTGTGCTTGGTCCGATCGCTAGCCTTGTGCTTCAAGAGGCTCTCATGAGATGAGAAGAGTAAATTGCATGGCTTGCAAAACCACTGCCCATCGGCGGGTGGTTGATGGTCCATGGTAAACTGTCTGATGAAAGGTTAGAATCGGGGGCTGATCTTAATGAGGTTGAGGGGCAATTTGGACAGAAGCCCGAGCTGTGTAACGGACTGCGTATCTATCTTTTCCGATAGAAAGAGAGAAGAAGAGCTGGTGCACTTACGGAGCGATGGGTGGCTGAGAGATGAAAGGGAAAAAAAGAAAAGAAGAAAAAAAAAGGTGAATGCAAACGGAGCGATGAAAAGGAGTGACGGCTGCCCAGGTGACCGCCAGCTGTCAAGGTGGGAGAGTAGCAGCGCAGGTTGAAAGAAATCAATAGGCAACAATAGTAGTTGAAAAGATAAGATAGCGAGGAATCAAGTGAAATGAATCTGAAGAGGGAACGTGGTATTTATAAGAAAAGGAAGTGTCGACGCATCATGCGGGTGGGTACTTGGCAAACGCAAAGTCTGGAGTTTAACTCTTACACATGCTTTTACTAGCTTGATATGCTTTATGGCGACCTCGAAGCTTTTCTTTGCTATAGGCTGTTAAAAGTTTAACATAGATGTGTAACTTAATCACCACTTTCATCTGCGTCACCTTCATCGTCAAGCATAGGTTGCCCCTGGTCCTGCCCCTAGACCTGATCCTCATCATCACCAGAGCCCTCCTCCTCGTCATCGCTGCCACTCCCAGACTCTTCGTTTCCAGAGTCATTATCAGAACCTATCCTATCAAGTATGTTTGATGCATCTACATCTACATCTACATCCTGGGACTCGGTGGCTTGAATTTGTTCGGCATCGACCGTACTGTTCTTCTCACGATGGCGGACTCGAACGTTATACCCCTGACTTTTCTTCTTTGGCGGCTCCCGACCGCGGAGGAGAGTTAATTCCTCATTTGTCAGATGAAGGTTCGGAAGGGGTAGGTGGAAAGTTGCAGAAGCTGATCGAACGGGCGTCTGGTCTCCACACTGCAGAGTGGGCGCAAAGTCCTCCTTTGAGAGCTGTCGCCCAAACTGTATGGCCACGAGCTTCGTCTTCATGATTGCTTTGACTTTTGCCCACAGACCACCGTGATACCACCCGCTGCTTGGATCCCATGTCGGGCGCACTTCCGCATTGTCAAGAAGTTCACGAAGTAAGGGATCTGTAATATCGCATACTTGCCACACCTTTCCGTCTGTGTGATACGTTTCACCATCAAAAATGTGACTAGCTGATAATTCTTCCACAAACTCCTTTGGACCACCCATCTGCGTTCTCCTAAGTGACTGCCACGTCTGGTCCTTGCGAGCGCGCTTTTGTCTTGGAAGCTTGAACATGAGAGTCTGGTATATGCGGTACTTTGGATCCGATCTTGGGTCGATGCCGTACGGGACAACACCGTCTCTCCAAGGGCCACCCTTAAACTGATAAGCTGCATAGTTCAGATACTTTTTCAACTCATTCCAATTGCGAAGTTTGCCAGCAAGGTGGTTCAGTAACGAACGTCTAGTCCATACTGGGCGGTCCTCGAATGCCTCTTCAAGCTGAGCAATGACTTCCACCATTCGCGGATCGGCCATGTCAGGAGGGATCTGTGGCTCAACAGGGGTTGGGTCCTCTGTCCCAATAAAGTAGCCGACCTGTTTGACTGCTGTCGTGTTGAATGTCTCTCCAGTTTCGGTTGTACGGACGTATGGGTTTTGGGAGTAAAAATAGTTGAAGGGCAAGCTCATGTGCGTAAATAAGGGTGGTGGAATGATGTCTGTATTAGGGCCCTGGTCTATGCCGGGTGTAAATTTGAACTCTTTCAATTTGTCCACTACAGCACTTGTTAGCAGCGGTTGATGATGATTAATGAATTTGCTGAATATACCATCACCAGGCAAAACCTGATCAACAAACCTCTGCGCAAATGAGGAGGTGGACATGTCCCAGTAGAAATCAGCCAGACCCCTGAAGCGATGTGTGTGTTTGATGATGCCGACTGCCTCTACCTGGTACTTGTCGACATTGTCTGCCATTTTGCGCCTCAAAAGACTTGGTTCGTCCAGCCGGGCGATTGAGCAGATAGTCTCTTTTGATGTAGATGCTGTTTCAGCAGCATCACCTACTTCAACATCACCTTGCCAAGGCCCATCTGTGCCGCGCTTTCTCTTCCTACCAGTACGTTTGGGAACTGTGATCTTGAGAACGACATTATGAGTCCTCGCATTGTGCGACATGAGAGGCTTGCAAAAGGGGCTCTCCGGGTTAAGATAGAGTGGTATAGAATTTCTAAGAGGGTCTAGGACCTACAAGCAATCAGTGCCAGGTTCCCAGAGGTACATCGAGTCTAATTCGGCGACACTCACATGCCTCAGGGTAGGAACCCGACCAAAGGCCTTGACTGCACGGTCGATGTTTTCCACGACCGCAGGAACCTCGACTGCACTAAACTCTCTGTATGCTATGGGGTATCGTGGAGCGCCATCCTGGGGAAGAGAACTCTGGGCCGCCGCATTGCGGATTGCACCTCGATTCATCACTTCGGAGCTGGCACTAGCAGCATCCTCTTCTGACTGGGAGTCCATTTTGGAGGCAGTGAGACTGAACCCTTGACGCTGTGATGGTTGAGAAAAGAGCTTGTTTGTTTTTCAAGGGTTGGTGGATCTTTTTCTGCAAGGGAGTGTAACGAGTTTATTCAGGGAGCTTGAAGCAAGCATGTGAAAGAGACGACTGGCATGTCTCTTCTGGCACTCTTTAAAGATCTCTTGCATTGGGAAAACGAGACATTGGCAATTGAATAGATATAAAATAAAATAAAGTAAAGGTCCTGAGGGAGAGAAGGATTGTGGATGAACTGATATCAAATCTGCCATTGAGCTTCAGATGGAACAGAGTATAGCTTGTACGGTAGTGGACATGTCATCTAGCTAACCGACAAGATACATGGATGGGGCAAAGGACAGTGTGTAATCTTAAATATCCCCACAGTATGTGAGGCTAGCCGAATGGATGGCTACGTAATTTACGCATCACGCGGCTCTTGAAGCAGTGCCTGAAAATGGGGAATGCGCTTCTATGATTGGCTCAAGCATCGCCCAATCTCTACCGCATCAAAGCGTCGTACAGTGTCTTGCCTTGTAATGCACTGTGAAAAGACAGGTCACCACCTCGGACGCAAAGTACCCCGTACCTTGGGTCCATTCCAAGGCGACGGGATTTGCTGAAACAGTCTCTAGGCTGGCTGTGTCAGTTGGCAGCGTCAGTTGGCAGCTCCAGTAACATATCGAAACTTGGATGCTGATTCGTGTACCTGCAGAGACCACCTCAGAGCATCTGAAAGGCTGGTTTAAGAAGAAGACAGCAAATCCATCTCCTCTACCAAGTCTTTTCTTCTTGTCCAAGTCCTTCAATTAAAAGAGAGAAGCAGAGCAGAGCAAAGCAGAGGTTAGTAGGGACAGTTGCTTTTCCTTATCCACTCAGCTCTCCCCCCTCTGCCCCAAACAGGCCCCCCCCCAAAGGTCCCCTGACCTGACCTGACCTGACATGACCTGACGGTTGTTGTTTTGGATTAGTGCCTAAAGTATTGAATGAGCCGCCCTACAGCTACCAGCTACCTGACCTGTGGAGGTGCTATACTACTACCTTAATTACCAGAGACAGACAGACGGGGCTGCTTGTGCTGCTGCTGCTGGGTCTTGGCTCTCTTGGGCTTCGACAACTCCCCCGCGTCAAACGCTCGTTCAAGCCACGAACATCCAGCAGCTCAGCGAATGCCACACATCGGGAATTTCAATCTTTGATAGTTCGCTGACGTCTTCCAATCCAGCTGCTGTTTGTTTAGCCCTCCAGAACGTGTCAAAGTCTGCAACTGCCGCCACAAGAACATCCACCCTTTTTTTGGTGATAACGAGACGTCGAAACAGAGCACGCACTGCCCGGTGCTCTCTCTCTCTTCCTCCCCCCCAAAAGCTCAGGCACAAGGCACAGGCACTTCGCGACTGGACGACAATTGGCTCAGCCTGGCTCTGCTGCAGTGCGTGCTGTGCTGAGTCTGCCTACTAGTTGTACTCCGTACCCTACGGCGCATCTCACCTTTGACGGCGTGTCCACTAGACCATACAACACCCCTGCCTTCTACTACTTTGTCCTGCTCGTTGAGGGCCCGCGTTCCTGCGTCACATCAAACTCGACGGCTTCCTCAGCTCAGCTCACCTCAGTCTACATCGCTACAACCCATCATAATCGTCAACACATACGTATCAATCACCCAACACGCACGCGCTCCCTCCCGTGGTCTGACGCCGCAGCCGGCATCCCTGGCGCTGCCCCCTCGCCCGTCTCCCTCCCTCCCTCTCCCACCCGATTCCCCTCGACCCTTTCGACTCCCCTCCGCTCCGCAGTTTGATCGTGTTGCCCAGCTACCCCACTGCGGCCACGGCGTCGGCAGGACGGCTTCAATAACTTGATACCGACCTTCTCGAGGATATCGCGTTATACCATTGCCGAAACAAGATGAAGCGTTTTAGTCAAAGAGTCGTGAGTCTTCCCCCTCCCCCATCGCTTGATTGCGCTGCAGCATCCGCCCTTATCGCAAACTTAAGCTAACAATCTGGCCACGGTCTGTGATAGCTCTCGCGAGGCAAGGACGCAAGTAAATCCTCCAAGAAGAATAAGGATTCCAAGGATGGAACCTCGTCTCCCTCGTCCCGGGACTCGTCCAATCAGTCGCCAGTGCTGACCCCGTCGTCCTCCTCATCGACGCTCAACGATGTACGTAACAAGCCGCTACCGCCAAATACTACTGGTCATGGAGGCGACCACGGTGCCAACCAGCCCTCGAATCTATCCAACGCTCAACAAGGTGTCCCCGATCAATATGGATCGCTAGGCAGTAATGCTGGGCCCAATGGCGGGAATCCAAATTCCAGGATGCCAACCGTTGTTATCAGTCCAACTCCGGGTGTATGTCTCGTGAGACCCTGGACTTTATCTTTCAATAACTTGCTGACTCTTCTCCCTCTGTAGCATATCCCCCCTCCTGGCGCCACCGAAACAATGCCTCACGAACTAGCGCCACCAAAGCCTGGCCAGAAGTCTCTCATGATCCACAACCGCATCGACAACCGGGATGCCATTCCAGAGGGCTTACGGACGCCCAAAAGGCAACATTCAAGTCGCTTTGACATTTCCGCTCATCGCGAGCTTGAAAAGCTTCCCGGTTTTCATGAAGTCCCACCGAATCGTCGTCAAGAGCTGTTCATGCAAAAGATTGACCAGTGCAATGTCATCTTCGACTTCAACGATGCCAGCGGGGACATGAAGGCCAAAGAGATCAAGCGATTAGCTCTCCACGAACTACTTGACTACGTTGCTAACAATAGGCAAGTCATCACGGAGCCCATGTACCCTAGAGTAGTGGAGATGTTCAGCAAGAATCTGTTCCGACCTATTCCGCCACCAATGAACCCCCAAGGCGAGGCATTCGATCCGGAGGAGGATGAGCCAGTCTTAGAGGTTGCTTGGCCGCATATTCAGGTCGTCTACGAATTTTTCCTGCGCTTTATCGAGAGCCAGGACTTCAACACAAATATCGCCAAGGCCTATATTGATCACAGTTTTGTGCTCCAGCTGCTCGACCTCTTTGACTCGGAAGACCCCAGGGAGCGAGATTTCTTGAAAACGACACTGCACCGTATCTATGGCAAGTTCCTTAACCTACGATCTTTTATCCGACGGTCTATCAACAATGTCTTTTTCCAATTCACCTACGAGACTGAGCGCTTCAATGGCATCGCTGAGCTTCTAGAGATTCTCGGCTCCATCATCAACGGCTTTGCTCTGCCTTTGAAGGAGGAACACAAGATTTTCCTGACTCGTGTTCTGCTCCCCCTCCACAAGCCAAAGAGCTTAAGCATGTATCATCCGCAGCTTGCCTATTGTATTGTTCAATTTTTGGAAAAGGATGCGTCTCTAACAGAGGATGTAAGTTATCAACCAGTCTCTATTTTACTGCTTGGCGTACTGAACATGTATAGGTCGTTCTTGGACTCTTGCGTTATTGGCCAAAGGTCAACAGCACCAAGGAGGTCATGTTCTTGAACGAAGTGGAGGACATTTTTGAGGTTATGGACCCTGCGGAATTTGCCAAGGTCCAGGAACCACTGTTCCACCAATTGGCTAAATCTGTTGCCAGCCCACACTTCCAAGTCGCCGAGCGTGCTTTGTACTTCTGGAACAACGAATACTTTTGCAACCTCGTAAGCGATAATGTGGAAATCATCCTTCCCATCATGTTTGCTCCGCTTTATGAAAACTCCAAGGGTCACTGGAATAGGTAAGCTCATTGTCACTCACGGAAGCTGCCTGATACTGACAGAGTCCAGAACCATTCACGGCATGGTATATAATGCTATGAAGCTGTTTATGGAGATCAACCCACAGCTCTTTGACGATTGCTCACACGAGTACACGGAACAACAAAACAGTGCCGCCGCCAGAGAAGCTATGCGAGAGCGTAAATGGGCAACACTAGCGGAGCAGGCTGAACAGCGAAGGGCGTCTCTAGGTTTCGCCGAAGCTCCTGCCCGAGTTCAAACCGGAACCCTCGCACGAGTTGACGAAGTTGACCCTGTCACTGAGGATAATCAGAAGCGACTTGATTCACTGAAGCTTCAAGATGCTGCTGGACGACACCCAAATTCCCATGAGCGACAAGGCTCTGTAGGCTCTACCAGAAGTAGATGATCTTTGTGCGGTCAAGCGGCTTCCTGTTACCACAAACCTGGCCTTGGCTCAATTTGAGCAGCTGTACAAACCCCCCATAATCGTTATTCACAGCCAGTTACTGTGCAGATAATTTCAATACGCAATTGTTCAACATCTGCACGGTTCTCGAATGCTATGATTTTGTGGGCATTAAATGGATGTGGAAAGGGGGGGAAAGACTGTGAAGTTATGAGACTGAGAAGTGAGTGAGGTCTGGCACTATGTGGACGATGTTGTAGGAAGAGCCGCGATGCAAATAATGTTTACGATGAATAGTTTCTTCATCTTTTCCATGTCTGCATAAAAAACTTGGGATGGGCAAGGCAGGGCAGACAAACCCTGATATTGAAGCAGCAGTCCAAAGCAGCAGGGTTTTTTTTTGATATGTACGACGGGTTCTCGATCAAGTAATCTTTTTTCCCCTCCCTCGTTTTTTTTGTTTTCTTTTCTTTATTCTTGGTAGCCGCTACGATCAAAGGGGGAAGAAGAAGAAGAAGAGAAGAGAAGAGAAGAGATCAGAAAGAGAGAAAGTGTAGGGCCCCTCGTGGCTTTGAATACGGAAAACTAAAAAGCGTGTTTATTTCTTTCATGCAGAAAAAACAAAGGCACTTGAAGTTATAAGGAAATTGGAGGGCTTTTTCTTCTTCTCCAGTCTTGTGTCTGAACATCGAAAAAAATACAAATACTTCGCTTGGTTTTTAGGGTAAAAATGGGAGGGGGGGATACATTTTTCAACTTTCTCTCTTCCCTTGGTCTTCATATAAAGGGGGAGTGGGTGGGGGCGCACCTGGGTTGGGTGGGAAGTGTGTTCGGATGTTTATTATTCATGTAGACAAATCATGAGGTAGTCGCAAAATCGAATAGACCAAATCTTTTTTGTTTTTGTTTTTGTTTTTATTTTATTTTTACTTCTTACTTGGGTTTCGTGTTCTGATTATTAGACTTGTCTAATCTGTGATGGGAGAACGAGATCTTGACGTTCATTATGGCAAGTAGTTTTACATAATTTCCTAACTTAAAAACAAAAGGGGGGGGACATTATAGATTCCATTACTTTTGGTGACAATAGTTGTTTTTATCGCCCCCTATAGCCACCGCGGTCGTAGCCACCGCGATCATAACCTCCTCTTCCACGACCTCTGAAACCACCGTTGCCACGGTTAAAGTGATTATTCTGCGAGTGGTGATTTTGTGAGTGATGGTGAGGATAAGGGGGTGGCGGTGGAGGAGGCGGAGCGGGACCGGCACCCCATCCGCCCATCATTTGAGAGACAGCCAAGCCCGGGTTAGGAGCCCAGCCTTGCTGGCCGTTGCCCGTCATAGAAGGGGGAATAGGAGGGGGCGGTGGTAACCAGTGGCCTTGATAACCCGCTGGTGGGAGAGGCGGAGGAATAGGTAAGCCTCCTTGATTTGGGAGTGGTACCATAGGGGGGAGTGGCATAGAAGGCGGTGCGTGCATTGGTGGAGGTGGATGAGGAGGTAGATGGCTCGCATTGCGAGCCAAGGAAGGGGGTTGTGGGGAGCGTGATCTAGATTTTGACCGGCGACGCTGTGCATCCTCATTGCCATATCTTCGATCCGGTGAGGGGCTGCGACTCCGGCTGTGACCGTAGGACTCATTTCGTCGGCGTTCTCGGCCTGGGGATCGACTCCGGCTTCTTGAGCGTGAGGAGAGTCGAGGTCGCTTAAACGAGGGAGGGGAGTAGCTCCGTGACCGAGAATAGCTCCTTGACCTTGATCTAGAACTCGAACGCGACGACGAACGTCCCCTTGTGGAGCCTTTACCGGCCTTCTTCTTCCTCCCCTTCATCCGCTCGCAGAATTGACGGGACCAGCCGTAATAGGTCTCCCCGCTAATCACCTCGCCTGTGATCTCGTCGAGAAGGATCCTCTCTCCCAGTTCGCTGAGATCTGCATGCGGATCGTCGTCTAGCTTTCTTTCCTTGGAAAACATGCGCTCCACATCCTCAAGAAGTGACTTGACTGCGTCGGCTAGCTTGCTGTCTGCGGGGCCCTGAGGCAGTTGGATAGGTCGGATGAGGTCGGGCACCATGGGCTTGGACGAGTTTGGAGTAAGATGTGGCAGCCATGTAGCCGCCGGTAGATCGTACCATGGACTTGACGGGTCGCCATGAAGGGATGGTATGATGTACGGTGCATCTTTGGCAAGCTTGAGAGATGTTGCCGAGGGCTGGGGGTCGATGGTACGGCTGCTGACTGGGCCATTTTCAACAGCTTCTCTGAACTTGGTGACTGATTCCGAGGGGAAATAATTCTTGCTTTCCCATAAGTCGATCAAGCCCTCCAGCTTCTTGATGTGTCTTGGGCAGTTTTCGAAGGCAGCGGCGGTCCCAAATAAAGTAGGCAGAGCCTCGGCCCACACATGGCCAAATTTGTAATCACCTTGCCGGACCACCTGATTGAACAAGACATCATTCAAAATGTAGAGAACATGTAGCCTCCGCCTCTTCACACTGGGATGCCGCCCCTCACCCTCCGCCGCCAAACTCTTGGAGAAAGCGACCAGAAACTTGCCCAGGGCGGCAGCGCGCCCGCCAGAGGGCACAATGTTGCCGACTATCCAGGCCTTGCATTTCTGCCCAAACGGGAGTTTAGTACTCTTGCGCGGAAAACGCGGGAGATTCAGCGAATCATAAAAATGGGTCAAACCTGAACGTTGGGGCGCGAGCACTGGGCGACGGTGTTGCTGAGCAAGGGGAAGAAGACGTCCACTTCGGAGCGCGGCACGACGGTCGGTTCAGCGCGGAGGAGAGAGGCCAGCAGTGTCGCTTTGGCAATGGCCAGCTCGGCGGATGCCATGATGGATGGATGGGCGTGTGTATGCGAACCTTCCCCCCAGCAGAGTGTAAAAGAGCTTTGCGGGAGCTTTGTCTTGTCGAGGGGGGACGTTGATGTCGAGGTGAAAGTTGAGATCGCGGTTGAAGACGGCAGTATCGCAAATTGGGCGGGTAAGCTTCGGCTGTAGTGACATGCCACTTAACATTGAAGTGGCATGATAATTTGAAAAGTTGCGGTTTATCATTGCTTTAGAGTTTTACATTCGGGGTAAGGGTTATGCAAAGATTTAAAATACCATGGTATGGTATGACTATAGGCCTTGAACTAGAACGTTTGAGTCTGGCGAAACATACTGAAATTACAACTACAAGCGGACATTCCACCTTAAGATGGTCCATGGAACTGGCAAGGTACGAAACTACTACATGATCATGAATCGAAGAGAGAGGAGATAAGGTGTTGTATGTGCTTTGAGATCCCTTATAAAACGAATGGTAAAGATGACAGTGGTTTCCTCCAAAACGCCATAAAACACTTTTATCATGCCGTGTGGAGCTCAACTAAACCGATCCCCTTTGCGACCGCGAAATGGTGTGGTGCTTTCGTATTTACTCTTCTCGACTATGCGTTCCGCCTCGGTTGCCGGTGCATGCCTTGTGGGCGCAGGATCATTGCCTGCTTCTTGGCTCGGGGAGCCGGCGGTGTCGGTCCTTACTGGGCCACCATTGGGCGGTGGAACGCCGTATTGCATCGCAAATTGCGCATCCTTCTTCTGGCGATGAGCCTCAAGCTTGGCACGACGGTCGCGGTTGATTTCCTTTTTCGCAAAGTAATATGCGCCGGCGCCGGCTGCAGCGGAGGAGTTGGTAAATTGACGAATTTCAACGGCTCAATGGATTGCGAAGTGACATACCAACGCATAGGGAGCCCCATCCGAGCCTGTAGATAAAGATGATTCATCAGTGTGGTGATGGTGCAGGTGGTTCATGAGTTGCGTACCAAAAAGACTTTACCTATAGTTGAAGAGTCGATCAGTAACCAAGCACAGAAGCAACAATTGAAGCTTGAGATATTTACCGTATTCATCCTGTAGGGTATTCAAGTTTCTCTGTTTAGAATTCAGTGCGAGAGGATAGCTTTGCAAAGCTGTACATGATCCGCCTTGCGATGACACTATGGAAAAGAGAGATTTCGATAACGCTGCGACGACGTTTCGGCAATTGATGCAGGTCCAGAACATCCAGAACCTTGAGGTGGTGGACGCTAATACGTCACAGCGTTACAGGCAGTTTCTTAAAGGGCTCCAGGGAGCTGTTACAGGCGGTCGACAACGTCCTTTAACGCTACAGACGCCACAGTCGAGTGTGCTGCAGAGCTTTATTCATTTCACACTGTGCTTCAACACCGTCGGCTGTGCTTCATCTACAGTGCCAACGAAGCACCCCCTGTTGTAAGTGACATTCATCCCCCCTCTGCGACCGCTGTTGGGGTAAATCTTGGAAGACACGCAACACACATGCAATTCCCTCCCCTAGCGAAATTTCAATTACCCATTTGGACCAGGAGGACCGAAAAACAAGGTCATGGGAACGTCAGTTTAAAACTGGGCGACTCAGAGTTTTCGACGCTGCTTTTGCAAAGCGCTCCCTCACAGCTGTTGCTCTGGAAGCATAATAATCATTAATCATATAATGCTTCTGTACCCTCAACACGGACACTCCTTAAAGCCCCACGTCTCAATCAACTACCGCCTTCGTACCGCGATCCCCCCCCGCGATCACAGTCTCAGTCTCAGTCCTTTCCAGACCGCATTTGAACTCGACCAGCATCTGTGCATAGGAGAGGCGCCTTTGTTGTGAGCCTTCATAAAAGGGATTAAAGCATCTCTCGACTCCCGCATGATCTAAGGCCACCAAGGCGAGCGGGTGTCATGGGTAGTCCTGCTCATAAACCCCACCGTTGAATAGCATGCCTCCCGCCAACATGGATTCTGTCGAGAAAGAAGGGGACGGGACCGATGGATCTTCCATTGTGCGTGTTTCCCTCTCATCGCCGTCGTCTTTAGTCTAGGATAGATTCTCTAACATCGTCTTAGAAGCCCGTCTCATCCCTCCTTGCTCGATTCGAGAACATGAACAAGCTCGCTCCTGTACCCCAATCAGCTACTCGACCCGTCTCCCCAGGACCGAAGCCAGATAAACTACGAACGTTCAAGACAGGACAAGATGCTGCTCCTCTCACTCCTCTCACTCCAGTGAAACCATCGCCGTTCAAAGACCGTGTTGTGCCTGCGACCCCTCCGGTGAATCATGATCGCGCAGCTCCAGCTCCAGCACCACCTCCTATTTCCAGTCGGCCACCGCCGGCTATCACAAAGTCACAAAGCCTGGCAGTCCAACCTCCCGCCGTTACCGTTCAGCCTCCCCAATCGCCACCCAAAGTAGGGCCCTCGAATATTGCTCCTGGGGAGCATTCGCCGTTCCTAGACCCGGTTTCCATCGGCCCTTCTTCTACCAACTCGAGCGGTGCTCCTACGCCGATCAGAATACCAAGTCGACCACTCACCCCTACAACCGGTGCCTCAACACCACGATCACCACGACAAGGGCCATCGGCAGCACCGTCACCGCCTCCTCCAAGACGATCCGCAGAACTGAAGCGCGAGAGGGAGACCAAGTCTGCACCTCCGCCCCCTGCCCCGCGCTTGGAGAAGCCCCGAGTTCCTTCCGTGAAGACCGCTGGGGCCCCCGAAGTTCGTAGTCATCCTACTGGGAGAAGGGGCGAATTATCTCGAGAAGCCTCTCCCTTTAACAGCCCACCTGCTAGTCCCAGCGTTGTTGCAAAGGATGAGATACCTCCTGAACTGCCCACACGGCCACGACCACCAGTCCAAAATGACGCACCAAACAAAGCCAAACAAATAGCGGAAGCGTTTGAGGCTCCTGCACTTCGCCGCGCAGCCTCTGTACAGCAACGGGGGCGGGATGTGGAATTCAATGGCTTCCATCGAGGCATCATTGCTCCTCAACTCACCGGCGAACCTCGACCGGCCCTACCCGCTAGACCACTGGTTCAAGATACTTCTCTACACCTTGCGCGTCAAGCAATGAAGCCTCCGCCGAAGCCTCCACGACCAGCTGCCCCGATGAGTGCGCAAAAGACTGGGACAACACCACCTCCTCCACCTTCGGGCCAAGTCAGCACTCACCGGGCTGTTTCCAACCCGACTACTCAGACTGCCCAACAGTTACCAGCACCACCAAGTAAATCACATGGCCGGTCCAAGACCATGGACCTGGTTGCGGATCGCGCTTCACCGGATGCGCACAACATTGCAGCCCCCGATCCTGTAGTTGCAAAACCTATTCCGATGTCAACGGTATCCGAGGGGCCAAGCCCAAGCGCTGAGCCGCCCAGTCAAATGGTTGCATATCCTGACGCTTCGAGTACCAATCGGCGACCGCCCTTTATTAAAAAGGGATGTTATGAGATCTTGCCAAAGTATGACCCTCGTATTTTTGACGCATGTGGCCCCTTTGTTTGCACCAGCGGACACTTGACCAGAGTCTGGAATATCCTGGATGGTGAGCAATTGGTGAGTCTGCAACATACAGAAGGCGTTAGGGCCACAGCCGTATCTTTCAAACCGGCCGCCGACCCTGATCACGAGGGCAACAAGCTATGGATCGGCACCAATCAAGGAGAGATATTAGAAGTAGAGGTAGAAACGCACCGCATTTTGCATACCAAACCTGGAGCCCACGGAAAGTCTGAGATTACAAAGATATACCGGCATCTTAACGAGCTATGGTCTGTGGATGAAGGTGGAAATCTTCATGTGTGGGGTCCTGGCAGTGATGGGGAGCCGAGTTTGAATAGTAATCCTATTCGCACTTACAAAGTACCCAAGGGTGAGACTTTCTCCTTGGTAGTTGGCGATGAGCTCTGGCAGGCGACCGGCAAGTCAATCCGAGTATTTGCGCCAACGCCAGACGGGCGCGTTCCGTTTCAGGTTTTCGTTAAACCTCTGACAACGGAGGGTGCTGGAGATGTCACTTGCGGAGCACTTCTAAAGACTCATCCTGATAAGGTGTTCTTTGGTCATATCGATGGAAAGATTAGCATATATTCAACAGCAGACTACTCCTGCAAAACTGTTATAAATGTCACTACCGGGAAAATCAACACACTGGCCGGTGTGGGCCAGTATCTTTGGGCAGGCTACAACACTGGCAGGATTTGTGTTTACGACATTGCTCAATCGCCATGGGTGGTGTTGAAGGAATGGCAGGCACACGATAGCACAGTTCTAAAGTTGCAGGTTGATTTTGCAAGTTCTTTTCAGTTGGATCAGCTGCAGGTTGTCTCTCTCGGAACTGACAGCAAGATTAAAATATGGGATGGCATGCTGCAAGATGATTGGCTCGAGGATGAGATGAAATCCAAGGATACGGCATACTGTGATTTTGATGAAATCAGTGCACTAATATTCTCGTGGAACGCTGGCGCATCCACACCTCATAGCCTTCGGTATTCGGACGGCGACGCTACATTCTTTCGAGACCTGGTACAGTCCAGCGGCTCACCCGACATTCTGGTTTTTGGGTTCCAGGAACTTGTGGACCTGGAAGACAAGACGGCCACTGCCAAGCGACTCCTCAAATCCAAGAAGAAGGAGGGTACTGATCAAGAACGAATGAGTCACCAATACCGGGACTGGAGGGACTTTCTACTCAAGACCCTCGACGACTATATGCCCAGAGATAACTTGTATCATCTGCTGCATACAGCGCCGATGGTGGGCTTATTTACCTGCATCTTTGTCAAATCTTCCCTTCGAGACAGAATAACGGATTTGAGTGGTGCAGAGGTGAAGCGAGGTATGGGAGGTTTGCACGGGAACAAGGGCGCCGTGTGCGTTCGGTTCCGAGTTGATGACACCTCTGTTTGCTTTACCAACTGTCACCTGGCAGCTGGCCAGTCGCAGGCCAGCTCGCGACACAATGATGCGGCAGCCATTCTGGAGGCTGGCTTGTTTCCCATTGAGCGCAACCCGGTAGCACAAATAGATACTTTCTGTGGAGGCGGCGATGGTACCATGATCCTCGACCATGAGCTTTCCATTCTCAATGGCGATCTCAACTATCGCATTGATACCATGTCACGAGACACGGTCGTCAAAGCTGTGCAGCAGAACAACTTGTCCAAGCTCCTGGAGCGTGATCAGCTGCTCGTCGCACGCCGTCGCAACCCAACTCTCCGACTGCGTGCATTTGATGAACTGCCCATCACATTTGCACCAACATATAAGTACGACGTAGGCACGGATACATACGATACCAGCGAGAAGCGAAGAAGCCCTGCGTGGTGTGATCGTCTCCTGTTCAGGGGACGCGGGCGGGTTCAGCAACTGGATTATAGACGACACGAAGTCAGAGTGAGCGACCACAGACCGATAACAGGAAACTTTCGTCTTTGGGTCAAGAAGATTAAACCAAAGGAGAGGGCACAAGCATGGATGGAGTGTCAGCAGGGATTTGAGGATGTCCGACAGCGGGAACTGGCCGATGAAAAGTGAGTTGCCGGGATGTTTGAAACTGACATGTGCGAGGACTAACCAAGTGATAGGTTTTACTATTTAAATCACATTTGCGGATTCGACGAGGCCACAAGCAGACAATTATTGAAGGAAAGAGCATCAAGAAAACTGCACAGGAGCCCGACTAGGAAGAGTGCGTACTAAATGATAGATGCGCATTGGAAAGCGCCAGTGTATTTGAACGGTGCTTGAGGAGATAATGGCGTCGACGATGGAGATAAACAAAGACTTGATTTCATCATCAAGCAATACTGGTAAATGAGTGGGGATGAATCAAGTGTATAGATGTTGGACGGCTTCAAGCAATAGAAGAAGTCAAGCAAATGACCAACTTGGGATGTTGGCCGTGTAAGTTTGCGTATAATCAATATGGCGATCGATGGCAAGACATGAGCGTGCATAGTACGAAGCGCCCATCAATATTGTTCACTTTTCACCTTGTCTTTGTGTCTCTATCGAATATGTGATGCCTATTACCAATCATCTACTCCGTCTTGTGCCATCTATCAATGCTTGTTTGCTCGCTTGCTTTACTTGGTTCGCTTGTTTCGCTTGTTCTATCAATGGGGTACCATCGCAAGGTTGAAGCTGATACTACAAGTACAAGTAGAAGAGGTTGGGAAACCGAATACGAAGAGGTGGCGTTGTTTCGGCACTGACCGCTCCCGGGTGAGATTCAACGGAAAGCAGGGGCGGGAGCGACAGGAGCGACCTGGTTGGGAAATTAGCTGTATGTACGTACATGGACTTTTCGGAGTCGTCAATCTCAGACAAAAACTTGCATCCTTGCCATTGATTGTTGGCATAGCTTCATACTTGTAGCTGCTGGTACTGATTTTCTATCACATATCCTCTCCATCTCTTGACCGGAAACTTGGTTCAGGTGAATCTGAACAGGCCGTGGGTGCTGTAGCAGTGACCATATCAAGAGGCCGGCCGCCCCCTTTGGATCCTCACATCATCGCAAGACGTGATTTGAGATAAAGCACTGCAACACAAACAAGGTGCCATTCTGACCAACAAGGGCTCTCTCTCTCTCTCTCTCTCAATACGACGGCAACACTACAATACAACTGTAACATCAAAACAGTTACACAGGACAGGACCCTCATCCCACCAAACAATGGCTGAAGCTAGAAAGACTCCTCTTTTGGCCCCCACGGCGGACAGCAAACCTGCCTCACGGCCAGAACTCACAGAGGACCAGCAGGCCAAATACAACGCCCTCCTGGAAAAGGCCAGGGCCTTTGAGGAGGTCAAATGCGACAAGAAGCTGCACGACGAAAAGTCGGGCCCCCTAGAGGACCGCGAGAGGGCATGGCTCACGCGCGAGTGCCTGCTGCGGTACCTGCGGGCCACCAAATGGAACGTCGATGAGTCCGCCAAGCGGCTGCTCTCCACGCTGGCCTGGCGCCGCGAGTACGGGCTCGACGGCTTCACCCCGGAGTACATCTCCCCGGAGCAGGAGACGGGCAAGCAGATCGTCGTCGGCTTCGACAAGCAGGGAAGGCCGTGCCAGTATCTTAACCCGGGGAGGCAGAACACGGACGCAAGCCCCAGGCAGATTCACCACCTGTTCTACATGGTGGAGAGGGTGGTCGAGGTCATGCCCCCCGGGGTTGAGACGCTGAGTCTGATGATTAATTTCAAGCCCAGCAAGCAGAGGCAGAATACGAGTGTGCCCGTGTCAACGGCGAGGGAGGTGTTGCATATTTTGCAGAACCATTACCCGGAGCGGTTAGGCAAGGCACTCATCATCAATGGTAAGTATCACCAAGTTCCAGTCTCACAATCGTTATCGTCATCATCATAGAGTCATGGACTAACACAAACAAACCCTCCCCCGCACTTAGTCCCATGGTTGGTCCAGGGTTTCTTCAAAATCATCACCCCCTTCATCGACCCCGTCACGCGGGAGAAGCTCAAGTTCAACGAGGACATGAAGCAGTACGTCCCGTCCGAGCAGCTGTGGAGCTCCGACTGGGGCGGCGAGCTGGACTTTGAGTACGAGCACGAGACCTACTGGCCTGCCCTCAACGACATGTGCCAGCGGAAGCGCGAGGCCAGGCTGGCCCGCTGGGAGGCCGCGGGCAAGGTCGTCGGCGAGTCAGAGGATTACCTCACAGGAGGGACGGACGTGAGCGTCGAGGGCTTCACGTTTGGAGCCGAGGGCGAGGGTGAGGGGACCAAGAAAGAGCAGCAGGAGGAGGATGCGGTGGGCGTGCTGGAAGAGAAGCTGGCCACAGCCAAGTTGGAAGAGAGCACGACGACGGCGGCGGCGGAGGCCAATGCTGCGTAAAGATGGGAACCATGGAAAAAACACACACAAAACTAATGGAGGGGGGGTATTATTTCAACTTCGGTGAGTTATGGGTAGGGGGATTGGCTGGATCTCTTCATGTCGTTGGCCGCAAAGGTCCTTTCCCCCCCTCCCCTCAATCTGACGGGTTAGTTGGCACGACTTGAGCTAGACTATAGAGTTGTATACAAAAGAATTTCATACACCATATATGCCCATACACACCGGTATGGAAACCCACGAGGGGCCAGATATCAAGGCCCCAAGAGGCATCTGAGCAGAGGAAGTAGCGGAGAGGAAGGAAGAGGAGGAGAGGGCCTATAGGTTCCAGGCCCAACAAAGGGGAGCCACAAACTTGTGTAATCGTGCTTCCTCTTTTTTTTCGCACTCAAATCGTCACACTCTCTGACTTGATTTAGCGTACCCAAGCAGCCGGGAACATAATAGACGAGTGGGACAATGCCATGTCCTTCTCTGCTGCTGTTGTCGTATCCATAGTTTTTCTTTTATTTACGCCCAACATCTCACGCTCCCATCCTTTCGTTGCAGTGCGTCGTCGTTTTCTTACATGCAGAAACCAAAAAAAAGCACATCTTCATGTATGGAGGGAGCAGCAACCACTTACACACCAATACACTCATACTATACTACCTTATATTCCACCTATGAACTGGGACAAAAATCCTTCAATGGTTTTCCCTCTTTTCTTCAAATCACATGTTGCCGCTTATGCATGTTGGTCGAGAGCACCTACATCATTGTACACCGATATGCACAAACTTCTAATGAGTTGGCTGTGCATCTGATGCCGAACCCAAAAATGTCTCTGAATGAATGAATGAGTGAGAGCAGAAAGTGTGTGCGTGCGCGCGCGCCTACAGCGCTTGGGTATCTATGTAGACTAAGCTGAGACAATATATGCGACCACCAGCGGCCCAAATGGTCATTGTATAAGGCCGTATCGTGTGAGCTGACTTTGCATCTTCCAGCTTTCTGACGTGGTGGCCTCTTGGTGAATATCAAGCCGTATGTTTTGCTTACCTTGCCTTAGTATTTTCCATCTCACCCAAAAACTCCAGTCCTCAGGCAATGCCTGTTGAGGAAAGACAAGTGATATGTCTTCAAGAGGCAAGTCATTGCGCATCTCTCAATGACTAGTGGGGGGGAATGAGGGTTGTTGGTCGCAAAAAGCCTCTCGCTTGCGTTTCATCTGCCGCTTTGTGGGTTTTGCCAAAGTCTGTTGGGTCTAATAACGACTGACTTGAGCCTCAAAAGCTCGAGCTAGAGGCTCCAAGCGACACGCCCGATTAAAGACATGCAGAAGTGTCCAAGAAGGAACCTTTGTTTAATTCTCCCTCTTGACCTCATGATAGCCAAATGGTAATATGCATACAACAAGGTCATGTATCTAGGCCAACAGCATCAGCATGTCCTGTAACCGTTTCAATGCATCCTTGTAAGCGCCTCAATAAGAGCCATGGCTGGAAGACAATAGGTCTTGCAAGGCTGCATCACGAGCTTGTTAATTTGTGAGGAATATGTTGCTGCGCCTCGCTCGTGATGAGTCACATCCAATAAAGCACCTCCAAATAGATAGGTAATATATTGTCTAACCTCGAAGTTGAAAGCGACACAGTCGAGCCAACACCCGGGCTTAGACTGAGGTTGCACAACAGTGTTGGACTGAGGACGCAGCTACCCGGCCTTTCTCCATATTCGTTTGATACAAGAATCAACTCATGCGAAACAATTCCACCAACAAAATATGTCTTTCATGTTGGTCGGCGCATGCCCAATCCATCATGGCCGTGGCCATCTATCACCCTCTCATAGATATCCCTATTGTTTCTATTCCTTGATCGAGGCTCGTCTTTAAAATTCTGCGTGGATATGAGGCGAGGCCTACGTATGTCTCTAGGTATATTCGGCCGCGCGGCTATATAGGCAGCGTCCGGCTAAAAGAGGCGTTGCCAATTTGGATCCGAGCAATCTCTTCCCTACAGACACGCCGTACTCCAAGGTCCAGGATCGGGCCCAGGCAGATGTAACGCTAACAGTGAAGCGATCTTGTGGCCAAGGTGTGTGGGAGGCAATGGAGTGCACACCCCAGTGGCAAAACATGAGGATATTGCCAAATGCTCACCCAATCACTGCGTAGCACACCACCGGATTGACTCGCTGCTTTGCTTGCTTGTATTTTGGGAAGCAAGGGGGTCTGGTAATGTATGTGAATGGATGTAGTATCTATAAGTCCACACACATACCGTATGATGTAGCACCACGTCTTTATAGTAAACGGTTCAGATCTGCTTCTGTCTTGCATCAGTCAAAAGTTGTGGCCGACACAAGCCTCTGCTCTTTTTTTCCAATTTGAATGTCATTCAGAAATATTCTGGGTTCCGACACACCATCATTAATTCATGAAACCCTCTAATATTCAACTTGGGTCAGTGATGGACTCATTCACCAAGTTGGGCTTGCCGCCTATACTTCACCCCCCGGCTTCTAATGCTTCATCTTTCAACTCCTCTCACGCTGAAACGGGAAGTGGAAGCAGCAGCGGTAGCAGTAATCCGTTCTCTGCTGGCATGATGGACACCTTCCTTGTCACGGCAGGTCATGCCTCACCCCTTATGCAGGTTGTGCTCTTCATATATAAACTTCTTGGCGCACAATTCGGACTCGATCCTTCAGTTGTGCTGACCACTTTGGGTTTTCTTTGGGGTTTCTCCAAGATAGGCTCGCAAGTCTATGACTATGTCGAGAGCTTCATCGACAGATATTTCAGATGTGCCATGTATGTTTCTGAGGAAGACCAAATCTATTTGCATTTGATGAAATGGCTATCGCACCAGCCGGGTATCCGGAACAACCAGTATCTTATGGCTCAAACCATCTGGAAGAGTGCCTGGGAGGAGGAAGATGAGCTTGATGGCGTTCTTTGGACCGACGGTGGAGAAGGAGAAAGCGGTGACAACAAGTATCTCAACTTTTCGAACCAGGAAGCCAGATCGGTGAGTGAAACTGCTAACCCATTTCGTTCCTCTATCGTGGCTAATGGATCACGACCGTTTATAGAACCCCAGGTTTGTGCCTGCCATGGGCCTTACACCCTTCTGGCACAAGGGAACTTACTTTCGATTGAATCGAAAGAAGGAATCCCTCGTCAATACTCGCTCATGGGGAGGTGCTATGAAAGATGTCGAAGAGATCAGAATATCTTGCTTTGGCCGTTCTATAGGCGAGTTATGGAGCCACACTATCCAGCTTAACCGTTGCTAACATGTGGTGCACAGAGCCGATTAAACAGTTGCTTGCCGACGCAAAAGTCTTCTACTATCTTGATGATGATCAAAAGACCACCATATACCGTCCCAGAGTAAAGGAACAGCGGAGAGATTACCATATGTGGCAGCAAGTTGCACGCCGTCCAGTCAGACCCATGTCAACTGTTGTTCTCGATGCCAATCAGAAACAGAGCGTGATGGAAGATGTTAATGAATACTTGCATCCTTCGACGCCACGGTGGTATGCATCAAGAGGTATTCCCTTGAGAAGAGGCTATTTGTTCCATGGGCCGCCTGGAACCGGAAAGACGAGCTTCTCATTTGCACTGGCCGGTGTCTTTGGCATTGATATTTATGTTATTAGCCTGCAGGATGCTAATGTGACGGAGGAAGATTTGGCCACCCTATTTACCAAGCTGCCTCGACGATGTATCGTTCTTCTTGAGGATATCGATACCGCCGGCTTGCGAAGAGATTCCACCTCGGATCCAGATGATAAGTCAAAGGATGAGGATAAGGATGGAAAGAAGGCTGACGAGGATGAAGATAAGAAAAAGAAGAAAAAGAAGAAGAAGCAAGAAGAATCGGATATTGACAGTGATAGCAGCGTCGATAGTGAAGAAGACAGGAAGGCCAGGAGAAGGAGACGTAACAGGAGAAAAGCAAAGGATGGGAGCAGGAAGACATCCGCATCACCAGAAAGCATCTCCTTGTCAGGTCTTCTCAATGCCATTGACGGAGTTGCCTCTCACGAAGGCCGTATTCTTATCATGACAACCAACAAGCCAGAGTCTCTTGACGAGGCACTTATCCGTCCCGGGCGAGTTGATGTTCAAGTTTGCTTCACCAACGCAACCAGCACTCAGGCCACAGAGCTGTTTTTCCGGATGTATGAAGCATCGCGACCAAAGACATCCACGACGGGAGATTTGTGCGGAAAGCAAGTGGATGAACTAGATAGTATCACCAAAGACGAGATGAAGCAGATTGCCGAGGAGTTTGGACGAAGGATTCCAGAGGATACATTCTCTCCAGCAGAGATCCAGGGTTTCCTTCTCAAGAGGAAGAAGTGTCCACGCAAGGCACTGGAGGATGTGGCGGGCTGGATAGAGGCCTCTCTGAAGCAGAAGGAAGCCAACTCCAAGATTTTGACGGTTCAGTGAAATGTGTTTGTCAGTTTATCATGGTTGAGAAGAGGAGACGGCCCTCGATGGAGGTGATTTGGCGCTGGTTATAATTTTGCATTGTATGGAGGATACATGTAGACGAAACGATTGTGGACTTGATTGTAGAGACTGACTTGAAAGTCGCATCGGACAGTTGCGTTGTAGCTTTTGTTCCTATCTCTCTCTCTCTTTTTCTTTCTAGCATATTAATGCCGATAATGTTTCTTGCAAAGCTTGGAATGTCGTGATAGAGAGATGTGACGAAGCCATAGTATAAACTTGGGGAGGTACGTCCTCTGGCGGAATTATTACCGGGCTATCATCAGCAGGAGCACCCCCACCAACCCACGTCCCTAATCAGCGGTGGGTCTCGGTTCTGAACTGCCAACCTGCGATTTACAGCATCAACTGCCAATCTTTTGAACGTTTGGCCTCCTACTCAGTCGCTACAAGCAGGGCAGCAATGCACTGCTGTCGAATAAGTTTATAATGTCGAGCTTACAATCAGGTGCCGCTGCCGGCAAGGAATCCGGCCTACGGGTTCCCAGCAATGGCAAAACCATTTACCATCGCCCACTCAACCGTACCAAGACCGCCGAGCTCAGCCAGGCAAGCTTTGCCTACCTCTTCGCTGAGATGGTGACATATGCGCAACGGCGCGTAAAAGGAATCCAGGAGCTAGAGCAAAGGTATACCCTTTTATCTGACCCCCTGAGTAATCGCTGGGACTGACAGAAATCCAAGACTCAACGTCCAGGGCCACCCCATAGGCGTCAAGCTCCTCGACCTCCTCCTCTACCGAGAACCCGCACGCACACAGCTCCGTCCACAGAACATCATTGCACTCCTGCACTTCATCAAGCAAAATGTCTGGCAGCATCTCTTCGGTCGACAGGCCGACCGACTAGAAAAGTCGACCGACGCGGACAAGCCCGACGAGTACATGATCATCGATAACGAGCCGCTGGTGAACCAGTACATCAGTGTCCCTCGCGAGATGAGCCAGCTTAATTGCGCTGCGTTTGTGGCAGGAGTAGTGGAGGGGGTATGTGATGGCGCGGATTTCCCGGCAAGGGTCACAGCGCATACGGTCGGGGAGGGGGAGATGTGGCCTGGGAAGACGGTGTTTTTGGTCAAGTTTAGGAGTGAGGTGGTGGAGCGTGAAGCTTTCTTGGGCAAGAGCTGATGTAGTCTACAAGGATCATTGGTATATTATGTGAAAGACGACGGCATTGGATGGAGTTTGGGAGTTCTAATATGGCGGTTATCTCTGTTCGGTTGGCACGGATCAATAAACCGGATCAATAAACTGGATCAAATTTGAAAGTAATGAATAAGGAATGACTCCATAACGCCTGTAGTCATATATCCCTGAATGCCCTCGTATCATGATAACGCAAGCAACGCCAAGTCTTGGCCGTTCAACCAAGCCGTCGGCATTCACCTTGGCAGCCCCTTGGAGGCCTTGCTTGACCCTGCAGCCTTGCTATCAACTCCTGGACCCTTTTTCATCAGATCCGACAGGCCCAGGTCTTTCCAGGCGGGTTCCTTCACATGCTGGGTGGCACGTTGGATGCCAAACGCGGCATGCTGGTCAGGGACGACATCGTCTTCATCCTCCGGGTTGATGGGCTGATGCTGCAGCGGGACATAGATTTCATCTTCAGGCAGTTTGTCTTTGCAAAAGTCTTCAAAGAGGTCGGCGTCGCCGGGGCGGTGCATATGCACATAGGTGAATGAAGAGTCCTTATTCTGAGAGGAAGTTAGTAAGACTGATTACGTGAATATGAGTAGAAGAAACATGCCATGATGATTGCCTGATTGATTGACGACTTTTGAGGCTTGAGATGTCTGACACTTGTATTCTGAAACAACGTCTTTCTTTTTTTGCCCGGTACTTGTACTTGTAGATAGAGAGAGTGGCGTGAGAAGTGCTATTAGTTGACGTGACTTGGCTGTTGAGCCCCGGCTATGATCCGATAAGATGGATGTGTCAAAGCGTGCATTGGATGCCGTTTTTGGTGTTGTTTTTCTGGTGACAAGACCGGCGCCGCCTGACACTTCACACACTTGGGGGCGTACTTGACCGCATTCTCGCTTGGTTCTCACCGTCTAAAGTAGAAAAAAAAGAGAGAAAATAAAAAGCCCCCTATTTCCAAAAATATTATGTGAGAAACCCCAGGATCTTTGTTATCTTGTCTTTGTATCAGTAATACAATTGGCTTGTCCTACTGTGGCTGTTGTTGATCTTGAGTAAGACCAAGCACCCTGATGGGCTGTAGACATTTGGCATTTACAAAAAGCCCAACACCCTCATAATTTCTTTTCCTTTTCTTTAATATTAAGAGAGAGAAAAAGGGCATTTTTTGTGCATCATTCACTATAATCCATCATGGCTGCCATCAATTCGAATTGTCGGGCTTTTCCCCTGGAAATCTTCATCATGATTGGCAACTGCTTCGTATTGCCTGACCCCTACGACTCCTCGCTTGAATACACCATCGACCAAGACAGCCTTGCGACAATGCAAGCCCTCCACAGTTTTGCTTATGCTTGCCGTGATTTCTATGACGTATTTGAGCCGATGCTCAATCGATTCCTCGTCATACAAGAACGCAAGGACATTTACGATGCTTTCCTCTTCTTCGCCAAACATCCTCGCGCCTGCCATCAGGTTCGACACGTCTTTCTTCGAGCCGTTGTTGAGAATGCGTCCCAGATCGCCCAAGAGTCATGGGAGCGTCGCTGGGAGAAGACTATACCGTCTCTCCCACAGTATGTTGATGTCTCAACAGAGGCGCTTTTCCATATCAACAAGTTAAAAGGCATGTACCATGGCTGGCCAGGGGTGGCTACCTTGGCAAACATCTTCTCTTGGACATTGGCTCTACTACCCAAGACTGAGACGGTTTCCTTGCGAGGAACCGTATTGACAGAGAGCGTCATTGACACAATGGAAATGATGGTCAACCATGCATCAAGCTCTGGGTCAAGTTATCTTCCCGCTATTAGGACACTGCGGCTGGGTGATACCGAGCCCAAAGTCAGAGCACTATGCAGGATATCAAACATGGCCACGGAACAGTTCCAGAATCTTCGCAAACTGATAGTCCACGGGGTTTACGGCAAGTTTGCCCTTGACGAATATCCCGACTCAGCCAAGGCCGACAATTTGGAGGAACTCTACATCAGAGCTTGGACTGCCGCACCTCCAGCACTTTCAGACGGGGAAGAGGAAGTGAGGTCTTCACTGAAAGCATTCCTAAAGCCGTTCAGCCGGCTCCGCATTCTGGACATAGAGTTTGAGAGTCTTCAGGGGCCACGACATAGTGTCACTGAACTCACAGTCTGGTCTCGTGAGCATGTGAGACTTGACGTGCTAAGACTCAAAAATTGCTCTTTCCCATTATCGGTGATGGAAGGCGACTGGTTTGTGAGTTTCAAGCATCTGATTGTGGAGAACTGCCAGGGCATATCGACCCAGCCGGATCTAAAAGAGATACAAGAGGTGTTATCCCAATTGCGTGATGGGGCTATACACGGCTGTGGCCTGGAGTATTTGGAAGTGAACGGGTCTAGCTTCAGACTTACAAGTTTCGCGGATAGGGGTTTTGCTTTGGTTGAGGCAGGGCTTTCAGGGGCTCGGGACCTTCTTTCGCACTGAGTGAATGTGCATTTTGGGCAGGCCGTATAAAACTAGGCTGTATTTGCACTACTATGATTTAATGATTTTGACTGGTTAATGAATTTGGTTTTGTTTCACGTTTCTTTAAAGAAAAGCGACTGATATTTACCTATGGGTTTGAGGATTCCAAGATATGCTGGAGCTTGGGCATTAAAGGGTTGGACGGCACAGCAACGGCCATCGTATAAAAACGATTTTATTTTCAGCTTCCGGGTACAAAGTAATAAGAAAAAAAATCTCAATTTTTCCATTAAACATCCTACTTCGTCAAATTGTTGTTTGAGTCATCCCCGTTTTAGGCTTGATGGTCAGTTAAAGCATAGTGACATGGTGGACAGGCTCTGTTTATTGGGATAACATCCGACTGCGATGACTTCACTTCGTACTTACATAGACAGGCAGAAGAAAGCAAAGGGCAAGGTGTAGTCGTTTGAACGATGGCTAATAGCATATCAATGGGATAGAAAAGGAGGAGAAGTAGAGGTGCAGGCTTAGTTGTGTGATACTAATACTGATAATAGTGGGGCCACGGAGACATTGCACGCTGTAGCGTAGCTGTTACTGTTAGCACAAGGCTTCTCGCAGGGGCCAAAGGTTCCAAGGTTCTTAATTCAACAGTGGAGCGAGCTCCCCCCCGCTTGAATGCCTGGAGCTCTACCCCACCAAACAACCTCCAAATGCTACATCACCAATGTACCAGGCCAAACAAAACATCTTCTTTCACCCTCCAGCTATCGCTTCTTCTCCTCCTCCCCAATCTTTCCTTAAGTCTATTTGCTATCATTAAGAAACCGCCAGCACAGAGATCTTTCTTCCGCTCTCTCTTATCATCTCAACCCTCTGCATGCGTTAAACGTCATTTCCAGCTTCCGACCTCCATCTCGCAACGAACGACGAGGCTGTCAATCCGCCGCCCAGCATGGCTTCGTCAGGCGCGAGTAACGCCTCACCACAGGCGGTCATGGCTCTCATCCAGAAGCTCGGCGATGCTGATCCTGATTTCCGATTCATGTCTCTGAACGACCTGCTTCAGCTCCTCACCAACGCCAAGCCAGACTTTTTAAGTCATGACTATAACATTGCTGCCAGGACTGTTGATAGCATCATCAAGACACTTGACGATCAAAATGGAGAAGTCCAAAACTTGGCAATCAAGTGGTACGCTCTAACCTATTCCCCTCGCCCTTCACAAGCTGTTTCATTATGGCTGACACTATTCCGTAGTCTCGGCCCTCTTGTTGGCAAAGTACCGAGCCCGATCATCGCCCCCATGATTGACAAGCTATCGTCACTGAAGCTTAAGAACTCAGTCGATAATGCAATCCCATCTCTAGCCCTTCGGTCCGTCCTCAACGCCCTTCAGAGACCAGTTCCGGGACTCGCGACTACGCCAGAAGTCCAAGAGGCCTACAACGCCGTCAGCCGAGTCCTCATTCCCCGATTGATTGGCCCTGGCCCAAGGACACAGGTGCCGCAAACCTCCAAGGTCTCTTTACCACCTGTTCCTACGGGCTTACTACAAGACGAAAACGATGTTAATGCCGAAGCGGTCGACGTACTGATAGACGTTGTTCGATGCTTCGGCCCACTTCTACAACAAGTTGAGGTGGAAGCTATGCAGGAGGTTGTGTTGCAGCTTCTTGAAGGCGAAAAGGGCACCTCTGTCGTAAAAAAGAGGGCCGTCGTCGCTATCTCTATGCTTGCGGTGTATCTATCTGATTCCCATTTAGAAGACGTTGTGGGCAGGATCACCAACGGCCTTGCTCAACCAAACATTACCCCCGTCACTCGTCGGCTATACCTATCTATAATGGGAAGCATGGCTCGCTCGATTCCCAACAGGTTCGGCCCGCATCTCCCAAAAATGACACCATTCGTGATGCAAGCGCTCTCTGAAGGAGAGCTCCAAGAACATGTAGAACGGATTAGCGACGGCGATGACTTGGGCCCCGAATTCAATGAAATTAGGGAGACTGCTCTGGTAGCTCTTGAAGCATTCCTAGCTTCCTGCCCTCAGGAGATGAAGACTTTCACCGATGATATCATAGCTGCCTGCCTTCGTTACCTAAAGTACGATCCCAACTATGCCATGGATGATGACGAGGAGATGGATATGGATGAGGATGAAGAGGAAGACCAGGATGATGAATTTGAGGACGATGATGGATTTGAGGATGACGATGACGATGCAAGCTGGAAAGTTCGTCGATGCGCAGCTAAGGCTGTATATACCCTCATCTCAACTCGTGGCAGTGGTGATCTACTCGAAAATGGCGTGCTCTACAGCCAGGCTGCCCCACAGCTGGTTAAGCGCATTGATGAAAGGGAAGAGAACGTTCGACTCGAGATTATCTCGGCCTTGTCTTTGCTCATTCGCAAGACTGGAGAAGGACTCCATACCGCCGATCTGGCCCACGATGAGTACGAGCCGGAAATGATTATCCAGACTCCTATCAACCGTAAGAGGAGAAGACAGAGCAGCGGTGGTGGTCCCAGTGCCGCAAAGTTCATGGCAGGAGCTGGAATCACGTCTCCCGTGGCTGAAAAAATTCCTACCCACGGCCCGCGGGCGGATCTCTCACGGCTTACTCCAAGCATCGTCAAGGCCGTCACTAAACAGCTCAAGGGGAAGACGGTCGCCACTAAGCAAGCAATCGTCAGCATGCTGGATGACTTGGTATCAGTACAGCGTGGAGGTTTGGTTGACTTCTTCCCCGAAATTATTAGTCCCATTATTGAAGCTATCAGGGCCAGTGGATTTAGCTCAGTATCTTCTTCCTTAGCAGCAGGCGGTTCTTCTTCCGCAACTCCAAGCACACTGCGTGTTGCCGCGTTGAAGCTCATCAGCGATATCGCCAAGACACACTCATCAACAGTCCTGCAGCCCTACTTGGCACAAATTGTAACTGGCGTTGCATCAGCGGTCCATGACCGTTTTTACAAGATTTCAAGTGAAGCTATTCGCACTACTGAGGAACTCGTCAAGGCCATAACTCCTCCGCGATCTCAAAATGCCGGCACCAAGTACAAGGATGAATTGGATAAGCTTTACGATGTCATCATGGATAGGGGCTCGGCTAACGACGCCGATGCCGAAGTCCGCCAGCGCGCCATTCATGCTCTTGGAGTTCTCATTTCAAGGACATCAAGCCCAGAGGGCTCAGTCCTATTATCGGCGGAGAAGCGCAATCTTGCGCTGAACATTCTTCAAGAGAGGCTCAAAAATGAGACGACTCGGCTTGCTGCCGTCCGAGCAGTGGATAACGTCGCTGCGTTTGCTGGCACTTCCGGTCAGCTCGAAAAAGCGTGGATTCAAGACGTCGCCCTTGAGTTGTCTGGTCAGCTCAGAAAAGCAAACCGTTCGTTGCGAGGCTCAAGCATGAAGGCCCTTCGCAGTCTGGTGCTTTCCGGGGCTGCAAAGGGCCAGCTTGAGCCTGCCACTGTGGAGAGTATCGTTTCCGCATTGTCACCAAGCATCAAAAACACTGATACACAGCTTCTTGGTCCCGCGCTGCTCATTTTGGCTAATATTGTAGAGGAACATGCCAAGCTCGCCCTGGATGATGAAATGATTGGGGCCCTCTGTCAGCTTCTCACGTCTCACTTTGCAAACATTGTGCTTGATCAATTACTTGAATTGATCAGCCGAGTCGGAGCAAGCGGTGCGGGAGAGCCATTGATGCGCGGGCTCCTGAAAGATGTTAGTGTTCTCGGAGATTCCAGCGTCGTGGGCAAGGTGATAGGGACCCTTCTCGTGACTGGAGGATCCTCTGCAGGAGTTTCTCTCGACAGCTTCATCTCTGAGCTCCACAATAGCGCCAAGGGCGGCGATGATGCTCGAGTGAGCCTTGCCCTCTCCGTGCTTGGAGAGTCGGGCATGAGATTGGGATCAGAATCGCCATTGAAGCCAGAACTGTTCTTGGAGCAGTTCCACGCAGAACCTGACAAAGTTTCCCTCTCCGCGGCCATTGCGCTCGGTCGTGCCGGCTCTGGAAATGTTCCCGAATTCCTTCCCGTGATTCTTAGGAAGATGAATGGTGGAGGAAACACGCAGTATTTGCTCATTCAGTCTATCAAGGAAATTCTGCAGTCCATTGCCGCAGACTCGGCCGGCCTTCGCACTTATGCGATACCCATCTGGGACCAGCTCCTTGACGCGTCATCGAATGCCGACAACAAGGTGGTTTGCGCAGAGTGTGTCGGACGACTCACTACATTTGACCCCGCGAACTTTATGCCCAAGTTACAGGTAGGTTAAATCCATTCATCAATGATATAGGATGCTAACAAAGAGCAGACACTTCTCAAAGATCAATCACCAAGTATTCGTGGCATGGCTGTTCAAGCCATCCGATATACTCTTCCAGAGAGCGATCAGGCATTCGATGCCATTCTCAGGAACGTTCTTATTGAGATGCTCCTGACAATGTTGCAAGACTCTGACATGGAGATTCGACGACTGGCTATGACTACGCTGAACTCGGCGGCACACAACAAACCCGACTTGATCCTACCTCACCTGGGAGAACTTGTGCCGTACGTGCTAAGTGAATCTATAATCAAGAAGGAACTTGTTCGCGAGGTTATGCTGGGACCATTCAAGCATAAAGTTGACGATGGTCTCGAAGTTCGAAAGGTAAGCAGCTATAAGGCTAGTTAAGTGGCAGAAAAGTACTAATGAAGCAACAGAGCGCATATGAGACACTTTACGCCCTGATGGAGACGGCATTCACCCGTATTAACAATGTTGACTTTTACGATCGTGTGGTGGCGGGTCTTAAGGACGACAACGACATCAGGCAATTGTGCAACCTCATGGTTACCAAACTTATCGTGATTGACCCGGATGAGACAGTGAGGAGATTGGATTCGATTGCGGAAGCTTACCGCGGGGTACTCTCGGTCAAGCTCAAGGATAATGCCGTCAAACAGGACGTGGAGAAGCAGGAGGAAACCAACAAGAGTATCTTGAGAGTAACTCTTCTCTTGGGCGACAGGATGAAGGCTGTCACTGGCAATGCCGGAGCAGCCACCAGCAATACCGGGGCTGCTGGGGTGTGGACTGGATACTGGGAATGGGTCAACAAGGAGTTTGAGAGACAAGTCAAGGGCTTGCGAGAGGAGAGCAAGGAATTCCACACAAGGATGTAGGTAAGGCTGTGTGACATGACGTGATGCGGCATGAAGTATGAGGTAAGAAGCCATAGCTTTTAGGTCAGGCGAGGGTAAATTTAGTTGCATTGGCCCGTAGAAATACGAAACAAGCTTAACTTAACACACAGTCACAATTTGCTGGCCCAGATCGGTTGCCAATAGTGAACCCGATGAACCGCTTATGGTACTGCGGTTCCTCGCCTCGAGTCATTTTGGCGAGAGCATGGGGGGATACCAGACCTTGGACCTGGAAAAAATAAAATAAAAATAAAATAAAAATAAAAAAAGAACATGGGGAATTTGCTGACGGAGTGGAATTGGATATCGAAGAGCCTTGCATGAACTGGTATTGCGGAGTTTACGTTTATGGGGCAGAGTAACATTCTGATTCAGCTTTGGGCGCAAGTGGCGAGCGAGTAGGTAACATGAGGAAGAATGCGATGCGCGGGACCAAGACTTGCATCTGAGATGTGAGTGGTTGATGGGATGGTACGGAGTAGTATTTCACGTAATAGGAATTGGAGAGGCGAAAGAGGCGGGGAATGAAGATGATGTAACATGGGATTGATTGCATTAATACTGGATGGATGGATGGATAATAATGGAGATTCGGGACGGCTGAACGGGTAGATGAAGAATAATCAGTTGGCAAGTGCCATTGCCCCCCATTGCCCATTGCATCCATGGCATCCATTGCATCCATTGCATCCATTGCATCCATCTTCGGTGAATATTCTTAGACCAGCACAGGACTAGGACTTCGGTGAGATGCATGGATGGGGATAATCAACTCAATTGGGCATAGGATGGATTAAGGTATTTGGGAGATCCATGGATCCTTGGCATGGTTTAAGCCAATGGACGTAAGCTTATAAGCGCTTGTTTAAGTAAGGTCGTCTTCTTTTTGGTCGACTCAGTTGGGAGGGAGTAGGTACGGAGTGACTACAAGTACCTATGCTAGTACGAATATGTATTATGTAGCATTGTAGTTTGTAGTATGTACTCACCCGTGGAAAGGCAGACAAGCGCTCAGCTCATGTATTGGCTTGTGCATTTTTGTGTTGCTCTCTCTCTCTCTCTCTCTTGTGCTCTTATTTCTCACATTCCAAGACCTTTTTTGCTTGACGGAGAGGGGGGAAAAAAGAAAAAAAGGCCAATACAAGTAATAAATCTTTTTTTGGTCTTACTTTAGTATGTGCATAATTACCCCGTTGGGCAATTCCTTTAAGATTTGTCATGTGAAGATGATGGCAATGATGATGAACAACAAGAATAGGCGACAGGATTATCGGTATTGTCATTATTTCCCATGTTGGTGTTATTTTTTTCTGGCTCATCAAGCGAGGGCTTATCCTTTTGAGACAGACAGAGAGACAGAGAGAGGCACTGCATATTTGTCACGTCACAAGACACAAGACCGGACGGTGGCAGCAGGATTAGGTGCGGGTATTGGAGGGATTGTGTCGGAGGCTGAAACTAGCGAGTTGCCGCGATGGGACGCTGTTGGATGCCCGGTCATAGGGTGGTGGCATCGTAGGAGGATGATGGGATGGGATGGATGGGACGGATGCCTTGTAGTATGTATGCTTGTGTGCCCGCACCGAAAATGGGGTTGGCCGATTTTGTGTATAAGAGGGATCGGCTGCCTGGTGGTATTGACCCCGAATCCTTTCATCTACTCTCTCTCTCTCTCTTTCTATTTCTCTCTCCACAACTACACAATAGATCTCTCTTACATATATACATCTGCATATATACAACCATATATTACACCACACCTTACTGCATTATACTATATTACGCTACACTACACTACACTACACTACATCACCCTATTACCATACTATACTCTGCCATACTACACTATACTATACTCCATACATACATACATACATTCATAATGGCCAAGCGAACCATCTACCTCGACAACTACGGCCAGGAAGACGCCGCCACCACATCCTCCCGCTCCCGCTCCGCCAGCAACGCAGAGCCCAGCAGCGGATTGTTCACCTTCTTCCAGGGCGTCATCCAAGAAGCCAGAACGCTCGTCTCTTCATCCAGGAGCGGTCCCGGGACGGTCAAGACACCAACAATTGAGAAGAAGCTGTAAAAGAAAAAAAGAAAAAAGCTGGGCCAAAAAAAATACAACATACATACACACGCACACGCACACGCACGCAGGCGGTCGTGCATAAGGCTTGCAGGGAAGCTGAGGGAGCGACGGCGCTGATGTGAGGCCCCCCCTCCCCCGTCAAGCTCCCCCGGGGAGGAAGTTCCGAAGATGTCTCCAAGGATACCAAACAATCCGAGGGAAGAATATGATGGTGTTTTCTCTTTCCGTTTCGGGATACCTGTCAAAACGACAAAACCAAATTACTCAACAGTTTCTTAGGTCTTTTTTTTTTTTTTCTTTTGCTCTTAGGGATTTATCTTCCTTTGATTGATGGGTTCTTCTTGAAAGAAAGAAGCACTTCAATCTTGGGAAGATCAAGCGAGGATTTGGGGGACCATTTGCGGGGGTGGAGTCTCCTGCCTATTTGCTAAGCCTCATCCCTATTGTGGCTGGCTGGGGCGGAAAGAAACAATATCATGTGGCGTTTTTGTTTTGGTTACTGGGACTGGCAGACTGGGAGACTGGTGGGGACCGGGGAAGCCTACCCTTGAGGCTTTTGCTCAAGGGTGATGGATTGGTGGGATCATCTGCTTTTTTTTTTTATTGATTGGTTTTGTTTGGGATGGGATGGGATAGGCATACAGTTTGATACCTCACATGCTACGTATGAATTGATATATGAATTCTTTTTTCACCAAGAATGGCTAAAGCGTTTACGTCTGCCTGGTCCCCTTGCATGTGAGATAAACAAGGGTATGTAGATAGGATGAAAATCAGCAATCCTTTGACATCATGAATTACCACATTAGGAAATTTTATGCCATGGATGTAGTGAAAGAAAAGACTTGTCTGGAATCTTCCGCGAGAAGAGATAGTCACACTCACCCTACTGTATGCTATCACCGACACCCAGATTAGGCGCTTTATTTTACACATATTACTTGCACACCACCAGGCATGTCTGCCCAAGTCTTGACGCCATCAATCAGTCAAGCAAGCAGGGCACGTCCATGTCACTACTTTTTATAGTTTCCAATATTTATGCAATATGCCAAACTCTGTTAAAAAAAAAAAATAGCTTTCTCCGATGGGTCTATAGCTCTATTGCAGCCTACATTGGTTTCGTGATTGATGATGGATGCCAATAATGACGAAGCGGCTAAACGTGATAACACGCAGGATGTAAGTAGATAAACTGTACACAATGGAGCGTCAAGTGCCCCATCAAATAAATTTATATTGCAGGTTTCATAGCGATAAGAACCAATGGCGCAGAAAAACACATGTAATAGCTTAGCACCAACAAGCCCCCAGCCTGGTAAACCTCCTGTGGGACCATCATGTATGTCGCCAATATTTATTTCCACCAACCTCTGAACCGCTACCTCGGGGTCCGTTTTGGAGTGTCAGCAAAAGGGTTTCTACGAGTCTAGTAACTGTTTACTAGACTCGTAACCCGTCTAACGACGACCAAAAAAGTAGAATTTCGCGACCTCGAATGCAATCCCGATCCATTCCATGATCTTCTCACCAAAGCTCTTAGGTGGAGGTCCAGGTTCATGCTTGGGCTTGTGTTCAGGTTCAGTAGGGGGTTTCGGGGGTTCCGTGTTGCATTGTGGAACAGGAATCGTTGGATTGCGCATGATTGCTCGGCCATTAACAATACACACAGTGCCTTTCGTGATATCTCCCTTCAGAGCCTTGCCGGCCTGGGTCTCCATCCACTCAAGCCCGTCCCTCCTCTCTTGTAGGATTTGCAGCTCGGCGGGCTTCGAATTCTTGTATCGTCGCCGAATGAGTTCCCTAAATTCGTCACCACGCCGGACACCTTCTCTCTTGATGGAAAGAAGTTTTGGCTTCTCAGTGAGTTCTCCCCCAACGATCCCATGGTGGTACATGGATCCTCCTTGGTAGCCATCAGGCGGGCTCAAGATTTGGACAAAATCCTTGTACTTGATAAGCTCGGCAACTTTGTCGCATTCCTCCTCGTAAAACTCCAAGTTGAGTTTGTCCCAATTCGTAGTGATGATGGTAATGTTGGAGAAAAGTTCCGGACCACAAAAACATTGAATCCAATGCATCGTTCGCAGGTCATTTTGCAGAACGCGAGCCCCTACTTCGCCATAAACGAAGAGTATGCCGGCTATGGTGACAAAGGACCCAAGAGCAGTAAGACAGCTTATTATGTCCCTGAAGATGTCAATATCGTTCATGTCGGCGGCACCGAATCCAGCTGTGTCCACAAAGAGATATTGTTCCCCATCAATCACGGTAGGGCAGACCTTGTACTGACGAGTGCCTTTTTCGGGTCGGAAAGAAAAAGTTGTCAGCAACTTAACTCATACAATAATAGCACGATATGAAGTATGACATACCGGATCCTAACCCGTGCCCTACACCTTGTGGCAATCCCGTCAATTCTTGTAGTAATGTAGATTTGCCAGTGCCGGATTTTCCCATGACGAATATCAGCTTCGTGCCCTTCATGCTGTGAGAGGTTTGGGTTAGTATTGTCCTCAATAAAAGAAAAGTCTATAATTCTTGACGCACTGCTTCTGAATGAAGCTCACTACTGCTTCTGACGCTTTGCCATTAGCTGCATCGATGAGCTTGAGGATCTGCTTTTGACTCCATGATGCCCATTTAGCGATTATGGTTGTATTTTTCTTTTCTTGACTTTTTTTGCCCTTTCCTTCTTCCTCTTCGCTATCTCCATTTGGATTGTCCTCTATGGCTTTAAGCGTGTTATCGTCAATTTTTAGGTCAAAAAGAACATTGGGATCAAAATCAGGAACATCTGATGACTCTGCCTGGACATTTGTGTCACTGGCAGGTTTCTCGGGCTCCAAAAACACCATGGTCATGATCAACAAACCGAAACCCTAAAAGGGAGTCTCGAGGAGCAGCGTAGTAAAAAAAATATGACGAAGGGGAGAGGCCAAGCGACGATTGCATATGTGCTGTTTGGGGCGTGAAGATGGAAGAGGGGATCAAGAATTTATGGTCCAAGTGCTCTAGAGAGTTAATACTGTTGGACTACCGCAGGCTATACAACTGGAATACTGTTCATTCGCTGACCCTGTTATCCCTAGCAAATGTTATGACAATTGCTACGCCTAACTGGGCCGACTCAATGGTCGTCGCATCCATCCAATATGTCATGGAAGCCTATGACAGAGACTGAGTGACCAGATTATGTCTCAACTCAAGGCATAGCCCCCAAAACACGACCAACACGTGTTTAGTCTGCATAATGGCTGCATAACGAGGGGAAGAATGCTGGGGTTATTGTCCATTCAAAGTGTGTACTTAGACGCCGGATTTTAAGGCTGTGATTCCGGGGCAAAGGAAGTCAGTATGGAATTATCCGAAAGGGCATTTTGGGCGGCCAACTCACTGAGATGTTTCAAAGCATGTATATATTGGCCAGCACGAGCGGGGTTGTACAATCCTTCGTCTGCCTTGTCGAGAAACATTACGCCCTTCACATTCTCTGAGGCGATAGTGACATTGGAGAACATTTTTCATGTAGTAAATATGGAACTCGGCCCAGGCTCTAATGTTGACTCGCCATCCGATGGCTTAGCCAGCCCTGTACTATCTGTTGGGTCGTCTACTGGTACTAACGCCAGTCTCTTCTTTTTCTTCATGACTCTTCGATGCCCCACACTCTTAATATGCCTTTGCCATCCTTCCTCAGTGACACAAACTGTGCTGCATATCTCGCATGTCTTCTTACACGGTGTTTCTTTTGGTGGCGGCTCGCCAACTCTAGTTAGAATCTCCCGAGCCAATTCAGACATGTTAATAGGAGCTGGTCTGGCCTCGCCGCGAAGAAAGTTGGCAGTCACTTCTGCCGCAGGCTCTACGACGTTGACCTTGAATTGTGAGACGTCAGTACTGTCAACCAGGTATAGATTATCAAATGCGTTAGAGCCTTGCTCTTTAAGACGTGGTATCTGCTTGAGTCTAATCCACTTGGTTTGGTAATTGGCGTAGCGGCGTGTTGCGGCCTTCATATCCTCAAGAGCAGTAGTTTTGAGCTTCTCGATCTCAGAAGCGTCTTTCCCCTCCTCCTTGGCAATCATGTAGGGTTCAAACTGCTTATAACCAATGGACTGCCAAATCCCTTTGGTCATATCCACAATTTGGTCAGCTGCAGCCATCTTCCGCTTAAAGTCAAGAAGTTCTTGAACCTCGTCCAGCAATCCGGCATGTAGCATCTTGTCTACTCGGCTGTCAAGCCGCTCGCATAGGACCTCGCGTTCAGAATAGACCCAGAAAAGCAAATTCTGCCACGGCTCATCACTTGCCGACTGCTTCGCAGCTGCAGCTTTGCGTGCCGCCTGTTCTGCATATAGCTCGGATGCAGGCCGCCCAGTGTGCAGGTAAATTTCGAGGGACCGACGAATCTTTCGCCTATCATTTGGGTGCCACCTTGCAGCCATGACGGGATCGGCCTTCTTCAACTCCTCCAACAGTACTTCTGTTGGCGCTTCCAGAATTGGAAAGGATGAGGAAGAGTCAGTCTGTATATCATCAAGTACGACATCTTTAAAGAGCAGTGGATCAACATAGTATTGAGTTCCACCGACGAGAATGGGTAGTTTTCCTCGATTTCGAATCTCTCCAATAGTTTTAGTTGCCTCAGACTTGTATTCGTCTACGTCCCAAGGAGCATCATCTAGGGAGATGTGGCCGAGGAGGTGATGAGGGATACCACACTGTTCTTCAGCCGTGACTTTGTTCGTTATGATGGGTAAGCCATTGTATAGTTGCATTGCATCAGCATTAATAATCTCGCCATTGAACCGTTTGGCAAGCTCAATGGCCAGCTATATGGCTGTTAGAAATACGGTACACTTGAAACTCGAGTATGACATGGGTAAGGGCTGTTAACCTCGGATTTGCCCGTGCCTGTTGAGCCCAAGACAACCAGCAATGGTTCAGCGGGAGCTTTGTGAGCAGTCATGGTTGCAACACTACGCCGTAAAATCAGAGCCAGTCCCAGTCCCGTGCGTCCAAGCATATGAATGCAAAGCAAGTCAGCATGACATGGCGATTAAGTTCGAGTCATCCAACAATCTGTTCTTTCTATGCGTTGCGATGTGATGCGATGCGATGCGACAGGGACGTCTAGATCACGCCACGCGATGCGCTGCCTGCAAGAAGAAAAAGAAAAAGATTGCCTGCGGTAAAAAATAGAATTATGAAACAAAGCCTCTCCCCACTTCCACAGCCTTGGATTGATCCAGAATTTGGTTGCCCGTGGCTTGACTTGGTTGGTGCGTCTCACTCCAGGGTTGAGATGCTTGGGTGGTGGATGGTGGGTAGTGCATGGGAGGGGGGGGAGGGGGGGTTCCAGGTTCCAAATGCAGTCAAGCCAAGCTCCCTCCCGCTGAAAAAGAAGGCCACGCTTTCACTTTCGACTGGGTCACGTGCATGGGTCCCCCATTAATTTTGGCATTGGGACACATCTACATTTTGGGGCTTTGAAGCCAGATCGCAACCTTCTCTTCAGCTCTCCTCATCATCCTTCGCCGCCCATCGATTTCCTTCTACTTAATTCACGAGCTCGTTAAAGCTCGACTTCTTCTTCTCCCCCTTCATTCATTGAATGAATTAATTTTCCTTCCTTGTCTTCCTCCCCAACCGCCGCCATGAGTTCCCGTAAGTTGCCACATCCCCAGATATGCCGAGTTCAACAAAGCTTTTTGTTGCGCGCGCGCACGCAAGAGAAAGTGACGAGGCATTCGGAAGTGCCCAATTGATCTTTGATGGCCTGTTTCTGACTTGCGCAATGCGATTATAGTTCGATTTCTCGACCTGGTCAAGCCGTTCGTGCCGTTCCTCCCCGAGGTTCAGCAGCCGGAAACCAAGATTCCCTTCAACCAGAAGATGATGTGGACAGCTCTTACGCTGCTCATCTTCTTAGTCATGAGCCAGATGCCCCTTTACGGCATTGTCTCGTCCGACAACTCAGATCCCTTATACTGGTTGCGAATGGTCATGGCCAGTAATCGTGGTACACTCATGGAGTTGGGTATCACTCCCATCATCTCCTCTGGCATGGTCTTCCAGCTCCTCGCTGGTACTCACCTCATTGACGTCAACCTCGATCTCAAGTCGGACCGCGAGCTTTACCAGACTGCCCAGAAGCTCTTTGCCTTCATCCTGTCCGCTGGTACCGCCACCGTCTACGTCTTCACTGGTCTCTACGGTAGCCCCTCCGACCTCGGTGCTGGCATCGTCTTCCTGCTTATCCTGCAGTTGGTCGTCGCTGGTATGATTGTCATTCTTCTTGATGAGCTCTTGCAGAAGGGATACGGTCTTGGAAGCGGTATCTCTCTGTTCATCGCCACCAATATCTGCGAGTCCATCATGTGGAAGGCTTTCTCCCCCACCACCATCAACACCGGCCGTGGACCCGAGTTTGAAGGTGCCGTCATTGCTCTCTTCCACCTCCTCATGACCTGGCCCAACAAGCAGCGTGCTCTCCAGGAGGCCTTCTACCGCCAGAACCTCCCTAACATCATGAACTTGCTGGCTACCATCCTCGTCTTCGTTGCCATCATCTACCTCCAGGGCTTCCGCGTCGAGATCCCCGTCAAGTCCAACCGCCAGCGTGGTGCCCGCGGCTCTTACCCCGTCCGTCTCTTCTACACCTCCAACATGCCCATCATGCTGCAGTCTGCTCTCTCCTCCAACGTCTTCCTTATCAGCCAGATGCTCTACTCCCGCTTCTCCGAGAACCTTTTGGTCCGCCTCTTCGGTGTCTGGGAGACTAAGGATGGCAGCTCTCAGCTCCACGCCGTTTCCGGTCTCGTCTACTACATGTCCCCTCCTCTGAACTTCAAGGATGCTCTCATCGACCCCATCCATACCACCGTCTACATCGTCTACATGCTCGGTGCTTGCGCTCTCTTCTCCAAGACCTGGATTGAGGTTTCCGGCTCCAGCCCTCGTGATGTTGCCAAGCAGCTCAAGGATCAGGGTCTCGTCATGGCTGGCCACCGTGATCAGAGCATGTACAAGGAACTCAAGCGCATTATCCCCACTGCTGCTGCCTTCGGTGGTGCTTGCATCGGTGCCCTCTCTGTTCTGAGCGACCTCATGGGTGCTCTCGGTTCCGGTACTGGTACTCTTCTCGCTGTCACGTAAGTTTTGCTCTACCCATTTGTAAAGAATCTATTCTAACAATCAACAGTATCATCTACGGTTACTTTGAAATTGCCGCCAAGGAGGGTGACTTGGCCGGCATGAAGGGGATGATTATGGGTTAATGACACCTATCTTCATGGGGTTGTTTTCTCCTTTTTTTCATTTATATAGCTGTCATTTCTTTATTTAAGGTTGAACCTTGAATACATGTGGAGTTGACACTCTTGTACAACAAAAGGGGCTGAGAAGGGGTATGAAGAAAATGAACAAATAAAAGGCATTATGATTTTCCCAAATGGCCAGATGGCGCTGGACGGTGACATGAATTCCGGGTTGGGCATCTAAGGCGTATTAAGGTTGTTTTCACGTCTTGAATGTGTTAAGATGGGGGGAGGGGACAGGCGGTCGTTTCGATGGATGTCCGCGGAATGAAGCGGTTCTTTGGGATTGCTGTGTAGCATATCGGCCCTGGTACATAATGATTGTACAATTATGGTTCAAACGCTCTGTTACCCATGGATATTGTGATTCATGATTTGATGTACTTGTAAGACAAAATGCCAGATTCCCAGCTGCCAAGATTAGCTGCTCGGCGAGATCTACTTTTAGAGTCGTCGTAGTGCCGGCACCGGTGCCGGTGGCTGTCCTCGGTTAGCAGGGTATAGGGAGGTAGTGCCTTGGTCGCGTTGTCTCATGTCAAGATGCCTACCTTCTGAACCAGTTGACCGAGTGGCTTTCCAACCATTTGCTTTTCAACGTGCTGAAAAGTCAGGGCGCCGCCAATTGTCATTCTGCCCACCATACTTGTTGGTCTTGATGGATGGGGGAGGTCTTCTAATGTTCAATGTCTCAGTTCTCCGGTTGCGATCGACTCGTGCTGTACTAACCTTGGCCGCTACCCTTGAGTCAGGCAAACCTGGTCAAGCAGCAGCCAGTCATCCAATCCGCCACGACAAATGCTGATGGCGTAGAGACTAGGAATAAGATGTGTTTCGCCAACGGGGGTGCACGGATCCAACTCTTCAGCTGGCACTTCGGGGGCGCCAGAGATCTTTACCTAATCAACACCTCCTGGTGGAAGTCAAACACCACCTCTGCAAAGTTGACGACGCAGTATATGTCGCGTGTTTCTCACTCTCACACACACTCTCTCTCCCTCTCCCCCCATATCTGTCTGCTTCCACCCCCCTCCCCTCTCTCCCCCACTCTTATTCTTTAACTATGCTGGCATCTCTTTATTTTCTTAACCTTATGTGCTCTATTATTACTACTTCCTCAATGAATCAAGCACGGCTCTAGACAACGACGCATCTCCTTGCAGATCGCGATGACGGGCTGGATAACGAGTCGCAACTACGGTGCTGGAGGTCAGGGTCTCAGTTCATCAACCCTGACCACCATTACCGTCTTCCTGTCCATCGCCTGTTATAATGTCATTGAACTCGGCGTCATCATCGCGGTGACCTTTAAGCGCTATGCCGGCCTTTACTTTTGGTCCTTCCTCGTCGCAACTTCGGGCGTTGCCCTATCCTCCTCTGGCTTCTTCATCAAGTTTTTCGGGCCCCAATCGCTGGGCTACTTGTCGTGTACGCTGAGTTTGGTGGGATGGGTGTGCATGGTGACGGGCCAGTCAATGGTGCTCTGGTCTCGCCTGCATCTGGTGATGCGGCACGAGAGACGGCTCCGGATAATTTTGTGGATCATCATCATCGACGCCATCATCTGCCATGGCACCATCATACCCATGGTGTATGGGTCCTTCTCTAGCAATCCTGGCATATGGGAGAAGCCGTACTCCGTCGCCGAGAAGATCGAGGTCATCATCTTCTTCCTGCAAGAAATCACGATATCCGTCCTCTACATTGTGGAAACAATCGACTTTTTGAGACCCGAACGCTCCGCTGGCAATAGGAGGTCCAGCCGTCGCTTGATGAAGAACCTCATCATTGTCAACATTCTCGTCATCCTACTCGACATTACCATTTTAACCCTTGAGTTTGAGAACCTATACAACTACCAGATATCATACAAACCACTGGCGTACAGCATCAAGCTGAAAATTGAGTTTACGGTCCTGAATGACCTCGTTGATTTGACAACGGAAAAGAAGGAGTTGAAGTCGCTTCAGTTCAGCAGAAGCATTAACGATACAAATAACACCAACGACACCAACATTGGGATGCATACTCTTAGTAGCAAAGCGACGTCGTGCCGCGTAGATGAGATTGACATGGACGAAAATCATCATGGAAGAAGTGTCTCATTACCAGGTTGAACAATATAGGTATAGGGTCATGGGAGCGGCTGCATTTATAGTTTATGATTATGTCTAAAATGAACAAGAATTCTTAAAAGTGTTTGTAATGAGCTATTACGTTATTTGTGAAGCAGAATAGAGTATTTTATGTATATATATATAAATATAGAAAGACCGTGTAAGGCAATGCCCGAGGAGCTATAAGCTAAGCTACCTTACAGTGGAGATCCCTTCATACATGATGTACTGGTACAATAGATAAAACGGACCCTAGTTTCGAAAGAACTGGGGTAAATCGGCGGGGAGGAGTCATAGATCCAGGATGGAGATGGAGTCTCGGGCGGCAGATTTGCACGGTCTAGGGAACGATACGAAGTACGATGCGACTCAGATTGACGAGGGGACGCTAATAACAAAAAAAAAGATCATTGCTGTTTTTCTGCTTCCTTGATGTCTTGTATGTGTCACGGTTCGCTTATCGGAATGAAAAGCAATGTGTGGTGACTGGGGGTGTAAAAGTCCTACGGAGTGTGTCGACGACGTGAGATGGGTTGTCACAGAAGTCTAATGCGTGTTCGAGGGAGGGGAGACGCGCCGCCGAAAGAGTCATCAAAGGATGTCTATGAATAATGATACTTAGGCATCCAACCTTCAGCCGTACCATATATGCGAATCGGATGTCCTTTCAGCCGGATTACTACCTCTATAGATATGTATCTCTCTCTTTTTTTTTGTACTGTTGGAGGAGGGTAGAGTCAATATTATTAGGACAAATTGTTGTCTCAGCCCTGTGTGATGAGGAGGGAAAGCAATCCGCTGAAGAAGTCGGGACATGGCACGTCCTCCTGCGTCTTGCATATGGGGCCAGAGGGTCAGCTATCCGCATTGTTCACTTCTGTGCTTACACGTGAGACGACGACAGAGAGAAGCTTTAACCATCTGACCCTCTTTCTCTTGGCGAAGAGGGACGTCCATGTTGATGAGCTGTAAGACCCTCTCTTTGGCCCATTCTTTTACACTTTGCAGAGCTTTTATTGGTATTACAATAGGGAATGTCTTCCTGAGAAGGCAATTCTCTCCCCAATGAGGTAGCACCGGGCAATGCAGCCGACAAGCCACGCAGGGATCCGTTTGCTGCTCCTCCTGGGAAGGGCGGCGGAGCTGCAAGCCGGCCGGTGCACGTTATAGCGCAGGAGGAAAGATGAGTGCATGGACCTCCTGTACTAGTTCCCTGCAATTTTCTGTCAGTTTTTTTCTTCTTCTTGCGATTTCTGGGCGTGTGGTCTCTCTTGATTCGATGAAGCAATTGGGGCTGGTCGCTGATTGGGTTGGACGATAACGAGTGTGTGATGGATGAGATGGGATGAGATGGGATGGGATGGGGATGAGGGTGACCGGCGGTGAGTCATGTTTGGAGAGATGGGTGTGAAGAAGGGTACGAGGAGAAGGCTTGCTTGGTAAGAGGAATTGAACGGGTGAGCCAGATAGGGAAGGTAAGATAGCTGGTGATGTGGCGTCAAGAGGGTGTTTTGAACACTATGATGATTCTTGTGGAGTAGAGACATGATAGATTCATCAACGTATTCTGTTGTAAATGCAATTATCTACTACCGAGGTAGTGACCCCATGGGAGATCAAGGGAGCTCTCAGATGTTGAGATATGGCAATATGGGGGGCCAGAGACACAAAGGAGAAAGAGAGAGAGAGAGAGAGACATCAATATTGCAGGGGGCATGCCCAATAGAGTTGTTCAAGGCGGTATCGTTCAAGACATTCCCATTGGGGTGACTCAGGAACGTGAATGTGTGACTCTTCGGTCGTGAGTTTGAGGGTTCCATTTGCACTACCAACCACGTTAGTTGGCAGATTTATGCAGGCGATTGCATACTGGCTCGGATTGCAACGCGGATCGACGAATGCTACCTTTTGGCTCATGAACCTGCTGCCGTGCCAGTCATTTATTTCTGCTCAGCTTGTCCAAAAAAGTATCTTCTTGCCTATTCCCTTCCAAGGGCGGCCCGACGTGATGGGTTTATCCGAGTAAAGGGCTGTATCCTTCATCACATTGCAAGGATTCATTTAAAGAGTTGACCCATCATGTGGTCAAGTTTGGATCGATATGAATGGTGGATTGCAATACCTGGGTCCACTGGGAGGGAAGAGAGAAAATTGTCCTTTTCATGTTTGGAAGGGCTCTGAAATGGTGGTGTGTTGGATCAAGTGCTTGGGACACACTAATGCTGTTTTAGTCGAGGCCCGGGTCCAGTTTGAATAACACCAAGGCTCGTACTTTTTCACGGTCGTATTTTTTTTGGCCCTTCTTTCTTCAAGGTTATCGATGTTACGGCAGAGACGAGGAGGAGGAATGTGAGAAGGAAAATTCTGTTTTTTTTTTTTTTCCATCTGGTCTGTGTGTGGTTGAAGAGTTTTTCTCTCTCTCTCTCTATCTCGCTTCACTTTCTTTCTTCGATAGGGAGTACTACCTTGTGTGTAATCACTAACATGTCTTTGAAGGCTGTAGTACGAGACATTGAGGTAGGCAAGGCAAGGTAGTATGATGATGCTGATTGTCAATGGATCTCCATGTGTGACGACATGTTGACAGTTGGTATGACATGGGGGGAGGATGAGGTCTAAAACTCCTGCACGGAACGAATTCCCCTTTGTCTCACAGTTTCGAGAATATGTCACACAAGAAGTAACAAGTACCTGATGGGAATGTGTCAAGAAAAAGAGAGAGACAAAAACAAAGAAGAAGGCATTCTCATAAAACAGCATAGATAGATAGTACATACCTCGCAGCAGAAAGCGGGTACGCGAGTGAGATGGCCGATCCAGAATCAGAATCATCTCGACCAGAGCCCGGTCCCAACGCCGTCGTCATTCTCCACTCCCATCGCGCGTAAAAAACCCTCCTCCTCCTCCTCCTCTCCCCCTTGTCAAAAAAAAAAAAACAAGCTGGTGCTGGCTGGGAAAAAGCCCATGCCCATCAATGCATCATCATTGGGGACTCATCCATGGACGTTGATTCACCGGGTCCTTTCCACACCCGCTCTAGCTCTCCTAGATCCATGTACCTGTACCAATGCTCTCGGGCGCTTGCAGTATTCGATGATACATACGCCCACTGTAGCACCGTACTAGCAGAGACCTTAGCAGGCCGTCCACTCATTGAAATCCTTCTTATTACACCCACTTCTGCCGCTGTCTATTTTTTTCACTCTCTTCCTTCTTCCTCCTTCTCTCCAATTATCTTGGTTTTTTCTTTTCTTTTTTTTTCTCTCCTCTAATTCCTCTTCTTCCTCGTGACTCTTCTCATGTGTGTCTCATAGGGGTGTTTGGAAAAGAAAAGAAGCAAAGAGAGGGACTCGGAGAGAGGAACGAATGCTCACGCGCCTGGAACGTACTGAGATTATCAATACAAAAACTCCACTGTCGTGTTTTTCTTCTTCCTTACACCGAATTTTGCCCCGCCATCGTTCTCCCCCCTGGTCCGGCTGCTGCAAAGTACAGGTACACGTATAATTACCTGCTAGTGCTGTCTCCGCCGCCACCAACCTGGCTGCTGCCATCCACCTGTGGGATCGCCATACCGTTTTATTCTTCCACTTGATCCATCCATTCTTTTGTTTAAACTTCCTTGTCTCCCCCCCTTTTTCTCTCTACTTATTCCCTTCCCCAAAAAAAAACTTCTTCCGGTTTACTAGAAGAAGCACTCGCTTATCATCGTCTGTGCCCGGGCAATCTCGTGCCCCTACGAGATACTGCCATGGGCTTCGCTCAGTGTTCTCCGCCCCTATGGCGGATAGATGACCTCACACAATGTTTCCAGCAAGAGTTCGTGTTACCTTGCCCTTTGCGCCCCGAGCTCAAGCTCTCGCCCCAATGGTTGTTGGCTAACCGGGTCAAACCTATAGTTATCTAGCAGTTCTTCTCCCTCTAATAGTAATTTCTCTATCGTTTCTACGTCTCGCTTGGTCCAACATTGGTCGCATCGTTAGTTCTCAAAAGAGCAAGGGCTATACCTCTATCTCTGCCGACGAGCACGCACCCGACCATACAGCTCTCCCCCCAGATCAGGAGCCCGACAGCGATGACGACCTCGAGATCAACGGTGGCCGATTGGCTCTGGCGAGAACCACTACAAAGGGCTCCATAGTTCAGGCCGACACTCCTACTGGTCAGCATCTGGCCGAAATCGTCGAAGAATTGGCTGTGGCCGGCCTTGTTGCCGTCAATGTCGTCGCTCTTGTTACCAATGCGTTCGGCCGCAATGGACATCTTGTCGCCATTGCCGGTATTGTTACCTGGGGATACACTCTGATTCTCACCACGCTGCGAGTCTTCCTTAGTTCCTCCAAATGGCGCATTCCCTATCTATGGAACCATACCGCTACAATCTACGGCGCCAATTGGCTCTTCATCCTCGTCATTTTCCGCTCCGCTCTCATCCACCCTCAGTCCAAGCTCTCACAGACTCTCATCATTGTCGATTTCTCCCTCACCACACTACTCTTCGTCATGACTGTCACCACTAGAAAGGGCAATAAGACCGTAGTCATGGAGTGGGAGAATGGCATCGAGCCTTCGCGCGAGCCCTTGGCCAGTCTGTTCTCCATTGCCACTTTCGGATGGGTTGATTCCATTGTCTGGAAGGGTTGGAAAAAGCCCCTTGACATGGACGATGTCTGGAACCTTCTCCCCAAGGACAAGGCTGCTGTTGTCATTGCCGACTACCGACAGTTCAAGAAGACAACTTCGCTGGCCATCCACTTGCTCAAGTATTTCAAAAGTCTGTTGCTCGTACAGGCCATTGGTGCTGTGGCGGCTGGCCTCTTCACCTTTGGACCCACTCTTCTTCTCAGGGCTATTCTTCAGTATGTTGAGCACCCTGATGACGCGCCCGTTAATGTGCTCTGGCTCTTAGTCATTGGTCTCCCCGTTGTTGACACTATTCGCTCCTACAACGACAATGCAGCGCTCTGGATCGGTCGCAGGATTTGCATTCGTGTACGTGCTATTATTGTCGGTGATATCTACGCCAAGGCCCTACGTCGAAAGGCTGCCTCGGGCAAGGACAAGGTTCTGGGTGGAGAACAAGCCAAAGACGATAAAGATGAAGAGGCTGCCAAGGATGGCCTGGGAGGCAAGATGAAGCGTGCATTGGGCTTGAAGAAGAAGAAGAAGGCCGCCAGCACCAACGATACCGAGTCGGCTACCTCCTCCAAAGATGTGGATGAAAAACAGGGTGACGACGAACAGGCAAACCTCGGAACCATTATCAACTTGATGTCAGTCGATAGTTTCAAGGTTGCAGATATCACCTCGTATCTTCACTTTCTTGTCGCTTCTGCGCCTACTCAGTTGGTCATTGCCGTCGCCTTGCTGTGGAATGTCATGGGATTGAGTGCTATCCCCGGTATTATTGTCATGCTTATCCTTTTGCCCGTCAACTATCTCCTTGCCAAGGGATTCACAATTACATCCAAGAGAATCATGGCTGCCACTGACAAGCGTATCAACGTGACGAATGAGGTTCTCCAGAATATTCGCATCATCAAGTACTTTGCCTGGGAGAAACGCTTCGGCACGATTGTCGATGAGAAGCGCAAGGCCGAACTCTTAGCCCTGCGTTCCCGATTCATGGTCTGGGCTGTTGCTGTTGCCGTTTGGAACTCGGTCCCTGTTCTCATCACTTTCTTCTCTTTCCTCGTATATACTCTTGTTGAGAAGAAGCCCCTTTACCCATCCATTGCATTCACTGCTGTTTCGCTCTTCATGCTACTTCGAGTCCCTCTCGATATGCTGGGTGATATGTTTGCGCATGTCCAAGAAGCCAAGGTGTCAGTTGATCGTATTGAGGAGTTCCTCATGGAGGAGGAGACTGAAAAGTATGAGCAGCTTGGCTTGGACAATGTGGATGAGAAGGGTGTCAGGCGCATTGGATTCGAGAAGGCAACTCTCATCTGGGGAGGCAAGGATACCGTTGGAGAAGACGGTTCCCGAGCTTTCCAGCTCCTCGATCTCAATATTGACTTTCAGATTGGCAAACTCAACATCATCGCTGGACCCACTGGCTCTGGCAAAACATCCATGCTGATGGGCTTGTTGGGCGAAATGAGCATGGTTGAAGGTAAAATCTACTGCCCTGGTGGCCGAAGCCGAGAGGATGTGCGACCGGATCCTGAGACTGGATTGGCCAACACCATTGCATACGTCGCTCAAGCTGCTTGGCTGGTCAATGCCAACATCAAGGACAACATTCTTTTCGCCGCCCCTTACGATGAACAGCGCTACAAGGATGTCATTGTTGCCTGCGCACTAGAGCGTGACCTCGAAATTCTTGATCATGGCGACGAGACTTTGGTCGGAGAAAAAGGTATCACCCTCTCCGGTGGCCAGAAACAGCGAATTTCGTTAGCTCGTGCTCTGTATTCCAACTCTGCCCATTTGCTCATGGACGACTGTTTGAGTGCTGTCGACTCTCATACCGCGCAATGGATCTTTGCCAATTGTATCAAGGGCCCGTTGATGAAGAACCGTACCTGCATTCTCGTCACCCACAATGTGCAGCTTTGTGTGCCGTCTTCGGACTTTGTTGTGTTTTTGGAAAATGGACGAGTTACTGCCCAGGGACCCTCTCAACAAGTTATCGCCACCGGAAAACTTGGAGAAGACATCCAACGTTCCCGCCCTGCGTCTACAAATCCTTCCCGCATGCCTTCTCGTGTCCCATCAAGCGTCGGTGACGCGGAGACTATGGTTAACAGCAGCCAGGATCCTGCAGAGGAAAGCAGCCCCAAGAAGGCCAAGAGCAAGCCTCAGGCAGACCCCATGGGAGAGACCAAGGCAACGGGTTCCGTCAAGTGGTCCGTGTTGGCACTCTATCTTCGGTCCATGGGACCGTGGTGGTTCTGGGTTATGACCCTTCTGGTTTTCCTTATCCAGCAGCTGTCCACGGTGGCCACCAACTTTTGGATCAGGGAGTGGTCGAACAAGTACACCTTCGAGAAGTCTGGCGACGTTTCATTCAGCACATTGTCATCATCTTACGGAATGCAAGCTTTCCCCAAGGGAACCTGGGCCAGCATCGCCAATCTTGGTAATGCTGCAGCTGTAAACGCCAACGTACCAGTTGCGGATGGCCAAATGGTCATGTTGTCAGCAAACCAAGATGTTAATGTCCCGTACTATCTATTTGGTCTCGCTGGCATTGGTGTAATCGGTGCTCTTGCAGCTCTGCTCAGGGACTTGTGGGTCTTCTTTGGCTCCCTAACTGCCTCTAGGCGCATTCATGATCGTCTCATTCAGTCCGTTACGCGAGCCAAGTTCAAGTTCTTTGACGTAACTCCTCTTGGTCAACTGATGAATCGATTCAGCAAGGATTTAGAGGCAGTCGATCAGGATCTTGCTCCCACAGCTATTGGTGTCATGACTTGTGCTCTCTCTTTGCTCGTGACTGTCATTACCATTGCCGCTATCACTCCCGGTTTCCTTGTCGCCGCTATCTTGATCGGTTTCCTCTTCTACGGTGTCGCCGCATTTTACCTCCGCGCATCTCGAGATCTTAAACGCTTGGAATCCATTCAACGCAGCCCGCTCTTCCAGCAGTTTGGTGAAACATTGACTGGTATGACGACGATCCGAGCCTATGGCGACGAACGCCGCTTCATCCGGGACAACTTGCAGAAGATCAATACCCAGAGTCGACCATTTATCTACCTGTGGGCGTGTAACAGATGGCTTGCATTCCGAGCCGATTTGCTCGGCAATACTGTGTCATTCTTTGCTGGTGTATTCATCATCATCAATCTTCACAGACTTGATGCCGGTGCGGCTGGTGTTTCTCTTACATATGCCATGAACTTTACGGAGAATGTCCTTTGGCTCATTCGACAATATGGAATGAACGAACAGAACATGAACTCCATGGAACGTGTCAAGGAGTACCTCGATGTTGAGCAAGAAGCCGAACTCATTGTTGAAGACAACCGGCCTCCCAAGAGCTGGCCCGACAAGGGCGGTGTCGAATTTGTCAAATACTCCACCCGTTACCGTGCCGAGCTGGACCCAGTTCTTAGGGGCATCTCGCTCAAAATCAACCCCAAGGAAAAGGTTGGCATCGTCGGTCGAACCGGTGCTGGCAAGAGCTCGTTGACTCTGGCCATCTTCCGTGCATTGGAAGCGGATTCGGGAATGATTGTCATTGATGGTATTGATATCAGCAAGATTGGTCTTCAAGATTTGCGAGAAAACATTACAATTGTACCTCAAGACCCTACGCTCTTCATGGGCACCATCAGAACCAACTTGGACCCCTTTGAGCAGTACACGGACGAACAAGTGTTTGAAGCGCTCAAGCGCGTTCAGCTCATTTCACACGACGAGTTGACAGGCACATCCCAGGCACCGACTATTCAAATTACCGCTGATTCTGATTCTTCCGGCAGCTCATCCAGCTCTCGGCCAGGATCTATCAAGACGAACAAGAACATTTTCTTGGACCTCTCATCAGCAGTCACGGAATCAGGCTCCAACTTGTCTCAGGGTCAGCGACAGCTGCTCTGCTTGGCGAGAGCGATGTTGAAGAAGCCCACTGTCCTGGTCATGGACGAGGCCACCGCATCCATCGATTACAACACAGACTCAAAGATTCAGGAGACTATTCGAGAGCTTACGGGTACAGTCATCACCATTGCCCACAGGCTACAGACGATTGTCGACTACGACAAGGTGCTGGTTCTGGATAAGGGTGAAGTGGTAGAATACGCCCATCCCTGGGAGCTCATCAACAAAACAGATGGCTCTTTCAGGAGCATGTGCGAAACGAGTGGTGATATGGAAATCCTACTGAAGGCTGCGAAGAAGAAGTGGGATGAGGGAAAGCTGGTTGACGTTGAGCCATGATGAAGAAGAAGAAGTGGCTTTTTTTTTAATTTTTTTTGGTTTCCTTCTTTCTTGGTTCATAGTAATGTACATGATGCATTTTTATCTCTTGTTTTCTTGGTATGGGAAAGGCAGCAGCATAGCAGATCTGCTTAACAGGATAAAAGGAAAGGGTCATGGGAACAGGAGGAGAGGAATGGAACTCTTCTGTGGGATGGCATGATGATGATGGGTGGGTGGTATAAGTAATGTTATTTTTTCTAGTGATACAATAAATATAGATGTATTGTTGGAGTTTTTTTTTTTTTTTTAGTTTTTTTATGCACGTATATTCTATTTGTGAAGTCATATTACATGTATTTGTCTGCTCCGTATCTATGTCATGTCTTATTCGTGAGGAGTTGGATCGGAATTGGCTTGATGTCGCGAGGTTGGATGGGCGGAATATACACCGTGGTGGGTCTGCCGAATGGGGAAAGATACAGCGAGGGGCGTGGAGGCGGTGTCGAGACATGCAATCTACTTGTATGCTTAAATGAAGACGTGATGGGTGGCGACGTAATCTGGGCGGCCTCAGCCGCAGCCACAGTGACATTTGAAGATATCGCTGAGGAATAAACAATATGGCATGATGCCTGAGAATCAACTGTGTGTGGTTTTCTTATTCGACAGCATTGGAAGTGTCTTGTTAATTTGAGAGTCTTGGAAGCATCTTGTTTATTCAAGTACCCAGCAATAGTAGCGAGTAGTACGGAGTACGGAGTACCTGGATTCATGTTATCGTGTCTGATGCATAATCATTGGCCACGCTTGGTTTACTATCAATCTTTAGCTGGTGTGGGGAAGGGTCGTGTAGGTACTTTGGTACATGTTGGTCTGCTAGCTTATGCCGCCTTATTGCGACGGCTTCCTCCAACAAAACCCCAGCTTTGGCCATTGTTGCCTATCCGCCCCCAGGTCGGACTATATTGGCTGAAGGCTAAATACCAGCAGGCAGCTTTCTCTTCTATCTATCATTCCTCAATCACATCCTCTCTTCTTTCAGAGAGAAACAGAAAGGATAAGCGTCTTTTCTTATACCATTCGACCAGGCTGCTATTACAACTCCCACCATATTAGCCAAGGCATAGATACGGCCCATCATCAACCATCGCCATGGGAAAACCATCAGATAAACTCCCCGTCCCATCTCCCCACTCTTCTGGGCCGACAACTCCTCTATCTCAGCCCTCCAACGCTATCAACCTCAATACAGCTCCCCCCATCTTCCCGCCTCCATCCCAGCGCTACTTTGACGAGGATCCCACCGAAATCTCACAGGATGACCTCCCACCCCTCTACGATGACATCGACCGCGCGGAAAACAACAGCACACACTTCCACTCCGCTGTAGACCCCCTCGCCCCCTCGGGCATTCGCGGCCTGGGCCTCTCCATCGAGCCTTTTGCCCACGATGCCCGCTCCGACGTCGTCTACTACATCAACGAGGACCTGGAAACAGACCCTGTGTTTCTGGAGAACACGCTCAAGACGCTGTCCAGGATGCCGCCCAGGCCGTTCGCCGTGATTCGCGGTACGCACACAGAGACGAGGAGGAATAATGATGATGACAGGGAAGAGAACAGGCAGGTTGTGGATTTCGATATCGAAGTCGAGATGACGCACTTGCTGTTTACGGATATACACAATCCGCAACACGGCGCGTGGAGGGAGCTCAAGACGGTGGGCAACTTTGAGAAGGTGAAGCGGGGCACCGTGTTCGCGACGAGGGCGCCCGGGTTTGGCGGCAGCGGAGGCGGCGTGGCGGAGAGCGGCGAGCCGACGTTGAAGGAGTGGTGCCACCGATTCTGCGCCAGCAGCGCGGGGCTAAAGAACCTGTCGTTTGAGAGAAGGGTTGTGGGGTATGACTGGGATCTTCTGGAGAGGAGGCTGGAGAGCCTTGTAAGGGCGACCAACTATCGCGGAAGGCTGGAGATTTCGTTTCCGATACGGAACAGTCGTGTGGAGATTTACAATTCGTGCAGGACGAATCGGTGGAGGTTGACCAAGTGGATCTACATCATGTCGATTGTCACGCTCATGTTCCTGTTTACGTGGCCGTGGCTGTTCTTCCGCACCAAGAGGTGGCAGACCGTGTACGCGGAGTGGGAGGTCTCCCGCGAAGAGGACGACGGGACGGGCAGAGTGACGAGGCGATACGCCAGCATGTCTGAGGAGGCATGGTACAACCTGTGGGCCAGGGCCGTCCAAAAGGCCGTCCTGGAGAGGAGGCAAGGAGCGCTGGATCAAGGGGATCTGGAGAGGTCGAGGGCGTACGAGGCTGCGGCGGAGGGGTTCGCGGGAGCGGTGCAAGCGGGGGTGGAGGCGATGGGAGTGGTGAATAGGTCGTTTGGGTGGGGAGGGGATAATGAGGGGTGGAGAAATAGGGGGGTGTTTTCTGGGTTCAGGCAGGGGAGGAGGACGTGGTCTTGGGGGAGAAGGAGATAAAGATGTTGGATATTAGATGTTGGATGTTGCTCGTTTGTGTTTTGTTTGATGGGTTGCTGGATGGAATTTGGATTCTCTACTCTGATGTTGAGGGTCAGCTGTGCTTTACTTTGCTTTGCTATAAGGTCAGCTGTTTGTGGTGAGCGAGCCTGAGATATAGGAAATTGGACGAGCGAGGAGGAGTTTTTTACTTCAGGTCCTATCTCATATGAAATTCGTTATTGGGCATGTGTGCAATGGAGTGTGATGGTGACTTGGCCATGCGTGTGTATCCTGGTTCATCATGGCTCTCCTCTTCTCCTGAAATAGAGAACTTGGGTGTATGGATAAGCTCTGCAATATGAGAGTTTAGTTGCAGGTGCCTCCCAAGGTAAATGTAGTTGAACAGAAGCACGTGACGTACTCTCCCCTGCCAGGCGTATTAGGACAAATTAGTTTGTAGTCCTTTTACTATCTATAGTAGATTTTGGCGGGTCTATAAGACGAGATGATACGTGTCTGGGCCTAGTATCGTGACAGTCGTTGATCAGCCTGGATTGGTCAAATGGGCCAGTATTCTAGTAAGGATATCAAAAGTCCAGTTCCAGATGAGGGAGTCGTTTCAGTTAATATACAGTACTGTACCCATATCTTTCTATATCACCAATGACCAAGTAGTTGCCGCATTGAACTTCCAAGGTGAGGTTTGAGTTCTCAAAGCAATTTACGCGATATCCTTTTCTAAAGAAAGAGCGATAAGGGAAAAACGTATTCAACGCGTTATATTCCTGACTCAATACAGTTGACTCGCTTTTCGCGCACCCTCTTTTTTCCCTTTTCTTCTTCTTCTTCTTCTTCTTCTGCTCTATGCTCATAGGCCTATCGCATATCCCGACTTTCCACAAGAATCCAGTTCGACTTCCAAGCGGATATCGTAATGAGATGGCGGTTCAGTTAATGAGACGGAAACACTTCCACATACCATGACAGCAGAAGCTACCCGGGAGTCACTACAAATTTCTCCTCTTGCGTGTAATTCCTGCCTCTCTCTCTCTTTGTCTTTTCCTTTCTAGTCTCCCATGATTAAAATTAAATCCGTATTCTCCATCTTTATTTTTTCTTTCCCAGTATCAACTAGTTAGTAACCAAGTCTGTATCTACTTGGTTGCTGTGATAGTCTCCAAGGCGATGTTCTTCTAGAGTATCTATCTAGTGTTAGCGTACAAGGTAGAGCCTGAAATCAGAACTATTTCAAAGCATCGCCACGAACCATATCATGCCATCCATCCATGCCCCCCCTCCCCCTTAAAGCATATTCGTGCACCTCATCTCTAGATATAATAAAATAAATTTCAAAAATACACCACATCTCCATGTACTTCCTGCACGACTCCCGCGTAATCATCGATTCAGGAGCATAGATCATACTCCTCAACCCCAAGTGAGACACTATAGGGTGGGGTTTCTTGCCCCTCCATATCCCACTCTTTAGATCCCCTCGCCTCTCACCTCTCACCTCTCACCTCTCCTCTCCCTAAACCTCCCCCCCACCATTAGTCACAGTTTACTCTAGCATTTCAGCATCAACATCAACGCCAACAACCTCAATCTCCTACTCTCAACCTCTTCGCAGATAGATCTTTTAAAAACCGCATCACCACCTTCATAAACACTTTCTCAAAAGCTCTCCTTCCCTACACACAGTAATTATAATACAGAGACGGCATCATCCGCCAGAAATCCACTCAGCGCCTCAAGAAAATCAACACAGACTACCAAGTCTCCCTTTCAATGGAAATCTCCAACCCTCGGCGAATCCTCGCCATCAGCCTCGAGTCCTCATCCCATCACCTGGCCCGCCTCCTCACAGGTCTGTCTGTCTGTGTCTCAACACTACACCAACAATCCTCTTCACCCTGCAGAACACATACCTTATTCCTCCCCTTTTTTTTGGTTGCTCATCGCTTTGACCCTCCTTGATAAACACTACTGCGACTGCGCATACCACACACACTTGACATGCGCATGCAGCCGTCTCACGCATCCCTTACTTGCATCTCCTGCATACATACATGTTTCACTCTGCTACATCACATAGACGATCACTCGGCATATTTGCTTCAAACTGACTACGACATCTGCATTAGATCTCACCGGTTCATCCCCAGAAACAGCTTCAACAACACTTGCTGGAACAACTCATGACCTCTCCCTCAAGACGGCATACTACACTGCTACTGTGCCTGTCTGGCTTGACCTCATCGCCTCACCGTCTGAATGGTCCGAATCCTTCCTATCAGAAGAAGCACGTGAAGTACTTGCCGTTCTAGGCGGCATAGTCCTTGTATTTGCAATCCCAAATGCCAAACCAGACACACTAACCGCTCCAAATGACGTACCCAGTCTCATCCATCACGTAGGCCAAGTCGTTCAGAAAGGTCTCGGCGGTTGGGAATGGGACGGCGTTCGACTAGCTGTGGGCATAGGCGAGGGAGACGCCGACGAGTGGGATGAACTATGTGCTGCGGCCGGGCTAGAGTTTGTGCAGCTTGGTGGATCGCATCAAGAGCGGAATGAGTTTGGAGGTACGTTTTATAGGAAACCCATTTTTATTCTCAGGTCCCCCCCCCACTAGGGGGCTGTGGTTTTGACGCCGCTAACGGACGATATGTCACCACGAAACAGAAAAGATGGGCATTCCTCGTGTAAAGGAGGCGCTTGAGTCAAACGACTGGGACCAGCTCGACGACAACCTGCAGCAATCCGACTTTGGCGATTTTGAGGAAGCCTCCGGCAAGCAAGATGCAGAATTGGACCCCGAAAGTTTAGACTTTGGTGTCGACAAGACCGATTTTGAAGGTCTGCGTAAAGCCATCTGGGAGTCGGGCCAGGTCGAGGATGATGCCCACGACCCAGCCGATACCAAGACGGAACCCGGTGCCGTCTCAGAGGATGCTGAAGCTAGCAAACAAAGCAATAGTCTCGATGACGGCGAGCTGGACGACGAGGATGTAGCTAAAGTGGAGCAGATGATGCGCAAACTGCAGGCAGCAAGGGAAATGGGCGAAGGTATGGGTGAAGCTCAGAGGAAACGGCTGGCGGCCAGGGCAGTGGAGGAGGTCATGCGGGAGCTTTGACTTTGGTAAATGTATTCCAGTATGTATGTATGCATGCATACTCCGTACTCAGGTGCTATGACACGCAGCTCTGAGGCGTGTGCATTCGACACCGCTGCAGCAATGGATTTCCGGTGCTTCTGCTCCTTTGTATTTAGCTGCCGTACCCAGCTCAGCGTAACGACGGTTAGAAAAGCGCTGAAAATAAGCTTGTGGGGAAGGTTGGTGAGAAAGAAAGAAAAAAAAAAAAAGGGAGGGTCAGTGTCCCCAGGATGCATTTGACCAACGTCATGCCACGAGGGCATGATGTCGTTTTTTCATGGACTGTTTACCCCGAATGCCTCCACCACGCGCATCAACGGCGGGCGCATCAACAACATAAATAAATACTATGTACTCACATCCATCCACGTCGCGTTGAGGCATGCATTGAGCGCTTCGGGGTAGGTTCCGCTACTCCGTAGACAAGGTCGGCAGATCTCACCAATGCAAGGGACCATCGACCGTCGCCTGACAGAAAGTGAGACATACAGCCAGGTATGTACATGGATCAGCCCCAGCGGCGCGCTCTCATCCTTGCCTCCTTGCCTCCTTGCCACGCCTCGCTCAGCCGGAGCAAAGTGTGTCCTCGGTGCGTAATCGACCGACGGCATGAGAAAAACAGTGACTGAAGGGAAGAAGAAAGAAACTCTCCGTCGTGGGTCTATTCTCCTTTGGGTGAATGGCCATGTTTGGCCTTCCAGAAACATGTACCCATTTGTATGAAACGGTAGGAAGACAAGGCAAGGATAAAACCCCCGTCTTTCCGCGCACACGATCGCGATGTTGTCTCCATAAAGGTTAGGGAAAGTGGGAACACACCGAAGACATTGGGGGCAATATTTTTTTTTCTTCTTCCTCTTCTCGTGGAGTCAACATGGTTCGTGGCGATCGTGTCAGTCGAGACATGCTAGTTGTTGGACGTGGCGAGGCATTGTGGATGCTGAGTCTGAAAGAGAAAAAGAAAACAGAGACATGCCCTGACTAGTTGTCTCCACGTCCGAGTGCTAGCAAAAAACCCCTAGATGTGAACGAATGGCATTCTGCTCTGTATGTACATACATATGTAGGTCTGATGAGACCCAATGCTTGAGAGATCACACAATTGTGTACCGAATTGGATAAAATTTGCATATGTTTAGTAAAACAAAAACAAAAAAAAAGAGCTCAGAGACGCACCTTGAATAGACATAGGCGTGTTGGGACGTTGCTCCAGAGTATTTCTCGGCTAGTGACTCTGGGTCCGGACAAGTCCAGATGCGCGTCCAGGCCCGATAGCAACAGATGCAAGACTCGTTAAAGTGGCCAATATTCTCCTGTCAGCGTTGTAGAAACCGTTTTCTCCAGACGGCTTAATAGCAAACATGATATAGTTGAAGTAGATATATATATATATAAGTACTCCGTAATCCTCATCCTGATTACAGGACGGCACGGAACTTTGCCCATTGAGCCATTTTGGACGTTTGGTTCCATAGTATTCCAAGGCCCTTGACCACGATTATGGTCGTGGAGAGAAGCCAGGGGTCCGGCATCAGTCGGTCGCGACACGGCCCTTTCTGGGTCATTGACCAATCCAATGGTTCACTAGCAGGGGTGGCTAAACCGGAGCTTTTCCAGGCTAACCCCAACTACCGCTTGAGGCGTACGAGACTGTCCCGGATTCTGTCGGCTCTGGGTTTATCAAGTCTCTCTCTGTACGGAGCAAATTTGATTGTCCTGTTTCTGGTGAATAGAAGAGATATTGACTTGTCTAGAGATTTGATAACGGAAACCAGTTTTGCCGGACATCTAGGTCTCATAGGTGAATACGACAATGTCCATTGCACGTCCAGACTTCCAAGGGCGAGACACAGTGACCGAATACGGAAAAGGCAAAAAAAAAAAGAAGAAGAAGAAAAAAACAAAAAAAAAAACAAGTAAGACTAGCCGCCGGGGTGCCATTATTTGGTAGTACTCGCTCCTTGCCGGTCTTAGATGTCGGAGTACTCGACGTGCGACGGGGAAGCCCAACGAGGCTTTCTTTCGGTAGTAAGAAAACGGTTGGGATCACCATTCCGTCAAACTCCCTGTCCTGAGCCTCAACCACAGGACAGAGAGAGAAGGGAAAAAAAAAAAAAGGTGACAGGACGTAAGAAGCTGGCATCGGGAAACGGAGCATCAACCGCGTTGGACTGTGCATTTGGATTTGGCGAGCACTTGCATCTGCTCAGGGCTGCGATCGCTCGCTAGTCTGTTTGTGGTTTGAGACCAGCTCCGGGTATTTCGCACCATGTGGCCGTTAGGCGGACTTGCTCCCGAACGTTGGTTGGCTGTGGCTGACGCCGCCCAAGACTGTCAAGGACAGGGTCCTAGTCAGGGACTCAGGGGTAAAGACAGACAAGGTAACATGGGTCCTTCGAGGGTGGGGGGACTTTGGGACCTTGCCTCTCAGTTGTGAGCAGATGCAGCTCGTATCGCACTGTGCCTGGGTCGACCTCTTCAGCTCGTCGTTTTGCTCTTTGACAGAAACGTGACGATTGCTGCAAGCGGGACAATGTGGATATGAGGTTGACGAGGAACTACTGCGTAGCTGTAGCAATCGTATCAGCGTCGCTGCACAAAACCTTCCCGCCTGCAAACATGCTCTTGAAACGACAGCTTTGCCTGTGGGCTTTGTATGGTCCATTTTTAGGTTCGCTGCACCGAGAAAGCCTTGAAGGGGAAAGGCGGCCTGCTGGGATCAAGGGACTGGAGCCGATCCTACATCATACCACCACTGCTTCAAACAGCTCTGGAGGCTTGCTGAGGCTTTTCTCCAGCCTGTTTTCCGTAGTATGTACTTGTATGTATTATGAATATTTCCTTTTGGTGGATAAAGAGATGCATAAGCAAATAGCCGCTTGCAGTAAAGCAACAATACCTATTTCAGAAGAGCCGTAGCAGTGACGTATGTATGGCAATGCTCGTTGGGAGCGAATTGGCTTGGCCTGGCTTGGCTTGGAGGAGGAGGAGACGGCCAAAACGACGACGGGCCGGTCAATACGATCGTAGGCTGACATACAGTGTGGGAACGTCCCCGCCAAGGGGGGGCACACTGTCAGCTCCAAGACATGGCCCACTCCATGACCGCATAGGCGGGGGGCCCTACTGCAGGAACAGATAGTGCTAGCAAGTACGTGCCTCCTAGTCCAAGTTGGCCACACTTTTGGCACCCCAAGGCACCATCTCTTTTTCTCTCTCCTCTTCTCGCCCCTTGTTCTTGTCTCGCCTCCTCCATCTTGGTCTGTCTTTGTTTGTCTCTGTTCACGTGCCATTGAGGTTTTCCCAAGAACTTGGAATGCTAACGTATCATACATGTTACATGTAGCTGTAGATGTCGCGGGCACTTACTTTGGTGCATAAAATAGTGAAAACATTTCAAAGACAGACAGACAGACAGACAGACAGACAGACAGACAGACAGACAGAGATGGTTGGCATTACTTATTGTCAACGTGTCTAACATGCTGTTTTTGCGGTACAGGATATGATGTGCATATTACTCCGAACAGATATCTATGCATCCATTATCGAGAAGCCTGAACTGACAGCATCAGAAAGGGTCTGAAGTCGCATACAGACAGTGCCACCTCGACTGCTCGGCCAGGCAGAGACTTGACTAAACTACAAAAAGAGCTTGAACCCATCCGTGCGCCATGGAACGGGAGGTGCTGGTCTGAGATGGATAGTTCTGACTCAGTTTTCTCATGCTAATTACCTATGGTAGTATGTATATACTATCTTGCAAAATTGCTTGCTGCCTACAGACCACTTCAGGTCAAAAGTCATATACAGAGTCTCATAAATGGAATTTCTGTCTTGTCAATTATCGCTGTCTTGGGGTCAAAGACAAGGCAAGGCCATGCCAGGCGTGATGCCCCCGACTGGGTCTCTTTTGGTGTTCCGCGGAGAGACACGGGACCGCACGAGGCACGCCCACAACGCACACACCAACAACTTTCTCCGTCCACACAGCATGATAGCCTGGATGACCCCGGCACTTTTGTTGGCTTTGGTTTTTTTTTTATACTACTTTGTACAGTCGGTGTCCTGGATGTGGAGACCTCGGGCCAGGCGATGGAGGCTTAACGTGACGATCCAAGGGGCCAGACCGCCAGCATTAGAACTGAATAGGCACATCCCACATACTTTACTTGCACATACATATCCATCACCATGAGATATCCCCAAGGCTTTTTGCTAAGCGCGGGTAGGAAAAAAAAAAGTCCGTTCCTTACCACCTGTTGGGTGCCCTGTAGCTGGGCTTTCCATAAAGGAGAAGAAGACGAACAAGGAGAAAAAAAAAGTGGTTTGTCCAAATAGAAGAAACCATGCATATCCATAGTTTGAATGGAGGTTTGCTTCCCTGGCGCTCTTCTGAGCCACAACTTCTACAAAGGCGCACGCCACACGTGAAGGAAGTGCACCTAGCGTCGTGATCATCAATGACGCTTTCAATGTCTTGGTTAAGGCATGTATGTAGCAGTATACATATGTATGCATGTATGTACATATTCTTTGCCTTAGGTCGGTTCGGACGTGGCTGGCCCAAGACAAGGACGACGCGCCTCTGGATGAAGGGCTTTGCAAAAGGAGAGCCTGAAGGGGAGCGGAAACATGGAGAGCGGAACAGCAGCATGGAATGGAATATCTCCCTGATCGGCTGGAGCCACAGCTGAGCAACGTGTGAGCGAATATGGGACGCACTTTGTGTTATGGCAAAGACATGGTGGCCTATTGGAGGAATTCCCAGTCTTTCCGCCTCGGCAAAGGACAGTGAACCCACGCTATTTCTCGCGCATCCACACTGTATCACCATGTACGGAGTATGTATGTACTGCTCGTGGCGCCCCCAGCGTGCGTCGTGCAGGACGGTGGTACCTTGCCTTGCCTTCGTTGCTGTCTCGACTGGACTGAACTCGACTGCTTGGTGGGCTGAAGGCCAAACTTGGGATTCAGCTAAACGCGACTCTATTGTTTTTTTGTTCTGCACCCGTGGCTAGGTATGTTTCGGTCCTCTCTTCAACCCCCTTTTTTTCTGTTCTATTGCGCGTAACGGTATTGCATGCATGTGTTTAGACATTGATGAACCCGAGACAGAGAAATAGTAGAGTAGTAGTGGTCGTAGTACCCAGTGGTCTTAGCAGTAGTAGTAGTAGCAGTAGCAGTAGTAGTAGTGGTATGCAGTTCGCGGAATCCGCAGCGCGGTCAAACAATGCACAGTTGAAACACTGCGAATTCATGCTAAAAGCGAGCTTGTTGGCCTAAACGGTTTTCTTGGACAGGGTTTGAGAGACCAGACGATCGCCCATGTCCTAGACTGGCCCAACCAACCCTATGCTCATGAGAACGAGGAATAGGGGAGCAGAATACCTTAGTGCCTACAAGTACTTGTAGACGTGGAGCGTGTACGGAGTACCCCGTATTGTCCAGGGAGCTGGGTGTGCTCTGTAGGTATGTACGACTGTGACTGTGACTGTGACTGTGAGGAAGAACACTGGTGAACGCTAGTAGTGTGTGAGGAGTAAACAGAAGCGACAGAAGCGAGGGCTCTCGAAGGGCTCATTCATTCTTCGACTGCTCCTCCGTATGTACTCCGTACACGCTCAGCGAACGTGGCGGGAGCCGTCCTCGACCAATCGTTTTGACTTGACGCATAAGACGAAACAAGACGGCCACAGGGATAGGGATGGATGGAAAATCGCTAGGCTCTCTCACAACACGATGCAGGAACAACAACAACAACAACAACGACAACCATAACAACAAGTCTAAACAACAACAAATAACATCATAGTTTCTGTAAACGGTTCAAGCTTCAGAAGCCACCCCGTAGTGCTGGCGTAGATTCTGCTTTGAGAGAACCGAACCGACCTATCGATGGAGGGCTTGGGAAAGGGCCTGGCGCTGGCGCTGGTGCTGGTGCCGGCGTCTGTGGGTTTGGAGGGAACAGTCGTGCAGCAAGCCAGTGGACACTTGACAGGGTCTTGGATGGCAAAGGACACACAAGAGACACGCAAAAGACACGAGAGAAGGGAACGAAACAGTAAGATACTTGTGTGGTACCTGACTTTGGGCTCTCACTCGGCGTGGGACATCTTGTCTCCCGCCTGTACTTGACTTGTCCAAGCCAACCAAGACCCCGGGTGGGCTAAGAAGCTTTGGTCAGTGTCCCATCGGCGTTGTGACCACACAGCGGCTGCAGGGCCTGCCAGGGCCTACCGGGGTCTTTTTTTTTCACCTGCCAGGGGGGGGCATACATGGCCAGTGCAGCATAGGCGCATGTGTTGGCGTGGGCGGGCTGCCGGGCTTGGGCCCTTTGGGGTGTGGGCTTTCGACTTTGTATGTACATAGTTGATTCGTCCCATTCTCATCCAGGGACCCAGCAAACAGCGTCTCAGTGTTTGTGAGTCTGTCCAGCCAGAGAGCCCTTCCTCCCTTCTCCCAGGCGCTAGGCTATCCACTGGCGGTAGCTTTCTGGCCACTGGTATCACTGCCCAGGCGTCTCCCCCTCAAGCACCACCCCCAGGGACACACCAATGCAGGCACACACACACACACGCATTCACGCACTCACACGCAAACAAGGATCACACCCCCCTCCCCCCATCCCTCCTCTCTCTCTTGGTGTCTGGAGTCGCTCGCCTTTTTTTTCCCTTTACCTCCTTTATGCCCCCCCATCCCCCCGTCCAAGTCTTTCTCTCCTCCGAACTTCCCCATCGTCATCCTCGTTGCCATTGTCTGTCTCTCCCTCCTCCTTTTCCCTCCTTATCCTGTGCTTTTTCTTTTCTTTCTTTCCTTTCTTCACGTCGCTCTCTTAATCTTCGGCCATTTCGGCTCCCGTCACTCTTTCCGGGAACCATTACATTCTTTTCGGCTCGAATATCATCATCCACGGCGCAACGGTTGTCCTCTTCATCCAACCAACGACGGACTCCGCCTTTTTCTATTCCCAACATCGGCCATTCCCTCTTTTTAATCCACCCGGCCAGGGCTTGGACGACACTCATTTCAGATTCAAACTCCATCTTTCGCTACCTTCCCTGCCCTTGTTTAGCATTATCCAAGGCATCTTATTCCTTGACACAACTTGATACTACTACCCACTGCTGTACTTGTCTATACTGCTGTTTGCCAGTCGCTTATACATACGTACACACTCATACACACAGACACACATACACGCACATACACGCTTGACCTCGAATCCTGACTCGCAGCCGATTGAGACATTCGACGCCAACCACCTTGACCGCCATCTACGTCTTGTTGCGAGTTGCCATCTAAGGCGTCCAGTCACCGTAAACCTTGATTGACAGACACATTACTCTACGACATCATCTACGGATCTGACGCATACTCACAATGGCTACCGAGATCGAGCAGCCTCTTACATTGACTACGGGGGGAGTCGCATCATCAGAGAGCCCCGATCTTTCTGCGGCTTCCATGCCCATCACAACTCCCGCTTCGGCGTCGTCAACATCATCCTCGTCAAACTCAGCCAACAATGTCACACCCACCAAGTCTGGTCAATCCGGCCTCAATGGCAATGGGCAGTCAAGTGCTTCGCGACGCCCGCCTCGGAAGAGCACTCTCACTCAGCAGCAGAAGAACCAGAAGAGGCAGAGGGCTACACAGGATCAGTTGACAACGCTGGAGATGGAATTCAACAACAACCCGACTCCGACCGCGCAGGTCCGAGAGAGAATAGCCGAGGAGATCAACATGACCGAAAGGTCTGTTCAGATCTGGTTTCAAAACAGGTATGTAGTACTCGAATTTCGCTGCATGTACAACATTAACGCATTTGCAGACGCGCCAAGATTAAGATGCTGGCCAAGAAGAGCCTGGAAACTGGCGAAGACATGGACTCCATTCCAGAGTCTATGCGAAACTATCTTGCTATGCAAGCATTCGAATCTGGCAAGGGTCTCGGCGGAGCCTATCTTGGTCGCAACGGCTTTCTTCCGTATGGGGGTAATTTTCTCATGGGCGGCGAACAGACTAGCCAGAGTAAAGTTTGTAAGTCATTATCTGGCTTCTCATCTAATATCCCGTAAGACTAACACGAACACCAGTGATTCACCACCTCACGTGCCGTTCGCTCAGCATTGGAAAATGGACTCGTGTGGGACAGAACACCATGGATCTCGTCATCTTCTACTCGCCAGATAAGTGCACAATGACGTACTATATCAACAGCGAGCAGGCTGGATACAAGATCGAGTATCCCTTCTCCTACATCAAGAATATTTGGCTCGATAGCAACGACACCGGAGTTGTCATTGAGTTGAACCAACCACCCATCTTCCAGATGGATCAGGCTTCATCGACCAATGGCTTCATGGTTGTGAACGATTTCACTGAGGATCAGCAAGCCTCGCATTGCTTGATTCACCACCTTGGTGGAAACCCCAAGGCTCTGTCCAGTCAGCTGGCGAAACTGATGACTCTCGACTCCTTCAAGAACCGCCACAATCCCCAATTTGCTATGCCATTTACTGATCCTCATGCGCTGTCCGTCTCGGCACCAGTTTCACCTACCGCTCGACCATCATCACAGCCCAACTTTGCTCAACCTCACATTGGCATGTCCCAAGAGCACTGGGGCATCAGTCACTTGCATTCTGCCAGCATGCGGCCACAGGGCCACAGGAGGCAGCGCAGTCGCTCCGTTCCTGGACCCATTGACTTTGCCATGTTCCAGAACCAGCCCATGCCGTCTTTCTACATTCAGCCTCCTACTGATATGGGTCCCCCTCAACACAACCCCAATATCTATGCTCCTGTGCCGCAGCAGCCCAGCGGAATGCCTCATGGGCTTAGAATTGATACTCAAGCGGGCTTTGGACTTGACATGCGTCAATATCCCCTTTCGGCCACGACTGCTTCTCCCTCCGAGTTCCCGCCCAGCCCCGGGTTCTTTCCTCAGGGGGGTGATGCATCATCTATGGGGCCATCGAGCTATAGCACACCATATGGCAATGCCTTCTTATCTCCCATGGTGGGCCCCGAAACCAATATGCCAACATCCGTCTCTCCTTTGCCGTTCAACGGCCCCAGTGAGCCTTCAATCGTGGAGCAGTCCCCTCCGATGTCTATGATGGGCCGCCCCGACTCTTCAGGCTTGTATCCCGGCCAAGATGGATCATGCGCCATCTCTGAGGACGGTGGCAGCCTCAATGAGATGTACTCAAAGCATTCTATTAACATGCCAATGCACACACCCTCACCTGGTAGCTTCGTCCAGCCGTCCCAGTCTGATCTCGATATGGACCAGTTGGTGCAGTTTGATGCCGTCGATACCTCAAGTCTGTCTCCCGAGACATTACCGCACATTCAATAGGCTGTGGTAATGCCGTCTGCTTTCAGCTGCTGCCTCTTCAGCGAGGCGTAAAATGGGTTTACTTGGGATCATTCACTACGCGGCGTTTTTGGCGACTGATACCAAAGGAGGGTGGAGGGTCGGCTTGCTTTTTTTCTATTATTATGGATATCTATTATCCCATCTCACTGTTGAGTTTATTTATGCTGACACCGGCGGTTGAGTTGTTCGACAAATCCAACTGATACCGTTTGGTGGCCATGATGAATCTGCATGACGATATCTTACTTCAGCATCGGTCATGCATGTCCGGTACAGCGATCGTACACTTCCTGCGTGCGGATTTTTGTCATGTCTTTTACCGCACGCATAGCCACATATGTTTGGTGACCAGATTTCTTTTTTGGATGGATTGCTATATCTTTCTGCTTCTTTCTTGTTTCATTATTATCCTTTTTTTTTGGCCACAAAATATGCTTAATTCATCCTTGGGAGTGTCAGGCCATCACGGATCCCTTGGATACTTAATCTTACGCTGCGCATACTCTGAGTAATGGGGGAAATGTTGTATCATTTTGTTCCTACGCCTCATGTCGGAAATTTAAAGATAGCCCAGGAGGCTTAGGATAAGTCGTTTGGATTATTAATGGAGGATTCGGGAGACCAAGATGAACGCTACCAGGAGGTGGGAATGGAAACAAAAGTCATAGCAACGGAGGGCGATGAGGATTTGGTCGCTGTTTGGAGTTGGAGCGACTTTGTTTGGACTGCATATTTAGTAGCTGGGGCGAAGTTGAAGGTGATTATGAATACGACACCGTTCGAGAGACCTGAATTTGAATGCTGAAGACGTATTGGATGATTCGTTTTTTTATGTGACTGCGCCATCCTTGCTCAACGTATACGTGTGCTCGAAGGAAGTGGCTGAAGCAAACTGTAAATGCAATCCTGCAGCAGCCCGTTTCATTCTTTGTATGCGGAGATGATGAGAATTACGTTGATAGGCTTATCGATGGCTTCGGGCATCCAAATCCTGGGGCTGGGTTGCTTCGAGGGGGGGAGGGGGGGCAACAAACTGGAGAGTGGGTGTGGGTGGGTTGAGCCTGTCCTGTTTTGAGGGAGTCATGCATGGATGGTGCAGTTCGACTGACAGAGAGTCAAAGAGAAGAAACTTTACCCTTTCTTCACCTGTCGCTGCGATTAGCCTCATCGAGACCACAGCCGCATGTAGATCATTCATCGATCCATTTATTCATTCATTCATTCTATGAAAACCCTCATCCTACGCAGATCGAATCTTGACGACGACTTGCTTAAAATAGCTTAAGTTACTCCGTAGCTTAAGTTAGATTCGTCTCCCCCACGTCATTCAGGAATCCTTGTCTGACGGGTGGCTGTTCCTTTATTCCTTGGAAGCTTGATTTAAACACTGGAGCCTCCCCACCATTCTCACAATTATTTTGTTCTATTCCATAGAATATAGAGTATTGAATATCCCATCTCTCATTCCTTGGGTGCATTGTGCTCCGTATCATGCAGCCATTGTCTCAGTTTGCGCGTCATTCCAATGCTTGAGACACGGACGGGGACATGGCTCATCACGCCACGCCGAAGATTCCGCTTCCTGGGTCGCCGTCTCGAGACGGTATAAACGACGACGACAACGACGACGACGAGCAGCAACAGCAGCAGCAGCAGTACCAAAGCCACGACGACGGAGATCACGAGGGTCATATCCAGATCGAGGGCGCGCAGGGGGACGGAGATATAGTTACTGGCCATGCTTATGAGCTTACACCACCTTCAGCCACTAACTCGAGACGGGCGAGTCCGAGACGGTGGAACACTGATCCTGGCGGAGGCGGTGATCTTCCGGGCGACAGGCCGCCACAATCTTCAACAGAGCAGTCCCTGGCATATCAAGGCACAGAAACGCAAATTGATCGAGAAGAGGGGCAGAACGTGCCGCCGTCTGAAGGTGCCGTGATGAAGCAGAAGCCGCTGGGGACTCTGCTGGCTGGCATGACAAGCATGGCGACGGTCGACACCAAGACCTCAGCTTCGGATACCAAGGAGCCTGCATCTGCCCGAATTTTCAAGACAGCAATCAAGATAAAATCGAAATCACAAAAACCATCGATGATAGACCAGGTTACAGAGAAAATCGCAACTGCATACCGGCAAGTCGTGATAGAAGGCCTTCTCCGCCGGAAACCCCTCCCGCCAAGCGCTGATGGTCGACATGTCCCACTCAACCCGCCTGAAGCTGGCCCTCATGGCCTCATTGATGAGCGCCGTCACAAACCCTACATCAGCAACTTTATTCGCTCCAATCGCTATACAGTCTACGATTTCCTGCCTAGGCAGCTTTTCTTCCAGTTCAGCAAGCTGGGCAACTTTTACTTTCTTGTCATGGGTATCTTGCAGGCTATTCCTGGTCTGAGTACTGTTGGCCAATGGACCACAATAGCACCGCTGGCTATCTTCATCGCATTCAGTATGGCCAATGAAGGATACCAAGACAACAGGCGATATCGACTCGATCGAGCTGAAAACTTGAGTATAACCCAGGTTTTTAGATATGGTATTAGGGAGGGTAAGGAGAAGCCGCGCATGACTGGACTGGCGAGCCTGAACAAGAAGAGAAAGAGGGAAATGGAAGAAGCGTTTGACGCTGCATCTCGAGAGCTCGAAGATGGGACTACCCCTGAGTTCGGTGGGACGGAGGACTGGATGTCTCTGCAGTGGAAAGATGTGCAAGTTGGAGATGTTGTCCGTCTGAGACGAGATGAGGCTGTCCCTGCAGACATAATTCTGCTCCACGCCACAGGGCCAAACGGGATTGCCCACATCGAGACCATGGCCCTGGATGGCGAGACGAACCTAAAGCCAAAGTACGCCTGCACTCTGCTTGCAGAAAGATGCGGCACCATAGCCGGTCTCAAGACGATCCAGGCAACTGTAGTCTCTGAAGATCCCAACACCGACTTGTATAGTTATGACGGTAGGGCTATTGTTGATGGCGAGACCGTTCCGTTGACGCTGGGAAATATCATCTATCGAGGGTCGATTCTCAGAAATACCACAATGGCTATTGGACTTGTCGTCAACTCGGGCGAGGAGTGCAAAATTCGCATGAACGCGCACAGAGATGTGCGCACTAAGAAACCTGCAATGCAATCCTCCATCAATATGATGATTCTGATCCAAATCCTCATGGTTATCTTGCTTGCCATTGGTTTGACTACTGGCTATTATCGGTGGCAAGACAAGGTAGAGGAAAAGTCCTGGTATCTCGTTCGCCAAGGCATCTACGACGGGACCGTCTCATTCAAACAGATTTTCGTCGGTTACTTGATCATGTTCAATACGCTCATCCCTCTCTCTTTGTATATCAGCCTAGAGATTGTCAAGCTGGGGCAGCTGTTTTTGTTACACGATCCGGACATGTATGATCCGGTCTCGGATACCCCTCTGGTGGCCAATACTACTACCATCTTGGAGAATCTGGGCCAGGTCAGTTATGTGTTTTCGGACAAGACTGGTACCTTGACGGAAAACATGATGCGCTTCCGTAAGCTGAGCGTGGCGGGTGTTGCTTGTCTTCACGACCTAGATATCCAGGAAGATGAGCAGGCAAAGAGCAGGAAGCTGGGAAAAGAAAAGGCCGTCTTGAAGAATGAGAGGCGGGGGCTGCAGACTCAGGCGACACTGGCAGCCCCGATCAAACATGATAGTGAGACTATCGATGGTAGTCAAATGCTGGAAAGACCGGGAGTTCTGAGCCGGGTCTCAACAAGCTCAGTCTCGCAGTGGAAATCATCAGCCAACCCTCAAGACGACTCTGATATACTCAAGACTGAAGATCTTCTCAACTACCTCCGTCGAAAGCCAAATACGACATTCTCACGCAAAGCCAAACATTTTTTGCTTTGTCTTGCTCTTTGCCACACGTGTCTGCCCGAGGTTAGGGATAATGGCGAAACCACGTATCAGGCCGCGTCTCCCGATGAACTCGCATTAGTTGAAGCGGCTCGGGACATGGGATTCATGCTTATTGACCGGCCGGCTCAGTCCATCAAGCTGCAGATGCAGGATGCAGACGGTATGTTGCATACGGAAACATATCAGGTGCTGGACGTGATCGAGTTCAACAGTCAAAGGAAACGAATGTCTATTATCCTACGGATGCCGGATGGCCGCATTTGTCTCTTCTGCAAGGGAGCCGACAATGTAATCACGTCTCGTCTCAGGTTAAACCTAGTAGCAGAGCAAAAAGCCAGGGACGTTAGTCGCCGAGCTAGTATCCGAAAAACGTTTGAGCAGGACAAGGCTATTCAACGCATCAGCGCGCAGATTAACAGTGGCAGTCCTCGAAATAGCTTTGCCATGACAAGGGCGTCAAGTGATAGACTTGAAGGTCTGAGGCGAAGCATTGGGAAGCGCTCTGTAGAGCTCAACAGGCGGTCGCAAGCTGATGGCATTGCATCCTGGTTGCAAAGGCGTCAAACCGAGGAGATGCCGTCTCCTCGAACGTCTGCTGACATGTTGCGAAGTCCCAGGAAGAATCTCAGTCGCGTGCCATCCTCTGAAGGGGAGGGGGAGGACGGCGATGATAACAACATAATCGACGAGTCAGTCGCCGCGGACGAGAGTGCGATTTTCGAAAAGTGTTTCCAGCATGTTGATGATTTTGCGACTGATGGACTACGGACTTTACTATACGCTTACAGATATATCGACCAAGATACATATACGAATTGGAAGCAAATATACCGAGAAGCAGAGACCAGTTTGGTTGATCGGCAGGAGCGCATCGAAGAGGCTAGTGAGATGATTGAAGAGCAGTTTGAGCTTGCTGGAGCAACGGCCATTGAAGATAGGCTACAAGAGGGTGTACCCGAGACGATTGATAAGCTTCGCCGGGCGAATATCAAAGTGTGGATGCTCACTGGCGACAAGAGGGAGACGGCCATCAATATCGCACAATCGGCGCGTGTGTGCAAGCCCTTTTCGGAGCTTTATATCCTTGATGTCAGCCAGGGACCCCTGCTGGAATCTTTGACCTCGACGCTGAATGATGTTGGAAGGGGGATGGTTCCGCATTCCGTGCTGGTCGTGGATGGGCAAACATTGGCCAACATAGATGCAGATGACCAGCTCACGATTCTTTTCTACGACCTCATCATTCGGGTTGATTCAGTCATCTGCTGCAGAGCATCCCCCTCGCAAAAGGCCAACCTTGTAAAGTCTATAAGGCGGTATGTTCCTAATAGTATGACTCTCGCCATCGGAGATGGAGCAAATGACATAGCCATGATCCAAGCCTCGCATGTGGGAATTGGAATATCTGGTCGAGAAGGTCTTCAAGCGGCGAGAATATCAGACTATTCTATCGCTCAGTTTCGATTCCTGCAGAAGCTCCTGCTTGTGCATGGACGATGGAATTACATGCGGACCGGCAAGTATGTCTTGGCGACGTTTTGGAAAGAGATCTTCTTCTATTTGATGCAAGCGCACTTTCAACGCTACACGGGCTACACTGGCACATCACTCTTCCATAGTTGGAGCTTGACGTTGCTGAACAGCATATTCACGTCTTTGCCCGTGATTCTCCTTGGTATATTTGACAAGGATATACAGGCGAGTACGTTGCTTGCGGTGCCTGAGCTTTATTCCTTTGGACAGCAGGGCAGGGGTTTCGGATATGCTCAGTATTTTGGATGGGCCCTCATGGCTGTTGCTGCTGGTGCTAGCACCTTTTACTTTTCGTGGGCAGCGTATCGGTTCGCCATCTTTGATCAGGACATTTTTGCGATGGGATCTATTTGCTTTTTTGTTGGTGTTATGTTCACCAACGTCAAGATCTTGTAAGTACCACTGACCCGGAGCATCTCGAAAAACCATTGTAGTTTAAAGCTAACATGAGGTCTCTTAGGATTCTAGAGTTTCACAGCAAGACAATCATTCCATTCATCGGGCTCTTTCTCTCCATCTTGGCGTGGTTCATATGGAATCTGTCGATATCTTCAGCCGGGACAAATACCCCTGGTCCCATATCGGTGCGAGATGCCTTTATTCACCACTTTGGCGACACGCTTTTGTGGTGGACGACATTACTACTTACGTTTACGACACCGATCCTCATGGAACTCGCGGTGCAGAGCATTCGACGCACTTTTTGGCCGACAGATGAGGACCTGATGCAGCGCATCGAAAAAGATGCAAACTCAAAGAAGATTCTGCGGGAGTGCGCTCGTGGAGAAGGGTTGGAGGGCTCGGGTTTTGATGTCGATGCCATTGAGATGGACGAGATGCGGCCTGTCAAATCTACTCCAACTGGACTGTCGGTGCCTCAAACGAGTGCCATGAGGGCCAGAAGTAGGAGTCCTATTTCGCCTGGGCCTAGGGTGAGCTTTCAGGATCAGCAGCAGGCGAGGAGGTCGGTACGAGTAAGTCATGACGACTACAGGCCGCCAAACTTTACGCCTCCGGCGGAAGAGCGAGAGAATCCATTTGAAGCAATCAAGGGGAGAGCCACGTAGGGTAGTGTCTGATCGCACTGCCATTGCATTCATACTAGAGTTTTTGGACAGGATGGCTTCGACCTAGGTTTCTCTGATGCATGTCTGGATTTTTGTTCCGAGTGAGCGTTATGCTTCTCGGCGGGGCGTTAAAGGAAAGTCATGTTTTTTCTTTTCTTTTCGAGGAGTACAATGAAAGGGTTCAGGAGGATTGAGTGGCGATGGAGTGATGGTACTGTACTGGCTGGAGTATACCCCTGGGTCGTGATGCCGCATGGCTTCCTGAGACTGGAGTAGCGTTTTATTTAGTATGGATTCAAATAGAAATAAGTGTTTATTTGTTAACACAGTATATTAAACATTCGCTAGAAGAGGAGATTCATGACACGTTACTCATTACACATGAATTACACAGCCCCTTTTTAACACTCATCATCTCCAATTGTCTCATCCACTTTCACCAAAATCTTGCCCCTAGCGTGTAATCCGCCCAACTTCTCATACGCCTCCTTTGCCTTGTCAAAGGGCCATATGCTATCCCTCACGACCTTGACTTCTCCCCTCCCCAGCATCCCCACGATGCGCTCGCGGTCCTCGAGCGTGGGCTGCATCATGGAGACGCCCTTCCAGAGGCGGCCCACGCCGCCCAGCCAGGTGCTGACGGGCCACCACTCGTTGAGCTTCATTTGCCAGACGGCGCGGAGGAAGTTTGGGACGGAGAAGTTGGGGGGCTTGATGCCGGCGGAGGAGTAGATGCCGGAGGGGAGGAGGTAGGAAGGGGAGCTTAGGTAGAGGGATTGGTGGCCTAGGGTGTCGATGATGGTGTTGAAAGGGTTGGAGGAGAAGTGCTGGGTTAGGTAGGCGGGTAGGTCGGCGTGTTGGGTGTAGTCTATGACTTCGTCGGCGCCGAGGGACTTGACGAGGTCTACGTTGCGAGTGCTGCATATTCCAACGATGTACCCCTGGGGCCCTACCACGCGGCGGAGGATCTGCACGACCATGGTGCCTATGCCGCCCGAGGCGGCGTTTACGAGGACGCGGTGGCCGGGGCTGGCGGCGGACTCGAGGACTTGCTGGTGGGCGGTCATGCCGGCGAGGAGGCAGCCTGCGGAGTCGGCGTAGGTGGCCGAGGGGGGTTTGTGGGCGGCATAGCGGGCGGGGAGGAGGATGTGCTGTGATAAGGCGCCGGTGCCGGTGGAGAGGGAGTGGGAAGCTGGTATCATGGCGATGATTTTGTCGCCCCTTTTGAACCTTGGCGGTGTTTTGGCTTCTCCTGTAGAAGCGGTGTTGGAGGAAGAAGAGGAGGAGGAAGAAGACGTAGGATTAGGGGAATCGGGATGCCAGACGTCGAGGACGATGCCGGAGAGGTCCATCTCGGGGATGCAGGTCTTGCTGCGCAGGAACGGGGGGATAAGGGTCATTTGGAAGATGGAGCCGACGTTGAGGCCGGCAAAGGCGACTTTGATGAGGAGCCATTCTTCGGGCTGGGGGACGTCGCGGGGGAGGGGGAGAGGAGGAGGAAGGGAAGGGGTGGGACGGGTGGTGAGGGAGAGGACGTCGGAGGGATGGCCGCGTTGGGAGAAGATCCAGGTTTTGGAAGTGCCCTCGGCCATGGTGGTGGTGGTGGTGGTGGTGGTGATGCTAATGATGAAGTGTGAATTCTTTAAGAAATGCAAGTATATTGTTCCTGGCGATATACAGTGTGAGGCGAAGTTATATATCAAATGGGGAAAGTGGTGATCGTCAGCTAAGGCTGTGACGTATTAGATGGAAAGATATAAATCTACACAAAGGCATGATGACGGGAGCTATAAAGTGTGCTATTCTCCCCACCTCACTTTGATTACCCCTCCCCCCCTTTGTGTATCCTGTGAGTGTGCAATCAAGTCTTGGCTTCAGCCTTGAGCTGAACAGCTTGAACTATAAAGCTGTGTTTGTGTTTTGTGTGTCATGGTGGCTTGAACACGAGGGGTATACGTAGCCCTCTGTCAAAAACGGTGGAGGGGGGAAAAGAGATCTGGCTTGATGAGCAGCCTGGCAAGCCAGCTGCCTCTCTTGGATAGGAATCAAAATGCTGCCTCGTATAGAAACCGATGAAAGTGACTTCTTGGCAACGTTTGTTCTGTGACGAATAGGGGGGAGAACTAGCAAAGGTGGATGAAGTTATTCTGAGGGTGCGAAACTGGGACTGCAGCGCCACGGGACGCCATTCAAAGGTAGGGAGCGTATTGCTCGGGTAATCATTCCCTCCTGAGGCGGTTGCATCCAACTATTACTTTTTACCACTAACATGTAGGCACATTTTTTTTTATGGAGGACCGCGCCGCGTATGATGAGTCGTCATGGTTGCTGGGCACAGCGTTAAGCTTAAACTTGGGGGCCATGTTTTTTTTTCCTGGCTTTTTTATTTTATTTTTCCGTCTTTCGGATAACTTAGCCGCGCACGGCACGGAGCTGGTTATCCCCCCCTCAAGGTAGCCTTGAAGTAAACGAGAGACGTATCTGTGAGTTTAATGAATGGATGATCTTTCACGTGTCGCTTGTGATAGTTCGGCTTTCAGGACGTAAAAAAACGTGGGAACCTTGATGTCTTGGATTTTGAAGGGTTTCCCGGTTTAGTATATAAGCTGTCAGCTTTTTTCTTTTCTTTTGGCAAATGCCGGTTCTCGGTATTGCAGATGCATAGTGGTCATGGCATATTTGCGATATGTTCCTGGCTTGTCATGTTTTAACAAGCAGTGTTCACCTTATCGTCAAGTGCCGGTGGTGGATACCTGGCCAAAGATGCTATTCCGTCATCTTCAAAAAGCCGACCTTTGTTTTTTTTTTCCTTTAATGGATCTGCACTGGCTTTGATCTCGCGTAATCTCGCCAAGCAATCATTGGGCTTAGGCCATTCTTCACCGCAGACTACTCCGTAGGGACGTCATATGAAGAAGCAAGCCGACGATTCTGGTTATTTGAAAAGATCTAGAATCCTCATGACCCTGAATCTCTGACGGGTGGGCTCTTTTGGTCGACTCCGTCATCTTGTTCTGCGGCTATCTTGCCCGAGAAGCGTTGATCCAAAGGGGTCCATCAAAGCAAATATCCATGGTGTGTCGGACATTGATGGCCCTAAGGTGCGGAGTTCCATGCACCTGAGTGTGGGTTCGGTGGGCTTTGTCCGAAGTTCGGCAAGGTTCTGGTAGCCGAAATCCGCTCCTAGCACCCGCGCGGGTCTGCACAAGTTTATGTATTCAAGCAAGCCAACAGGGAGTTATAGAGTCACGCTTTTGCGAGCGGGTAGTTGAATGATTGGGCGGCCGCTTGGGCGTAACGCTGTGCCCACGAGACCTGATTTCCAATCTGAGTTTCTCTGAAGAGGCATTGCTTCATGTACTCCGTATTGCGTACCTGATCTTTTCAATTGTAGGTAACCAAGGTAGGCACTAGTAGTAGGGCATGAATTCACCACCCTGCAAATGGCAATGCACATCATACAGTCGGGACTTGCTTGCTGGGGGAGAGGCCCGAGAGCCTGGCCTGTGACCCTCGTATCTTTTCATTCTCAATCGCTTCCTTGAAATACCGCAAGCCAAGCAGGGAGTCAAGTTTAATCATCCTTCCAAGGTCTTGGTGAGTCACGGACGAGTCTCAAAGTCGCAAGGCTGCAAAGCTACGGCCGGACACGGCGAGGGAGAGAAAAAAAACGCTTTGAAGGTCTCGTGAGCTGTTTTACGATTTTCTTGTTTTCCTTTTTGTTTGTGATCGGAAAGTCTAGGAAGAAAATCCTACGGCAACGATCGTCTCTGAGGCAAAGCATCTTGATGGTGTTTTGTGCTTGGGAGGGGGGCTGGTGGACAAGTTTACTGATTATGTAATCGGTACTCCCCCCTGGCTAACGCTGGAGGGGTTGATGTTCTTCTTGGAGACGAATTCCAAGCTACCCCTGAGGAGATGTAAAAGTCGCACAAATACCACGTGGCCTGGTTGCAAAACTCCTTGGGGAAACAATGAGAAGACCAAAGTCGCTTCCAAACGGTTTGCCGTACAGGTATTTTCTTTCGCAGCCGTTCCTCTAAGCGGCTACTTTTCGGCGCTTTACCCGAGAGCGAGAAACCCGGAGCTACTGAGTCATCAATGTCGTAGCCTGATTCTCAGCCGCGTGCACTGCCACGCAATGCCCAGTATACCTACTAATACCTATCTATCTACCTGTGAACGGAGTACCTTATGCAACTGGCTGGATGGATAGCTCCTTGAGGCTTGGGCTTGTCCTCTATCTAGTACCAAGGGCTGGGCTGCGTTGTACCCGGCTATGTGACTCTGTACATACCCCGTAAAAGCGCGCCCTGTTGATGCCGCAGGTGACAAAAATTTAGTTGCCTGAGACAGTGGACGCAGGTAGATCGCATCGCCATGGGTTAGTAAACAAGAAGCCCTGAAGCGAAGCCAGCCCCGGTTTTTAGCTTCCGGAAGAAATCGCTAATTGCAAAAGAGAGAGAGAGAAAGAAAGAAAAAAAAAACAAGAAGCATTACATAGATACTGGGTACTGCATACAGACAGACGAGAATGCATCGCATCACAGGTACGGAGTACAACAAGCATTAAAAATAGAGATGCAAATTAAAGGAACAAGGTCCACCGAAACGACAACCAACCAGTCCAGAGAAATCTATTTGTATCTTGTTCTATCCATCATCCATCCACCGCATGCCCGTCATTAGCTGCCGCCCTATATTGGCTACCTCTCTACCACTACCTCCACCTCTACCTCTACTGGCTACCTGACCCATTACCTACCTACTGATACTGTACCGAGTGCCTGTATTATAAAGACATCCATCCATTTCCGGATCCGGGGCACCGTATCCCGGACTCTCCCTTGCGGACTATTGTACAAGTCCGACGTCTTTGGCAGCAATTTTCAGTCCGCCCGTCAAACAGTCGTCCGTCTCTACACGCTCCCTCCTCCGCATCCAGCAACACACACACACACACGCGCGCGCACACACGCACACACACGCACAAACACACACATCCGGCATCAACGAATCCCCTCTTCTATTTGCCCAGCCCAGCGGATGCTACAGCCGGGGCGCAACTTGTTTCCCCATTAGCACTCGCTAATCGATATACAGCATACAACTCAATTGGGGGGGCCTTGCAGGTCAAGGGTGGTGTTGGTGCACGTATCACCCGGGCAGGTAGACCGACAAGGACTCATTCTTGCTCATCGGGCCCTGCTTTGCTCATCCGCTGACATCACAAACTCCCTCCTCTCATCCATCCTGCTGTCCATAGTGCATTGCATTCGTTCTACTCCGTACGCAGACATATACATACCTGGGCAGTGTCAGTCAGTCAGTCAGTCACACACACACACCTCGCCTATATAGTATCATAAATCCCTGCCTTAGGTACGGATTACGGACATTTATTTTATTTTATTGTTCATCCACATCGTTATGCTGAATAACATGTCTTAGTATTCTGCAGCCTTGCACAAAAGCATAGCACTGTACAGGGAGCAAGGTGCACGCAAGCAACAGCCCTTACCACCATCATCATTATCATCATCATTATCATCATCATCATCGCATAGCACGCCAGCCAAGAAAGAAAGGGAAAAAGGGGACCCTACAGGTATATGCTATCTTGCTTGTTTGGACAAGAAAAGCATCTATTCATTCCCTTGCCTCCCTCCGCCAGGCAGAGACCTTTACCAGGCTGAGCTAAGGATCCAACGCCGATTGCTCAAGCTGCCATCCTCGCTACCGACGCTTCCTTATACTGTACGGTACCGAGCACTAAAATCTGGGCCTCTCTCATTTACCTGCCTCCTGCTCCACAGCACATTCTATACGCGTACCTACCACCCACCCTCGCTTCACTACAAACAGGCATCAGAGATTTGCTTGTCTTCCTCCTTATCCAATCGCGCATTCACCAGCATTTCTCTTCAGACGGCTTCTCATAGCATTCGATTGGTCTTATGAGACACGGCTAGCCTGCCTCTTTTTGTCTTATCCTTGAAATACGACCAAGCGCCGCAGTGGAATACCCCCATCTCAGTGCTTGGGGCCTTCACGGTTGATTTTTATTTTTTATTTTTTTTTAGCCAGCTCAGCACAGGAGGTTGGTTTAGACACCCCACGTTCTCCCCGCTGGGTGACATGTGAATCCTTACCTGGCATATCCCGTCATGTCGACACACGCCGGGACACACGGCGCTCATGGTTCGCACAAGCAGCCCAGAGTATTGGCCTGCGTTTTATGCCAGCATCGCAAGATAAAATGCGATCGAAATACACCATGCTCTAATTGCATCAAGGTACGCAACGTCTTACGAGGCGCCACTCAGCAGCCTGAGGTATACCGTTAGTTGTTTGTTCTCGCCATTCCGGACCCCATGGATAGGCATACAAGTAGAGACAACCTCAGGCTAGCACATCGCGTTTATTCAGATGCTTACTTCGCCTCAGGCAAACGTTACCTGCACTCCAAGCACTCCCGCCCCGGCCCGCAAACGCCGGCGGCCGAATCAGGATCTCCAGGAACGCCTCGCACGATGCGAGGAACTGCTCAAGCAGTATGCAAACGCCCCTACGCCTTCATCGGTGCAGCGCCCGCAAGCAACATCGGCGCCATCGGCTGCTACTGCGCCGCCAGCACCCACGACCCCAGTCGGTAATGGACCTCCATCTGAGGCTCCAACCTCGACGCCCATGAGTTGTGATTCTCAACAGTCTCGGAAGCCGGGCACTATGCTTGTTGCCGAAGATGGCACTGTTCGCTTCATGGACAGCTACGTCTTTGCGAGTGTGTTTGATGAGGTATGTTGGACTGAGTCATTGTCCGCTTCTTCATGGAGCAGTCATCTCAACTCATTGCTACTCAGCCCTTTCTCTTGTAATGTAACTGACTTAGGTGAAAAGCTACAAAAAATGAGAGATATTGTAGAAACGGATGATCCCGAGGACTCTAGTATTCTCGGTTCGGAGGAAATGACACCAGACAACAACGCGGACCTGTTTCTTTATGGCGATGTCTGCAGGACAAATCTCGAGGAACTCCAACCTGATCCTATTCACATCTTCCGGTTATGGCAGGTTTTTCTAGATCACATCAATCCTTTGACCAAACTTGTCCACGCGCCAACCATGCAGCCAACCATTATCGAAGCAGCCACAAATATGGTCTCCATGCCTCTTAATGTCCAGGCTCTTTTATTTTCTATTTTTGCCATGGCAGTTGTTGCAATGACCCCCACCGAATGCATACAAACACTTGGCATTCCCCGAGTGGTGGCATTACAGAGATTCAATACCGGCACCAAAACTGCCTTGATCAAATATAATTTTATGAAGAACTATAACATGACGGCTCTTCAGGCGCTGGTGCTCTACTTGGTAAGCATTCTATAGTCGGTTCCCGCCATGGTTACGCTAACAAGGATCAAGTTTTCGCTCGAAGGACGCTACGATCGCCACGCGTCTTGGGTCCTCAGTGGTACCATTGTTCGCATTGCTCAAAAGATGGGATATCATCGAGACGGAGAACAGCTCAATCTGACTCCTTTTGAAACCGAGATGAGAAGGCGAATCTGGTGGCATATTGTCATGCAGGACTCCAAGTGCGCCATGATGTCTGGTTTAAGCCAGGCCTGGACTCTGAGCAACTGGGATACGAAATTGCCTTCCAACCTCAACGACGCGGATCTCTTTCCCGGCTCTAATGAGCCCGTTCAAGAGCGTGACGGGCCCACGGAGATGGCATTTTGCATGATTCTACATGAGCTTTTCCAATTCAAAGTCACATACGATCGTGATGACGACTCCAATGTTTTTGAAGCTGCCGTCATAGGAGGAACACTCGATGGAGAGGCAGGTTCTCACTCCGATACCAAAGGAATCTTTGAGAAGTTCAGAGTGAGGGCCCAGGAGATCGAAACAAGACTCATTGAGTTGGAAAATAAAGTCGTTGACGTAACGGCGGGCAATGTCCATATTGCGGCCCTTGCCCTACGACCTATGCTCATTCATAGGATGAAGGAGATGCTGGATCCTCTGCACGAACAACCGGAATGGGGGACTGAGATTTTTGGTCCAAAGGACAAGTTCTTCAAAGTGCTTCTGATGGCCCTCGAGCACAAGACTGCATGTCATGAGCGAATGGCCGCTGCGGGCTTCCAGTGGTTTATGAGGTATCATTTGCAACTTGACGTGCTTGCAGTATTTACAGGATTGTTACAAGATCGTCCAATGGGCTCGCTTTCTGATCGTGCCTGGGCTGCCATGAGCAAGGTTTACGCTCATCACGCTGACATTTCTGATATGTCAGTCAAGCAACACGTTGCTCAGGCCCAAATTACACTAAGAGCTTGGAAGACTCGCGAAATAGCCCTCGCTCAAGCCGGCCAGCAAGTCAACACTCCCAAATTTATCACTCGACTTCGCGAACTAGTGCCATCTCAAGACTCACGACTATCGACTCAGTCTACGCTGACATCACCGGCGGCAACTACGCAGCCACAGCCTGGGGTAGGCTTTGACCAATTGTTTGGGGACTATCTTAATTCTTCGTCCATGAACTGGGAAGTATTTGGAGACTTTATGGCCAATAATGGTCCCCAACTCTCAGCAGCCATGTTTGATGGCTATAGCTTGAACAACATGAACTTTGGAAATGGGGTATAGCGGGTACCTTTAATTGTTCTTGAGATAGAGAAAAAAAAAAGCCGGAGTCAACAGGCGCAACTGGATGAATGGCTTTCCAGGTAGAAAGCTCGGATGAACAGGACTACTGAACGCATGTACACGGAGCCGGGATTGCGGTTTTTTTTTCTTCTCATATTTTTTCTTTCTTTCTTTCTTTCTTGTCCTTTTTTTTTGCATTCGGGCTGATAATACGGGATGGTCTTTTTTTTTTCTTTTTTTTCTTCAAGGCCAACTTTCGAAATGCCGCGTCAGACCTGTGACGCGTGCAGATATATGTACGATCGAGGTGGAACGCGCCTACACCTTCTCCGCTACACAAATGACACTCAACTCTCGGGCGAGAAAGCTTTTCATCGATTTAATTACGAAGCACGAGGAAAAGTGTGTATGATACTGCATGATTGCGAGTCTTTGAGACTTGCCCGTTGGCATACGAGATGGATACGAGGTCTACGATAAGGATCCTGGATAGCATGTATACCTATAGTAATGGATTCATTGTGCCATTTCCCTCTTGTTCAAAATGTGCTTTGTAATGTGTCCAACTGATAGCTTTGTGCATAACAGCGTAGTAGCCTTTTTATGGTCCGCCGAGTATCCTATAAGTGACGATAAAACGAGATATTGCGAAATTATTCCTCATCCGGCTTGAAGATGACCTTTTGGACCTTCATTTCGTCAAAGAGGGTGTATCCTTCAACAGCCCTGGAGAGCGGCATAACATTTTCGAACATGAATCTGCCACACACGTTAATCTACGCATCTTCTCAAAACAATATCTCCTGCATGTAGTTAAGGGGGAGAGGCAGAGAAAGTACGGACCCCAGAAGGTGTTGTTTCTTTTCCAGCAGCTCGAGAGCCTCGGAGAAGACGCTGCGGACGGGGCAGCGACCCATTTGCAGGCGGATATTCTTGCTGTTTGTTTTTCATCCATCTCTGTTTAGCTTGTCTCTTGTGATATTTTCTAGAGGGTTGTTAGTAGGCTTACCCGTAAGCTTCGCTTCCTGACCATGGAATCTGTGGACAAGTTTAGCACTCTAATTTCTTTCCCTCTCGCCGTCAAACGGGATTTACTCACCTCTGCGTTGTGCACCCCGATACTGCTAATCACGCCAAATGGCCTCACCAGATCAAACGCCGTCCTCAGCGCGGGCGACAGGCCCACCACCTCGACCACCATGTCCGCCCCTCTCCCCTCGGTAACCTCCTTGATCCTCGCGACCATGCCCTCCCGGTCGGCCATGAAGTTCAAGGGCTCGGCGCCCAGCTTCCTCGCCTGCTCCAGCCTGCTCTCCACGCTGTCAATGGCGAACAGGTGCTTCGGCTTCTTCTCCGCGGCGGCGACGATGGCGCACAGCCCGACTGGCCCGCAGCCGACGACGACGAGGGTGGAGTCCTCGACCTTCAGGGTCGGGGGCGCGAGGGAGAGGGCGGATTTGACGCCGAAGAAGCCGGTGGGGAAGATGTCGGCCATGAGGATGAGGGCCTCGTCGGAGATGGAAGGGTGGGCCTTGGAGACGGTGCCGTCGGCGAGGGGGACGCGGACGAAGGAGGCCTGGGAGCCGTCGAGGGCGGGGGAGCCGAAGAGGCGGGAGTGCGCGCAGCGGGCTGTGCCGCCGTTGAGACAGTAGAAGCATTTACCACTGTTTTGAAGGTCAGTGAAGATTCTTTGTAAGAGATATGTTAGACAGTAGAGGAAGGAGATGATGTTCCAGAATACTGAAAACGATCAGGGACGAGAAGGGGAGGAGGAGGCATTACCAGGAGATGGTAAAGGGAGCGACAATCTTGTCCCCTACAGCGACGCTTTGCACCGCAGAACCAGCCGCTACAACCGTACCAGTAAACTCATGGCCCATAATGAAGCCTGTCTCCGAAGGCTGATGACCTCGATAAACATGCAGTTCACTTCATGAACCCAGTCTCTTGTCAACAAAACAAGACACCTTTCTGACATTCTAGGAGGGAGAGGGGGGGGGTAAGCCTACGAGCCACACAGCGCTGCCGCTTGCACTTTGACAATGATGTCTGTATCATCCTGCACTATTTTTTTTTTAAAACAAAAATCCCATTGTTAGCATTTTCAATTGTTCTTTGTCAAAAGAGTGTTTAGGGGGTGGTGGTATAGCGCACACTGAGGAACTGGGCGATCCTGCAAGGATACCTTGCGGGGACCGTCAAAGACGACTGCTTTCATCGTCTGCGGAAGAGCCATTTCTCTCTCTATTTTTAAATCGCTTCCTTTACTAGGAAATGAATTGAACACTGAGATCCCGATTAAATGAGCAGGGAATTGTATGAAATCGTGATGAAAGAAGTAGAAGTTGGGGTAAAGGCTGACTGAGCGGTTTAATATGGGAATCATCGGAGTTTTGTCCCCCCCCCACCTTGCAAAGTCCCCCATTTAATGTGACCCTTTACCAAGGTTATACCAAGGTTATCCAAGGTTAAAACGTCACATCAAGTCTAAACGTCAGACAAACGGAACGGAACGGCACGAAACAATCATTACAAGCAGCATAGAGTTCAGCCGTTTAATCGAGACTTTGTTTAACTGAGTTCATCTGACTTTGATAGTGCTAGTAATGATAAAAATTTGTCCATTTCAATTCCTTCCTCAGCCCATTTTTTCCATCCCATCCTTTCATTATATTTTCCGTCCGAGCAAAATTCCTATAACTCCATAGTCTTATCATCAAAGTCTCAACTCTTTGTGTCTCGTATCTCGTTAGCTAAACACAGATTTTCTTCCCCCTTCAAGGCTTGCTGGTGTGGTTAGCAAAAAGAGGTATGTGCAACTGACAGAGGCCACTGGGTAGGAGACTTGTCTGGCTAAAGAGTCTCTTTTACTGGGTAATGTCAAGTTACTGCACTTAGATCCAACCCTCAGGGGTGCTTTCGCGCTCCAGGGGATTATAGGGTCCATAGTACTGGAGAGGGTATTCCTGAGGAGGTTCCTCGCGGTTCTCGGAGCGGCCACCACGACGGTGTTGGCGGCGTTGCTCTCGGCGTCGCTCATTGCGGCTCTCCTGAGGCTGCTGATACTGGAATTGTTGGTATTGCTCAAGACAGTACTGACGATGACGACTGCGTTGGTGTCCGAGATAGTTGCGGGGTGGGGAGTTGACTGGAGTATTGTTGGGCACCGGTGGCAACTCGGGCATCTCGATAGGGCTTTGGCTGCGAATAGGGGATGGGCTGCGAATAGGCGACGGGATACGAATAGATGACGGAACACCAATGTCAATGCTGTCGGGGAAGACCAGAGGGAGAGGAGATCGAACAGGTGAGTGAATAGGAGTGTTGGGAGGCACAACAGGCATGTCTGGATCAGGCGATCCGACTCTTTGTCCGTCGACGTTGGCAATAGCCTCTTCTTCAGATTGTCCAAGCGAGATAAGATGGTCGATGGCAGCTTGACGACGAGCTCGCTCAGCCGCCTCTCTGCGCTCACGACGCTTTTCGATACGATGGGTGATATACATGACGACTCCACAAGGACAGCACATGATGAAGAAAGTACCAAAGATGCCACAGGCCATGGCAATGTAGAACACGGTGTTGTTCATCTTGAGAGCGAGACAGACTCCTTGATAATTGTCTGAAGACGACGACGATGGGGGTCAGAATATGGTACGATGATGAGGGGAAATGGGAGTGAGGCACCTTGAAAGGAGTGGGAGGTTGATCTTCGAGAGTCCCCAGGGGAACCCAAGAGGCTTTGAGGATTGCCTGATGAAGATAATGAGCAAGGAGGATGGGATATATCCCAGAGGAGATCAAGTTACCTGAAGGACTCAGGCGTAATGCGTTGACGAAAGCAGATGTGCGATGTTGTTATTTCTTTTTCTTCCAAGTTGAAAGTGAGCAGGGTTTGTGGGTGAAGAGGAGAAGTTGAAGGGTGGGAGGGGAGGAGTAGAAGGAACGAGTAGGAATAACAAAGCGAGCAGACGCGTAGGGGAGGAAGTTGAATTCACCTTGGCAGCTGGTTGCTGCTGTCAAGTCGTCAGTCGACAACGGAGCGCCTAGGAGTGCACAACTGCAGTGGGTGGAAATCCCAACTATTCATCTCAAAACGCATTCAAGGACTGTATTGTAGTTTCTATATGTTTATACTAACAGGAGATACGTTCATCAAGAATAGTGCATACTATTTGAGGTAGACTTGGTTCATCTTGAGTCTTTGACGCCTCTTCGTGGTTGTCGTCCTGCTACTTGTAGAGCGCCACACGCGCTGGAGCTCCCCCCCTTACAGCACCGTGTTAGCTCACAGTGCTCTCTCATTGCCCGAGAATGACCTCATGGTCCTGAGCCGTAACGATAAGCAGCATTGGGTTGCTCACGTGAGGGAAGAGTCATGATATATGTGTTGTGTGCCTTGTACGAGAAGAGGTCCCCTCAGCCCGGTCACGCAGCCACAATCTAGGGGACAATGCAACTCTGTGATAGCTGCAGTAAGGAGAAAGAATACAGTCTCTGGATGGCTTGCAGTGTAGTGCAGGTATTGGTTGAGAATACATTGGCAATTCGCCTCGAAGTCTTGTAAGCTCGTATAGTCTCGTAGAGCAGTTCTGCATTGAACGGCCCGCTGGCAACGCCGATAAGCAGGCAACATACCTATCATGCCCAGAACTACAAACAAAAGACACTTCTTGAATGTATCTCGTTGATTACCAAAGACACCGAAACAACTGTGCCCTTTCAACCGTTGCTACCCCACAAAGAAATGCCTACTGTTCTCAAAGTTCTGCACGACAATGCCCCTTGGCCATTCTTAATGGCCTCGAAGATGAGTTTCACCCGATAACAAGCCAAGACAAAGGTGTCGGAGAGGCTCTCGAAGGCATAAAAGCCCAGCATACAGCCTAAGACAGAATGTACAGCCCCCGAGGCCACATATTGCGACCGCATCTCGCAACCAACGCCAGAGGCAGCCTATACGATACACCAGTAAAACGACTATAAAAGCTTTGGAGGAAAACAAGAATTGCCAAAAACTTCTTTCGAAAGCATACAAGCAGTTTGCAGACTCCGATACCCCGTGCGCGCACCAGCCCCTGGCCAAAGACTCAAAATACCATCCGACTCTCCCTCGAAGAAGCCTACCTTTCCCCGCTACAACTCTCTAAACAAGAGTGAGAACATTTCCAGATGCTGAGTTTATATCTGAGCTAACTGAAATATTTACCAAAGTCACCATGTGCCGACGCGTCATCCCTCAAACAATGATGGTCTGCTGCCACGTCGTCAAAGGACCTGGATCTACCACGCCCTGGCCAGCTGACTGCAACGGCTGCGGCAAGATTAAGAGCACAAAGTTCCTCAACATCACTCTCGACCCACGTCCCTGCGAAAAATGCCTGCAAGAGAATGACTGGTACCTGGACTCGAGGGGTAAATGGGTACAAGTTATGGTGTTGGACGACTCTGATAGAATCAAGTTCTCCAAGTAATTTCAGAGGGTGGCACTCTGGACAGAAGAGGATGTATTGCACATAATTTTGTTAGACTGTCTTGGATTGTGCCGATCTTGTGTGGGTTGGAGGGAGATGTGGCTTTCAATGTCCCACATGGAAGAGACGACAAAGAAACACCCAAGGACACATGCTCCAGAGCATGAAATACTATTAATAAAGTCTATAAATTCGACATGATTCCAGACGTTTCCCTGCCAGTGAAGCCTTTCAGTCTATGTAACAAAAGAAAACAAGATTCCTTCCCTCCCACTAAAACATCTGCGCGATAATCTTCTCCGTGTACGCCCACAGAAGCGACGAGTCATCCGAGCAAAACGAGAGGCCAGTATAATACGTGCCCTTCTGGCCCTGCAGTGCGTAGAGCCTGTTATAAAACCCATTTCGTATATCCTCAGCAGAGACCTTCATCGTCGTGGGCGTGTGGTCCGCAAAGGCCACAATCTCCGGGTCCTGAATGGGATACGCCCCCTTCATGCGGCGAACGTCTGAAACAACAAGCTCCTTCGCCTCGTCGGCCGTGAAGTCGGAGTTTGCAATGATCTTGCTCGCCAGGTAGCCGGGGACACCCATGTACTCGAGCCTCCACTGGAAGGGTGGGACGGGCAAACTGTACGGCCCGCTTGGGTCCAGATTGGAGACCTGAACACCGTCAGGGATCCCCGTATCGCTGATGACGGCGGCGTAATAGTTCTGCCATTGCCACTTTCTGAAAAGCGACTTTTCCTTGGCGTCGAGGTCGAACGTCCCCATGTTCTTCATAGTTGGAGGCATGGTGATGAGCAGCTTCTTCGCCTTGATCATCTTTTGAGAACCATCGGAGCTTTGCACCACCAGGGTGATGCCTCCACAGTCGCTTCGAGTGGCTTCGACGACCAGTGTCTGGTAGAGAATATTCGACGGGCCAATAGCCGTGGCGGCCTTCTTGTAGATATCGGCCAGGCCGTTCTTGGGTGTGATGTAGCCTGAAAGCAGGGCATTGACGTGCGCAAGGCCAAAATTCTGGAGGACGTAGAGCAGGGGTGTTTCCAGGATGTTGCCCACGCTGGAGGCAAACGTGAAGATGAGCTCCAACGCGCCCTCCAGTCCATTCTTTTGAACAAACTCTCCAAAGGGACAGAGGAGTTCTTCCGGGATAGGCTGCGGAAGGTTGTACGTTCCCTCGCTCGTGAAGCTGTATTTCTTGATGGCATTCAGATAGAGAACAGCAGCCTCGCCCAGGTTCAGGGAGCCTGGGATTGGCGCCGCTTTCTTCCCCGTCTTGAAGTCGACGTAGTCATTGTGCGTTGCGGGTGGCTGTAGGGGCTTATACTCGACTCCAAGCCTTTCAAGGTAGCTCTTTGTGAGCTGGTCGTTGAACATGCCGTTGACGCCGTAGTTGATGAAGCCATTAGGGTAGTACTCGGTTTCTGCATGGCCCCCGAGGCGGTTCTTTTGTTCAACGACAACGACGCTGTGTCCTTGGTCTTTGAGCTGAACAGCAGCGTAGGTTCCCGTGCTCCCACCTCCCACTATGCAAACATCGCGAGTAATCAAGTCCTTGTTTTCAAAGTCCGCAGCTGCAATTGCCGTTACCATTGTCGCGATGAACCACAGAAACGCTTCCAAGGCGCTGGTATCTGATAGAGAACAGCATCATGATGGCCCGTGACTTTTTAAACACCTTCTGATCGGCAGTTTAGTTGTTCTCTCTTTTCTTCTTCTTCTTTTTTTTTTTCGTCCCTTGTTCTCGGAATTGATGTTAATGGAAAGACCGGCGATGGATTTCATCACATGTGCAGGCTGTGTCTATATTTGAAGCACGAGAACCACAACGAGTTTGCGGCCGAGAGACGATGCTGGGGTTTCTTGGTAAAGCCAACAGAGAATGCAGTCATTACATCGGAGCCTGGGACAAAGGAAAAAGCATCCGAGACAATGCTACGAGATCAAACTGAAACCCAGAGATTCCCGATTCACCAATCACCGGTGGGAAAGCCACCGACAGAACAATCTATCAGAGCTTCTACCGGCCGTTGCCGGAACAGGCTTCATCCATGATGATGATGATTGAACCACGTTCCGTATCCCACAATGGGTGGCAACAAGGGAGGATTCTCTTTTTCTTCATTTATCGTTCTGACGTTGGACTCCATAATGCCTTTGCCCAGACTTGGCGTGGAAGGTGAGCACTACCGTGTCGTTGGCCGCATTGTTGGCCTGGTCGTTGGGCATGGGCGTTGCCGAGGTGTTGCCCCCAACGTCGTGATGCCATTCATGATCCTTTGGGCCGCTTATTAAGTCTTCTCCTGATTACCCCATCTGGCCATCGGCGTGAGTCAACAAAGATGAAGAAAGCAGCTATTTTTAGCTCACTACTTTGCGATTCATTCATTGATAGGTCAAAGGAGATGCAATGGAAAATAGTCGTCTCTAGGGTAAGGGTTTTTGTATTGACAAACAGCCTTGACTGGCTTTCACGATACAATGGTCAAGCAAACAAATGGAAGATGGCAGAGGATTAACAATTCACGCACGAGTGGAATAGAAATAAATAAATAAAAAGATCCAAATTCATCAAATTATCCTCATCTTTTCAGTCTCCTACTCTAAAGCGGGTCCATTCATCGACCCAGTGCCTTCAATAGACGATGCTTGAGAAGGTCGCTACAAACGCCAGTCAGCTCTCACTCCTCAAAACCATCATATAGAAAAGTCCTACTGCGGAACCGAAAGCTCACCGAGTGTTTGACTTGACCCATTTACCGGAACCATCCTTCACCCAGATCCTCGCCCGAATGCAATCCTCACACGGGTTCGGGTCGTTGCTCGGGTTGACGTACGTCCTCTCCTTGATCTTACCACAGGAATTGCAGCTGTTGGGATAGTTGACCATCCAGTCGGGCTGCTCCCATACATGTCCGCAGATGTAAGCGCGGGGGCAGACGATTACCTTGCACATGGTGGCAGATTCTGTGACTGGTTAGCTTGGCGCGAGATAGCCTTTCCTAATCCTAGATTGATAGGTAGTAGAATATTCAAGGGAGATTGAGCGGTGTGGGCTGCTACACGTCGGATCTATACCAAGGAGGGTTGTCGTAGAGAGGCTCTGGTGTGATGATGTCCGATAAAGGTGGATGGCGAAGATGAGAGGCCATCTTCAGGGAAAAACTGGATAATTATATAGTTGAGCGATAGGATACAGTTGTTCACTATATATCTCTGAAGTAACATGTGCCAAACTGTTCAATTATGCTGTGAAAGAGATTTATTTGACTGTTGGCAACCGTTGAGTTGTTTGACACTACTTCAATGAAGCACTCTTCCAGCGAATGAATGCTTTCACGTTGCAAACGCTGTGTAAAAGGGCTTCGTCTGAACCTTTCCTAGAGTGATTCAATGGTTTCTCATGCGGTTCTTTGGATCTTATGACCGATGATGCCCTTGATTTCCTGGGGGGTGGATAGGCATGGTGAACATGTATGCTTGCTTGAGAAGGGATTATTAAAAGTTCAAGTTGAACTCAAGTACAAAGAATCACCATGTCGGAAGTGAAGAACATTTCTAGAGATATCCTATTTGTTTATGTAGCAACCTATGGTTTGCAGCATTAGATACATGACTGTGTCTACAACCGATATTGGGTTCGTAACTCGGCTGGGCGATGGGACCCAGCTCGTCGCTGAGGCTGAAGATATCGCCTGTTTTCTTCTAGGTGGAATTACATTGATGCGGGATTCGTTGGTAGAGCTTGATGTGGATTCATTGTTATAAACCTTGATAGGTTTGTGATGAAATCATATTTATAGTAGATGGTATTAGACGGCAATAAATGCATTCACGGGAGCATGCTTGAAGATCCTGGGGGGAATAAGAGCGCTCCTAATGTTTCTACTGATTCCCCCAATTCCTGGCTATTGCCTTAATTACCGTCTGTTACCATGATTTCTGCAGATTCCCACCATGTAACATCCTGTCATCTGCTGCCCAGTTTCGATTATGCAAGGTCAAATATCGTCCATAGGGGTTTTGTAATCCAGTTCTTCGGTAAACAGCATTTGTTCCGTTGAGAAAGTAGCTAGAACGGTACGAATAGCGCTTTTACAAAGCCTTTGTTCTCGGCGTCTTCACACTCATGCCTTCTTGCTTCCATCCACGAGGGATCTTTGTCGCATGTGACCTGCCAGCTCTTTTCATCAAGGGCTACCATCGTATTGAATAGTTGTTTCACCGACAGGTAGTGATTATTCCAGCAATTATGTATGATATCATCGCACTCCAGGTCTCCAATTGTAGGGAATTCCTTATTCGTGAGCTTATCCCACATGATCATGTGGTGCTCTTCCCCAAAGTCTTGGTCGTCGTATGGATCATACCCGCGAGTTAGGGAGTATAGTGTTGAACCAACGGCAAACTGCTCGGTTCTGCATCCGACCTTGCCATATATTCCACAGTCTTCGCTCTCCATCTCACCTTGTGTAAGACGCCTTGCGAATGGTTCTGTAAGCACATCCTCCATTCCTATCTTGATGGTCCGATCAAAGTCGGCCAGTTTTACATGGTCATGGTCGAACAAGAGTATGTTTGGTGGGCGGATATCGCAGTGGGAATAGCCCAGCTCCTCCAGCCAGGCGGCAGCAGAAGTAAGTTGCTTCATCCAGCGGTAACAGCGATCAAGTGGCTGCACCGTCTTGACACCCAACACTCTTCGCCAGTCGGAGCTCTTGTCTCGTAATTGATTGTCGCGTAGAAGTGAAGCAAGATCCGCCAGTGGTGCCCTTTCGAGGAATAGAGCATTAGGTAGCCGGTAAAAGCTTTGAATGATGTAGGGCGAGAGGGGGTGAAGCTCCAGGAGATCGAACATGGTCTTCTCGTTTGCAAGATCCGCATCCCTACCTGGGCGAACCTTTTTCACTACGACAAACTCGTTCAGATTGAAAACCCAACCACAGCTTCCAAGGCTGACGATTCTCTCCCTGCTGAATTTTTCATCCCCCTCGTTCAAGGGAACAGTATTTTCCATTTTGGAGTGGTGTTGATTGAATGTGTCGATAGAGTGGGAGGTGAAGCGTGACTGATTCTAGCCCAAGGTATCTTCTTCTGAATACCAACAACTCTTTCAGCAATCGATCCCGCGTTGATTAGTTGTATCATACCTTCAAGTCAACTCAACCGTCGGACAAAACTATCGAGGGGATGCTTGAGGAAAGAAGCTTCACTAACCGCTGAATGAGGGGTACGCCAGGTTCCAAGAGTTAGCCCTGCAGTTTGCCCAACGATGAAATGCACGCGGGCCAACAATCTGAAACCTGCACAAGAAGCAAAAGTAAATGGTTGTACGAGGGTTGTTTTTTTGGTAAGTTAGGCTGTGCCAATAGTTTGCTACCTTCTGACACACGGTGCCAGAATATTCCCTCCTTACGCAGCTCACTGCTAACTCGCCATGAAGACACACCAAAGGTTTCATGATTAAACCTCGTACTCTCAAAGTCCGTTGATAAGGCCTCGATTTTCTTTTAGTGCGCAATCCTATTAGACCACCTTGACCTACTTCTTTCAAGGGCCCCTTCTCAGCCTTCTCCATGGCTAATCACAGCGACGAGAGGAACAACAAGCGTCTTATTATTGTTTGTCATTATTATGCCCTCTACCCAGGAAATATTACGATTATTACAATGTGGATTAAGAGCATCCTTGCAGGCCGGCTAAAATTTCGATTCATCAATCTTGGAATTGCTAGAGACAACGCTCTTCCAACTCCTTAACAACCAACCAGTTGAACCCCTTCAACCAGTCTGACTCCGAAGCTGTACGAGGAAGGCCGAAATCCGACTTTAGACATCTGAGCACCAGCTTCTGGTATTCATCGCCCATATAAAACGCCAAATGCTTCTCCGCTGTCATGATAGCACTCTGCCTGAATAACTCGAAGGGGTATATGGCCAACCAATGATACATCATACTTTGTAGGTCAGACTTATCCTCCGACGGCTCCTTGAGGATGGAAAGGGCGCCTTCAATACCTTCATCCTCGGCTGCGACCTTTAAAGCCTTGGTGAATGACTCCAGTCCCTGCAGCAGCCCGTCCGAGCTGAATGCAGCCCAGTTTTCTTTTGCAATTTGTTGTAGACTGGAGCCAACGGTTGTGGTGACCTCGGTTTGCCAAAATTCTGTGAAGAAACGGGTCTTATTGCGCAGAGAGTCGCTGAGGTCTGGTGGAGCGAGGACGTCGATTTCCTCCAGCGGCTGCCACATACCTATTTCTAGAAGCAGCAAGCCCAGACTGTAGTAATCATGTCGAAAGTGATAATATTGCCCATCTGGCGAACCGCCATTCTTGGATTGACCATGTAAAAATCTCTTGTGAAAGAGGTACGATGGGTGACTGTGCATTCTTGATTTGAAGTGCTCAAAATGATCCACAAGCGTAGTAATGGGCTGGGTTATGTCCCTCATGGTGTGGCGAGCGTGCTTGAACCCGCATATAAACGGGTTGAGCAGATCACAAGGCTCCGTCTTTGGCGGGTCAACGCATCTTTGGAAGAATATGATATTGTACGACGAGATTTCCTTGTGCATCCAGGAAGATGAATGCAATTGGAACAGGCCAGCTGCTAGATTCTTGGCAAGTTTGAGTCGAACTGTCATGGAAGGGTAGATCCCATGCACCTTTCTCTCGGCCATCATTGTGTGAAGCTTCCACGGAGGAACATCCGCGTTAACCCAGTCAGGAAGCTCATATATAAGCCGCAATATATAGCGCCCTTTCTTCGATATTCCCAAGCACCTCAACGTTCGGAAAGCAGACGTCGAGCCGGCTTGATGGAGAAGCTCGACGAGTCTTTTGACACTGTCGAGGCCCTGCGCAAACTTGTGCTGAGTGGGAAGATTCTGCTGCTCTATGGGATCAAACCCAGGCTCTGCGCTTGCAAGGGCTTTTTCTTCGATGAAAACCCGCTTGATTCTCCGTCTTTTCGCCTGAACTTGGACCCAGGATGCGATTCTACCTCCGTGGATGGAGTCCTCCGTTAAATCGTCTCCGTACAGCTGTTCAGAAGGAACCTCAAAGTTCGGGCCGGTCGACCCATTCTCGTATAGTTGGCTTCTATCCCGGAGTGCAATCTCAATAGTAGCTGCGGAGCTAATCGCGGAATAGGCCAAGGGGTCGTTTGAAACTGTTGAGGCTGTAGAGCTCAATGTGTTTACCCTTGACATGTTTCTAAAGTCTTTCAGGGCTTCGGTGGTAGCAGACTGTATAAGATTTGCCAAGGCGTCTCGCGAAAAGGTGTTCCGGGCATCAAGAGGAAGCAAGTCGTAAAGGCTGTCATTATAGTGCTTCAATTGCCCAAGCAAGGTCTCAAAGGCCTCCTTGTCCTCCACGGCCCACCGCAGTCTCGAGATACCCACCTTCACCCTTTTTGCTATAATGGCCATTTCTATTGCTGGTCTCTTCTTTGTCGATTTTTTGGCCGTCTGGTCAAGCTTTTCATCCTCTTCAGCGGCGGGCTCTTCCGAGGTTGCTGGACGTGCTTCCGACGCCTCACCCTGGTCGAGAACGATGAGGCCATACTTCTTCGTCAGTTGGCCAACGTCTTCCAAAATCTCTTTGATAGAACTGAGGATCTGCTGCACCAGACCGAGAAGCCCTTGGTTTCGGATCAGACGAGGGTCTGTGAAGAGTTGCGAATGGCCTTCTGGGGCAAAGAGCCCAGAGCCTTCTCCCCACTGAGTGAGGCGTTGATGCTCAATGGATAGGCGGACACTGAAATGTGCCATGGACTTTTCGAGATTTTTGCCATCGAGAAAAAGCTTATAGGCGGCAATAGATTGTTTTACAAGCTCAATGAGCAGCGAAGGTGCAGCAAGGGCCAGACCTCCCGTGTCCATCTTCTCTAATGAGCAGGTTGCTACGCCGCCGTCCCTTCTGGTAAAACGTTTGAGGAAAAAGGGTCCTAGACAAAGAGCGCGTAAAGACGATTTGACGACCTGAGCAGCAAAGAAAAGGCAGGATGGCGATATAGCATAGCCCAGCGGCCCAGGCAGAGACCCAAAGCCACTGCCCGCGACCGCCTCACATCGCAGTCAACCTGCACAGCGTTCCATTTGAAGCAAATTGTGCATGCCGCAAGTCTGTTCCGGGGCACCAAAGGCTGTGTCTCAGGACACCTCCAGGGGATTTAAACGTGGCAACGTTACTGGCCAGCGTGGTGTAACAGCCGCCCAACATGCATGATGCTGCGTTACACTCCGCCTCAGTTGGCATCTATTGTCTGTAGACAGTTGACCACCTACCTATTCCGACAACTCAAGCATGCGGAAGAGAAAGGTTATTTGAGTATTTTCTTGACGAATTGGCGTGGTAAGGGGGGAGGATGTATTTGGAGGTTGTGCGATAATGAACAATGACATCGTGATATTGGGGTATCTCTCAGCTTGCCATCAGTAGCATTTGATGGATACGTAGGAACAGACTAGCCCTTCAAAACACAGCGCAAGCTTCTCACCGTGACCCCAACTGACTCTTTCGCAGTTTCGACTTGTTTTACAGGGTGTGTTGTGCGCATTGTACTATGGTAAATACCATTGACGCGCCAAATCGACAGTGAAAAACAGAGCAGTCATGAGTTGTAGTGAGGTGCAGTGTCGAGATCCAGAGATCTTGTTCAAACCACACAACACGACTCCGCAGCAATCGTCCGAGTAGTTCATTTTTAATTCATTCTACAACAAACTAAGACGCGTCAAGCATCCTAAGGAACTTCACAAGATATCAATCGCGAAAGAAGAAAAATGTAGATCTCAGAATGAAACGGCATTTGGACGGAGGACAACCAAATGCCGAGATTAACGAAGGATCCTTCCCAGTATTCCTCTCCGACCGTCCTTGGGTCCAAAGACCCTGCCTAACAATGCTGCTTCAGAAAAACTCACAGCCTGCGGCGGACGTTCGTGTCTATCTGGGGAAGAAAGAAAGGGAAAAGAAGAAAACAAAATCTGCTGGCGAAATTTGCGAACTAAAGGACATTCGCCGAGGTGATGAGTCAGCACAGGTAACTGACACGTGATATCCCCTCCCTCCATCCTCAAGTTATCACGTGATTTGTGGGATGATGAATTGCAAGCTTCTGATTGGCGATTTTCCAACCGAGGAACCGAGTCAGCCCGTTCCGAAAGCTTGGGAGGCAAGTGATTCGACGTCAATACCTCGAAGCAACCGACGAAACCGACGACGTCGATAAACGAGCTTTGGGAAATTTCACATCGTAAAGTGAGACGACGATAACACAAAAAGCCGTCATGATTGCTCAACGGGTGGGCGTCGCCGCCATGCGCCGAGGTATGGGCCCTGCACCGACAAGTTACATGGGATTGCAAAGATGGGAATAGCCTCAAGACTGACCACATGCTTGCGAAAACAGGCGCTGCCAAACCAAACGTCTTTTTCAACCAGACCATCCCCCGCATCGCTCTGGCTTCTGCCATGTCCTCTACATCCTCGCGGTAAGTCAATTTGCCCGATTGCGAAACCGAACAAACTCTCTCTACAAGCACGCGCGCGCGCAAAATGCCCCGCAGCTTCTCAAGCTTTCATCCCACTCATACGGAAACCTATATACAGACCAATCTCCACCACCAAAATCTCCAGCGAAGAGGGCCAGCAGATCCTCGTCAACCAGCGCGCCCAACGACCCATCTCCCCCCATCTCGCCATCTACAAGATCGAGCAGACCTGGTTCGGCGCCTCCGCCTGGACACGTATCACCGGCATCACCCTCTCCGGCACCGCCTATCTCTACTTCGCCTCCTACCTCATCTCTCCTCTCCTGGGCTTCCACATCGAGTCCGCTACCCTGGCGTCCGGCTTCGCTGCCTTGCCCTTCGCCCTCAAGGGAGGTGTCAAGTTCGCCCTCGCTTTCCCCTTCACCTTCCACTTCATCAACGGCATTAAGCACCTGGTCTACGATTTCGGTGTTGGCTTCGCCAAGTCCTCCATCAAGCAGGGAGAGATTGCTCTCTGGGTATCTAGCATTTTGGGCGGTCTCTACATTGCTTTCGGCTTGTAAGGAGTTGGTCAAATTGGATTAAAGAAAGAGAATTGGGAGACACATGGGCGCAAGGGCAAATGGGAGAGTCATTGTAGAATAAAAACCACATGAAGGGCCTTCCATTAATTGTCCAAATACCAGTGGTCCTCGCTGTACAGACTTTGCAAAAAAAAAAAGTACCTTTTACGCTCTCTAGTTAGCAAACTAGGGGATATCACTCCTAAAACGCCTTTCGCCTTGTTCTAAAGCCACCTGGACAACCTATTCTAGGTAGCGAGCATCCAAAATCGTCTTAATCAACTGATGATTACGAGATGACACGATCCTTTCCCCAACGGTAGGTCCAATGAACTCTTTCAACTCTGAGATTTCAGACTCTGGGGTGGTGCCATTGACACCATTGGCCTCTGTCGTTTCGGTGCGTTGAGCAAGGGAGGCGACAGACTGCACAAGCCCCTGAACCAGCATCTCGTAGTCCATAGAGCCATCTGATTTTTCCTTGAGAGGCTGGAGAATGGCTGAGTCAAAGCTCTTGAGATTTCGCAAGATCAGTACCCGAATAGCCTCGGGGCCGCCAGCTTCAAGCAAGCCGTGGATAGCACCATACAACACAGCAGGTGGTTTCGTAGGATCCAACAAGTATTTGAGACAGGTCCGTGTCAGTTTTGGTCGTAGGAGCGTATTGGATGCTGAGTACTTTCGAGCAATGCGGCCGAGTAAAGAAGCGGCCAGCTGTCTCAGGTCATACTGCTCCTTGATAGAGTCTTGACCCTCATCAGTGCCCAATTTCCTAGCCATCAGGCATGTGAGAACAGGTGCAGAGAGCGAGCTTGCATATGGATCGAGGAACAAGCTTTTGTTCTCAATCAGAGCATTGGTTAGTTCCATCATTTGCTTTAGCGTAAAGGTATCATCGAGCTGATGAGTGACACGATCCATGATGAAGTTGATAAAATAAGGAACAAGCTGATGCAGGCCTGGATCGTCCCTCACAGAGCCCAGGGCAGCTTGGCGCAGTCGTACTACCTCCTCATCTGGATTGTCATCGAGAATGGCAGCTTGTATCTTGTCAAAGTAGAGAATGAGCTCCTTGCTCACAATGTGCTTAACAGAGTGCTGGCCATTGGCGTTTTCGTTTCCAGCCAGGGCCGAGAGAGCAGGATTGGCACCAGGTCCCTTGGGCAGAAGACTCTCCGGTCTCGATTCGCCCGAGGAGGGGTTCTGGGGAATAGCGGGTTGGACGCCTTCGATAGCAAGCCAGTGTGCTGCAAGTGTTGTCAGTGCATGCTCCTACGATGCTAGTGCACTGGCATCTCAAGCGTACCTGTAAAATTCATATCGCGGGGCACCTTGGGCAAAGGCGCATTGATGAGCTTCTCAAAGTCCACCTCTTCGTCCTCAATGTAAAACAGTGGCTGGCCAGGTCCCATGCTCGCTTCACCAAATCTGAGTGGTCGCGTAGAATCATATCCATAGAGCGGCTCGGCATCGAGAACTCTGAGTGCTAACGACACATCATTGACCGTCATTGTCGTCCTCCGGGCGGCACGCATGAGGCGTAGAGATTCGATAATGACCTGACCAACGCGATATTCGACATCCTGGGTGAGTGCCTTGAGAGCTTCGTCGCCTATAGTGCCGATTCCGACGGACTCAGCCACGTCCTTGACGTTTTCCGAATTCCATAGTAGCTTCGGCGTTTCATTCGCCATGATTTCGAGAGCGTTGGGTGACACGAGATGCCGCGTCGCTGATGAGGTTGAATGGGTTAAGTTTGAGATGACCCTAAAGTTGTTGCGCGATTGATGAGGCTGAGATCACCTTGAATCGTGGCTAGTGATTTTTGGTGGGGAAAGGCTACTAAAGGATACAGAGGTACAAAGCAACTGAAGCTGTAATTGCGGGCTCTTTAGTGGCTGAAGATCTTGGGTGCGCTGAGTTCGTTCACTGGGTACTAGAATTATGACCTTATGCACTTATTTTTGACTCCAGCCTTTTGTAATCAATTGCGATAGAGCAAAAGATAGTCAATAGGTTCGCTCCCAATCTTGTGGGGCAATGGTCTTTGCTATCATTGTTGCGCTTAGGTCTGGCTAGTTCTAAGTTGAAACTGAAGAGAATACGGAGACTCTCACAGAAACATTGTCTGGTTTCTTTGAAAGGAATGAGGGAGGGGTTGTATTTTGTGCATGTGACAATATCAACATGAATGCTGTCTACCTTAGGAAATATACTCAGCGAGATAATCTCACCAAGGGGAGGAGGTACGTATGAAGAACCATAACCTTAAATTCCACATCATAGTCTAAGAGCTAAGAGTTGTACATTAAGTAAGTCTCTCTCTATTTCAAGAAACAGGGTGAAAATAGTATAAGTTCCAAGCTCTTGTCAACCGGTCAGCTTTATGCTTAATTGTATATGCACACATCAATACTGGACCAGCGTCCTTCTCGTATAAACAAGCATCGGAACAACGTTTAAAGGCTGCATTCCAAGATAGAAACGAAGAGGCCAACCAGATTCCAGGAATAGCGAAACAACAGCCTAAACTAAACCACTGAACCACACACATGGATCACCCCTAAATTTTCCGATTATAGTGCTCCAGGGCTGGAGCGGTTTCTGGCTCCCGACACCTGACCCTTATAGTGAATGTTACAGCGGGTGTTTTAGTGGAACCCTCGCTGTATCTACAAGTGATTTTGCAGCTCTGCTTTGGACCAGTACAGGCCGGGCTCAGCACCCGTCTCGAAAACTCAACCTTTAACTCTATCTGGTTGTCCATTCGAGGCTCTTCTCAGCTGGTTCAAACAATCTGACTTGATACATGGAACAATAATAATGGAATCACGTTTCTTTGTTCCCAATCATTGCATCGTCACGACCAACCGCCCCACAAACTCATGACCAGCAGCCCTTTCAGGGATTCTCTCTCCTTGTTCCAATGGAAGCAGTGTCAAATGGCTGCGGACCCCATGTTCAGCGACTGCTTGAAACATCTTACTCGCTTCAGCTACGCTAGAGAGCAGTGAGCCCTTGACGAGAATTTCGCGAAAGACAAGGTTAAAGGCTTCGAATCGGAAACCTGATGTCGGAAGGCCCAAAACCACGCAGGTCCCCCGTGGTTGGAGACGATTCAGAGCCCAGTCGCTGGCCTCGACGTTGTCAGTGCAAACAACAGCGGCATTGAGACCAAGTTCGTCTGTGAAGGAGGATATTTCCGAAGCAGCATTTGGACTGTTGTAATCTACGATGAGGTCAGGGCGGAGGTGGGATGGGACCTCGGAGGCGAGCTTAAGGCCAATATCCCGGTTGTCGACAGCAACGACACGGTAACCCAAGGCTTTAGCAAACTGAATACCAAGGACTCCTAGACCACCAATGCCAATGATACCAATGGACTGGCCCTCCACTAAGCCAGTTTGCTGAATAGCGTTCCAAACTGTGGCCTAGAGATGGTGTCAGCTCAGCTGGCAATGGAGGAAGTCGCATGACTTACACCGGCGCACGTCAATGGGGCAGCCTGCGCGAACGAGACTCTATCCGGGAGCAAGACCAAGGTGTAATCCTCAGCCAGCGTGTACTCCGCAAAGCCACCGTCTGCTTTCTTGATACCGGCCATGACCTTGTTCTCACAGAATCGGGCATCAAGATTCTTGAGAGTTGTTGAAGACCACTTGCACCCGCCGCACGTCCCGCATGGGTTCCTAATGTTGAGGACACCAACTCGGTCGCCGACCTTCCAAGCTCCGGATAGGTTGGCACCCAGAGCGGCGATGGTTCCCGCAGTTTCGTGTGAGGGTGTGATAGGAAGCGGTGACTTGTATGTGCCATCGTGCACCTGCAGGTCTGAATGGCAGAAGCCCGCGGCATGTACCCGGACCAGAACCTGGCCCTCCTTTGGTACGGGTACAGGGATATCATGTTGCAGGTGGTAGTTGTCATTGTACTATCGACCATCCAACATAAGAGATGTCCCAGGGATCGGACGGTATGTTAACTGACCTTAACCAGCCGTAAGGCCTTCATCTGTAAAGGAACCTCGGAAGCCATAGTCGCCACCGGAGTGAGGGTTCAATGGCAAAAGCAACGAAATTCTATCAAAAATTTATCCCAACCTTTTCAACGAAATTTGAAGGCTCAAGAGAAGCCTGCTGTTCGCTTCCGCAGCTGGTGCAAGGAGTCATCAAATATATACCCACCATTCATGGACTAGCTGAGTCCATCCACGCCAATGAAGGCATGTTTCAGCCGCAGGGCTTGCCCTTTAAGCCTATGCTGATGGTAGGACGAAGGAGCCAGCACATAGTTGGTTAGCTGTCTTTGACGTCTGATTAAAAACCATATGCCTGCGCTACTTGGATACCTGGACACTAGACTGCCAGACTCACACACAGAGATGCACATCTCAAACTAAAGAATCTCATGCCAACTGGAAAGCAACCCAGCTAAAATGGTGTACGGGTAGATCGAGGGTTATGCTAAAAACATGCTTGCAGTTCGATCGCCCCAATGAGACGGGAAACTCACATCGTATAAGCCTAATTAGGCAATCCATCATACCATGTCACTGCGCAGGGTGCCACCAACAGCCCACCCACCCCAGCTCGAATGGAACTACCGAAATGGTATGGGCTCGAATGGCTCTACCTTTGCGGTTCAAGTTTGCGAAAAGATCCAATATTTCCATGATAGCCGGATGATGATTGATCGATTGCTTTATTTGGAAGTGGCTGATAGTTTATTCTATCCCGAGGCTATTATGTTGGAGATGATGGCTTGAGTGAGCCCATAGGAATGATTCGTGCTCATGACATCAAAGGTTTTAAGTCCAGGGCATTCGCACTCATGGTCAGTTTGATTGTGTCAGATTCCAGGTTCAGTCACTACAATAAGAATCACTGCAGCTGTCGGGCTGCTTTTATTGCCATCTCAACGTCAACATGGCCACCGTCTCCAAAAACATCAAGACTATTCCCACATCTGAATACGACGAAATTATCCGCGTCGTCCAACAAAATTACGTCGACGGCCTTCGCGAGGGCAATGCATCGCTCGTTGCTCAGGCATTCCACAGAGATGCCATCATGTACGGCTACACTCTCGACGGCAAACTCCTGGGCGGACCGGTATCAAACCTCTACGCGTTTATAAGCCAGAACGGGGCGGCACCAAATATCAAGACGAGGCTGGACATTATTGGAGTTACGCCTACAACGGCAGTGGTGAAGGTTGATATGGAGAAGGATGCGGCTGGGGTGGATTACACGGATTATCACACTTTGATCAAGTTTGAGGGAGAGTGGTGCATTATTGCGAAGACGTTTCATGCGTATGAGCAGTGATGTGATGGTATTATGCTTGGGGGAATTTTTTATTCGTTTTACGGGCTGAACATGGTGTACTTTGGGATACTTCTTATATCGAAATTGCAGTTATGCTTGAATTTTAAGTTGGAATCCTGAAAGAAATGGCTGATCCTTCGGGACTATTCATTACTTTGTTCATCTGAAGCATCAAGATATCTACATGTCGGTACAATTTCTAGCGGTGCAGGGTAAGAGCGGAAGCGGATAGATAGCTCGCTTAAATGGCATGCATCAGTCGGCATCGGGATTTGGATCCTGCCGTGCCCCGTCCTTGGGGTGGCATCGTTACCTTTCCCTTTTGAGTAATTCATGCTTTATAAGCACAAAACTCCACCTTGAATTTCGATTACTGAACCATTTGATTCCAGTGTCAACTCCTGTCAAAACAATGAATCTTTTGGAAACTCTTGGAACTAGGCCGGATTTAACACAAGGGTTGAGACTGAGGTAAATCTGGAGATAAGAATTGCTCAGGGGTCCTGGTTTCGGACATGTGTCGCTTATTAAGTACTGCCGCTTAATAATACGACATTTTTTTATCGTTAAGCCCGTTGAAGTTTCAGTGTTGTATGCGTCGTCTTAGCTGCTGTAAGCTTCAAACTGTCAACAGAACGAACCTGACGTCAACTTCAGGCAGTAGGCGAGCTGATGTGGCTGACAAAGTTTGATGGGATTAGTGAACTAATGGAATCATGATAGCGAAAAGAGTATTGGGATGCATTCGTTGAGCTTTTTTCAGCAAGTTCCAGGGGCAATGAGGGGGAGGGAAACGCAAGGGAGACACACATTGTTGATGGGGAATGAGGGGTATCAACTTATTGGATGGAAGGTTTCATTGCGATGATGCTCGACTTCGTCATTTAGGATGAATTGTATATAAGATCAACACTCGACCCGGCATATATACCAAGTCTTCATCTCCAACAGTTCACTCACAATTCAATTCATCAACTTATCAACACACTCAAACAAGTTTTACATCAACTCCATCACAATGGCCAAGAAGATTCTCGTCGTTCTCACCAGCCAGGACAAGATTGAGTCCATTAACCGCCCAACCGGTTGGTACTTGGTAAGTTTCATTCCTATTAGAACTTGGACATCATCACAGCTTCATTTCTAACACGAATTGTAGCCCGAATTTGCTCACCCTTACGATATCCTCTCGCCTCATGCCGAAATCGTCGTCGCCTCTCCCAAGGGCGGCCTCGCTCCTCTGGATCAATCCTCTGTTGAGGCATTCGCCAAGGACGATAGCTGTGTAAACTTCCTCAAGAAGTCCTCCATCTGGGAAAACACCAAGACCATCAAGGAATTCCTCGGCCGCGCCAGCGAGTTCGACGCCATCTTCTACCCTGGCGGCCACGGACCCATGATTGACTTGCGCGTGGACGAGGACTCCATCCAGCTGATTCAGGAGTTTTACAAGGCGGGCAAGCCTGTCGCGGCGGTGTGCCACGGACCAATTGTCTTTTCCAACGTCAAGATTGACGGCGAGTACCTCGTCAAGGGCAGGAACGTGACAGGCTTCACGGATGCGGAGGAGGAGGCTGTGAAGCTGACCGAGGCGATGCCTGTGCTTCTGGAGACAGACTTTATCAACAAGGGCGCCAAGTTCCACAAGGCGGAGAAGCTTTGGGCCGAAAAGGTGGTTGTCGACGGTCAGCTTATTACTGGCCAGAACCCAGCTTCCGCAAAGGCTGTGGGCGATGCCATTCTCAAGGCAATTGGTAAGCCATGCTGATACCCCCCTTTTTAAAGACAGGCGCTGACTGGGTTTTTAGCTTAGATACGTCAAGAATGTTACGGTGTTGAGGGATAAAGGGGCAGTAAGGGAATGATGAATTCTAGTTCAGTCAGAAACGCATTCTGTCTTAAGACCATGAATGGGTTGCAGTCTAAACAGCAATCTTCCATCCCTTATTCACATGTCACAGTCACTCATGATATCGTCAATACATACTCATATAGCATTCGTCTGTCCTCAATTTACAACACTTTATTTACAACTATCTTAATGTGCCCTCCCAAATGCCTGATCAAATCCAGTCAACGTAAATCTGTAATGCACCTTGTTATCGTTCACCCTCTCAACCGCCTCCTTACACCCTTGCTCAGAAAGCGGCAGAGTTTCCACCCACGCCTTCACACCCTTATCCGCAGCAAGCTGTAGCATTGACTCCATCTCCTGGTGGTTCCCCAGGTGACTGCCCGTCAACTTGGCCGCATTGCCGGCAAAAGTAGAGGGTGAAAGCTGAGGCAGGGACTCATTGCCGATACCAACCATGTGGAACTCCCCGCCGGGCTTTAGGATAGAGAGGTAGTCTGGGATGTTGAACTTGTGGGTTGCGTCTGCACAATTGAGAATAAAGTCGAACTTGAACTTCCACTTGTCGGACCAGCCGTCTTTGTTAGTGAGGATGACATCCTTTGCGCCGAGTTTCTTGCAGTCTTCGGTTTTGTCGGGGGAGTGACTGAGAGCATAGACTTCTGCGCCGAGGGCTTTGGCCCATTGGACGCCGAGGTGGCCTAGGCCCCCGATTCCAAGCACGCCTACTGTTTTGCCTGGACCAATGTTGGCGCGGACGAGAGGCGAATAGGTGGTGATGCCAGCACACAATAGAGGTGCTACCGAGTTTGTATCAAGAGCGTCGGGGATCTTAAAGGTATAGTACTCGTGTGCTCGAATATGTGATGCGAAACCGCCATGCGCCGTACTCCCATCTGGATACTGCGCATTATACGTATCCACCAACTTGGGACAATAATTCTCATTCTTGTTCTTGCACAGATCGCACTCCAAGCAAGACCACACTTGAGCTCCAACACCCACTCGGTCACCCTCCCTGATGCCCTTGACGTGCTCGCCTACTTTAACGGCCTTGCCGACGACTTCATGGCCTACACAGAGGGGCCCTTCAAAGTCACCCCATCCGCCGGTGACGGTGTGCACGTCTGAGCCGCAGACACCGCAGGCATCTATTTGGACGTCAATGTCGTGGTCGCCAAACGGCTTGGGTTTGAGCTCAGATTTGTGGAATTGGTTCCATGTTTTGGGGCTGTCGACGCAGAAGCCGGTGAAGGTGTCTGGATATCCCATTTTGGCGAGTTGACTATGATTGCTTGCCTCTTCAAAAATGTTCTATTGTTGGATAGGTGTATGATTGTGGGTTTTGCAAGTTTGAGAGCATGGCTTTGGTCCTACTTATACATGAATGGCATGGGCGTCACAGTAGGCTTAAGAACAATGAGCACGAAAGAATGACGTCTGGTATTAAACGGTCATGTTCCGACGCGGCTTCTGGAACAAACATTATCAACTCGGAAATATCCTTTTTGCTGTAGTTGTTGTTAGGTTGAAGCGTCATGGATAAGATTCAGGGTCTATGACGTGGAGAATGGTAATAGAAGACTGTTCCGTTACTAGACTCTCATGACTCCCCATCTGGATGCATAAATATGGGACCTCTTCCATCGGTTTGCACTAGTTCATTGTTAACTATCTTCTCATTCCGAGTTTGGTGATGATGAATGCCGTATTGTACGGAGGCCAAAAAAGGCGTTAGATCAGGAAGAGATCAGCACATACAACTATGTAAGGCGTTTTTTTGGCATCCGCTTGCGTATTTAGCATCTTACTTTTCGGCGTTGGTCAATCAAAACCCTCATTGCCACCTACATCATACAGTCCTGTCCCTGAATAACATCATTATTACGATTGTGCATTTATGTATGCTATTCCTGGAGTCGGCAGTTTCAGTCTGCATTAGTCGCATGCTGCATCCAGGGTCTTATGAAACCCTTTACCGAAACGTCAACGCTATTGACCGTTCATGAGGCTCAAAAGCAAATGCATGTAAGCCGTCGGGGTTGGGCTCTGGATTGCCTGATTGGGTATCTTTGCGTTTCTCGACGGTAACACCAAACAGCATAAACAACTTATCCTTGCAAGCAATCACATGCATATCTAATCTGGCAACTGAAATATGTATGTGACCCAACTTATGATGCTCGGTCTTGATGACCTGGCCTCGCTTCAGTGGCAGGTTGATGCTCCACCCAAGCACCAGAGGTCAACTCCCCATGATTTGTCTTCTCCAATCTATTTTCATGCATCTTAGAAGGTGATTCATTTGGTGGGAGTAATGTGACGCATATTTTATAGGAAACAGCGTCTAGTTCTAGACTCGGACCGGCCCGCATTAAGTACAACGAAAGACAGATAACACTGCCAATCATATTGTCGTCACCAACTCGGAGTTCTACACTCACCGAAGCGAGTTCAAGATTGGTTATGCAAATCCGGACCCTTTGAATACATAGTAAAACAAGCATTTTAAGTCCCGTCTTGTCCACTTTAATGCAGTATGACAATACGTTTCCAATGTACACGTACCCGACACGGCTTAATGTCTTTCAATGCCTAAGTCATTGAAGCATCCGGACTTTGTCGATGGCACTGGGACCTCACAAAATAATATTCCGTATTAACACAATCTTTCTTCTTAACATTCCAACTACAAGCAAAAAATTGTTCCTAAGTTTTGAGTTATCCGCTTTCTTTTCTACTATAGTGTATCCTATTCATTTACATTCTGTTCTCACTACACTACTACAAAACGCAAGATGGCCGAACCAAGCGACTCCCCTTTAGCTCAGGCCTATGAGCTTGCCAAGATGCTTCAGGAATTACCAGAAAAAGAGCGCCGCCTCTTAGGAAAGCTTATTGCCCTGTCTAAGACCTCGGGACTCGAATCCCTCGAGTCAGTAGAGCCAGTCAAGTCTATCAGCCAGAAGCCCAGCGCTTCTCGCAATTCAAGCACCTCAACCATTCATAAACCTAATGAACCCGACCCAATTCCAAAGGACAAGGATTCTTTCATCAACATGTGCTACGGATTACCTCATGGTACTCTTCCGAAAAGCATAACAAGCCGTGTCAAGATATCGATTTCCAATGGCGAAGGTGTCGGCGAGCTCATAGAATTGGGAGTCACGCTGCAGGATATCAAATCAATTCTAGATGAGGATTTTGAGATTGAGGCTGCTCAATCAAAAAGACATGCCCATGAGTCCACGGCCCAAGGTCTAGTGGGTTCTGATAATCGTTGGAAATACCGTAGGGCACTCAATACCCCCTAGAATACGCTCTCTACTGATACCTTTGGCAGATAAAACCATCTACAAATTTGAGGACGAACTATATACCAGTTTTGGCCACTCTTATGACTGCATACCTCCCTGGCAGCTTAAGGTACCAAGCGGGGGGAATCATTGGTATCATATAGACGATGACAAGCTCAACTTAAAATTCCTAGAACTCATGCCCAGATACATTCCCAACCGAGCGCAGCGTTTCGATGTTCCCTATTCTTTCATGCCATCCCTAAAATCGAATACTCTAGGATTTGCAAAAACTTCTGTCGGGATCCCGTCCGAGATGTTGAAACGTATACACAATAGCCTCGGCACTCTGTTCTCAGTACCTCCCGATGGACGCTTGCCACTGGCATTCGAAAGCGACAAGCTGAGACAGTGCGAACCCACCGAACTTATCTCATATCTCTCAAAAATGTGCAAGATCAAGACGATGCTTGAAGCTAAGGAACTACTGTTTGAGATTCGTGACTATAGCGATATTGCCCCCTCTACAAAGAATGCATCTTACAGCTTTCAGAGCATGGACGGGCCCATGGCTGAACGATGGCGCACAGCGCCTGTCCACTTGAGGATGGCTTGGCCAGCATTGAAATACGAAGAAAGTGGATTTACAGTTGGCACAACTTCCATTGAGCTTTTGATAATAGAACTAGGAAAGCAGATATTTGCATCTTCGGCAATCAGGTAAGTACTTTTATTATTATGCCCAGAAACTTCACCCACTATTCCTGATGGAGAATATGAGTTTCTCATACCATACGAACAGCTTAGACTCTGTTTCTCCACACCCATGGTTTCGAATAATAAGCCTTCGAGGAGCCTCTGACCTTATCGTTTCGAAAGGCGATTCTGGCGTGGCTCTGGAGTTGGAGGATCAGCTAATCTACAATTGCCAACTCCAGACAATGATAAAGAGAATGTTTAAGTCACACCGCCTCTGTCGCCATATCAAGACTTCTGATAATACGTTCAAGACAACCTGGAGAGCATTTAGCATCACGTGGCATCAAGTTACCGACAGAAATATATCTGCAGCCCCCACCGAAGAAACCCAGAATTCCGGGTCACTCTATGTTGATGAAACCAAGCCCCTGCGATATGAAACTTCCACTGAAACAACCTGGAAGTCTGGGATACTCTATGTTGACCAAACCAAGCTCCTGCGACAAGGTTCATTCAGTGTTTTGTATCTTCCACATGGATTTGAGCGGCCACCGACATTAAACGGAGCGTTACCATACGACAATATCGAAAAATATTGGACAATACTCATTTTAGCTGGAAGCGGGGCTACTTGGGTCGATGAGTATCGTCCCTCAAAGCTTTCAATCGCTATTTTGGAGATCATTCACCAGGGCTTGACTGATGCCGCGGATGCTTGGTCTACGATACGACCTATATTTGATGGAATACTCGAGGGAGAGAGCTTGATTCTTGACCCTCAAGAACATGACAACCTACTCTTCGATGACATGACATTCTCCAAGTCACGACAATATTTTTGGGCGGTTCACTCTCTAGAGACATTCAAGTCTCAGGTTGAGAATACCATCTCCGAGTGGGATAGTTTCTGGGAAGCTCGGAAAGACTTGCTCAAACGTTTTGCCTTTCATGAACGTGCTGAACAGGAACTCAAAGATATATACAACTCAATCGATCGGCAGAGGCGAAGATTGGAATCGCATAGAGAATACTTTGAAGCAGCACTGAAGAGGATAGAATCCCTTCATAACAATGTAAGCCCCTCTTGTTTCCTCCCTAATTCCAAAAGCTGACCATGGGAAAAGCTATTCAATGCCAGTGCTGTAATGGAGACCAGGGCCTCAACACAGCTCGGAGAAAATGTGCAAATACTCACATATGTCAGCATCTTTTACCTACCTCTCAGCTTTTGTATATCCATCTGGAGCATCAACGAGGCAGCCAACAAGTCCATTATAGCGCTTGTGACGATACTAGTCAGTGTCGCAACCTATTTCGTGGTTGCCAACTTGTACAACTTCATTCGTAAGGCTACTGGCATTTACCGAGACCGAATCAGAAAACCCTTACTGGATCAAATGAAGGAGGACAATGCGTGGAAGGAGAAAGCAGACAAATTCAACGCTTTCCGTCCACATCGGCAATATATTATACCATCAAAATGGCATCTTCTTTCCTTTGCTACCATAATGGCTGTGACCCCTACATTGAAAATGGTTGGAAGCGCGATTGAATCAAGCAAAGCATCATGGCAGAGGTTCAGGTCGAAGGGAAAATCAACAGAGGAGAAACCGACAGAGGAGAGCTTTATGGAGCAGAAACCGACAGAGAAGAAACCGATAGAGGAGAAACCGACGGAGGAGAACTCGACGGAGCGGATTTTTATAACAGCGATAAAAAAAGACCTTGGCGAGATAGTATGAGATTTTTGTTATAGAGCTTGTATCGCGTCATGGGCTGTAACTGGTTTTCTCTATGAATGTAGTACCAACACTGCATTCGGCTTCACGTATACATACCTCATCAAGATAAAGTAGACGGGTGATGGTGAACGTTCACCACAATCGAGGCTGGGAAATGGTTCCTTTGTGCATTAATCTCTTCCTTTAGATGGAATGAAGCATGATTATGCCCAAAACTCAAGCTCCAAATGTTGTCCAACGCTACGGGACCGTAGGTAGTTCATGTCGATGCCTGGTAGTGCTCTAATCTCCATTTACTCTTATCATCGCAGGGTACTCATCATAATAAGAAATAGATGTCCCGCCATAGATGAATTGAATAAAACGTCATCTTTATCCGTGACTCTATTGTCTATTTATCGTTAGACTCAATTTGCCTCGCTATAGAGACGCCTGTCTAATATGTATGTTCCCCATGGGAAGAAGACGTTGGAAATCCATACATGAAAAGTTCTTTCATTTTTATTGTTGTCCCTCATAAACTCACCCATAATAACTTAAGCTATTAATAGTAGGGTCCCCTCCCTGGTGGATAGGAGGTTTCGCGGCTATGCATGGTTCTTGGTTACCTCTGTTGAATTATATACTGTGACTTTGGAAAGACTGCCTTTCGATTACTGATAGTGCTCGGGGAAGCGTCACCTGTCTAGGTAATCTTCTCTTGCCTATCCACTCACCTATCCATCTACCACGAGACATCAGACCAATTTTAATCTAAATGTCGAGTTTAATCTGTTTAAACCACTGTAACACGAAATTCTATTCATTTTCTCTCCTCTACAGAGAATTCCGAGGCACTGCAGAGACCCTGCGCAATTGATACGCAGTTCTCGTTAGCCATGTTGCGGGGCGGCCTCCTGCGCCTCCATCAGGTTTCATCCATTAAGCAACCAGGGTGGCAAGGCGACACTGCAGTCAGTATCTGGGGGATGAATCGTTCTTTCAGCGCAACTGCAAGAATCGATCGAGCCTGTTCAAAGGCATTCAGACAACCATGAATACCCTGTGATTTAAGACACCCGATTTTAACAACTGCCAATCACCTGCTCATGCAATCGTGTACGTATACGCGTCCTTGCTTGCCCCAATCCTCCGAGCCCGCGCGCCTAATAATATACCCCATGCATGACATCGCCGAGTGGCATCTTCATTTTCTCACATGCTGCCAACGGCATTCGCGAATCATGCCTGCTGTATTTGCCATGTGTGACCTTTCAATTGCTGACCTGGCTGGACATTGAAGCGCTTTGAAAATGAGCGAAACGGGAGCGTCAATTCAGGCTCAATGCCATGAGCTTCTTCATGAGCTAAAGACGTTGCGGGAACGTGAAAATGCTGTTCTCGAAAGACTTGTGGTTCTAATGGCAGGCTCTCCAATTGACACCCATATCAAGGCCCCAGATCCACCACACCAGGAAAAGGTAATTGGCGACGCCAATGTTGAGCCAGTCAGCGAGGATGCCAAGAACCAGCGCAATTTCACCTCCATGCAGACCCTGTTGAATGAAGCCTACGGGATTTCAGGCAAGAACTCCAGGGAACACCTCCCAGACAGCATACGGAACCGAGTCAAAATGCGCATTGCCAATGATGCCATCCACCACACGATGCTGCTCTCAGTCGAGCCCGAGAAGCTCAATGAGATACTGGGTGAAGTTCCCACGGATACAGAATATGAGCTGAGTGAGATTTGCACAAGCAGTGATGATTGGAAATATTGTAAATCTTCAAAATGCCCGATTTAAGCGTCTTGGTTCTTCTACTCACACCTTTTGTAGGGAAGGTCTTGTCCAACCTTGGTGGTTACGTTTGGGCGTCACCCGGCCATCTTCCAGACTATATGCCAACATGGGAACTCCGCAAGCATGGAAAACACTGGTACCACATTGACGACACCGCTTACGATTTTCCGTTCGCCAAGCCTTGGCTAACAGATGAGGTCTCTTTTGAGGTTGAGGTTCCCTACTCGCTTGTGCCACCCGGTATCCAATGGATAGCGCTCCCAGACGCTGGAAGCGGAATACCAGATGCAACATGGGACGCAATTCACCAGTCACTCGGCACGCTCTTCTCCGCACCACCAGACGCGCGCCTACAACTTGCGTTTGAAGCCGAAGAACTCCGCCAGATGTATGCGACAAACAAGCATTATCGCTATTTGGATAGAATCTCGGATTTCCACCAGAAGCTTACGAATGAGGGCGGCGAGTTCAGAGTTTGCGATTTCAGCGATGTTGGCTCAAGAAACGGAGCTGTCTCCTACGGCTTACAGACCATGACACGATCCGAGAAGTTAGCATGGGAAGAGGCCCCAGCATACAGGAGAGCAGCTTGGCCAGCCCTGAACAACGAAGGATGGGGCTTTATTGTTCCTACGACTCCTGTTAGTATTCATAAGAATTCGTATGGCAACTGGAAGGTCAAGACGTACTCGTAGGTGCAAACCTGATCCGTCCCTTGTACAAGGGCCTTGCGCTGCTTGGTGCTGATGTATTTCAGTCGTTTGGAAATGCCACCGCGACCTTGGTGTCGGTTTATTTTGTTACGAGGTCTCTCGGATATTATCGGCCCAGATGCAAAAACTGACGAAGTGGAAGCTATCTCGGATCTCTTAATCAACGACGCAGACCGTGCGAAGCAAACGATGATTAGAAGCATGTTCAATTCCCATGTCTTCTGCCGTCGATACAGGTCTTCAAATACGTTTCTGACCTCTTGGAAAACCCTGAACATTACATGGCATCAGATTGTTCCAAATTTTAGCACTGCAAGGTCGAGGACCTCATCTTGGAAGTCTGGGCCTCTTCACAACAATGAGCTACAATACATTGAACAGCGAGCGTTCACCGTGCTATACCTTCCCCATAATACTGATCTACTGTCAGAGGGGAAGACGCATCTTGCTGACGGCAACAAGTTTTGGACTATTATGGTTCTTGCACCGAGCTCGTCAAATTGGATTGACCACTACAAACCCTCGCGACATTCAATCGCCATCGTTCACATTATCGCTCGCGGTCTCAGAGAGGCTGCAGATGCTTGGGATCAAGTCCACCCTCAATTCAGCTCTCTGATTGCTGAGAGCAGCCCAATCCTTGACCCTCGCAGACATGATAGGTTGATGTTTGACGACGACACATTTTCTCGATCCCGCCAGTACTTTTGGGCTATGAACTCGCTCGAGATCTTCAAGGCGCAGGTTGAGGATGCTATTCTGGAATGGAGCCATTTCTGGGCTACCACTGGAAGCAGCATAAAGAGCCTTGCGCACGACGAGGGTGCCGATGAAGACCTTGAGTCGGTGCTAGGAAAGGTAAACGAAAATATCAGGCGACTGGAAGAGCGCAAGGCTCAGTTCGAGACGATTATGGCCAAGACCCTAACTCTCAGAGATGGCGTGGGTATTTCCGGATTGTGTATTGCATCGCTCCCAAGCACTAACACTCCTTAGCTATTCAACGCCAGCGCCGTCATAGAAAGCAGAGCCTCGACTCATCTCGGCGAAAACGTGCAACTTCTTACATATGTCAGCATCTTTTATCTTCCGCTCAGCTTTTGCGTTTCCATGTGGAGTGTCAACGAATCGTATAGCCGGGTGTATCTTGCGATTATAACCATTCTTGTGGCCGCTACCACATACCTCCTGGTTGCCAATCTCAAAAACATCAGCCGCGTATTCGCATCTACATACAATCACCTCCGGGATCGAATACTCAACAGCATGCAAAACCATGAAAATTGGGAGGGGATGGCCAAGAAGTTCAATGGATTCCGACCAAGGAGAGAATCTGAAAAGCCCTCGGAGTGGAACCTGCTTTTATACGCAGCGTTGCAAGTTGGGGCGAGAATATGGTGGCCCTTTTATAGTATTCTGTTGAAACTGGTGTCTATGCTCAAAATAATATGGCATCTTGTGGTCGGTCTTCGACAAGAGCCCGCTGAAACTGCATTGTCTGCGTAGGGCAAGAGACGATGCAGGGTTCTTGAAAGGGCCTTTTTGAGGATATAACTATCTTACCAACTAATATTTGCGCTCAAAAGTCGATTCTCCAACACGTCTTCATCGATACAACCTCTTACACCAAACGTTCTCCTACCCTCGCCGATCCGCTGAGAATTATCAAGCGCTACTATGTAATTCTTGCTTTTGCTGCTGAGAAAAATGGCATCTGAACTAGCTCGACTACAATTCAACTAGTGAGCAAAAGCCCAAACAAGACTCAACTTTTTAGAAGCTTTCACCAAATATCCTGAGTCATATATATCCTGTCGAGGGCTCTGGCGACGACCCGCGGTTCTTCCCACTCTGAGAGAACCAAAGAACTAGAGACGAGACACTTTAGCATCTGCGTGTTTCAATAGTCTTTGAAACATAAGTAGTAGCGTTTATTGAAATGTGAAAAAGATCCGATATCTGATCGATGCACCACCAGATTCAAAAAAACTGAAACTCGGGGATCCGGATGACAGTGGTGGCGCATCTCTCCAACAATTACGTACTTGGCTTCCCCAACTGTTCAATAGATGCCTCATTGGCGCAACCTTGCAGGCGGACTACCACCTCGAACACGAAGCTGGACAGCTGCATCAGGCATCTTCCCTGTCAACGCTAAACTTATACTGCAACCCTGCGGTTCAGGTTCGACGATCCCTCCCCAATCAAACGACAACACGATGTACATACACGAAATGCATGCGCGCAAAACCGTCTAGCGTTACTCCCCAATCGCTCTTCGTTGAATTGCCGATCGTGGGGGAGGCCAAAGAAGCAAGAGACTTTTTTTTTGGTGCCAAGAATAGGTTGACTGGCTCAGCCGTCCTGGATGGCTTTTGCGCTGAGGCGCCCAATCTGGCGTTAGAATTGCTTGGCCTAGAGCTGCCAGAGCCTCTCGTATAGTAAACAGGGGGGGAGATTCCAGACGGAGCTATTGCAAAGGCCCCCAATGTGCTGCTCATGACGGGCACCCTGTGTCTTTTTTCCCCTAGCCCATCTAAATTTAGGGGCGTCTCTTTTATTGCTTGGCGATGAGTTTGCTTTGTTTCCTTTGATGAGTACGCTGCGGCTAAGGCCGTGTGGCAGAATAGCATTTGAGCTTGCAAAGAAATCCGCCTGAAGTTACTTAATGGACGGGCAACCTTTTTTGTCAAAGTTTTGAGGGAAATGTCTTTCTCGGTTTTGGATTTCTCATCCTTTTTTGCCAGGCTGGATAGTTTCGTTGCTGATCATCGATTTATCGCCACGATCCATACGTCTCTATCTCGGCAGCACTCATGATGCCAGCACTCATCACACATATATAGCCAACTTTTGCAAACCAGAGATTTAATTACAAGGTCAAGCTGCAGTAGCAGCTAACTTTTTCATTATGAAGACTTCACTGCTACTGGCTGCGCTGCCATTTGTTGCGGCAATCATATACAAACCCCCGCCGGACAGTCCGACGGCCAACCTCGATTCCGGCACCATCAGAGGAGTGCGGACGAGTATGCGTAAGGGCATCGGACCTGTGAATAAATTCTTGGGAGTTCCTTATGCTGCAAAGCCGGAGAGATTCGGTCTTCCGAAGAAGCCTACGCCGTGGAAGACGACTAGGACGGCGTTCAAGTATGGGCCTTCGTGTAATCAGTTCATCATTCATACCGGTGAGTAGATGCTTTGTACATATCTGCATCATTAAACTAGCTAGAACTGTATGCTGATTAGAGACAGATATTGGGCCTGACTACGAGATCCTTGACAAAATATATGATAACCATCCCGCCGAAGACGAAGACTGCTTGTTCGCCAACGTTTTTGCCCCCTCTTGGCAAGGTCCCTCAGATGGGCGTTCCATCGTCCTCTTCATCCACGGAGGAGCCTTTCAGCTCGGAAATGGGGAAATAGACATGTCTGGCTTTGCTGCCTACGAGGACATTATCGCCATAAGCTTCAACTACCGAACAAACAGTACATCACCCCCTTATCTCCCTTCCCCTTCGAATTTTCAACTAACTGTATGATTTCCAGTCTTTGGCTTCCCCAACTCTCCCGATATCCCCCTTAAAGAGCGTAATCTTGGATTGTACGATCAACGCCTCGCCATTGAATGGGTCCAGACCAATGCCGCAGCTTTTGGCGGTAATTCCTCCAAAGTCACACTCTGGGGCGAGTCCGCTGGTTCCATGTCCATCGACACCCATCTACAAACATACGCCAGAGACGAAACCGCCCCTTTTCGCGCGGGCATCCTATCCAGCGGCCAATTCTCCTTTGGGCCCCTCAGTTTCGCTCTCAATAGCACCGAATACAGCCTCTGGGAGGTAATAGCATCAGAAGTAGGATGTCCCAGGAACGACACCCAGCTGGACTGCATGCGCAAAGTGCCCGTCAAGAAACTCCTCGAGGCGCAGGACAGTGTGCAGGCAAACTTTGCGCCCGTGATGGACAACTACACGCTCCTCGCCGGGCGGGCCAAGAACTGGCGGGACGGCAAGGTGGTCAAGGTTCCAATTCTGACGGGCACGGTGGAGGATGAGGGGAGGTCATTGGTGAATAGCAATATCTCGATGGGGATATTTGAGAGTGTTTATTTACCATCAGAGCTGGTTACGAAGAAGCAGAGGGATGCTATCTTGGCGTATTACACCAAGATTCCGGGGCTGAGAACGGATTACGGTAGAGCGGCTGCTATATACACGGATTTTGCATGGCAATGCGTAAGTTTCCCTTCCCTGCCCCTATCCAATCTTCTATTCTATTCTGTCACCCGTCTTCTCCCCCCCCTAACTTCTTCATCCTACCTTACTCTCAGCTACTCAAAACCTTTACCTCCAAGCATTGCTAACTCCCATACACAGCCCCAAGCCATCCTCTCCCAAACCTCGGCAGGCCACCAAATGCCCACATGGCGCTACCTCTTCAACCAATCCATCGCCCCCCTCCTGCCCCCCAAATTCGCCTACCTCCAAAAGTTCCACGCCTCCGACACCATCCTCCTCTTCTCCGGCCCTTCCTTCGATGGTGACAACATCCCCGGCATGACCCCCGAGCTGTACACCTTTGCCACCTACTGGAGGGGTCAGATCGGCGGCTTCGTGAGGAACCCGAACACGGGGGCCAAGTGGCCAGGCGTGGGGGGCAAGTATAAGCAGGATGTCGTCGTGCTAGGAGATGCGGGGAAAATGAAGACGGCGGGGGGAACACCGGTGGATGAGAAGAGCTTGGATGAGAGGTGTTCCTTGTATAAGGATATATACAAGGTTCTAGAGAAGTATGCTTAGACGGTTTCTTTCTTCCTTTCTTTCTTTTTGGGCCAGGAAAACAAACGAAAACGGGGAAGGTGATCATCATTTCTTTCTCTCTTTTTTTAAACAAAAAAAACAGGATGCTACGTTCACATAGTTGCTGGTTCAACTGTCAGTTACAAGTTATTGTATCACAATTAAGAGAGTAATAATCTTCCAAAAAGACACTCATATATTGAACACAAAGATCAAAAAGTCAATTGCTAGCTTTCATGACATATGCCATTCCCATTACGCCAACATTAACACCCCCTTACTCCTCTCTCCCCTCCTTTCATTCCATAATAAAAACGCCATAATACTCAAACAATGCCTAAAAAAAAGCATCGGGAAAAACAAGAAAGCCAAATCCTCTTATGGTTGGCAGGGCCTAGTAGCCGCATATCAGGGGAATACCACAACGCTCAGAAAACAATGCGGCGAGTTGACCCTGCCTCTCTGCCTCTCCCCCTTTCTCCCTCCACCCATAGGTTTCATAATTATACAATTGAGGTATCATCTCTCCAGAATCCGAAATTGCCCGAAATAAGAACAAAGAACAGAAAAGCGAAGGGTGAAAAAAAAGGAAAGGACAGTACTGTAAAGAAAATGGCGAGGAAAAGACCACGCTATGAACTGACAAAGTATCCAGTCGCAAAAGAGTCATCGATGTCTGTTGCCGATGCCCCCGAGAGCCCCAAGTTCCCGGTTCTAAAGATTTTATTGAAATTTTGCCTCCCCTCCGTTTTGTGTTCCGGGTTTTTGTTGCCGTTTTTTAGTCTTCCATGTAAGAAAGATTCGTCCAATTATTTCCTCCGTCCTCATAGGTTTGTCTTCCTCTTAATGCTTAACCCATCTTCACGTCGTTGTTGAATTCGGCTGATGGCATGGGTGGCTGGGGCTCCTCATCCACCTGGTCTCCCCTCCTCTTCTTGCCCATCCTCTCACACCACTGCTCGGCGCTGACAATGGTTCCATCCAAGACACCAGTAACTTGGGTAACCATGTCAAGACCCTCCTTGGCCAAAACGAGCACCTTCTGTGCACCGTCTCGCATGGCTGAGTCGCTATCCTTTTCGTGGCTCTCATTCTTATCAGACATGGTCGCAACGCGGAAACGCTGAGGGAGACTGGTGAGGTGACGGCGGACGAGCACCCTAGCATTTTCAGGAAGGGCGCCGCCGGCGTACTTGGAGACGTTGTTGATGACATCCTGCAGAGTCTTGAGGATATCGCCTTTGAGAGTGTTGATCCGAGCAGCAATCTCGATACGAGACTGTTGTGGGGTCTTTTCGCGTCTCTGCTCGCCATCGACGTCCATGCCTTGATCCTCAGTTTGGTTCTCTGAGAATCCTTCCTCTGATTTTTCCACCTTTTCGTATTCCTCCAACGCATTCTTCAAAGACAAGACAACTTGATTCAAGTGATCATTTGTCCACCGCAGCCAACGCAAACAATATTTCAAGCTGCGTAAACTCTCTGCGCTCATGGCAACACTAAGGCCAGATGTTGACATTATAAGACGAGTCTGCCAGGCCTGGTTACCCGTTGGCTTCTGGTTTTGAGTGGTAGCCACCTCTGTATATGCTGGGGATCTCTGATCATCATAAGCCGGTAAAGTATCAACAGTGCTGGCGGATGACAGGCGACGAGGTGTTCTTGATGACATGACCGACATGGAGTCATCGTACGCTCCAATCTCGGGCGAATCACTGCCTTGGCCCATTTTCCGTCGCTTTTTAGAACTGCCGGAATCGGGATCTGAAGTGGGAGCAGCGGCACGGCGACGGTTACCCAAAAACCATCGTACACCTCCCTCAACACCCGTGACACGCCCTACGGAATTAACCGTGTTGGCAATGGGAGTCAGATAACCTTCGACATATTCGGCGCCGCTCTTGAATCGCGGGGAAAAGTTCTTTGCGCCGCCATAGACAGAGCTGGCACCACCAATAGTAGATGCAACCAGGGGATGGGCGGTTGTAAGGAGGGAGAGGAGAGGTTCGGGCTTTGGTGATCTTGGTCGGGATGATTTTCTTGATTTCGGTCTGTAGGCAGGAGCTGGCGGGCTCATGGGGGGGAAGGAGTTAGTATCGGGAGGAGAGGAGACAAAATCTGTAGATTCATTGTTAGAGTTGTGTAAAACCAAGCGTGCATGTTGAGTAATTGGCAAAAAGAAAGTGTGGCAGAGCAGTGTCGAATAGAGACAAGCGATGTAATTTTTCTGGGTCATTGCTTACCCGCTCTCAAGTCGCCCAAAGCCTCTGCAGCCAGGCGAACATCTGGGTCGTCGAGGGTAAGAGTGCTGGGAGTCGGGGTTCCTTCATGGTTACGATCGGGAGAGGAAGCGCTCATGACGCTCGCAGCGCCGTCCATGTCCATAACAGTTGTGGCCGGGCTGTCTGGCGGATAGATCGGAGGGCCTCGATAGGTGTTTTGAGAAGACCAATGGGGCGGTGGAAGGGTAGTAGGATGATCGAAAGACATGTCGCCGCGCATTGCAATATCGCCAGTTATGGAACTCAGAGACGGGAGCATTTTCTTGTCGCTGCTATCATGGTGGTAGTGGAGGGTGTTTAGAGGTGGCAGCCTGTCTGTAGTCGCTGTCGCTGTCGCTGCAGTTGTAGCTGTAGCTGTAGCTGTAACTGACGGCGGTGGCTGCGGGCTCGAGTTGTGGTGGTGGTGGTGGTTATAGTTATGGTTATGGCTATGGCTGTGCATCGACGGAGAGGGAGCAATTTGGGAGTAGGATGGGGGAGGCAAGGATAAAGAATGTGACGGCGTCTGCTGCATCTGCGTCTGCGCCTGCGTCGTCTGCTGCTGTTGCATCTGTCTGGAGCCAAAGTGCTGGGATTGCGCTGCTGCTACTGCACGAGTATGTGGAAGTGGTGGAAGTGGCAGAGGAGGAGGCTGCGCCGGCCCGAGGGCGAGATTGGCAATTGTTTGACTTGAAAGAGACCTGCGATGGCTCGCTGGTGAAAGCATGTGATTGCGATCCATATTATGGCACTATATGTATGGGAAATTGAATGGAGGGGGGCAACGCAGCAGCAGCAGCAGCAGCACAGCGAGAGTGAGAAATGGGTTTGGGGGAGGTGGTGGTAAATGATAAGCAGGCGGGGGGGTGTGATGGCTTTGTTTGATATTTTTTTTTTGCCCTCCCTCTCTGTTCTGTTCCGGCTTCTGATTGTCGAGCTAGTCCTAGCAGAGAGTTGGTTTCCCGCTGGCTGTCTCTCTGTCTCTCTGTCTCTCCCTTTGGTATAGTTGATGTCAGGTTTCAACGATGATCGTTGCGCAGGTAAATCGTTACTCTGTAGAGTGACAGTGTGTTAAATACATGAGGAAGAAGAGAAAAATAAATAAACAAGGCAAAGAAAAGAAAACACAAGGCAAGAACAAGATCAAGAACAAGGGGAGAATACGCAAGCGGCGTCAGGGAACAACAATCTGTTACGTGGGGAGGTTCCGTTATAGAAAAGAGTCAATGTCCAGTCAGATTCATCAGGTACATTCTCCTCCTCCTCCTCATCATCATCATGGACTGACCATGGGTGGGATGGGATGGTCCTTTTCGTTGCGGAAACAGAGGGAAGATGGTGGTGGTCCATGCATTCATTCCCCTTCATTGAACTGTAGTACCTATTGGATGGGATTGGATGCGTAAAAACATGGGGTCAAGGTCAAGAGACAGACAGACAGACAGTAGACACAACATGGGCATGGAAAACATTGGCATGGCATGGCATGGCATGACATGGATCCATCCATCCACCCCCATCTATCCAATGCCAATCCATGGACCCAATTCCGCTCGACATGTGCAAGAGCGTAATAAGTTTGTTGGGGCGGCAATGGCTTGGATATGGATCCATCCATGGGTCCGTGGAGGGGAGGGAGGGAAGGGATGAATTCAATCCTGCCACTACGGGCACTTTTTAGCGGACTACTGCACTGGACTCTAGCGAGCTACAGCAACTAGAAAACTATGCCTAGTGGGTGACATTAGGCAATGAAAACCTGTAGGTCCCCCAAGTCCCCAAGTCCCCTCCCCCCAAACTCCAACTAAAGTAGGTCACTAAGTTGGTCAGGCGCTGCACTCCATCATCCATCCCATCAATCAAGGACCTGGTCCAGCTGCAGGGTCCCGGAAAGGCGCTGAGGGGAAAAGATGGTGGGCTGTGGGTGGACAATTAGAGAGCAAGTACGGAGTACAGAGTAGGTATTTCTGTTTGTCTCTGTTTTTATGTTGTCTCTGATTTTATTCTTTTTTTTTTTTTTTTTTTTGCCTGAGCATCGATCAGCACCAGTTCAGCTTCACCGAGAACGCCGAGCCTGATATGACGTCTTTGGCATGTGGAGCATCATCAACCCTCATTTGCTGCAACTGTTATTGGGAATAAATCCACATACGTACAGGTAGCAGCAATATAGCTATAGGTAGGCAAGTAGGTAACTTGCTATAAGTCAGTACCGATCTAAAACATTCTAATTATCATGCTTCTTATCGTCAAACAACACATGATTAATCGCTTTTTTTCTTCTTCTCATTCTTTCCTAAACAGGTGATTATGATACGATAAGGGAACCACGGGAAATGGAGCCGACAGCGCAAGCAAATATGGATTCTTATTATTAGTACTGGTAGTATTATTACCTAGTCTGATTAGCCTGCCGCGTATCGCCACAATATCCATCATCACGATCTTCCAATTGGAGCATCTTCGGCTCAGTGGGCAGATCTTGGTTTGTGACCTGCAAATCCTTCCCTCCCTCTCTCTCCCCACACAATCATACCACACACCGCACACCACGCATTCACACACACACACACACACACACACACACACACTTCCTCTCTCCGCGATATCCAAGGCAATCATCATGACCACGGTCAATGCTCAAAGTTTAAACAGTCCAGCATGTCCATGAATGGCTTCACATGTATCAGATATACTAATCACCGACACCTATCAGGGTAGTTTGGTCTTGGACCATCCAAAACAAGACCGGCGTCAGCATCTGCACGTGCTTTGCGGGGCTGCCGGACCAGAAGCTTAGCAGAAAATGGAACCAGCAAAGAATCACATGCCATGCAATGATGCAGCGGCTCTGAATTCGCTTCCTCGTTTGTGTCTGCGCCTGTGTCTGCGTCTCCCCTTTTTCCTATTCCTGTTCCTCATCCATCCACCCACCACCCACCCACCACCATCCTTTCCAGCCCCACTACAACCCCAAATGTCTTTAACATGTGGGATTTGATGACCAAGAAGAAAAAAAAGAAAAAAAAAGGTACTAAGAAGAAGAAAAAAAGGCCAAGACCCTGATCACTGAATGCCTGATTCTACTCCATACCGAGGATATAGATATGCAGCAGAAGAAATAACGAGTCCGCTACAGAATTACAATCAGAGATAACAAGCAATCTCTAACCCTGTCATAACAGCTGCATTCCATCAAACCACTTCTCTACTCCCTTCGTTTCATGTGTTAGACACACCATGCAAACAGATTGACTGACAGTCTCTCCCACTCTCTCTCTCTCCCCAACTCTGCCCCCTCGGCTGAACTTCCTAGCCCACCGCCTCCAACACCTTCGCGTTTCCCCTGATTGGAGCATCAGCTCCCCCCGGTGGAATTCCTCCCGTCAAACGATTGCTCACATGAGCAATGAGACTTTCTTGTTGAGCAGCACATGCTTAACATGCTAGTCCTACCTGGCCTTCTTAGTCCCGCACAAGGACTAGAATCGATTTTTTGTTGAATTGCCGGACCCTTTCCCGTATCGTCGTCGTTCCTTGTCTCTGTCTTGCCTCTCTTCCTTTGTTTCCCCCCCTTGCGAGATAACATCATACCTACTCTAAATATTACAAGTACTATCACTGCCTGGCTGGCACATGGCACATCAGGCTAGACAGGTTCTGGCAATAAACATACATTACTCGTTCACATAAAACACAAACGCACATGCGCATAACTGCAAACTTTGTTGGTTTCTCCAAAAAAGCAAGCCATGCACCACCACACCACTCCACTCCACTCCAGCACTGGCTGAGGCTGAGTCAAGCAGACAATCCATCTCGGTATATCGCTGCCATACTCTTTCTTGTACTCCGTACTCCGTACAGGTTGAACCTACATATGTAACGGAGCAACTCACCCCGAGTGCAGTTCGATTGTCTATTTTGCGGGGACCCCGGACAACAATCAGACTCCCCTTGCTCGGGCATGCATACGATGCAACTCCCGATAGCAGACCAGGCTTCACAGGCAGGAATCCAACGGCGCCGGGCAGAATCAACACAGCGACCCCGAGGCTCCTCCCTCACAGTATGGAGTACATAACTGTACATGCCATGCATGCATGCATATGGCCAACTACTACTCTCATGCAAAAACTCTGCATTGCATCTGACACAGAATAACCTCGGAAAATGCCAGGATCATTGACCCTTGATTTGCTCTATTGGCTTTGTTGGTTGTCAGCCCCCACGACTACCTTCACGATTACCTCCAGGCAAACAGGCAAACAGACTTCTGATGGATGTGCCAGATCTTCCCTCCTTGGTTTTTCTTATCAGGCACCAAGCCTGTTTGCGAGCTCAGCGCTTACGACCCTTTTCTTTTAGCTACTGTTCCCCATCACAGGCAGTGACAAATTCGTCTCGTCCACCGACTCCTGATTGGCAGAAATACTCCGATTTTTATTGTCACCTTGAATATCTCTGGAACCGACGTGGGTCTTTCGGCCTCCACGCATTCGCATCACATGATGGGTTTCTTCTCAACGTTTTCCTACTCTGTTCCAACGTAGGGCGCTGTTGCATGTACCGTACCGTACGTACGTGCCATTGAAGGAAGCGGCCGATACGGCATTGCATCTGGCGTCATGGCGATCGCGGCTCACTGGCATTGCGTAGTGTGAATAGATTACAACAACTGGCGAATAGGCTTCGCGACACTTATGCAATACTGCTCCCAAGTTGCGCTCTGTTGGTGCGGTGAGAGGAGGATCAAGTGTTGCTGATAAGCCCAAGAGGTTGGTATATGCCATCGGGAAGTATCCGTTAGGCAGAGTTTTCACCAGAACTCTGGCATTTGAGAACCCGACAACCATAGCGAGACTATTAAAAATCTGCCATCAAAAAAATATGTGTGGTTCCTCTGACGCCGCCCAAGCAACGGAGTCTGTTAAGACAAAATACGCGGGCAGCTCTTATGGAACCAAGTGATTTCCTTCTTCTTCGCATCGCCGAATCGCAAACCCATCCAAGGCATCATAATTGTCATGACAGAATGCCATCCGATTACAAGGTTAAGATGGGTCGCACTGTCTAATGGACGCGTTGAAGAGAGAAGAGAAGAAGAGAAAAAGGTTGGTGCATGTGCAGACGAGTTTTCTTCTTCACTGAGTGGGTCTGTAAACGCAATCACGTGATATCTCAAGAGACTAACGACTTTTTGCCGTGGTTTTGCCGGCCCTATGGCCCACCAACCCCCGTGCTGGCTGCTGCGGTGAAGCCGCCTAATATCAAGCTACGTATCAAACAGAAGCTCCATCTCGCGACAACATGTCTCCATCCACCTTGCGATAAGTTATCCCATCTAACGATAGAAGCTCTAGATCTTTACTCAGTGCATGATATTGTCATTCTAATTACTTCGTCTCCCTGGCCGGCGTGCCAATCCTTCGAATTCATACTTCCTCCTTGTGCCCCTCTCTCTCCCCCGCCATAACCACTTCTCCTGTCACCGTCCTGTCCAGCGTCCCGCCATGGCGTCTGCTCTTTTCTTTCTAGATCTCAAGGGCAAGGTTAGTTGCTTGTTTGGGAGCTTGGAGTAGCCAATTAGTCGCCAGAGCTGACATGTGCGAATGCAGACCCTTCTTGCCCGAAACTATAGGGGTGACATCCCCATGTCCGCCGTCGAAAAGTTCCCAGTCCTCCTTTCCGAAGCCGAAGAAGAGTCCTCGGCCGTCCCGCCATGTTTCTCGCACGAGGGCATCAACGTTCGTATTCCAGCCATGTGGAGGGGCAAATGGTGAAGGGCCTAACACTCCCGTAGTATTTATATATCCGCCACAACAACCTCTACCTCCTCGCTCTCACAAAGCGCAACACCAACGCCGCCGAAATCCTCCTATTCTTACATAAAATCGTCGAGGTCTTTACCGAGTACTTCAAAGCCCTAGAGGAAGAATCCATTCGCGACAATTTTGTCGTCATTTACGAGCTGCTCGATGAGATGATGGACTTTGGCTACCCGCAAACCACAGAATCCAAGATCTTACAGGAGTACATCACACAGGAGTCCCACAAACTCGAGATTCAGGCCCGCCCCCCCATTGCCGTTACCAACGCCGTGTCATGGCGATCAGAGGGCATCCGCTACCGCAAGAACGAAGTCTTCCTCGACGTCGTGGAAAGTCTTAATCTGCTCGTCAGCTCCAACGGCAACGTTCTCAGGAGTGAGATTCTTGGCGCCATCAAGATGAAGTGCTATCTAAGTGGTATGCCGGAACTGCGACTCGGCCTCAACGACAAGGTCATGTTCGAGACAACAGGGCGTACAACACGAGGCAAGGCAATCGAAATGGAGGACGTCAAATTCCACCAGTGCGTGCGCTTGTCGCGCTTCGAAAACGACCGCACCATTTCCTTCATCCCCCCCGACGGTGAATTCGAGCTCATGTCCTACCGTCTCAACACCCAGGTCAAGCCCCTCATCTGGGTAGAGTGCCTTGTCGAGTCCCACTCCGGTTCCCGCATCGAGTACATGCTCAAGGCCAAAGCACAGTTCAAGCGCCGCAGCACAGCCAACAACGTCGAGATTATCGTCCCTGTCCCTGACGACGCGGACTCCCCCCGGTTCAGGACAAACATCGGCTCAGTGCACTACGCGCCGGAGCAGAGCGCTATTGTCTGGAAGATTAAGCAGTTTGGTGGCAACAAGGAATTCCTCATGCGCGCAGAGTTGGGTCTTCCTAGCGTCAGGGGCGACGACGAGCATGGCGGTGGCATGACAGGTGGGTTTGGAGGAAGCATGGGTGGGATCGGCGCCAAGGGAGCAAAGCGACCTATCCAGGTCAAGTTTGAGATTCCGTATTTCACAACAAGTGGAATTCAGGTGCGATATCTCAAGATCACAGAGCCAAAGGTAAGTTACAGTCACATCCCCATGTATAGATATTCCAGGGCTAACAGATTTTATAGTTGCAATATCCCTCCCTTCCATGGGTCCGTTACATCACACAATCAGGCGACATCGCCGTGCGGTTACCAGATGCCGTCTAAAGCAATCCGTACGAGTCTAATACAATGAGAGGGGTTAATTTATGATGTCAAACTCGATCAATGGGTGCGTTTGTCTTAAACAGTTGCTGCTGAAAGCGCCTGCGGCAAGGAGGTGTTGGGATTCGGGAAAATGTAGTTATGTAGTTATGATGAGTAGATGGTTTTCAGGTAACAAAAAATAAAGGAGGGGAAATAAATGACTATAGAGGCATGTTGTTGCCCCCCTGTTCAAGAGGTATGAGAAGAAAATAAATGCTCTGCAATTAAAAAAAGATGATGGCGACGAAATAAACTAAGAATGAATATGGCAAGTATCTACTGAATCTCCATCTGTTTCATGAACTCGTGGCTTGATGTAAGAGATCATGAGCAAGATGGAACCAAGTATGAACGTGAAACAGAAAAGAAAACAAGACAAGAAGCGAAAAAAAAAAAGAATACACAATCTTTTTTTACCCTCTTCCAAGCCAAAACGAATGATAGGGGGAGGGGGGGAGTATAGTTCAAGCATATGCCAGCATAATTACAGAGGCCCCATTGCTCGAAACATGCTAGTCCCTCATATCGTTAAGGGGGGTGGTGGAAGGAGGGATGAATAAACGTATATATTTCAAAGAGCAATGACTTCTAGCAAGAAAAGAAAGGGGAGAGGTAGTCACTACCTGACTCTCGGATGAGACTCATGCACAATGACGCCAAACCATTCCATACAGTGAAGCATCTGTGGCGTGGATCCCTGAGGGTTCTCGGGGTCGAAGAAGACGGTGACGAGAAAGCCTCGAGGGTCATCCCTTGTTGAGGTTGAGCCTAGAAGTATGGGTTTAGTTTCAAAGTCTTGAAGATATATGTGTTCAGGGGGGAGGAGAGGGGAGGGGAATGGGGGGGATAAACTTACAACCCCTGGGAGGTCCTGTCTGATGCCATTGTCCACCCCGCCATTTACCACGGTGGTGACCAGTTCCTAGAAACGTCTCGTTGACGCGGTTTTGCATATTCCCTAGGTCTCCGGCTTCGCTAAAGGCCATGAGACCAATGACAATGGGCAGCTCGCCAGCTAAGCCCCTCGACATCAGCGGGTCCGGCTCGGGATTCCGGTACGTCTCCGGCACTAGGGAGGGGATCCAGCTCGGCGCCTGGCCGGCGACGTACTTCACCATGCCGCCGTTGGCCGGTGCCTCCATGGGGCTGTCCTCGGTGACGACCTGCGAGATGCCCCTCAGGTTCGAGTGCTGGGGGTGGTAAAAGAGTAAGGGGTGCTGTCTCAGACTCTCCTGCGTCAGGGGGTCACCGTCGGCCACAACGATTGGCAGCAGCGGGTTGCAGGAGAACACAGTGAAGGCTTTGTACTTCCATACAACGCCATCCGGTAGCTCGCGGCGGTCTCGCAAAAGCCTTCCCTCCTCGCGGGGGTATCCCGGGATAGGCGGAGCTCGATACCATTGGTAGTCAACGGCGAGTGTCACCTCCCCATCGCGGTATCTCATTACAGCGCTTGGTATCTCGCCGGTATACTCGCTGAAATGCGACGGTGGTACGGTATTGAACCAACTGTCCATAAAGGGATGGCCATTGGCTTGCACTGTCTCGTAGTCCAGAAGCAGCTCGTTGACCGCGAAAAGGAATCCAGGAGCGGCCGCAGCGGCATGGACATGCACGTCGTCCAGGAGGCTGCTGTCGTTCGCTTTGGATTTCCTCCCGGAGTGGCCGTTCCTGTGCTTGCCTGACATTTTCGTAAGGTCGTCAATCTATAAAAGAAGCATATGCAGGTCAGCACCGAAGCCACAAAACATATCTTATCCCGATCGACAAGGGCGATGGGAAAACAAAAACAAGAAAGAAAACTGCAAGTCTCACAACGCTGTCGCCCCGCATGATTGACCCTTTCTCTTCTGCAACAACCTGCAGGCAAGTGGCTGCTTGTAGCTGATAGTTCGAGCTCGAATCTGGCGACGAGAGAAGAGGTTCAAAGGTTTGACCTTTAGCAACCCCTAAAAGGATGTTGCATCCAAAGCCGTCAAGATTCCGGCGTCCGAGCTACATATTATGGCCTCGACATCAACCACCTCCTGCCAGCATAGCGTCAAGACACGATGAGGTATCGCTGCCCAAGAGAAAAAGTAGCAAGGTATTACCGGTCAGATTAGGCTTTGACCTCGTTGTACCCATTCGTCCCTTTTTTTTTTTTGTGTTGGTGTGTGTTCCAGGGGTGGAGAAGGGGGGGAAAGGTAGTGTGACACCGGTCATCGGAACAACGACGATACAATACGGACGTATCCTATAGCTCTTTGAGGCTCTGTTTTCTGCGTTGGCGTGGCGACTTGTCCTTTCCCCTAGAAAAAGGATGCGGCTGAAAGAGGTTCTATGGGTGCCCGCCCACCCCCTCTCCTTCAATTGACGTCGGCATACATGAGCACCAAGGTCTCGTGAGTCTTTCCCGTCGCAAGTGCGTCGGCTCGTTGTAGCTCGTTTACTTGTCGATGGGGCTTGTTTTGGATTTGTTGTGGGCTGCGTTGGCAGGCCAGGCTGGCCGTCCCTCTAAGACAACGAGCCAACAACACAACCACGAAAGAAGATATTCATCTTCCTGGAGTGTTAAGTCAATAAATGATGTGCGAAAAGTTGGCAACCATAAACACATGCTGTGGTATGAGGTCAGACCAGGCCAGAATCCCACTCCCTCCCAACGCCACAAACGGGATGATCCGTTCCAAGTGCCTTGGAAACAAGTGTATGTCCCCTATCCGGGGAATCCGGCATCTCCTATGCCTGGTTTGGCTTGTTTGAGAATGAAAATGGCGCAGGAAGCCGGACCGCTGTAAGCCAATCAATCAAGAAAAGTATAGCCCGGTTCTTCTGTAACAACCTTGGCTCGGGAATGAGGCATCATCTGTAATATCGAGCGCTTTACACCTATTATCGATCGCTAACGTGATGATGGGCGTACGCTGGGATGGGAGGGGCTTTCGTTGTTGTACCCTCAAGGGAGATGTGACATAAAAACACCCAACAACGTTATTCAGAGGGCGCGATATACGATCTGCTATCCCCTGTCCTCTAGATTTTTTTTACCAGCGAGGAATGCCTGTTCTAGCAATGAACAGAAGAGCCGCAAATTGTGGTCATGCAGCCATTTCTTTGGCCTTCTGGCCGACAGGGAGGCCCTGTGCATTCTGCAGGCTTGTTGTGGCATGATCGGTAATCAAACCAGCTGTAGACGAGGGTAAAAGCACCTATCCAAGGCCTGGGGCAGGCCATCTTCTTCTCCCCATAGGTCAGAAGATCCGCTACAGCAACCAGCATGTGAAAGGTGGGATGAACAGTGATACAAGCCTGCTGGGAGTCAAACCTACCCTCGCATACCTACAACATGTCTACTGTGGCCTCTTGACCGGATCAAGCACTCGCTTTTGTGTAACGGTCTCCTTCCCTCCCTCCCCATGCCTCTGCCAGTGTTGTCGTTTTGCAGCCTCAAGCTAGCAGGATGTCAATGATGACATCAGTGCGCGCTTTGCAAAAGTCCACGGCCAGTGACAGGGGGAACAGCACACGCGTGTGCCATGAATTCTCGGGCAGCTTCTGCTCTCCCAAGCCCAGCCTTGTGGCGAAATTCTCGTCGAACCCCCACGCATAGTTGTTGAAAGCGAACCTGATGTCGATGTACGCGGTTCTACTTCCTTGGATGCGACATCTCATCGACACCCTCCTATATGCTGTCATACGTGAAATTGGATGTCCATCATAGCGTTGCCAACGTGTTAGTCAAAGTTATCCATTGGTTGGAACATCGCACTGGAATTATTATTTTTTTCATACCCAATAGTTTAAAAATTTTCGCAAAGGCGAAAAGATTTGCTCGCGTAATTTGGGAGCGAAACCTCTCCGCGCAGATCCATAGCCATATCTAGTTGCGGGGAGGGTTCATTGTTTTCTAGCAAGCATGGCCTTTTTGGTGATCTTGGCCCTGGTAAGCTTAAGTGCTTTTTGAGTTCAGTTTGGTTGATACGGGGTTCGTTCAAAAAAGCATGGAGGGGATGAGAAAACTGAAGTAAAAGTATTATCTTGCTGCCCTTAGAAAAGACCCAATATACTTGAGCCATGACTCGCTCAATCATTCCCCAAATTCGTGAGGTTATCAGCTACTTCACCGGTTGATCAGCCATCGACCTGGCATGCAACACCGCTGTTTCCTGATTCACGGTGGCAAAAATGAACTCCCAATATCTTGGCAATCCAGCCCAGTCATTTATTGAGGTATTTTTTTTTTTCGTCTTCTTCTTTGTCTTCTTCTTCTCTGGCCCATCTCAGCCTGATCGCTTTACTTTTTTATGCGAACGTTCCTCGGAGCCGGCATCGGCGGCTGCAGCGGCTGCAGAAAGAGATTCTTTGGCCTCTAGTATTAGCTTCTTCTCTCCCAATCTAACCGCGATTGCCATTCTGTGCCGTTCATTAAGATTGGTATCCGATAGGAGACGCTCGTCCTCGAGAATCGTTGTTGGGTACCGAGACATGAGAGCGTCCATCAGCTTGATGAGAACAGCGTGTTGGACCTCGTCCCGCTTCCGCTTATCAGGTATGGAAGAAGCATCCACTTTTCGAACAGCCTTGAGGAACGTCTTGAGCTGCTCCAGAAGATCTTCCGGTAGCTCAGTGAATCGGGCTTGCCCAAGAAGTTTGCCCTCTGCGTTGGGCTCCTCATACTCACGCTCCAGAACAAAGCCATCTTCCTTTTCTTCTGGGTCCAAATGCTCCCGCTGTTGCAACATTAGTCGTGTATTCAAGTTGTTCATGAGTGCATACTCACCGCCTGTGCCAGCTGTTCAGCCGATAAACCCAAGTGTGCCGCAACAACGTCCTCGAGCACGGCCCACGGAATCTCAGCGACGTCATAGCGAGAGTGCTTTGCTGTGACGTAACCATAGCGGCGAAGCAGCTCCGAGTTTGGATGCGGGCCATAGTAGTTCAAGACCTCCTCTCCTGCCTTGATTGGCCTTGAAGTAATTACTGCAAGACTGTTGTCTCTGTAACTAACATTCACCTGCATTGCTTATGTGAGCGGAGACTTGAAAGCATGGAGACGTGGGAATCGGACATTGAACTCAGCATCAGCATTCAAGACATCTGCCATGGGTACCATGCCCATGGTGGATCCAACCTCGTAGTCTTCGACCCATTCCTCCTCCTTCTCCTCCTCCTCCTGCTTGTTCTCGTTTTCAAAGTCAAAGGCGTATGCCATGATGGTGCTTCCCATCCGATGAGCCAATTGAACCAGATCTTCATCGCTGCGGTGCTGGCTAAAGGGGAAAACGTCCGGGTGACCACGGATGATGGGCAAGACCTTGATCTGAAACATCTTCTCTGCATTCTCTTTTCCAATTTTAGGCAGGGTGGCACTCGCTTGAAGCTCCTCAAGTTCGCTGTCGGACCAAAACATTGGCGTCTCAAATGACTCGGGAAGAATATCGATATAGGGTTTCCAGGGAGAGGCGTCACCCCGGAAATACTCAAACATCATGACGAGCATGAGCGAGCTCCAGGCGTCCTGCTTCATCACATCATCAAGATCCATGGACGAGTCCTCGCCATCATCCTCAGGGAAGAGATGCGGGATCCTGTTTCGCAGATCTGAAGTCTTGGTGTTGATGATCAAATTCCTGGGGATTTCGAACAAGAGTGTGTCCTTTGGGATATCCCGAGTGGCCACTATCACATAGACGAGCTGTCAATCACCAACCACTGGGACATTTCTCTGGAGACGGATATAGTCAGCTACCCACCCATACCACGGCCAGCACCCCGCGACCGAAGATCAACAATCTTGACAAAGTTGGAGAACTGGGTTCCTGAACGGGTCTTGAACCATTCCAGGAAGACGGCCGTCCTGGAGTCGAAATCTGCCAAGTCCATGATGGGGGGCGGAGGGATCGATTCAGCGAGAAAACAAAGGGCAGCCTCTCGAATGAGATAAATTGCAATATCTCACCAAGGCAATTGCGCAGAATCTTGAGATTTTTAACCAGGGCTCAGCGAAGAGGAGCAAGAGCAAGACTTTTTATACCTTGAGGGCTTGCGCTGCGTTACGTTGTTACCGAGACAAAATCTGCACGGTGTGGGGTGGTCATAACTCGGTATCCATCTTTTTATACTGCCTAGCAAGTACTACACCTTAGGTAGGTAAGTACTGGGCAAGTGCTGTGGACCGCCGTTGCCCCTGCAGAAACAACAATAAACAACCTACCATGAATGGATATCCGTCTATATGATATATATAATGCTTGTTGATATCAGCCTTAATTGGAGCAAGAATGAACGGCATCAACATGGTGACACGGATATTAATTGTTATTCATTTTGTTATCACTTAATCATGCAGCTGAATGGTGAAATAAACAAGGTGGACACTCACTACAACACCCGTCTCGGCCTCATTACTGTCCCATGGATGGGATAGCCTATCCACCTGGCAATCGACATAATAGACAGATGACATTACTGATAGATGTGTCCCAGATATTAATGTCTTGAATATTAATATGACACAAGTTCATTCTGTATGGCTCACTACCCACCGTCAGCGTCAATAACCGTCCATCGCCATCAAAGCACCCAAACAAGCAATGCTATCTATCCATGCACTCCTCCTGCATCTCAATCTTCCGTTTTCTCCCGAACGCAATGCGGCTTGTATGCGACTTATATGCAGCTTGATGTAGCTCGATGTAGCTCGATGCCAAGGTCAAACACGCGTAATTCCTACATGCAACTTCTTCATGCCCTGTTCAATTGCTGAGGAAGAAGGCATCCAAAAATATGAGAAGAAAAGATTATTAATAAAACTCGTTAAAATTGGGGCGACGTGCCAAGTTACTCCTCCTTGCCAATAAGAACGCCCTTCTTATTTGTCGTCGCTGTCATGACCGTCTTCTTCATCTCCCTCTTCTTCGGCTTCAGCCAATCTTCCATCCCCTCGGGCCAGTAGACTCGACGCTGCGGTCCTCCCATGCCAAACTCCTCCGGACTGATGGTCTTCTCAGCCGTTGCCTCCTCCCCTTCCTCTTCTTCTTCTTCCACCTCCTCCATCACTTTTTTACCCTTCTTTACCTTCTTTGTCTTCTTGGTGACAGCCGATTTCCTTATCTCGTCCTCTCGTTCATACGGCACTACATCGTTGAACAGATCCCAGCCAGGCAGTTTGTAGGTTCGCATCAGTTCAAATACTGCCTGCTCTTTGTCCTTGGCCTCAATCATCAAATCCATAGTCGGGTCGCACGGTGGGAGGACCTTGACTCTGGGAGAATGCTTGCGACGGTCTCGTGGGGTGACGGCACCAGCAGTGGGCTCGCTGTAGTGCATTTTCTGCGTGATGTTCTTCCTGGTCCATGTTTTCCGAATCCGGTCATAAAAGTTTATGATATCCAGTGTTCCTTCACGAATACTAGGGTCAAAGATGATGTTATGGTGGTGATAGTCCAGGACCATGGGGACATTGAGCTCCTCGCAAATGGGAAGCAGATCATGGACGCTCCAGGATACATCGTCGTTCTCCAGTACGAGTCGCTTCTTGACCCCGTCCGATAATGTTGCGTAGTTTTCTCGAAATCGATCCAGAGTCGCTGCCTTATCACCGTAGGTGCCACCCATGTGCAAAATCATGACGGCATCCCGGTCCTGCTGCTCGGGCAATTTCAACAATGAGAGCATCTCATGGTGATATTCCAGGTCTCGTATCGCCGCAGTCACAACCTCCTTTCTCGGACTGGCAATCTGAGTATACTGTCCGGGATGTGTGGTAAGGCGGTGGCCCAGTTCCGCCGCTACCTTGCCCGCCTCGGCCAGTACATCGGCTGCAAAGGGGGCCAGTTTGTAGCCGTACTCGGGGTGACTCGCAAAGGGAAACATTTCGCTGCTTAACCTCATAAACTTGATTCCATACTTGTCGTTCCACCGTAGCATCTTGACGATGTCTTTAGCATTTGCGAGGCCCAAGTCTTGTACATACTTTAGTCCTCGTTGTACATCTGACTTCTGGGTCTTGTCGGGGCGGTTCTTGGTTGGGTGTTCTGGCTGTGTTGGATCTTGCAAGGGATGCCGATGTTCAATGATTGAAGAAATCCTACAAGTCCTTGAGGAGAATACCGGTGGATTGGCCGATCTCAAGTATGTGTTGAGACACGCCTGTGATCAGTGGTTAGTCATGTACTGAGTAATAACACGCCGCTCGATTCCATCACTCGTAGATGTTCGCCTTTAATCCCAAGTCAGCTCACTCACATATCCCAGCCGACCTTTCCATGGCAACGGCAGCTTGTCGCTATTCACGGGCGGTGGTCTCTTTGCAGCTCTCTCATCGCCACCCTCAGGTTCGATCTTCTCCTCAGGGGGAGCGTCACTCATGTCCACGTCGGCATCTTCTTCTTCAGCGCCTGCTGGTGGTCCTTTCTCGGGCAACTTTGACTCATTCTTTGCCTCATTGCGGGCACTCGGTCTCCTTTTCGGCACGGGCCTGGGTCTGGATTCAAAGGGCCTCTCGAGAGCGCCTTCGTCGTCGAATCTCGACAAATCCGACGTCTCCACGGCCAGACGCTGCTTCTGTACAGCGCTGTGTAGTTTCTGGCCCATTTCATCCAGCTCTCGCATGGTTCGTTCGAATACATCCTGAGACTCGGGCGAGTCCAGCATCCGGCTCATTTGCTTAATCGGGCTCTCGGCATCATCTTGAGTCGAGGAACTCCCGTTTTCCTGTTTGGTAAGTGCGCTCATCTTTCTCGTGCTCCGTCTAACAGTCTTTTGGGGCAGTGGATTGTCCACCAGGGCCACTGGTTTCTTTCGCTTTGGCATGGTAAACAAAGCTCGGCCGGTGAGGCGGATAAGCACACACCGGGAAGTCCAGTGGGGGCGGAATAGTGAAGCGGCCACTATCACAGGAGAATATGGGAGTGGTTTCTTTTTTCAGTAGGTAGGGTATGATATAGTAGAAGTCACCAAGGAGGGCCCCCAGGCGCGTCTTATTCCACAGGCAATGAGGGCTGCATCCAACAGGAACCAAGATAGATGACCAGTGGTGCCAGCTACAGGGCAATAAGACAACGCTTTTGAGAGGTTGAGATCAAGGCGGTGATGAATAAAGTGGGATTGGATGATGCGTAGATGGTCTGAACATGGCTGCATGCCATGTTGGAATTTCACTCGGGAATAGATTAAGCGAGCCTGACCTTTTGATCCGCGTTGGGAGATTTTGATCCAGGGGGCGACGCGACAAACTTCGATCTGCAGCCAGATTCGAGATTGTCGATTCACGGCCGAGGGTTCGATGAAGTCATTATCTAAGATGTCATGACGATCGTGAGACCACTTTTTTGTTTTAGCACGTATCCCTGTCAGCTCCATGGGAGCGAGCTGGCGAATAGAAGAAGACATTGTCTTGGCATTAATTCATGAAATGAGGAATAGATTTTGCTTTTCTAGAGGCCTTTGGAGGAAATCGGTTTACGTATTAGGCTCTCGGGTTCTGTTCTGGGACATGATCGTCGGTGATGACCAGGGCATCCAACACACCACGAGTCGTTGACGGTCAGCTAGCTGGAGCTTTAGAATCAGCGATCATCCGCCCACCAGCAGTTTTCTACTGTGATTGGGCAATATCGACGGACTGCAGCCCGGAGAAGCTCATTTGTGGACGAGGTGCCTGGCATAGCTTGTGTAAGTCAACATGCTACCCTGTAAGAGGATCTAATGTGCCAATCAACGTAGCAAGGGGCACAGCATTCATGTTACATCGAGTAACATAAGGTGGCTTGAGAATACTACATACTTTGGCCTCTCTCTCTCTGTCTTAGATTGGGTAAAAAAGCTTAGATATCATGAGCGGGGAGCAGTACTCCGTATAGTGGTTGCATACAGGTTGTCCGTCCCAAAGAGGCAGGGTAGTAGTGTAGGCGTCATCAATCTCCGAACAGCAGGGAGGGAAGAGAGGGGAAATCAAATCGCCCTTCCAGAACATCTCGAGCTGATACCAAAAGTTGCCCATGATGCTCGGCTCACTGGCAATCCGGATACTAGTAGTACATGGATCATATCCATGCCAAGTCTTTGATATTGCGCATCGGGCTCCGCGCGCCGAGCCGTTGTCGCGGCGGAACCAGGCGTCTGCAGCCATTGAATGAATGGCTGACATTCCAACCGACGAGAACGTAATGGCACTGTAATGATGCATGCTCTAGAGACACCAATAGATGCCACTTCGCTTCGTCCGGATAACCCCACCGAAAAGGACCCATATTCTAACTAATCCTCTTCGGCGGTAGCAGCTTGTCCCAATTCCATCGCGTCTGAACTTGTAGTAGTATTTGACTCTGCTTGGGTGTCCTCGTCACCAGCATGTTCTTTCATGCAAGTAAAATATTCTGGTTTCGAATAACGTTAGAATCCGCACGAGAAGCATGATAGGCCATATGCAAATGCAAATGCAAAAAAAAAAAAAAAAAGTCAACATACCAAAAATTCCCCCAAGACAACTAATGAGAGTAAAACCCAATGAAACAAGAGCCACAATCTGACCGTAACCCCAAGCATTTTCGGAATCTCCACTGAGTGATTGTGAGTTGACGACCCTCAGTGTGGTGAGCATATAGAGATGTAAAGGGTATTGAAGCATTGCTATACCATGTACAGCCTCTTCTTGTACATTCTGCACGTATCTGCTGCAAGCTTGGAGCACCCGTTCGCGGAGGGATTGAAGCACGTCTCTATCACAGGCTTGGTGTACGTGACCATCGAGAGATCGCTGTATGCGTTCGTTGAGAGATAGAAGTATGTGCAGATCAAGAGCCTGGAGTATGTCGTCGTTGAGGGCCTCGAGTACGTGTATATCATGAGCTTGGAGTCTGTCGCTATCAAGGGCCCGGATAACGGCTTTGCTGACTGCTGGGGGCGTGTCTCTGCCGCACACTCGGTGTAGTAATTCATTGAATTGGTTGACGCCGGGTAAGGCTTTTAGGCCTTCAATAAGGGATTCGAGGCGTTTAGTAAGAGTTTCAATGCCTCCACCAAGGGCCTCAATACTTATGTTGGGGACCTCGATGCCTCTACCGGGGGCTCCAATGATTCCGTCAAACCTTTCGAGCGCGCGTATATTCATTAATGGCGTTTTGTTGTGATCCCAGGTGGCCGCCATCATAGTAAAAAACAAGTAAAAGCAAGTAATGCCGAGATATAACTGGTCAATCAATGGATGTGGACCTAGGGGATCAGATATACCCTTCGTGATATAACAAAAGCCTGATACTTCGGCATCCCATCGTCCAAGCGATGTTCCAAATTCTATCGAAAAAGCCAGGTAAAGAGAGGAGAAGACTGTGATGGCCGCAAGCCGCATCCATCTACGAGTCTTACCACCCCGAAAGAGACTGGCCAGAGCCGCACAAAAAGATAGCCTGAGAAATAAACTTGGTCAACAGCCAGAGAGAAGAACATAAAGAGAACATAAACTTACCCAGTAAAATTGACTGTATCATATACAATATGCTTATGATAGAGGCTTAAAGTACGGCGCTGGGAAAGAGCGGCAATGAGAAGGGCAATTCCTAGTCAATATGTGTCAACTCACAGATCGAACACATTAGATTGGGGCAGTGTACCGTTGAATGTTTGTATATCACTTATAGATTTGAGGCTCTCCTCAATAATCGCTTTCGCCAATTCTGCGTTCCTTGGCTGCATCCTGCGGACTATGAAGAAGATGGTAGTGTTCTTCAAGTAGTTAAGCAGCTTCAGAATTATCATTTGAATGCTGCCGTTTAAGGCGTTAAAGGGGTTGATCTTCAGCAATAATTTAGAAATTGGTAACGGCGTGTACATTGAAAGCCCATAGGAATAACTAGCGAGCAGGATCGAAAGGGCACCCTGGACAGCAAATGCTATGATGATCTGCAACTTGGTTCAGCTCACGACCCTTGAGGAGCTTGTCTTTATAAACCCGTGTGACAGGCGGGGCTAGACTTACTCCAATACCTGAAATATCAGGATTTGCAGGCCCTACACTTGCGCAGGTCATTGTGTTGATGAAAATGGCTTCTTCTGGCGTATCAGAGGGTCTGGTATTCCACGGTATCTTTTGACTGAGGAGCTGGTTTCGTTGCTTGGATCTTGTAGCTTATTATTTCAAGTTGACAGTCTTTGTCCGCGATGGAGAAAACAGGGTACGGTGAACTTGATGTGTTGCTGAGAGCAAAGCAAGAATGCATCGAAAGAGACATGTGTCCATACATATAATTCCTATATGGGCTGCCTCTGATGCGCATGTACATCCATGACAAGGCTGCGATGAAGGCAGACTTCTGTCATGCAACTGCCCGCATGCAAGCCTCCACCAAACATGATCAGTTGGCTCTTTTCTCTGCAGAAAAGAAAGACGACTGGCACGAGGCGGGCCGTTTGATGGCCGGGCTGTGCAGATGAAAAGACGAGCGCACCACACATTATAACCAGAGCTCTTGTGAAACACACCAAAAAGTCGATATCTCCTGCAGGCATACAGTGCGCCTCACTAGGCGAACGATGAAAAATTCTATCCCAACAGCCAAGGCACTTACGAGTAAGCTGTCCCCAGGGTGCAAGAAAGCACCGCCAATCCGGCAATAGTTGTTTAGTATGTGGTGACCGGCGATGTTTTTTTGGCACCCTCTTCTTGGCACTCTAGTTATAGCGTCTTGGAACCTTTATACTACATGAGACTTGGCAGCGTTCGTCCAGCCTCAGCCACGATCTGTTTCTGGAAGTCATCCATGCATCATATCTCCACGGTTGACTAATCCCGAAACGAAACCTTATCAGATGGCCTTAAACAGTGGAAACTTGGTCGTGATGATTGGCTGGGCCACACAGAGGGCCAAGCCGTGGCAACCACACCAACGGATCCATAGCCATCAACGGCGGCTTGGGACAATCCCGCCATACAGTGCGGCGCCTAAATACGGGCCATCTGCTTGCTAAGTAGCATCGGCAAAGAGGGCTTAGCATCGTGGGCAATCCGAAATCTCGGAACACAATGTGACAGCCCTGGAGTATGCCGAGAACACATAACGATATTGCAGGCCTGGGAACATATCAACACGAACCACAGATTCAAAATTATCATGTATACCAAAAAAAAATGAACAGGCAATTCGATCATAGACGAAAAACTGCTATATATTCGTGGGATGCAATACTCTTGGACAACTAGTTCCTACGCAGACAACAAAAAGAGACAGTCCATACTTCACCGGTAATCTCGATAATACTCTGGACCCAAAAAGACTCTCCTGCTCATCTTCTTTGATAGAGAAGATATTGCCCCCCCCCCACCGCACAGTACGGGCAGCCAAGACTCTAGCAACCCACCGACATGAATCAAGATTCATACCCCAATGCCAAGCAATGATATACGCAACACATATGAATTCTCATTGACTCATGGTTCCCGAGTTCTCTGTCACTATTTCCTTTATATAAGTCATCGCTTTCCCCGCTTCTGATTGTATCTTCAATTACGAGATACTTGTAATACACACCAGAGTATCCTGCGCTCTACACACTGACCTGCCAAACTTGTTGCTTTGCTCAAGGCTCTGAATAAGATACTCAACATATTCAATACAGGAATATGGGAGAATACCAAAATAAAGAGGAGCTTGAGCATCTCTCAGGCCAATCCAATAAGCCGCTTTCAGCACCAGCGCACTGCTTAACCATCGACCAAGCAGTCCAAGAGCTGGATGCCAATACCGAGACCGGTCTCTCCTCCGAGGAAGCAAAGCGTCGACAAGACGACTACGGACGCAATGAATTTGGCCATCAAAAGGGCGTTCAGCCCATCAGAATCTTTGTCGGCCAGATTGCGAATGCGCTGACCATGGTATCTCTCCCTACATCTCTACCCCTTCTTACTTGTCCAATACCCAGCTAATGATGCGCTTCTGTAGGTCCTCTTTCTCGCCATGGCCGCTTCTTACGGCATAAAATCATGGATCGAAGGCGGAGTCATCACAGCCGTCATCATCCTCAACATCGTCGTCGGCTTCATCCAGGAATTCATGGCCGCCAAGACCATGGACTCGCTCCGCTCGCTCAGCTCCCCCACCGCACAGGCTATCCGCGATGGGGCCAGCGTCACCGTTGTGACCGCTGAGATCGTGCCCGGAGACATGGTCGAGCTCAAGATGGGCGATACTATCCCCGCGGACGTTCGTCTCGTTGAGGCAGTCAACTTTGAAACGAATGAGGCGCTCTTGACGGGGGAGTCTCTCCCTGTGAGAAAGGAGATTCGCATGACGTTTGATGTTGATACTGGACCGGGCGATCGTCTGAATATTGCCTTTAGCTCCTCCACCGTGACTAAAGGCCGAGCTCGGGGTGTTGTCTTTGCAACTGGCATGTATACCGAAATCGGCCAAATTGCTGTTGCCCTCCGTGGGAAGAGTTCTCACCGTCGTCAACCTAAACAGAAAAAGGATGGCTCGGTATCATTTGGTAGATGGCTTCAAGCCTGGATTATGACCTTGTCTGATGCCCTGGGACGCTTCCTTGGCGTCAACGTCGGCACGCCCCTTCAGAGGAAGCTCTCCAACCTAGCTCTTCTATTGCTCGGAACTGCCGTCCTCTGCGCCATCATCGTCCTCGGAGCCAATAAATTCAGCGCCCAACGGGAGGTCATCATTTATGCCGTAGCCACTGGCCTTTCCATGATACCCGCATCTCTCGTCGTCGTCCTCACAATCACAATGGCAGCCGGCACAAAACGCATGGTCCACCGCCAGGTTATTGTCCGCAATCTCAAAAGCCTCGAGGCTTTGGGAGGAGTATCTAGTAAGTGTCCCATATCCACGCAGCCCGCCGACCGCTTAACTTGCCCGCAGATATATGCTCGGACAAGACGGGAACTCTTACACAGGGTAAGATGATTGTCAAAAAAGCCTGGATCCCTGGCCATGGGACGTTCTCGGTCGGCACAACTAAGCAGCCATTTGATCCAAGCGTTGGCGAACTGGAATTCATGCGAGCCCAGCCCAAGGATATAAGTTCCCAGTCTGCAGACATAAATGGTGAATCAGTTGATGCCAAGGAGATGACCAAGAACCCCGATGTCAGAGAGTACCTCAATGTTGCCTCACTGGCTAATCTTGCCTCTGTTACCCAAAACAACAATGAGTGGCACGCACGCGGCGATCCTACCGAAATCGCCATTCAGGTCTTTGCATCCCGATTCAACTGGAACCGGCACCGTCTTGCACAAGGCGAAAACCCGGAGTGGTCAGAGATTGCCGAGTTCCCCTTTGACTCGGATGTAAAAAGAATGTCAATCATCTTCAAGAACCACGCCACGCAAAAGCGGTGGCTGTTCACAAAGGGGGCCGTTGAAAGAGTTCTCACATTGTGTCCATATTATGCCTTGGGCAGTGAAGTCAAGCCGTTCCCAGACAGCATCAAGGCCGAGGTCCTTCAAAACATGGAGGCCATGGCCCGTCTGGGTCTTCGTGTATTAGCACTCGCCAGCAAAACCGATATTCCATGCGTCAAGGGGGACGAAGCTGAACTGAATCGTGGACGATTTGAAAATGATCTCATCTTCCGCGGCCTCATCGGCCTATACGATCCGCCTCGTCCCGAGTCTGCTCCATCTGTAAAGATGTGTCACGAAGCTGGCATCAGTGTTCACATGTTGACAGGCGACCACCCAGAAACAGCTCGTGCCATCGCCCTCGAGGTCGGCATCCTGCCCAGCAAGATGCAAGAAATCGCCGCAGACGTAGCCAGGACTATGGTCATGGCCGCCTCTGATTTCGATAAGCTGACCGACCAGGAAATCGACAAGTTGCCCAACTTGCCACTCGTTGTCGCTCGATGCGCTCCCCAGACCAAGGTCCGCATGATCGAGGCCCTGCACCGTCGCAAGTGCTTCGTCGCCATGACCGGCGACGGCGTCAACGATTCACCCAGCCTAAAGCGCGCGGACGTGGGCATCGCCATGGGTTTAGCCGGCTCGGACGTTGCAAAGGAGGCATCCGACATCGTCCTCATGGACGACAACTTTGCGTCCATCCTAAACGCCGTGGAAGAAGGGCGCCGCATGTTTGACAATATCCAAAAGTTTATTCTGCATGTCCTGGCTGAGAACATCGCACAGGCGTGTACTCTTATTATCGGTCTCGCCTTCAAGGACAATCGAGGGATATCCATCTTCCCGCTAGCTCCGGTGCAGATTCTATGGATTATCATGGTTACCTCTGGCATGCCGGACATGGGCCTGGGCTTTGAGGAGGCTGCACCAGATGTCATGCGGCGACCGCCTCAGAACGTATGTTTATCCCCCACTCACATATCATCATCTTAATGGGAAAACAGTATATCTAACAAGTCACAGCTCAAACAAGGTGTCTTTACCCCTGAACTCCTACTCGACATGGTCGTCTACGGTCTCTGGATGTCCGCCCTCTGTCTCGCCTCCTTCGTCCTCGTCTTGTACGGCTTTGGTGATGGCACCGCCAATCTCGGTGACAACTGCAATCAGGAATTTTCCCAAACCTGCGAGCCCGTCTTCCGCGCCCGCGCTACGACGTTTGCCTGCCTCACATGGTTCGCCCTCTTCCTCGCATGGGAAATGGTCGACATGCGGCGTTCCTTTTTCCGCATGCAGCCCGGGAGCAAGCGATACTTTACGCAGTGTGTACTGGATACCTGGCGCAACCAGTTTCTCTTCTGGGCCATTGTGTCCGGGTTCCTATCCATGTTCCCCCTGATTTACATTCCAAAGTTGAATACGGTAGTGTTCAAGCATTCGGGCATCAGCTGGGAGTGGGGTGTAGTCTTTGTCGAGGCTATCATGTTCTTCATGGGTATTGAAGCGTGGAAGTGGGCCAAAAGGGTCTACTTCCGCCGCGTGGCGAGAAAGACAGTGGGAAGCGTAAGGGACTTTGAGGCTCGGGTATTTGGTCACTACTTCGAGGGCATGACGGCCGGTGATAGCGGATTTGAGACTGCAGAAAAGAAAGCGCAGGCGAATGACTCTGGTGCCAAGATTCAGTCAGCCCAATAACACATGTGGAAGCTGGGCAGCTGAAAGGCGAGGGGTTGACAGTCGATGTAGAGATGATGCCGGTTTGAGATGAAATCTCCGGATCGGACGATGAATCCCACAAATCCAGGGGGCAAGCTAAGTGAGCGGACTTGCTGAATCGGCAGGTTCTTTGACAGGGGATAGGTGCCAAGCAGGAGGCTTTCCATGCGATCGAGAGTCGCCCATGGATCAGACCTCAAAGGCCTGAGCTTCATGTCATGAAATCAAGGAATAATAACCGCTAACGACTCGCCAAAGCTTACCGATATTTACCAAGTATCTCAGCCTTGTCTGTGTGTGTCCCATAGAGTCTTTTGTGTCAAACCATGTGATAAGTGTCTCGTATTTCGATGGCATTGTCCCTACTTTAGATGGGTGTTGTTTCCAAGCAAACCTTCGCATGGAGCGAGACGGGAGCACAGGACTGAGTCTCAGTATTGAATAATGACTCTCTCTCTGCTGCTATTCGTAAATGCTAGAACGAAAACGAGGAGTCTTGAGTCTGGGCTTTCGTCCTTTGAATGCAAGCATTAAAGACAGATAGGGGTGAGCTCCCGAGATTAAACGATGAAACCCTTGATGTAGATTTTTTTTTTGGAGTACAAGGATCTGATCCTTGGATGTCTCGCGACTCGCGTGGTGATCAAAGCGTAGGAGATCATTTGAATCCTATGCCATGTAGAGCCATCTCACCAAGTCAGTAATTTGATGATTTGATATGCCAGTGGGATGGTCAAGCAGCAATGATCGACGTGTGATGGATGTGTCCAAGGCCAGCAGATGCTGCAGCTTGCCGCCCAAGGGGGTGCGAAAGACATCTTCATCAACAGAACCAACATACATAAAATGTTGGCAACAAGCGATAGAATTAAGAACGACGCGTCTTAGACAAATAGAAAGAGACCTTAGGTCTGATCAGCGCCCGCAAAAAGAAATTCGAGATGAACTGATGAACTCTTTGACTGCCTGTCTGTCCGTCTGTCTGTCTGTTGATTCATACGCATGCATGTCTGAAGTCCAAGTCTCGATTATGGCAACGCTCGCGAAGTGCATACAACTTAATGCAGCTTAGCGTATTACTCCGTATACAACAGTTAGAAACAAGTGCATGTGATATTTGCTTTTGTTTTTTTTGTAGAAATGGTTGGTGGTCCGTGATGACCACCTTCGTTTCTTTTTACCTCTTTCATGATTGCTTTGTTGGCTCTAAACTGTCAAAGTTCCGTTCCGCTCCACTGTCTGACCCGGGAGCCGTCTTGGCCCATGCCATGATCCAATGCACTAATTGAAGGGAGGCGCCATGCCAAACTATGGGTGAATCCCGGGGCCGGTCAGCGCAAGTGTGCAAAGGGAATGAGGCGAGAATCCTAACTCCACCAAGGGGAGGCTGACGAAGATGTATGAGAAGAAGAAAAGAAAACTAGAGCGGATGGGGTAGGTAAAAGATGAAGGAGGTTTGAAAAGGAGACCGGGAAACTTGGGATGTCGTTACAAAGGCGTTTATCAAGCTGCGAGCGGTGATATCAGCAAAAGCGCGCGTTGAGTCTTTCTAATCAGAATGCACACCGTCCATCAAATATGAATATGCAGACGATGTACGGAGTCCTACTCATTGCTACTCTTGTCGGCTGGCCCGAGACACCCCATACACGGTATACACTTCTCTACCGACATAGTACATGATGCAGATGCCATCATCAATGTACACAGTGGGTATGTCTTCACCTAATAAGAATGAATCATATGGTTCATATCCATATCACATCACAGTGCCCCGAACACCCCACGTGGTATGTGGACGCTGCGAACAAACCGACTGAAGAGCCCACAGGCCGAGAAACAAAAGTAACAGAGTATAAGCCACTCGCGGAGATATCGTTTTCCAAGAGAGCGTGATCACGGTGCATCTCCCTCAAGGCTTAAACGCCAATTAAGCTATCGATCAAGGATCGGTCAGAAGATCTTGCCATCTTGTGCCGGAGCATGGTGTCGATCAAGGGAGCCACGCTACCCGGAATAGCCGGCATCTGCAAGACGAATGCCTACGTTGCTTGCCGTGTCAGCCCGCTCAGTAGCGGGAACTAAAATGGAAGTGGCCGTTCCTGATGATGATAGTTCCCGGTCAAATAGGGCAGACGATCCCATGTCAGTTCAGGGCCAAAAGAGGAGGAGAGAAGAGAAAAGGTCGAGTTCGGAGACGAGAGGGGGCTCAAGGAGTTGAGAGGCCGAAGCTGACCGAATACCCTAGACTATGTATGTATGTATTTATGCCTCGGATCCACACTCCTGTAAAGCCACAGAAATGAGTATGATTTGACCGATGCCCTGGCCTGGTACCCGCAGCATGCCAGTATTTGTAATGCTGCTGGTAGTAGAGGTGTAACCGATCCCCAAGGCTCAATGGACAAAGAAAGTGTATGTGACTGGAGGAAACGCAGAAAGAGCTGTGGTTGGTCGGAATACGACTTTCCATGGATGTTGATTAGGCGTGGTGGAGTGGAGAGGGGAGATGGTTGTTCATTGACAATGGCAGTACAATAGAAACAAACATGCGTCCGTACTCCGTATGGGTGCACACAGTACGTGACTACCAGTATAAAAAAAAAAAAAAAAAAAAAACAATAAACAATAAAAAAAATGTCAGGACCGGGCGATAATCGAAATCGCGACCTGGAGATATTTCGCCGCGGGTGGACCCGTGAAGGTTGCAATCTCACACTCTACCACTGAGCTACCGGTCCTGCTGAGAGCTCGGCCGACAAAATGAAACTTATAAGGGGCGCTGCTTTGCCCCAAGATCTCGTAAATCTTGCCGAGAAGGCCTGGTCGAGCTAATGCGTGTCTTGTCATGTCTCACACCACCACTGATCATCGTGACAAGGAGGAAAGATGAAGTGCCGAGAAAGGTTCCAAAACTACCTGCCACATACTTGCTTTATTCTTCGAAATCACGGGCTGTTCCTTGTTCCTGTCGAGGGCTGAGCTGGATGGAGGAAGTTGACATCAGTTTCTAAATGGCAGCAATAATAAAGAGGTCATTTTGATGGAAACTCTGACCAATGCCAAATTCATGGCTGAACAAAGGATCAGGGGTAGATGCAAGCATGGTTCTTGTCACAAAACATGGTAGCATGGGTACTGACTTGTACTGCTTGTAGTGTCATTGTTCAGGGTCACCGGAATGCTTTCTCCAATGTTGATGGCGTGATTGCATCACACAGCTATCTCAGGGTCCGAAACCCGCCTCCCCTCCTTGTATTGTCCAAATTCAGGTGTCTAGGTTAGTATGGGAGAGGTTCTGGTGATGCCAGAGCGTCAATCTCATGGATGCCGCTTTGCGCCTGTCTCCTGGCTGCCAACCTTGTCCTGTCAACTGCGGTACATCGCACCAGTCCCGAAGGAGCCGCTCGGCAATCATAATTTAGAGTAATAATATTTATTCTAAAACTTTGTTCAGCCTTAAAGCGTTGCCACTCGAATGAGGGACTTCGGGAGTCTTGATTGTGGAGACGGAGGTCTCTTTTTTCTATACCGAGTTTCCACTCGCCCCCAAGGGCGTAACAAGCCATACATGTAGCCATGTTGTTATTTCTCGTGACACAGTTTGCATCCTTTGAAAGTGGCACTGAGATGTTTACTTGCACTTGCCAACAGCCGTACCGGCGGGTAGATGAGATTCCAATGTGTACTCTGTCTGCAATCCGGGTGCCTATAATAAATCTTGGAATTCTCAACGACCTGAGTCGGCACCGCAGCGGCAACACATAACATGTTGGGTAAGACACATTAGATTCCGACACACAGCAGTCTATCGTCGAAGGGGGTGGAAACGTTGCCTCACACGCACCCATTCCGCCTTCTCCAGGCGCCACATGTAAGGCTAGTGTGACCTGAGGACTTGCATGTGTCGTAGACATCTTGATTAGCTTATTCTTGAACGTTGCATTGCGATGCTGAGCCAGCTTAGTGTACTGTGCTTCCGTCTGGCCAGACCAATCCAGGGAAAACCATGGCGCCTTTTGCAAAGGTCCTCTCTCTCCCTCTATCCCACTTTTACATGGTTGTACAATCTCTCTTGCTTGCTTGCTCGTTCATATTTCCCCATATGGTTGGTTGGTTGGTTGGTTGGTTGGATGACTGGCTTTTGACGGGACGGATAGAAGACCTGTTGGGTTGGTTGGATGGCTGTAGTTGAAGAATTAACCAACAGAGATAGGTAGAGCTCCACAACACCGTTCAAACTTGGCCAACCTTTGTTACCTTATCCGGCAGCTCGAAGCGATTTTGTAGCACTGACCAGCACTCTAAAGAGTTTGGGGACATCTCTCTCTCTCTCTCTCTCTCTCTCTCCGCGTGTGAATATGCGTATATCAACTGTGTCTTGTGTTGCTTGTCAATCTTGTCTTGTCAAGCCTCTTGAAAGGTTGATGCGGGAATCCTTGTCAGTGTTTGAGTGCCACCCCACCTTTATGCACTTTAGCTTGCGCGTTGGCCTTTTTTGTTTTTTATTTTTTACTCCTTGTGGATGCGATCGAACTAGTGCCGTATGGAACCATGAATCCATGGATGGAATCAGTGACAGGGGGGAGGTGGGAAGTCTTGAGGGGCCAAATCCGCCATGTCCACTGTTGTTGTAGGGGTCTCCAGTGAGCCTGTTGCCTGTCTAGCGAGGCAGCCTCCCCTAGAGACTTCAGTGATGGACCACCACTCCGTACATAATTCGCTCCACTAACATTGGAGGAGCTTCGGTGGACAAGCCTCAGCTGGGACCTGACTGTTCAGGCGCCTGCAGCAGCAATGCACAACGCGTCAGGGCATTAATCAAACAGCTGCCTGGGCGTCCTTTCGAAGAGATGCGAGCATGGATAGATGGACCTTTGAAGCAGCAAGCAACCCGGAAGCATGCAAGCATTCATCCATCCATTCGTCCAGGGTTCCAGGGCTCTCTTCCCGGCTTAGACCGCGCCATCTTATGAGGGGGGGCGGCAGGTAGGTAGGTAGGTACTTGTAGGTAGGCGAGTAGGCAAGTAATAGCTAACCCTTAGCACCTCCATACAGCTCCAGGGCTTGCAGGTACTCTGGTACTATGGATGTACTGACTGATCCTTGTATCAAAAAGTATTCTGGCGCACTTCTGGCAGCTACTCTAATAAATCTTCTACCAAGCCCGCCCAGCCCATCGCATTTATCACCTTGATCACCTCCCGTCATTAACAGGCTCACCCGCTTACGGCCGACTCATTGTCTTTTCTCTTTTCTTCTTCTCCTTCTTTCCCTTATTCCTTTTCCCATTGATAATCTCGGTCACACTTCTTTCACTAGGCACTCGCCACATTGTATCACAAACAGGGCTCACCTGCATCTCCCTGCTTTGCAACATTGATTGACTGATTGACTGACCTCAACTCAACTCGACCAACCGCAACCGCAGTACGGAGTAGCTTGACTCGAACAAAGCGCCTACCAACAGTTTTGAACTGGATTGAACTTCTTTCCCGTGTCCCGTGTCAGCCTGCCACTCAGGCTCTAAAAGAAGACTTATCAAATCAATAACATACCTTGGTTCCGCTCTGACAGGTTCATCAATCGACGCCGATACCATATTCTCGGGAGGGGACACAGAAAAACGAACGAGCGACGAAACCTGCAGACAAACGGTAACTCGTACCGTACCGTACTGTATCCTACATACGTACATACACATATACATACAGCACCGCATCGCACCAGCTGCACGTTCTCGGCAGCTTGGAAACACCAGACGCACCTATTCAAGGCCACTTGCATCGTCCGATGCGCTTACAGACCACATGTATTGAATCTTGTTTCAGCCTGCGAAATCCTTCTTCACCTTGCACGACGAAATATCCTGCCGCGCAGTTTCACGTCGCCGCCACTGGATACACGAAAAAAAAACCATACAATCGTCCCGTTTAGCTGCCGCTGCCCGCTCTCGTTCCGATGCGCGAGGTAAAGACTTGCGTTCGCTGCCGCCATTTCAAGAGGCGCTGCGATTTGCTAAAGCCTGCGTGCTCTCGCTGCATTCAAGCCAGCGCTTATTGCAACTACAACTCCGATGAAGGAGCTCCTACGGACTCGTCTTCCTCCACCGACACCCCGAGTGCAGTCACTACAACCTCGTTTTCCTTCGTCCCAATCAATGCAATCCCAATCAGCGCGGTCCCAGTAAATGTTGTACCAGGAGCTATTTCAGTTCTAGCGAATCCCGTGGGAGGCCCTGCTTTTGTGCCATCAATTACTGCGACACCACCTCTGACTAATGATGATATCCCCTCGAACCCGAGCAACCATCATGGCTTAATTTCTCCATCAACTTCGACCGAAAGCCCTGAGCCTCAGTCTTCTACGACTGACAATGTTCCTGCTCCTGAAGAGAGTACAGCATCAGTCGAGCCTCCAGCTCCCGCCCCGCGCATTATACGCAAACGTAAGCGAAACTGTCTTAGCTGTCTACGTTGCCATCGCCTCAAGGTCAAGTGCGACAAGGAATTGCCCTGTGGCCGATGCAAATCCAGCGGGAATGGGAGAGAATGCTACTATACGTACAACAAAGGCCCTAACGGTGGCAAGTTTCCTTGTCCTTCAGCACCAACCTCCAACAACTCTGAAGAAACAAAGACCGTCTTGGCTACTTGGCAGGTTCAACACAAGGTTAGAGGCTCCAGCCACTGGCGGGATCTCATGACCAAGGTATGCAAAATCCTCTGCCCAGTACTTTGGTAGTAGCATGAGATATCAATATGGACACTTCTAACCATTGACTAGATCGGCGCCTTGACACAGATGAAGTCTCCCTCGCTTGCTGCAGCACTTGAGGATGTCGCGACAAATGCTTGCTTGGCTAATTTCACTTTGCCGGGCAATTTTCCTTTTGGCACGCCTGGTGCAAGCAAATATGTTACGCGCGATGCCGTCACTCGGTTGCTTGCTACCGAGAAAGCCAACGTTGAGAAGTACATCCAGGCCTATGTCGAGTTACTCGATGTAGTAAATCCCATAGTTGACCTTCACATCTTCAGACGTGAGGTTGAGCGATATTGGTTGGACCCGCATGCTGTGAACCTTTGCTGGCTTTCTCAGTTTCTTATGGTCTTGGGTCTAGGCTGCTTTGTTGCCTGCAATGAATCACCTGTGGCTGTAGAGCTCATGATGGGCGCCGAGGCCTGTCTTATGCAGACCCCTTGGTCGTTCCGGCCAACGCTGCTAGCACTCAAGACAATGGCCCTGATGGTGGTGGCTAAACAGGTTTGTAATGCCACTTGTTGGTCTGTGGACTCGTGCTGGTCTTTCCTTGGTATGCTTGTTCGCACGGCATTCATCTATGGCTTGCCCCAAGATACATCGACTGGAGGCGATCCAACGCAGAGCGCAGAGGAGAATGATGCACGAAAGAAACTATGGCTTACCATCTTGTATCTCGACATCAAGGTTGCCATGTGCACAGGAATGCCTCCCTTGACTCGGCCCGATGAACTTGGCAGCCTGAAGAAGATTCCAGACTGGGGAGCAGCCGACTCTCTGCAGATGGTGTTGTATCAGTCTCTACCAACTGTTCTCACTGTCATGTCTCAGATCAACTCCAAAAAAGACCAGATAGCCTATCCCGATGTCCTTCGATATAATACTCAGATAAGAGAGCTTATGCTTCATGCAGAGCGCGTGTGCCCCAACGAATTACAACGAATGACAGTTGACATTTTCTTGCGACGAACCCTCATGGTTCTACATCGACCCTTTGCACTACACCAAGAAGGTCCCATTATGTTCCCGGAATCATACTGGTCGTCTCTTGAGTGCTGCATCAAGCTGCTGATGAACTACCGCGAAATGTGGTCCGGCGGATCAGACAAACGCCTGGATCTTCTGGGTCGTGCCTACGTGCTCGATTTCTTTTCTGGTTCTTTGACAACCTATATTCATGTGCTTCGCGAGGACGCGCCGCTAGCAGGGGCTGAGTCTATGGGATGTGTCATCCCCCCGAAGCAGCTTATTCTTGAATTGTTGCGAGACTGTGTTGAGATTTGGAGCCCCGAGAAGGACAAGAGCGTATGCTATCGCACGGGGTATAACCTACTCGAGGCCGTTCTGAATCTGCTGCCAAAGAATCTCGCAAGTGATTAGTCTTGGCTCAAGCACAAATCATACCAGGGTCTTAGCATTCTGGCTGTCCTTGGCATGCAGAATATGTTACTGGTATTCCGAGATTGGGCCAATGTCGCGCTGAGTATTTCCCAGCAAACACATACCCGACTATTACATACTTATCTTCTTACTCATCCTCACCTTCATACGACAAATATTAATCCAACAGTTTCAATCAGGCAGAGGGATTCATCCATTGACTGATGGAAGCTGGCGCTTACTGACTGCTGTATATCGATACTACCTACTATTGGCGTGCTATTAGGCGGATGCCACTCTGTTGACTGCCGTACATTTGTTTGCTCCTTTGTGGGTTACAGGTAGATCGAGTGTATATAAAATGGGATGAAATAATGACCTCTGGGATATGATGGGACGCTCCAAGGAGCTTCAAAGGGCTATCTAAACTTACATGGGCGTATGGAACTTGTGACGAGCTTTGAGGAGGCTCAAAGACAGTTGAATTTGATTGATTACAGTTTATGGATAGCACAAAATATTGCTTATCGTGTGAGAATGTAACCGTGAATTTCAAGTCGTGTACCTAATTTGTGATGGCGGGGGTGGTGTTGATAGAATTTGAGTGTCGGATCAGGACAAATCTATTTCAGGCTGGGGACAAAACATATTGTGATACTGAGATATTTGTGTTATACTTGTAAACAGCATGCTCCAGCATCAGCTGATTGGTGATAGTAGTGATGAGTCTCAGCTGTAGGTCTTTTGAGTTACTTACCTAGATAGGTAAGGTAGGTAGGTAGGTAGGTAGGTAAGTGATCCAAGTATTCAGTGATACCTATGGAATGCAGAACAAATGCAAGTTTTTGTCTTGGTCTGCGAGTCATAGATATTTTTGTATTGTTTTACTGCTTATTAAATTGACCAAGAACCTGCCCACGTTAGTACAAGCATATTAAGCAAGATCCATGGATCCTTGTTTCGGGTCACCCAGCCAAAATGAGTTACCCATCTGCCCTGAATCATGCTCTCATTGCTCCGTAGGTAGTGGTGTGACGACATGCCACAGTGCGTCATCTGGTACCACTCACTCAACGGGCATTCCCCCTCCTTCTAACCGACCTCCTCCCCCACCAACCCACCAACCCACCAACCAGCATTCTTTCTCTCCACTCCCTCTGCAACGATCCAAGGGTCTCACTTTAAACGGTGCAGCCGGCCAACGTGATTTCACTCCACAGTCATCGACCTGCATCACCTGTGAGCTATAACGCTTCTTTCAACGGCGACCGGACTGCACCATCTGAGCTTCTCAAAGCCACCTGCCGAACAATCCTCAGCTGCTTGAAACCGCCTTGACAGACAGAGGCTACAAAACAGACAAGATGGCTTCAGTAGAACATTCCCCGCCACCGCATAGTCCTCCTGGACCTGATAGCAAGCGCCCAAGAGGTAGGCCGTCTTATCCCCCCCGTTCAGGCCGAGTGAACGACATAATAGCTTACCATATCCCTAGGTATCCTCAAGTCATCTTCAAGCTTTCGCAAGTCATCACCGGGCTCTTCTCCAGGCCGGGAGCGCTCCATGTCAAGCAAGGAGATTACTCTAGCAAATACTCAAATCAACGCCGGCAACCGACGCTCTTCCTCGGGAGCCCCCCGACCGGGCTCCCGTCGTCAATCATCCAACAGTGCTGCTGACCTCGCCGAGAACGCTCAGCGCCTCAAGTGGGACGAGGCCAACCTCTATCTGACGGAGCAGGAGCGCACGGCTACTATGAAAATTACTGAACCAAAGACTCCCTATGCTCGACATTACGACCCGGCAGAGGATCCGTCCGACGACGAAGGCCAAGGTGACGCGGCGGCGGAGGGTGCTCTGGACGGTACTTCTCGTCGTCGCAAGGCTACAGGTCCGGGCACTGAGGATGACATTCCGGGCCTATCGTTGGGTGAACCAGAGGAAGAAATCCAGGAGGGAGAAGCAGCGCCAAAGGGAGATGGAGCAACGGAGGCTCATCCGTTTTCGTCGTCGTCAGCCCGAAGCCCCGGCGAAAAGACGGTTCATCTGGAGCAGGAAGCCATCGCCACCCCCTCCGCCGAAGACCCCTTGGTGGGACTTTCGGCCGAAGAAATCGAGAAACACCACAAGTTCGAAGAGATGCGGAAGAAGCATTATGAGATGAAGAATGTGGCCCAGATTTTGGCCCACCCTGAAGCGATGGCGGAAGATGAGGATGAGGACGAGGAGGATGAGGAAGCGCCTCCTGTGCCTCCGTTGCCTAGAGCTAATGGATTGGCATAGGTGGGTATGACCGCACTGTATTTTCTTTTGTTTTATTGTTCTAGGCGGCGGTAGCTTGAAAGTATGGAGTTTACATTACTACGGATACCACGATAGCGGCGTTGGGAAGGTGTGGAAGGGAGGCAGTGTGATGCTTTTGTATGGATACGGAACGGGACAACAGTGTGTTGATTACTATGAGTAGACCTTTACAGCTTCCACAGTATCGCCATCTTTATGGCCAGCTCGAAGCATTCGAACTTGTATCAGAATCCATAACTTGGCTCTAAAGTTTTTTTTTTTTTGGCCTTTCGCTATCACCCATCTATAGATCAATCATACAAATCATTCTCTTTGTCGCATAAAATAAATATTTTGCATATTTGGTTCTTGACAGTTTGTTCATCATCTTCCGCTAGTTGTCCTTGCTACAGCGCCTCTTACAACAGGCCCTTTCGTGCCAGTTCAAGCTTGCGCGCAGCCTCCCCAGCCTTGTATCCGCCCTTTGATACACATATGCGCTTTCCATCGCCGAGCTCAAACTTGTCCTCGTGGGCATCCCATGCACAGGGGCAGTGGTGGGGGAAGTGCACGCAGGCGAGTGTGTCAGGGCAGAGATACTTGTCGCAAATAGCTGTTTCGGGATTCTGCATTAGTCTACCTCCCCCAGATTAAGCCGCCGAAAGAGACGGGTTAAAGAAGAGGATACGTACATTGATCGTAGCGGCTGCGGTGGTGGCTTGCGTCGCTGGGGTTGTTTTGCGGTTGGTGTTGCTGCTGGTGCTGGTGGCCACCAAACATTTGGTCGAAGAAGCCGAACTGAGCGTTGGCGAGGGAGAGGAGGGATAGTAACGCTATGAGGAAGCGCATTTTGAAAACGTATGGCGCTTATGCACCTGTGACCCTTTTAATTATAATTTTCGATAGCGACCTTCAAGAAGCGGAATAGAGATGTTTGATGATGATGTCCATGTCTTGCGCGTGAGACGGTACGGTTGCTAGCTGTCAACTACAAAATCTTTATCGATAAGCCCGCCGCAATATGACTAAGCGCGAAAACTCCGTCTCTGAGGTTTAGATGGTGGGCTTGAGGCCATTGACGAACCGCACTACTGCGCCAAAAGAGTTTGACAAAAGGGCAACCGTTTCGGTCATGCGGTTCCTCAACATTCAGCGGCCGGTCTTGGCTGCTGCGCTGGGCATTGCCAGGCCAAGCATTGCAAACAGCACTGCCCCTCGGATTGTTCAATTGGCCAATGCTGTGGTCGAAGGTCGAAGGAATGCCTCAGTTAAGGCGCAGGGAGCGTACAAGAAGAAGAGCAAGAGGGGAATTCCTAATAAGCTGGGTGCTAAGCGAACGGGAGGTAGGTCAATCATTGGGTTGCTTTGTGGTGGTGGACTACGATGAGCTTTTTGGTTGACAGACGGACGGCAGATCAGTTTGTGATTCCGGGAAACATACTCTACAAGCAGCGAGGTACGCATTGGTGGCCGGGCGAGAATTGCATCATGGGCCGTGATCATACGATCCATGCGATGGCGACCGGTTACGTCAAATACTATAGAGACCCCTCGAGGCACCCGGACCGCAAATATATTGGCGTCGTTTTCAACAAGGAGGACGTCCTCCCGTACCCTGTGCATGCTGAACGCAAGCGCCGCCTCAACAAGACGGTCCACACCATTCGCACCACGCCTACACAACCCGAGCTCTCCCCGTCAGGCATACCCTTTCAGGTCACGCGAGTAGAAGCTGGCGAGCCGGACAGAATACTCAAGCTGCGGGCGGACTACAGCTACCGAGAGGATAACTGGCGGATTGGACGGCTGGTGAAGACGACGGGGCTTAAGACCAAGAAGTTTAGAACGAGGAAGCAGTGGTTCAGACATAGAAGGTGGAGGAGGGAGAGGGAGTTGGCGGGACAGAGGGAGGGGGAGAAGAAGAGAGCTGAGACTGGTGGCGAGAAGGTGGTGAAGGCGATAAGCAAGAAGGCTGCGAAGAAGGCGGCCAAGAAGGCTGGCAAGAAGAAATAAAGGAAGAGGTATGATATGGTGGCAGTGGTGGTGGTGGGGGTGAGAATGCTGATTGATGGGTTGAAAGACATGTACTGTATAGTAGACCTGGCGCGTAGATGGTGCGCCAAATTTATCATGTAAGAATCCCTCATCGATTCATTGCTTTTTTGTTCATGTTTGCAGTCAATATATGAATTGACGCATATGCGGGATGTGTCTGCTGGCTTTGGGGAATAGCGAGGCTGATGCATCTAACCATGGGTTTGAATGCCCATTGGATTGGAGGTGGTAACAGCCAGAATAGCCGTAAGGCTTAGGGGGGCCTCGTCGCGGGGCGGCTCAAGCGCCTCTCACGCGGTGCGCGTGCACCTTTGCTTTGTTTCGAAACTCCATCTCACCTTCAACTACCAACAACGAGCGCAAGTAAAGCTATTTATGCTCAAAAATGAAAGAGACGTAGTCTTCTTCTTTTCACCTTGAGTTTTATGCCCATTTCAATGATATTTGGAGAAGAGGGGTGCACTTTAGGCTCTCGCATTATAGGCGGCCTCTTCCCCTCCTAAGCAGAGTTACACCACGTCAACGAGGCTACAGCTTTGAGGGACCAGCATCGTGGGGTAATTCACTATCGGCCATCGCACTTTACTCCGGTTTCATCGTGGACACTGGGAGAGAAATAGGACAGTGGTAGCCATGGCGCCTCAACCAGAGGGTAGCACGCCGGTGCATACCATGAAGCGTACCGGCCGCTCGCCATGGGCAACCATGCTATCCAGAAGCGCCGGTTCAACACCGTCTGCGCAGGCCCAGAGGAAGAACAAGACACCGTCAACCTCGAGCAAGAACCCTGGCCTTGTGGATGGAGAGCCCGCGCAGGTGGTGAGTGATATTGTCCTTCCTGTGGTACCTGGTCAACCTGGCAGTGGTGGTGTTATGACGCCCACTCCTGTGCCGATCCCCCGGATGGTCAAGTCTCTGGCGACGAGCAGCAAGATTACGGCGCTGCAGAAGGAGTGGGAGAGGAAGAACAAGGAGATGGAAGGGCAGCAGGCCAACAGACGCCATTCCGCATTCTCAACCACGTCGTGGTCGTCGTCTTCGAGCGATGGCAATAAAGAGGTCAAAGGGAGGACAATAGCAGCCCAGACGTCCAACAACGCGACTAGCGCAACACAGAACCAACGAGCAAAAGGTGGTGAGTATAACCTTCCAATTTTATTTCAAAGCATTGTCCATCCAACAATCCTCCCCTCCTCCTCTTTTGTTTATTTTTATTCTTCCTGAAGCTCGGGCTGTGTGTCTTGGGGGTTGCCAATACTAAATACTGTCAACAGGTGTCTCATCTAATCAAGTGACGGAGTCGCCCGTACCTCTTCCTGCTTCCATCACTCAGCACTTTGTTAAGACATCAACGGCTATCTCAGGGGGCTCTCCCGCCTCGCAGGCTTCAGGGACCCCGAGGTTAAATCGCCTATCTAGAGACCAGGCCATTGCCGAAGTTGTCGCAGAGGCGCAGCGTTTTTCGGAGGAATCTGTTGCGAGGCGAATGACAAAAGTCAATTCGACTTCTACCTCCACTAAGAAGTCAACGGTATCCGAGGCACCAGCTTCATCGGCACCAGCTCCATCAGCATCATCGGCTCCTAGACGCTTCTTGACTTCAACTGAGCTGCTAGAACTCAAGCGAAAGGAGTTCTTAGAGGGAGTTGCATCAGATTCGGATCACACCGTAACAGATGAGGAGCCGAAAGAAGCCATGCCATCAATCAAGCCAAAGAGCAGTCACCCACACCTGAGGTATGATGCTAAGGGCAACTCCTATTACTTGGATACACGTAAGTGATTTCATGCGCAAGTATAAACCATTCTAGCTTCAAATGTTGACATGCATGACTTCCAGAACCAAATGGGGACGTAGTCGGCACATATAATGTGCCACTTCCACAAGGCTATTCATGTCTCACCGACCATCCTGACCAACCGTATGTCTGCCCTGTTCGTGACTGCAGAACCCTATTCCCGAACTTAAAGGGTATAAGTTACCACTTTCATGGCGGACATAGTCTTACTCTGTTCAACGACAATGGGGATGGCACATTCACAAAAACGGGAACGTATCCCAAGAGGAAGGGTGAATCCTCACCCGGCATTGTTGTTTCTCAAAAGCCGTTACCTCCTGATGCGCCGCCTCCTGCTGTCCCTGATTATCCGGACCATGTAAAGAAGCACTTTGAAAGGCAAGCACTGCGAGATATGGCAGAAGCAGCTTTCCCCAATCGGACATCAGAAATATACAAGAGGTCTTTTGATCCGGATAGTAGCTTGCTTAATGAACAAGTCTCAAAACGGCCTCGAGTATCTACTGGTGCCATTCCATCTACTACGACGGTTCCTCCCACTTCAACTTCACAGGGGAGCAAGGTACCCATGTCCGAGACATTGAGATACCTTCATTCGTTTCTGTCTTCAAAACAAGAGGTCCCCAAGCGGGAGGATATTCGAGCGTTGGCCAACTTCAAACGAGTTCGGGATTTGCCGGATGCTTGGACCAAACAGCACACGGGTCAAATCCTCGATGCCCTCAACTACGCGTGTGCCTTAGCATACATTGTGGGCGACGAGTTGCGGGGGGCCGGGGCTTGTAAGCGGCGAGCCTCTCGATTATCCGATACTTGCATTATTCTTCCTGCCGGTTTATCTCCGGAGGTGACGACTGCGTTCAGTAAACAACTGAGCTGTGTCTCTTGCAAGTACTATGCTGTTTCTTTTAAGCAAGTTAATGATTGCCTGTGGGGCCAAAGGGAGCAACAGCGGAAGGAAGCCGATGCCACTAAGCCAGAGAAAGCGGCCTTCCCCCCCAAGCTTGAGTATACAGATACGGGCGCCGACGCCGACGAGAGGATCCAAATACCGTCTGAACCGGAATCTGATGAAGAGCCAGAAGTAGAAACTGAGCCCGAGCCCGAGTCTGAGCCCGAGTCTGAGCCCGAGGCGGAGTCCGAGGCGGAGTCTGAATCTGAGATTGCTCCTGTTCAAGTGCCTCAAAAGATTCTGTCAACCGGGCCAGTGCAAAGCAGGCCAGTAGCTAGCAAGGCTACGATTCAAGATGATCAAGGCCACTTTTTCCTATCTGCAAATGGCAATTCTACTCCAGCCATAACATCTCAAAGCTCATCTCCTAGTGCCCAATTCTCCAACGCTGACTTCGAGATGGAGGGTTGGGAGATGGCCCCTGGCACACTCACGAATGAAGCCACAAACGAAGGTAGGTCGCAGTTAATAGTTACTCCTGCATGTGCATCTGCTAACATTATCATTTAGTCATAGGCTTTTCCAACGCGTACCTGACTACTAGCCAGCCGATTAAAGTGTCAGACGAGATCGACCTTAACGTTCTCTGCATCAAACCCGGAACTACTCACCACTGGCCTGTGGACGAGAATCAACTACGAACCTGCTTTGTTGGCTCTGGCAAGCTCGTGGTGAAGATGGATGGACAGTCGTTCAAAGTAGGAACAAATGGTGGATTCATTATCCGGCCTGGGCAGGTGTGCAGTGTGAAGAACAGGCTCTACATAGATGCGACGGTTTGCTGCAACACCATACACGACTATGCGTTGCGGCCAGGCGGTGATATCTGACGAGGGTGTTTGCAGGAGTAGGGGGTTTCGGCGGAGGGCATTACCCCGGTTCTGGCTTTGCGGAGTCATATGGTGCATGTATGCATGTATTTGGTTTCTAGACTGGAACCGTATACAACGATTGGCTAGGGATGGGCTTCTCGGCTGGTGGCGGATATTCAGGTTCAGGCGAGCATGATTTTGGTTTGGGGGGATCTTGTTTTCGGAGTCCGGCAGATATTTCAGGGACAAGGCATGACGTAGGCTAGCATTTCGAGCCAGCGAAAGAGCTGTGTATAGACTTTGTATTAAGTGAGCTTTACTTAGGGGGGGGGAAGGAAAATTAATGATTTGAAAGACGAACGTTGCAGGCAGTTTTGGTACCATTCAGAAACTATGTGGCCATGTGCCTTGGTCACGGGTGGCGCATGTCTCATGGTCAGGTTGTTAGGATGGGCAAAGGTCAGCCGGGGCGCTTTAGGCGTCTTGTTGACGTGAAACTATGGGTAATAAGCCATCACGAGTAGCTAAAGGGTTGCATTATCGAGATGAAGTACCGGGCGCTTTTGAACCTTGTTAAGATGTGTCTCAACCAGCCTGTTAACTCGTATAGGCTTCATAAGTGAGGGGATACAAGTGTCGTGACCTGCATGGGGTTTCCATGGTCGTCCCAGATGCAACTGAGTGATCCAACCTGGAAGCTACCTGGGGCGTTATAGTGGTAGTTTAAGCCCTGTGAGCCTTGGAGCCTTAGCAGCAGGTTGGAGTGGAAGCTGAGCAGGTGATGAGGCGGACCTGGAAGGGGGGGAGCAGCTATTGATTGGTTGGATCATGTCTAAAGGAGGCGATTGAAAGGGACGATCTGTGGGGTATTAGCGGTTGAATTCTTTGTGTGCGCATGGAAGAATTTTTGTTTATTTAATTTATGTTTGTGTAATGCCGCGCATCGACTTTTTCTTTGATGGTTCTAAATGTCTTCAACTTCTTATCAAAGTGGTGATCATTGAGTTGTAGACAAATAGGTAGACACTAAAAATTATAGTGAGATTACAGGGAGTTTTATAGCGCCTGCCCGCTGGAGCCATGGCTACAGGCAGTGGAGGCTGGTCCAACAACCTGAAGCCCGCTACCAGCCCGGCAATGGAGTCCATCAACGATGCGGACTCGCTGCATGTCAACCCAGGCAGCCCGCGGACTCCTCTTCCTCCACTCGCCGCAGCAATAGCAGCGGTTCCACCTCTGGCGCTGAGCAATGAGAAGCCTGCCAGCACCGGAACGGATGAAACTGACCTAAAAGGCGGGGACAAGGTCGAGGTCGAGGTCGTTGTGGAGGAGAAGGAGAAGGAGAAGAAAGGGATTGTGGGAGGGGGTGGTGCTGCCAAGTTGACGAGGTTTACGATTGATCCGGAGGGGGAGCTGACGCACGATGAGACGACGGTTGATGTTGTGACGGTGCCTTGTCCCGGAGGACACCCCCTGCGGAGTTGGAATAGGGATGGCCTTATGAGTCGATACTTTGGAGCGCCGTCTATGCGCGACGCAGAAGTCAGCGAGGCAGAGCGACCCGGTCCATCATGGGTGCGTCAAGGAATCCGCAGGGAGGCCGACCACGCCAGGATCTTACTCTATGACCACCCGGAGATGTCTGAGGGCATCACGCTGAATATGCTCGCGACGGCGCTGCTAGACGACCTGCGGAAGTTGAGGGTGCATGAGGGGCAGGAGAGGCCGCTGATATTCATTTCGCATAGTGTGGGGGGTCTGGTTGTGAAGATGGCGTTGGTGAAGGCGAGTAGGGATCCAAAGTATGAGAGCATCGTGAGGGATTGTTATGGCATTGCGTTCTTTGGTGAGTTGCTTGAGTCTTTTGTTTTCTAATTTAGATTTTCACTGACAGCTTATAAGGCACACCACATCAGGGGTCCAGCTACTTTGCCATGCCGAGCCTGGCATCCAGCATCCAAACTCTTCTCCAGCTTTCGGCCCCTATGCCTCAGTCTCTGACCCAAGAGTTACGCATGGGTAATAATCTGTTGCTCCATATTGATGAGGACTTCAAGACCATCTCGGATGACCTCCGCGTGTGGACGTTTTACGAGACGATCGACTCGCGCCTCTCGGGGAGCTCGTCAGGGGACGTCTACTTCACTGCGCCGCTGGCATCCATCAAGTCCGCAATCCTGGGGATGCGTCAGGAACGTATCTTCCCGCTGCAGAGCGACCACGCCAACATTGCATCTTTTGGGAGACATAACGTCCATACTCTGCGGCTGTTCTTGAAGCAGCTGGCCTCTCAGATTGAGAGGGCGGATTTAAACTGTGAGGAAGAGGCCGGTGGACGCTGGGCACTTAATCTGGAGCAGAAAGTCAATGTTGAAGTCCATGGCTTCTTTGACGAGGCAGCTTCTGGGGTGGCGGATGGTACCGTCAGGGCGTGGTCGACGAGGTTGCCCTTGAGAGATTTCTTGAGCAAAGGACCTGAAGCGTGTTTGAGCGAGAGGTTGAATGAAGTGGATGATCCGCCTGAGGAGAGTAGGTTCTTGGCGAAGAGAGGGAGAACCTCTGTGGTCGAGATGGAAGGGCCGCCAGTCACGGTTGATGCGCCACCAATGTCGTTTCCTCCGAACCCTATGACTGTAAAGAATGCCTTGGGGATAAACCAGGATATACTACCTCAGAGACAGCCTCAGCAGACATCTCCCATACCATTGCTGTCGCTGCCAGCATCGCCTATCATTTTCCCTGTTGATTTAAGGAGAGAGTCCGCCCCGACTACATTCACGAGGCCTGTTTCTGGTCCTCTAACACCACCCACTCGACCTATTTCTCCTCCAACCCGCTATTCAACTCCCCTCCGCAAACCGTCGCCGCTTATCCGCCCCGATCTGGACCAAGAACTCGCTATTGACAGGCTGTCACCCCCTGTAAGAGGCCGCGCCGGCCGTTCGTTTGGCAGATCCATGAGTCTCGACAGCGACGCCAATGCCGCGTCACCGCCTCGATACCGAGACTTTCCTCCCTTTTCGCAGCGCAGTCGGAGTACCTTTGACGGCGCGCTTAACGGAGATGAAGTTGACGATGACGATGATATCGAAGCATCGCCGCGGCTACCAGAGTCGATTGTGGCGATCCGCAAGGTGACCAAGGACGGAAGGCGTATTCCACCTGAGGCGGTCATTATGGATGAGGTGCCGGTTGCGTTTGTGAAGCCGGAGGTGAAGGCGAGGAAGTTTGTGTGGATACATTTGCCGTTTAATAATCCCACCTGGGTCACGGTATGTCTGTGTCATGCTTTGATATTCAGATCTTTTGAAACAGTTTACTAACTATGGTGTGTGCAGAGTGTTCTTCAGTCACTGCAGGTCTCCTACAAGAGAGACTTTTCAGCCTTGTCGAATCACGATTTTTGGATGACGAGACATACACGCGGTAGACATTCTCAGCATTATGCGTATTTTGCGAAGCCGGGATGCTACTTTACTGCCCCTCGCACTTGTAAGTTCTCTGTTTCCACAAGTATCACTTTGTATGCTCATACTTTTAGTGTCTCCTCGAAATCATTCTCATATCAGTCCTACACTTTCCCCCGCATCGCCGGACGATGCCATCTATACCTGCTTATTCCTCCCGTACCTTCATTTTGACTCGTACAAGAAAATGCTCCGTCGACGAGAACTTATTTTGCAGCGTCTTGCTCATGGACGAGCTCGACCTATCCCCGAGTCAGTTGCAAAGTCAGATTCATTGGAGCTGCAAGTTGTCTGGGAGTTTTTAGGGCATGATCCCCCGATCAACTGCCGCCGTACTCTGGATCAATTCGGTTACCCTTCTTTGAGGGATACAAGGTCAAGGGATGATGATCAAATGCTCTACAAGTTAACCAAGGAAAGGGACTGTGGTATTGACGAACATAGAGGGCTGCATAGCCATGACTCTAGTTCGAAATCTGGATCGGATAACAGCGCTACCGGAAGTGGATCCGGAAGCTGGAGAGAGAGGATGAACAGACGGGATGAAAACGAAGAGGATGTGCCACAGGCAGAGGTATTGAATGGTAATGTTTTGATGGTGGACCAACTTTGGCTGTGGGCCATTTCATCCCGTGAGTTGACAGCATCTTTTTCCTAAGACGGGATTACTAACAATGGGTAGATACTCTGCTTACTTTCTTCCCCAAGAGAGAAAGCGATCCTATTGAGGGGCCACTATATCAGCAAGCAGATCTTCGAGACAGCATATTCAACGACGTCAACGTGGATCTCACACGGCAGTGCGATAACGCTCTGGACTTGGCAGCTCTGGCGGCCCTGCATGCCGTCAGTGTTCTTCTTGATAGGTCATCGCATCCCGATCTGGAGGTTTTCAGGATATTTGAAGAGGCAATAAGTGTGCTGGTAAGAATACCCTCTGTGTCATCCAAACTCTGGAAGCTAACCCTAATAGACTGAAAAACTTACATCATCTCTCAAAGAGTTTCGCTCTGAAGGTTTCCGTGACAAGGCCTTTGACTACGAGCCCGTCGAAAACAAGGCGCGCTCTATCAGAGCAAGGCACAAGGAAGAGGGTCGTCGGGCCGAGCAGGAAAACCGCGACAATACGTCTGCATTGCTAGAACTCCGCGACATTGAGGACGAGCTGCAGATTCTCTTGCATCTATTTGAGAGGCAGTCCAAGGTCATCTCCTCGATGCATTCTATCTATAATAGACCCGAGATGCGGGATCAGACGATTCATGGACGAGTCTTTTTGGCCGAGGCGCTAAAGAGGTTGAGCGAGTACATTCACCAGGCGGACGAGATGATTCGCAGGGTGAGGAGCACGCGCGATGATTACGACAAGCTGCTGCAGATGGTTCAGCGGCAGGCACAGGTGGATGAGGTGAGGCTGAGCAGATTACATGCCGACCTCGCGAGCGCACAGAGCAGGAGTGTCTTGATCTTCACAACTTTTACAGTCATTTTCCTGCCGCTGCAATTTTTCACCGGCATTTTTGGCATGAACACGAGGGAGTGGGGTGGAGGGGATAACTTGCCCCTGAAGGAGATTGGGGAGATTGCCCTGCCGGCGAGCGTGTTCCTGATTGTCTTCACGCTGTTTGTTGCGTGGAGCACAAACGTGAGGCAGGCGTTCCAGTGGGCGGGCAGGAAGAACGGAAGAGGCATGCGGTGGGCGTACGTCGTTCTTTGGAGGCCCGTTGCGAGACGGACGGTGAACCTGGTGACGGGAGGGAAGAAGAGGAGGCAAGGTGGCAGAGGGGAGGAGAGCAGTGGAAGGGCGGGGGCGAGCAGGGAGGCGAGCGATTTTTGGGAGAGGCACAGGCTGGAGAGGGAGAGGGGGTATAGAATTCCGGAGGTGAACAAGGCGGCTGGAGCGAGGAGGATGAATAGGAGTAAGACGAAAGAAGGGGGGAAGGCGACGTAGCATGGGATGGCGTTTATATGAGGAAGCATATGTGGCGTTTGGGATTTGTATCCTATATGGTGCTTGAGTATGTAAGAGTATATTGAGCATGTAACTCACGGATTGACAATATTAATACACCGATGTGCGTTTAACAGTATTCTAAGCTTGTACATTTTGTGGCACTATTTACGCATCAGCTCATTATGCTTCCCAGCCCTTTCATCCAACAACACCGCTGCACACTCGCCCCCCAACACCGGAAGCCCAACCATCTCCTCGGACCCTGCTCCCAAGGGCAGACGGTCAGGCAGTACCCCAATTTGCCTCAGAACGGTAGCTTGGTCCCACCATATGTGCTCGTGGCAGAGACGATCTCCCCGGAAATTCACGACGGCGACCATGGGGATGGATAGGGGCTTGTTGGTGGGGGGGACGTTGGGGAGTAGCCAGGGGATTTGGCGTGTGTGTGTGCAAGAGAAGATGAATTCATCTAGAAAACACATGGTAAGAATGAAGTTGAAGGAGGGATCAGGGGGTAGATGGATTTTGACGTACCGATTACGCGGTCGGAGCCTACGGTGCGGGATATGGCTTTCATATTGGTGTCTGGGGGATTGCTGGTGAGGATTTTCAGTATTTTGGTTCAATGGGGTATTTATTAGGATAGGTATTCGGTACCAGAAGATGAAGTGGTCGCGGTAAAAGGCAGTGAGTGCTTCACGACCTCTTCCGCCAGTCATCTAAAAAACATGAGCTATGAGTGAGCTATATAGAGGAGTTGAATCCGACTCACGGTTGGAACATGGTTTACATATGCATCATCCTTTATTAAGTGACAAGATAGATTAGCCCATCAACGTAGTACATATAAGAGAGAGAAAAAAAGGAGGTATTCCAGACTCAGCAGTAGTTTCAACTCACCACCATGGTATTCACCGTCTGCGCCACGCTCCTCTCCTCAAACTCCCACTTCGTATGCTCATCCCAAATCTCCTCGAGCTCAAACCTCGGGCCCCCGAGCCTCTCCTTCAAGAACTCGAGGTTCGCCGTGCGCACCATCCTCGCCGACAGGGGGCCGCACTCGTTCTGCTTGAGGATGTGGAGGGGCATCTGGGCGTCGGCCTGGCTGCGGGCGTAGTAGCTGATTTGCGCCTCGTCGGTGGCCTTTTTGCGGTGGGAAGGGGAGAAAGCCAGGAGGGCGTGGATCAGGGGAGGGAGGGTGTCGAGGTAATCCAGGATGTTGTCCGCGACTTGGTCGTCGTAGATGATGAGGGCGAAGGCGTCCTTGTGGTTGACGCTCCAGTGTGACTTGAGAGCTTTGATGCCATCTTCTATGTGTATGATGATGTCGAATTCGCTGGTGCTGTGTCCCCTTTCAGGTAATGTAATAGCCACGATGGAGAAGCCTTCCTCAGCCCATTTCTTGACCGGATTGGGGTCAAACTCGCAGGATGCATCCTTTGCTTCACCTCTCTCCACCGACTTCGGATTCGGCAGGATGAGAATGAGACCGGGCCCGATGCCTCTGCGACTGAGCGCTGGTTGTAAGATGGAGTGTGAGTTTATGGTGACGGAGGGAGGAGGGGTTACGGGGGGGACATGTTCGTAGGGAGAGTTTGGATCATATGATGCAGATTTTGGTTCGGGCATGATGAATTGAAAATGAGTGATGAAGGAATTGGTAATCAAGAGAGTATGTGAAACATGGGGGAGCCATGCAGGTGAGATGGCATGAAGTGAGATGAGGTATGTGATTGAGGGGTTCATCCACAAAAAGCAATTAGAGGTGTGTGTATGTCAAGTCACGGTGACGTACGGAACCGGATTATACCGAACCTCACCGGGGGGGGGGCAGGACCCCACTCGGTCCGGAGCGGGAAGGAAGAGGGCCCTGAAGGGTCTTTTTTTTTTTTTTACAGGTACCTTAATCGGGCCGCATTGCCTGAGGGGAGCCCTCTTTGAAAGGGAAAAAAAAAGGCTCAATAGTTTGAAGATTGTAAGAATTTTCCACTAATGATGAGAACCAAAGGAAATGATTCACAGTTTTTTTATCGTATGCTGAAACTCGCATGGCAAGGATACAACTTCCCGATCAAGGCACAGCATAACGAATAAGAATGTTGTTTTTCGGTGAAAGTAGCCACTCCCGTTTTCCAGCGTTGCATCGTCGCTGTTAAATACGCGTACAGCGTCGACTACAGGGCCATTACAGTGCCTACAGTGGGGGGAGGATCACAATAGAGGTACGCGTATAGGGCGCTTGGATCAGAGATGGGATTCTTCGCACCTCCATCCATTAACCGAGCCCGAGTTTCCCTTCCAGTCTCTGTTCCTCCAGGCGCTATTCCCCAGGGCATCTATCCGTTTAGCTCCCCCCGTAGACCTTTAAGCCCATTAAGCCACAGCGGCTCCAGCAAAAAGCGTTGCCGTTCAAGGCAATCAACTAGCCTGAGAGAATGGAACTCTCACCTCACCTGACAGACAGCCATCCCATCTAGGAGCTATTCTAGCGCTACCTTCGGGTCTTCTTGGCCTGAATGTCACCAGAGTGTCTCACGAGAACACGGACGGGTAGCGAAAAGTTTCATCGACTACATATCCCAGCCTCCCCCCCCTCCATTCTACCCGCACCTTGTTTTCTTCTTTCTTTCTCAAACACCATCCAACCATCATGAGGTTTCATCTCTTCTAGCTTTCCTACAGCGTAACTCTGGAAAAAAAGAAGAAGATTAGTGAAAAAGAAAAGGGAAGAACAGAGAAAAATCAGCCATGGCCTCTCGCTGCCTCACCCCGCCAGTTCAGCTCCTCCCCTACCGCTACTTGCTCATCCCCCCCATCCTCCTCGCCATCCTCACCTCCCTCGCCCTCTTTATCCACTCCGACGTCGACATCGCCCTCCTCTGGTCCCAGTGCCATGCCCACGCCCGCATTCCCGCCCTCAGCCGCATCCCCGCCTTGGGCACCCCGTCATGCTTCCTCGTCAGCTTCTTCCAGGTCGCCCTCGACTCATGGCGCACAAAGGCCACCATGGCTGTCATTCTGACCTACGTCGGCGCGCTGGCCACGGTGTGCTGGCTGGAGAGCAAGAGGGCATGCAATAGGACGTATGCCATCATCACGAGGCCTACCCTGCCGTGGTTGGTATTTAATTTGCTGGGTGGAGGCGTGATTTGGCAGCTCGTCATCGTTCCGGCGTTTATACACCGCGCGCGAACGCTGTTCTTGGCCACGCAAAAGAACCGCGAGGAGAGGAACGACGAGGCGGATGCGCAGCCGAGTGAGAGTGATTTGGCCCTTTCTGGTGAAGCAGGCCGTATGCTGCCAGACTCTGATATCGTGGCCATACCCATTGCCGTGGCCATTGGATTCTTCCTCCCCTCAGTCCTGATGGTCTTCCTGAACAACCCCGCCATCATTACCATATGGCTCTTCTTCCCGGTCTACGTCACTCTCGTGCAAAAGGGCGTCCGCCACACTATCGAGAAAGTTCGGGGAACCGGCCCAACCAGCGTCCTCCTCGAGAAGCACTGGCAGGCCATGGCCCTCGTCTACGCCCTGCCTCTCGTCCTGTCCGTCCTGTCGCACATCTTCCTCCTCTGGAACATGACCAAGGCAGACGACCGCCGCAAGGTCACCAAGCTGACCATCAGCTTCATCGAGATTGATTTCCAGTTCATTGGCTTCACTGTGCTGTACTGGCTCTTCGTCGAGGCTGGCTGGAAATTGCCCGCTTTCAGTCTAGGCGTTTCGTTCATCCTCGGACCCGGTGCGGGTATCTGCTTGGGCTGGCTTTATCGGGAGAAGTTGGTGCAGTATGGGTTCGGACCTGCTGAGGAGGAGGGCGAGGGGGCAAATGAGGACACGCCTCTTTTGCAATGAAGGAATGGAAATGAAGTATATGAAAGAAAAACGATGTATGGATGGATGGCCTTTTCTTTTCTTGTTACATGAATGCAAATGTTGAAATACCCCACTATTTGAAACGCTCAAAATAAAATTACGTTGCGCAGAATGTTAAACCCTTTTCACCACACATATCACATAACCTGACTCTTTGTTTATCCACATTATGCATTCATCAGCGGTACAATCATGACTGCGACGTAGTTTCATACCACGCCCGCCTCACTGATGCGTTTCTAGCTTAATACAGAATTCTAGAATCGCTTCCCCTCATCAATAGTACAAGGTATGATTACACGCCCCTGGCATTTTTTTTCTTTTTCTTCTATCTTCTCCTTCTCCTCCCCTTATGCGTCATCTGGCAGCTGTGCGAGTATCCTCTCTCGTACAATCTGTGATGCGACAACGGAACCGTGCTGTAGTGTGATGGCGCCGACAATGGCCATGATAGCGCCGCTTAGTACGACTTCGACACCGGATGCTTCGAGACGTTGAGTCTACGTCCGTTAGCAAGCCTATTCAATAGCAATCATAAAGAGAGATAAACATACCAAACGAGGCTTCCACCGTAGGACATCCAATAGCCTGACCTTGGTAGCCAGAGCGTATAGCCTCTCTTTTCCAATCACATCCTTTGGGCCCTCGACATTCAGGTTATCCACTGAGAGCAACTGCTGGTTCTCAAGCGGTGTTCTCCCAAACTCATCCGCCACTATTGAACCCTCCAGCGGGTCTCTGCTGACAATCTCTTTCGTCGCCTCCATCACCATTGTCAATCGTCCTACACTCGTCAGCCTCTCAGCCCCCTCAATATTTTCTCCCGAAAGTAGTGGAACATACCCATCAACGCCAACTTGTCGTTAAACCCTCTCCTTCCCTGATCAAAACTCTTGTGCGTCACGGCTAACCACTTCAACTCCTCAGGCAGCATCTTACTACCTCCCGGCCCCAGCAGCTTCTCGTACATCTCATCCAGCCTCCCGGGATTGTTATTCACATTCCAGACCTTGTTCCTCGGGCTCCTAGCAAAGTCCATCTGCATGGGCGCCCTCATAGCGGCGGGTGTCTCCTTCCATCTCGGCGTAGCGGGCTTGTCGTTGTTCTCCGGAATCTTGAAGGAGTCGGGTGTGGGGGTGGTGGCATATGTGCGCAGACAAGGTGCGAGGGCGCGGGAGGCATGCTTGCAGCGCATGAGGCTGGGGCGGCATGATTGGAGTGCCATGTCAATTGATTCGGATCACGCCCTGTTTTGAAGGCGCAAGGAGGAACAAAGGAGGGGTATATTCTGAGGCGCCAATTCGACCTTGCGGTTGGGTATTTTGCATCTTCTTGATGGCAAGTCTTGGAGCATTTTCTCAGTCACGTGAATTGCGGCACGATGGCTTTGTTCCCGTTCCGGTGGTTCGGCCCCACCTGTCGTTAATCTTATCAGTTCAAGGTGAGCTATCGGTGAGGTGCCCTAAACTTGGTCAGCTTCAGTTTGCTAATCTATGCCTTTAAATGTTGAAAACTAACATGGGGATTCATTGGTATTTATGGAGATGTATAGCATTATGAGGTTTTAAGAATGATTAAGGCCTTTTAAGACTCAAGGTAGCTAATGAGATTTAAGATAACAAGATAAATCTACAAACATGAAAGTAGGATAGAATGGTAGTGAGAGAAATCATCGACGATGAAGGCAAATCTGACAGGGTGAAAAGCATATCAAAAACACATTCTATAACAAGGAATAACTAAATTAATACTAGTAAGAGAGACACGATGTCGCTTCACCCTACTCGCTGTACAAAGCTTCCAATAAACCATTCAATCCTGCCCATAAACCCCACGGCCACACTCATTTAATGTTCTAGTAAAGGTGATAGTCGCAAAAAGCGCAGCATGTAGCAAACCAGTTTCACAAGTAAATCAGAGTGGGCTATCAAATAAATCCAGCTTCTTAGCCATAGGGGTGGTAAAACAAGTCCACAAGATCAGAAGCCTCCCACACAATGTTATGGGAATGCCAGGGCTCAGTCCGGCTTACAACCCCGGCGATAAACAAAAGCTGAAAAGCGCCATCCCTTACTCTTTTCGGTTGAGACCTTGCGTAGGATCGAGCCTGGACAGCGATGTGAAAGTTTCCAGACTTAATACAGTAGGGCACAAAAAGCGCCGACTTTAGAGACATGCGGGCCAAAAAGTGTGGCCTTAGGGTCTTGATTCGATCGCTAAGAGAGGTGTTTAGGATTGAGCTCATCTCGAAACACATTCCTGGCATTGGGTTCATGATTTCTCTGTCTATAAGCGCGACGACCAGCCTGTATAGCTTGAGTATCCGTCTCCAATCTACGCAAACTTTGGCCACCAGTTGATGAAGCGTTTGACAGGAGATTCAATGGTGTATCGTAGAGAGAAGTAAAGCATTGTTACGTCGTAGACGGCGTTCGGCGCTTTGGTTGAGGTATATGCAGACAACCTCAGGTTGTAGTTCGCTGTAAATGTCAAGGATGCGATTTAGGCGGGTTGAAGAGACAGCGTCTTTTAGACCTTGGAATCCCATGTTTTTTTCCAACTAGTTCCACATGATTTAGTCCTTGTAGGCTGTAAAGACTGCCCAAAGAGCCGGAGATGCTGATATGGCTCGGTAGATGTCCATCTCAGTGTGCATCATTTCCAGCAGTATGCATCTAAGTTCAAAGGGTAACTTTTCAAAGACATCTGTAGGACCATAGCTGTCGCTGAGCGTTACGCGTGGCGCAGTTTGCGAATCCATATGGCAAGAGGATGTGGTGTTTTGATGAAGTGATGTGTAGCAACAATATTATACTTAGTGGATGAAGGATTCTTGGTAGGACAGTCTAGAGTTCAGAACATGTGAATTTTCGGATTAGGGGGTGGGCAAGTGCCCTCTAGATACTTCTCTAATGACCAATTCTATCCTTGGAAGGTTTTAAACCGATTGCGTTATTTCTCTTTCTACTTTTCACTATGTATGATAAGTTTGCTCCAAAGTTAGAAACTTCAAGCTCTAGGTTAGCAGTGAACCATGCATCAAAAGTGAAGCTCATAAATGTGGAGTCTGGTGCTAAATCTACCGCCGTGGGGATGATCCTCTGCCCCTGAAGAAGCTAAACTATAGTGGGTTTAGGCACTAAAGCTTACATGCATCCAGTGCAACTCTGCCCTCGATCCATTTCACAGCTGCTGCACGCTGACGTCCACCCACTTTGTTTGTTGAAAGGGAGAGCGTGCAATTCTTTGGACCCCTTTGCTGTAATTTGTTCAGCGCATGGTACGGCCACTTGTCGCCAATTCGCATTACTATCGTATGCCACAGTACAACTCAGATGGCTGATTCAGATTCTGTGGACGGCACCCTACGCTGCCGGCTCGCGGCCGTTCTCCCCAAAGGCAGCCAGTTCGGAATTCATCACCTCTCCACACCCCCTACCAAGACAGACGCGCTTTACTCGGCACCTCCTGGCGAACGACCCGACCGAACCTACTGCGAGAAGCATTTCCTCAGCGTTTCGATTGATGCTATTGAGAAACCAGAGTCGTCGTCCTCACAGGATGAAGTCTCGCAAGAGCCACCACAACCGAAGCGGGTGCTTGTTCTGGGCGTGGAGATCTTCATATATACGACAGCTCGATCGACGACCTTATTCGTATCCAAGGCAGACTCAACAGGCTTCCTACACAAACTGGGCTTACCCAAGGGAACACCCAGTCCCATACGAGAGGTCTGCGCGACCTTTGTCAGATACCTCGTAGACAAGAGGAGGCGCAAGGACATCCAATTCATTGTTAGCTTGTTTGCTCGTGCTCAAGACCAGTATCTGTTCCCAGGCAGCATTGAATACAGTGGAAAGCATGTCTTGGATGACCGTGGGCTGGTCAAGTGGTGGTGTCGCGTGCTCGATCCGCTTGTCGATTCACCGCCAAAGGGCAACTTCCCAGCATGGAAAAATGCCAAGGGCTATTTGGTAGTTCCTGGTCTAGACACCTATGAGACCCGTGCCTTTATTCCACGTCGTGCCAATGCCGCAACATCATGGTCGCTTAGCCATCCCCTTGAGCGCATTTCTCATTACCACCGAGAGTTTGACTGGGTACCACCAAGGTGCCTCATCCCTCGCTTTCCCGATGATCCCAAGTCTCGATTCCGTGATGAATTGGATTTGGAAATTAACAAGACGAGCGCCATGCGAACAACGGGTAGCTGGAAGACTGTCAAGACCCTGGACATGTTCTGGGAGATGATGGCTTATCGACAAGAATGCTCCAGTGGCAGAATGACCGGATTCATATGGGTTGTTTTCGATGATTTAGAGGATGTCAAGAAGGTAGAGGATGAAACTACCAGATTGCCAACCCCTACAACCTCGTTCAAGGTGGATACACTAGGTGCTGCTCCGGAAACACCAAAAAAGCAAAGGACCACAAATGTCACACCGACAACCACACCCCGTAGACTCTTTCTACGAAAGGATGTCAATGGTACGCCCATAAAGCCCAAAGAAGAGGCGGATGGGCGGAAAAAGAAGAGCAAGACAAAAAAGCACAAGAAGAAGCTCAAGGGTGTGATCATTCCTCGCCAACCCCGTATCAAGACCAAACAGCGCAACTACCTTCTTGACCACCCCACATCCACGGCTTACTATTACTGGCCAACCCAGGGTCGCGGAGAGAGAATTGTCGATGAGACTGATTACAAGCGTATTTTGGAGCTCCTGCTGCACCTAGACTTTGCGACACTGGACAAGGCTGTGGGTAGTACCCGGCGCTGGCTCAGCGAGGTTGGTCTGGGAGGTCGATGGGGCTATGATGTAACTGGCGCGAGAGAATTGCCTACGCCTGCGGAGAATAGCACTGTGACAGCGTCAGCAGCACCAGTGAACAACTTGTCTGGTCTCGTTAAGAGAAAGAGAACCGACACCATAGGCGAGGTATCTCAGACCGCCGAACACACCGCTAAGGTCAACGTGCTCAGCGATGGTCTTTTGAGAAAGAAATCCAAGGACCAGCAAGGCATCCCAAACACCGACGAGCTGCCAAAGCCAGAGGTAAACGTGCTTGCAACGGGCCTGGTCAGGAAGAAACCCAAGGCTTGAAGGATGTCTGATCCGAAACGAGCTGAATTAATGAATTTTTATGGATATGCATTACAGCGGCGTACGCTCCCCACGTGGGGATTTGGAACATGGGGGCTTGTGGACAAGGCCAGGGTTATTGACAAATTCTTGTATGATATTCTAGGGTGTGTTTTGTGCTAGCTATTATACCTTGTTAATGAGTAATTGGATTTCGGCTATCGGCAACCTGGGCAAGCTTCTAAGGATGTACAAGTATGAGGTTGAGCTTTGCTTTGTACGTTCACTTTGATTATACACTAATTTGCCAAGAAAGAAGATGTTACTACGTAGGACTTTATAGGAGATTTGTTGCGGACTGGTGCATCTTATCGCGATATCTACATTGTCCAGTGAGTTGAAGCAGGCAGAGAGATTGCATTCACGGTTGGTCAGTGGAATTTGGCTGCAAGGTACAGAGTACGGATGCAACAAATCCGCATCGAATCTGCAAAAGTCTGCATACGATATTGGCTTGGCGAGTCCTGATAATCCCTGATAGGACACCCAAGCGAGAGTAACGCAATGAACACCCCCTGACTTTGGACAAAGAACTCCGCATTTTTTTCTTTCAGCTCGTCTGTCATGTACTCCATATCGAATAGATTCAATACTTGATTCGGAGACACGGTTCGGCAGTTGTGCGTGTGCCAAGAAGGTGCCAGCCATTCCGGATACTACCTGTACGTGTTCGGGGATGCGGCACAACGTTCTTGCCCGCAGCCTGTCTGCCACGATGAAGGGAGGGGAGAAACCCACGTCAAACATGGTGAGAATCCCTGGCGATGTGGCATTCCGGGTGGTGAATAGGCCGGGGGTCATGGATTCTGTGTGGCATTGGTGGCGTGGGAAATCGACGATGGTGGCGGAGAAGAATCTGAATGATTTGGAAGCTCACATGCTGGGGAGAGAAAGTATTGAATGACGGCATGCCGAGGGTGATGGAATCCCCCCCTTTAGTCCGTAAACGGGTGGATGGCGTTTGTAGGTAACCTTGGTACTTTGGGTTTGAAATTGTGATTTTGCTAATTACGTTTTGACGGTGATCTGGAATTGAATGAGGACATGGGTCGATCAACACCGATAGACTGGGTCTGATGGGTCTCCATCACCCCCTCCCCCCAAGCTTCTTGGCTTCTTTGCTTCCTTGAATTTGGAGAGCCACACCGCAAGAGTGTAATGGCCTCGTCAGGGGAAGAGCCAGGAACGAGCAAAGGCGAATAGAGGCGAGTATTTCGCTACGATTTCCTTTATATCCGGGGAAATCTGCCAAATGCTTTTTAGCGTTTAAGACGTATTCTACAGCGAGATCAACCCTTGCTCTTGGCGTTGGTTGCTGCGAGTCATGGCTCGACGGGCTGAATTTCAGGGCCACCTTTTAGGTGCTCGGTAAAGGAGGAGATTTTTATAGGGTACCTGGCGAATATCATGGCTTTATTTAGGTCTTTGAAGTTATCAAAGATGGAGCAGAGACTGTTTTTTGATAGGAGTTGTGGAGGTGTAAGGCGTGCATCAAAACCGGCAGTTTTGCTAGCCGAACCGCAGACTCGGGTCTGGACTGAGGTTGTCAGTGAAAACCTTGCGCTTTGCATATAATGCACATGAACGCTCTGCAGCCCGTTTCCTGAACAATGCAAGTGACTGAGTCGTCAATTCATTGCTGTTGGTCGTATATGTTAGTCAGTCAGTGGCTTTAGACTTGGCGAGCGTGGGGTGTCTTTGGCTGTTGGTACCGAGGAGATGCACTCGAAAGAAAGATGTGTGGAAGTTGATGAACGGGATGTACGATGGTCACTGTGGTATCCGATGAGGGAACATTTTGGTGTGATTGATTGAGAGAACAATGTTGACGCAAGGGCGTCGCGTTGTCTAATCTCGGCCGTTGGTGAACAGAACCAGTAAGAAGGTGAGGTTCCAACGCCACTGTTTGTGATTCGGAATAATAGATAAGGTGGTGAGGTGAGCAATTGAGGTGGCTGTATTTTTTTTTCTCCCGTGAGTGTGTGGCTTGACAGGGAGGCTTGAGCGGGACAGACAGCCACGGAAGCACAAGGTGAAAGGTGGCTTTCACATGGTTGAGGAGCGGCCCGTTCTGGGTTGGACCAGTAGGACCAACTTACCCCGCGGAAAATCTACCGGTGCCGAGGGGAGGTTACTTGACTATCCCTGTCTTGGAATGGGGTCTTTGTGGCGTCACAGGCGATAGGTGAGTGGTTTAAAGCACCCCTGCCCCCCCTAAAGCTATGCCCCTAAGCTCAATGCTCTCAGGGTTCTCTTGGTCCCCTGTAGCTGAGATGGACTGTCAAGGGGGGGGCATGCACAGTGGACAGTGGGCAATTGGCATGCAAACTCAGCGCAGCACGCAGGTCCCAGAGACTCAGGATTTGCTGGACAGCAGCCTGGCACTGGACAAGGGATGGAGAACAAGCATTGGCAAAGACGCATCTGTAAGGGGCCTCATCTGACATGCATGCAAAGTCCATCCCTCCACTACCCATGTTTTTGTTGTTGGTCGCAAACCCTGTTCTCCGGGAAAGAAAGCAATGCGATCGATCGAAAAGAAACACAGGACCACAAAAAGAAACAAATATTGCCATGCTTACGGGTAACGGACCAAGTCCACCTCTCTGACTCGCTTATGCCACTTTTGCCCGTTTCTGTTCGCCATGCAATCTGCTACCTGAAGTGAGACATTAACCTTGGGCTGTAAATTGGAATATGTCGTTACTTTTTCTCAATGCTGTATTTATGTCTTTGTTCAGAAAGAGGGGGAGGGGGGGGCAAATGCGAAATAAGATGAGATTCATGGTATGCTTGTCTTGAAGCCGCGTTTTTTCGGGGAGGCAAAAAGAGATTGGTCGTGCAGGCTGAAGTGACACTAATCAACACACGGCACAGTGAGAGACAGTGACAGTGGGGGAGAGAAAGGTTGTGTGGTGTCTTGGGATGTGGGGACGGGACAATCGGAATGTTTGACTGACCTGGGAGAGCTGGAGGACGAGGGAGGAGTCACAAGATCATGATGATAGTCTTTTCCTGGGGAGGCTTAGCTTGAGGGAGCAAAAGCTGCCCACCCTGGGAGTTGTGACTCCATGTCCATGTCCACGGATCCGGCAGGCCATCTTAGCAGCAGCAGCAGCAGCAGCAGAGGCTAGTCTATACGAACTGTCGACTCTTATGCCAGTCGGATGCAGACGATGAATATCATGTAGCTAGATGGTAGTCAATAATTGTCTGCATAGACGAATATATCGCCGTCTGTATAGCAACCGTTTTAGCCCTACTACCTATGTCGTCCGATGCCACTGCTGGTAGCCTAGTTCTCTCTTGTCTGTGCTTCTCTGCTCGAAAAAAAATCACCGTCCAATCTCATCTCCGCTTTTCCGGCCTGTGGTGACATCGAATTTTACGGTTCACTTGCCGGATGTTATGCATCGTCGCAACACCACCATTGCGTATGTACAAGCCAACACCAGTTTGGATGAGCTCATAACCTAGAGCCCTTTATGGCGTAGAGCTCTTTGGAGAAGAGGGGGAGAGGAAGAGGAGCTTGGACAGCGAGGCAGGCGAAGCGAGGCGAGGCTACGGTTGAAAATCGTTTAGTCAGCCCACAAGTCTCCTCGTCCTCGGAACGCACTAATTTCCCTCGTGCTCGCATATCGAACCTTGGAGCCAACAATATGAACCACGCCTAAGAGAACATGCCAATTGACCTGGAGCTAATGACAAGTCACATCGCCCATATTTTCTTCCCCTCCATTCTGTTTTACCAATCACCGTTGTGTCTTGGGAAAGGGGACAAAAAGCTTTCGGCCATCGGATTAGAGAAGAATGCGTGTGTGTGTGTATGCGTCACACAATTGTTCACCACCCACGCTGGCTTCGGCTTCAAACCGGACGGCCCATCATCACCTGCCCTGCCGTTGATGATGTGAAAATGACATTAACAAGAAGGAAAGAAGAAAATAGAGTGCGGCTCAGCAAAACTCACTTATGCATGTACGGTACGTAGCATATGATACTAGGCATTACAGATTACCAGAAAAAGTTGACATGCGATAGAATCGTGTCGGCCAGCCCGCCAACATGCTCTCTGGATACCTAGACTGTCGTGGTCAGTGCTCCGTCAGTGCGTATGCGAGCTGCGCAGACCCTGCACAACGTCGATCAACCCCACCAGACGTCGTCACAACGAATCAAGCCTCCCAAGTCCCTGACCCTTGCTGGCGTGACAGGCCTTGACAGGTGTTCCGAGTCAGTGAGGTGGGAACTCCAATCCTGGACGACACATTGTCTTACAGCCTCCACAATTGGTGCGCTTTAGTATGCCGTGCAAGCCTGTCAAAGATGGGGGGCCCCTGGGCTTACTATCCAAGGGATGGGATGGCCTCTGGTCAGGAAAAAGCATGTTTTGATAAAGAGTTTTCCCTCTCTTTCATGGTTGCCTGGATAATAGTATATATCCAACGGTCACGTCAGTGCGGACCTTTTATCCAGAGCTTTGACTAGTTCCCTTGCCGTTTTGCTCGTTCCCGGCGTCCCAAGGGCAAATAGTTCCAACGGTCCCCCGGGTCTTGACAAACACGATCGACCTACTTGAACAACGACGAGATATACACACACAAACACGACCACATAGGCGACCGTTGATGAACAACATGTCAATTTGGTATTCGACTCTTGAGGGGGATTAAACAAAACGATCTCGACCTCGACTTCGACTTCGACCTCGACCGATTTTGTAGAGTAGGGATAATACGGAACTCTCACCTCAGCATGAAGTGGAACGGACTCCTTGGGTTCCTCCTGGCGGTTCCCTTTGTAAATGGCCAGCAGGGAAAGTCGTCAACAACATCACCGTCCAGTGAATTTCAGACATTGGTAGCAGCGCTGCCCCGTTGCGCTGTAAGTTGCGCATGGCACCCGCACAAAAGTTGACTTGAGTATTAATCGCTACTAGATCCAATGCATGGCTCCTTTACTTCAAAAGTCTTCCTGCGCCATTGGCGACATAGACTGCATGTGCGCCAATCATGATTTCGAAGAAAAGGCGACAGTATGCGTTCGCGCATCATGCAAGCTCTCCGAGGCTCTATGTGCGTTGGCATGATGTGCAGGATCGGTACCCATATGCTGACATCTGATGCAGTAACCAAGAACCTAACCGAAGTCGCATGCCATCGACCCATACGAGACAAGTCGGCCAGCTATACCGCCATGAACATTTCCACCGGCGTCTTGGCCGTCGTCTTCGCCCTCTCTCGACTCATTTTTAAGCAGTTTTTTAGCCGCAGCCAAACGGTGGGGCCAGACGACATCATTATTGTTGGCGCGGTTATGCTGGGCGCCCCAGGTATCGTCGTCAACCAACATGGCCTCATCGGCAACGGATTAGGAAGAGATGTCTGGACGCTGCCATTTTCACAACTCCCCGACTTTGCCATGTACTTTTATATCATGGAAATCATCTACATCACCGAAATCTCTCTCATTAAACTCAGTCTTTCCGTCTTTTACCTTTACGTTTTCCCCGGTGGCAGAATTCGACGACTTCTCATAGGGACCGCCATCTTCAACGTCCTATTCGGCATTGCGTTTGTTATTACTGGCGTTTTCCAGTGCACGCCCGTCAGCTTCTACTGGACCCAATACTTGGATAATGCGCCGCATGGGAAGTGCATTGACCTCAATACGTTTGCTTGGGCCCACGCTGCAGCGGGCGTGGCCATTGATGTGTGGATGATTGCGCTGCCAATTAGCCAGATTAGGAGACTCGATCTCCACTGGAAGAAGAAGATTGGTGTTACTTTTATGTTTTTAATAGGAACTTTGTGAGTATTCTGTTATGACTTTTTTGGTTCTGGTAACTTTTGCTAATCGACGCAGCGTTACGGTCATTTCTCTCTTGCGACTGAAATCAGTCATTTACTTTGCTAATCTCGTCAACCCGACCTGGGACCAATGGAACGTTGCTTGGTGGTCGACCATGGAGGTCAACATCGGCATCATCTGCACCTGTCTACCGACCTGCCGCGCCATTCTCGTGCGCATGTTTCCTAATCTACTCAACACTAAAGAAGACGGCCGGAGCGCCATCTGCTCGCAGCATCTGGACACCAGAATTGCGGACGAGAGAGGCATTTGCTCTCTGGAGCTGCCCAGCACGGGCACGACCGCCAACGACACAAAGTCGAACGAAAAACCATTCGAAAACCTGTGATGCACCAAGACAGTGTGTGCTCACAAGGGAGTTAAAAAAATTGCAAAATTTACGTTATGGACGAGTGCATTTTTTATTTATTATTATACCCCTTCTTTTGTTTGGGAGGTTTTTAGTGAATGGTCGGCCTACGAGTGACGCCTCCTATGTCCGGTGTTCTTCATACACAACATGTGCGTCAGGAGTTGGGCTGGCTTGGGAATATACATATTTGGGCTTCTATTAAGTGAGTATTGTATCTATGGCTTGTATGGATATTTGGGATATACTCATTACAACTTTATTGGGATTTCTGGCATGAACAAAATGATGGATTTTTACAGTACTTTGAGCGGCGACGTTCTGTGACATATTACATACCACCTCCATTAACTTAGTTTCTACGGTTGGATCCAATGTCCATCTGACGATGGGCAGATCCGAAATACGAATGCACTCTCTAATGATGATCGCTACTTTGAGGTTTACGATTCCAAATGTGTGAAGAATGTGGGCTAATATCAAGCACTCTCTATTTAACTTTGCGCTTCTCGCGCTTCGTGAATGCGATGGACGTGTTTCATTCCGCCCAATGTCTTGGAGTGACATTCGCCTTACCCTCTTGGATGACTCCATTTCCGAATTTAATCACGAACGGCACTCTGGCGTTGCTGCGTCCTTGGCATTCTGGCCTGTTCTCCTGGAGACGTGTTTCTTCTCTTTCTCTCGGCAGTTGGCATTAGCCCCCCTAGCAGACTTGTGTTATCAACGCCACAAACACGCGAACGAACCTGAGGGCAAGAAAAAAAAAAAGACCCGAAGGCGTGCCCCAAGTGGCTGTCACCCGGAGCCCGTTGGACGAAGGCTTGGGAGGCTAATCATAAGGGCAATCGGGGGCGGGTGATACATGGCGTGCAACAGTTTCTCCCAAAAAACAAAAAGTGGCTTTTTTGTCCCAATTTCCTGGGATTGTGGAAGATGAATGGAAAGACTTGTTACTAGTGATGGCGGCTGAGAGTTCAGTTTGTTAGTTTCTTTTTTTTGGTTGGTGTTTTAGACATGGGAAACGATTCTGGTAGAAAACGAAATTGTGGATTATGATTGATAATCTCCTTGGAAGCTTTCTTGGAGGAAGAGAAAGGTAGGTAGATTGCCTGCCGGAGGGGAGGGGGGAGGAGGGGGGGGGGGGCGTGGCTTCGGTGATGTTCCATTCTGGAGGCTTTAGAGTTTTGGGGAAGTAGAGGCGGGGAAAATGGGGTTTGATTCGGATGGGTTTGAGTGTGTGCATGTGGATGGATGGAGAAGAGAGGAGGACAATGCTTCTGGAAGAATCGGATGTTGTTTCTTGATGGCGAGCACGGCCAATGTCTCTTGTCTTACCTCGTGGGGACCGCTCACTAAGGCTTGATGTTGTATTCCTGCGCCTTTGAGAATGTCATTTCTGAAATGAAGATGTTGCTATCGCTAAGCGAGGGGGACATGGCAAGACATGTTTATCATTGTTAGGACAGCAAAGCTAGAAACAGAAATTGATTGCAACGACATCTAATGTAGCAAAGAAAAGCTTCCAGTCAACATGAGAAGGATGTGAAACGAGATCGGATGCCACACATCCGGTAACCAGTAATTATCGTACAGCCTCCTAGGCAAGAAACCAAAATACAAGTACAATTACTACCATTCATCGTCTTGAGACATTGCGCATGCCACTCCGCACTCCGCCGTGTAACTGTCTATCAGGAGGGCAAAAGAAACGTGAGACCCAAAAGCAAAGGACAAGGAAAGAAAAAGCAACGACGGTTGACTGACTCGGACCCTGTTGTGTAGGACAAATCTTCAAACGGGGGTTATGCTCCGTCTTTCCAACTGGGCAAAAAGTGTCATCACTGCTGCAGAGGACAGGAGCTCGGATGGGGGAGAGGTTGAGTCCTGGGGTTCTGTCGATTCCCTTGGATTTCCGAACATTTTCGGATTTTCTATCATCATCAGCAAGCCACGTTACCTCTGGCAGTTCGGATCCTTCACCAGCGGTGTGCATGTCACTCCGACGGTCCTATTCCGATATTTCCAAGTTGAACACGTGCCTTCTGGTGAGCACGACGCATGGCACGAAGTTCGCGTTCTGAAGGCACTGGGCGCGAGCCCTGCTCAAGACTCGGTGGTGGCACGCTGGACTGTTCTTTCTGGGAGACTGCTGACCTGGAACGGCGTCTGGAGCCATGACTCCTCATCCTGTTCTTGGCCACGAGCTGGCGTGGAGGACTTGGATCCTCGAGGGGGCGTGAAAGTTGGTTTTGCTGGATGAACCATGTCTAAGGAATATCAGATTGCCTGACTTGCGCTTACCTGAGAGACTGTCACGTACCTTGACTCGTTCCACAGTTGAGGATACTTTACTTGCAAGCTCAGCGTACTGCTTGCGAGTGGGGTTTGGTAGGACGACGAATACTGCCCTGAGAAGGGCGAGGTGCTGTGGGCTGATAACAAGTCAGTGTCTGCACTTGAAAGCGGGATGGAGGCTGGAGAGATGTACTCAAAAGTCAGTATTTGCGTCGTTTCCTTAGTTGGGCAGATAGGGCGGTCGTGGGCGCTGTTGCCGTTGTTGTTCTGATCCATTGATGAGGGCAAATATCTTTGACTTGATGAATTGGGGGAGTCATTCAGGGAACCTGTCTCTTCGTCATCTTCATTCCGGGCCGAAGGCTCTACAGCTGTTGGCGGTGGTATATTCATGGGGGGTAATTTAATCGATGATACAGAAGAAGAAGAAGCTAAGGGTTTCTGGATAGGAGAGCGTGCATTTTTGTACGTCAAACTACCTGGAGCCGAGTAGAGGCTATCTCCGCTAAACGCAGTGAAATCTTGGAATCCTGGAAATCCAGAGAAACCTCGGGGTTCTGAGACGAGTGGGAGGGCGACTGAATCATCACCTTTGCATATCTCCAGAAACCCGTGTTTGTGTGCTTCTGGTGCGTACGGCCTGTGATACTGTTCCTCGTGGAGCAGGGTACGGACAAAGTCGACAGCGTCTGGGTAATTTTGTGATCTCAAAGAGAACTCCTGGATCAACAAAGAGGCGGACATTGTGTCTGTAGGCCGAGTTGAGCCCAAGAGCTCCATTGCCATGATGCCCAGAGACCAGATATCGGCTTTATTAGTATAGAATTCGCCGGCTACGATCTCGGGGGCGATGTAGCAGGATGTACCAGCAAGACCACTCATAAAGATCTTGTGAGACGAGATGTTGAAGTCAATGATCTTGACATGAAAGGGCTTCCGAGATTCGACAACAATGTTTTCCGGCTTTAGATCTCGGTGTGTGATATTTTGTTCGTGAATATGCGATAGCGCATCTAAAATCTGGCACATAGCCATCTTGAATTCTTGCAAGTTCAGGGGCCGAAGATGTTGCTCGGAGCGAAGGTTGTTCCCCCTGATATACTCCATAAATAGTTCAGGTCTAGGCTCGGTGTAGTAGGCATGAAGCTTGACAATATTGTTCTTTGCAATGATCAGCTTTACTTTGTTCACGATTCCCCATACGTGCAGAGCACACTTACATGCTGAACCTTCACCAGAGCACCAACTTCGTCTACGGCCAGGTCATGATTGAAGTAGCGCTTCACTGCGCATACATCACCTGTAACTTGATGTATAGCTCGATACACGCATCCACTCGATCCTCGACCAAGTTCTTCCTGGTAGTAATACGGCAACCCGGGCTCTTCATCTCTGGAGGAAGAATTCGGCACATGCAGCCTCAGCGTCAGAAAGCCAAAGGAAATCTCGGCCCAGTCACCCAGAACTCTCTCAGAGACCAAACGAAGGTACTTTGGCTCCTGGAACGAGAATTTGATCCCTGTGCCGTGCTTACTGATGTTCTTGATAAAGAGCATTCCCTGTTCAAGTTGAATGGCGAACTGTCTGGAGCTGATGCCTCTTGCGTGGCTTTCATCGAGCAAGATGTCGCAGCGATCCTTGCCACTCCCGAATACCCACCCGTCTTGTGGATTTTTCGGTGTATGCCGAGAACAGATGCGCAAGAACGGCGTCTTGACGAGAAATCCAGGCTCTCTGTTCCAGGGTTGAAGCGGGTCTCCCCAAGGACCCGGGAGAACCTCTTCGATCTCGTCACTGATACAGAATTTGGCATTAAAAGGATTGGTAATGAAGTCTTGGTTAAAATTGGCATGGACCTCAACGATGGGCGAGGCGTTGTTGGTCATGTTTGCCTACTAGACCGGGGATGGGCGGCTATGCTGTTGGGTCGCCTCAGTGGGAGCTGATTGTAACATGCTTCCAGAGTATCGTGGTTCTGAAACATTCTCAGCCAAACACGCCATGGATCACGATACCCTCACCTGGAGGCGTGTGTGGTATCGTTCACATTCAGCAGCTCACAGTCTGTAGCATGACATCGCGACAGCTTTCGTATTTTCCCATTCGTCTATAAACTCCACCGCTATATGCAAACCCCGCCACGTGTCGCCCCCCACCGATGCAGCCCTGAAAGTGTGTTCTGGGTTAATACGTCCGACATTTGTCTTCCACCTCACTTTGGCCGTCAGAGTCTTTGAGCGATTTGGCGAATCTCGTTTAAATGTGCCGCTCATCTCTACATCGTCTTCATACTCATCTTTTTGATGATGGAGGATTCATGCTCCTCGCCAAGAGATAATCCTAGTAGACATGGCAAATCGCCGTTTTAAATATCTTGATGGAAGCGCCAGCCAGAATTAAAATTATCACCATCATACTCAAGTCCGGCATGAAAGATTAAGGCCGGTCGTGTTGGTAAGGGAAGCCGACACCGACTCAAGCCAGGATACGAGATCGTACATGAGGCAAAGTATTATTAGAAACCGATTTATAAAGTCTATTTTTATATGTTTCAGGTTGTTCCAGATAGCACAATGCCTTTGGATCTGCCAAAGTGAGAGGACTCAAAAGTAGAAAAGCATCAGATGGACCTCTACTCTCATGCCGTGCGGCGGCTAATGGAAGAAATTGTATCCAATTGTTTTCTGGCAATCGTTAAGCGCCGCTACTCTGGCGTGTTTGAGATCTGGCCGTGTCCTGAATGGAGATTATTGAACTGGATTTTTCTAACCTGAAATAGGTCATGGGCATGGTGCAGAGTTACATTTGGCGGCAACCAAGCGCTTGGATCCAGAACCGAAGCCATAATCCAATGAGGAATTAACGCAAAGGGTATCAGATGTGGCCGCTCCCTTACATTCGTTCTATAGCCCAACATGCATGAACCTCAGCGCCTATATCTACGTGGCACAGGCTGCGCACCAAGTACATAGTCTGAACCTAACCTTGAATGAGTTTATGTGAAGATGGAAGCTTGTTAATATTGAACCCAACCTCTATTCTCATATTACACTATCGATTGCTAATGCTGGAAATTTAACAATTCCAACATCACCACTATTGCAATTATTTTCTTCTTAATAAATTCCGCTCATGATGGAGGTTATGCCTTTGACAGAGGAGAACCTCAGACGACTGGTGACACCCCCACCACCACCACTGGAACTCCCAACGCCTGTTCAACTGCAAAAGGTGAAGAATAGCATCTGCGGGGCGCTGACAAGGATCAAATCACACCGTGGGCAGAAAGGTCGCGAATTCGTGAAAAATTTTGACATTTATCTCAATGAGAAAAACGAGACTGAATATCGAGGAAACGAGACACCAGATCTGAATGATTTGGCATTCTGGCAGGGAAAACTCAACACACTGAAGACTGTTTGTGACCGCTTATATGAGGAAACTCACGGCCCGTCAAAGCCCTTAGGAACAGAACCCAGGGACTCAGAAGAAGCATCAGAGTTTGAAAAGGATGCTGAATTCGAACCCAATTATCAGGAGAAGATGGACAGCTGGGTCGGAACAGAGCAACTTTGTGAGTGTATACCTTGTATCATGAAATTTTCAAACTCTAATGGTAGTCCCTACAGCCCCGGAACCTCTCCCGGAGTCGTTCATCACAGAGATGATTGACGATGATGCTACTCTGTCACAATCATCATTTAATACAGGGATTCAGTCCTCGATCATGACAAGCAACGGTGAGGACGAGACGGCCGGATCCCGACCAATCCAAGGACCGCGGGAAACGGGTCAAAGGAAATCGTTCGCCTGGGGCTCAGGCATCGCAACCAAAGTGCAACACATCACAGAGTTTGCATCTGGGCCTATTGCTGTTCTCTGGGTCATGGCAAGATCAAAAGGCAATGGAGGAGACAATACTCATCCTTCCGCGCCAATTGTAACATGCAAGAAGAGAAAACATAGCGACGTGGAGAAGGAAAAGTGTGCTACCGCAAAGAGGTTAAAGGAAGAGAAACGATCCATACGTCGTTCTCCGCGCCAAAAAGCGCAACTTGTTTCCACGAAGCCCAAGCCAGTAGTGCACAAGATCAGCTCTCCTGACAAGGGACACCGGTTTTGCAGTCCAGGATCACCGAGAAAATCTCCACGTCGAAAGCCAAATACGACGTCTAAGAATGAGAAGAAAGCAGTATTGTCACCTGGCAGGGTTCAAAAACAAGCTTCACATGGTCGACAGCAAACTATACCATCTATGAAAAGACATCCTGATCGTACCCAGTCGAGTCAGGGTGCAAACTCAAGTGGCACGATGAAGGGAGCGGTCAGCAAGACCGCAAAGCCACAGCCTGCAATCCGTCAAAGTCGGAGACTTGCCAAACAAGAGCCCGAGCTTACGGTTCTGCCTTGATGAATCGCCCCAGAGGATTCGGACTTTGCCACAAGGGAAACATGTCTGTAAAAGGAAGCGGTTTCTGTAACTATGCCTATGGGATGCTTCATGGTCATGCCAGCATCGCCGTGCGGGGGGGCGGCTATTGGAGTATGCAAGGATCACACTGTTGACAAAAAGCGGATAGATCCGCAGCAGTTGGCGGTGTCTTTTTTTCGAATTCCACCAATGCAAGCAATCCAAGATGCGCACCTGAGCCCGCGGCCAGCTTGGTTTCGGAGTAAGAAGGGCCGTGTTTCTACGGAACACGACCGATGGCGATTTGCAGCATGCCGCCTCACTCGGGCAGCTCATAATGGGGATTGACGAGTTTAGCGAGTGATGGGACACGAGAAGAGCACGTTTCGCGATGTCCAGGGGGATATCGGACAGGCCGAGATGCATGGCTCTGAAATGGGATGTTTGATCCACGGAGCTGGGTCGTCGCAAAGTTTATTAAGCTGCACTCGATGATCGGCAAGGGAGCAGCCCCCTTTGGTCCAGCTGACTTGATTAATGCGAGGTTAAGCGGGCCCTGGTCTCTCAGTGGTGGCCAGTGGTTTACTACAGCAGCGCAAAAATTTGCACCTCAGGTTTGGACAGCACTTGTTGTTCAACAGACGGATCCAGTGCCTGTCAATCTTCCGGTGCGGTTCTCAGGGGAGCGGGTGATCGTCAACGGCCTTGCCGGTCAACAAGCCACCAGATATAATGAGAGGCTCAATGTAAATCTTTTTTTTTGTTTTTGTTTTATTTTCGCGCATCGTCTATGAGCTTCTTCTCTCTTTCTCGTGATGTCTGCTATAAGGGTTGTGACAATATAATTCACCTGGTGACCTCGTATGCAATATATGAGACAATTACCCCGTACCAGGAACCTCTTTATCTCGTGGAGACGCAGTGCGTGTTGTGGCATGAGACATTTGATCGAGTCTCACCAGTCAGGCAACCATATATGTTAATGAATCCGCATGGCTGGACCCTGAACCGTGTCAGTGGTGGTACTAAATGCGGAAGGTCTTAATTTTCATCGACAGGTCGATTCGGCCCATTGTGTGTTTGGGGGGGTTTCACTGGTAGAGGATTAGGATTCTGGTGTACGTCATGGAGTTTTATTCTTTAATCTCGCATTCCTCTTCATATGGCGAATACTCGAATGGGTGACCGAACATGTGTTTTTTTTTGGGTCGGAGAATTAGGGGAGATGGGACGAGATGATGGGTGTGAGTGGCTGTGTGATGCATGTGTGTGTGTGTGTATAAGCATGAGATGCCCAAAAGGGATGAGACGGATGTTCATACACCGCGAAGAGTTTTTTATTATGATTAGAGATGGACACCTGACTAAAGAGTCTCGGGGACATTTGTAGGTCCTTACGAGATCATTGGTAGAAAAGAAATGTCTGTCGAGGGTTGCATGCAGTTCTAGAGAGCCATGACTTCCGGTGGGATTGGCCTAGTGTGAGCAAGGAGTTCGATTTGCCCGCCGTGTTATCAGATCTATTGCCCGAGCCATGCAAAATTCCGAGTCTCTCCCTGATCAAGCTTCCAGCACGGAATCGGAGTGAAGTGTAAAACCCTTTCCCGGCGTGGATACAATTGCTGTGTGACCTGATGTAAATGCTGCATACAGTGGAACATGGACCCATACTCAATGCTAATCTAAGCGGGTCTAACTAAGCGTCTATCTATCGCACGACCATTTACAAACGCTTTTTATATAATGAGATATAAGAGATTTGAAAGATTTGATATAGATTGATGCATAGCGTATTCGCATATGTAGGCAAGGAGTGAGCTAGATGAATGAAGTCTCTCCGCCTTTGTGTGTGTGTGCTCTAGGTTATGACGTGGCTTAGGCGAGGAAGCTGGCCCGAATAGGAAATACACCCGTTGCGGGGGCGGGATGCACTCCATGGTGGAGAGAGAGAGACAAAAAAAGCCGGGGGAGGGGCCGCTTTGGGGGTGTAACTCTTGAGTGGGATGAGACTTTGAGTGGTACGAGAATAGTCTGAGAATGAACATTGTTTGAGTTTAAGTCGTGGGGAATTAATGTAGATTTTTTTTTTCATTCTTTTGGAAATGTGACTCGACAGGCATCTAAAAGCCTTCCCCCTGTCCGTCTACTATAGATTGAGTGAGACATGGAGGAATGATGCCAGAGAGAGAGAGAGAGAGAGGTGAAACAGTTTATCGGATTGGTTCCAACATGTCCAGAAGTTACTTTTACGCAAATAGTAATCATTTTTCTTTTCTTACATCGCCTGCTTACGGAGCCTCAAAACAGACAAAAGAAGTAAGCTCGCCGATGAAGAAAAGACTCTTCAAGTCATCAGACTCTGCCGGTATCCGTTGTCAAGCGAGCAGTAAGACGAAAGGGAAGTGCTCGAGCGTTTTCCCCCCCCATAGGACACTCTCTCTGCGGGGTATTTAGCTTTTAGCGTATAGCGGGGAGGAGTATTCACAGTGGGTTTGCGGGGAGGGTTGGGGGTATCTCAACCGCTGTAAGCCACCACCCGACCTCACTCACAAAGGCTGCATCATTCAGCCCAGATTGTTACCATTGCTGTCCAAACTCTTTCTTTGTTTTTTCTTTGTTTCGGAAAGGGGCTTTATGTCCGACTAGATTTCGGTCTAGACGAACCCGAAGTATTGTTCATTGTCGAATCAAGTGAATCCGTCATGTTTATTTACAATGTGACAAAGCCATGCTTCCGAGATGAGCCGTAGATGCAGGCATACCTACAGCACACACACACACACACACACACACGCATCCTTTCCTTCTAGACCAACATGGTTCACACGGCAAACACAAGCCGAAAAAAGAGTTCTGCAAGTGTTTTTTAGCTTGTGAAGCCGAGCTTGAAATCATCGTGAAACCTTGCCATGAGAGGGAAGAGCGTCTATTGGTGGTGATGGGAGTCTAGAATGTGGTCGCGTGGATGCATGCTGCGCTGCGCATCTGGCCTCTTGGCTGTAGATCTTGGTGCGATCAGCAGTCGCCGGAAAAATTAAGCAAACTTGTCAGCAATAGAAGAGAGAGAGAGAAAGAGAAAAGACGAACGAACGAACAAACACGGCTCCATTCCTTTGCATGTTTGACATGCCTTAATTGGGGGCTCCGAGGAGAGATCGTCAGGGAAAAAAACAGAGAGATGCCCAACGTGGAGGACAATCATCTATGTGATCGCCAATGTTTTGACATGTGCCTATTGTTGAAGGGCGACAAGCAGGAACCCGCTCCCTCTACTATGAGTGAGCAAGTGTGTGTGTGTCTTCACCACCACCACCACCAACTCACAGCATCAACCTTGGCTACCACCACTCCAAGACCCCGGCTCCAGCATCAACGAAGCCGCAACAGCCGGCATCTCTTGGCCATCGTGCCTCCCGCCAACGGACATGGCGCTCACGCACGCCGTCACCGCATCAAACTCCCCACCAACAAAGCCATGCCCTCTCCCACACCCTTCCCAACCACGATGCTTCATTTGCAGCATGGCTCATAGTGACAAACCCACACCCTCACATCAGCCACTAGATATGGGGTTTTTTTTTGGCTTTCCCGCACCGGCGCGCTGAAACGCTGTCCGCCCATTCTGCAAGGCTGATCAACCCCATCCAGGCACACACCAACCCCAATTTGGGTATTCCTCCTTACGCTACTTACTCGGGAGCGTAGGATCGGGGTTGGGTTCTTTTTTGCTTCGTCCATGTCCAAACGTTTTATTTTATCTTATCTTATTTTATTTTATTTTGGTCTTTGAAGCGGAGTTGGTAGATCTACTGTAGCAGTGAGCAGAATACGGGCGAGGGAGAGATCGTGTGGGGGGGGGGGGAGGGGGATTGGGATATTGATCATGCCACACTAAGAAGGTTGTTAAACTTGATGGTTTGAGCCAGGAGGATTGCGACTATATCTACTCCATGATGCCGTCGTCGAAAATATCCTGCTTCATCGACATCATCCTCACCATCCTTCCTCTCCTCCCTCACTCAGCAACTGGCTGATTTGTTCATCCTCGGCCCTCACCCTCTTGGAGCCCTGCCCAAAAGACAAATACATTCTTTTGTCTTTTGTCTTTTCTTTCACAATGCGTGCCTACGCCCTCCTCGCAACCCTCCTGGCCGGCCAGGCCATGGCCGTCCCCTACCCTTCAGCCTCCCTCAACCGCCGTGACTGGCCCTCCATCGACGCCTTCCTCGCCAAGCTGGCCTCCATCTTCCCCGCCAGCTTCGTCATCAACGAGGGCTGCAGCCTCATCTCTGACGGCGAGAACCTCGCTGCCAACTTCTTTGGCATCCCGAACGTTGAGAACGACGCTTGTGGAGATGTCACAATGCTGTTTGCTCGCGGAACGTGCGATGCCGGCAACGTTGGTGTCCTGGTTGCCCCCTGGGTTGCGAGATCTCTCCAGGGCAAGCTCGGAGGCAAGACCTTGGGTGTTCAGGGTTTGGCTTATCCTGCCAATGTCAATGACTACCTCACTGGCTCTAAGCCTAATGGTGTTCTCTTGTAAGTTCTTCATCCTATACTCGAAAGACGTTCATGGGCGTTATACTAACAATTTGTCAAGGGCCAACATGATCAAGTCCACTGTCGCCAAGTGCCCCAACACCAAGCTTGTCATCGGCGGCTACTCCCAAGGCGCCATGGTTGTCCATAATGCTGCCGCCGACCTCGATGCCGCCACCATGTCCAAGGTCAGCGCCGTTGTCCTCTTTGGCGACCCATACTCCCACCAGCCCGTCGCCAACATCGACGCTTCCAAGGTCAAGGTGTACTGCAACGGCGGTGATAACATTTGCGACAACGGTCCCGTCATTACCATTCACCACTTGACTTATGCTACGGATGCTGATGATGCCGCTTCCTTTATTGCTTCCAAGGTGTAAAACGGGCTGAGAGTTGAGCATGAGGATCTTTATGAGGGATTGGATGAGTGATGATCACACGAGAGGCTGCCTGGTCCGGGCAGGCCGGCAGTTCTCCCAAGCAAGGACGATGGAATGAGAAGAGATGGTACACCTTGAAGGTTACCTATGAGGAAATTTTGGGTATACTGGCAGGCTTGCCAGAGGCGTTGCATGGCGGTTATTTATTTGGGACATGATCCACACCAGGGTTCTTTCAAGTCTACGGAGTTGTCCTGAGTTCGCATCTTTGTTTTGTATATATACTTTTTCACTTCTTATGAAAATGCATGAACAATGAACATATTATGACTTGATTCTATTTCTCATTGCATGGGGCGACCACTTTGATAACTAGGTTGTACAGATCTGGGAATGTCTTCGTATGGCTAACTCTATATCACATCTTGAGTAGCTGTTACAATAGTGTCGAAAATGTCTTGAAGGTGTTGATGTCTTGACACTGTAAGCATTTCTTTTTTTTTTCTATTCTTATATACGTATATTTTATGGCATGAGTTAATAAGGGGTGGTGAGACCGGTCCCAGCTCCACCATCAGTCGCCATTTGCTTCCGCAGTCCCTAGTCTCATTGAAGGGGTCCTGCGCATCGGGATTCGGGAACGCCGTATCTGAGAAAAAAACATCCAAGACGCAAATCTGAGACATGACGGTTGGCCTCAGCCACAAGCGACTTCGGATCCCGTCGGTGACGAGGTTCGTCCGGCTTGTCAAGTTCCATAGCCTGACAAGTCGTTGGTGGGCGGCATGGTTGCGCCGAGTTTATTCAACACGGGAATTCTTGCCTTGGAAGCATATACTTGGAGACGCAACTATTCGGGCAAAAAGATTTTGGTTCATCTCCCTATGCCCTTTAAGGCATTACATGATACGTGGATAGTGTATCTATTTGGTACCGAGTAGGACTAGGTATTGATCTATCACATCGACCACACCGTCTTCAAAACTCCTAAACTTGATTCCAAAAGCTTTCCTAGCTTTGCTGTTATCGATGTGAACCCGAGCAGTCGCTCTATGGGGCGCATCGTCAATCTTGAACACGCCTTCGGCATACTGTTTAGGATACCGTTCCTTGACAAGGTCAAGCAAATTCTCCCATGTTGCGCTGCCGTTGACGTCTGCTGAGGCAATGTAGTCCTCATTACCCGGAATAGAGGGGTCCAACGCTTTGACGTGCATCTCGGCTACGTCGTGTACGTCTACGGTGGTTCCGGGCGTAGGCGTAGGAACCATGGGGTAGCCTTCGCCAAGTAGAGGCTTAATGATGAGGACATTGCTGGCTCTGTTGTGTTCTCTAACGTTTGCGATGCCGTCGTCGCGGCCGATAGTAAAGACGGGAAGAATGTTGACGACGTCAAAGGAGGGCTTCTTCTGAGCGACAAAGTCCCAGACGGCCTTGTGAGTTTGTGCCTTGGCGGCTGAGTAGGCTGTCAGCATATCGGGGTAAGGGCCAGATGCCAGGGCTGTACTTGTGCTCTCTTTAAGAGCAGTATTAGTAAAAAACGATTTCTTGGCCTGTGATTGAGGGTATTGCATCACATACCGTTGATGGGAGTGTTGGTAGGCTTGAAAATATCGGCAATGGACGCAATGGACTCGGTAATCACAATCCTCTGGATCCCAGTACTCTTTGAGGCAGCCTCCACAACACCCAGAGTTCCCTGAATCATTGGCCTGATTATCGAGCCCTCGTAGTCGTCCGCGTTGATGGCATTCTGAGCCAGTGGGGGTGTGGAATGGATGATGAACTTGACGCCCTTGACGGCCTCATTGTATGCATCTGGCGCTATGCTATTAGGAATAATGAAACTCGTCAGCTGTGACTTGTACTGCTTGATTGTCTCAATGTTGGCGAGTTTGTCAAAGGCGGCAAGGCTTTCTACCGCGGCGCGGACGGTGTAACCCGCTTTCAGGACATAGAGAAGAATATGGAAGCCGATGAATTCGGTGCCTCCAGTGAGCTGCGGGTGTTGTATGTCAGTATCAGCTCAAGTTACAGCCCTAATTTTGTCCACTCTCATGAGGTGGGTGAAGAGATCAGCGGATGAGTGCTTAAGAGCAAACTCACGAGAACGAGGTCGCCCGCCATTCTTTTCTTTATGATGCCAGCAACCTAGATGACTGTTTTCTACAGTTTGTTCAGGAACTTCTACAGCTAAATGTACTCAAGCGTCAATATGCCCTTCAACAAACTTGACTGGCCGAATTCCGATGCCCGATGCGCTTACGGCCACGTCCAAGTGCGGTAATGCTGCCGATCCAGTAAGGCTCCAGTCTTATGAGACTCTTGATTTAATACAGGTTGACCTACTGTTATCCCCAACCATTCGAAATCGAAACATGCGATCGAGTTTCTACTCTAGGACTATGCGATGCGTGGTATCAGCATGATTTTATCCACTCTGTTGGCCGCAAAGCTTCCTCCGGCTCCGGTATCGAGTCCTATACAGCACCTTCAAAAGGCGATGAATAATGATGAAATGATTGGGACAATATATTATTGAGAAACTGAGGCTTGTGATACTACAACATGAGGGAAGTTGTGATCGTTTCCTTCAGAAGCTTGAAGGGAGTGGTTGTCATTGATGAAGATTTGGGTGCAATATGTACCTGGATGATTGTCTTAAAACCACCACCCACTTGTTGCCCCCCCCCCCCCCCCAACTGCCGATCCCCCAAGTAGAGGAGTTGAACCCCCCTGATAAATCTCTCTCTGGTTGATTTATGTGACACGATTTGAAGGTGGATTCATGGGTTTGGTGGTTGGATAGTGAAAACAAACTTGGAAATCGTTGAACGCATACAACTTTCGTTGTAATTTTTTTTTTAATTTTTTTTTAGTATGGAGACATGCTTGAGTGCCTTGAACTATCTCCAATAATGAGATGGGGACTTGAGATTCTGGTATACCTGATAGATACATGTTTTTACCACGTCGCTTAGTGTTACCTACAGAATGGAAGCTGCTTCAGGCTGATCAGCTTTCAATATCTCATTTGACATGGAGAAGGCGCCTTCTCTATCCAGGGCCTATAAGCCTATACAATATGCATGCCTGAAAATGAATTATCTCATGGAAGCCCTGGCTATCCAAGAGAGTTCTGATGTAAAAACACACAGCTATTGTAATGACCTCATTTCATCAGACCGCCTTGATCCAAGATATATCCTACCCTGAACGTTTGTGATTTACTCGCACACTCTATTTTCTGAATATTCCACGTACCAATACTTTTTACAGAATAATACAATTCACATTTACCACTCATGGTGTTACCTGTATAATAACCCATGCGGTAGAAATGAAAGACGGGTTGCCCATAGCCAAACTTGCACTGACACAGTGTCGATCAAGACTTGCAGCTTTTTGCCACCCCTTGCTCCTCTAGTCCCTTATCAGTTATAAGAAATGGTTCTTCGCATAGTACCTCGCTAATTCTCCTTGATCTAGACCCCGGCCAGGGTCGCCATGTATGAGACAGCGAGGCCACAGACTGTGGGCTTGAATGAAAGGTGGTATCGCGAGATGAATAACTCATCCAGCGCCTCTCTCTCTCTCTCTCTCTCTCTCTCTCTCTCTCTCTCTTTGACAATCTGAACTCACTCCTCCGCCTGCACTGCCAACACAAACCTCTCACATTTACGACATCATTACACAAAGAAGTCTGCCATTGTATTCGCTTTCGGCTTCTTCTTGGTAGCTGCAGCACAAATCCTCGTACTGCCACCGCTCTTACTCTTTATTATAGGATCTAACAAGTGTATAGGGTTCTCTATCAGGACCACTGGAGTCTGTCAGGGACGTTGTTGATACTGTGAGCAAGCCTATCAAATCTCTGCCCGTAGGGGTATCTCTGTCGCCGATAAATATCGAGCGCCAAGCGCGGCCTTGGAGATCTTGATCCGATGATTTAGATGCCGATGCTATCCTTGAAAGTGAAATCACCCATTCCTTGGAAAACAACCGCAAGAACTAATAATCAGCAGCCTTAAACTAAAGATGAATAGTGAGGGTAGCTCGGGTTTCTGGTCGAGGGAGGTAGCGAAGCTCCTACTCTGCGCTATTTCGCTTCTCTTTACCCGAGTGGACGTACCTGCTGGTACCAGCAACCGCCAATAGCCATTTATTGATGTGCATGTTCCCTCTCTTCCCTTAACAGAAACAACATGTTGATTTGGAATATTTATTATCCCAAGAATATATCAGAGGACTTTCAATTTTATGAGAACGACTCTCTTCTACTGGGTTTGGCGGCTCCCTCATCTTTTATCCACAGAAAAACACCAGCGTTCAGAAGTTTCATGATACAGATCAAGACCACGTCAGGTTATTTCAGGAAAAAGAGAAGCCCCTGAACATAATTTCGCACGCTGTTTCCAAAGCTGAATAAGTGCCAGAGTAGCAGAGATGGCTTTGGAGGACATGTCTTGAGCTAGCATTATATAAAATAAGTATCCGTAGACACTAAAGTTATGTGAGTCTTGCATAAGATAAAATTAGGCTGAAACACCTTGTGCAACCTATTAGATGTACATAACGTGTTCGATTTTATGAATTATAACAGTGCCGGAAGTAAAACAAAAAAAAGAAAAAGAAAAAAAAGTATCCGTCTTGTTACATTGAATCAATTGTCTGATTCTCCTTGCAATGTATCCCTGGAGTGTCTTGTATCGCGCCCCGTGACTGTGCCTGTTGGTAAAGTACTTTAATTGTCTGATATTTACCCTACAATTCAGAGGGGTTTTTTTTTTTTAAACATCGATAGACGATAATAGCTTTTGTAAGCCAAATAGCCAACAATCTCTGTTATCAATGCACAGACATCAAGATCGTAAAGACTGTCTGGATTTGTCCACGACGGCGCAGTCTAGCATATTAACCTTGTCCATAATTTGGCGATGAGATACGAGTAGGCCATGATGCCTTACTAAGTCTTCCTTGAAAGAGGAATAGTCAGTATTTTTAGAGCGTCGCCCCCAAGACAAACACGGGAAGTGGAGTGACAAACGACGATATTGTGAACGGACCCACGGAGCCACTCCAGCATGGGAGTGCGGAATCGCCCGGGGACATCCGCATGAACCGAACCGGTTTCATCTTGGCTACCAGCTGTGGGAAATGACTCCAAGACAATAAGTTCTGGCCAGGAAAGGCTACAATATCCTAGCCCAGCTGATTCAACCGTTGGAACATTCATCTCCAAGGACTAAATAGTACGCCTTACAGAGATCGGATTAGGCACGAGGTTGCTTGTTATGAAGGCTACGAGGATGCTAGAATGGTATCTTGGCTCTTGGAAAATCCAGATACCAGTCCTTTGGCTTGAGGAGTAAGCAACCAGCTGCTACCTGACTGGCGGACGAGAAACTAGATCCTTGGTGAATCCTGCGATGCCCTCTCTTACGTCAGTGTCTTGGAACTCAGCTAACCGTCACTCTTGTCTGACTGTAACTCTACCGAAATATGGTCACCTGGTCTAGATATCCCTGACGATTTTGCGGTTGTTATCTTATCGACGCCCGCATCTTCCCCAGAACGACTGCCGTGTTTCAGATCCATTTGCGAGCATTGTTAGGACGGGAACTAATGCACAGAGGTTATCGGGAAGTGGTCCTGATGCTGTCACTGTAACTTCATGGAGCGAATACATGAGAAGTAGGGAAACAACATTATGAGTGATATATTTGAACCGTATGCTACCGGGGCTCAATCTTTGCCTCTTGGCCCGTCTTTTCGACTTGTTTTCGGTGCTATATCGCTGAAGATTAGGGTTACAGAACACTTCTGTGTTACCCACTCACACTTACTCACTCGTCAAAAAGCAAAATATCAGTTTGAAGTAACCCGTAGTAAGACACCTCCAGCCGCACTGGACGTGTGAAGGAACATGTTTCGGATTCATCATGATGTATTTATTTCCAACTCTTGGGTCAAGTAATCGGATTTCCCGATGCGGACGACTGGCCAATATCCGGTGTGTGTATATCTATCCATGGTCCTCTCACTCAAATCAATCCATTATCTCTCATCCTCATCAGCTTACTTTTATATCGTTTCGTACAACACAATACCACAAAATGAGACCCGCAGTTGCATTCTCGCTCATCCCTTTGGTTGCTGCCGCACCATTGATGGTAAGTGTTTGTTAGTGCTCTTTTCTGGCATGAAATCTAATTGTTGCATAGCCCCCTACAGATATTAAGGAATTAGAAAGTATTGAAGATGGCCTCACTCGTGTTGTCTCGCTTGAGAATATATTCCGCGGTTCACCCAAGAAGAGGGCTGTTGGAGATATTGCCGAAGACGCTGAAGAACTTGAGCAAACGATTACAGTCATTACAGACTCTGTCCTTGAGAGAGGCCTTGTAGGTAATGTTGTGAACGATGTCGCAGACGCTGTCGGTAATTTGGGGGACGACGCCGATGGTAGGCCAACACCCTCTTGAAGAACAACTGTGGATACTAACCGTCAGCAGAAGGATTGATGGCCAGATCCTCTGATGCCGATCAGGCGAAAAAGAAGCCTGGTCTTCTTGGTGATCTTCTTGGTGGGCTTCTCGGACCGGGTAAGAAGCCTAAGCATACGGCGCCTAAGAAGCCAACCAAGCCGGAGCCATCCACCGACAAGCTCAAGCGCGATCTTGAGGATATCCTCGAGCTGTCTGACAACATTGCTCTTCCATCCTTAGACTCCAGGAGCCTTCCTGAGTCTACAGCCGAAGAAAAGCATGAGCCACCCCACGGCAAGAAGGGCAAGAAGAAGGGGTTGCTTGGGCTCGGAATTCTCGGACTCTAAACAAGACTGCATCGAACCAATCAATGCGGTCTTTGCTGGCACTGATGCCAATCCAACTTGAAATCGACCATCCACATTTGGAGGACTGTGGTTGATGGCCAATGCCCTATGATTTTGCGTCTAATGGCGGAACTCCCGCTCTGCACGTCCCATTCTTTTCCATCCAGGTGGATATTGGCCGCTCGTCGGCATTGATAACTGTCTCAATCATTCCTTGATGTATTTTCCTATCTCTCTGTCTATTCAAGACACGCCAACACCATTCTTTTTCGAATTCTGTTTTCTTTATGTCAAATCTGGGGGAAGAGTGTGTATTGTTCGACGTGGCAGTGTATTAGTCGGGCTCGACACGTAGTCCATACTCGTGCCGGGTGTCTTTCATGGCTAAATAAACTATACATCCGCCTTGTCTACTATCACTTCAACTGAAATGCTCGCCCATGTACGGTGAAATGCGTGCGATTTAGAAATGTCCGGATTAATATGCGAGAAATAACTGGCACGCCTACGCCTCGCCAGTATGGAACCAACGCATCCAGTACTGCAGATAGCCACAAGTATGATACTACAAGAGAATCTACCAGACTTAGATAACTTGTGGTACTATTATGTTCGTGTCCATAGAAGATGATTGGCGTGCGGTCGGCTCGAATTGCCGAGTCTGTATCTATCTATAAGTGTTGTTTACACATTATGGAGCCCCCAGGACCCAGAGCCTTGGTCATTTATCCATCAAATAGCTGAGAACAATGCAGCATGCATAAGTAAAGAACTATAAGCTATGCGGGCAGATCTATGCCATGATTTCTGGTCTCAGTCCGTCTTGGCAGTGCCGGGGAAATAAATTCGAGACAAAACCCCACCTGCAAGAGTAAGGTTCGTGGATACTTAAGATCTTGGCTCTGTAGCAGCAAAGGGCTCAGCAGTCCCTTTCGGACGCGTCGATTTGTGATGAATACTTGATGCGGTTGCCTTGCAGGTAATCTCCTAGGTAGCAGAGATTAGAAAGAATGATTAAGGCGGGTGTTTATGGTAAATGATCACCTGATTATCCCATTAGGCATCCATGACCAGGCCCCCTGTTGTCGCCGCGTCGCCGACTGTAAGGCGCCGATTGGAGAAAGACATCCATGGATTTCTCAACCTCCTTTAGTGGCAGAAGCTAATCGAAGTAGGCTTTCGAGAAGGGATGTCAATGTCGTTGACGTAGCCCTCAGGATAAGCACATATGAAGGGCGATTCTGAATCTGTATTCCAGCCTCCTCTCTGTCACTCCAAGTTCTTGTCGCCACTAAAGCTTTCGTAGCTATACAGAGTATTCTCCCTCGGCCGGTTATAAAAAGCAAACACATACCGCTGGTGCTTGTAATGAATCATAATGAGACATGTTCTTCTCTGAGAACGCAGGGCGAGTGTATTTTGGACCCATCATGGTATTCCCATCTCCTTGATATGCCATTTTAAACTTTTCGATGGTTGGTATCTCATCTACTAATATGCATGTGACGACTATAATCGTGTTCTCTAACCCTGCCTTTACTCCCATCATCATTCAACACAGGTTAGCAAGGTTCATCAAAACTACAAATCTCAATATACATTTTCTTTTCATCACAAACTTCGCTACCATCAAGTACACCATTTTTTTGTCTCTTGTCGTCCTGGCTGTCGCTATGCCAGTGGCTGGTATGAGCAAAACCCACGTCACCATTTCCTCTGTCTTGCCATGACACTGATCGACATAAAGGCTTGGAGCCCTTGACATATGTTTTCAGCTGAACATGGACATCTTCTCCATCCATTCTCTTACAAAAAAAAGCAAAACAGCCCCTTTTTAAGAAGTCTTCAATGAGACAATTATCCCTTGCAGAGTTGAGCCTACCTTATTGTTCCAATTTTCGTCATCTAGCTGGGGTTCAGATTAATAATTCTTGCCTCCTTGGATGCATTAATGTCAAAAGAACTTCTGAATTATAGGATGAAAATTGGATGGTTGAAGTAATTAACACTGACAAGGGGTAAAGTCACTGGCTGAGAAACATTCGAGGGATAGAATATACGGTGTACGGAGCACTGATAATTCCCTTGGTCATGCAACTATAAAGTCCACCAACATTCACCTCAGTCGAATTTACCTCACCATCAGCTTCGCCCTCTTTGCATCCACATAAACAAACCTGAGCCTATAACTTCCAGAATACAATAACGCCATAATGAAGACTACTGTTCTCCTATCAATGTTCTCCGTAGCTGCTGCTGCGCCAATGACTAGGCTTCCGGTGAGCACTTATTGCTTCCCTCGTTTAATAGCACAAAAGCTCATCATTCTACAGTTAAACGACCGCTCTATGGACATTAACGGTTCGCCCCAGCTCGCGGATCGTGGGAGAGATGCCAACGTCGCTCTACACATTCGGCCCAATTCCATGCTATTCGCTGATGACGGTAAAGATTTGAGTGGTCTCCATGAGTATAAAGATGGACATGTAAGTCATGATGGCGTCATCTCTTTAGAAGAAGGAGGAGACGCCCGCCCCCATCGTCGTGGAGATTATGACATGGCCGATGAAAGTGAAGAAGAAGGAGAAAGCGACAATGGCGATCGTCGTGATCATCGTGGTCACCATACGGGCCGGAATAGAGATGAACAGAAGGGAAAAAGACAGTCAGAAGTTGATGACGCAAAGAAGGAAGGAGAGGAGAAAAAGGAAGAAGAGGAGAAAAAGGAAGGATAAGCCTGTGTTGACATCAGGGAATTAAGGCCGGGGGGGACTTATCACCTTACATTTACCTGTATATATGAGTCAAACAGAAGTTCCAGTATGAGAGGTTAGACATTGGTACAATTCTATTACTACTCCTAAATCATTGACCTACAACCTCTTCTCTACGTATCAGCTACTATTAGCTCCCCCAGATTCCTTTCCTCTTGGTTGTTGGGGTCTACTCTAATAGCCAAAAACTCATAAAAGAAAGGGAGTGGCAAAGATAAATGATAGATACTGTAAGTTTGATAACATACAAGACACTCCGAGAAGTATCATCTATCTTGCTGCTCATACCTAATATAATTCTGCCACAACACAAGCCAGCTCCTGGCCTTGCATTCACATCAACGACCACGGTTTTTGGATTGATGAAAGAAAACACCAACAACGCTTTGCTTGCCCACAACAAACCTTAGATATTGCCTTGTAAAACTAGAACCTTAGGGACATTATAATCATTGTAGATGATGCTGCCGCTAATGGTGTCCTGGAAAGGGATAAGAACTGATGGCTTGTCGCTCACGGTGTCTCCTTTTTCTTGGGGGCTAGCTAAACCATAAAAATAGGATCTTTAATAGCATCGTTACATGTGATTCTGCCATCAATTACGTTGTCGAGAGTAAAGTTATTCTATATTCCTTTATTCTCCACGATAATGGGCCGCGTTTTGGTGTGCTTGGGGAGACCATTAACAAAATTATACCTCGTGAAACTGATGCTACTCCTTAAATAGTGCTTAGGGTAGATCCGCGAGGAGTGAGAGCGGGGAAAGCAGGTTCTGCTGAGATCATGTCCATGGTTCTCAATGAATCATGAACTTTCGAAACCGTCTGGCAAAAGAGAACAATAATATTTAAGGCGTCTCGCTGAACCATATCGATATACGAACCTTGATATGTTAGTATAGAGCTAAAGGCATCAATTGTCTTTGGTAGCTGTACCATACTTGTTTGGTCAAACTCAAACTGTGTTCTTTAAGAGTCTAGGCTATATAGTTCTAAAAGACGGGTACTTTCATGCTGTAGCGAGTGTGCCATAGTTCTCGGGTTTGCAGGGAATTAGCGGTTATTCATGGCATGTCATTAGACAAGATCTGGGTCTTCTTCGTTTGTCATGTCGAGAGTAGCTTTCACCCGCAGGAATTAGGCGGGCTGGCGAGGCCAGTCTCAAACATATTTCCGGGTTATTTGTACTTCCAATGATGGGCTGGCCTATAGTTACGGCATCATATCGGAGGGGTAACTCAGTGTCAATGCATAAACGACGGTCAAGTTGCGTATGATTATATACCATTGCCCCCTTATACCGTTTAGCATCTCGTCAGTACTTTACCTAAATTCTTCCAACCACCGTCAAGTCTATTGCTACCAAGACATTGCGAAAATCCGTAACTGTTATCAGTCAGAGCTGCTACATCATGAGGCCTGACGTGTCCTTCCTCGTCGCAATTTTAATTGCGGAGATCGCTGCGGTACCCATATTGGTATGACCAAGTTCCACACCTCGAATCTTCACCATCAACCCATTTATTAACAAGTTAACAGTCTGGGGGCATCGCCGGGATGGACAGTGCGCTGCTCGACCCAACCCGAAATCCTGGCCTCAGGCCGGCACTGGACCCAACACGAAAGCCTAAGCCTAAGCCCAAGGGCTCTGACGAAGACAAGAAGAAGAGGAAGAAGAAAAAGAAAAAGAAGATTATTAAGTGGTTGATTCAAACCCTTCTCCTCATCAGTAAACTTCTTTCTAGATTTCCATTCAGAAACCAATGAACCATGGGGGAACACTGGCTTTTGAAACAGGGGTAAGGCTTGTGGAAATGAGCCTTTATGCTTATGATCATAAGCTTAGTTGGTATCCTACATGCCTCTCATTATGTGGAAATGTTGTTCTTATTCTCGCTACAGCCTATAAAAGAATCACTATAATATTGAGCCCATAGTCAGCCCGTTACAACCATCAATAACCTCTACTCAGCTAGGATAGTCTGAAGTAGAGCAATAAATGTCCTGACAGTAGCCTCGGAAGTAAGCCTCCTATTGCCTTCAAACTCTAGTTCCAGCTTTCCTCCCCGCGGCGTAGCGTATATCTCTGGGCGTGTGCGCGCAGGTAGATCCCTCTCGTAATGAGAAATCTTACTCGGTGATCCTAGGAACGTGAATCCGTCTCCTTCCTCCTCCTGTTGGAATGCTGTCCTCCAACCGAAATCCTTTACCTCCTCTGGCCAATCTGTGCAGTTCCCGATGATCTCAATCATTCCAGCTGCCTCATGTGTAGAATCCTCTATGAACTGCTTCTGCAGTTGTGATGCAACGCCCGCTAGAGTACTGTTCGCATCTATGCTTATCAAGATGGGGACCTCTGTCATGCACGGTCCGACGACATTTTGAAGATGACTGGGAAGCATTGAGCGTCCTGTGACCAGGCGACCAAAGACAACTTCCTTTTGCTGGAATTGGCGGGATAACGCAATGGCACAAGCGGCATGGAATACAATGGCTGCAGTCATTCCCTCGTACTTATCCATGTTCGGCATTTGTATCGTTTCTGTAACATTCAGTCGATCTTCTGTGCTGTACATGAGATCCGATGAGTCGCTCGAGGCCCAGGCTGGAAATGATGATCTATGGAGTCTTTTAGCCCAGTACCCCAAACTTTCACTTTTATTCATCTCGTTGAAGGCAATGTATTGACCGAATGAAGGCGTTTCAGGGAGTGGCTGTCGGTCGTAAATGGACGACAAAGTTTGGAGAACTGCCCCCCAGCTGAAACCATCGAATTGAGAGTGCGAGATCCTGAACACAAGCTTATGCTTCCCTGAGTGGTGCTTGATCACGATGAAGCGAATAAAAGATTGACCCAGCTTCCGAGGCCGTTTGAGATCTTGCTCACAAACTGTGTTGGTGAAGGAAGTCAAGTCCTCATCTTTAGCATCAATAGTGTCATAAGGAGGTTTGAAGTCGGATAGCAGAACTTGCCAAAACCTTCCATTAGCCTGCACAAAGACTGTGCGGAGGATCTCGAAATACTCCACTAGCTTGTAGCATGACTCTTCCAGTCTCACAAAGTCCACGTCGGCAGGGAGATCAAAGATCCAGTGGGGGTATCTGCCTGGTGGATCTTGCAGCGCATCCAGAATCGAACGCTCTTGGAAGTCTGTAGCAGGAACCACGTCCTTGACGGCTTCAAGGCCACTCTCAAGAACAGGCGCAACAAAATCTTGAAGGAAGGCATCTGTATCCCCAACCCCGAGCAATGAAAATGGCTCCTGGGACTGTATGTCTTGCTCTGCATCGGTATCCGAGACTAGCAATGCCAGATCAGAAAGACGGGGCGCTTTGAAGATATCTGCAACCGTTAGAGATAGGTCTTCCTCGCGCGCCGCTGCGACTAATCTCATGGCTGCAATGGACTCTCCACCGATTCGGAGGAAGCTGCTCTCGGCACTGATGCTTTCGGCGTCAATCTCAAGAACAGAAGACCACAGAGCTTGCAGTCGCTTCTCCATTTTAGAAGATGGCGCGCGTCGCTCCTTGCCGTGGGATTGTAACTCTGCAAGCTGCTCCAGCGTCTTTGCGTTTCCAATTTCTCGCAAAGTTCGTCGATCCGTCTTGTTGGTTGTCGTCATGGGGATCCTGTCAATGTGGATATACGCTCCTGGAACCATACTGTGAAGTTATAGTCAGTCTCTGCAGAGAGCTAATACAAGAGGAGCTGAGATACTTACTACTGCGGTACGCGATCAACCAGCCTCTCCTCCAACCCTTCCATGACTCTTGTGAGCATTTCTTGGGGTTTTTCCTCTGTCTCGGTCACCAGTGCTTTGGGAAGGCTCAAGAAAACGGCGAGAATTGGACTGGTGCCATTTTGAGGTTTGATAATCTCTGCAGCAAGACCTCCACATAGGGATGAATCGCTTAGACATGCACGAACATGATACTCGACCTCTTCCAACTCGATTCGTTGGCCGCGAAGTTTAATCAAGCCGTCTTTGCGTCCGATAAAGTCCATGGAACCGTCGGAGTTGTAGCGCAAAAGATCGCCCGTCTTATACAGTGTCCCGTGTCGACCTGGATGTCCTGGCGCGCCTTGTGAGAGCCATGCGGGATCTTGGATGTATGCTGCCTTTGTCTTTTCTGGCTCGCCAAAATATCCCTTGCTGACAGTAGGTCCCTCAATCAGAAGCTCTCCGATAGTTCCAACGCCTGCCAAACGATCAAGACGACCGGGTTGCACAAGCCAGGTCTTTGCACCGAAAGAATACCCGACATAATTGTTGCGAGTCTTTCCAATAAGCTGCGCGAATGAAAGTGCCTGGGCGCATTCTGCAGGCCCGTAAATGCCAATGATAGTCTCCGCCTGCGTCCAGCGCGCAACTTCTGTACTTTGAATCGGCTCACCCCCCATTGCCAATGTTCTGATTCCTGGCATTGAGGCTGGGTTTAGAGATCGAGCTACCGAGGGGGTGAAGTATACGTAGTCGCAGTTCATTCGATTGAAAGCACCGGCAATGTCGTTTTTACGCTCTGATTCCGAAGGTATGCAAAGACAGCCGCCACAGATCAAGGTCTGCAGATGATTCGACCATGAAACGTCGAAGCTGTAGGAGACAAAGTCGAAAACGCGGGTTCCTTTTCGGATGTTGAGAATTTCTTCCTGGTGTGTCGCTGCTGAGGCAAAGTTTTCGTGAGTCGTTACAATACCCTTGGGCATACCTGTTGACCCACTGGTGAAGACAACTGCCCGCGATTCAGAATTAGTAAGTGCATTTATGAAAGTCATAGGAAGGATTGGATAATACGAACCATATAGTACATCAGATGGGGTAACCTTGGGAAGAGAAACGGTGGCCGAGGTTGTGAGAGAGTCTAGAAGATTTCGGTCGACAAGGACCACATTGGTGTCAGAAAGCTGTTTGGCCAAGGCTTCGTTGTTTGTAGATGAAAGAATAAGCTTCGGGTTAACCTGGCTAACGATTGATCTCAGACGTGACTCTGGCTGAGTCGAGTCCATGGCCACACAGGTCGCCCCCGCCCTCATCGCGCCCAAGGCTGCCACAGGATACCACATTGACTTTTGGAAACAAAGAGGAATGACAGCTCCGGGGCCAACTCCAAGGCTAACCAGATGTAAGGCCAGACGAATAGACAGACTGTCTAGTTCGGCATATGTCAAATCACCGTCCCAAGCACAAATTGCCGGGGCTTGAGGCTGCTGCTTCATAACGTCGTCAATCAAGTCATGTATGCATTTCTGGATGGGCTCGGGAACCGAAGAGTTCCAGTTCCAGAGCTCTTTGATATCTCGTTCACTGATTGTCTCAATCTCGTCAATAGTCTGAGTAGTTGATGCAGTAAGTTGTCGCAAAACCTGCTCAAATTGGGCTGCTAGACGTTCCATTTGATTTGCATCAATGACGTTGGAATCAAAGCTGATTTCTAGTTCGAGGTCATTATTGCTCTTGAGTTGGCACATGACCATTACGGCGTTTGGATTGAAGTCGTTCAGGCCGTCTCGAGAAGTGGATATTTCGGATTGATGCTGGAATGGACTCTCGCTGTTCTCCATATAGCTGTCCTGACCTGCAGGCTGCACAACCAGTAGCGTATTGAAGCGGCTTCCACGCTCAGCATCCGAGTTGATGCGTCGAATATCCAGGAGTTCAGTGTGTTCGTACGCAATCATGGCAACTGACTGCTTCTGGACGTCTCTTAAAAGCTCGTCCACACTTTGCTTTGGGTCCAGCTTGACTCGCACGGGAACAGCATTAATGAGAGGCGCAATCATGCGATCGATTCCAGCTAGCGGAGCTTGTCGGCCTGTAACCATGGAACCAAATACCACATCGTTAGAATCGGTATAGCGAGATGCGAGAATCGACCAGGCTGCTCTTATCGTAGTCGATGCCGTGGCGTCTCGCTGCAGCCATTCAATGCTCGCAAGATGACGGCGTATTGTGCTATCAGCTTTCGGCTGGTAATCCTCTTTTGGCAATGCCGGGAACGGGATCGCCTCAAGCTCCTCAAACTGACGACTCCAGAATTGTCTTGCCTCTTCGTCATCGATGCCCACAACATGCTTGATGAATGCCTGGAAAGGAGCTACGGGGCTGTTGTCAATGACTCCAGCATATGCCTTTGAGACTTCCGTGAAAAGTAATTGTAAAGAGTGTCCATCGTAGATCGCGTGATGCTGTGTAAGAATGCAACCCAGCTTCCCAGTCTTTGGGTCTCCAACAATTGCCAGCCTGGTAAGAGATTTGCCCAACCCCATTGACCTGTTTTGGTCAGCTTTCAGGTATGTTTCAACACTGTCGCTGTCATCCCATTCCAATGGTTCATTTAGAAGCACCTGTACGAGGCCTTCTGTCGGAACATCGATTATTCTTGAGCGAAGAATAGGCGCGGTTGTTTGGCTCACGTCTTCCCATGCCTTCTTGAGGCGATTAACATCAACCCCATCCCTAAGCTGTAGTAGGAATCTAGCCACATAGGAGTTTTCCGATTTTGCAGTCATTGAAAGAAGTGACTTTTGAACTCCAGTACAAGGGAAGACATCCTGGACATGTGAAACATCAATGTTGCACTGCTTTGCGATATAGTCAAGTGTCTTGTCTTTGTTCGTGGGATTCTTCAATAAGGAGAAGGGCGCCACAACATGTCCATTGATTGTAGCATTGGAATCCAGGTTAGACATGGCTCTCGCCATTTCAAAAAGTCGCGAGGTCTCGAGGATATTCTGGACAGTCAGGGAAATGCCCTGGCTTAGAGCTAGAGCAGACAGGCGCATGGCGGAAATCGAATCTCCACCGAGACGTAGGAAGCTGCTGTTTTGGTGAATTGTCTCTGCCGGAACCCCCAACACTGTAACCCATAGTTGCTGAAGGGAAGCCTCTGAATCTGTGAGCTGAGAATTGCTCTTCGCAAGGCCTCTTGTGCCAGCCATTTGCTCCAGGGTAAGGGCGGCTCCAATCTCACGCAGGCGTCGTCTGTCCGTCTTACCACTTGGTGCCAGCGGCATGGACTCAATCTCTATGTATGCAGCTGGCACCATGTAAACTGGAAGTTGCTGGTGGAGCATATCTTCAAGCTCATCCGTCAACTCACCGAGCTTAGACTTCTCGCTTGGCTCAACTTGTACAAAGACAACGAGAGTTGGTCTTCTGGTGACCTCGGGGGTAATCACCTCTGCAATTGCCGTTGGTGACTCCAACTTGCCAGCTAAACCCTCACGGACGTGATGTTCGACCTCAGAGAGTTCGATTCTCTGTCCACGGAGCTTTACTTGGGTGTCCTTTCTTGCAACAAATGTTAGTGTACCATCCACGGGATTGTACTTGACAAGATCTCCTGTTTTATACAATCGTCCTTTTCGTCCGGGAACACTGCCATCAGGGCTGCCCTTGGCTAACCATACTGGGTTCTCGATGAAAGATGAGGCCGTCTTCACTTCATCACCCAAGTATCCTTGGCCAACGAGCGGTCCCTCTAGGTATAGCTCTCCAACTGTGCCAATCGGGGACAACGTGTCGCCAGTGCGCGGGTCTACGATCCAACCTGACACACCTATGCCTTGACCAATGGAGAGTTTTGAAGGTATCTGACTCGGCACCGGCCAGTATACGGTAATTGCAGAGCATTCTGACGGTCCATATGTAATGACGGTGTTTGCATATGGCGTCCATCGAGCGACATCATCTTTCGTGACAACCTCTCCGCCGACATAAAAGTTTCGTAACGTTGGTATCACTGAGGGGTCAACTAAACGAGAGGTTGAAGGAGTAAAGAAAATATCCGTCGTCTTGAATCTGCGGATGCTTTCTGTCAAATCGCTCTTCCTTTCGACTTCGCTTGGGATGCAAAGAGTTCCACCAGCAGTAAGGGTGTGGAAGGCGCTCCAATAAACTGCGTCAAATGTGTGCGATGAGAAATCATAGACCCGTGAGCTGCTATCCAGCCCGAGTAGCTTTCTTTGATGGGACACCGCACTTGCAAAGTGTCGATGCTGTGTAAGGCAACCCTTGGGAGTTCCAGTACTTCCACTCGTAAAGACAGCATACATCAGGTCGGACGGATCAACGTGCGGTAGCTTTTCGACATGTTCTTCCTTCGCGAAGAGATCTGAGCCAGCACTTAGAACCAAAACCTCGCCAACCAATACAGAACTGAGAGACTTGTTTGCGGGTGAAGAAAGGATTATCTTGGGCTTCACCTGTTCCACAATTGCCTTGAGACGTGCTTCTGGGACCATGGGATCCAGCAAAATTCCAGCACCGCCTGTTTTTATAACTCCCAAGAAGCCAACCATGGCAAACGTTGACTTTTCAAAGCAAAGAGGAACAAACACATTTCGTCCAACTCCGAGTTCAACCAAGCGATGCGCAATCCTGTCAGAGAACCGATCCAAATCTCCGTAAGTGATTTCGCCATCCCAAGAGGAAATGGCTATGGCGTTTGGCTGGGCCTGGGCGACCTCTGATATGAGGCTATGCATAGATCTCTCGACACTCTCGTGTGCTTCAGAGTTCCACCCCCAGATCTGATTAAGATCTTGGTCTGTCATCATGCTGACATTGGAAACTGGTACTTCGTCTAAGTCTTGGGTGCACAGCTTTCTCAGCAAATGCTCAAAGTGCTCTGCCATTTTGTGAACAGTCTCCTGTTCAATCACAGCCGAGTCGAAACAGAATTCTATCTTGAGTCTTCCATCCTCTAGTGTGCAAATGACTGACAGTGCATAGGAATTGAAGCCAAAGTAGCGGCGAGCTTCGGCCTCGGCGCCATCGCGAGGAGATTCAGGAACAAAAAGACTGCTGTCTTTAATGTTCTCCTCGCCTGGTTGTATGACCAGCAATGTTTGGAACTGACACGCCTGTTGCGCTTCGTCACTAATTTGTCTCAGTGCTGATAATCCGGTTTGTTCGTACGGAATCATCTCAGTTGCTTGTCTCTGTACTGCTCCGAGAAGCTGCTCAATCGTTTGGGCACTTTCAATCTTAACTCTAATCGGTAAAGTAGCTATGGTAGGGCCTGCAAGCCTCTCAATACCCCCAACCGGTGCCTTGCGACCAGCAACGACCGTTCCAAACACTACATCTAACGTGTTGGAATACTGTGAGCATAGAAGCGCAAATACAGAGCGTATCACGGTCGAAGGCGTGGTGTCATCTCTTCTCCAGGGTATATCCTTAATCGAATATGTAAATGTAGAATTAGTTTGCGGTTGGTATGTGGAGGACGGTAGAGCAGGGAATTGTGCTGCCTCTAGACCTTCGAACTGCGCTTCCCAGAACTTGGCTTCTGCATCTTTGTCTCGGCTGTCAATGTATTTGACAAAGGACTGGAAAGGACAATGACGGAGAGGTGTCACACCATTGTAAAGGTTCTCCAAGGTCTCCAATATCAACGGCGTAGTCAATCCATCGTATATTGAGTGGTGCATTGTCAAAGCAAAATAGAATGACTCTCGGCTGTCATCCCCGGTAGTGTTTGAGAAAAGCCCACATCTCATAAGAGGAGCTCCCAAGCCCATTGCAGGCTTCTTTTCCTTTGTGAGGTAATCATCTATGCTGTTCGCATCCGTCCAGGGGTTATGTCCTCGAATGATGGCTTGGACCAAGCCCTGACCAGGGAGGTCAATGATCCTTGTTCTTAGAATTGGCATTGTTTGCACAACATTCTCCCAGGCCTCTTTGAATTGAACAATGTCAACTGATGGGTCAAGTTTGAGTATGTTACGACCGGTGTAGTCTCCTTGGCGCTTCATTGTTAGGGCAAGAAGACCCTCCTGTAATGCTGTACAGGGAAACAAATCCTCGATATCGCCCTCATCCACTCCGCATACAGAGGCCGCATGTTTGCGTGCGAGCTCAATGTCTTGACCAGGGGCAAGTAATGTGCAAGGACCTATCACATCCTCTTCATTCATGTCCTCGCGATTCTTAAGACGCTTTGCCATGTCTGCGAGAATTGGATGCTGGAATATTTCAGCAACAGTTAGTAAGAGACCTTGTCGCCGTGCTATTCCGACCAAACGCATGGCCTGAATCGAATCACCAAGCTGCAAGAAGCTGTCGCTCGCTGAGATTGACTCTACATCCACTCCAAGAGCAAGAGACCACAGCTCACGTAGCGTCCTCTCGGCAGTGGTTGCGGGTTCTCTCCGCATGCTGCCAGATATTTGACGAGGTGGGTCGAACGAAGAGCCAATCTCTAGAAGACGAGTGCGATCTCTCTTGCCTGTAGCAGTGGTGGGGATAGCTGGAATCGATATGTAGTAGGATGGAACTGCATATCCAGGCAATACTACTTTGAGCCTCTCATTCAACCCAGTGGTTAACTTCTCCACCTCGCCCTGAGTGGCCAAGGTAACGAAGGCTACTAGGGTAAGAACTTCACCATTTTTAGGTACGAGAGCATCTACCACCACCTCAATATCATCTGATAGTGCGAGATTCTTGCGTATATGGTTCTCTACTTCTGCCGGGGCAACAAGTTGGCCACGAATCTTGAGCTGTGTGTCTTTCCTTCCAAGCAACACCAAGTTGCCGCTGGCATCGTATCTCGCCAAATCGCCAGTCCGGTATATGCGACCATGTCTTCCTAGCTTTTCCGGCCCTTGTTCGAAAGAGAGGAAACTTGGATCCTTGCAGAAAGCTCGGTCAGTCAATTCGGGATTGCCAATGTAACCTTGAGCAGACAACGGTCCCTCAAGAGCAATCTCACCAACTGCACCGAATGGCACCAGCTTGTTGTGATTTCTTGGATCAACAAGCCAGCAGAGACTTGGATTCTTTGAATCAACCCGTCCAATAACTCCGCCGTACCAACCGTCTGTATCGGCAGCACAGAAAGATGCCGAAGATCCCTCAGCAGGACCATACCAATTAATGACATGACATCTGCCGCTCCATTTGTTGACTTCCTCTTGGCCAAAATTCTCACCGGCGAGGACGAGAGTAGACAAGCCGGGCACATCTTCAGGACGGAGAAGCTTTACAGCTGATGGCGTAATACCTAGATAATTGGCATTCAAGCGGTTGATGGTAACAGACATTTCATCCATCCTCTGAGTTTCTGAGGGGATGCATAGACAACCTCCGTTTACAAGCGTCGACATCACCTCGACCGTGCTAACGTCGAAGTCGTACGAAGAGAACTGAAAGACTCGAGACGACTCGTCCATAGATACGGATTGGCCATGCCCCTTGACGTTCGCTGCCATGTTTCTGTGACTCCAGAGGATTTGCTTTGGTTCGCCTGTGCTTCCAGATGACACCATGATGGCAGCCGAATCGCGCAAATCTACCACCGGCAAATGAACAGATTCATTGTTACTGGAAGTCTCTAAGAGCTCATCAATAGTGAAGCAACGGACGTATTTCGATACTACTTCCACACGGGATTTAGAGGCCACTGCGAGTTGAACGCCAACATTCTTGAAGACCTTGCCAACTCGCTCGTCCGGCACGGCGACGGACTGCAGTAAAGTGACGGCTCCCGCTTTCAACACGGCTAGCTGTGCTACAGCGGTCCACTTTGACTTTTCGAAGCATAGAGCGACAACGGACCCCTTAGTAATTCCAAGGCTGATCAAGCTGTGGCAAAGCTGAGTAGATAGCTCCTCGATCTGCTGGTAAGAGAATTGGCCATCCCACGCGTCTATTGCCACCTTTTCCGGTTGCTTTACCGCAGTCGATGTGATCAATTCATGCACACACGACTTTGGCTCTTCAGGTAGCTCCGCATTCCGACTCCAGATCAAGCTCAGATCAATATCGCTGGCTGTCTGGATAGCATCAAGCTTCTTCATGGCAATATTCCCTGTGCAGAACTGCCGGATGATAGTCTCAAACTGGACTGCAATACGAGTCATTTGCTTCCTAGGAATGACATGGTCGTCAAAGCTCATTTTCAGGCGCAGGCCAGAGGTTGTCAGTTCGCATATCAACATCAACGCATATGTGTTGAAAGGGTCAGTTCCTCGAGTACTGAGAGTCGATGAGAAGCTACGAGCCTTGAAAAGCAAGCTGTCTTCATGCAACCTCTTTCCTTCAGCCACAGGCTGTACCACGAGAAGGGTTTGGATATCCAGATCCTTGTGAAGACGTCGAATGTTCTGCAATCCATATTGCTCGTAAGGTGTCATTTCAATCATTTGGCGTTGCAATCGGGAGAGGAAGCTTTCAATGGACTCGTTCCAATCAATCGAGATAGCCATGGGTACTGTAGAGATTGTTGGGCCGCCACAGCTCTCTAGACCTCGCATGTCTGCCTGTCTTCCGCTGACGGTGAGCCCAAACATTACATCGCTAGAAGATGTGTATTGAGAGGCCAGAACAGACCAAGCTGATCGTATGATTGTGGAAGGCGTCACTCCCGTCTGTGGCCAGTCCACTGAGATTGAATGCTCCAGCTCAGCGTTGGCCTGTGGTTCGTATGTAGAGGAGGGGAGAAGGGGGAACTGTCTCGACTCCGAATTTGCAATCTGCTGTTTCCAAAACTCGGCCGTTTCCTTGGGATCAATCTTGCTCAGATGTTTGATGAAGTTCTGGTAAGGCGTGATTGTTGAGCCATCCTGGTCGAGATACTGTGATTCTATTTCATCGAGAATCAGCTGCAGAATATTGCCGTCGTAAGTACAGTGATGGATGGTAAAGATGAAATTGCGCTCAACTATAGCGACCCGGCAAAGCTCTGTTCCCAATCCCATAGGTTCCTTCTCATCCTTATCCAAGTATGCGCTCAAGTCGGTACCAGAGCGCATAGGGAGGCTGTCCAGTACGACTTGCACCAACCCCTGTCCCGGAATGTCAACAATTCGCGTCCTCAAAATAGCCAGCTTCTCAACTGTGGCCAACCACGCCTTTTCCAGTTTGTCGGCATCAATATCTTCTTGAAGTTTTAGAACACTTCGAGAAACGTATTGGCCGTGACGTCTGGACCCCAGGGCAAGCAAACCTTGTTGAAGGGCTGTAGATGGATATATATCGACAACTCTATATTCTGGCACTGAACAAGTCCGGGCCGCAAGTGAACGACTTTCAGCCTCGCTGATGCCGTCACTGAGAAGCGAAAACGGAAGTATTTCTTCTTCTTCGAAGAAAACAGAGTCTTGCCTAACTCTTGTGGCCATATTTTCAAGCACTGGTGCTTCAAAGACATCCGTGACAGTCAGTATAAGTTCTCGACGAATAGCCGCCGCAACGAGCCGCATGGCGCCAACTGAGTCACCACCCAGACGGAAGAAATTGTCAGTAGCGAATACAGATTCTGGTGCCATGCCGATAACTTCCGCCCAAATCTGTTGCAGTTGTCTTTCTACACCAGAGGAGGGTTTTCTTGCCTCTCGACGTGAGGGCTGCATCGCCGCAAGTTGGTCATAGGTGAGGGAGCTTCCGATTTGGCGCAGACGCTTCCTGTCAGTCTTTCCCGAGTGGTTTGTTGGCATTATATCCAGAGGAATGTACATCTTGGGAACCATGTATGATGATAAGACAGACAGGAGGTATGTCTCAATCTCATCAACAGGAAGAACCCGCTGGATAAAAGCTACTGCGTCTTCTTCAACCTCCTCTGGATTAACAAGACTGACGAAGAGAGCCAAATTCTCAACGACGCTATTGGCAGGACAGAATATTTCGGCCACCACCATGAGCTTAAGCTTTCCAGCGAGGAAGGACTGAATACGCAGTTCTATCTCACCCAACTCCACTCTCTGTCCTCGAAGCTTTCTCTGAGACTCTGATCTGCGGCTCAGAAAGATGACTCTTCCGTCGTCGGCATATTTCACGAGATCTCCACTCAGATAAAGCGTTCCATTGCGCCCAGGTACGTCACCATGACCAAGCGGGAGCCATGAAGGCGAAATGAGGACCTTTTCATTCAACGCCGGTCCGTTTTTACCGGCATATTTTGAAACGATTGGCCCCTCAACCACGAGTTCAGCAACTGCACCGATAGGAGCAAGAACATTGGGATCTTTCGGGTCCACGAGCCATGTAAGGCCAGCAGTTGTTCTACCGACCATCCAAGGCTTCCATGTATCTTTGTCAACAAGACAGGAACACAACATAGAGGTTTCTGCTGGTCCGTACCAGTTATATAGGCGCTCAACATGGTCGATCCACCTCTGAGCGACACCGTACTGCAGCTTCTCGCCCGCAAGCACCAGTGTCTTCAATAAGGGAGTCTCTCCAGGGGTAAGAGTCTCGGACACAGACGGTGTCAGACCCAGCCAATTGGCTTTGGAATCGTTAATTGCTCCAACCAGTCGATTGCTCCTGTCTGACTCTGAAGGCACGTACACAAAAGCACCCACAGACAGTGCTGCCAGCGACTCTACAGTGCTCACATCGAATTCGTACCCAGCGAATTGGAAGATTCTGCTGGAAGAATCGAGGTTCAAGTTAAAAGAAGCATTGTAGATGTTTGTTGATAAGTTCCGCTGACTCCATTGCATCGATTTTGGGTTTCCGGTTGACCCAGATGAGAACAGGATGACGGCAGGGTCTGAGGGCTCTGGAACATGGGAACTTTCCACATATTCATACTCTTCCTGGCCGGTTGGGACGAGCTCATGAATGGAAAACGCAGGCGCCAATCCTTGGAAGGAGGATGCATGTGATACGCTTGATGCAATGACGAGCTTGGGCTCCAGAGTATTGACAATCTCATGTGCTCGTTCACTGGAAGTGGGTGCAGACAGTGGCACTGCGCACCCACCAGCTTTCAAGACCGACAGCATGCTGACACTTAGCCATGCCGATTTCTCAAAGCTTAGAACGACAATGGATCCTCGTCCGACACCCTTCTCACGCAGTCGACTTGCCAAAAGGCTTGTCACATTCTTTAGCTGTTTGTATGACAGCTTCTTGTCCCATGATGAAATGGCGATAGCCTCAGGATCGATTGTGGCTCTTTTATCGACCATATCCGGCACAGGCACGTCGCATGCATCAGGGTAGATTCTATTCCACTTCCATATATCCGCAAGGTCATGATTGCTGACAGCCGTGATCTCGCGCACCTTGGACTTTGCAAGCTCCACGTTGCACAATTGCCTCATAAGATTCTCGAGTTGTTGCGCAAATCGCTCAACTTCCTTCCTTTCAATCGCACCCGAGTCGAAATTCACCTTGAAGGTAAGACCGGAATCTTCCAACTGGCAAACAATCATCATTGCATAGGGATTATAGATACCCATGCTGTCTGCCTGTCCATCCTTTGTCACAAGCCTTAGCCCGGTGTTTTGCACGTCATGATGGTCTTGCTCCAAGGTTCCATTTTCCGTGACAGAGACGATGCTCTTTGCCTGGGAGAACAACCCTCCCGCTTTTTGGCTTGTCCCTTGCTGGGCCGGTTGAATAACGAGCAGCAGCTGGAAATGGCTCGCTTCCTCAGCATCCTCACTGACGCGCTGGATCCTCTGGAGGCCAAACTGCTCATGTTCAGTGAGCCCAATTGCTTGCCTTTGGACATGCTGCTGTAGTCCTTCTACGGTCTGATCCCAGTCAACCTTTACCCTGACCGGAATTGTAGCAATGGTTGGACCAGCCACTCGTTCTATGCCTGAAATAGGCGCCTGTCTGCCACTGACAGTTTCTCCGTATTTAATCTCGTCGGAATTGGTATACGTAGCCAACAACAGGGTAAGCGCTGAACGCACTATGGAAGATGGAGTGACCCCCGAGCGCGGCCACTGCAGATTGGAAATGGTGTGACTCAAGTCTTGCTTCTTCTTGGGTTGGTAGTCGGGCGATGGGAAGACTATAGCTTCAGAGCCCGCCAATTGATCTTGCCAGAAGGATGTTGCTTTTGAGTTGTTTGCGTCTAATACGTGTTTGATGAATGGCTGAATAGGGACGAGTGAGTGCTGTGCCGACTGGTTTTCTTGGTAAGCAGCTTCTAAAGCATCCAAGATGAGAGCACTGGACCACCCGTCAAAGGTGGAATGATGCATTTCTAGCACAAAATGATATGCAACATCATCTTGGACAAGAGCTGCTCTGCATAAGGGGGTACCCAGACCCATGGGCTTCCCATCTTTCAAAAAGCTGCCCAGCTGTTGGTATTGAAGCAACGTTACTGGAGAGTTAATAACTACCTGTACAAGGCCTTCTCCAGGCAGATCGATGATCCTAGTTCGAATGATAGGTATGCTTTGTGCAACCTTTGTCCACGTGCGCTCGAATTGCTCAACGTTAACCTGGCTGGGTAATTCATAGGCGGTCCTTGAAACATAGTTTAAAGCGAGGCTGGAAATTTCTTGTCCATTTGATGCTCTCCCACTTCTCGTAGTTAATGCCATCATTCCCTCTTGAAGTGGTGTACATGGATAAACATCTTCAATCTCAGCAATCTCAACTCCGCATATTCCCGCGGCCTCTTTGCAGAGATTGGCAACATCTTTTTCTCCACTCAGTAATGAGAACGGGGCAATTTCTTTCTCATGTTGAGACGAGGTTTCAACCTTGGAGACTTGAGCCAAATCGAGCAGCACGGGAGTTCTGAACAGGTCTGCAACGGTCAATGAAAATCCCTTCTCACGGGCGGCTGCAACTACGCGCATAGCGGCGATTGAATCGCCTCCCAAGCGAAAGAAATTGTCTGTTGTGCTGATTCGAGTAGCCTCCAGGGTCAACACCTGTGCCCAGATCTGACGGAGTTGTCTTTCAATATCATTGGAAGGTTCGCAATGTTCTCTGACAGACATGATAGTTGATTGCACCTCAACAATTTCAGACCAAGCCAAAGCGCTTCCCACCTCTCGGAGGCACTTCCTATCTACTTTTCCCGTGGCAGCGACCGGAATCTCATCGATGGGAAAGTAGATGGTGGGAATCATGAAGCCCGGTAGGACTTCTGGTAGTTTCTCCACCAAATTGTCCATCAAGCTTTTGACACGCTTGCTGTCCTGGTCCTTGATAACCACGAAAAGTGCAAGCGAAGAAGTGTCGCTTCCGCGAGGGACTATTACGTCTGCGATGATTTGAAGGGCATCATTTAGGCAAGCACGCACATGATGCTCGACATCGCCAATCTCAACCCGTTGACCCCTGATCTTTAGCTGAGACGCGTCTTTACGACCCACAAAGAGCAGTCTTCCATCAGGCAGGTACTTGACAAGATCTCCAGTCTTATAAAGTCTACCGTGCCTACCAGGGTGTTTATCGCTTCCAGCAAGCAGCCATGAAGGATCGTTGATGAAAGCTGAAGCCGTCTTTTCCGGATCTGATAGATACCCCTGACCGACTTGAGGGCCTTCTAGATGTAGCTCTCCAACGGAGCCCACTGAAACAAGTTTGTCGCTATCATCTGGGTCGACAATCCACGTTGAGAATCCAACTCCTCTTCCAATACTTGGACGGCCCTCTTCAGAAGGACTGATGACTGAAAAGGCAGCCTTGAAAGTGCATTCGGTAGGGCCGTACGTGTTGACAAGCCTCACATTTCCAGCCCATTGTGTAATGTTTTCTCGATAGGGCATCTCGCCACTCAGCAGTACTGTTTCAAGAGTGTGAGGTATGGGACTAATTGTCCTCAAAACTGTGGGAGTGACGTTTATCAAAGTCGCCTGAAAACTGTTGATAGCAGAAGAAAGATCGTTGAGCATATCCTGCTCAGTGGCGATGCAAAGACACCCCCCAGCACACAATGTATGCAAAAAGTTACTCCATGCTACATCGAAAGAGTAAGGGGCAAAGTCAAAAACACGCGACCCTCGATGAAATCCAAGCTTTTCGCCTTGATAGCGAACAGTGCTTCTAACATTAGCATGGCTGATGCAAGCGCCTTTGGGTTGACCTGTTGTTCCACTATCAAATTTGCAGAGTCAGCATTTATATCTCCCATATAGCTTCATGACCAAGTCCAATGAGTGCTGTATGAATTCGCAAACATTTTGTATATATACATAGTAAGATGGGGGGGAGGCTTGGAGATCTACGTACGATGTGAATGAGATGTATACAATATCGGATGGCGAAACGGCGGGAAGTTGGATGGAAGAAATCTCTTTTGGGCAGTCCAGCGCCTCTAAGAGCGTATCATCAATTTGCATCAGTGGTACATTCGCCAATTCCGAAGCTCTCTCTCGATGCTCTATCGAGCAAATGATTACTCTTGGCTGTACTTGCTGCACAATGGATCGTAATCTCGTATTAGGCTGAGTGGCATCGAGGGCAACAACGTTAAACCCAGCCTTGATCACGCCCAACATGGCCACACAAGTCCATCTTGACTTGGAGAATAATATCGGTATGCTGGATTTTGGAGCAATACCTTGCTCGAGGAGGAGGCGAGCGGCCTCATTGGCCAGTTCGTCAAGCTGTGAATAAGTGAAATCTCCATCCCAAGCGCAAACCGCCGGGGCATCCGGCCGACCAGCAGCTATTTCGGCGATGAGATGGTGAACGCAGCCTTGGATCTGATCCGGCACCGAATCGTTCCATTTCCAAATTTGGTCGAGATCCTGCAGAGATGCAGTGGTGCTGACAGAGAACGGGGATGATGACGATGACGATGGCGATGATGGTGATGATGGTGATAATGACGATGTGCTTGAATCTGTAGAGGCGGCGTGCTGCTGCTCACCCGCAACTCTCTCAGATAAACCATTAAGGCGTTTCTCTGCAGCCATAATTCACGATTGTTTTTTTGCCGTCAACGGCTACACATGAAATGTACAAACACCTTGAACACGTTGAAGCTCCCAAAAATATTTTGATTATAGTTATAACATAAGCACTTTCTACAAGTAGATAGGTAAAGCTCCAGTTCACCCCGGCCATTTACCACCGCCTTCCCCTCCCACCAACTCTTCCTCTTCTTCTTCCTGCCACTCAATGGCGGATACCAGACTGTGTGGAATTCCCAATCCCATCCGTCATGTGCCTACATTGGCTTCCTGAGGCAATCCCAGTTAGGGTGCAACGTAATGGGATCCTATTTTCTCCTCGTAAGCCTGCATTGCTGTGACATGGTAAAAGCGGCTATACCACGTAAGCTCAAACATGCATGGAGGCTATATTAAACTACTAATGATGTCAGTCATGCTGTGCATTGATCGAGGGAGTTGTTGGTTAGTCGGTCAATCTGCAGATATGGAACACTGATCCAGATGCGTCAGGATAGCGTATCCAGGCTGTGTTCTTTTTGGACATACATGTCATGGGTCTCCATAAAACAGTGCGGCTTCGGAAATGCCGTCTCCATAGTAACTGATGTAGTAGCTATATAGGTTAACAAAAACATGGATTGGGAATCACTGTTCTCGTTGTACTCTGTACACTGCAAACAAACGAATGCACATACTTGGTTTTTTTTCATCAGATGTGTTTCCTATTACTACTTAAGGGACCATCTCCAAGGGAGAGGCTATAAAGCCGTACGTAGAGTTCAACTGAGAATAAATTCCATAAAATACATCAATTCTTGATACAAAAAGCTCTCGTCATTTTACCCCCCCCCCATCCCCTCACACCTTGCCCGTCACTCCTAACTCATGTTCGAACGACTGGACTTTGCAAACTTTCACAGCGCCGACGAGGCCAAGCGGAACGAGTTCTGTCGCAAACTCGTCGATAGTTTAAGGCAGGATGGTTTCGCCAGGCTTGTCAACCATGGTGTTTCGCCATTAGATATTGATAACGCATTTGAGACGGTTTGACAGCATCCTCAAGGGCTCAACACCAAACGCATACTCACAATCTCTCTTCAGAGTCGCCATTTCTTTGGACTTCCCGTGTGCGAGAAGCTCAAGTCTCCTCACCCTCCTACAGCAATCCCACATCGGGGCTACAGCGCCTTTGGCATCGAGAATGTGTCTGTAGCCTCAAACCATGGCACAGCTGTAGCCATGCCCCTCCTAAAGGACATGAAGGTTTGCCTCCATTCCGCCCTCCTTGGTCGATAATGATATGTCCGTTTTCAGCAGTTGGCTAAGCTTTTACAGGAGTCATATGATATTGGGTCCGAGAAGGACCCGCTGTACGACAATATCTGGCCGCCAGCTGGTGTGTACGATGCATTTCAGCCCACATTGACCTCATTCTTCTCGGCCTGCTACAATGCCGAGCTCAGCATTCTCGAAGCCATTTCTATTGGCCTGGGGCTCCCTATGCAGACCCTGGGTCAGCTCCATCAGAAGCAGACAAATGAGCTGCGACTGACGCACTACCCAGCCGTCTCGCGAGAAGAATTTGCCCACTCGACCCGCATCGCGGCGCATACTGATTTTGGTACCATTACGCTTTTGTTTCAAGACGAAGTGGGCGGACTGCGTAAGCGAGATTCTCTTTTCTCTCTCCCTCTCTTTTACCATCATGGGGCACATCTAACTATTCCCATTTTAGAAGTGGAACTGCCACCGGACAGTGGCAACTTTGTCGATGTCGAAAGCGGAGGTCGACACGAATGTATTCTCAATGCAGGGGATTGCCTCAAACAGTGGACCGGAATCCATAGCGCACGCCATCGGGTACACCTACCACACCCGCCCACCGGGGATAGAGCCGAGGTGGCTGATCCTATCGTTGATGAACGCTTCTCCATTGCATACTTTGGCAAACCTGACCGGGAGGCTGTCCTGCGGCCACTGCTACCAGATGTTGCAGAGCCTCTACAGGAGGCGGTGTATACGACAGCTGGCGAGTTTCAGCAGATGCGGATCCAAGGGACGTATGCGTAATGAGATGGAGGGTGGATGGCATAGCATAGCACAATGTGAAAATGACGAGAGGTAGAGATGAATACAACAACTACGGACATTCCGATGCCAGATTAGTTGTATAGTGTGTCTTACAAGGATAGACCTAGTGAAATAGTAGAGAATCCCATATGCACTAATGCAACAACGCCGAAGCGTACCTTGATCTCAAGGGACCGCCCTGGTATCCGGCGATGTGAGTGGCAAAAGGCAGCGGAAAGATCTGGCGCCTGAACTACTACAGAATAGCTGGGACCGTGATTTTTTTTATTTTTTTTTAAAAAAAAAATCCACTTGCTGGTCCAATGGCAAATGCAGGGGCCATGATTCAACAAAAGGGCGCGACTGTTGTGTACGGTGGGTGGGCATTATGCAGCTGGATCCGTGAGAAGAAACAGGGGGCCCAAGAGCTGTCATACAGACCCATTGTGAATACTCTAAAAGCTTTGCTTAACATTACATATCACATGCTATTACGTGATTGAGGGGTTAGAGGACCTCAACAAGTGCAGTCAGGAGTAAGGCAATCAATCATGGATCATGGGTGCTTCTCTGCCCATATTATGCCCAAAGCCAGCAACCAGTGCGCAGAAGAGCAAGGCGGCAGCAACAAGGTATTCTATTCTTATCCAGTAATATGATAGATGTGCTTGCCCATTGTAAAGCCATCTCTTTGGTGGTGTCGGTTGTTTGTTGGGTATTACTTGTCTACATACGCGCTAGCATGGATCGATCCCGATGTCCGTATGTACCTACTTGTATGCATTCTACTCCGTACGAGGTTGGTACCGGCAAAGGGCGGGGCGTGCCGCAAGACACGGGACGGGAGGGTGAAATCGCTCTATCCTCTTGTGCAAGCAAGCCACAGCATACGGACAAATAGAGTAGTATTCCCTACCTTGAAAAGATCGGTGAAGGCGCATAATACCGAGAGAGAGAGAGAGAGAGGGAAAGAAGGGAAGAAAGAAAAAAAGGACAACAAGAATGAAAAAGGCGTTGTGCATCTGATGGCCTAATGCAGAACAACAAGCCATGTTACTATAATCGGGTGCTAGATGAGCAAATCGTAAGAATGTTTCACATGCAATTGCGCAATCTCCGCACCTGAAATATGAACCAAGGCACAGAGGACGGAACAGTGAATTCCGAAATTATCACTGGAGCTCGCTTACACTCCGTGTTACACGTTGCCTATAACCAATGATGCAGTTTGTTTATGCAAGGTAGAGGAGACAATGCATACAGTGCTCAAGGTAATTGATATAATTATATCAATGAGGTAATTGGCATCATAAACTAATGTCGACAAATGACTTTCAACATGTACAAAAAAAAATCAGAAAAAAGAAAGAATATTTGTAAATATTGTGAATGATTTCTGCGCTGTAATTGTATTATTAAATCCATGGATACGGTAGCTGGCAAACCCAGTCGGACCTCCCAACTCAAGCTTCAAGAATCACATTGCCCCTTGACAGACCTGCCTCCATACCATTGATCCATCATACATGATTTCTAAGCTACACTGTAACAAGCCATTGCAACATCATCACCATTACTACTACCATATAACCAAAAAAAACAATGTCCACACCTACTCGCCTCACATTCATCGGCGGCGGCAAGCTCGCCCAAGCCATTCTCAGCGGCCTCTATGCCTCCAAGAGCACCTGGAAGGATGACTGTGCCATCTCTGTCACGGCCCGTCGACCAGAGCACGTCGAGGAGCTGAAGGCCTTGTACCCAACCGCCTTCGTGACCAACAACAACCTGCACCCGACCATTTGGGGAGACGCGGGCTCGAAGCAATCGGCATCTCATGTCGTCTTCATCTCCACTCTTCCCGTGGACGTGCCCCTGGTCTGCAAGGAGCTCACCGCCGTCATCGAGAGCATCGATCGAGCGGTGCGGCCGACCATTGTGACCATGTGCCCTGGCATCTTGGTATCGCAGCTCCAGAGCTGGCTGCCGGAGGGGACGCCGATCGTGAGGTCCATGCCAAACACCCCGGTCAGCTGTCTCGAAGGGTCAACTGCTCTGTACCCCAGCAGTGACGCCCTGTCACGCATCGACCTCGTCACGACTGCTCTTCGGGTAGTCTCACCGGCTGTATGCGTCCTTCCAGAGGAGTCACTCTTGGACGTATCCGCTGCAATTTCAGGGTAAGTCGAATCATCACCATCCTCAAAGCCTACGTCTCAGAATTGCATGCCAACATGATCCAGTTCTGCCCCAGCCCACTTCTTCTACGTCATGGAGTCCATGATTGCCGTAGGAGTAGCCAACGGCTTGTCCCCCGAGACCGCTCGAACCCTGGTTGTTCAATCCTGCCTGGGATCCGGCATGCTCTCCAGGGAGTCCGGCAGGTCGATTGAAAGCCTGCGACAGGAAGTGTGCGTCCCCGGCGGAAGCACAGGGAAGGCGATTGCCCATTTGGATAAACACCAATTCCCAAAGATTATGCAGGGCGCCGTGGAGAAGAGTCTGCAGGCCAACAGGGAGATGAGATTTGTCGATGGGAAATAAAGAGAGTCATCTAGTTAATTCGGAATTACCTCTAATTGAGTAACTAAAGGTTTAGTATTCTAAAGCAGAATCGGTTCGATCAGTCATACGAGATGGTGTAAAACTGGCAGTTGATCAATCGTTTTTTGATTGTTTGTATAGAAGGAAGATGAATATGCCATGTATTTGACATCTTCAATCGAGATGGAATCGTGTTCTCCTTGGAAGCATACCGAGCTCCATGGTCAAGGGCAGGAAACTGTATAAACCACCACCCCCCCCCCCCCCCCCCCCCCCCCCCCCCCCCCCAATTCACATACCCCATTAGTAGAACGTCAACCTCTACGTTCGAGTAGGCAATGGTACGTCGCCAAAAAAAAGGTCGGTTCAACCAGGCCTATGTTACCCGTGCAACCACATTAGGTATTCTAGGGTAGCCAACAAAGAGATGGCTATCAAAGAAATGCCAATGGCGTATAAGTGGAATAAGTCGACAGTTTTAGATATCGCTGTATTATCTTAAAAATTGAATTATCCAATGTATATACTACATACATTGATATATTAATTACCCATTTGGCTTTAGTACCCTTATCTGTTCCTATTCTCTGTATGCTTTAGTAATATCTCCCATACGCGTCTTAGTCTTACCGCTTATATACGATAGACTCACTCTGAAAGCTTGCTACCTCTCTTCCCTTCATTTGATATCCCATTTACTCATAATACCATCATGTTTCGTTCGCGATCTCTGGCGTCTGTGGCCCGTCACGCGGCTAGGACGGGAACGTCTTCCATTGCGGCTGGATCGCGATGTCTTCACGTCGCTGCTGCTCACAACACCGAACACCTCGTACCGGTGGTTCCTGGCGGAGGCATCTCGCATTGGAAAACCGACGAGGGCGTCCCGTTCACACGGGAAAACGTCCTGGATCTCTTATACGGAAAGACTCCCCTCATTAGACAGCCGGGATTTCTGGCGCCGGAGGAGTGCTGGAAATACGAGGAGGCCCTGAGTCCGCTCGTCACGCCGTACAAGCACAACACCGGTCCTGTTCTACGGAAAGTTGGTATTGCACAGGTATGGCTACGATTTTGCCTATGAGTTTATGAAGCCTTTCAAGCGAACTTGGTTGACGAGACATGTTCCAGTTTGAGTACCAAGCACAATCGCAGGACGACTTTAAGAATCGCAGCGATGGTAAGTTCCTGCTTGACACATCAAGACTGTGAGATAGAGTTAATTATTGACCAAAAACAAAAAATTACAGAGCAAGATCAATATTTCAAGGACGTCAAGGAATGGGAAGGCTTCCACGAGAAACTGGCCTCCGAGAGAGGCATGGACGCCTGGTTCCGCGTCTTCAATCGCATGGCCCAGCTGTTCCCAGACTGGGAGGTGAAGGTTGCGTCCGAAGGGCCTGGCCAACAGTACTTTTCTGGCATATTCAGGGCGCTCAACGATGCGACGCATCTGCACTGCGACTTTTCACCATACGACAGCAAGACCGAGGATTGGATCATCAACAAGGTCGAGTGCCAGATTGTGTTTAACCTATTTCTTGCACCGGTCAAGAATGGAAAAACGGTAATGCCCTTTCCCTCCTCTCAATATGATAGCCTCTCTCTCTCTCTCTCTCTCTCTCTAACATTTTGCTCTTCCAGACCGTTTGGGATGTCCAGTGGACGCCAGAGGCGCTCCGCCATCGAGATCCCAACAGTTACGGCTACTCCCACGACCTTGTCGCCGGCGCAAGAAAAGTGGTGTGCGAGCCCAGCGTTGGATCCCTCTGCATGTTCAACTCACGTAATATGCATGAGGTGGAGCCCGTCACTCCGGAAGAAATGCCTGCACTGGGGCTAAGCTATAGACCTAGGCTTTGCCTCAGTAGTTTTATGGGCCTATTGCCAAGGTCTAAAACTGGAGGCAAGCCCCAGCTTATCTTTTGGTCGTAGAAGATGGGGCAAGGGAAGAAGGGGGGGACCGGCTTATCGAGTTTTAGCCACTCATGCAGGTCTAGCTATGTGTGTCTTTCAGCTCTAGGGCAGAGAAATTTGGTGTTGATGTGTTGGATGCAAGTCTCATCTCAATACCCCCGAACGCGATGTGAGAATGCGGTGGAACGGGATGTAGCATGCATATCGCGTATATTCATAGACTGCAAATATGTCGTAACCAAACCCTCTGTTGTTCGCCCTGAATTGTGTGCATCGCACTGGAGATGGGCCAGTAGCATCTCGCTATTTCTTACCGCATATTTATTCTCCCCATCGGAATCTTGGCTTTCCTGCTGCCATACCGCTTGGAGCTCTCCACATGAGCTGTGTCACATGCTTAACAACGAGTGGAGCAACGGCAGATCCCATCGGGATCTAAATCGATGAGATGATTTGCGGCGTTTCCGTTGCTACACGATGTACCTAGAGCCTTGTCCAAGCCGGGCATGGGGCTGAGTGGGGGCAAACACACGGAATAAACAGGCTTGGGTTTTTGGCCGGCTGAACATACTTGTATATTAAGGCTCCATAGCTCGAAAATTTTCTCCCTATTCCGTAAGATCGCTTGCTCGAAGCGAATTCACATACATAATACTTGCAACATGCGTGTTTCTGTAACTTAGACATGCATATTGAATATGTCATGTCAATGTGATCCGGGAAAAACCTACAGACACCCCCTACTGACTCGGTCATAGCTATAGCGTAAAATTTCGGTTCTTTTGGATCCCCAGGGGGAGCGTCTAACGGGGTCTGTAGAGCCATAGGATCGGCTGGCATCATAACCAAGACCGGCATGTGTTTGACTAATACGGGCATTCAGTACAGTACCATTGCATCTGAAGTTATTCTTTTAGTTTCGGGTAGGTAGCTAGCCGTCCAGTCCGGGAAAGGGATATTACTACAGGCCAAAAAAGCAAAAAAAGCCCGACCATGTCGTGAGGCAGCTCACATCGCAATCCAAGTCGGTGACTCTGTTCATAAAGCTGATCCCAGTGACCGCGATGCGCTTATCTCATGAGGCAGAAAAAAGAAAAGAGTAAGATTATCCTTTGATTACGGGTGCTGTCTAAATATGGCACCTTGAGTATGATAGCAATCTGGCCATCCGTCTACCAATATAGTACATACTGAAGCTTTGATGATAGTCTCTAGCGGATTTGTAGAATACACAAGAGCTCAGCTCTGGTTAAAGTAAGCATGCTCGAGGGCTTGCCTGGCGGTTATGCGTTCCTAGCATCTGGTAAGTAAACCCTTTCGTACATGACGAGGAGGGGCTCAGCCCACCTTGTGATCCCATCTAAGCAGTTTGTCCACAAGATCTATCGCGTAATCATCAACGAAGCGGCTGTTGGTCTCGTTGACAAACGTTGACCAGGCTCTTGGCTCAAAGTTCTCCATTGCATCGATATGATCCGAGCCGTCCATGTCATATCTCTCAATATAATTTAACAGGCCGTTTGTGCCCAGGACCCTGGCGATCCTCTGAAGCTGATCGAACCCACTATTGCCATGGAAGAAGGGCTCCCTTCTAAAGATCATCGAGGCAAACATGGCCCCCAGATTCCACATGTCGATGCTGCAGTCGTATTCCTCATGGTCGAGGAGGAGCTCCGGGGCTCTGAAGAACCGGCCGACCCGGACGCTATACGATGTGTGGGGGACATAGTACTCGGCATAATCCCAGCCGAACAAACGGAGCTGGTTTCAATGGACAACGTCAGTAAGGGCATTCTAAGCTGACATGATGATAGTAAAACACAATTTTGCCGAACCTTTTTCTGGCTGGGGTTTATCAGAACGTTTGGGGGACGAATATCCCGATGCATGATCTTTTGGCGATGGCAAAACTCGAGAGCTTTGAGAAGCTCTTTCATGTAGTATCGAATATCGCTACCATCAAACCGAGGGTAAAGTGACCGATGATCCGTACTCTCGACGTACTCGAATATGATAGACGACGATGCAGTCTATACTCCTGTCAGCGGGGGATGGAGAGCAACACAACTGCTCAAGAAAAAGCCCTTTGATCCCTTTCGCTACTCACACAAGGATCCCAGACGACGTCGAGGCACTCAAGAATGTTTGGACCTCCTCTTAGAGCACGAAGAATCTCGACTTCTCGTTTGACACGCTTCCTACCCATGGGGTTTGGCGACTTGATGATGCATCGTCGGAAATCCGTCACGTCGATGCCCTCAAAGAGCTCTGCATATTTCCCACGACCAAAGGGGCCTGAAGCACCTTTTCTTAGTTCTCGCATTCATCTACGCCGTGCTGTGAGAGATGACTGGTCTTACTGAGTTTGCGCACAATCTCGTAGTCATCGATGTTTCCCTGCTCTATCATCCCGCACCCATCAGGCATCAGTAGCCATAGCGATTTCTTACCGTTTGGCACTCACCCTCTGAATCCGTCGCCATGTCGCCGCCCACTCTGCCACACACAGCAGTGAAGCTCAAAGAAAAAACAAGTTCACCCGCGATGGAGTCTCTCCTCTGGAAATATCAAGTTGATGTCACTTCAAAGGGGACCTCTCAAGCCAAAGCAAGTTCCGTATGGATGGCTGCCTGATGAGTTGGGAATCAACTGGGTGAGCATTTGCAGCCCCGCCGGATATTGTAGGGCAAAATCGGCACATGATATGTACCTACACACACAAGTCAGACTGAACCTTTTTTTTTTTTGGGTGTGTGTGTGTGTGTGTGTGACAAGAACAACATCAATATTAAAAAAGTTGTTTATTATAATAAAGGATGGCATCAACATATATTACAATGCTCAATACATCGGGAAGACGCGGAGTTTGTGGAAGCCATGAGACGGGCCGTAATTAAATGAAGACACCCTCAGGACCTCAACTGCTATAAGCTTGGAGAGTGTAGGTAGTTTGCCTTTAGAGACTCCCGACTCACGTCTTCATCCGATCAATGTCGTCCATAGATGTATCATATCATGCTTTCTATACTATTGCAACCGCCCTCATAGCACCGCAGCATCATACTAAGTTAGGTAAAATGCAACGACAAACAGATCTACCCAAAGATCCCTATCCGGATCTGTCTCGCCGAATCCCGCCACGGCAAAAGTGGGGGCAGCCTCGGGCGTCTCCTCTTCGAGATTTCGACTTTAGATCTACATCATGTATCGTCCTGATTATAGCGGTTTTTTGGTGCACAAAAGGATCATCAATCAGCTTCGCGCTAGACCGGTGACTCACTGGCCGACGAATGGAATGAGGCTATCAACAGCCACTTCACCATAAGCCATCCATCGCATTGAAAGAAGAGAACAGAACCGTAGATGATGATTGCCTTTGGATATAAATGCACTTGATTAATCTAATTTTTTGTTGGATACATGTTATTGAATTTTGTCTATTTCTCCTAGTCTTTTTAAACAACTTCAATCAGTCACTCACTCACTCACTCAATCACTTTGACTGCACACTCACATCATGCCCGTCTCAGTGGAAGCCCTCCTCGCGCACTACGAGTACAACCCAAGCGCCGTCCAACGCATCTCGGCCCCCAAATCCAGGGCCCCCATCGCCATCGTAGACCCCGACCCATCCTGGCCCCAGACGTTCGAGCGCCTCAAAGCCAGCATAGAAAAGGCCCTCGGCCCCATTGCCCTCTCCGTCGTGCACCGCGGCTCGACCAGCGTGCCCGGCCTGCCAGCCAAAAATGTCATCGACATAGACCTCACCGTCGCCGACCCCACCGACGAAGCATCATACGTGGCGCCCCTCGAGGCAGCAGGCTTCCAGTTCCTCCTCCGCGAACCGACATGGCACCAGCACCGCTTCTTCTCCCACTACGAGCCGTTCGCCAATCTGCACGTCTTCGGACCCGACTGCCCGGAAGTGGAGCGCCATCGCATCTTTCGCGAATGGCTGCTCGCTCATGAAGAAGATAGGGAGCTCTATGCCCAGGTTAAGCGAGAGGCTGCCCAGGCAACTAGCGAGGTCGGTGGCTCCGTCATGGACTACAACTCACGCAAAGAGTATGTGATTCGAGACATTCTGCAAAGAGCTTTTCGAAATCTTGGGTACATCGAATAACTCTGAGCACATTTGACGAGTGAAAAGGGGTCTTGGTAGACATAATAAACAAGGTGGTTTGTCCTTTTGGCTACTGACTATGACTGCAAGAATTTCCCTTCTTAACCAAGAATCAATACTCTATCCTGTGCCTCGGACGACCCCCTTCATCTATAAATTACTACGGGTTAATCTCACTATCATGATAGCACCTCCTTACTGCCTGGTTAAGCGATGCCTCTCCTCCAACTCCCATGCCTTATACTCACCCCAACCCAACATGGACACCGTGAAATGGCCATGGTCCAGCAAAAAGTCCACACCACAGTTGTTTGGAGACCAGCAAAACTTAGTGACGGGTGTTCCTCGACTTGTTTTGGCAACATACGTCTCTGGTATATCTCTATAATGGGTTAATAGGCTATAGGCTCGAGGAGAACACTGTGCCATTGTGCCCACAATGAGCGTTGCGTGTTTAAAGCCTTCAAGACTCTGTGTGTACCTTTTTGTCTTGCGGAGGTGATAGATGAGCTTTTTCCACTTGGTCTTTGGCCAGTAGATCTCAAGAAATTGTCTCTTCGGGATGGTTTCAAGGGCAGACGGTAGCATATTTAGGCGTACCACCACAATCGTTGCATCCTTGTTTCGGCGTTTCGCATACGCTGCCGAGGACACCGCGAAGTCTTCGTTTGTAATAAAGTTGTATGCTCTTCCCATTCTCAGGGAGCACCCGTTCTGAGATAGGAGCTTCGTCATGTCCTCAATCTCTCCATCGTAATCAAAGAGACCTAGAAGGAAGAGAGAGATAATATGTTAGTTAAAAGAGCCTCCGGTTCGGAGCCTAGACTTTCCCACCTTCGATATCGCTTCGACAAAGCACTTTATAGGCAGTGAAAAATGGCTGGGTATCCCAGGCCAGGGGAAGAGATTTTTTGGATGCATTGATGACTCCGACACCTGGTTCAAAAGATCCCTGGGGAGGGGGAGCCCACCATGTGGGCACATCGATATCTGAGTGAAACCTTATCTCGCGTGCCTCTGAGGCCTGTTGCATTTCCCATAGCGAATTGAATCTCAAGGTCATTGTTTCAATAATCCACAAAAAACATGATTTGGTGTTTCGCACATGTCGAAAAATAGGATCCATGATGGCATCTTGTAGTTCCCGGGTGATGCCGCAGACATCCATCGAGTAATGCCACTCCTGATCATCATCTTCGCCGGTACGGCTGACTGTTCGATCCAAGAAAACGGGATACTCCAAGGCAAGATCAAAAAGACCTGCTGCGTCCAAATTATTCTCCTCGGGCTTCTTCTCCATCCATTCCAGCCATAGTCCGTCTGCCCTCTCCTGCGTGTAGCCAAGATAACGCAGAGTAGCTTCGGATATGAGTTTGTCTGGGATGAGTGTGTAGCAATCTTCCCTAAAAGGATTTGTTGGATCTGCGAAATCCATATTTACCAACATGGAATATTCTTGCCAGCTTGACCGATTCGTACAGATTCTGTGAAGAAGCCGCATCCCATTATTCACGGGTCCCAGTAAGCCTTGGGAAACCAGGTTGATTTCGTCAACGCTCGAGATGATAGACATGTCGACTTTTGGAGGTAAAGAAATCTATCAAATGTTGCGTGAACTCTAGGATGCCGTTCGTGGTGACAAACCCGACTTTGTGAAAATTGCAAGTGCGCTACAAGTGAAAAGACGTGGAAGAAATCATGGGGAATGAGAGGAATAAGGGGCGATAATGGAAATGGCGGCCAATGAGGGGGAAGGCTGGCAAGAAGGAGAATGGCCAACTATGAGAGAAATCACGAGCAACAAGGTACACAAGCAGAAACAAGAGGAACCATGAGGAATGGAGGGAATGAACGGTCATAGAGAATAACTTACACCCAAGTGCAAAACGAGAAGTTAGGCCCACCATGTACTGGACAGTTATAGTTGACTGCCTATAATATATAAAGCGATCTCCATAGCCTTCAACTTGCCAGTCCTTCATAGGACAGCTCACGATACCCAAGCCCTCCTTCTTCGGTTTCACTCCAACACCCTTCTCCCTTTTCTATCACGTCCCAGTCCACCACCATCTTCACCTCTCCGAAATAATTCACCTCTCCCTCCTGTCTAAAGCCCAACTTCTTAAACAGCGCTCTGCTTCCTGCATTTCCTTCCTTGATCTTTGCCATGAGGCCAACGAGTCGCACCTCCTCTTGTCCCGCGCCCTCTCCCTGACCATACTCGTTCAAAAGCTCACTCAGATGCTTTCGAATGTATGTCAACAGCGCACGCACAGAGTTTTCCCCCATGCCTTTCCCCCTTGATTGCTTCTCTGCAATCATCACATCCACCTCGCCCCTCAAAAGTAGCTTCCCCGCTTCGGGTTCTTCATCCTCGTCATCAGGATACAGAAAGAAATTGATGTCACCTCTTGTCTTATCCTCAGAGTCGTAAAATTGTGCCCTGATAGCTTTTAGATCCTCATTTATTCGTGATTCGCTCACTGGCTCACACAGAATGAATGTTAGCTTGTCGTGCGACGTCCGCCATGACTGCTGGTTTTCGTATTCTTCCTCTAGAGTCATAGGCTCCGATGCAGTAGCTTCTTGAATGTCCTTGAAAATCATCAGAATTTCATTCCTTCCCTTTAGGGTCAAGGTAGAAAAGGCGTGGGTATGAATGAGTGAGTACGCACAGGGTCCTGCATCCAGACATGGTATTTGACCACATGGTGAGCCTCATATGGCACCAACAGTACCTTGCTTGTCGCAACAGCTATTCGCGTCATCAGTACTTTCATTTATGCAGATAAACTTAAAGTAACAATAATGTTGCGTATACCTATTTTCTCGTTGACTCTCATGCTGAGCTGTGATATTGGCTGAACACAATGAGCGCTATAAATGTGAAGGAAGAAAATTTGACAAGTCCTCTGAAATGCTGTGCTGTAAGCTAATAGAGCAATCCCTCACTAACTGTGGACTACACACATACAATTTAACCACTCAAAATATGAATATCTTTTCATGTTCCCATCATTTATGAATTCGCATGTTCATATATCATACATATCCTACATTATTTTCGTTATGCATTTTTATCTTACAATTCTACACCTTTTGTGGCAGCCCTCGACTGGCCAGCTTCGCGGCATGCTGCTCGGCCAAGAACTTCTTCACAGCCTCCTCACCCATCCTTGCTTCCATAGCCAACAATTCAGCCATCTGGTTCATCTTATTCCTCGTCTTGTCTTCCAATGCGGACCTCAATAGCTCCATCAACTCTTCGTCTGAATCATCTGGGTTCGGCGTCGGCGGGAACAATGACTCCCACTTACTGGTGCGAGGTACCACTCCCATGGGCTTTGTCCCAATGGCATAATCTGGATCTGCGCCTTTGCTAGCAAACTGAATTGTTCGCCTATTCGGACTTACTTTGAGCCCGTCAAGCAATTCTTTCGCCTTGGTAGGCATAATGGGCTGAAGTAGGATTCCAGCAATACGCAAAGCCTCGGCACTGCTAAAAATGACCCAGTTGAGAAGCAGGCGAATGTCTGGGGTCGGCTCCGCCTTGGCCAAATCCCAAGGTTTGGTGTCTGTAATGTAACGATTGGTCTATAGAGTCACATTAGTATTGTTACAGACTAAGGAAATCGAACCGTCGCCTACCTCTCGCAGGAGATTGAAAATCTCGCGAATGGCACCACTCGTATTGTAGGCATCCATTTCTTCACGGAATGCTTGAGGGGCATGGGCCAACGCAGCTTCTAAGCTGAAGTAAACTTCTTCCGACTCTTTTGGCTCATAATTCTTGTAGGCCTTGAAGCTTCCAATGCGGTAAAACTCGAGAGCTTCCTGTAACGACCACCTTGCCGTCGCCTTTGGCATTGCTATTCTGTAGAATAGGTTTCCAATGTTCGCCTGCAGCTCCTTTGTATAGACCGCCCCAATAAGCTGATTAGAGTAGCTCATATCTTTAGTGAGAGTGGCATTTCTCATGAGAAAGTATCGTAATGGGTCCACGCCCCATCTCTGGATTGCGAAAAATGGATTGACGACATTGCCGAGCGACTTTGACATTTTACGATTGGACATGGTCCAATGATTGTGGCAGAGAACTCCCTTTGAAACTGGTAAACCCAGGGCCATAAGCAACGCTGGCCAGTAAATGGTGTGAAATCGCAAAATATCCTTGCCAATAATCTGCAGATCTACCGGCCAAATTCCCATATCCTCCTTAGGAGATGACCATTTGCTTCCGTAACCAGATTTTGTCAAATAATTGATCAGCGCATCTACCCAAACATAGATGGTTTGGTTCTTGTCTTCAGGATCCTGTATGCCCCAGCTGAGTCTTGATGCGGGACGTGTGATGGACAGATCCTCCAAGTGATTTTCTACCCAGTTACGAACTTCATTCATGCGGTGAGCCGGTTTGATCCAGTCGGGATTCTCATCGTACAGCCTCAGCAGGTCATCCTTGTATTTGGTCAAAGGGAAAAACCATGTCTCTTCCTTGATCCATTCAACCTCATTTTCCGTCTCGACGCTCACCATGATCTTCTTGCCCGTCTGAGGCACAATACTTGGCTGCACCATTTCCTCAGGATAAAAGCACTCATCACTGACGCAATACCATCCTTCATGAGTCCCCTTGTATAGGCCAAGCTGTTCCTGGGTTGCATGCTTCAACTGAAGCCAAAAATGCGCAACTGCATCTTTGTGTTCCTGGTCAGTGGTTCGGATGAAAAAGTCATTCGATATGCCCGCTGCTTCCGCCAGTTCTCGGAACTTGGCAGAGTTGTTGTCACAAAACTCCTTGGGCTCCATGTTGTTCTTGGCTGCAGCTCGCTGGATCTTCATGCCATGCTCATCTGTGCCCGTGCATAGGAAGACGTCTTTGCCTTTTACCTGCTCCCAGCGCTTAAGGACGTCTGCCAGGACCATGCTATACAAGTGACCAATATGAGGTGCTTGGATCAAAATTAGCACTCTCTATTGCCTCTATTGGAGAATCTGGATAGCCACCAACCAGCATTGACATAGAAGATGGGCGTTGTAATATAAAAAGGCTTTTCTTTTGATGCTCCCTCAGAGCTTTCAGAGCTGTTCCAGCGACGTGCAAGGATAGGTTTGGTGTGGCAACTAGAATAGATCCAGCCAGACGGTGCAAAAGACCGTGATGAGCCTTGTCGCAGCCCCCGAAGGGTCCGCGGCACGAGAGACAACATGGCTCTTATGGCAACGAGTCCAATGAAACTCACCTTGAGGTGGGCAGAGCTTGGCCGAGATGGTGGGGTTGCAGTACAGTGCGCAGTGCGAATTGAAAAGCTTCGATAACTGTGGGATCGCGAATCAGATCTTTGACGCTGCACGTCATCGCGACCCTTGAACTTGTTCTTTTTCATTGTCCCATCCATTGACTGGCCTCACGAATAGACACTTTTTCTCCCAGATCAGATTTCCACTACTCTATATATAAAATGCCTCTACCCGATGCAGATACAGAAGTCAGGGCTTCCAGTGAAGGTACGCACCCCCACCAAGACGCCATTGACAGGCAACCATGCTCACCAAACCTCAGCTGCCGAAACCTTCGTCAATCTTTATTACCAAGCCATCAACAACCGCTCCAAGCTCGATCCTTTCTATGTTAATTCATCCTCCCGATACTCTATTCAGGCCGACATATCCATAAATGGCTCCGTGGTACCCACGCCAGAGGAATACTCCAAGCTTCTTGAGACGCAGGGAAAGGACGTGGAGTACGAGATAGAATCTTTTGATGCGCACGTCATGAACCCTTCGTTCCAATTTGGCGCGCCCGAAAAAGTCTACGATAATGACAGAGTCGAGAAGAATGGTGGACGCATGAGTATTGTGGTAACAGCCATGGGAAAGGTCAAATTCGGCAAGGGCAGAGACGCACCGCAAAAGATGTTCAATGAAACATTTGTTCTGGTACCAAACTGGGAGGCTATGAACAAGAATCCCCCTCGTGGCCTGAGACGATGGCTTATCATGTCTCAAAATTTCCGCGCCCTATAAATAAGATATCAAATCGGTTCCAGAGAGGTAGCGATGAAGCGGGATTTACCATGTTGGTGGATAAAGATGGACTCAGCACTTGAAGCGGCAACGGATTGAAGATCGGAATTGCAAAGTCCACGAATTTGGAACATAATGATACCCTAATTAAAAGTCACAACCCGCCTCGGATAGACAAATGAAGTAACTAGGGAACGACCACAGGAGTTTCTATTTTGATTATCCATGGCACGATCAAGCCAAGTCAATTGTCATGCAACGTCGGCGAAATAGTCTATCCGTGCCACACCTTGGTGAATACTGTGTTGGATGTCTCGATTGATTTACTTGTTCCCTTGGAATTCTTTTACTGGTCCCACAGCTGGTCAATAAAGTGGAGTGGAGCAAACGCCGGCAATGAATATCAGAGACCTCTTTATTCACTTCACCTACATTGACTAGAGGCTGTCAATAGGCCATTTGTCTCGCATAACTCGAATACAAACAGGAGCTTAAATTGCATCTACCCACCCATTTTCTATCATTCCATGGGTTGCAGAAACAACTCTCGCCTCCCTCACATCCTGCCAGTTTATACCTTCATACACCTTGTGGCCGCGCGGAGCCGCTGAGGGTGTCAACCTTCCTCTTGCTCGTCTCATTTACTATCCCATTGTTCAATCACTCGCTAGCAGGCTTATGGCCATTTTTGAGGCACCAGTAGCCTCTGATGAGCATCAAGGGCAAGGAACACTATCGTTCCCTATGCCGGATGAGGAAGAAGAAAATCCACTTGCCTTTCATGACTCCCTCTTTAATATTGTTAACCACGAGGACCAACAGCCGCAAAATATGTTTACCGCAGTAAACAATGAGACCAACAGTAAAAAACCTCAACAGTTCTCTGATGTTAGTCGAGATATCAAGATGACGCAGCAAGAAGAGTATGAAGATTCCGAAGTCCCAAAGAAAGAGAACGGCGAATCGGTGTTTGAGAAGCCCAGTACTTTGGACAATTCGGTCAGCTGGGCTATTTGGAAGCAGTTGAACAGGTGCTTCCTGGACGAGAAAAGCTCCTGGACTCCAGAGATGGTAGATGAAGTCTTGAAGACGGCTCAAAAAACGACTATCAAAATCAGCAGGACCAACGGCGAGATTGGTGCGATTCGAGTTGGCCGACTAGTCAGGGACAAGGGCTCTGCAACTTGGACACAGTTCTTCATTTTGAGAGTCATGTTTGGAGGAGATGAGTGTGCCAGACAATCATGGTTTCCAGAGCTACAATTGAGGTATCCACAAGCGTTGATGGCAGCACCGCCTGGTGTGATCCCTGAGAACTACCAGGAAATTATAAAGAACGAGGCTCCATGTCCTCTCCCAAAGAGAGGATGTAAACTTCCAACCAAGTACCCTCCAGTGCCTCAACAGCAACAATTTGTGTATCGGCCACCGAAGCGGAAACTAGGGGAAGATTCGATAGAGAGCGAGGCATCACACACCGCTTTCCAAACGAAACCAACCAAGCCACGGCTTAGCAGCGGACTAGCCAGCAATCTACCCAGTGTCAAGTTTGAGGGCCATGATTTGAGCGATGAAGGATGGCAGAATTTTAAGAAGACGCCGATCAAGTTTCGCGCACAATCGGGCATGAACTTGGACAACATTCACGATAAGATTGCGCGACACGACCGGTCTATCGAGAAACTCCGAGCGTCCAACGAGCGACTGCGCGACTCCAACGCGAAACTGGAGGAGGAGAACGGAGCGCTGCGGGCCAAGGTTGATGACCTGATGAATGCCATGGAAAAGCTTACGGGCCGGATCAACACACTCAGGAAGAAGTTTGAGGACTTTACCAAGTGAGGGGGGATTGTGATGTTGGTCATGGTGGATATCAAGGGTTCACAGGTATTGGTGTGTTTTAGGTGGATGTGCACAGATACGTCCTGGACAGGAAAACGTGGTGATACTGTGTAGATAGGGTTACACAGTCAGAATAAGAACAGATTGCTGAGCTTCCTGAATCTCATTGTTCTGTATTGTTCTTGAATATTCCGTATAGCAAACCGGTCAAAGCTTCAAGCTGGTGTGTGACATGAGATGTTACTGTGGTGGGGTTCACCTGGATGCAACACCTGCCATAGTTCTATTCTTACACCCTGTTTCCATTTGCTCCAACAACCCCGCCATCAAACCTCGAAGTTCCAACCATGCCAGCCAAGCCCAAGGCCAGCGCAAAGGCCAGCATCCCCGAGCCCAAAGGTACGACCTCCCTCCCTCCATGATATTCATCTTTTTTTCCCCCCAGGTTTTACTGATACTAGTCGTTGGGGGAATGCTGCAGCCGCTCCAGAGCCGGCACCCGAAACCGTCGGCGAACGGTCCAAGCAGCGATTCGCCCAGACCAACCCCGTCCAGAAGAAGCTCGAGGACATCGGCTTCCCGGCACTCACGCCCGCCGAGAAAAAGACGTACGCGCACACGAAGCTGATCCTCCCGGTCTACAAGCACAGCGTTCAGCTGTCGAACAAGTCGGAGCGCGAGTTCTGGAAGCACATCACCAAAGAGGCGCTTCCGATCCGGAGGCTGGGCAGGGAGTACGACTGGGGACGGGACAGGCACGGGCGAGACGTCGGCACGTACAAGTTCGGCGAGTTCAACAAGAGGAGCCTCGACCAGGCCAGATTAACGGCATTGGACATACTCCACCGCCAATTCCTCGCCAAACGAGAGGTCGCTCAGCGCCAGGGCACGCAACTACCCCAGGAGGACATTGAAGCGGAAAAGAAGAGGAGAAGGGACATGGCGGACTTAAAGAAGCAGCTGTACGGGGAGATTCCCGGGTCGTTGGCGAATGACCCGGAGTGGGACGACGTTATCCCCATTCCGCAGGATGAACCCGAGGATGCGCTTGCGAAGATTGCGTATCCAGACGACTACGCAGAGGGTACGCAAAACGATCTCCTCCCCCTCCTTCTCTTGAATCATGCTTTGAAGATGGCAAAGAAACTAACACAATACAGCAATCTCCTACCTCCGCGCCGTCATGGCCGCAGACGAATTCTCCCCCCGCGCCCTCCGCCTCACCGAGACCGTCATTTCCATGAACCCCGCGCACTACACCGTCTGGCTCTACCGCTTCAAGATCATCACCACCCTCTCCCTCTCCATCCCCTCGGAAATCGACTGGCTCAACGCCGTCGCCCTCGACAATCTCAAGAACTACCAGATCTGGCACCACCGCCAGCTCATCCTCGACTACTACTACCCGACCATATCCCCCGACGCAGAGGCAGTCAAGAAGTTCGCCAAGGCAGAGGTCGACTTCATCGTCCAGATCCTCGAGGAGGACACCAAGAACTACCACGTCTGGTCGTACAGGCAGTACCTCATCACCAAGCTCTCCCTCTTCACCGCCACCGAACTGGGCTCCACGCAAAATATGATTGAGGACGACCTGCGCAACAACTCGGCCTGGTCGCACCGCTTCTTCGTCGTCTTCTCCGATCCGGCCCACGCTACCGAGGGCTCCCTCCCCACGCAGCACGACCCCAAAGTCCCAGACAGCATCATCGACAGGGAGGCCAACTACGCAAAGGAGAAAATCCAGCTCGCCCCGCAGAACCAGTCCGCGTGGCATTACCTCCGCGGCGTGCTCACCAAGGGCGGCCGCGGGCTGGACACCGTGGAGGAGTTTGCCTCGCAGTTCTTCTCCAATCTGGGGGAAGAAAGCGAGGAGGTAAAGAGTTCGCATGCGTTGGACCTGATGAGCGAGGTGTATGCCGGGAAGGGGGATGTTGAAAAGGCGAAGCTGTGCTTACAGCGCCTATCGGAGAAGTGGGATCCCGTTCGGGAAGGGTATTGGAAGTATAGGGCTGCCAGTCTCAAGTCAGATAGTTGAATAAGAGGAGCTCTTAGTTAATAAATTTGACCAACTTATTCCTTCTCGGGCATATATCATAACCTTGAGAGTGAGATGAATACCACGACCCCACCATCAATCACACCCTCGTCAACATTAAGTAAAAGCTCATCAAGCAAAGAAACACTTCTTTATTCCTACACATTAAACACCTAAGTCCATAAAGAAACCCCCATTGCCAAACAATGAAACCCAATGAGACAAAACACGACCTACACTTGACTCTCTTATATACATTAACCAAACATATCCGCGATAAGCTTCTCAACGCCAAGAGCAAGTGACCCAAAAAACCAAATTTATATCCCTTCCGGCCTGATGTTCCCTCTAATCAAATATATATATGTATACCCCCCAAAAAAACCAACGCCTAGTAAGAGCTTGCACGTTTACTTCTCAGATGGACGGATGAAATCATGTTTAGTGGCTCTCGACTCGCCAGAACTTCCAGCCCTCTCGCTCGCCGCCGTCACCGTGGACGCCAACAAGCCTTTCAACACCCTCAGTGCCATCAGCATTGAGGAACTTCTCCAGGTCAATCTCCATGCCTCCATCCTCATCGTCTTCCATTCCATTCTTCAAAACGGCCGGCCACAGTACACCAACGCCATCACCACCCAGTGTGGTGGTAAATTGCTGGTAATTTTCACTCTCCAGTCTCTTCTCAAGCTTGAGAATCTGCTCCTTTGATACGCCAGGGCGCAAAAGACTGATGGTGCATCCACCACCTCCAGCACCAGTGAGTTTAGTCCAACCAATGCCTTCATGATCTACCAGTTCACGAACACGCTCAATCCTGGGATGTGACACGCCAAGACAATTCAGCAGTCCGTGATTCATTGTCATCAACTCTCCAAGTTTTTTTAAGCTCTCCTCATCTTTCGCATCAAAATCCTCGCTCGACATTAATTCATCCACCGTCTCTGTGACAGTGTCCATGGCATCAAGAACTTGGCCAACCAATTTGGGGTGAGTCTCCTTGAGCTTTGCGACCTTTGCGACCTCGTGCGCCGTGGACTTGGCCTGCTTTGTGTTGACTAGAAGGAGAGGGAGTTCCGGGAAATCCCACAGGGGTCGGACCGAGGGCGGCCTGGCGTAGTTGGTTCTCTGGAAGACCACTGCTTTACCCTGCGTCGCTACCGTGTTATCGACCCCTGAAGGGTTTCCATGGATACACATCTCGCTCACAAACGCCCAGCGATTGATACGCTCGATTTGGAGACGGGCCTCATCGGGAGGCTGATCAGGGTGGGGACCAGACAGTGTTCGCAGCTGAACTAGGAGAGCAGCAGCAAGGCAGACGGAAATGGAGGCGCTACTGCCCAGGCCAGCACTAATAGGAATCGTAGATCGCAAAGTGTAAAGGCATCCAGGGAACCTTGGGTTTCCAAGAGAGAGGAAGAGGTAGAGAAAAGCGAAAGCAGAGGCTTTGTGAACCTTGCGCATTTCCTCCGGATAGTCGGGGGAGATTATAGAGATATGAGGATGGAGAGCATCAACGAGATCGGGGTCCAACTCGGTGACGAGAGAGTAGTATGATTTCTTCTTAGTGGGCGACTGGAAAATGTCCCAAGGTAGATCGTCAATGTTCCATGTGTGAATAAAGTCAATGTCGGGAAAACGAAGGGAGACTGTGTGCTTTGATTTGGACAGCGTCGTGACGTGGAGGTATGATCGCAGAGAGATGGCAGCTGCAATGGCGGCCTGTACACACATGTTAGCCATTGAGATGCGAAAGTAAATCGTCGGTTTCCCAGAGTCACCATACCTTGCCATAGACAACAGAGTGTTCGCCATGAACAATGACCTTTCCTGGAGCTGATACCATGAAAGCCGGAGCCATTGGGCTAGACTGCTTGCGCATAGCCTTTATACGATGCTCCAAGGGGCCAGCGCCATTGCTGTATGGTACGGGCCCATTGCTGGGACCGCGAATGGTATCAGTACCATTAATCATTTGGGGCTCCCGAACAGCCATCAACGAGTCGTGTTTTCGTGTTGGGGGAGGAGGTATAGAAGTCGAAGGTAGGAGAGTCGAGAGAAGCTATCGGCGAATTCTGACGTATGGAGGGGAGGGGGACGTGTATGGCGCGGTACTGCACTGTTGTATGGCGTTGGTTTTATGCAGAGACGGACAAGAAAAGAGGTGTCTGGAGGTTGTTGAAACGTCTAGAATCTGACAGCTCAGGAGAAAAGGGTGGGAACTTGGAGGTTATGGGAGACCTTGTTCCAGGTTGGAGGAGAGCAAGTGCCACGACCACGAGGCACGAGGTACGGGTACCTTATATTAAGTGGTACCTTGTTAGTCGCAGTTTGCATGGATGGAGCAAGTACCAAGCATGTATAAGAAGAAAAAAATGCGCCGGGATCGGGAAAGCTGACAAGGCAAAGCAAATAAGTAGACTACCTCACTACTACTTGTACTTGTACAAGTAGAGTAATAAGAGGCAGAAGAAAGCAAAAGGATAAAACTTCCCGCAATACTAGTATTTTATTTTGTACAAGTATCAGTATCTCAATGTGTGAAAGAAGAAGAAGAAGAAGAAATTGCAGGCAGGTCTTGCCGGGCGGAATATATACTTTTTTTTTTCTCTCTGTTACTTGTAAAGTGAGGACAAGGAAGGGTAATGGGTAGACACGGGCTTATCCTGTGTCACAGTATTGTGTCGAGTTGCATGAACATAAAGAAACCGATGGAAGAAGCTGTAGCTGTACTCTGGTAGCCAAGAAAGCCAAAGCAAGGGCAAGCAGCTTTCGTCTCAACTTGCAGATACAGCTCCCGTGCATCCATCAAAATCCATCAAATCAATCAATCAATGACGGATGCGAGGGGGAGGGAGGGAGAGGAGGGGGGAAGTGCATAGATTGGCATGGCCTGCATGGCCTGCATGGATCAAAAAGTCTCTGAAAAGAGCCAAATGGTTGGCACTTGCATGGCTGAACAGGGTGAGCGGATGGTGGGTTAGATGATGCCTGTAATGGTGGTAATGGTGCGTAATTATGCAGCCACTGATTGGAACCAGAGACATCCATGAATGATGGGTTGGATGGTGCTAAAGAACATTCGCTCATTCGGCTGTTCTGTCTGTTTGCGATCCATGGATTCTCCAAGTACTACTCCCTAATGGAGTCAGAAACAGGTAGCGTGACATCGCTTGCCTCCCAGGGGCCAGCCGTGGACGGGCTTTAGGAGGGTCTTGGGTACCTAATTGGAACCTTCAGGGCTGGTCTCCCAGCGCGACGGGGCACTAGCAAGTCCAGGCTAAGCTTCAGTGGTCCAGCGGTGCCCCAACCCAGCAAATCAGGTGGCTCAGTTGCATTGAAAATGGCCTCTGAATGATCGATTCCAAATCGACGCCAACATCGATGGCCCTTTTTCCAGGCCCAACAAGATGGAACAAGGAAATGGTAGAATAGATGGAATATGGCTACAAAAAAGAGACCAGCTGATCTACAAGCGCTATTGTCCCTACTAGTACTGCTGCTGCGCGCTGCTGTGCAACACAAAAAAGGAAAGGAAACAGAATAGGAAAAAGGAAAAAAAAAGAAGGGAACGGAGGGGCGCTTGCGACGCCGGCACTTGATGAATCGAGCAAAGCCTCAGCCAGGACCAGTCCGTGTTGGGGAATTTATCTGAACAAGGGGCTAAATTCTACCTTTATTGCCCAGCATAAAACAGCACACACCCAAGCCTGATTGCCTGAGTCGTCACCGGGCTGCCGCTGCAGTGATAACGAGTACGAGTACGAACGACATGCAGCCGTTTGCCAGGTTTTGTACAAGTATTTTGTTTTTTTGTTTCGTTTTATCTGGTGACATTTCTGTTTCTCTTACTTTCCCTCTTATCAGACTCCAGTCGCATCCAGCAGCAAGCTTACATAAAACACGCAGACAAGAGAGACACGCGGGACGGATTTAATGCACGATATACCGTCCCGCATCAATCAATCAAGGAAGAAAAAGACCAAAAAAAAAAAAAAAAACTCTTCTCTCCGGTCAAGGTTCGGTGCATTTTCATCATTTACACACCAAAATCCTTCTCGAGTTCAATAGCCAGAAGCAAAGACCACCCCTTGCATCACCCATCAGATTTTAATACGTTTTAAAAAAAAAATTCAGTAATTTGTAACCTCGTGACTTTGTGACCTCCTACAACGGGTGCGTACCTGGATAGATTAGATACCTCCTGGTATCCAGGTAGGTATCCGAATATGTGAGGAATGGCGCTTGAGCTGAGGGGAACGCAGTACACACCCAAGACATGGATACACAGAGACTCAAGAGAACCAGCAACCATATTGCTGCTAAATCGGGTGCAAACTGAGTCAAGTCAATACATGCGCATATGTGCGGAGTACCCAGTACTGATATATTACCGAACATCAGGCCGCTGGACAGACAGGCATGTCCAAGCAAGAATGCCACCAGTTCCACCATCCCAACCGCATGCATGTACGTAGATATATTACGTGCCGTTACAAACCCAAACTGCCTCGACGTATTGGCGCCCGAGGAAGAAGCTTCAATAAAGTTCTATACCCAGAGAGTCAAATAAATGGTCTAGTATTTTTAGGTGTAAAGACCGGCCAATGCATTCCAGAACATTTTAGGAAACTGTCACAACAGCTCATCAATCACATCAATCATATTGAGCCACTATCCATCCACCGTTCAAGGGTGGGTGTGTTCTCGTCATGGTGCCACCATTACAAGATTTCAATATTACCCGAAACCGTCTCGGTGCATCCTCGTTGCATACTCGCTGCATCCTCCACATTCTCGCTCCTCCCGCCCTCATAAACCGAGGCGTTGGTCTCTCAAATCTAGACCGTACCGTACAGGCTGCAAGTGTGGCAGCAACCCTCTCAACTCCGTTCTCAATGGCCGTTTTGTGCCAACATAGGCGGGGTGATGACGACAGAGCAACCTCATCCACCATCGCTATGCATCCAACCTGAACTCCCACAGCTATCTCAGCCAGCCGGTTATTCTTCAATTAATTCATGCTCTGGTCATCTTCTTTTAGACCCCATCCTCAAATCATCCCGATTATTAGTCTTCATTCGGCTCAACAATGCCCCCCCCCCCCGGTCAATCAATATCGTACCCCAGGGACACGCGCAATTATGATGCCTAGGTTGCTAGGTCAGCGGAGGCTTCAATAGTTACCTCTCACGCCGGAACACAACGTCACTGCAATCTGCCTATGACTTGCGACGTAAAGCTTGCCTGGACGTAGACATGATTCATAAAATGAACCTTTTTAGACACTGTGTTGCTAGAAACATGTAAATTTTGTATCGACAACTTTGATTAAACCACCATTACAATTACTGACCTCGTTTTTTGCACACAAACACATACCCTCATCATGCCCGTCACAGAGTTTGCCACCATGAAGCTGCGAAGCGGCTATGATGCCCTCGAATTTCTTGAAGCACTCATGGAGGTTCAGGAAATTCAAGATTCATGGGCTCGCCGCAATCAGCCACAGAACCTAGACGCTGGAGATAACCTCAGTAGCATGTACACCGAGGATTCCAACCCACCAACGCTGCTCATCACTGCACCGTGGGATTCTCCCAATGAACACCTCGAATGGATACAGACTGGCGATAATCAGAGGGCCAATGCCAAATTGAGTCAATTCATCGTACCAGGTTGCGACTCTGTTATGCTGTTCCACATGGAACCCGCGGGGAAAAGACCACAGATGCGCAAGGCATTCGTTCACAAGGACAGCAACGACAGCTTTGATGTATGTCGCATCACGGTGAAATCGGATCAAAAGAAACTCCTACAAAGTAAATATCAAGATTTGGAAGATGAGTTGCGCGAGTGTGGGTTGGAGCAGAGCATTTGGGCGGGATGGAGGATCGAGATATCGGGAGATGATGAGGAGCTGGTCGTCTTCTGGAGCAACGACGTCCCAGAGGAGAAACTGAAGGACCTATTGAGCACGTCGGACAAGAAGGATCGCCGTCGCTTCAGGCATTTGGTATAGAGCCTTCACAAGCAGTCTTCCAGAAGCAGCAGCAGCAGCAGCAGCACAATTGAAGAGATATCGAGTCTCATGAGTTTGGTACTTTTGTTTGGTTCGTGCCTCAAATCGTTCTTTTGAGCTCTATACGAGCGCGCGTTCTGAGCACATGAAATGCAAGGTATCCCGAGACGCCCATTCGTGCATGTAAACCCTTCCCACGCCGAAAGCCACTCCCCATTTTACCGCCTTGTCATGCTTAGTTCTTCTTGGGGACCTCTGCGATCTGCAGGTCTGGAAAGGATGATTGTCAGTATTCAAATTCCCCATTCGCTATGAGATTGGGGGGAAAGGTCGGCGCATACTGGGGGGAAGACTCTGCTTCAGCTTCTCGGCCTTGTCGGTATCCTTAAGGACCAGAGTGTAGAGGTGCTTCTGGCATCGGACCTTGAACTTGATGTTGCCAGCCTTCTTGTTCTTCTTGATCCGCGCGGCTGTGATGTTCTGGTCAGATATTGTCCCTTCTTGTTCGAATATGCGAGCTGCTTTTTGATGGGCATTTTCAAGACATACAGGAAGCGTCCTTGCGACGGCAGATCTCGATGAACTGGGAAACAACAATGTTAGCTTTACGGCAATTATACAGAGTTCATTTGAGCATCAATCCCTTACCTTCTTGATATCAGCGACCTCCTTAGGCATTTTGGCGGTATTTGCTTCGGCTCTGTGGACGGGCTTTGACAGGAGTACGAGGGACGAATAACGGTTTGGTTTTGGTGGTTTTTGCAACAAATTATTTTTGTGCGCTCCGCTTCGCGGGGCGGGACGCACGGTCCAGCAAGCTTGTGTGTGATGTGTGCCTCTCTAGCCACATTTGCGGTGTGGCTATGACTGTGGCGCCTCCACGTCAGCTCGACGTGTGCAATGAGGTGGCGCTCACCGAAGAGGTATGAGGCTGTCGATGAGAACAGGTTGCAGTGTCCCATTAGTTTCTAAAATCTGGTAAATAAATAGAACCATCACTTGATTTCACTATGGCCTTGATCTTTGATCTTAAATTTGTTTCTTTTCTTCATCGATAGTTTACCCTCAACCTCCAGCACAATGCCTACGCAGCTTGATAATACGATGAAATCCAAGGTACGTCGGTCGAGTGTCATTGCTCTCAGATGATCATCACTGACCAATAACTCTTCTCTTCTATAGAACATGGTTATCGGTATGAGATAAGTGTTTACCCCAGGTTTGCTGGCCAAGCTGACTCGAGGGGGAAAAGCCTTTGGCGGTGCCGTTGTGGCTGCTGCAGTCTGGTCTATCTGGGGCGGCGACATGTTTCCTGCACAGCCAGATCCTACGGGGAATCCCGATACCTGGACAAGAGAAGAGATGCGCCGATGGCTGGAAGCCGTAAGATTTCCTCTATTATGACGGATCGCATATTCCCCAGGTCCCTGTAACCAGTATGATTACTGACGATATAATTGCAGAGAAATCTTTTCCCCCAAGCAAGTGACTCCAAGGAGCAATTACTTGCCAGAATTCAGGCAAACCTGAGGATCCCCCGGGCTTGACAGCTTCAACCAATCATTTGATACCCACCTTTCTTTATTTGGGATATGATCAGCCCGTTATCCCCAAGCCCAACCCAACGGCATCCTCATTATGAAGTCTTTGGGCTGTTGAGATGCAAGCCAGCCCCCTCCGCAAACAAGGAAGCTTGAATAAATCTGAGGCATTATACAGAGAATACATCGGTCATCTCTAGAAACTCATTTCCCCTCTCTCTGCAATCTCGCAACAAATACAACCCTTGTTATTGGGCCCCAGTTCTTGAAGAACGCCACAGTCTGTACGACACATGTACACAAGAATTGCAGCCCATGCACGGCGGCGTGGGCATCGCTGTATGGTTTCTTTTTTCCCCTCTTGTAGCAAATCGACGGGCTGCTATGGGGTAGCCCTTTTTTTTTTTTTGCCTTGCAGATGCTCCTTAGAAGGATGGACTCTAGAGATGAAGCTATGAATGTAGTATTCAAGAATGTCCAAGCGGTGTCATGTATGTAGGAGTGATTGCTTGCATATCAATGATCCATAGCCATTCCGAAAACAGCCGGACTCCTCTCCAACCCCTTACTAGACTGTTAGACTGTGAATGTATTACTTCATAAAATCCAAAGGAACCAAACAAGCCTGAGGTGTGGTTCCTTGGCCCAAGGACAGGACGGACAGGACGGACAGGACAGCGTCCGCACGTGCCACCCGCCAGTCTTACAGCGCTGCTCCTCTGCTCCTCGGCGAGGCTGCACCCAACTGGACCTACTCCGGGGCGGCGTCCACTGCCAGTGCCCGCCTATTAACCTTGAATCCCACCCGGACCACTGACCACTTGTCTCGTCTCTCCTAAAACAACACCACCATCTGCATCCGCTCTCCAAACCGATTGAACGCTTCAACGAACCCTTGCGCAGTGTCGGGATTTTCTTTTACCCTTTAGCGATTATGGACGACTGAGTGCTTGCTTCGTTCCGCACATGTCGCTTGAACTCCACCCTCACTCACTCGGGACTTGTCCATTCCATGTCTCCAACGTCACCAACCCAAACTCCGCCCCCGACATCCTAGGTCTGGATACACCAGCAGCATGGCCTTTCTCGAGGATCCTCGCCTGCGCCAGCGCTGGAATCAGATTACCCACGATGCCGAAACAGTGACGGAAAATGCTGCTGCCAACATTTGGAATTTCCAGCATCATTACATCAACCCGTGCCTGGGCTCCGTTCGAGATACAATTGAGCAATGCACAACCGTGTGTCTCGGCGACCCCGAAGAGCGCTTACGACGGCAGCGAGAGCGCGCACGTGAAAGAGCGGAATACAGCTTCAACTTTTACGATGATTGGGATCAGGAAGAGGAGGGCGGTGGCCTGCTAGGCAACTGGGGAGGTGAAGATTGGGACCGGCTTTTGGCGGGGTCTGGGAGCCAGAGGAAACATGAGGTTGTCGAGCAGCCTCGGCGGAAGAGAGGCATGAGTTATGGCACCAGAGGAGGCAGACGCAAGGCGAGTGAGAACGACCCTACCATTATCCCCAGTACACAGCCGATTGGCTTCTTGAGCAAGCTGCCTTGGAGGATGGGTGGTCCATTACGGTACAAACCCAGCGCAGCAGACTTGCAAGATCACCCCGGAGCACGAAGGCATGACGATATGGAGAGGCGGCCATTACTAGGCGGCCATGATGACTCTGATTATGATGACGATTTGCGTATGTCCCGCTCTCGAAAGCGTAGTGGCACAACGGGATCAGGTGGTACGTCAGACTCGTATCGATCAAGAGGCGACTTATTCCCGAGTGATGGTGAAGGAGACGAGGATGCTATTCCGCTCGACGACGAAGTTACCTACGACATGGTTAGGAAGGATGATCGAAGTAGCGGCAAGAGTGGAAGGACGCGGAGCAGCAAAGGCAAACGACCAGCCGGGTTTTCTGGCTCAAGAACCGTTTCGAGGACGACATTAGGATCAATCGCCTCAAGAGATTCACCCCGCTTGGGGCGACGAAGATCATCATCAGTAGGCTTTTCCACAGATGCGGAACACTTTCCATCGTTTCATGACTTGGAAATTGGAGGGCATTCCGAGTTTGAGGAGGATGAAGAATTGGCCAAGAAGAAGGACGATGCGAAGCAATTAGAAGCAGACAGCCACCCACCAGACCAAAGTCCTGTGCAGTCGGTGCCAGAGCCAAAACCCCCAGAAATTGCAAACGACGAGGTATATAATCTCGATGAAACATATGAGATTCATGTGGAGGACGAGAGCGATGAAGGTGATCAGACTCCCAAAACTTCCGATCCATCCGGGCAGGGTTTAAGGAAGCTTGAGGCCGACACGAGATCCCTCGACAGAGTGGCATTTGTCCCAGCACGGCTACCACACTTTGGGTGAATTGTATTCATATGGTACGATCGAATCTGGCCGCCAATCATGGATTTTTATTGGGCTAGACTTGAACCTTTACTGTATTATTGGCATCACATATTGGAAGTGATGTTCGTTATGGCTTGTGAGTAGCTATTCACGATTGAACTGCATGGGTCGGAGCATGGAATATGGCGAATAGGCGAATTATTGATGGGTTTTGTTACTTGAGGGCAGGAAAATGAGGTCATACTATCTCATTGAAGATGGTATTAATGATGAGATGAATTGCTACGCTAGGGCCAGTTATGATGATGAGGTCGCAACTGCGATGTGTCCGCGGACATGCATGGATCCATCACAAGCTTTTTTTGCCCAACTACCCTTGTATCCAACACGGTGTTAAATATGCATCATTGCATGTTCCCAGAGTCCTTGATGACTTTTATACTTTGGTGTCAGATCCTGACCGCCAATCGTTTCCAGTAGATTCCGTCTACCTTTAGGGTAATGATCCAAGGTCAGCTTACAGGGGGAAGCCAAGACATATACTTGTATATATTGCCTCGGTTTGATACCCGCTTCCCCGCAAAATGATCCTGCTAAGTCCTTGAATGTTTGTTAATTATGCACCCTTTGGCCTACCAACCACTCACCAGGCTGCGCGGCACGCCTTGCTTATAAGACAAACAATCAGATCCTACGAAAGCATTTCTCTTCCTTTTCATTCATCTTACTGTATTCTCATGACAAGTCTTTATCTTGGTTGATTTCTTGGATCCAAGATAATTTACACTTTTCAGGTCTTAATTCACCTTGTTTTAACATATACATACTCACCATTCATCATGGCGCCCACTGGTCCCATCACAACACCACTTACATCCCTCTTGGGAATTCAACACCCTATCCTTTTAGCTGGCATGGCCCGCGTATCAGGAGGCCCCCTTGCAGCGGCAGTTTCCAATGCTGGCGGCCTGGGCGTCATTGGCGGCTTCCAGTACACGCCCGACCAGCTCAGGGACATCATCGCCGAGATGAAGCAGAACCTGGCGCGTCCCGACCTCCCCTTTGGCATTGATCTTGCGCTCCCCCAGGTTGGCGGCAATGCGCGCAAGACCAACCATGATTACACGGGCGGAAAGCTGGATGAGCTGATTGACATTACGATTGACAGCGGGGCAAAGCTGTTTGTCTGCGCGGTGGGTGTGCCGCCAAAGTATGTGATTGAGAAGCTGCACAAGAAGGGGATCTTGGTGATGAACATGGTGGGCCATCCCAAGCATGCGGTCAAGGCGTTGGATCTGGGCGTGGATATCGTTTGTGCGCAGGGTGGCGAAGGAGGTGGACATACGGGCGATGTGCCCAACTCGGTCCTCATCCCTGCAGTCGTTGACGTGGCGAGGCAGTACAAGCCGCCTATGCTCAAGGGTTCAACAGCACTCGTAGTAGCTGCAGGAGGAATCTCAAACGGCCGAGGATTGGCGAGTTCTCTGATGCAAGGAGCGGCTGGCGTCTGGGTCGGCACGCGGTTCGTCGCCTCCGTGGAGGCAGGATCCAGCCAAGAGCACAAGGAGGCGATTGTCGCCTGCGGCTTTGAAGGCACAGAGCGAACGCTCGTGATTTCGGGACGACCCCTGCGGATGAAGACGAACGAGTACATCCAATCGTGGCATGACCGGCCGCAGGACGTCAAGGCGCTGTGCGACAAGGGCATCGTTCCATTGGAGCATGATCTTGATGAGGGACGGGACGTGGATTTTCCGCACTTGATGGGTGCGGTTGCGGGTGCGATTAAGAAGATTCAGCCTGCGGGGGAGATTGTTGATGACATGGTGAAGGAGGCGGTTCAGATGTTGAAGTTGGGCGGCACGTATCTGACTGAGAAGAGCAAGCTTTGAGTTGTGTAAGAATCATCCCTAGAGGCGAAGATGGCTGCTATGTATTTTATGTTAATTGATAATGGATTGGTTGATTGAAACTCTACGAGTTCTATAGCATAGTATGCTTTTCAAGACTCGATGGGTCTACGTGTCTCTTGCCTTTTGAAATTTACAGGTATGCATCAATCGGTCTAATTTGGAATAGAATCTCTTTACCTATTAAATTAGAATACAAATTCTCATCTATATGCATATATTGTGATGCCTAAGCTCGATTGGATCATTTTCAGACTTTCTCGGTGAATTTGAATCAAAGGTGAAGCCAAGGTGAGCCTGCTGTGGCTGGTAAGCAGAAAACGCACGCTCCATGTGGCGCCATCCCACCAAGTGGGGAACTCCCAAGTCGTGGCGCGGGAAACTTTTTTTCTTATCGATCCAAGATTTGCTGCTAAGAAATAATTTCTGCATGCAACAGCGTCGCCCGAACAGATTTCAACCTCTACGACCACGAGCTTAATTCACAATTGTCGCAATGGACGCCGCTACCTTGAGCAAGAAGCGCAAGCGGAGGAACGCTGAGCCTGTTGTCGAAGTGGTCAAGGAGACCAAAAAGTCCAAGAAGATCAAGAATCCCCCGCCGCCGAAGAAAGAAGTAGATGAAGAGGAGGAAGATGATGAGGAGGATGTTAGTGAGGATGATGAGCCCGAGGTAGAGGGTGAGGAGATGGAAGACAGAGACGGAGATGCGCAGTCTGAAGGAGGTTCCGACCTGGAGGACGCAGCCGGCTCAAAAAACAAGACCAGCGACGAGCTTCCTCTTGACTCTGTACAATTACTACCAACCGACTCTCAATCGTTTGAAGACCTCAAGCTTTCCGAGAAGACGATGAAGGCGATCAAGGAGATGGGCTTTACAAACATGACCAACATTCAGCGCAGTGTTTGTGCCCCCCCAATTACGTCCAATGGTAACATCATACTGACTTTGTATTAACAGGCTATTCCTCCTCTTCTCGCAGGCAAGGATGTTCTCGGTGCGGCCAAGACTGGTTCCGGTAAAACGCTAGCATTCTTGATTCCCGCCGTCGAAATTCTCTGCTCCCTGCGCTTCAAGCCTCGAAACGGTACAGGTGTTATTGTCGTCTCCCCGACTCGAGAGCTGGCCTTGCAGATCTTTGGTGTTGCTCGAGAGCTGATGAAGTACCACTCACAAACATACGGTATTGTCATTGGTGGCGCAAACCGCAGAGCGGAGGCGGAGAAGCTGGCCAAGGGTGTCAACCTCCTCATTGCTACTCCTGGACGACTGCTCGATCACCTCCTCAACACCCAGTTTGTTTACAAGAATGTCAAGTCTTTGGTCATTGACGAAGCGGACCGAATATTGGAAGTTGGTTTCGAGGATGAGATGAGGCAGATTGTCAAGGTTCTTTCAAATGACGACCGACAAACTATGCTTTTCTCAGCCACACAGACGACTAAAGTTGGTAAGTATTGTCGGGATTATCTTTCGGTAGCACAATAGAAGCTGACAATGTTGCGCAGAGGATCTTGCCAGAATCTCCTTGCGGCCTGGCCCCATCTACATCAACGTCGACCAGGAGAAGCAGCATAGCACAGTCGAGGGTCTTGAGCAGGGCTACGTTCTGTGTGAGGGCGATGAGCGTTTCCTCCTCCTCTTCTCCTTCCTGAGGAAAATGCAGGCAAAGAAGAAGAAGGTCATTGTTTTCTTCAGCAGTTGCAACTCTGTCAAATATTACGCCGAACTTCTCAACTACATCGACTGCCCGGTCCTGGATCTTCACGGAAAACAGAAGCAGCAGAAGCGAACAAATACCTTTTTTGAGTTCAGCAACGCAGAACATGGTATCCTTATCTGCACAGATGTTGCAGCCCGTGGTTTGGATGTGAGTCTCATAACACCGCTGAAAGTATTTAGTGGATTGGACTGACAAGTATTATAGATCCCAGCAGTCGATTTCATTGTTCAGTTTGATCCCCCGGACAACACTCGCGACTATATTCACCGTGTAGGACGAACTGCCCGAGGTGCTGACGGAAAGGGAAAGAGTCTGCTCTTTTTGCAGCCCAACGAGGTTGGTTTCCTGTCTTACCTCAAAACCGCTCGCGTGCCTGTTGTCGAGTTCGAATTCCCGAGAAAGAAGATCATCAACGTGCAGTCCCAGCTTGAGAAGCTCATTGGCAAGAACTACTACCTCCAGCAGAGCGCCAAGGAGGCCTTCAAGTCATACCTCCACGCCTACGCCAGCCACAGCCTGCGATCCGTATACGACGTCCAGAAGCTGGATCTCGCCAAGATTGCAAAGTCGTTTGGCTTCCCCACACCGCCGCGTGTTGATATTACGTTGGGGCAGAGCATGAGTCGGGATAAGGTTCAGGGCAGAAGGTCATATGGAAGCCAGCCGAGGCAGACTGGTACCTTCAAGAGGAACAAGAGAAGTTAGATAGTGTAAAATTTCAAGCGGACTGTAGATAATGATTTGATTCAGAGAATTATGGGATTCAATGGAAAAGTTGGTAAAGCGATCTATCTGTCCTTGTGGTGTGCTGTGTTTTATTCGTATTATGACGGCATAGAACCTTTGTTTAATTAATATGTGTGGAATACAATTTATTATTGGACGATAAGGGCTAATGATTATGTGGCAATTCACTTTTTGTTTTTTGTGATGGTTGTTGAAAGAAAGGTCTTGCAGAATTGTTTGTAGCTTGTTTGTGAAGCTATCGATCTTGATAATATGATAATGGCAGCATGTTTAGTATGGTTGGACAGTAAGCAAAACTATTTTCTATTTATCCATAATGAATAAAAGGCGGAAATAGGGTAAAAGTAGTCAATTATAAGAATTAACTACCCTCTATTCATATATAATTGATAAAAGACGTGGTTGTGATGAGTATGCAATTCTTCGACGGGATTTTTCTTCTATAGGGTAGTGTTTCATCCAATAGTGGCAGTGACGTAAGCATTGTTCGGGAATGTCCAAATGGGGTCCAGAATCAACATGAGCTCTGGATCTCTACTCTGTTGCTATTGTCTGATCAATTGATAGGCTAATGAGCTTCATTTTATAGCGATATTTGTTTCCAACTGTCAGAGTGTGGTCTGGTTAGTATACCGTTGCTTAACGAATCAGCAGCATAGAGCTTGGATAGCTATCGTGACCTGAGTGAGCTTCGTCAGCATGGAGGCACATGACAAAGTCGTCTCAGCTATATCAGCTCGAGTCAAAGGTTTCTATGAAGAGAAGAAGCCATTTCGGATATATCATGGTGCTACAAATAGCACGCGACGGTCTCACCGCAGTGCGGACAACACCATTGATACTAGTCAGCTCAACCATGTACTCTCCGTCGATGAGACTACCAAGACAGCTCTCGTGGAACCAAATGTCCCGATGGATATGCTAGTCAGCGCGACAATCAAGCATGGCCTAGTACCAATGGTTGTCATGGAGCTGCCCGGAATCACGACCGGCGGAGGGTTCTCGGGAACGTCTGGCGAGAGCAGCTCGTTCCGGTATGGCGCCTTTGACGCCAACATCAACTTCATTGAGATTGTACTGCCGGATGGTACGGTAACGAAAGCTTCCAAGACGGAGAATCAAGATCTTCTCTGGGGCGCTGCGTCTGCGTTTGGAACATTGGGTGTGGTGACGCTTTTGGGAGTGCAGTTGATGGATGCAAAGACATATGTCCGGTTGGAGTATTCACTCTCACGTGGGCCAAATGATATGCTCAAGAAGATTGAGGGAGAATGCGCAAAGAAGGATAATGATTATGTGGATGCTATTGTCTTTTCCATGGAAGAAACTGTTGTCTGTGTGGGACAGTTCACTGATGAGTTGCCCCAAGGGACGGAGCTCACGCGGTTTATGGGTCGTAGTGATCCCTGGTTTTATACTCGAGCTAAGCAGGTACAGAAACAACTGAGGAAGTCGGATCTCATAACGGACTACATCCCTCTAGAGGACTACCTTTTCCGATACGACCGAGGCGGTTTCTGGACGGCTGTGTACGCCTTCCGATACTTCCTTACGCCCTTCAATCGCATCACAAGATACGTCCTCGACCCTGTCATGCACGCCCGAGAAATGTACCGTGCCGTACACAAGAGCGGCTTGGCGGACTACTACATGGTCCAAGACGTCGGCGTGCCATATAACCGCGTCGACGAGTTCCAGACCTGGCTTGACAAGGAGCTGCATATCTATCCGCTGTGGATCTGCCCGCTCCGTGTCCGCAGGGATGATCCCGACTCGGCGCACGGCATACACTCTGAGTTTGCGGACCCGAATGTGCCCAACCTGATGAATTTTGGAGTCTGGGGAGGGGTCAAGGGAAACCGGCGGGAGGTGATTGACAAGAACCGCGCGTTGGAGCAGAAAGTCCAGGAACTGGGCGGGAAGAAGTGGCTGTATGCTCACGCTTACTACACAGAAGAAGAATTTTGGCAGAATTACGACAAGAACTCGTACGATGCGTTGAGGGAGAAGTATAAAGCTACCCATCTACCCAGTGTCTATGACAAGGTCAAGGTGGATGTAGAAGGGGAGGAGGCGGCGAGGCGGGCGACGTGGAAGACCCGCGCAAGAGCTGGGTTTTGGGATCTGTGGCCGTTGGCGGGGCTGAGGGGATTTGTCAGTGCTGTCAAGGGGGGTGATTATTTGTTACAGAAGCAGAAGAAGGGGTGATGGCGATGCGGCTTGCTTTACGTTGAGGATGGTGATGAGATGGAGGAGCAGGTGCAGCGTTTGAACCGAATGACTTGCATGTTAAGGGATCGAAGACCGTTAGAACAGCTAATTTGGATATCCAATATTATTCCATTTGTTTGTATTTTTGTTGATGTAATGCTTTTTCTCATAGTCATACACACGCTCCATCCAGACAAGTTGATGCACACTGCTGGTTTTGGTTCGTTCCATACAAACCAACATGGCCAATTCCAAATCAATACTGCAACTTTTTCTGTCTCTTTTTCTTCCACTTTCCTTTGGCAAGTTCGTGGAAATCAATCAGACTAGTCGTGTCGGAATCCAGCCATTTCCGTCTTTGTCCTTCCACTCATCTCACTCAGCGACTTATCCCGGGCTTGCCGAGCCTCGTCCGGATGGCGAGTTATCCACGAATACCCGACCCCGAGGGTCAAGAACGCGCCACCAATGTACATCCTGTGGCGAAGGTTAGCTCCAGACAACCGGTGATCCGGAATTATAACATTTAAGGATATATCGGATGGAAGGGAAAGGGAGGATATACCAGTTGCGTCGGAGGACTTCGGGTCCTCCCGGGCTGCTGGGGGGCTGCTGCTGTCCGCCCGGTCCGCCGAGGGAGTCCTTGCCAATGTATTGGGTTCGGATCTGAGTGGAGCGAAGTCCTACGGCCGTGCGGGCGGGACGGATCCCGGTGCGGAGCATGCCGCTTGAAGCTCGTGGGAATGGCATGATGGGTATTGTCTGTGATAGATTGGTGGGTTTGTCTTGTAGAAATGCTCTGCGGCAAGATTGCTTGGCATAGTAGAAGGCTGCGAGAGGGGAGAAAAAAAAAAGGACGCTCCTTTAATGTTTGATGAGTTTTGGGGGAAGAATCTCGATGACTTCAGGGACGGGTGATTATGATGTGTACATGACGTTCGGCGTTTGCGGGTGAGGATCATGCCGCCGTTTGCCCCGCATCGGTTGCTGTCCCGGAACGGTAGTTGAATAGAGGGGCGGTATGGTTTAAATTGGTGGGGAAACGCTGGGGAATTGCCTGATTTGTTGCGGATCATCAAGTGTCTTGCCACTGATGGGCTTGATCCGGATGGCGTTGAGGGAAAAGGGGGGGGGAGGTTGAACTTTCAGCTCTAATGCATAGAATTGGAGGGGTGGTTAATTGAGTTAAGACGTACAGTGTTGATGCGACGAGAGTCTTATGCATAATGGTTGAGAATAGAGGGACCTTGGTGAGTGAAAGCAATGGTGATTCTGTAAAGCCTCTTGTGGATGTCATGTTAGTCTGAGGCTCGCCCAGGGAATACTGTCTACTGAAGCACCCCATCAACACATCGGCTCGCCAACGCACTTGTGTCATGTTATGGTACAATAAATGGCTGCGCGATGGATTGAAATGGATGGTTATTCAGTAATATTCAACGCTACTTAGGCGGCGACCCGACACCCAAATGCTCAGCCGTTATGCTCTGTCGTTATGGTTCGTCACATAGCCTCACATCAACATCTTTCAGCTTGATGAGGCACCAGCGAGAAAATGTATATAAAGCTATACTCAAGTATGAATCGATTAATCATGATATCTATAAACATCCATATTTATCTACTATCAAACCTCATCTTGTCGACTTTGCAATGGCAGACTCCAGATCCACCACACCATTGATCAACAACAACACCAACATGGTCAAGCAAAACAATAGTGATAAATATAAAAGACCCTCCAACGTCACGTCTACTTCACTCACCTCCCTCGCTGCACTTAAAATTGCTCTCGGCGTATCCTGCATCGTCGCCCCACGCCTCGCCGGACGCCTTTTCCTTCTCGACATTCCACAAGACGCAGTCATCATGGCAAGGCTCTTCGGATCCAGCTGTGCTGGACTCGGTCTTGCAACGTGGAACCTCAACCGCCGAGGCACGTCTGATGCTAGAGACCTGCAAAGTGTGGCCATTGCCAACATTCTGGCGGATACGGTTGATGTGGTGAGCTGTGTTGTGGCGTTTGAGACTGGCATGGTTGGCAAGGGGACGTTTGGTATGCTTGGTAGTGGATGTATCGTGCTTGCTGCGATGGGCATCATGGGACTTTGGGGCCTGTAACTTCTTCAAACGAGGTTTTACCTTTAGAATCCATGCGGTCTTTCTCTCAGGGGTTGGGTACAATACGTATTCGATTTATTCATGATTGGAGCTGAGGAACGGGAGGCACTAAGTGAGACATTGTATTAAACCCTTTCAAGATCGTTTGATAATCTTCAACATTGTTCATCCGAGGGGTAACTTTTAATGTCCATTTGTGCCGTTTGTAAGCATATTCATAAACGTAGTGCATAAGTCAAGTCATTGGGCATGCAGGTGGTTGTCGATCTTGAGTCTCCCCATGTCTTAATACGGGCTAAGTGAGTGACATCGATAGGGGAGGATGGCTGTATTACACGCTATGCCCCGCACAGCCCATATCGCTTATGGGTTCGGCATTTGTTGATCAAGGAAGGGTTTAAGGCCGGGGATGTCACATGAAAGTCTGGCAAGTAAGAAAACCAACTCGGTGCCGAATCCACCAACTGGATAAATTGGACGGATGCAACAGTAGCTTCTATACTGCCGAGCGGGATAATACCTAGGTCGGGAAGACTGTCATCTCGCATTTAGGCCAATGGACACAATTCGATCCAGATCCCGTCAAGTGTCATGCAGTCAAGGTAGGATTCCAAACATAACCGGCATATAGCCTGATTTGATGGCGCTGTTTCACGTTCAGGTTGGTTAAGCGTGTCTTTGAGACAATGTCTGAGATGGGCGTTGATGATAAGATGTACGGAGTAGTGCCGCTAGGGTGAAGAGGCAAAGCGCGTGTAAAAAGAAGCGAGATTGTTCTCTGACAGAATGGTAGGTGTAATGAGTGACATTCCAGCATTGACCGCTACCAAATATAGAAACTAAGTCAGAAAGGGAGTGCATGAAGTCAATATACCAGACCATGTCTCATCTAGTCCCTCACGATCTCGCAGACCTTGTGTCATACCATCTTGGACGAAAAAGGGGCGAGTCCTGCCCAGAAAACTTCAAACCCTCTCCCCCTGAAATGCCCTTTGAAATCAGGCCCTCTTAACTGGGCCATAGCAATGCCCATTCTGACAAAACGTTGCCCCAGGTGCACAGCAGGCCAGTGGACAGCAGCCAACCGCAATGGGCGGACAGCAGAATCCGTACACCTGGCAATACAACGGGTAATTCGGAGGGCAGGCGCCCACTTGACGAGCTTGTAGGCCGTCGTTACTCTTACTATGAGGGATATCATAGAGGGATACGCCGTTTACTAGGGCGACGGCGCCAATGTCAGGGAGTTCCTTGAGCTGGTGATCACCGGCCGGAGAGGCGAGGATGACGGCAGGGAAGAGAAAAAAGACGTTAAAGAAGCGCATTTTGTTTGATCTTTAAGTGGATTTGGGGCCTAAAAGGAAGTCTTATGATAGTATAAGGGGAGGGATTCAGGGGTTCGCAGATAAGGGTATTTGGCGTTGCTGTTTTTGTGACTGGTGTATTGTGATCGGGAACGACGATCTACATGATATCTACCCCTTTTATAGTTTTCTTGATAGCTTCAACGTGCCTCAAGCTCATATGATGAATACACTGACCGGCAAGAGGATTCGTTGTCGTTCAGCAATATTGAGACATGATCCGTGCCTTCATAGTTGCACAATTACGAGATATATTGCATCGCGAGGAGGCGGCAAGGCAGAACGCATGAACATTCCTCACAAGCAGAATGGAAGTGCCACATTTCATGGCAATAAGCCTCTTGGTCGAGTTTTCAGCATATAAAGCCACGACATGTTATCGGAACACTTGACGGAACACCAGTAGATACATAACCAATCAGAAATCCAGTAGAGTTACTTGATGGACACACAACCTCCGAGTAATTGTTCAGCTCGAACGCAGGGATGGCCGATAATACGATTTGAAAGGCGTGTGCGATGTGCCGAGCACTTGAGGTGGCAGCGGAGGCTGTCACTATTGGCTTGTATCACGTATGAGGAGTTTGGTAGGATGTAGGTGTCGTGGTACAATATCGGAGCTCTTCGTTAGCCTTTGACAGATTGATTGGAGTTCACCTGTTGGAGAAGAAATGAACCATCTCACTCTGAATGCTGCCAAGAAATCCAATTCTCTCCACCTATAGAACACGGCCAAAGAATTGAATATTAATATTCCCAAATCATCACACGCATCAGACCGAAAAGCACCAACCACAAATCAATGAAGGCGGGTGCAATATTGATCTCCGAGACACAGCGCCGCGTGAGAAACCTCGGAAGTGGCGCATTCTGGATCCATGGCAGGATTTAGACTGATTCAAATTAGACCATCGAGAGGTTCTAAGTGAACCCAGCTCGCCGAGTTCTTCACCCGAAAGGATGGGATTGGAGGTCAGAAAAGCCGGTGTTAGTGCTGACTCCGAAGAAGGAAAAAAAAAAACGATAAAGACACAGAGAGAGGCTCAACCAACGGGAACACCCGTGTTTCGATATTCTTCCAATAGCCTTCAAGAAGCATCATAACGACTCATAATGAGTACTTGGACCGCACGGAACGTGATCGCCCTTGGAACCGGAATAAAAACCAACAGCACTTGGGCCGCTGCATCAACTATCCCGCCCCGGGCTATCGGAGGTGTGGGGCCGGAGTCTCCCCCGCATCAAGGCATCGCATGTGAAGGGCTCTGTGCCCACGGTTGCAACCCCCTGGATGCGGTGACTCTTCAGTGTCTCCATATTGACGGCAGCGAAGTGCGTCATATATATGCGCTCAACTCAGCTCCCGCAGAGAGAGAAAATAAATACCAACCCAATTAGGATATTTTAGGCGTGAGGCGGGTCCCTTTTTTTTGGAGTGATTTTTTTTGTTTACTTTGTGATCCAAAGAGACCCTTGAAACGTCTGGTTGTCATCCACGTGGATGAGAATAGCCTGTTCGGCTCATTGCGATTCGGCCCGTATATGAGGTTCCATTGGGACTCGAATAGGTAGGGCAATTGCGTTTCTCGATGCTACCTCGTGTTTGATTTTGCCATTTTTATGACCGCATGATGCTGAATGGCAGCGTTATCCACGGCGTGTATTGGAGCAGCGTGTTGTTGATCGCCTTGGGAGGTGTCGAGGCCAAATTCAAAGGTGAATAGCATCTCTTTGTCTTTGGTTGGGCATTTATAACCCCCAAGGTGACCTGGTATCCGCCGGAAATTGAGTAGTTTGACGTTCAAGTTGATGCCGATACTCAAATATCTTGAGCATCACCGCCTGTATGACCTCATAGGAGCTTCAATCGAGGAAGATGCAGGCCGTAGCTGTCATCGGGTCATCGGGTTATGGTCCAGTTCGGTTGGTTATGCAGTTTGAAGGAATTCGGAATCACTCAAAGCCACTGGCGGAAGAGGAAAGAAAGAAAAAAACAAATCGAGGCATTTGAATTCTGTCATGGACGCCCTTAGATGACTAGAATTCCGGCATATCCAAGACCTGGGATGGCCGTTGTTAAAATCTCTTTGTTGGTCGGGTTCGTTCCGTCAACCTGACTGATTGATTACTGAACAGTGTCTTATTGCGCCATTGCAAGGGTGAGAGATCACATTGAACGCCCAGCTGCACCCGTTGATCGCAGGCTGTTTGTATTTGCTCTGTCCGTATGATATCATAGATGGACGTGTTATTGAAGTTGTAGATATGAGAAAAAGAGAGTCTACCGTTTGCCCCCTTTTTTCAACTTTTTTTTTTGCCTTTAAAATGACAAAATTCACATCTTTTATTGGCATCAGCTATGTACTTGGCACGATTACTTCGCATTATCCTGGTTCAAGGAATTGAAAAAAATCAGACACGAAATCCGTGCGGCATAATAAGTTGATAATATTGCGGCTCTCGGGGCGGATCTCGTTGAGACCCGAAAAGGCGGGGTCCCCTCGGTTTCAAATCCGATTACCGCTCAGGGAAGGTGTCGCCGCATCACGCCGCAGATAGTTACGTATACTAACCTTGAAGGAAAAAGTGGAGAATGGCCTCTTGCCTCCGATCTCGAAGCGTAAAGAAGAAAGAGGTATTTGACAGAAAGAGAGGGAAAGAGGTACCTTTGTAGTGTCGTACTCTCTTCGTTTCGATTTTTTCCAGAACAAAATGTCGTCACATTGTAAGACATGCAAACCCGTCGTCGGCTCCGAAAAGAAGAGGCAAGACATGCAAGGCAGGACCGTGGTTCGGTATTCAAGTCGCATGGTCGATGATTGGCTTGTTAGCTCCTGCCTACTATACTAGGTATGCATGGAGCAAAGATCAGTCGTGGGCCTATATGTGATGGCATTAAGACCTTATGAAAGACATCCCTGTCTGACTTGCAATCAATCAGGACAAGGCTGATGGATTGATAGACCTGGCTAAACTCGGAGCCATGTCAAAACAAGCAAGCCAGCCCTAAAATAAAGTCCACCACACATTGTTGAGATTGTCACCTACTGCATAAAGAGGAGGGAAGAGAGAGAGGCAGAGAGAGAGGCAGAGAGAGGGAGGTTCATCGGTGAAACCATCGCGCCATCGCTATACCGTACGTACAATAGCAAGACGCGCCGCAGACTTACATGATGCTAGCGGCGCTGTGGCTGTTTATGGTTATACGGATACCATCTCGGCCCTTGTGGAGGCATTGAGGTTGAAGGTATCACTCGGCGCAATTTCCAGGATCGGCATGTTGCTTTCAAGCATGTATTTGAGATGGCGATGTTTTATTTTGTTTCAATCATCGGGTTGGGTTGTTGGATCGAATTGAACTACTTTTGTCATAGCCATTGGTGTTAGTAGACGTTAAGGTATGTAAGGTGTGGTTTTACTTCCGTTACCGGATAGATCTCGGCGATGCCGTGACAAAAAGCGAGACATGGAGAAATAGAAGATGAAACGTGAAACACAAATACCCATTTCGGCCAGATAGACGGCGAATCAGAAAAAAAAGAAAAGAAAAAAAAAAGGGAAGAAAAGGGAGAGAGAGAACGAGAGAAAGCAAAAATTGAACTACTTGGAAAGGAAGAAACGGAATGTTCCGAGAAAAAAAAGATAAGAGAAGAGACGGAATCGACCTGGCCAATTGTCTTCTTCCCATTATGCATATCATATCTGGGAACGTTGTATTAGCTGTTGACAAAGCGACATGGCTAAGGGCCAGTAATGCAACAGCGTTGCCAGACCCTGGAAGAAGGAAAGGAAAGGGAAAAAAAAAAAAAAAAAAACCTCTGTACTCAGCCAGCATCCCGCATCCAGCATCCAGCATCCGGCGTTTGGTCTGTCTGTCACTTACCTGGAAGCCGTGGCTGTGCCGGAACCTGTGCCTGTGCCGTGCGGAAAAGCCCTCGCAAGGATCAGAGGAGGGACAGGAGGAAGAAGTGGAAGATGGTGGAGGAGTGGAAACTGGGGCTGGAACCCCGACACCCGCCCATCCGGATGAGACATGAGACGCGGTGGAAGCGGGATGCTGGAGAGCCAAAGAGCGTGACGACTACGGACAAGTATTAGTATGTACGCAACGATGGACGTGATGAGACTGACGTGACAGCATAGCGGAAGCCAAGAAAGAAAGGGAAACAAAAGAGGTCAGCATCTACTACTGCTTGTACACACACGATAAGGAATTGATTGGCGTTCTTCAATCTTTTGCTGACGTTCTTGTCTTGAAGCTTTGGGCTGTAGATGGTCTTATGCCGAACCAAGTCCGCATCTATTTTAAATATTTGTTGAATGTGCACTAATACCCAGACACGTTCAGTATACCCAACAGGGTTCATGGCGTCCCAAACCAAAAACAAAAAAAAAAAAAAAAAAAAAAAAAAAAAAAAGACAAAATTCCAAATTGTAGCTTATTTGGAACTATGGCCGTTTCTTACCACTGGGGCGTTTTAGGAGCGTCATCATCATCATCGTCACGAGACCGGCAGACTCCGGACAGTTGCGGCGCGCCAACAGACCCGGGACTTCGGGCAGGTGCGGCAACAGTGTCACGTCGCGCCTGCCGCAAATCTAGGCCAACTTTTACCGACCTTACCTACCTGAGTGAGCACCTGCTGGGGAACTAGGTATGTATGTAAGGCAAGTAAGTAATACGTACCTACGCAAGTACGGAGTAGCTCTTTCTCATTCTCTCCCACCTCTTTTTTGGGTGTATTATACTTGCTTTCACTTGCCTTACTTAATGCCGTGCTTTTGATGAATCTGGTGGCGGCAGGAGTTTCCCCTCCCCTCCTCCTCCCCTCCTCCTCCTCCTCCACACACAGACAGAGAGACAGACAGGGAGGCAGAGAGACAGACTTGTACATATGTACCTACCTCTAGTACCGTTAGTACCTTACCACTTAAGGGCACCCTATGCACCGAAGCAGCCTCTCGTAACTTGTCACTGTTGGAGTGGAAGGTGCTACTACTATTTACTCTTGGGGTTTATTCCTTCCATGAATGAATGTGCTTCCAAATCTCTTGATCTGATCTGACAGAGTGACTTTTCATCAAAGGTGTCTCTTTTCCTCTCTCTCCCTCTCTTCTTCTCCCACTCTTTCTCTCTCTCTCTATCTCTCCCTATCTCTTTTAACTTTCATTAATCATCCAATTGAATCGCCCAGTCCATCTAAGCTGACAACACCAACCATCTAATTACAAGCAACCGCAACTGACCTTGCACTTGCCTCTTTTTCTCAGGTCTCACTCGGACTCCCTCACTCCCTCCCTCCCCCTACTCCTTCTTTCTAGGCTTCGGCCATTTTCTCTTCCCAGCTTTCTGAACGCACAAACACGAAAAGACCAAAAGAAGAACCACACCCTCATAAGCATCGCCATACTACCTACGTCAATCATACACCCGTCTTGCATAAGCTTGATCCGAAAAGAGTAATAAGATACTCCGTTGTTGTGGTGGTGGTTGCTGGTACTTTTTTGCCCACGTGGGGCGCATCCCATCAATCACACACTTCTTCACCCAGTCCGACCATCACCACCACCACCACCGACGTCTCTCCGGCTGCTGTCACCCTGTCCCCTTTTTTGGCTTTTGTTTCACTCGCAAACACGAGAAACAAGAAAAAAAAAGAGACAGTCAGATTGATAGACTGATAAAAAAATAAAAAATAAAAAGGAAGCGGCTGTGTATACTTCATCTTACAATCAACCCTTAACCCGAAACTCCCCCCCGCCTTGTTAACGTCCTTCTCTCAAGGTCTCAATCTTTCTCTCAGCTACAAGGTCCCCCCTCCCTACTTCGGCATCTGGAAATTTGGGACATCCCGTTACCTTTGCCACCGGCCCTCGGTCTTCATATTCTTCTTCTCTGTTTCACTTTCACGTACCCAAACCCTCTCCTTATCCAAATGCTTGTATAGTCATGGATCTGGATTCCAGCACGCCTCCTCCGCCGGCGGTCCATGACAAATCTCCAGCTACTCAATCTCTTTCCCAACCCCAGTCACAGCCGCAGACACAATCGCAGGGTGACGGCTCTCAGGCTCCAGATCGTCGCCCCAAAAAGTCTTCCTCAACCTGTTCCGTCTGCCGATTCCGAAAGGTTAGGTGCAACGGAATTCGGCCGTCATGTTACAACTGCCAGCGTCTTGGATTCCCCTGTTCATACGACGATGCCGATATCGAATCATGGTCCGCTGCACTACCCAGACGTCGGGTTAAGCAGGCTTGTGTGAACTGCCACAGTCGAAAAGCTCGCTGCTCTGGCCACATTCCCACCTGTGAACGTTGCCGATCACAAGGTCTTGAGTGTGTTTACCGCCCCAGTAAGCGCTCCAAGGGCCCCGTGAGTGGTTCGGCAGAGGGGAAGAGCCCCATCAGCCAGGAGGGGGAGTTAGACCGCCCATGGAGTAAAGGCAAGGAACCCGTCAGGACTCTGGAGAGGGACGACGGACGCCTAGACAGCCCTGAATCGACAGACCTGACTAGTGCTGCCAGTCCCAGCTTGACCAACCCGGAAGGGTGAGTACCACTGTTTTATTATTCCCTACCCCCTTTTAACATACTTTCCTCACTACCTATGCACCAGCTCGCCAGCAAACGACGTGTCCAAACCATTGCCTACTAACAATTCGATATAGCCCATACTCTGAAGAAAGCTTTGATGCAGTCATTGGACGCACCTTTGACAACTTCTTCCGCCATGTCCACCACATACCCATGTACTCCTTTCTCCACCGCGCTTCCCTTATGGAGCAATATCGTTCTGGTAAGGTCGACAGAGCCTTACTGCTGGCTCTAATCGGAATTACTTCCTGCCTTACCGACATGGGTGAGAGCATGCGCCAATATGGCGATCGTTGCATAGACGATGCGGAGGGCCTCCTCTTTGCCGACTACGCCAGACCGTCCACCATCAAGGTCCAGGCTCTGGTCTTCGTCATCAAGCATCGCATACTCTCCAACAAGTTCTCCAATGCTTTTGTCCTTATCAGCCTTGCCTCACGTTACGCCGCCGCCCTTCGCTTGAATTATGAAGCCCCCAACGTTTGCTTCCTTGCTCAGGAGTCTCGCAGGAGGTTGATGTGGTCGTTGTATTGCATCGACTCCACGGCAGCAGCGGGCCACCGAGACTTTTCTATATGGAGAGCCGAAATGATCCACGTCAGTCTTCCTTGTAACGAACGCAATTTCGAATTCGACCTTCCTCAACAGACAGAAAAGTTGCTTCCCGATTCCAACAACCCGCACAGATCACAGGCCGATGACATTGGCAGTCTGGCACTGCATATCCGCATCCTCTATATTCGACAAAAGATTGCCGAGTTTACGAAAACCGCATACAACCATCATGGCATGAATGCGGGCGATATCCAGAACGAAATGCTGGCTCTATCTACGGAGCTCGACGACTTTGCGAATCAACTCCCCGTATCCTTTCAATTTTCCGAAAATTCCCTCCGCCTTCGAGCATACTCTCCTAGGATATGTCCATTCGTTATGATTCATGTCTGGTGGCATCAATGCTACTGCGATCTATATCGTTTGGCATTGGTTGGTTTCCGCGGCTCGCTTCCACAGGATATACTCGAGATATTTGATGATGGCTTTATCGATCATTGTCAGAGGCAGTGCCTTGACCATTCTATGGCCATGGCTAATATCTTTGCGGCTATGCAGAGGCTCAACGCAAGACCTGTGGCAGATTTAGATTTTGCAATGTGCTCATATCAGTGTGCCCGGATGCTTAGATACTCCTATCTGAGAAATGGCACAAAGTGGTTTAATTTGACATCAACTACGGTCATAAATATGACCGCCATTTGTCTTCAAATTATCAAAGACTGCTGCATGGGGCTTTCCGCAGCTAGCATCAGACGGGACCTCGAGACATTGATCAGCCAAGGTTTCACAAACGAATCGTCGCCATCCCATGTGGAGAGTCCAGAGACTGCCAGGCTCGCTGGGCATGGTTTGGGTAGCATGTCACAGCAAGCTTTCCTCAGGAACATGGATGTTACAGAGGAACCCGAATTATTAAGTACACATAGGCCATCCAACCTGCAGCCCTTTACGCCGACAACTCCAAGCACAATGGGAAGTGTCTCATCTTTTGCTCATTCAGTCATATCTGGTCCTTGGGCACCTGCGTCAGGCAGCAACTTTTCTCAGGATATTACGCAGACAATCTCAGATGTACACGCAGTTCAGAGCAAAAGTGCTACTCCAGATGTGCCGCATCAACGCTCCGAATTCATCTCACATGAAATGAACAATGCATACGAAGGGGCTATGGATGAGTTTGGATTGGATACCGGACTTGATGGAATTATCGGAATTGATTTGAATATGTGGGGTCCAAGTAGCGCAGGTTGGCCTAACCAGGATCCAATGACTGGATGGGGAGGAATGTAAAGAGGGAGGGACCGGTGGCAAGCATTTTACAGGGATCAAGGGATGTACGATGTTGATTGATTTCACGCAACGCTTATAAAGGTAAACGACATGATTGAGATTTGGGACTGACTTCCCGCTTCAAAAAGAAGTTATGATTGTGCAAACTCTCTTGGAACCGGGGTTCAGAATCTTTTTTTTTTTATTTACAACGACTATCATTACGCGATGCTGACGAGTTTACGATTTGGTTGAGATACCACTTGATGTAGGGAGGCTGGAAGCTTTGGAAGTTGATACGAGAAGGAAAAATGCATGGATATCATTTGGAATTATGTATAATATACGACAAAATCTTAGTTTTGGGAGTTACTGGGACTGGATAGATGGAAGGATTGACACTCGGCAAGGCAAAAGCCTGATATAGAGACGGATATGGGATATGATGTAAATAGAATAGGGATTGGGAAGGATAGCCAAAGGGAAATTATTCCATAGAGATCAACCGCCGATAGAATACATTTGAGAGCTTTCTCATTGGATGATGAGTCGGAATCTGCGGAAGATGCTTGATATGATAGCGTCTGGATGCACGTAGGACAGGGTTATGGGATATCAACTATATGCCGAGTTATGATTCCGATTCCAACTCCAGGTTGGATACTGTTTTGATGGTTTTTGGAATAGCAGGCCGGCTGATTTAGTTGTGGCAACTATAATTCCGTTCGGCCGAGACAAAAGAGCGAGAATTCCCCTTTTACTTTCCGAATGTCCGTAATCACTTTGCCACCCACAGAATGATTCCACTAGATAAGGCCTTGTGATGATGCAGGTAGCTGTGATGAGTTGTTTTTTTATGAAACTTGATATAGAGATTTGATATGTGAGTTGTGGCGAGATGGTTCGGCTAAGGGGTCGGGTTGGGAAAAACAGGGGAAGGAGAACGGCGGTTGAGATGTGTTGGCACATAGGACCCGCGGGACTAATGCGGTGAGAAAGGTTTGGATTGGGTGAGAGGAGGTTTTTGGTGGGCTCTTGGTTATATGGACTGGGATTTTCTGTTGGCCTCTGGAGTGTATGAGCTTGTGCTTGATCTCAATTGATTTGGGGGGGGGCGACGGCGTATGGGGGGAGGTGGGAGAAATGGACTTTTGGTTGACTCCCCTTGGACTGAATATATTCCTTCTGATTAAGAGGGCTAACCTCTGTATGGTAACTCAGTTTCTATCCACACGATGGGAGTGGAATGAGGCGTTTGATTGTACAGTGGCGAAGCATCAGGGTATCAAGAGAATCAAATAGGGGAAGGGTCCCCCCCCTTTTTTTTTGATCCGTATATGGGAAAAGCCTGGTTGGGCAACACTCCGGACTCTGCGTCGATATTTTCAATGATTTACGCCAAGTTATTTAGTAAAGATTGTGATGTCTGGTCAGATCCAACCTCTTTTCCCATTCTCTACCTTGTCGAGTGATGTTTACATACCTGACGGCCAGTCAGGGGCTTAGTAAAGTCGTGGAGATCGATTACCGATTGCCCCCCTCCCGCGGGGTGCTGTCTACTTTACACATCAAGTTACGGACTTTCAGAACAGAATGATTATAGGTAGATACAAATCCCTTTGTTGTGTTGTCCTCGGCTGGCTCCACTCGACGGTAGCCTACTGTATCTTTGATCGGGCATTCGTTTATTATTAGGTACGGCTATACAGCCTACTGAACCTCTTCATATACTTACATGGCTAAATAGAGTTCCAAGTGCTACTTATTCCTCTTCATCTTTCGATTTGTTGGATATATACTATGAATCTAGATGCGCCTGCTAAACAAATCAACAAGATGCCACTCTCGACCCGGCCTCCCCCCCTTCAGCATGACTGATGTCTTACGTAGTTAATATACTCATTGCTATCATATTAGCCGGTTCATTCCCAGCTTTTATACAAGTAACATTTCCCAACCAAATAAGTTGCCACTCCTGCCCCGCCGCCCAACGATACATGCATGCATTCAAGTTGACAACCACGTGGTGCTCATCCCGTTATAGAATTGCATAATATTTATATACGACTTTTATATCTTATCTCTCTTTTCTCAAGGTAACATTCTTTTTCTTTAGGATAGTTATTCTTTTTTTTATTCTTAGGACTATCAGCACAAAAAGATGTATTCCTACACCCACACGTCCCTCTCTCCACTAGCCAATATATAAATCACAGATCCTTTCCAGCTTCAAATCAAACAGGAAACAACGCAAATCCCCATAAAACTCCAACTCGATACACTAGGCAATCTAACCAGTCCATCGCTATATCTCGAAGAGCCATCATAATATGAAAAGAAAACACCATCTAAGAATCAAGGCGATCATCGTCCTGATCCGCTTCCATGTCATCCTCGTCAACTCTAACGCGGTGAATATACTTTTCAGCCTCCCGCTTACTCGCAGCAAGATCAATCTTTATTTCATCATCTTCATCTGCCGCGTCGGTTGCAACTATTTCGACTTGTTCGTTAGCTTCCGTCCATTGAGTATCCTGAGGGCCATAGTGCTCATAACAGGAAGTAAAAGCCTCAGCCATCATCTCACCTTTATTATTATGTCTCCATGTGTCATAAGTATCACAGTCGTCGCCAAACATCATTGTCATTCCGTTGACAAAGTCCTTCAAATCTGGCCCCTTATATTCCAGCTCGTCCATGAAGCGTATGCTGGCATCATGCTCGATAAAGTTGGTGCTTTTCATGAATCGGAGATTGGGCGCAGAATGGCCAGATAGAGTTGATGCGTATTGTCGCAGATGACCGACCATTATTTCATTCATATCTAGACCCGGTACTGCAAGGAGCTTCCTGAAGAATCGTTCCCAGAGACAGATGTTTGCAGTCGTAATGCGATCATCGTTCTTGGGGTTCTTGGAGCCGATGATGACTTTCCAGAGTTCCAGACGCTTCAGCGTTGGGGCGAACTTCGTGATGATGGCAATGAGGTCGTCCTTTGTGGTAGACACAAAACCGAAGCTCAATGTTCGCAGACGGGGAAAGGCAACTGAAGGTGGCTGGTTCTCGTCAGACGTACCGTCTTGAGACGTTGATAAGCTGCTGTTAGGTGCAGGTGGAGGTGCGGCAAGCCATTGGTAAAATGGCTTGAGGCCGTCCCTCGAGATTGTATCGTAACCGTCCAAGTGGGAGTTGATGCGCAGTATCTCAAGATTTGAACAGTGATTGAGGAATTTGCGCAAAAAGGTGTAGTTGAGCGAATTGTGCGGTGTATAGCGAGTGACTTCCCTGATGCAGAGATGCAGTTCAGTCAAGTTGCTAAGGACCGGGATTACCTTGGCTTCAAGGGCTTGAGGGATGTGAAAAGCCGAGTCCTGCAATCTATTCCCCACTCTCTCGTATATCTTGATGGACTTTGGTCGGGCCTTGGCCGTACCCAGAGAATTGAGGACGGCAGAGAAGAGCTGGCTAGCATAGTCAATCTGGTACCCCACATGATGGCCAGGTTCGAGCCTGGAGACTGGAGAAACACCACATTCAGCTCTCATAGTCATATACCCATAGCTTTTCCATGCCTTTCTCAGCCCATCTCTATGCCGGGTATTAGAGTTAAAGTCACGAATGACAACTGACTCGATGTTGGGCAGATTGCGGAAGGCTTCAGCCAACAGGTCATTAACCAGGCCGGTGCTCCACAAGTTGAGCTGCTGAGCTCTAAGCTCATGGTAGTTGCGCTGTTGGTTCTCTTCCACTAAGGAGACAGTATTCGTTCCAACAGGGAGATGGTCAACACTGAGATTGACATGCTTCATGGTCCAGCCTAATCGGCTTTTGGCAATGTCGATGAGAGCACCGAGGCTGAGCTCGGAAACCATGAATTGCTTGCGAGAGAAGAAGTCATCGGCAAAGTCATTGAAGAGTGCCTGTTCAAGACCGCGGCAGGTCAGGCGGATATTGCAGAAATCTTGGGTATTGAGGAGATAGCTGATGCGCGCGAGGATCTCAATGGGCATGGTCAAGAGGGGAGGAGTTGATGGATGGTCTGAGATGACCATCATGTTGTTGTTGTTGGTGGTGGTGGATAAGGTTGTATCCATTGTATCCATTGGATCCATGATGACGGTGTCTTTTCATGAAGATGAAGATGAAGATTTGATAAATGGGTTTATGAAAGAATAAGAAGAGGAAGAGGGAGAGGAAGAGGAAGAGGTAACAAAGAAATGAACAAGGTATATAAAGCGGAAGCCTTTTTGTATGTAAGAAATGGATGAATGAATGGAAGCTGGAGGGAAGAGGTGGAGGTGCAGGCAGCAAACAGTGTGGCTCCACTCCAGTGATGGTGGGTGCGCGGGTGTGTAGGCAGAGATGCATGGATGTACCCACAGCGTGGAGATAACGAGCCCCGCATGTAGTTTAGTGGTGGACTGTTAATGACGAGACTGTGTGACTTTTGAGTGCCTACCACTATTAAGTAGGTATCTAGGTAGAGGTAGTGGTGGTGATGATACGTACATGTATTATCAAGTAGATAAATACGAGATGTTCAAAGCTTAACACTACTTATTAGTAGGCAGATTAAACATGATGGCATTGAAAGAGACGCGTTTAATGTTAAACAGAGCAATGGCCTTGTATCACAAGCTCAACTATCTGACTCCCTTGTCCTGGCAACGTGGTCGCTCCATTCTCCTCCCAAACAAATCATCTCGGGCACACCAATTGTCTTCTGGGTGACCCGCGCAGCACCTCACAGACGAAGCATCCTTGATCCATATCCTTTTCTTGGCCATGGGACACAAAGCCTTGGTCCATAAGTGCTCTCCCATGAACATGACGGTATGAGCGCCTCTGCAGTCGTATCGACTATAGGGTAGTGGTTAGCAGCAGTGTTGGCAAGGGGAGGCAAACATACTGGTACAACATGCAGTGGCCGAAAGCTGCCCCAACACCTTCCAAACTACCCTTCACATTATCACCAAAGGTAGGTAGGTCATCTAAGTGAGTTAACATACAAGTAGGTGTGTTAGACGTGTATTGAATACGGGCGCGGAAACGGGACTCACGACACACTCCATGCTTCATGACCCTTGAGCCGCACTCGCCCGTGGTGTTGTACTTGCGACACCAGGTGAATACAATATCATGGGATGGTACGATTGCTGGTGGTGGCCAAATAACTGGCGGTCTATCGGCGGGATCCCACTTCTTGTCGGCCAGGGCCAGAGTTGCCATTGAGATGAGGCTGATGCTGATGAACAGCAGGCTTGAAGGGAATGTGATTCTCATGGTAAAAAATAAAAAAATAAAAAAAAAATGGTGCGTACTGTGATTGATCTGGCGATGCTACTTGACAGTGCTGTATAGATAGAGGGAGAGGAGGAAAGTCAACAATGCTGGTGGTAATGACACTACGTGAATGATGCTGTTTATAATAAGTTTGCGCCATCATGTTAGAGTTTTTTTTTTTTTTTTTTTGGTGTTTTTATTTATTTATTTGACACGAAGCTTGATTTGCAGGCCGTCGCCTATATCAATCATAATGTTTTCCATGACACGATGCTGAACCTTCAATGTATCCATTGGCATGAAGTGACAATGAATGCGCGGTTGTTGTGTAAATCAGAACTGCACTGTGTCGCGTAAGACAAATGAATACCGCTGTGTTGCTTGTCGCCGCACACATGTCGATCGTGTTTGTCTTAAAGTATCATGATATTGGCATCTCCCAGCCATCGATTGATCAATTGGTGTCAGTGTTGCAGCTCTGGAGCTTCAACTAGGCAGCAAAGCCCCCCATCCGCCTATCAAGACAGCCATTGGAATTTAATTCGAGACCCCCAAGACATTAATATTTACACCGCTTTTGACCACGTGACGTCGTGCAACTCTCGTGAAGTTCAATGTACCAAGAGCCTTGACTCTTGTAGCGCGCTTCTGCCTGGCAGAATTTCTGCAATCTGCATAGATTGATTCTCCGTGTCTCCACTGGAGGAGGCTTATCCGTTTTAGTGGAGTGACCCCCCTGTGGCTCCCTTGTAACTCCCCTGTAATTACTCCATCGACCCCACTGAAATTCAGGCAACACATGCGCCAAAAGCAATCAAGACACCGCCGTATCGGTTCAAGCTTCAGCGGCACTACAGTGAAATCCTCCCGCTGGCAGGCTGGACTCTGTTGGTTCAGCTCAACCTTGGAACTCTTGCTGGTTCCTGTCATTTCCGTCAATCTTTAAAAAGGGAAGGATGGCGCTCCTGGATTGAACTCGCATTCCTGGTTTTTCTTTCATCTGTTTAAAAAACTCTTCATCCTCACCATCACCCTCATCTATAGCATCATCCTTTGGCCTCAATTGGTCCCTCAGCCAAACTGTTATTTCGTCATACGTCTCTGGATATTGAAACCCTTGTCAAACTATTGCATCATTGTCGTCATCATCCTCTACTCCAGACAGTCTACTACCACTACTGCTGCCATTGCCAAAGACACTCACACCCAAACCAACAATTCAACGCACAATGCCTCGACGCAAGGCTGTAGCAGCTCCTCCCACTCCTGCTGTACCGCCTCTTGATGGCTGTGCTATTGCCCTTAGCGGCAAATTTGACTCTCTCAGTCATACTCATGCTTCCCTGGAAAAGCTCATCAAGGACCTGGGTGGTACTGTCACGAGAAGCGTCACAAAAACCACAACCCACGTTGTTTGCACAGAAGATGATTACAATGGAGATTCGGCAAAGGTTACTGCTGGTAAAGCCAAGGACCTCCCCTTGGTAAGCCCCGAATGGATCTTCGAGTCTGAGAAGGAACAGAAAGTCATCTCAGCAGACGACCATGTTTGGGGCCAGGCCCAGCCCCAGGCCCAGCCTCAATCACAACCTTCTTCCCAAGATTCCAATGCCAGCAAAAAGCGGCCTATCATGATCACTAAGAGTGACGATGAGGAGACCGAAAATAAGCGGCCCAGAACTGCAGATGGAGACCCAGAAGCCCAAGCAAAGCCAGTGAAAGAAGCAAAATCATCCAAAGCCAAGGCTGCCGCCAAAGGCAAATCCGTCAAGATCAAGGAAGAAGAGTCTGAGGAAGAGGAGCCTGTCAAGGAGTCGCCCAAAGAAGAGAAAGCAAAGGAAGACAAAAAGGTGGCTGTCGGTCAATTCATGAAGAAAAAGGGCACCGTTGTTCCGATAGACGAGCATTGCCCCTTTTCCAACTACCAAGTTTACATAGAACCGGACACTGGCATGATCTATGATGCAGCCCTCAACCAAACACACGCTTCAAACAATGCCAACAAGTTTTACCGCGTCCAGGTGAGTATCTGTCTCATGTTTATTTCTAAACACTGTATTGACTTGATTTTACCAGCTTTTGGTTGAGCCGCAGACTTCAACGTACAAAACATGGACACGATGGGGCCGAGTCGGTGAGGTTGGCCAAAGTGCCCTGCTGGGCGGCGGTACTTTACCTGACGCCATTAAGAACTTTGAGAAGAAGTTTAAGGACAAGTCCGGTTTGAAATGGGCCGATAGAGGCGAAAATCCGAAACCCGGTAAATACGCTTTCGTTGAGAAGAGTTATAATCCGGATGATGAGGATGAGGAAGAAGACGACAAAGTCTCCAAGAAAGATCAGCCAGACTATAAGCCCCCGGAATGCAAGCTTTCTCTGCCTATCAGATCTCTCATGGCACTCATCTTCAACAAGCGGTATTTCCAAGATACTATGAGTGCCTTGAACTACGACGCTAACAAGCTGCCGCTCGGAAAGTTGAGCAAGGGCAATATTCTACGAGGTTTTCAGCAGCTGAAAGACTTGGCTGCCCTTATGGATGATTCCACTCTGGCTGGTAGCCGCTGGGGCCTAGATTACCCAACCGCTATCGAGCAACTCTCTAATCTATACTACTCCATTATCCCACACGCTTTTGGCCGGAATCGACCGCCCGTCATTGACGACAATCTTAGGCTCAAGCAGGAAATTGACCTCTTGGAAAGTTTGTCAGACATGAAGGATGCAGATGAGATTATGAAAGATCGCGAGGTGGAAGACGTCCATCCTCTTGATAGTCAATTCAATAGCCTCAAAATGGAGGAAATGACCGTTCTCGACCACAAGAGTAGCGAGTTCCAACTCTTGGAGCAATATCTTCAAGGATCCAAAGGTCAGACCCACCATGTGCAATACAAAGTCCAGGACATTTTCCGGATCGAGCGCCGGGGTGAGAAGAATCGATTTGACGACTACGCCAAGGCCAGCAAAATCGGCGCGAATCGTCGTCTTCTCTGGCACGGCTCACGAGCCACAAATTTTGGTGGCATTCTTAGTCAAGGCCTGCGTATCGCACCGCCCGAAGCGCCAGTCTCAGGATACATGTTTGGCAAAGGTATCTACCTGGCTGACATGTCGTCCAAGTCAGCTAACTACTGTTGCTCTCACAATTCGGGCGGTCAGGCATTGCTGCTTCTATGCGAAGCGAAGCTGGGTGATCCTATGCAGGAGCTGACTGGATCCAGCTATAACGCTGGGACGGATGCTTTGGCAAAAGGGATGGAGAGTACGTGGGGTATGGGACGAACAGCCCCAAGCAAGTGGATGGACGCCAGTGCTGTCCACCCTGATCTCAAGGGTATCCAGATGGTAAGCCAACAATCCAGACTTCCCCATACGTTCATTGAAGGATGCAGAAACGCTAACATTTGAGCCCAACAGCCCGATATGTCTGCCGCCGCCGGCCCAACAAACATCAATGGCGCGGGTCTGTTTTACAACGAGTACATTTGCTACGACGTGGCGCAAGTCAAGTTGCGATACCTCTTCCGCGTTCAGATGTAAAGATTAGGGTGTCGATGTATCATGTCGAATGGCGGCTGAGGCGGTAAAGTGGAAAGAAAACATGTGTGACCATTTATACGCGATAAATGATGGGCTGGCTTAAATGGATGGGAGTTGGAGTGCTTGATTTAGGGAGAAAATGGCTGGGCTTTTTTTTATTACATCCGTTTTTGTTGGGTTGGCGACACTTTACTATAGGGACATTGTACGGAGCAGGTGTTATAGCGTAATGACAATGAATTAATTTCACCGTAAGCTGAAGAGGTCGCCAATGTGAAGTAATGTGTGAAGTTTATCACCAAAGTCAAATTTGATCCGCCTCCTCTCCAATGCTACTCTAGCAAGCAATCTTGCTCGTTATACCATCATTAAAATAGGAAAAGAAATGTTGACCAAAAAGACGAAATTAAATGATGATGAAATCAAATGCTTATTTGGCGCTGAGTATATGCTATAATGCCTACTATCATGCTTTGCTTTCTTCGCATTCCATACAAAAAGTTGACTCATGGTATATCCTCCCAGGCTGCTTTCTCGCTAAATTTCCGAAGACGAAAAAGAAGAGAAAAATAAGAAGAGTGGGCTTCTCTCATAAGTTCCCTCTCGAGCTATATCTTCTTCCCCTTTCATATAATGACAAAAGAAAAATTGTATCGTTAAAAGGAAAGGCCGTTAGTTCCGTCTATCTTTGAAGCGTTTTGTAACAATAAAATATGAAGTAATTCCCAAATCCCGTTAGTTGTGTCCGTTACATGTTATCCCGATATTGCTGATTGATGATGGTGATGATGATGATCATAGATGAGAAAAAGAAAGAAGGCAAAGTGATGGAGTCAGCTTGCAGCCCATAATCTATACCGGCCCGTTTCGTATGTAAACGTTCAATAATTCCCGCGCACGAAAAAATAAAACATTATATGTTGTATGTCTGCTCAGATCATACCCGTATCTCGCCGGTTCCATGTGATGCTTTGTTGATGAAAGTAAAAAAGAAATGATAAACAAAAGGAAGGATAGCGCAGTGTATCCCGTTAACGAATGAGTTCATATCCGAAATCAATGAGCTCCCAGAAGTGTATGAGTAGAAATGGTGACATTAGATCATCCGAGTCCCATAAACTCGTTTTGTCGCAAGAAACTGGTGGCGAGCTCGTCGCCTCCCTTCTCTGCTGCTTCCATCCAGTGGACAGCAACGCACATTAGACCTGGGTCGTTTCGCACATCACCTTCTTTACCTGCCAAGAGTGTTCCGTCACTGGCGCCAGCGCTGCCGACTCCAGTGACTCGAGAGCCAATGCCAACACTGAGACTGCTTCCACCAGCACCACCTACGCTTAATCTGGCCCTATCGGTACGACCATACTTTTCCATAACTGTTTGCTTGAAGACTTCCCGTGGTTTGGATAAAGGAAGCGTGGTACGCTCAACAAATTCCGGGTTAGCCAGATAAAATAGTGCCAGCTCGCGCTGCGCCGTAGGATACCCTTCTTTAGCAGTGATGCTCCACATCTTGCCAATGTCTTCCATATTGTATATGGTCGAAGGAGGTGGCGGCGTGCTAGAGGCTGACTGTGGCATATCAAGAGGGGTAGTGGGTTCATTGGATGACTGGCGGGAGACGGCTGTATGCGCCGCAAGTGCTTCATCGGCCATCTCCACCATTGTGCGGCACACTTCTGATTTCAACTTGAGGGCAGCAAGGCCGGTGTTCCAAAACGCCTTACCTCGTTCGGGCTTATCAAGAACTGAAGGAGGGACAAAAGCAGCAATGAACTGCAAATCACGGAAGAGACTCTTTGGACGAATTGATGCATCTCGGAACAATGTCTGAAGCTCCTTTGTGATTGCATCAGTATAAGTAGCACCACCAGAAACAATGGAACGTGTTTCAGAGTTGGACTGCCGAGACTGGAAAGTAAACCCTGTGGGTGGAAGAGATGCCTGAATAGCATGCATACGTCGCTCTTTGACATTGTCAATTGTGCCTTCCAGGGGAGTTGGGCGACCACCGAGCTGGTGATCCTCCACCACACTGGAGCCTGCATCAGACCTGTTCCACCGAGTTCGCTTTGAGCCGTTTGAGAGCATCGAAGCAACAATCAGTTGCTCTAGCTCATTCAGAGCGTTGAGCTTAGCATATGGGTTAGGATGAACGCAAAACATGTTGAGCAGACGTTGATACGCCTTCTTGAATGGGAACTCGGCCGAGTCATCTTTTGAGGCGGGTGCATCAACTACAGGAGAAGATGATTCTAAGCCAGCTGACAGAGTGGGCTCTGATGGCTCCGACATATTGTCAAGATCGCGAAGGTTCTCAAAGTTCTTCTTCTTCTCAATAACCCTTGGTCTTGTCAAGCCAGACTTTTGAGCTTTCTTCTCAGCCTTTCGCTTTGCCCGCCTCTCCATAGCATCTTTTCTGTCGATGCATTGCTGTCCAAGCTTCTTAAACCAGTTATCCGTCTCTGATCCCCGGGCCAGGACCTGGTTGCCCAGGTCCGACAATAAGAGACTGGTCAGAGTCTGCTTGAGATCTGAAAGGAATCTTGTCTTCTCATCGTCTACCCGTTGTTGATGAACGGTTTCGTTGGAGGAGGCAGATGTACCCGGCCGGCCCGTGGACACACTTGTAGTTGACGGGATTGTGTTGTGAAGAGTGGGACCGGAGAAAGTGGTTGAAACATTTGTCAGACTTGTAGTAGGCGAGTATGCGCGAGATGGAGCAGAGCTTGGTGAGATCGGCACCTGGAACGGTGACCAGAACGTACCTCCCGAATCCATATGAACTGGCGAGGCCTTGTCAAAGTATTCGTGTGCGTCCGGGATATCGGAGAGCGTGCCGTTGGCTCTGTTATGGCCATGTCTTGCAAAATCGAGAGAGTGGTAGCTGGTGGTGCTGGTCGCCATAGATCTTTGATCTCTAGCAAATGAACTGCCTGATCGTCCAGATGACGAAGGAGCATGTCTTCGGTCTTGTTCGCTGATCATGCTCGCTGAGTCGTCGCCTGCCCAACTGCCGTGATCTCGATCTCGTTTGGCACGATCATGGATCAGCTTATCCCGTTTATAGAGCTCGCTTGACCACAGGACAGGAGCCTCTCGAATATTCTCACCCACGAGCTTCGAGATACACCGATCTACTTCGCAGCAGAATCGATGGATCCGCTCTTCACCCTGGCAGAAGTTTTCAATGCCATACTGATGCAACCAAGCCGAGGTGACTTCGGCTTGGTCATCGCTCAGCTTGTTGGGACCACCCTGATCTTCAGATGCGGCCAAAAGGTCCATGATCTGAGACTCCGTACGGTACAGGTACGATGATGTAGAGCCGCGGGCATTGTTTGCTCGGTTCCTTTGAAGTGAGCTCCATCTTCTTGGCATACCCATGGTCTTCAATGCCTGGCAAATGTCGCGGCTGTGCGCATACTCCTTGGAATTGCGAACATCTGTAACATACCACATCTTATCTCGGATTGCATCAACCCGCTTCATCATGCTCTCGATCAACCCTTCGTGCCGCTCTTGGCTTTGCTTCAGCCATACAAGCCAGGCATCATAGTCCTCGATGGCCGCTGCTGATCGACGGATGGCATCCCTTGGGCCTCTAGCCAAGATATTAATCAGAGCCGCGAATCCGTCCTGGCGAAGGGAGCTTGAACCCAAGGCAGTGAGTTGATTCAACGTCTTCCAGTACATATGGGCAGAGACAAAGTCAGACTGTGCCTTGGATTGGGAAGAAGCTGCCTTGAGCATGGTGATTAGGACAGGATCGGATTCTTCAGGTTTTGACCTCAGCACGGAATCTACAGTGGCTGTGCTGGTCTCGCTCAACTGCCTGCGGTATGGATTTCGGCTGGCCATTGTCTTTTCTGGCGTGATGATTTTGTTCTTTGAAGTGTACTTTTTCAATCCGGATGCTCGATTACTCAGCTGAGCTCGCCCACGCTCAGGTTCCAGACTGCGTGGAATCTCGTAATCTTCAACGAGCTTGAGAATCGAGTTTCGAAGCTGATGATAATCTTTATCGAGCTCGGGCCTTTTCACGCTGTCATCATCGTCTGTGTCAGTGCTGGATGAGTTCTCCTCGTCATCCAGCTCATCATCCGGGTCATAAGTCATCGTCGTCGATAGGTTTTTCCCGTCTGGTGAGACGAAGAGGACTACCCACCTCTCAGCGCACGGGTGGCATGATCCACGCAGGACATCAGGCCCAAGATTTTGTTTGATTTCATGCAGGGCCAGCCTGAGGCGTATGCCATCATCTTCATAGTCCTTGGGTCCTGGTGGATCATCGGGATCATTAGCAGGGGGGGAGTAGCGTTGCGGGGTTATAGTGTCATATATGGAGTCGCGATTAGTTGGTTCGCTAAAGATGGAACCCGCAGTTGTGCTGATAATTGACGCAGTGTCAAAGCTCCTATGGTTGTTATGACTGGCCAAGGAGATAGCAATAGAAGCTGGGCCTGAACGTATGCCGGCAGTTAGTCGCTTCTCGGGGAAGAGAGCGTTCACCAACGTCAGCAGATCAGCAGGGCTGATGACCAAGTATGGGCGGACCTCAACGGTCTCTCTCAGGGACGTGATGGACCTCGCAGGTAGCAGCTTAGCAGCTGGAATCTTGGAATGGGATCCTTGGAACCTGGTAAGGATGTTTTCCACGTGTCCTTTGATCTTGGGTGGGATGTTAACGGGCACACAAGTAGCCGAGGGTTTTCCGCTCCACATGCTAGAAACGTATTCATGGGCTTTCATGGCAACCTTTTTGAGAATCTTTTCCCGGGCATAGGGGGTAATGTGATACTCAGCCAGCATGCCATAGTATTCGGGGTGGATGATTACTCCGACGAGGAAGACAAAGAACAGGCACCTCCAAACAAGCCACTTGGAGGTGTTCTCAGCATACTTCTCCTCGAGCTTGCTTAGGATGGCATTTCCGAGTTCCAGGAGACCTTCTGGGATTCCGGTTGCATCCTCGTCATCAACTAATTCAAACAGATCATTCACTGCCTTATCGTAGAACTCCTTGGCGGCGATCTCGTCGGAACGATCCCAGTCAGAGACGTTGAACCTGGTGCCATGCTGATCTTCGGCGCGGTCAAGAAGGAATGCTCCGTCTTCAAGGATCTTCATCAGATACCATTCCATATTTGACTTGCCAGACCAATCACGCATGGCAGTCCAGATGTTCAGGACACAAATTAAGAAATGTTCTCCAGTGGACTTTGGTTCCGCAATCAGCTTCGCCAAGACCGTTGCCCATATTTCGGTCCGTCTCTGGTCTTCGGAGCTGTCGGGTCCTGCAGAATTGGCAAAGCAAGCATGGATAAGAATTGATAGAGGGTCATGTCGCTGAAACGACAAGACCCGGTCAATATCGGAGTTGGTGTTGGCTCGGCCAGACGCACTTGCGTGGGGACGATTTGGCGGCCGTGCATGGAACGGGAGGACTGACTCAACGGGTTCCAAACCCTTATGGAAAGTTAGAAACTCCTTCAACTCGGAGCTGGTAAGGGAGCATATTCGAGTAGCCAGGTACTCTGGGTTTGTACGAATCTGGTTGAGGAAGTCGATGAATGTTTCTCTAGCCGATGCCGAAATGTCATGCAGGAATGGGGTGATGGACCTCAGAGGTCCAGCACCAACTGTAGAATTAGTAGGAGTGTCCAGGCTCTCAGATGACCCCAGAGCAGCAGATGACAGAGACTCAAGCTCAGGTTCCAAAAGGGCATACCGGCGGAGCTCATCGCAGCTCTTTCGCACATCATGTATAGCATTGTACAATGCAGCAAAATTGTCTTTATCGTCCTTGCGAAAGTTTTCAACCAAATAACGATGGGCCATTTCTCCGCACCGCGTCAAGCGGGCGCTCAAGGCTGTCGAAATTAGGCTTCTCTGAAGGCGGATCCTAGTATTTGCGCGCTTGCGCTCTTGGTATTTGGATAATCGTACGATATGAGCGAGCTCTTCAAGCGTGGTGTTGTCACTATCCCGAACCAAGTGGGTATTTGTATAGAGGGACACATCCTGTAGGAGGGGCTTCTTGTGGTATTTCGAGGGTAATGTCGTCGTCTCGCCGGCGGCGCTGCTTGGGGTCATGGGACGATAGCCGGAACCGTGTCGTGTATTGCTCGAGTTTGGCAAGGTTGCCTGTGCTACGATGGCTTTGTTGCGGGAAGCCATGGGTGATTGATGCCGGGAGTGACGGCGGCGGCCAACATCGTCGCTGAGGCGGATAGCTAGAGTCTGAGTCGCAGGCTGGGGCTGGGGTTGTGGTTGATGCTGGGACTGCGTCTGCGTCTGGCTATGGGTCGAGACATGAGACGGGACGTCCGATGATCGAGAGGGGCTATCGTATCGCTTTGGTCGCTGTGCGTCCTCATGGTTCTCCGAGGATGGGGTTGGAGATCTTGAGTTATGCGCAACCGTGGGTGACACGGCTGTAGTAGTGGGAGGAAACATCAGTACAGGAACACAACAAACTCAATGTCCAGAAGCATCCAAAGCACGGAAACGTACGTGGGGGGGTTTTAATGCCAACTGGAGATGAGTGAGAGCGTTGCATGGGAGCGGGATTCATAGTAGTGCTGCTCCCATAGAAGAGGAAGAAGAAGTGGGTAAAGAATATGCAATGATCGAAGCCCTGTTTTTTTTTTGGTGTGTGGCTCGAACAGCAGTAAGAGTTGTGGGATAAGAGATTTGTTTGAAGCTACCGAGGAGCTGTTCCGACGGCGGCTCGAGAATAGTTGAGGGTATCAAAAGAGAATAGAGAAGAAACGTCACCGCTCGTTCCGCCCAAGATCATAAGAGATCTCAAAAGGTTGGAGATTGAGTAGGTAGGTAGATGGAGAGAGGTGCAGGTTGCTTCGATGTTGGTTGCAGGTGCTGGCGCTGGCGCTGATGCCGGTGCAGGTAAGGTAGTTATCGAAGTTTCTTGACGGAGCCGCCCGTTGCTTGGAGGGGTTGGCCTTTGGAGGAAGAAAGTGGAGGCTGCGGGTAGAAGAGGTGTACGAATAGTAGGTGGATGGGTAAGTATATGGACTCTGGCACAGGGCCAGTTCCGGACGTGAGAAAAAGCTGGCCCAATGTCCAGATCTGAAACCGGAGAGAGGATGCAGAAGCAGCAGCAGTAGCAGCAGCAGTAGTTAGCAAGCAAGCTGTGTCGAGCTAATTTTATGTAGGGGATTGAGATCGGAGATCCAAGAAAAGAGAAGGAAAAAAAAAAGGTTGGAGAAAAAGGGCCCAAGCAAGCGGCGGGATGGAGGATACAGGTCGTTGGTCGTTGAGGCCCTTGAGGGGGGAGGAGAGGGAGTGTTGTGGGAGAGAGAGGGAGTGAGACGAGTCCGCGTCTGCTCTGGTTTGCGTTTCGACCTCTTAGTCTGGCCAACACACGGGCAGCTAAGCAAGAAGCAAGAAGAAGCAAGACGATTGTCCTCGTCCGAATCGTTGTCGTCGTCGTCTTGTTTTGGTCTGTTCTGTAAGGCACGGCAGCACACACAGCACACAGCACACAGCACAGAAGCCAAGCGTGGGGTAGGTGCTTCAAGTTCCAGGTTGGGTGGGTGGATGACAAGAGCCTGTACTCTGCTTTGGGGCGCTATTCCCAGTCGGGTGCCCCACTAGATGATACGCCCACTGTATGTACACCCACTGTAGGCACTGGAGGCGGCAATGCGATGCTGCTGTAGCCTCCACCGTGTAAGGGCCTTAGACCCCCCTTCTCTTCCCCTAGCAGTGGTTCTCCCAACTGCTTGTCCCCAATAGAAGGCCTTGGCTGTGCCCTGGAGATTGGTCGAAAGTGGAACCAGCAGCGAGGATGGTGGTGCAGGTGCCCTGTTGCGTTGACAGTTGTACGTACACCTCACCTAAAAACATGAGCTATTCTAAATGTCGGGACCAGGCCGGGCTGGACCAGACTTGGGTGTATTTTTTTGGTGATTCTTTCTGCCCTTTCTTTCCCTCCCTCCCTCTTCTCACTGCGTGGTTTGTCACCATTTCCATTTACCTCGGTCTTTCTTCAGTGTGTTGTCCTCTTCTTTTTTTTTTTTTTCTTTACTTAAACTAGCAGTTACTGAGAGATACGGTGAGGAAGGATAAAGTCCGCTGTTAGTTGGCCCTGAGCAAGTTGTCTAGCGCCTACGACAGCGAGGTCGGTCAACGTGCGGCATCCAAAAACGGTGAGCCAGAGGTCCAGTAGGCATAATACGAAAAAGGACAGATAATTCTATACAGTGTGTGTATAGATGGAACGGATAGAAAGGGATGCTTCTTGGCTGGGTTTAGAAAATAAAGATTGATGAGATGATAGTGGTGGTGCTGGTGGCAACGGTAGCGGCTCAGGATTCACACAAGAATGAAAATTCGCACACAAAAAGCGCATGATAATACAAGCCTGTCATTGCACATTCCCCTACACCCTCTCGCTCTGCTCTCCCACATCATAGATGACATACTCTGCTTGACAAAAGCGGTATTTTTCTATAAATCTTGTCCTCCTCAGTAACGCAGACCATTATGTGATACCTCCATGTACGATACGATACGAAAAAGACGAAAGGACAAGCTGCCCACATGAATTCTTTCGCACATGCACACACGTACAGGTACAGTACATATTTAGTAAAGAAGCAATTCTTGCTGCATGGATGGTGACTCAAAAAGGCAAAATGTGAGTGCTCGAGTGTTCATGCCATCCCTTGCCAGCCTCTTGTTAGTCGCCCTCTCATGGCCTCACCCCCGTTCCCTCCATTCCCACCGGCCGAGAAAAGGCTGATGAGTTGGCACTGCATTATGCATTGCATTCGACATGCCTCCAAAGCCCCTGGGAGCCATTCGCAGCCCATCTCATCCACTGCCCAATCCATGTCCACCACGAAACGTCCCAGCTTCAGCCAATCCGCTTGCTCCACGCCATGCGGCAGACGAGAGGCGAGTGTGCCAGCTCACCCCAGCAGGGCCCAATCATCCGCCAGGCCCAACACCCCCCCAAGACGCAAGACGCCCCCAAGGCAGACGCCCCCCCATCTGCTGCGTTCTCTAGCACCCGATCACGACAACGGCCGAGGCCAGCATTCTCAGCCAATAGTTTTGGATAGATCGCGGTTGCGGTTTTCGTTCAAACTTGCCATCCACGAGATTTTGCTGACAGTACGGCTTTGCCGTGTTATGGTGTCGCGTCGCCTGACATGGACATGGACATGAGCGAGCGAGCGAGCTGGCTGCTTTGAACAGTACATACCTGGGAGTACTCCGTACATGCAGTCAAGCACCCCGTACAGTAATCGCGAGTATGCGTAGGTGTGTGTGTGTGTATGTGTGTATGTGCATCTTCTGCTCTGTGGTTGGTGGAGAGTACCTTTACTTTACTACATCTCTACACCACATCATCATGTACCCGTATTAATGATTAATGCCTTCCACTTACAACGCTCTTTCGCCCACACTCGCTCCTTCTTTCGCCCACACTCGCTCCTTCTTTCACCCACAAAAAGATCATCCCTTTCAAGGTAGTATCACATGATTGATCACCTGCACTTTTGATCTCGTGCCACCTTCATCGACTTTCTTTCTCAGTCTCTTCTGCAGCTCTTCTCTACACCTTCTTTCCAGCATCTCCCGACCTGTAACATTTCAGACATACATGATACAGCAAACAATTCATTACCACGCGCCAAGCGGTGTAACAGGCGGGAGTTACAGACCAAGGGGGAAAATATGTGGGCTTGGTTCTAGCGAACATGCGGTTATGCTTCCGAAACAAAATCATCCTCGAGTTCCTGTTTTGGTTGGCTCTCACAGCTTATTTCAGCCGCAGGCCAGTGACATAGCATGCACTAGGTTGGGGCACCGTTCATGGCCGTGACCACTAACATTCAAAAGTCCCGAAAAGTCCCTTGTTCCTATTTGATGCTATAGGTTGCGAGACTGTCGTGGCATCCTGCTTGCTGCATCTCGTCACCAAAGAAGATGGTCTCATGCTGTCTCGGCGCGTTTCGTCTCATTGATCATGCTTGATGAGGCATACTTGTGATAAACGGCGCTTTTTCAAGGGCATCGGCCTGTATCTTCCAAATATCCTTGCCGAGTCTCACAAGATCCCACCCGAACTCCGCAACGATTTGCTGCTCTGCGACATCCGCCTCACGAAATGTACTTTGGCATTCCTCGTCCGATCCAAATGTTGCCACCTTCCAATGCTTCTTCCATCTCGCTACAGCCTGCCTTGCCTGTGGGGTCTGAGGTTGAATGTTGGTAGCAATCATATAAAACGATGACCGTTTTGTATGCCCTATTTTCGATTTGAACACTTGCACCGAGGAAAACTTGCTAAAGGTATAGAGTAGGCTGGCACAATGCGCAGCCTCCAATCTGTGCAAGAGCATAATCATGGTCCCGCCAGTCACAACATGCTCGAGACCCATGGCAAGCTGCGTGGTTGTCAGACGTCGTGTCTCCCATTCTCGATACGCCGCCCGGGGGTGAGTTCGAAGGACCTGACCATCACAGATGACGAGGTCAAAGGTTTGCTCAGCATGGATCTGCTGTTGTACAACGAATCTCTGGGCATCAGGATGCTCCGCCGGGATGTCTGTGAACCCCATGTCTGCAGCAAACATGGTGATGTCCGCACGGGTGAATTTTACATTCGATTTCAACGGAAGCAGGACTTCGTGTCCTCCTTCGTCTGGCGATAGACTGAAGCCCACGGCCTTAGCCCCAGGATTCGATTTAATGGCTGTCATAAGAAAACCACCTGGCGCCATACAAGTGTCCAAGATATTGACACGGTAAGACGGCTTTGATGTGATTTTGAGAGCCCCCGTGGCTTGCTCCATTTCGGATCCAATTCTTTGCATCAAGCCATAGAAGAACTTTTCGCTTTTGCGACTCGCCTTATCAGCTGTCTCTCTCTGCCGCTTGAAATATGCATCACCTTCCTGACTCTCCCATCCCTGCAAAATGGGTTAGCAACACGAGCCGCGGGTGCATAATCGGTGAACACGTCTCAGTCTTACTTTTTGTCGCAATTCGACCAGGCGCTTGTATTCCGGAGCATTGTCTAGGAGGAATTGCTTCACGATGGAACCATGGGAGGTCGTGGCATCTGAAGAAGCTCCCGCTTCCCCTTCAGGAGAGGCCGGCGTGGCCGTTTCAGAGGTCGACATGGTTTTGGTATGCGTTGGCAAGATTCTCTTGGAGATCCTTGTTCCACGTCGTGTACTGTACTCTGCTGTACAGAAAGATGTCGGAATCTGGTTGGACTTGAAGTAGTCGGTGGAATAGAAGTACAGAAGATGAAATGTACTGAATTGTGTTGGCAGGTGAATGGGTAACATTTCACCCGATACCAATTCACTCCAATACACCACCACGCGGCTCCATGCATCATCACAAGATCTGTACAAACAAGGCTGTAACAGCCACAACTCACTGTTGTAACCACACCAAATCGTAATCTACGACAGTCAGATACCCATTCACACCGCGCCCGGCTTCCCGGGTTCACAATTGCCCTATTAATAGCACCCCGTCGCACAGTGCATCTATGCAGTATCACGTTATGCGCCGCCGAGGCGGGCCTGTTCTTCCACTAATCGTCCACGCATTTCCATACAGGTTGACTTTTTGTTACCCCCCTTTCTATCATCCAGCCGAGGCGCCGGTATTGCGGCGGAAGGGGAAAGCTGCTTTCGCTCGCCTTATTTCTCTGCATCCTGCATTCGGTGAAGTGGGAGGGGGCCAGTCCGACAGGGGAGGGACAGAGGTTGTGTGGCTTTTTCTTGGGCTGGCTGGGCAGTAGGTGGATGGATAGATTGATAAATGAATGTTTGTGGTTGTTGTGGCACACTTGGTTTGAAAGGGTGTTTAACCTAGAGGGTTGGTGAACAACGAATATGGATGGCCACGTAAGTGAGGGGAATGATGAATACCTGTGCTGGCATACAGGGGAAGTGAATCGAGATCCGATTGCATGTTTTTATCTCGAATTGATGTACGAAGTAAACATGCAGCAAGGGAATTAATCAAAAAAAAAAAATTGATTGCATGGTTGTAAACGTGGCAATTGAACGGGCATGTCAAGCTCATTGAATACCCAACACCCTGCGAATCATAGACGAAGAACATGAGAGACGTGCAAGGGTTGAATGAATACCACCTAGGGTAGGATGCAATGCATCAAAGTTTTATGTCATCTAATAATAAATACAAACCAACAAATCTTTTGCGCACACCATTCCACCGCTTACTCTTGAGATGCGGGTATAATACAGAGAAACGTCCAAAGAGATCCATGCAAAGGAGAAAAAAACGTCATATAAACTGCAAATCCTTACCGAAACAGCGGAAGGAAGAAACACACACACACACACACACACACACCCAAGGTGGGTAAGGGGGATCCACCACCCCTCAGCAATCTCTCCCGAATCGAATATCAAACTCCTTTAGTACGCTCATGATACTCGCTGCCTCTACTTCGATGGGCATCCTGCCCGACTGCGCTGTTGTTCGGGGATCGCCCTTTGGTGTGGCCTTTAGCTTGGGCAGCCAGGATCCAATATCGTCGGCTGCCTTCTCAAAGTTGCGATGACTTGATAGGGTTTGATATGCCTCCGCACAGCTTAGCCCCAGACTGGGTAGGCTTGGTAGAGTAATCTTTTCTGGCTTGGGTGTGGACTTGCAGCATCCGCCTCCGGGACCTTTGCCGCCGCAGCAGCCGCCTCCTGCTCCTCCTGATTTGCCCTGCTCGCGATCAAAGTTTGCGGCCATGAGCCTACAGAAAAGACCGGACTTGGGATCAGCTTGACATTGTGCGCAAGTACCCGGACCATTAGGACCGCAGCCGCGAGATGGTACATCTTTGGTCTGAGTTTTGGGCTTCCGACGGGGCAATTTGACTGCACCGTCAGCAGTCATCTCCATTGCCATGGGGGGCTGAACATCATTCTCAGATGGAGGAGGCGTGCGCGTCTGCCTAGGGGGGGGAGGAGCTGATGGCATCTCAGTGGGCGTCATAGCAGGCGTGGCCATTGCAGCTTCAGCACAAACGCAGTAAGTCCCGTCCTTGCAGAATCCGCAACCATCTCTAAAAGACATTGAATCCACAGAAGGAAGCTGTGACATGATTGATGGTGGTTGCGATGTGTTGGTTGGCTTCTTAGAGAACATGGTTGTAAAGTCCGTTTCCGATTCGGCAGCGGTTGCGCCGGGCCGGTGCCGCTTTTCTTCAGACATTTGACCGGAGGGTGACGCCGGACGCTTCAAGTCTTGAAGCTGATTCGTTTGCTGTGCAGCCTCATTCAAGCACATGCATGATGTGCCAAAGCCGCATTTGCCGCATCCAGAAACGACTGATGCAAGCACTTCCTCAGCGCAGGCACAACGACCCGTAGGGGAGCAGTTGCCACATGTAAGGGGAGCGTCGGATACATCGTGGGGGGATTGGGCATCTATTGTTTCGGGTGGGGTGATGATTTGTGAGATGGAAAAGTGCCTGGAGGCTGGTTGTTGGGTCAGGCGCTCATCCGGTAGGCTACGTCTTGGTTGATTTTGATGTTGGTTGAATGTCGGATGAGGCATGGAGCTTATGCTGTCTGTTCGAAAGGTGCTCTGGCCATGACGACGTCCCAGTGTCTCAGCCTGCATTTCAGCGCGCATACGTTCCTGTCGCTCTCGTTCAAGCATGCTCTCCAATAGCAAGCACCTGGATCTGAATGATTGGACCTCCATTTCCAGATCTCGTATTTTTTGATTGAGCTCGTGTTCATTATTGTCCTGTGTTTTCTTCTGTTCGTCCAGCAACTCTTCCAATTCGCCAACTCTTGCAGCACGCCGCTCTCGGAACGCTCTCTGGGCCGCACGGTTTTGGGCTTTGCGCTTCGTCGGAGGAGTGTCGGTGGCAGGCTTCCTTCCCGGTTTTGGTCTCGGAGGAATGACCCATTCCTTGGACGTCATTGACAGCTTGGGCTGCTGCTCCAGTATGGGATTGGGGCTAATGACTGTTGACATGGCCATTTTGTCGATGGGAGGCAGAGAGATGCGAGGAAGGGCTAGTTGTGGAGGGGCGACGGAGGAGGCGGGTTGCGATGCGGCTGCGCCAGTCTTGGTTTTGGATGGCAGCGGCGCTCGCTGAAGGGCGGCGGCAGCTACCGAAGACGTGATCGCAGACAAAGGAGATTTAGTTTTGGACGATGCAGGTTGTTGTTTGGTCTCGTGCGTTGTGGTGGTTGAGGTTTTGCCGGCTTCGGGTTCCGGATGTTGAGGTGACGTGGGGGGTGATTTGCCAGTCATCTTTATGGCAGCAGGCTCAGCTAAGCACAGGACTGGACACACAGCGCCAGACCGAAGCCAACAGCAGCCGAAAAAAGTGGGTATGTTTTTTTTCGCCGTCAACAATTCGTTATAGACCTCGGAAGTCCGACAGTCAAGTTAATTTGTTTGTCTGTCCCTGCGTCTTGTGACAGCTGAGACTGGCGAATCGTGTGAGGGAGATGCTGTTTTTTTTATTCTTTAAGAATAAAATAAAATAAAATAAAAATAGATTGAAGCTTGAAAACGATGCCTTAAGTGCGAGGCGGTCCGGCTGTTCTTCGACAGAGTAAAGATGTGTAAACCTGCTCTGCCGTGCTGGAAACTCACCGATGGGACTCGGGATATTCTGTTCAGTCAAACTGTTGGCAAGTGGTTTAAGGCGCGTACGCTATGCTGACAGTCAACCGGCCGGAAGAAGTTGGGGAACGAGCGGCAAGCAATGACTGTGACTGGGGACACAAGGTTGAGAAATGCAAGAATGCAAAAAGTTATATTCAAAAAACAAAAGTGAGGGGTTTCAAAGGGGATTTACATGTGCTCTCAGTGTACTTAGTGCGGGCGCCTTTCTTGACATGAATGAGAGCGAGAGTGCAAGTGGTCCGATTCCAGGAGATCAGATGTGGGACAGACTGATTGATAAGATTTGATTGATAAAAAATTCGACGTCTCGTCTCCACTTTTCTGATTTTTCCGGAGCAGCCACTCAGAGTCCAGGATCACCCTTCCTCCCCTCCACCCTTACGATGCTTGGTATAGTGCATGGATGGGGGGCCTTTTTGCTCTCTTTGGCCGAGAACGAATGCGGATTCCGACTCATGCTGCTCGGATACAAACCGAATTTGGTGTCGACCCCAGTTACTAAGGCTGCATTGTCTCAAGGGTTGATGTAGAATGGGTCGAGCCACGGTGGTATTCACCTTTTTTCAACATTGTGTGGAAACGGGGTCCATGGCTTTGTGTCAAAAGTACCAGTCAAACTTACCAAACAGGAGTCTTATGACTCAATCCAACGTCACATTGGCGTCTCACGGCATCTTCCGTATTTCAATGAATGGACCCTTGGTGGCCAGCGTCGGCTACTATCGAATTCGGATCAGGTGAGATCCGCCAAGAGCCGGACTTTTGCGGGCTCCAAACCATCACAAGAAACGGCTACCAGCATCACCAATTGCCCGATATCGCAAGCCAAGACAATTGATCAAGAAATATTGTTTGTTGACATGTGAATTGTATATAAGGAGCAGAAGAAGTCATTAATGTATGGAACTGATATGTTTTGCTTGCTTCATTTGTTTGCCGTTCTGTCGTAGACCGGCTATATAAGCTTTAGATAGATGCAAATACCGAGGCTATTCAACAATGCGATATCTTGAAGCTCCCTCAATGGTGTCAACTTAATCCATATTTGCCAAGTACCGTGAGAAAACAACAGCAGTGTCAACACCAGCTTCACCCTTTCTCATAGATTTACGCTATCAATTAAACTAGCGATAGCCGCTGGCCCATATTATAATCAAGCATGGCAAGCTCTTCATTGCCGCTGCGCCCGTCGCCAGCTTTTAATCTCCCATCATCCGACTCCTCGGACAATGAAGATGATGCTCCTTTGCCATTCCCAGCCGCGCTTCCACGTACCGACTTCCTTGCTGTTGACTTTCAACCCGCTGCATACCTCTCCGCTCTCCCGACTCGCCATCAAACTCTTGAGGACCTGCGATCAGACCTACGCGAGCGAACCGCTGCCATCAGCTCAGAGCTTCTGGAGCTCGTAAACTCAAACTATACAGCCTTTTTATCTCTCGGATCGGAGCTTCGAGGAGGTGATGATAAAGTAGAGGATGTCAAGGTGTCTCTCCTAGGCTTTCGGAGAGCTGTGGACGAGGTCAAGGAAAAAGTGACTGTGCGAAGGAAAGAGACCGAGTCGCTTACCAGCGAATTGCGCGATGTACGGTCAGATATTGAACAAGGCCGGAAGATGCTTGAGTTATCTGAACGACTGAGCTCTCTCGAAGAAAAGCTAGCATTGGATAGCTTACCAAAGGCAAATGGCACGCCAGAGTGGGATGACGATAGCGACGAGGAAGAGGAGGATGAACATGACCGGGTACATGGTTTAATCGGCAGTCCACCAGCAAAACTGTCGGCCTGGGCACACGAGTGTAGTCAAATCACAGCGCTTGCAGCCACTCTCGACAATGACCATCCCTTTGTCGCAAAACTGAGAGCGCGGCTTACCAAATGCCGAAACACACTACTATTAGATTTGAATAATGCGCTGAAGGAAGCCCGGACAGCTGGTTCAAAAGGCCAGGACCGGGTGCTGGGTTATCTTGGCATATATCAAACCCTCGACGCCAAAAATGAGGCCGTGAAAGCTCTTCGTGGCGGTTAATGCTTGATGTGCTGAGAAGAATAGAAAAAAAAAAACAATGATACCCCCTTTCATGGTGTTCATCTACTCGTCATCAAATCTGAATTTTGACATGAATATTGTACAGTTTTACACAAGGTCATTTCATTTGTCTACATGATGCCCGACAACGCCTCCACGGTGATTTTGCTCTCCACAGTATTGAGCTTCCCGTTCAAGCTCAACGCTGGACCGTTTGTCGTACTTAAGATGACTTCATGAACTTCCTTTGACACCTCCTCCGAAATTTCGGCACATTCCGACTTGACCTTCTTCAATAGTGCTTGAATATTCGCTTTTAGTTGGTCGGGTGTATGTCCCAGCTGCCCAATGGCCATGCGAATAGCTCCTTGTCGTTCACGATAATCGGCGGCACCAGCTGAGTCGCGGATAGACTTGGTCACGTCGCTGACAATCGTCTTCATCCTCTTGCTGGGCATGAGACCCTTGGGACCCAAAATCCTTCCCAACCCAGCCTTATTCAGGGCCTTTTCGCTGCTCTCGTGGCAGATGAGTCGGTCGAATTCAATCTTTTCCTGGCGAATGGCTTCAAAAAGAGTTTCCTCGCCGACTGCGACGGCACCCGCAGCAGTTGCCGCGTTGGCAATTTCACTTCCTTCCGGGCAAATGACAGCGATTTGCCAATCGCTCTGAACGGGGTGAGGGAGTCGAATGCTGTTCTTGATGACGGGACCATTTCTAGCCGTCTTGAGGTTGATGTGGATTTCGTATTTGATCGATGCAGGTGGCTGGCCAACTTCAACCGCGCGGAAGACACTGATTCGAGTTAATAGCCGCCAAAAGTCCACCTAGCCAAGCAATTCATACCGCATAGCCTCGCATAGTGAATACTGCTGGAACCCTCTCTTTTCTAGATTGTGTCGCTTGAAGTCCTTGGGAACTGGTCGCTTCTTCTTTACCTTCTTGATGCGAACGATGGAGGCTTGTCGGGACTGTATCAGAGCTGGCGCAAGGAATCGGGGTATTAATGGAGCCGCTGGTCTCAACAAGGGCTGTGAAATACTCAGCCTGGCCATAGAGGCCAAGCATCTGTCGATTGGCGCCATTTTCTGGGCAATATCTGGAGTCCTCCTCACACTGAGAACTTGATCGCACCAAAACTTGGACGGCTGGTGTTCCTCTCAATTGCCGTGCCTCGGAAATTAGGCCAACAAAAATTTGATAGTCTTGTTATCGATAACGATTAAATTTGTCCCCCTGCAAGCGCCCCTCACCTAAACATCGAGCCCCTCCATTCCCCCACCACGGCGAAAATCGATCCTTTGACTCACTGGGGACGAGAAATCTGACTTGATTTCTTATTCATTTCTTCCTCATCATATAGTCGTATCATAATTGGCTATTCAAAATGAAGCACGAGGAGCTCGAGATTCTTGCCGGCAAGCTCGGCGGTGACTTCCGGTCCATTGAACCCTACCTGAGGGATCTGGATAAGCACCTGACCCTGCGATCCTATCTTGAGGGTTATGCTCTGAGCGATCTTGAGACCAAGGTTTGGCAGTCACTCCGAGCCAACAAGGTCACCATTGGATTTATTAGACGCAATGGCTTGCCTAATTTGACTCGTTGGTTCACCTTCATCGAGCAAACCCATCCTGAAGTTCAAGAAGCCACCAAGGCCGAGGCTGCCGCCAAGGCTACACCCAAGGGCGGTGCCAACTACAACCTCGCTCTTCAAGATACCGACAAGGGAGTCGTTACTCGATTCCTCCCTGAGCCATCGTACGAAATCGTCTTGTCTAACTTGAAAGTACTTTGATTCTAACTCATCGTAGTGGTTATCTTCACATCGGACACGCTAAGGCTGCTCTGCTCAGCGACTACTTTGGCCATGTCGCTTACAAGGGCCAAATGCGTCTACGATTGGACGACACCAACCCCGCCAAGGAGAAGGAGGAATTCCAGGACGCTATTGTTGAGGATCTTGGACTCATGGGCATTAAGCCTGACTCCCTTACTTACACTTCCGACTACTTTGACTACCTTTACGATATGTGCAAGAAGTTGATCTCGATGGGCAAGGCCTATGCCGATGACACCGACCAGGAGACCATGCGCAGCGAGCGAATGGACGGCATTCCTTCCAAGCGTCGCGATCGCCCCGTGGAGGAGAACCTTCGAATCTTCGAGGAGATGAAGTTGGGCTCTGCTGAGGGTGTCGCTCACTGCATCCGTGCCAAGATGTCCTTTGACAACCCCAACAAGGCCATGCGAGACCCCGTTATCTACCGATGCAACATTGAAAACACACACCACCGAACTGGTACAAAGTGGAAGATGTACCCCATGTATGACTTTGCTTGCCCTGTAGTCGACAGCCACGAGGGTGTCACGCATGCCTTGAGATCGACCGAGTATACCGATCGAAACCCTCAGTACCAGTGGTTCTTGGATACCCTTGAGCTGCGTCAGGTCCATATGTGGGACTTCTCTAGAATTAACTTCATCAAGACTTTCTTGTCTAAGCGTAAGCTTGCCAAGCTGGTTGACACTGGCAAGGTCTGGGGCTGGGATGACCCCCGAATGCCCACCATCCGTGGTGTGCGAAGACGAGGAATGACTGTGGAGGCTCTCCGAGATTTTATCATCAAGCAGGGTCCCAGCCGAAACGTTGTTAACATGGACTGGACGACTTTCTGGGCCAGCAACAAGAAGGAGATTGACCCTGTTGCCCCCCGACACACTGCCCTTCTCAAGAAGGACTTGGTCAAGGTTACTCTAACTGGATCTGAGGCTCCCTCGGCTGTCACTGTTGAGGACAAGCCCAAGCACCCCAAGAACCCCAGTGTCGGTACCAAGAAGGTGGTTTACTCGTCTTCTGTCTATGTCGATCAGGAGGATGCCAAGACTTTCAAGGATAACGAGGAGATTACTCTCATGGGCTGGGGCAATGCCATCATTCGAGGAATCCCTACCCAGGATCCTATCCCAACTCTGACTGCCGAGCTTAACCTCAAGGGTGACTTCAAGGCCACAGAGAAGAAGATTACCTGGCTGTCTGCTGAGGGCTTCGACTTGGTCCCCGCTGAACTTTGGGACTTTGACTACTTGATCACCAAGGACAAGTTGGAGGAAGAGGACAATCTTGAAGACTTTTTGAACCCTAACACTTCCACCATGGAGGATGCTTGGTGTGATGGTGGTGTTGGCGAGCTCAAGAAGGACGACATTATTCAGTTAGAGCGACGAGGCTTCTTCAGAGTAGACAAAGGATTAAACGACTGGGCACCTGGCGAAGAGGGCGAGAAGGGAAAGAGAGTGGTTCTCTTCAACATTCCCACTGGCAAGACTGGTCCTAAAGTTTAGATTACAAAAGAAATGCTTGACTAGCTAGTGCATGAAGATACAAAAAAATGTAAAATCATGAAATACAAAAGAAATCAGTGAGTAAGATGACACTGATCTTATGTACAAGATATCCTTGGGTTGTATATACTATGCGCCTATAACACGGCAGAGGCAGATTAAGGCAAACAAGTCAGAATATCCTTCAACTTGGCCAGAACAACAGCCTGTCTATCATCATTGACGGTGGTCTTATCGTTAGCATCACCGATGCTAACCGAAATGTAGCACCCATCGGTGTCGTGCACACTTAGTTCGGTAGGGAGACGTGTGCTGCCGCACCAGTCGACATCTGGGGCAGAGATGGTGCCGGGGTTGATACGGCTGAGAACCCACTTGAACTTGGAGGCATCTGTGCATGCGCCCTCAACCTTGGGGAAATTGACGTTGAGGAAGACGTCTTGGGGGAGGTAGGGCTTTCCTGAGGAGAGGACCTTGTTGGTGAGCTGGGTAGCAAGCTGTGCGTACACAAGACTGCGCTGAGGAACGGGGGAGGTGTTCCATGCGAGGTTGCCCGTCGAGGCGCCGGAGAAGGCAATGGAAGGAATACCCTCGTTGTGCGCCGCGTAGACAGCCGAGCCGACGGTGCCGGAGAAGGGCACCTGGACGAACAGATTGGTGCCGACGTTGGGGCCCGTGACGGCGAACTCGGGCTTCTGGCCGTTCCAGAGTTGAGGGCCGAAGGTGTCAATACCGTACTTGATGGCGGTGACGGGGTAGGAGTTTACCCAGTTGAGGTCTGGGCGAGTGGAGTTTGTGCCGACGGGGCCGTTGTTGCCGGGGCAGGAGTTGTATTCACAGGGATCCTTACGGGCGGCGGGATCAGCGTCGCTGGAGCCTGTGTGGTGATGTTAGTCTTACTTGGTGTTGAAGGTTGTTTAATTGAGTAGATGGGTGTGTAAGTCAGTTGCGTACCAGCTCCAGACTTGTTCTCAGCGGGACCGGAGAGAACGACATCGTGTCCAGCGGCGTTCAGGGCGTCGTTGAAAGAGCGAATGTAGAGCTCGGCCCAGCCATCGTCGTTGGATTGGACGATGCGGACGGCTTGGACGGCCAGCGCCTGGAGGAGAATGGCGGCCGGGACTGTGGCCTTCATGGTGTGGGTTGGATGTCAGAATAAACACAAGACCAACTTCAACTTCTCACGAAGAGGCGGAACATTCTCGCTTTTTAAACTTTGAAAGTAAACCGTGTTTGTTTAATGTAGATCGTCCGAAATAGTCAGGTCCTTAAGACACGGCTATCAAGGGTCTCTTCTCCCCCCCCTCTCAATACAACTACAACTGGCTGATTATGGGATTATCTGAAACACGGCAATGTTTGCCATGTAAGAGCGTGTGTGTTGGTCGTAATCAGACTTAGTAGGGCAGTATTCAGTGTGGGGAGAGATAAAACGGCGTTGAGACGGATTGAGAAGCTGGCAACCGTCTCTCAGCCAGCGCCGCGCGGCGTTCGCCGAATAGGGTGGTCTGAATAGGTTTTGAGGCCCTGGAAAGTCCGGCATTTGAAGCAGTTTATTTTGTTAGCGGCAGGTCTTCAGCCCCCCCCCCATGTGTTCGTGCGATCACACCCTAGCCATCGTCAGATTGTTCTTGATTTATGGGGGGGGCTATCATGCGTGAAGCGCTTTGATCGCCATTGACCTCCAGCACGTGGGCGTGAACCAACCAGTAACAAGTCAATCCAACCGAGCACGTTGTCTCAATGATAAAGGTCTTGCGGGTCTGAAGCAATTCCTCAAGTTACGCAGAAAACAGAGTAAGTCTGTCAGCAAAAAAAAAAAGCTTGTATGGGTAACCATTGATGGTATGCCCCTGGCAATGGTGAAGCTAAGTGAACTCCGGGCTGCCTTTTTGGTGCTCGGTGCGGCCCGACTAAAGAGCCAATCCCCCCCGCGTTAAAATGAATCCCTATTTCCGATGCTGCCTAGTTTATTGGAAATAATAATGATACTAATAATAATCATTCACGCGGTGTAAGTCGACTTGTTTGCGTAGAATCCACATAGTCTTACCCTACATGATGTGCTGGGGTTGAGACTTGGAATCATTTGGTCCGTCATTGACAGTGACTAGTAAAGTTTTGAAGAATATGGCATAGGGATGAGCTTTAGAGAGAGATGCAAGTCTGAGAATGGTTCTGGATATAGGCGGGTTATATACGTGGGTCTGGACTCAACCTGTCACTACATGGAAGATAGTTTAATGGAGCAGTTAACGAAGCAAAGTACCAACGCCCTTCTCTAAATTAATACACATAATAAAACATCACGCAGTGCCAACAACAAAATAAAGTACGCTTGATTTGAAACATAGTCCATTTATTGCCAGAAGATCCTTGTGGCCACCCCTCACTCTCCATCAAACACGATGTCGATAAACATGGATCTGCTCTCAGGCACACGGCCGGTCTGCCTCACTTTGAACCTCTTGTCTACTCCAGTAAATAACTCTTCCCAATCACCAGAGGTCCGCTCCCGGCCATTTAAACAAGCCAGCATCTCAAGATCAAATGAGCCTCGGAGCTTCTTCATCGCCAAAGGTGCTTCGTTTTGTGCGGAGTCTGCCATTGCAGACTCAATAATGAAAACCCTCGCTCCTGGCCTTAAAATGGGCACGAGATTGTGGATGAGTTTCGCAGCATATTGATCAGACCAGTCGTGCAGAACCTGCTTCATGATGATGATGTCGACGTCAATATGGGGCCAGGGCTGGAAGAAGTCATGGCCTAAGAAAGAGATACGGTCCCCTGGAAGACCGCTCTTCTCCAAGGCTTGGTTGAAGCTCTCTTCTGTTTGGGGTAAGTCGCTGACGATGAACCGGAGATCTGAGAATTGCTTTGCAATCTCGATGGAAATGTGTCCGGTGGATCCGCCAACCTGAGGGTTTGATGTTAAGTTTAGTCCTGAACAAAGAAGGAATATTTGCTTACATCGAGGACCGTGACATTGTTTAGATTTGTGTTGCCAAAAACTTGGTGAAAGGCCACAGCGTTTCCTTTCGAACCCCCCTTGGCATCATGTGCCATGACCTGCCCAAACCGTCGGGCCCGATATCCTTTCTTCTCCCCTTCGCCGTCTTCCGACATAAAGTCAAAGAATGAGTAAGCGTCCGGTGCATTAGGAAAGAACTGCAGTGCCATTCCAGTTTCGCGTGGTGACCCCCTTTCACGGCCACGGGTGCTGAATTTCTGCAAGGCGTCTGCTGTACGGATCGATGCGGGGGCTTCCTCCTCCATCTTATGACCGATCCAGGCATGCAAACCGGGTTTTTTGACGGCTTCGGCAGAGAAGGAAGTGTGTTCAATGTAGCTAGATCCCGGGGCGGTTTCGCGGAATAGTGACATGACGATTGCCCTGTCCAGGATGCGCCTGACGTGCTGCTCTGAAAGGTCTGTCTTTTGAGCAATCTCAACATACGAAATGGCACCATTGAGTGGAACGATGTGGAAGAAATTGAACCTGTAGAGAATATTGAGGACATTCAAATCTTGCGGAGTCTGGCGCTTGTTTAGCATCGCCTCCGGGTTTGATAGGTCTTGTACAAAATACTTGCGTTCATGGCCTGCCAGTTCAGGTAGTCGGTTGGTCCTATGGCGAGGTTCAAGAGGCTCTGGCTTGCATCAATCAAGGCCATTCGAGATTTTTGAATAGCTTCGTCGGCTGGGTATGCATCCAGACCACCTTGTGACAAGGTAGGCTCCGGAAGACCACGCGTGCGTAGCTCAGCACTGAGAGCAGATGTAAGCTGGGATATCTGCGCTGCCAGCTCATCCATAGAAAGATCCATATTGTGAATTAACTCGAGTAAGAGTATTTCTTGTCTTTGCTTTTGTATATTGTATACTACGTGAGCGGTGTGAATGTGAATGAATGAAACGTTGGCCAATTTACATGCCGTTTGGGAGGATTTATAGGTGCCGAGAAACACAATCTGGTGACGCAAAAGAACAGCGGGGTATCTTTGAGATCATTATCACTCTCGTTGTGATATAATTAATTACCTCAAAATGTGTCCCATTTGCTGGCTACATATAAATGCCGATGATTATCTGGGTAAAGATGTGCAGTTTAATATCGGAAGTTATATGATGACCAATGACTTGCAGTGTGGTGGAACCCCTGGGTCTCCGAAAAGCCGGTTTGTGGTCGCAATCCATTAAAGGTAGTTGTATTGAAGAACTGAGATGGGATATTAATGTTGCTTACCATTTGCTTACTTTGAATCATTGCGGAGTCTTTGCGGGACTATATCGTCATGTGTAAGAAGAGCTTATGGTTGCACATGAAGCCAAAGAACAGCCATCCTAGCTGTATATAGGGCTGTTCCAGGAGCTGTAGAAGTTAATAAGATCAAAAAATATTTTCCCGCTCCATTCTCTAAGCCTATGGTTGTTCTTCTGAGATGAAAGAGAGATTCCATAGCATGACTCAAGGCTAAGATTGTGTTATTGGTAGAAGTACAATGGATCCTTCATCAAGCCATGAATGTGCGCCTTACTCTACACTCCAGCCTTACCAAGCCGTAGGCTACTGGGATATATTATCAGGAATGCCTTTTTTCGTTTAGAGAGAATGTAGTGTCTGGGCTCTGTCGTATGCGCCTTTTTGCCTTATACCCTCACGGACAGGTATAAAGGGCATATTCCTCCGCGCTGGAGCGACATGATAACAGTTCATTTCTATATGTAGCAAACTAGAAACGACTCTAATTACTACGTCAAGTTTCCCATTGATTTCGCTGTAACTCTATACTCCGAACACCCATTGAATGTTGCGATTTCGCGCCCATCGTTGCTCTCAATGCATGCCCCAAGTTACCCGGATTGTGATCCAATATCATTATTATTTCCAATATCTATGTTATCGTTGCATATGAAGTAAGTAAACAAAGGCGACTGGATATGACAGCCTATGAGTCATATGGTTCTTCATAGTCTGTAGGGTAAGATCAAGATATGGTCAAACATCGTGGTCAAGGTGGTTTCGCAGTGAAGGAGCAAATCATCGGCAAGCAAACTGAACTTCTGGTAGGAAACCAGGTTGGTGACAAATACTCAATAAACGCGCTATAATAAAAACTGATATGCCTTTCCTTACTGCCTATTATACGTGCAACCCACCATACCAGCAGCATTACTCATGTCAATTCGCTTGCATCATGGCGATATCATTACAGGATCACTGTGCAATCCTATCTTTATGCACACAAATGATTTAGGATAATATGTTGAACAGCATCATAATGGATCATACCTCTTTTCCTTATCATGAATAAAGTGGTTTGTGCAAGTGGTAGGGGTCATGCCCGTAAAAAGTAACTTATCTAAGAAAAGCTATGAATACTAGGCCATTTGATATAAAAGTCCAAGAGGAGCTACTTGTTAGATTACATAAATGGCTCGTTGTCTCATACAAATTTTTTTCCTCGTCATAAATTCATGATGATCGAATCAGTAGTTGTAGTAGTGCAGAGAAGAGAAAAGAAGGGGTTAGGGTTGCATGTCTCCAGCCACCAATATCAAGCTTCGGAATAGCCTTAATCCGAAAGTCATTGACAGGAAAACGATGTCACTGGCAGCATCACTGCCACTATGACGTAAACACCGTGGCTTATCACCGTTAACGGGTTCACTGTCAAGACTTGTTTTGAGCATTTCATTTACTTGACATCAACCTTCAAGTCTTTTTCAGATTCTTTGACACTTGCACCTTTCCGCCGTTCATTGCCCAGCAAGAAATTATGACTGCCGAACACCAAACCGTCGAATCTCAGCCAACCGGCCAGGAAAACATCGTGATGCAAGAGCGCGCTCCGGTAGAAACGCGTCAGCCCGGGTCACAGCAAGCAATGAGTAAATCTCACTCTCCGCCAGTTCACACCATCACATATCCAAAAACTAACTGCTTTGTGCCCTTCAGACCCTCAAGGCCCGCATCCGGAGACGGAGATGAACTTGCGCGGTGGAGATGCGGGGCGTGGGGGCATGTGCCCGGGACGGTTTTGCTTCATCATTCCGTGCCCAATCCCTTGCGATTTCTGCATCTTCCCGTGCCCGTGTTAATCGGCTTTGATCTCTGGTGGAGCATCTTTCATATCTATGTTGTACATTACGATTCATTTGTTCGGATGGGAGCGCGTAACGATGGTATGGGAACGGTTTGAGAGGATGATATTGCTATATAATATACACAGTCTGTTTCTTGACCTGCGCATCTCCTTTGCTTTGCTCATCTTGAATGCCGAACCAGCTCGAGTTGTCCTCGGACAAGAACCCAAGACCGATACGAGAATACGCGCTGGCTTTAGTCTTACCCTGCTTGAGAATGAGAAGTGTACTTCGGAATCCTTCCCGGGACCGTTGCACGTGCACAAGCATACACCACACCCTCATTTCCGATCCTGCATTTGTGTTAGATCCCCCACCTAGAGCTTCGCTGCTTACCATCCAGGCCCACGGCTTGTCGAGCGCTGCCTCTGCTATGGGCTGCTTTGTGACAGGATTTAATAACAGGGCAGGATATCTAGGACGTTCTCTCTTGTCTACACCGTCAAACCCAGAAGACTCTCCACCATAGCATTGCTCGATCCTGCGCGTGGCAAAGTCGGCTGTGTATTGGAGGATTGCCTCCCGTAATGATGCCAACATCCCCAAACGCCCTATAGTGACAGAACCAAAGGGATTCGCAGCGTCAACCGGCGGGCAAAACACGTCGAGCACTTGAACGCCTGCTTCAAGTAGACTTCCTGAAGTGCCTCGCCATGAGCGAAACTTGACCTGTACCTTACCAACAGATGCCCATGACCACGAGGGATCGGTGGTATTCTTGCTTACTGATCGCTCATCATTAAGGCTGACATACCACGCCAACCCATGCTGAATGTCCTCTTTCCATATGCCAGCAAGATAAGATGCACCCACAGCTTCTTGAAAGAGTGGTGCAAGCCCGGACAAGGCTCTCAGATTGTCCGACGCCATAGTCAGCTCTGTGTTACTGTATTCCTCCAGCATATCGTACCAGACATCAAAACAGTCTGTACGCTCTTGTTTCTTCCGAGTCTCCAACACGGGCTTCACGGCATTAATTGTGAGTCGCATCTTTTCCAGGGTGCCAAAGACGCTGCCCTTTGGGTACGGTGGCCGCGGACGCATGACTGGATTGGTCTCCCGTGCTTCGCCTGCGATGCAAGACCAAGCCATTTGCTGCCCAAAGATTAATCGTCGCGCGCTCAACACTCGTTCCTGAAGTATCCATCCTCGGCTTTTCAGGTAGTCAGGTCCGTTGCAAGTGGTAGCGACGGTCAGGTCCTCGGATATAGAATCTTTGTCCGTAGTTGTCGTTATCTTAATATTGCATGGACGATATGTAAGAGGATTTCGGGTTTGGAAAAGCCCCGAGTGCGAACTTTGTGCGCCTTCGGCATATATGGTGAACTCTGCGTAGCGATAAATATCGCCCATCTTGGGGAGTTCTTTTGCTAGATCGTCTTTGTCATCTTGAATGATGCAAAACGCATCGATCCATACATATTTGTAGCTGAGCGCTTTAGTAACCTTAATGACATCGGCAAATGTGTTTGGCATCTCATCAACGGGGAGGCAATTTTGATACGCTGTGTAGTTGGCCTTTAACGTGAGTGATCTTTTGTTGTTGCCCCATGTGTAGCTCAAGGCTATGTAGGGGCCTTTGGTGTTTGGACAAGTCTCTTCAAGAAATGGCCTATTGAGGTCTTCAACGTTTATGAGACGAGTAGGCAAAGGCGTCTTGACGTTGACTGGTGTGTCTATCCGGCATTGGGGATGTTGTTTGCGACAGGCATTAAGCCATATCTGCGCAAGCTGAAGATTGGTAGACGAGCCTGTTGAATCCTCATTGGAACTTTCATAAACATCATTGGATGCTGGTGCTATCTCTTTTTCTACCAATCTTCTTCGCTTTCGTGGGTGCGGCTCATTGTCTTTAGCTGCGCTAGATGCGTCGGTGGTGCTGGTATCCGCCTCATGTTGAAGGAATGCATATGAATCTGGGCAAAATACTTGTCATTTCAAACGGTCAGTCACTGGGGTGAATTCAAGAAATACAAACCTGGGAGTGGTTGTATCACATCCAACACGGCTGCGCCCAGACGACTCGCGACTCTGATGGAGTGAATACCACTAGCCCTGATAGTATTCTTCACATTGGCGGAACGTAGCAGAACGATGTAGGCGTGCAGCGTGTCGCATATATCGTCATGGCACTCATGTTCGTCTAATTGGCTACTGATGAGTAGACAGAGATGACACCCCTCCGAGAGGGATCCATCAAATAATTGGCGGTTCCAATGGAGGACATGGAATAGCTGGGGCTGTCTGAAGCTATGGGACTCGAGCGGGCGGAATTGAATTGTAGTACAGGCTGTGCAAAGCATTTTGCGACAGAGTGGATAATATTTGGAAAGTCCATGAGTAAACTTGGGCTTGCTAGAGGAGCAAACCGCACTTTTGGATATCTAGTACGGATGTGCTTATATGAGGTTGGTCGGAGATGATTGGGCCTTGCTTCCATATGTGATTGCTGCCTTGCACAGCCATCGTGGGGTCAAAGATCGCCGCTGGTTTGGTAACCGTACTTTGCACGTTATGACCGGCGGTGTCTTTTGACCACCCCCTTTCCAGACTCGAGATAACGTTTGTGGAGGATAATTAACATGGCGGTGATGAAATCACTATCGACAGCATTGAACTCTGATAGAATGCACAGTAGCAGTAGTGGGCATAATGATTCAACCAATATAAATCAAAATCACTACATACCAAGCAATGCATAGAACATTTTCTGCTCTGCCACGAAAAACTTTCCATATGGAAATATAAATAAAATAAAAAAGTCAGAATGCCTTCTTATCTATGACTGGTTACATCATGGGGCACAAGAACGGTTATGTCCCGTTCCGATGGTGGTGAGGGGTGGAAGCTAGTCACGGTCTTCTCCTAGGTACGGATCGGTCCGCAGGAAGACGAGGCATCATTAATACAAGTGAATGTATGCCACATCGAATCGTTGCTATAACATGGTGGAATTAATGGGTCGTGGGGGGGGGGGGGTTTCTTTCTTCTTTTTACAAAGGCGATAATGATGCTTCCGTGATGGATAGACTAGGAAAATACCATCACAGATATCGCGATGGTGATTCGATCTACAAACAACAATGTTTAGTGATGTGTCTAACCATAGTCCGTTTACCCAAATTAGACGGACACCCCAACAAGTTATCCAGTTGCCAGAGGAACCCACGGAATGAATGAGCGATGATGGGGCACCCAATTCCTGAACCGAAAATCTCCACTTCCAGAGTGGTTTCACTGCAAATTTAGTCTCGTCGGGGAAGATGCGACGTGTTGATTTTAATGTAAGCAGGTGGATGGCCAGGCTTTTTTCCAAGGCGATTTTAGCATTGACAATGTGGCGGCGCTAATGTGCCACCGTACGACCAAGCCCAGTTATTCACTGCAATTTTAGTCCCATCAGGACTGATGCGAAAGGAAGTGTGCACAATTGTTATGGAGAGTCCTCCACATATTGATAATGCCCGCTTTATAATAAGACTTGTCCTGTTTCCTCTTCGTCAATTCTGCCAAAATATTTGAAGAGACATCGCCTGGCGTCGGACAGGTGCTATAGGTCGCTCTGTGGATTTGCCAAGGTTGGGCGAGTATAAAGCAAGAATGAATAGCTGGTTTTACAAGGCACTCACAAGATAACGAGGTATCTATTAATCCAATTATTACTTTCTACAATGAGAGAATGGTGGAGAGAGCGCTGCCTAAAACTCATGGCGAGAGAGTGAAACATCAAGACCCTATCAACGTCGTGTATCTTCCAGGATCATTAGCTCAAACGTTACGACTAAATTTCCATCCTCCATCTAAGAAGTTTCTACTACACTTATTCATCTCGGTTTTATTAAATAAAATAAAATAAAAAACAAAACAGTGTCCGTTCTAAGCTAGGTACTATACTGAAGCTTACTCTTTAGGCAAAACTCCACATAGCTCGAGAAGTAACGCTGTGCTATTAATGATCCCATAGAACACCATAGGAATGACACCAAAAAATAGATTACCGAGCACGCCACGACGGGTTCTACACGTTATCAGTAAATCCCAAGAAAATACTACCGAATGAACACTTACATGCTCTCGGCCAACTCAGTTGAAGCAATCCGAGGCGCTTCGGGGGATTCAAAGGGACCCATTAGTCGATAAAATGTGACAAATGACGCCCCAAAGCAATACGTCAACAAAATCCGCAGGCCATGTTTTTGGTAAAGCTGTAGAAGACCTGGCGCGCCTCCAAAGTCCTTTGCAAGCGTGCTCATGTAAGCGCTGTGGTCCACGCCGTACTGAATGCGAGCCTCTTTGCGGGCCAAAAGATGGTAGTGTGGCGCATCGGTGGGCATCTTCATATGACCCAGTAGTAGAGCGGTCCACCACATCGCCTGCTGCTCGGCAATTGGCGGTATGGCACCGACTCCAGGGCGGACGAAACCAATAAAGGCAATGTCTGGGTGAGAGGGGTTGATAATGTTTCGAACAATGGCGTCCGAGGACATCGGATAGGAAGAGTCTAGCCATGAGAACACTTGCTTATACCTGCGGCTCGGTTAGTAACTAAGGCGGCCATGTTGCACATCACGGGAATATTCACCCTGTACAGTATACAACACAGTTTGGTTTCACTTCAGCGTCCTTTAACCTCCTCCAGTCTTTTCGGTCTGGTCGTTTCTCGAAAATTACCCTTCCACTTTCGTCAATCCGTTCAGGGAACGAGCAAGTATCGACCCATCTTTTTGAGGCCGCATCTTCGGGTGGGTCGACATAGCCATTCCCCAAGAATCCCAATGGATGTTTTTCCTGATAGGGTCGGTTTAGATATGGCATAGCCCGAGTGCTTTTATTTAAGAAGACATACGCTCTTCCCAGCCGGTCATCGGGAAGAGCTCCGACATGCTGATTCATGCCGGCTTGTGTACCAGTCAAGAACCACAGCACCCGTTTGATGACAAAGTCGGACACGAACCAGCGAAGCCTACTCTGGGCTACCGCTCGGTGAACGTACGCTGTCTCAAACATATTCGTGATGAGCCCGTCAATTGGCAGACCACCATTAAACACCTTGCCAAATACCTGAAACCGGCTCAGGGCCTTGGGGAAAGACAAAAAGCCGGTTCGGAAGCACATGGTTACGGCTGTTGCTTCAGCCTTGATGGCTTCATAAGCAATATCTGTAAAGCAGGAATGTCAGATGTGCAGGATTAAAGGGACGTAGTTGGTAACCTACCCATGGCCGTCTCGCCACAGCCTAGAATCAAGACATTGCGACCTGAAAGTTGCGATCGAAGCTTGTACTCTGAAGAGTGGAACACATCTCCCTGGATATTCTCAATGCCCGGTATGGTGGGTATGTTTGGTTGTACATGAAGCCCCGTACAGATGGCTATGTGAGAGCACTCATACACTTGCTCTTGGTCTCCCTGGTGACTGCCAATGTACTTTACACGGTGCTTCCACTTCTCACCCGACGACTTGGAAATAGGCTCCACACGAATGACACGGCATCCCAAGTTAATAAAGGGAGCTAGATTAAAACGGTCGACGTAGGTCTTCAGGTACTCGACGTATTGTGGAAGGGAGATGTGATCAGGAGCTTTTAGCGGAAATCGATGGTCGGAAAAGGCAGTCAGCTGCTTTGAGCTCACAAGCTCTGCATTCTCATACGACCGGAACTGAAAGGTGCCACCAATCTCGTTTTCGCTACAAATATTAGAAGCCGTTTCTGGAGGATACAGAATAAATCTACATACGCCTCGAAAAGACGGCATTCAATTGGCTGTTCTGGGGACGATGCCTCAAGGAGCGTTTTCAGGGTAACCAGTCCTCCTGGTCTGTGAGCATTGTTAGAAAGCGCACAGACAAGTGTTGGGGCATCGTGCTGTGTTTACCCCGCCCCAATGATGGCTACACGAACTGCTGCCATGGGGGTGTGTGTGTTTTCCTTGAAGATGCAGCGCCAAGCCAAGCATTGACCGGAGGCCAGTGCAGTGGGTAGCTGGTCGAAGGATCAGAGAGATGCAATCGTGCACTAATCGACTTAGAGGCCTGGTGTTGGATGGAACTCGTCATCCGGTCTGGCAAGTCTGGCTACATTGAAGAAGCAGGCTGGGTAACGCCTCGTTGTTCGCACGTTACCGAATACAATGTATCACAGTGCGAAAGACGAATATGAATTTCGTCACGAAAGCATACGGAAAATATAGACACGGAGTTTTGTTTCGGCTATTACACTAACCAGCAGCTAAGTGGGCTGAGTCATGTTAAAGAGCGTTATTCCTTATTGCTATATGTTATTGAGTATATTAAGAATAAAGAAGGACAAAGCAAACGCCTAAAAATGGTTTCAAATGTACTATATACACACTCGTCATTGATGCAAATCGTTGGCGAATTGGGAGGTATTACTCTGATGGATGGATGGATATATTTCTCTGAGTATGAGCTTCACCGTGAATTCTCTAGCGCCTCACCAAAAATATTCGGGGTACCCTGGCACGCGGACGAGGAAAAACATTGCCGGTTTAGTCATATAAATTTGTCGGCTATCAATCCCGCAACTACACTGCAGTTTTAGTTCATGGAGAGAAGATGAATCCATGGTACTCCGTACATTATGTGGTATGTACCAGTAGCACACAAGGTATCGGGCTAGGTATAACCAGAACCTCTTTCACTGCAATTTTAGTGTTGCCCAGGGACCTGAGAAACCCATGCTTCCCCTACTCTGTATCCATTGTCTCAATGTCGGCCCCATAGTTGGGCAAAAAAGGCAGCCGTTTAGGCGTATTCAGTTTATTTTAGCTTTTGCCAAGATCTGTGTGTCACATATCTATAGGCGTACAAGGCAGATTTGAGGGGGTTAGGCGGAATTCGCGTCCACTGCACTGCAGTTTTAGTCTTGATAGGACGGATATTCATGCGTAACAGCGGTACGTGTATTACCAGAGGTCTTTAAGGTCTCGTATGGGATGGGAAGGGGGTGTTTAGCAAGTAATTATAAGTGAGAATACGTGGCCAGCCGGATCATTGTCAACTATGAAGCATATACATGGAGCTTTTGAATATAATTTCTCCCTTTGACAATGATGGGGGGTCTTATTCTCGGAATCATGATATGGACCTTTTGAGTCGTTCCGGGTAGGCATCCACATGGCTGTGTCGAATTCCTCTTCTGCGTGACATTCTCTGCCCATCAGTTCAAGAACTTAACGAAATCTAGAAGCTTTCATCATCTTTATTTCTTCCGAGACAAATCAAGGTCCCTTCATGACGTATCCGCCATGAAACTTTAGTGGCGGCACGCATGGAAAAATGTTTCACCTCACTTACATATTCGACCCCACCAACCCAAGCAGCCCAGGACCACGATGGGAACATTGCAGATGTTTCTCTATTTTTGAGACACAGACGCTGCAGTAGGCGGCTGATAAGATATCAGAGTAGTGTCATCGAAGTTATCGGGGGGAAGCCCAGTAAAACATCCGGCTTCGTTCAGGCTCAAATTGAACATTCTCATCATTCCGCGAAAGGCGTTCAGAATACCTGTTTCAAATTTCATGCTGCGCAGAGTATAGTCAAACGTTTGCCGCTGTAATAGCATATCTGCCGACATGCAATATCATTTCTCCTAAATAAAAGGGCCTAAGACGTCCTTTAATCGCTGGGGGATTAGCTAAAGGCATTTTTCTATAAATAAATAATGGTCTTCATGTTCTGCAGTTGTCTTGATCCGCCCAAGTCCGCCATAGAATTCGGATTTTTGAGCAAACGCGTGGTATGGATGAAAAAGAGAACACTAGAGTATATCCCTAAGGCATCCAAGATCATGGTTGCCCCCGAGTGGGTTTGTCATAAGGTGAGGCAGTCCGATCTCATGCCAAGTATATATTGCCTGGGTTGTGAAGAAAAAGATTGTTTGGATTTGGGGATTTGGTGGCTCTAAAAAGCATTGCTTCGCGTGTCGCCTAAGTGGCGTTGAGGGGGAGGGGGGTAAGAGTGAACACCCCTCACTTCTGAGTCCATCAGCTGTGAGATTCTGTAGATCGGACATCATGCTAGCTTTTAGATGTTTGCGGAGATATTGTAGTGAAAGGATATATCAAAGAGCACAAGCTTCGTACGTAAATGGTACTAAATACGCCGCTCCACGATCGGGGAAGGACACTACTGCAACTTACGAACGCCATATAGATAAACTCTAGCATCTATTGGCAGTGGCGTTGATTCGGGGACGTCACATACTGTCTCGTTGAGGCTGTGCCACATATCTGTGACTATCACTATGATGTACCGTGTAACTGGATATATATAAGTTAGTAACTTGTATCAGCTTGTGACGACACACATTGGGCCGCAATGTAGTACTACCCCGTCACTTCGCCCGTGAATATATCTTGGAGGTTTCGCCTCTAATGCCTTTCAAGATATACTAAATGAGCAACGACAAAAAAGCAGTTTCGGAATCAATAAGCAAGTGAACTTCCTACGATCAAACGAAAATGCCTATAACTTTTACGGTTGTTGATCATCCTGCGATCGACTGGAACAGATCCAAGGTCTCAACATCTGAGGATTTCCTTCAAAGCACATATACCAAGCCTACGATTCCAGTTCAGAATGTTCTTCAAAGTTCGTTCAGTCGCCAAACCCTACAAGAAAATCACATATCGGCATCCTCTAATGGATTTGTGTGGGCTGCATTTCATGCCTACAGCACACATCACCACCTCAGGATACGGCCGGAAGATGTGTGGTTCGCGATTCTCACGCAGATAGGGTTCTATATCAATGCGAATTCTGAAAATCTCCGATCCCTCTTTGTCGAACATGAAGGTCAAAAAGAGCTTACCATCAAAACTTTGGGAAGCGTGGAATCGGTTCCTTATGACGCATTATCCCAGAAATTTGCAGACCTGATTGCGAACAACATAAAGGACCCAGAATTGCGCACATGGTTTCTACCTTCATTCTCCACTACTACGGACACCGACGTCACCATTGCGTCTGTTCTCTTTATGGGAGCAATGCAGAGGTATTTCACATACAAAGTTATGCTGCTGTGCGGCCTTCCCACTGTAACGCTGCTTGGAGAAATCTCGGATTGGCAAGATATTCTTGCCAGGCTTGATCGATTGGACCAGCTTGGTGATGAGCCCGCAAAGTTTGCCACCATGCTACGACCCATCTTGCAGTACATGATCCTCTCCTTCAGTGAGCCTACAAACCATAAGGTCATTGACTTCTGGAACACGATTGTAACAACGAAGCCACGGGGAAGTGGTGGGGATGTTGAATTGAGTGGATGGCTTACAGCCTTTTGTTTCTGGAATGAACATGGAAGGGCTCGCCTTCGATTTAGGGAAAGCAAAGTGTTGGATGGCATATCGTACCCTGCGATTAGCAAGGACGATATACCGATGGGCTTTGCCACGGTTCCTCTCACGGTCGATGACAACGGTCATATCTTCAAATGCACACTGGTGGCAGGCTCAGTTGGAATCCAGGCCACTGCACCTGCTCAAGAGGGAAACATATTGATAGGGGATGATATGAATCGAGAAGAGGCGAGGGAGGAGACCAATGTGAACCGGAACGCTATTCAGCCTGTTTCAGGATGGTGGATATATGTGAATGGAGCTCTCAAAGACGGCGGAGAACGCAGCACCTAGACTTTGAAAAGGTTCAATTGGAATACATATACATGAAGCCTAATCCCCCTGCTCTTCGAATGTGCACACTTTGTGTTAATCTGCAGTTTCATCCATAGGTAGATCGTCCTCTACATTCCCGGCCCCGAAGCCCACCTGTGCCGCCCGCCTTTTGTTGAATTGTTGAGATTGCATTTGCTATTTAATATTAGCTCATGGACTACAATGATTGCATCAGTTAAACAGACCTGTTCTACCGTATCGGCCACCATGTACCGCGTAACTATCACCCTGTCCGATTGTTTGATGCGTATAGCTCGTGCGATTGCCTGCATTTCCACACTCGGATTCCACTGAAGTTCCACAATGAAGATGCGGCTGGCTGCCGTCAGGTTTAGACTAAAAACGATAGGTTAGCTGGCACGTCGCATAGTGAAAGGCGGCGCGTTCGTATGGATGATGGAATGGCTTACCCGAATGCACCCGTGCCCGTTGTCATGAGCATAACGCGAGGACCGCCCTTTCTAGAAAAGCGATTAAGAATACTTTGTCGCTTGGACAGAAGACATTCGCCGTCAATGCGAAGGAACTCAATGTTCTCTTTCTTGAGATATCGTTCAATTAAATTCAGGGTGCGAGTCCAGCAGGAGAATATGATGCTATTACTTGATCAGCATCTTCTACGTGAGATGCCGGGGGTCTCTGACTTACCTTTTTGTCTTTGTTTTCCGCACAACACCGTTTTGATCCTTCTCGTAAAGCGTGGCTTGCACATCTTCGACTAGGGCCTTCATTTTTGTTGAGTGGCCGTCTGGGTTAAAGTAGGAGTCATCTGTTGGTTCACTATCGGCACTGCCATCTCTGTCTTGCATCGCCATATCCATCGTCTGACACATTGGGCAATGTTTCAGGCTGCCACCTTGAGCACTCTTAAAGTCCTCCAGGCAGTCTGCGCATATGATGTGCTTGCACTTCTCATCAAAGTCTCTGACCGCATTGTTGGAGTTAATGACGGGGCGTGGTTGCTTGCATATTGCACAAAGTCTCTCGGCATTGGGGCCAACCTCAGCCAACAGTGCTTCTCTGGAATCCCGTTTCTGGTTCTTCCAGGAGAGGAGCTTCTGATGCGTCCCATGGTTGCAAAGCAAACGTAGCTGGAGATGGATCTGGAAAAGGCCAAAGTATTTATCGTTATCATACTCGCCGACTTGTTGGAGGAGATGGCGAGCCAAAACATTGTTGGCCGCTGCGTACAGAGCTCGCTCTTCTGGACTAAACTCCAACAGCCTCACTTTTTCCACTTGGCCGGGAAGTTCGAGGATGTCTTTTGTTCGTCTTAGGACAAGTGAATCGTATAGTAGGACAAGCCTTTCCTTTACGATAGGGTCCCTTTGCTCAAACGGCACGACGAGGAATCGCCGGAATTGCGCCAAGCTGTGGAACGGTTCGGCTTTGAGAAAGGCAAACAGGGCACCAATATCTTCCAGTCCGTTTTGGATTGGTGTTCCGGTGAGGCACCATCTTGAACGGGCGTAAAGATTAGAGCATGAACGGTGAAAGGTAGTTGACAAGTGCCGGATATTGTGGGCTGCGAGTGTTAGCAACGTTGACTTGTGCGGCAACTGGGATGCGAAGGCATACCTTCGTCCAGAACTATCCTAAACCATCCAATCTTGTGGAGTGGGCTTCTCTTTGAAGCTGCTTCGACTGCCAGAGTTTTGTAAGTTGTCAGCACAATATCTGCATTCGAAACTGTGTCTGGGTCGCCTTTTCTTCCTTGGCCGTGATATTTGATGGCATTGATGGTACCATTGAGATGTCTGGAGTAATATCAGATCACTATCCCAATGAGAAATGTTAGAGAATGTGTGAAACGTACTCTCTGATCTCTTCCAGCCAACTGTTCATTAGTACTGGTTGCAGTATCAGTCTCCATAGACAGCCTCATGAACGAGTAGACTTACATGCTGAAGGGACGATGACCAGCGTAGTATGAGTATATCTCTCAATCCCACTATCACCAATTTCTTCCTCGTTATTTTCTTTGGCCCATTTATGTCCCTCCTCAATCGTATTAAGAGTCAATGCCAAAATGGAGAGAGATTTGCCCATGCCCATCTCGTCGGCTAGAACCCCGCCCCCCTTTTCTGCGGGGCGGATGGGATTTCGTGTCTTTGTGATGCGATGCACAAACCTACGTGCAAGCAAAGTTAGCTTGTCGCTTCCATTATACTCTTCCTACTGCAAGATCAATTCTTACATTTCCCTCCCCTCAATAGTTTTAGACTCCCACAGGCGGAACTGTTCTGGGATCTCTCCGGACTCACGCTGGATCATAAAGTCCAAAGCTGTTTCTTGATGACTGTGGGTTATTAGTTTAATAAATAAATTGTTACGTCTTCTTCTTTCATTGTATCAACTTACTCCAATAAATTGGTACGTAACCGGTGATCTCCTGTCACTCTGTCCAAGTTTTGAGCTCTGTGTGTCGAATTGTTGACCTCTGAAACCAATTGCATAATATCATTCTCCGTCCGTCGTTGCGGGTTCGTCCTCTCTGGCTGAGGATTGTCGGCCTGCATCAGTTCATCTTCATCGGGAAAATGGATGAAATGTGGGTTTTCGTATCTGTACTGTTTGTGATGGTGATCCGGTGTTTGCAGCCAAATCTTGTGCTCCGTAAGAGCACTCCCGACTATATCTGACTTGCTTGCCGGGCCATAAATGTTGATGTCGACATGCACAATTGCATTCTTGGGCTTGTCAAATGTTGGGATTTCCGTGCAGAGCTTACTGGCGAGTGCGACGGCGTCAAACTTCAGGTCTTCCATTGCCAGTAATGGTTGTAGTATTCGATTCATGTTGCCGCGCAGGTATCCAAAGCCAACTCCGCTACCAAATGAAAGTAAGATGTGGTCCAACTGATCCTTTAGGCCGAACATGCGAACGTCACTTCGTGTGCCGCCAGATTGAGTGAGTTCTTGAACAAGACTGGGTCCGCTGCCCATTAGTTTGACCTCTATATGATGAATCTACTTGAAGTTAGCCTTTTTTTTTTTTTAGTTGAAACAAGTGCGAGGTTTTTTATATTGAGAGAATAAATGGTGGGAAATAGATTTCTTACCATGCCATAACACACAATAGAATTGTCGCATAGTGTGTTAGATGAGGCGTCTGAACTGTTTTGAGTACTATCATTCGCTTGATCCGCCATTTGCACATCTTCAATGAAAATAGGATGTTCTAGCATGCCGGGCTGCTCAATTGACTGTAAGGGAAATGCTAGGTTATCATTTTCTGGGAACTGGTTGGCTGCGAGAGCCCATTGTCCCACTCCATCTTGAACCTCGTGGATGGCATTCTCAAAAATATCTCGAGGTCTGGAGTCGAAGTCCGCGGTCAGATCGTTCCAATCATTAAAATTGCGATTATCGGACAAAAATCTGCGAAATTTTGCGTCAGCATATCCAAATCATATCCGAAGCTTTCCGCGTGGATTTAGTATCGTGTGTACACTCACCCGAACACCGGATCATAGGATGGAAATTCGTTGCTCTCACTAGGATAAGTGTCATTTTCGGGATTCAGCATCCAAGATAGAGACATGATGCTCGTTATGCGTTCTAATTTTTACTGTCTTTCTCTAAAAATGCCTTGTAGCAAAGGATGTACGAGCACAAGTACACCACTTAAGGCTTTTCATCTGTGGAGTTGCTTTTTATCACCCTGAGGAGTGGAATAGAGGCTGACTGCCCTGTTGAACTGGTGGAAGATTCCTATTTGGTGAACAGCTCAGGCGCCCAACACAGCCGCCCACCATGCATGATTGTGCCACGCCGCGAGGGGGGCTGGAGAACACGCATGATGGTGGGTAAATTTGCCTTATGTTGAGGTGCGTATATGTTCGCGCACCAGCATGAAAGTCTGATACTGAAGTCCTGCTTATTTAGTCATGTGAATATTCGTCAAACGCAGTCTTTCAACCCCTTCAAAAAATGGCAATTACTTCTTTACAACATTATTCTTCTACAATAATGTATAACCCCAGATACTCAAACTTTATAAGTTATCATGATGAATAGCAAGTAGAGGCTGCCCCGGCGATGACGAGCATTCTTTGGGGTTCCGATGCCTTACCGAAGACCGCCAGACCCACCACCCTAGACTCAGGGGCAGCCAGAATAGTGGCCCGCCACTCCCCCAGTCGAGGGGATGGAACCTTCAGTCCACTGAAGACAGGTGAACTTGCAACTTCACCAATAGGCGGGTAGATCAAGGCAAACATGGCGTATCATTTAAGGCATCTAATAGTGGTGCATGTAAGGCGGACGACAACCCCTCCTGGACCTGCATTAATCACAGCCTCTCCCAGTGGCTTAGCCCCCCGGTGGTAGACAGGGATTGCACGAAGCCTCATCTGCTAAAACTATTTGTGTTTGTATTCACCCGGTCTCTAAAAGTTTATTCTGTAGTGTAACTGCTTATTGTGGTTGCGCCTGTTTTAGCATCATCACATTTCGTTTCTACCATGGAGCCACCCATGGAAGTTTGCATCTTCCAAGATGCTTTGGAGAGCTTCAAGGCTCAGCTTAGTGATAAGCAAAACGAGCAATTCAAAATCGCGACTCTTGAAAAAGTCCGGGAGCAGATAATACGGATGCAAAAGGAGCGAGAGCAACACAAGACGACGCTGAATTTCAGGAGATTCCAATCTTTTCTCGACGCATGCGAACAATTCGCCAAGGTCTGCCTGGCATTAGAGCTTGGTATCTCTGACCTCTCTGGGTACATTTGGGGTCCATGTACTTGGATACTATTCGTTTGTCTTACTGCAATCACTGTGTGACTTCGAGATGCTAATCTCCGGGATATTTAGACTATCAAACAAGACGCCAAAGTCCTCGATTGTGTCCTAGAGTGGTACTTTAAAGTTGGACAACAGTTACCACTCGTTGTTCAATACACAGCCCTCTTGCAAGAACGGCCAGAAATGAAAAGATGCCTTGCCTACATGTATCAAGACTTATTAGAATTCCATGGAATTACCTTGAGAATGATAAGCATGCGTGGTAAGTGTCCATTCTTTTCGGATAAGCTCAACTTTTACACGTTCCGGGTCTTGGACACTGACAATATGGCTATTCTCACGGCACAGCCTGGAGGAAAATCTTTGTCGCAAACTGGAGGGACTATACAGACCGTTTCAATGCTCGGCTAAAATCCTTCGGTTCCAATGCAGCAGTCCTCAAAAACATGTTTGACAACTACCGGCAACAAGTTCTCCAAGACACTCAGCGGCGATTGAATGGTTTTGTACTTAATTACGAGGCTGACCGCGATGAAATGAAACAACAACTGATAAATTACGAAAACGATAGAGAATACTCCAGATCAAAGGCTGAAGAACAAGAAGAGGAACGGAAAAGAGTTCAGCGCCGTGATGCAATCGCCTGGCTAAGCAGCCCTGGTGATACTGAGTCAGAAACACATCGCCACAATAAGTGCAAGGATATCTGGGAGGAGCACCAGGATATTGGACGATGGATTCTTAAAGAAGAAAAGATTGAACAATGGATCACGAGTGAAACGCCCCCTCATTCCATTTTATGGATGAATGGGAAAAAGGGTGCAGGTATGTCACGTCCAAAGTCAGCTCGTTAGGACTTTATTAACGCGGTGTTTCTAGGGAAAACTATGCTGGCATCCATCATCATTGATCACTTGATAAAGGAGGGGCATAAAACGAGCTACTATTACTGTAGGGAAGGAGAAAAGAGGCTTACCGAAACCAAGCTTCTGGCCATTTACAAAAGCCTTCTCCGGCAGATGACTGGGTATTCCGATGATCTACTACCGACCATGGATGAGATGCGACGAAGCAAGAGTGGAAGTTTAGACGATGAACGGGTGGCAAGAACAATGATTGAGAACTTCAGTGAGACCAACCTGAAACAGTTCATTGTCATTGACGGCTTGGATGAGCTTGTCAGTGATAATGATGGGACTAGGCTGCCCGAAGAAGAGCGAAAGAGGCTCGTGAGCTTCCTCCAATCTATCATTGAAAAGGTTGATGGTCACCTCCCTGGGAAAGTTCGACTGCTTTTGATCAGTACCAACCTGGCTGATATGCGAAAGTTGGTACAAACGGCGGACAGTGTTGACGTTTATGACTTGAGTCCAGAGAAAACGACAGTGGATATTCATGATTATTTGCAAATCAAGTTCTCTGGCTTGAAGGTACCCAAATCTGTCCTAGATGAGGCCAAAATGACGATTTGTCGCAATGCGAAGGGTGGGTTGGGGAGCATCTTGGTTGGATCATAAGTGCATTGGCTAACGAATCATTAGGCATGTTCCTGTACGCCTTCTTAGCCGTGGCGAGCATACTGCGGCGGACCACGGTTAGTAAAGTTGAAGAAGAGTTGCGACCAGACAAAATACCTCTAGGCTTAGAACAAGCGTAAGTGCATCGTTCGCTATCTTATTTTGCGGGTTTGGAATACACAGTACAGCAAAACTATAGTCTGACATTCTCTATCTAGATATACCAAAATGATACAGGATCTACGCGACTTCCAGCACCCTGATGATTGGGAGGTCGCCAAAGACATCTTTAGTTGGCTCATATGCGCCAAACGAACACTCAAGTTACATGAGCTTTTGGCTACACGATCAATCTTGATGGGTCGCGAGGGCAATCCAATACTTGGAAATCGTGCCGGTGATCTGACGAAGCACATCCAACAAGTCTGTGGACCTCTGGTGCAGGTCATAAAGGGCAATCGCATTGAGTTTATTCATCAGACTGCTGCCCAGTAGGTTGAACAATCAAGATTATTTAACCACTCTATTCTAAGCTGATTACGTATAGATACGTGCTCAAGAGCGAGCAAATGAATCGCACAGAAATCGAGTGTGATCTGACGCTTCGTTGTCTGAGCTATTTATCTCACCCTTGCTTCAATCCCGCGTTCTCGGAGGGCGACATAGACGAAGCCGCCAGAGAGAGGTATTATGCCTTTCAGGACTACGCCATCTCCATGTGGAGCTCTCATATGAAGTCAATGATAGATACGTCTGATGATCCTCTCACGGGCCCTCATAACAGGCAGTCGTATAAGGATAAGGCGATGAATGTGCTTCAACGTTTCTCTAAAATGTGTAGCGATGACTGGAACACAGTGGAAACAATGTCCTTGGAAGGGAGAACAGCTGTCAGTGACAGGGAAGCAGAGCGAGCCAAGCAAGCAGCAAGTCTCAAAAAATCAGAAGAATACTGCCAAAAGTTTAAACACCAAAGATTTTACGAGCACATGGTTCAGATATGGGCCCATGTCACCAAGCATGAAAGCCAGGATATAAAAGGACGGAGCAAAGTCAGCATCAAAACCCTGGATGAGTCGCTCAAGAAGAGTCGCGAGGCAATACAAAGATTTTCTCGGAACACGACACAAAATGGAAAACTAGACGAGGAGTTTGTCGATTTTTACGGTGAAAACGTGTACAAGTGCAGTATGGTAACCTGCGACTTCTTCTACGAGGGTCTTCCTAGTGAGGAGGCACTCAAGCAGCACATTAGTCAACATGAAAGACCGCATACATGCAACGTTGACGGTTGCTCATATGCACTGTACGGTTTTACTACAGCCCAAGATCGCGATAAGCATATGAGGATCTACCACCCGGGAAGAACGAGCGAGAAGGAGGCGTTTCCACAGCTTAATCGCACGACCTCTGACAACGCCAAGTTCCGTTGCACTATTTGTGAGTCGAGGTACACACGAAAGGTGGCCTTGACGGCGCATCAGAATGCAGATCATCTAGGGCAAAGGCCTTTTGCATGTCCGACGTGCCAGAAGACATTTGTTCGCAGTTATGATTGCAAAAGACATGAGAGAAAGGTGCATTCACGGCACCCACGGCGTAGACAGAGATATGGCAACTAATATAATTAACATGGGCTTAAAGACAGCTATTATGTTTGTGCAGCAGATTGTACTTTCTATCTTGTATATTCACCATTCTCACAGCGTGTGATTATTGACACACACCATGATCGTTGACACCATCACATTGCGCGTAACCAAGGGACTCTTGCGTTGATAGCAGCCATCAGCTTCAAGGCTTATATGGAGAGGCTATTTTGCTGTAGAAAGAGGTGCTTCACCATCAACATCCACCGAATCAGACCATGTGTCCTTGTCTGCGTCGTCGGGAACGTGACTGCGAACAACGAGGTAAGTTGGAACAACAGCGAGGCCTAAGTAACACTATAATATTAGAAAAAGATTCATTCAAATTAGTGCAGGGATAGACTTAGAACCTACCCAGAAGAATTGTATTGACAGCTAGGGGGACCCTGCCTCCGTACCAGTCCCTTGTGTTCAACCCGTATGACACTGCTTGTGCGAAACTTTCTTGTCCACGCAGAATGCCCGTCAATCGCGTCAGCTCTGAAACATTATCGGTCATAGTTGCCACAAGGTAGTAAAGCCAACTCTGAGCAGCCTGTTGCGAAAAATTCCAGAGGAAAAGAACGAAAAAGCCTTTGACGAACCCGGGGGTGCTCCAGTCGAGCAGTGGAGGGTTGGCAGTGTACTGTTCCTGCACAACCCACCCATACACCCACGAGAGAATATGTACAGCGACGACGTAGTAGAAGCCATACTCAAGACGCTTTTTGGTCGGGAAGCGGGTTCCATCGAGCCATTGGCTCATGAGCTGCGACGACATGAGCGTAGAGAAGTTGCTCACAAACCCGACCAGAGCCCGCCCTCGTACACTGAAGTAGTATGTCTGAAAATTGCCAGTGTACTGATTGAAGTAAGCAGCCCAGAATACAGGAAGCAACAGGATCACATTGCGTTTCTTTGACGTGCGATAAAGAGCCTTGAACTCCGCAGCAAACGACTTCTCGCCCTTGACGATGACACGCGATCCGTCAGCTCGCTGAACCTTGTCCGGAGGAGAGAGCGCCAGTGCCAGGGGAGCGGCAAGACATTGCAGCACGATGAAGATGAGGTAGGTGACATAGCCGACGCTGCCTTTGCCCGAGGTATGGATATTAAGACCCAATACAATGGCGCCGCCAACAATCGGACCTAGAGTACGGAACCAAACCCAGATGTTGAGATATCTGGCACGCTTGGAGGGTTCCGGGTATCCAAGGGCAATGGCTCCCTCACTTGCCCAGAAAAGTCCGGCCGAGATACCACAAGCAGCGGCGCCGACAAGAACAAACCAAACATTGCCGAAGCGGTTGTTGGTGTAGAGACCGGCTGCATAAATCGGATACCCAACGGCGCCAAGAAGAAGCGTGTATGACAGGCCAATGGTGTTTGCAATGGGGCCACCAAACAGGCAAAAGAAGCCCATCAGACCGAAAACGAGCGCGTTGGCGGCGTTGACGAGGAACGGCGACTGAGCGCCACCTGCGCCGAGGCTGTTCATGGCGTTCCATAGCCCTGGCGCCAGGAACCCGACACCGCCGATGATGCAGGCATTGAAGAGGGTGCTGCGGTACCACTGCCGTTTCTCGATTGGGGCCGGAGTGGTGTGCTCTTCGGAGCCATCCTTGGCGATGTGTGCTTCCAAGTCAGACATGTCGCTCTACTGCCTGGTGTCGTGCATTCATTCACAAGCCACTTGAATGGGGGCATCTTGTGCACTTTATAGCGAAGTAACACTGACGATGCTGCGCGGAACCCTTCCAGAAGAGTTCTCGCCCCGGAATCTTCGCCACGGAATCCACTCGTATGCGACGGCACTGAGTTTTTGCAGCCATAGAAACATCGTGCTGCCATGTGGTTTCAACGAGATGCTCATTCTGCCTGGAAATGGCGTGAGGAACGATTTGAGGGCACTCGGCCAATCAGACCCCTCGGCCCAGTATATTAGATGCATGGATGGGAAGAAAAAGTTTGCCGATCCGGCTGGGATTTCGATGAGGGGTCCCATTTTAAAAGGCTAGGATCATGAAAAGCTAGAAGAATTCGTCAACGGAATACGGGCCTTGATCAAGATTTCATATCGGGGCTTTATTTCCGGACCAAGATGCGTAAATTAAGTAAGTATTGGTAAACGATTGCGATGGAGCTTTCAGGAGGGGTGGTCACTTGTCTTGACTCGTAAGAATGCTATGCTAGGTATAGCTTAAGGGTAATAAGGTCTTGAGTTTGTCTTACATGTTGCGTTTGCCGCATCTAATAGGGTACCTTTTTATCACGTCCATCCACATCTACTGTATTAAATATATGCATTCGATGGTCAGGCTTAACTCACTGGTGATGCTTTCTCTTGAGTATCATAATTGTTTGCGTAGCATTTAATATTAGAATCTCGGGAGTGGCACCAACAGTGCCGAAGTAAGATGCCGTGGTGATGTGATAGGCGGCGTACAAACAGAAATCAATTTAGAGTCCCGGAAACCCAAACAGAGCACCCAAGAGAAGCCGTATCTTCTGCGTGCCATCTTATAGCAACGACGACACAGAGCTTGCAATGGCGCAGGCCATAGTCCCCCATTACAAGGGTCAATTTGCAATAACAACAGAATGATTGAGAATGAACTCGTGGGATCTTGATCGTTACCTCCTCTACCTGTACAAACTCGATCACATCGGGAAGGCATGCGCCAATTAATGGTCATCGGGGTTCCATTGAGGAGAGGTAAAAGGTCCAGCACAGTAATTGACACAATACTGAGATGGACTGATCAGTGACATGTCACAGAGCCAGAAAGTCGTTGTCTCTGATCTTTTGTTGGAAAGTCATATTTGCTAGGCGGCTTATAACATTAAAATGACACTCGCCGTAGAAATCCCGCCACCGGGAAGACTGCATGCGGCACCGGATCGAGTGCAATCCCGTCAAACAACTCATACTATTGACGGCAAGATGCCATTTCCATGTCTTGGTCAGAAGAAACAACTTACTCACCGCTTGTAGGAATCTTGCTTTCATGGTTGACGACCAGTCTACACAGCTACGATGTTTGATGGCCAACCGCATAATGGCTGTCTATAAATACCACGATTGTTGTTTCTCTTTACCTTGAACATCTTCCTTCAACATCAGTATAAGCTCTTAATAGCATGTCCTGGAATCAGAAGCTGATCCTGATTGCTGTTTGCCTCACTATCGATCTCGCCATTCTGCTTATTCGGTACTCCTATCGCGCGTGCTGCTACTGCTACACTTTGCTCCAAACCTTTTTTCCTTAGAATGCCTAAAGAAGGTACGTTTTTTTTTATTTCAACTTCATCTCCAACATATTTATTGTATACTGACAAGTGATCAGAACAACCCAAGGAGGGATCCACTTCCGCTGACCAAGTCGAACACGACTCCAACGAACGCAAGCGCCGCGACAACGCCGAACACATTGCGAGTCTCAATGACCAAGTAGCTACGATAATCAACAACATACGTGTTCATCAAAAAACGTTGGCGGAGATGTGGGGGCAAGTAGCACCAATGGCAAGACGGTTCATGAAGGACGCAGGCTGGGACGATGAGCTTGTTGAGGAAGCGATTCGACAGCTCTCTCCACCTCTGGTTGTGAGAAACATGCAGATGTACGAGATGGCGCAGAAAGATCCTGCCATGAAAAAGGCACTAGAGGAAGATGTGGAGCGACTTCTAGCCATTCATGCTGGCAAGTTTGGTGAAAAGAACTCGAAGAAGCTGGAGGACAACGGTGAGGGATCAAAGTAGAGACGAGGCCGATGGAAGATGGAAGATGTGATTCTACCTTTGTCCTCTATCTAGAATAGCTATGAGTTGAAGCTGAACTACAGCGTTATGTCAAATCCACCTAATCTTATAGGTAAATGAAACAACCATGAGGCTTTACAGACTAAATAAATGGGAATATACGTGGGAGTCGTTCATCTCTTGGTTGAGAAAGACATCGTCATCCCTTTCTTGCAGGTTATTATTTTCTCTCTCTTCAGAGATGCACTAGCCATCTAGTGAGATGTTGGTCGAGCGAAAGAAATCGCAGTAAGAATGTCAAGAGAATGGCATCACATCGTTGAAAGCTAAGCTACATAGATTAACCGTAATATAAGTGTCTGAATCCAATTATTGAGTGCAGTAGAAAAATAAATGATGCCCTTGCCTTTCCTCCAGTCCCAGCAGACCAATTATTCACCCTTCTACCGAAATATCGGTCGTGCAAGAGACAAAAGCTACTAATCTACAATATCTGATTAGTTTCGCTTGAGGATGAACATCATTGTAGCAGTTAACCAGCCGAGCGTACCAATGTCGGGAGACTGAACCTGCGAGCAAATCGTTGAGGTTGTTGCAGTCGGGAGCCAGGTTGACAGAAACACAACGTTGAGGGACAGTCGAGACCGGCAGGCGATTGGGTCCGACTTTAGGCTGGGTCCACTTCAAGACATTCATGTTGCTACAATACTTTGGGGCATACTGGTTACAGATGGCAAACGTTATCAGAGTACACGACACTGAAAGGCTCGGGGAAGTTTGAGATTGAAATGCCCTTCTAGCTAGCGCTCATATCGAGGTGGCCAGCAGAAACACCTACACAACCTCGGCAACAGCTTGAAAGAATTATAGTACATATCCTATTTCATGTATTTTACAAGATAAAAATGATGCGGTATAACCCTTAATGCATGACCCTTGTTTAAGGGATCATTAAACGGCGATAAGTCCAAGAACAAGTAAACCCAAGGCACCAATAGACCCACCGCTCGAAGCTCCGCCTGTGCTTGTTGGCTTGACAGAGACGGCAGTATTGGTGCCAGTAGGCGTTGCTGTTGTAGCAACACATTCCTCCGTCTCAGTGGGTTCAACAGTCCCCTGAGAATTCGATGCCGTTAATTGCGCAGGCTCGGCTCGTTTATAGGGCGGCACCTTTGCGCCTTCAGCCAAGAAGTGGCTTTGCAAAAGCTCAAGCAAGTCCTGTCTCGCAGCCAAGGCATGAAACATCTCTCTCGGGACCGAGACGCCACATTCATCATGTTCTGCATGGTTATGAACCTCCTCTCTCTTTGAGAAGTGTACCCCTGGAGTGGGGATGAAGCAATTATCCTGGCTTCTCCCTGCACGAAGTTGGCAAATCTCCTCCTTTTGGCAATTATCGCGACACTTGCTGTCAGCCATCCAACCTCTGCTTTTGCGACTCATGTATTCATCAAAAAGCGTCTCGTTTTTCTCAAACGCCTCTGTTACTTTGTGCCAGAATGCGGGCGTCAGCTCGGCTTTGGGATCAGTCACAGGAGGTGATATCACGGAGCCGTAGGCTTCCTTTGCGGAATAATATTTCTTCCACACTGGACCTGTCTTTTGGAAATTAGTGTCGTTCATGTCGGCCATATAGGTCGTCGCGTCGAGCACGGCAAAGGTGTCTGGATCTACATCATATACCCTAAATGAAGGCATTCCGGATGTGGGTGTTAAAGATGGACAGATATAAGATATCGCTAAAGCATTGGAGTCAACTCGATTGGAGTAATCAGAGTAGCTGAGTTCAAAATGGTCGACATGTGTGTGGCCAAAGAACATGGCTCTAATCGTTGAAGAATACCGCTTGACAACCTGGTCGAGATAGTTGGATTGGTCGGGGAGCGCATCTCTCTCACCAAAAGGCATGTGTCCAATGATGTAAACATTTTCTCCAGCTTTCTCAGCTGCATCAAGCTCCTTGACAAGCCAGTCAATCTGACCGTTCGGGTCCTGTTCCATGTTCTTTTGGTAGAGAACAAAATTGAGCCGATAATACATGTTGGTGTTGAGAGAGATGACCCGAAGGTTCCCTTTGGGGTACTTGACTGAGTACGCGCCAATACTCTTCACGTCACCTGTTGCTTTGACTCCGATCCAGTTCGACCATTCGTCGGACAAGGCATCATACACCCACTGAGTCTCATTTCCAAGCGACTTTGGCTCAAAGATATTGGCCGGTTCTGACTCGTGGTTCCCAGCAGTTCCATAAACAAGCTTAAAGTTATCGCTCATTTTCCCGTATGCATGCTCAACTGAAGAAAGGTTAGTTCTCTATATAATATTCCGGTAGAAGCACTCTACTCACTCTCTTCCAGGTTGTATGCCTTGCTCGTATTAAAGATGCTGTGATCCACAATGTCACCGGTAAAAATTGTAAAGGCTTGGTCAGGGAACATCTCTTTGATGGCTTTGTACATGCTATCCTCAAGGGAGATGGGCACATCGCAACCGTGGTCCCCATTGGGTCCGGCAGGGAATTTTGTCTTTCCAGGTTCATCTTCCGCAGTGTATGGCCTGCAAAGTCAGTATTTTAAGAAAGGTGAAATAAACATGGCCAGACATACCTGCAGCATGTGGGCTTTTTGCACTGGGTGCTTGAACCTGCAACATAAAGTGGATCAATATGTATGTCAGAGTAATGCACGACTTTTATCGGATCTTTGCCGCTCGGTTCAGGTCGCTTGCTGCTGCATGACTTCTTTGAGGGGAAAGGAATCGACCACTGGGTCACTGCAGGGCTCTCGCACACTCCAAAAAAGCTGATGCAGAATTGAACTGCGCTCGTTGAGTTGATGTCAATAGCCCGGACAAGGTCCGCAATGATCGGCCCCTCGCGCTGTACGACGCCTTCGCAAAACTCCTCATCAAACGACTGCATAATGTTAGTAACCATAAGCCTGTGGGTTTTTTTGTAGTGGTATACTCACAGTACTGGATGTGCAGAGCTGTTTGCTAAGACTGAGCAGGGCGCTGTCGCCATTCTGCACAAGGCCCTTCAATACACTTATAATATTCTGCAAATTTTCAGCTTCAATTCCTTATCGTAGTAAGCAGACACGCTGAATGGGGGGCAAACTCACCTGGCAGCCATTGCAGGTGGAAAAGTCATCCAACAGCCCCCGAGTCTGGACGGCCCACTCCCTAGTCTCGAGAGATCTTTGCACCAGCTCATGTTCTTTCAATGTCGGATCATCGCCCTCCTCATAAGCAAAGCCATTCCCAAAGGAGGTCAATGCGAGAAGTGACAGTAGAGATGGCGTAGAGAATGAACGCATTATGCTCAGCAGTTTGATGTCTGTAGAGCATCTAGAGGTATATCGGTGTTCAAATTAATCACGATTGATGATGCTCCGGCTTTCTTTTCGAACTGCCAAGAGGGAATTGAAGCTTTTAAGTCAGAGAACAGCATGACTCTACGTTAGTCACATTGCGTTCTTAGCGGGCGGGAGTAAGCTAAAAGAAGATGCACTTGGACAACGAGTGGGAACTTTTGATTGCCAAGTCTCCTGGTGCGTGGGATCGTGGAAATTACAGCAGGCAGGTTAGTCCAACGAGTTCAGCCTCACACAAAACTCTGAGTCCTAGGGCGACCCTCGGACGCCACAATGCGGGGGATACGCTTTGAGCCTCTGATTCTACTTGTATGGATTATTATCGTTAATCTGCATCCCCGTGGTATTTTTTTTATATGCAAATTGTTGGGGAAAAAGTGTAGGCGTCTACCCGGGAACTCGGTTGGGTTGGAGATTAGCCACATTCAACAGATTGGATCATTAAGTGAGCGAAACTGGTTATGGATCATATGATACGATCATCATTGGTATGGAAACATATTAATTTACCTGAAGCCTATTTGAATCGTATTTTATCTTCCTCTCCCTTGAGTCATAGACGATCCTACGTATTGTAGAAATTACGAGTTTATTTAAGCATAAAACGTAGTGATTGACATCCGCCGCATTTCAGATGCATAGAATAACATCATATCACTTGAAGTCAATTGATCACAAAGTACCAGAATTCTTTCTCTTTTGAATAGGGACAGTCCAGTTGTAGACCTCATGCTGTGTCTTACAAAAGGATTCGGAAGAGATGACGATACCCAAATTACTGATTTGCTTGTCTTGCCTTAATTCCCATCCGCTACGAGGGACCATGTAGCCAACATTGACAAGCGTTTTATACTCAACATCTCAATTGAATTGAACTAGCTGTTCAAGAACAAAAAGCCGTAGCTCTAGCGAGGCCGTTATGCCAGAGCCGAGTAGGGCTTGGCGCTAGGGCGGCTCGCCCCGAGACACCGCATTCCTGGATCTGTGGATGGAATCTTTCGGGTCTACTTGTAGGTACAGTCTACCCCCTGAATGTTTCGATTTTCGTGACCTGGCTGGGGTTCAGATCAGGGATCATTACTCAATCAGCTTATAAGAAATATTAGCTATAAATGTTAAAAAAACCTCCAGATTAAAAGGTAGATTTAAATAACTGAAGTACTTGACCAAAGTCACGGGGTGCGAAACATTCAAGGGATAGACTGTATCTACTTATGATGTGCTTAAAACATTGTACAAGAGCAAATAATTCACCAAGCGGGGAATCAATAGCCCGTGCCATCACATATCGATGTTGCCATAAGGTTGCTCAGGAAGCTACCAACTTGATTTTGACCTCAGGCCACTCGTGTGCCTTCGGATCGACTCTTTCTTTAGAGCGCATTAGTCGGCGCCGGTAAGAGTGGCAGATGGTAGCTCAGCAAAAATCCTCATTACATTATTGTTATTTGATCATTCCCGGCGGACTCAGTCACGATTCTTTACTCTCGTTGATTGCCTGTCGCTAAGCAAAATTTTCTATATTTCTAATCTGAACGTGCGTCATACCGCTTCATGCTTTTAATGGGGGAGGCCATCAAGAAGATGTTGAACAGATGTGATTGAGATCGAGAAGCTGGGCGCCCACATTCCTAACTACTTGAGGTGATATATTCAAAGGTGAAGGACCACTCCTTCGAGCACATCTATCCTTTCGGAATATATCTATTCCAAAACATTTGATATATATGACCTTCCCATGCAGGAGCCAAAGGCTACTATTCAAATGGTTAGGGGATAAATGATGTTCTGCTGTAAACATCCATATTCATGAAATGCTCCTTGCAAACGTCCTCAGCAATAGGAAACTGAAATTCCCTGTCAAAGAACCACCCGCAACGTGAATGGTCTTTCATCATTCCATCTTGTACTAAGGGGATGCTGAATTCTTCTGTCTCCCCCTGAAGCCATAATCTGAGTTTATCTAGAGAAAAGTTGTCAGAGATCCAAAGATCAGTAGCTGAAATCCTTCTGTAAGTGAGAAGCTCGACCTGTATTGTTGCCCACAGTTGACCGAGTTGTGCGTCTCCACACGGCCAATTTGTGTCACTATGAAGCATATACATTCCTTCCATAACGCAGTCAATTCTTTCAGAATTATCAGATTCAGAATCATCCGAATCATCAGAAACAGACCCATCCGAATCATTGGATCTATGACTCTTGACTTTTTCGGCTTTAGCTAGGCGAAAAATCTCGCCTATGCAACGCCATCCTGTTTGACATGGAGGACTCCAGCCAGCGATTATGGAATCGGGTAGCGCTTGCATCAACTCTCCAGCCTCCAAGGCTCTATGGCTGCATCTATCGGCGTGATCACGATCCAAAAATTCTTCCACAGATACTTCTGCAGTGAGCGAAGGGTCGGCCCCTAATCGAAGGAGACATACAAGAATTGCGACTGCGCCAAATAGAGTCTCCCCTTGTATGCCGGACTGTGCTAGATAGAATGCCATAATGACCACTGTATGTAGCGGCATAAGCTTCAGTTCCATGCCACAGTGAGTACAACGTTGAGTGAACAGGCCACTCGGATCGTTAATCTCCGGGGGTAAGAGACCGCGATAAATGACGATTGTATTGTGACACACGGCCTGGACTGAACTATGGCAAAAAGGATGCTTCCATTCATGAGGTATTCGATAGCCGCCGCGCTGAAGAAGATGGCGAACTTCGGGCGAGTCTGCATCCCATCTTCCACATATATCTTTTTCTTCCCCAGGATATCTCGTGGCATCATGGAAGCTGCTGCTGATACGGTCTGGGGCAACGGTGGTATGCGAGCGTAAGATGGAGATTATCATAGTGTCGAGCACGGTATGTCCCAAGTTATCCACATTGTTCTTATATATTCGAAAATCTCTTCGAAGCACAAGGCATAGAAATGCCATTATGCTACAGCACGTGTTGCCGCCGTCAATGAAGCTTGCCGCCAGATGGTAGGGGTAAATTTCCTGGATTCCGTTTGGTATCTCCTCACTTTCCCGGTAAAGTGATTTTAATAGTTCAATGTTCCCAGCCATGATCGCGAATTTCCACGCATCCACTCTTACCGAATCGGGGTTCTTTTGCATTGAATGTTTGATCAAATCAGTCGAAATTGGTAGCTCTTGTGGGGAAATGGCTGTGAGATCATTTGCAGCGATAGACTCCATCATCGAATCCACAAATGAAGCAGTACCAAAATCTTCCTTTGACCATTGTTTCCAAGACGAGGGATCTTTGATTTCGAATATATTCGGTGTCTGCTGTTGTGGCTCAGGAATGGGAGTGTAGTCTACACTCGATACATGAATCGCCCATTTGCAGAGTTTTGTTGGCGGAGCAATATTGTGAGGCTCTCTGGGAGATGATGCAGACGCAAGATTAAATATTGAAGGGGAATTCATGTCGAGAGTATTCAAACCATCCAAGGTGAGGGCAGCTATCATTTCCCCTGTCCACACCTGAGGTCCGCGGCCCCAGTATTTTGCCGTGACAAAACTATGGACCCAGAGCTCATGCAGATAGTTGGACAACATACTGTAATCTAATTAGTTCATATTTATGATAATTTGTAGAGTATGATGTTTGCAGCTATGCTTACATGCGATCTTCTCTTCCGCAACTTTCAAGTAATTGTTGGTGGCGGCCCTGCAAAAACAGACTCGACCAGTCGTGGATGGCTTTCTGACGAACCAGCTCCATTGAAGGTGATGGTACTTCTGCCTGATGACCAGAGTTTACTCCCGCCGGACTCTTGATGGTGATGTATGGCGGTGTTGCTCCTTGGAGACCAAATGGCGAGGGCTGGTTCGGTTTTCCACCCGCAGAGGCAAGTAAAGCGGCATAAGGAAGGTTCCATGTGGAAAAGCTGGTTGGCATCAGTCCATGCATCTTGAATCCTCAACTGAGAGGAAAGACTCACATGCCTGGTGCCATCACATCTGGTTCATGGTGACGAATCTTGTCATTTAGGTGTCGTTTCAATTGCTTCTTGTCTACTGATTTCCCATGTTGCAGACTGACGTCGGAGGTACTCGTCCCGCGGTTATTTCTCTTACCAAGCGCGGTTGTAATTTCGTCCTTCTCGCGACTGAGGATTCGGCGGCGAACGTTCCATTTACGGAAGGTATTTTCCAGTTGATTTTGTCTATATTACTCTCCTTGTACATTAGAACACTGGTAGCAATCACGGAGAGCCTGTGATGGGGAAATTCCCTATACTAACGATAATGGGAGAAAGTAATGGGTTTGCATCGCATCGACAACCTGACTCATAGTCAGTCGCTTGCCCTCTGGGCCATGGTTGCCCAGATACAGTTCGGTGATGACAGGTTTGAGTCTCTCTACTCGTTCGGGGTAAGGGAGATGGCGGAATCTGTCCTCCTCTGAAGGAGAAAGCAAGTTGGCGTGGTCCATTAGCGATCAGTAATGACCCTGAGATTGTTTTATCGTGTAGTTAAAGGATGTCGATGAATGGTTTGAGCTGGAGGTAGGCCGAGTGCCCAACCTGAATAATGTGGCCCCATCTTGCCCAAGTATCGGTTGCCTTGCGCAGTGCGCGTACTTCAACTTCAAGGCAAACAAATCGGGAGTCCGCTTTGGTGCTGGTCCTATGTGATTCGAGAAGAGCTGATCCCTGGCTTATGAAGCCCAGATAGCCAATGATAATCTGAGCATGAAGGGTTTACGGAGCCTCTGAGTCGCTACGTCATGCCACGTTTTGCAGTCAGCCTACCCTGTAACATAGAAGCGAAACGACCAATTAGCAACCGTCTGATGAGTTATGGCTGTGTGGCGGGCGTTTGCTTGCGCTTTGCTTGCGCTTTGCTCCTGCAAGAGGGATCAACCGGGTCTCCCCCCCCCATATTCAGACCCCACTTAAACAAAAGCTGGCTGACCATTGATAACCAGGTATTTGGACCCATCAACCCCATATCGGCAAGTTCAACAAAGAGTCCCATAAAACAACACATCAGATGCAGTTGTTTCTATATAATCCTAACCAATGGAGTATGAGTCTGGTTGGCCGCCTTTATGAATTAGTTTCCGTCTTATGGATCCTTGTTCAACGGAGGGTATGCCGCGCCAATTGACTCGAATCTTGTTGTCCTGGCCCCCCATTCTGTATGCTCCTGGGTGGTCTGGTCTTCGGTTTCGTAGAGCACATGGACACCGATGAGACTGATGGCGTATCAGGCACGAGCCTGTCCATCATAGTATGCGGATTCCCAGGTACATGGTATCTGGCGCACATTTAACATTCAACATGCTCCATACGGTGCCCTGAGTCAATATAAAAAATGTGGCATCCCCCATCTCTCCCTTCTTTTAAATCATCTCAACTCTTCACTCAAATACTTACCTCTCTATCTATCTCTATCTCTATCTTTCTCTCTCTATTTTACTGATCTGTTCTTACCATAATCCACAATGCCATTCCTCGGAAATGTGGACACTGAGTATGTCCATCCCATTCTTTTTGCACACACCTCATCATGTATATGAAGATTGCCAAAGAATCTTCCTGTCTTTTCAATATACCCTTACGCACTTACCTCAGTCCACCCACCCCTGAATATGCACTGGATTTACATCTCAGTACAAAACGCACACACACACCTCTCCCCTGCTCCCTACCTTACTCTCTCTCTCCTACTCTCTCTCCCTCTTGCCCTTTTCCTTGCACTGTTTCACCTATTGAATTATTGATTCTTATTTTCAATCCCTTGTTTTCTGTGTTTTTTCTTTCTTTACTCAATCACCTTTTCCCTGATCCTATGTCTACGCACTTAGTTAGATGCTGAAAGCCTGAGCCTCTGCTGTCGTTGATCGGTTAAAGCCATCAACAATAGACATATTAAGACATCGATCACTATTTCTAACATAGCACAGAGTGGCGGAAGACGAATCGAGTACCCTTGCCCAACCTGGCTCTCCTATCTCTGTCTCTGACACAGTCGATGCTCCAAGCACTGAGACTAAAAACACCGGACCCGTTGAGGGCCCAGAAACGAATGATGACGGGGCCACTCAAACTCTTGACCTCTACGGCGTTGGCGCACAATTTGCAACAGACTGTATGTAAGATCCCATATCAGCGCAAAATGTAGCACAACACTACTTTCAAAGACCGCAAGCTTATTCAAATATAGCAAATGCCTTGAACTTTAACCAAATTGATTCATCAAAGCTTTGATTCAGGTTGAGAAGCCCCTGGATGTATCCTTGCACCATGACGTTCTTTATCATCATGTGTGTGTTTGATCGTGATCATAGAGTATGGTGTTTGTAAGGCTGTATAGACAGGAAGAATGAGTAGGGCTTTATGAGAATACTCGAGGGTGAATGCTGGTACACTTTTGAGATTGATTGGACGATTGATACACTTCAATATACAGTGATCTACCTTGCCATTGTTCGTTTATTGTGATTTCAGTTCAGCGTAGCATTTTCTTTTTGAGATACAGTGTTCTCTGCGTCTTTTGTTTTTTCTCGTTTGCTTTTTTCTAAGCTTCTTGATATGCAATTAGACGATTGATCTGTTACTCCTGTGAATGCCCTGTATGTACCATGCTTGGAGAATCGTCTGTAAGGTAATCTAAGATTGACAGAGGCACGTCAAATTCAAGGTATAAATAGCCTCTTAGTTTTTCGAACAGTTACGACTGCCGCCATATAGCTTCGTTGTTTGACGCTCGCAGTTATACCATGATGTGAAGGTCTATAGCTCAACCCTGTGTAGTGGCGAAGAATATTTTGTTATGCATTGGTCCAAAAATATCTTGAATATTTATGAGTATTACTATGAAGTGGTTATATGTCTTATTTATGAGCGACATGCGTCCTATCCGAGTGCTTGTAATGGTTGTTAAATGAAATACAAGAAAAAACTGCAATCTAAAGAGAAACATCCAGTGTCATCTTGGTTCCCATTTGAAAGCTCTCTTTGTACTTTACTCTCGGTGATGCTGCCTAAGATTCAGTAGCCGGAAAGGTTCCTGTGAATAAGTCCTTGTATTTTGCCTCCACTTTCTGAATGTCCTGCCAATGAAGTGAAATTTCTTTGTCTCTTTGTTTGCACTTTTCAACATCATTCGTTGTTCTCAGCTCGCCAATACCTCTGGCGGTCTTAACTAGACTCGATGTTCGCGTCTGGCGCTTCTCAGCCAAAGGACGGAAGTAAGTCTCAGATAGCCGAGGACCAAATGTCTCCATGGACGCTTCGAATTCCTCACTTTGAGGGTCCAAAAACGGCATCGAGTGACAAAGATTGTAACAGTCCTCTCTAAAGATAGATGTGAGTTGAGGTGTCAGGAAAGGGGAGGGAAGTGGCGTGGATTTTACATACAAAGCTTGGTTCGCCCCTTGGCCTAGGTGCGGGCTTGTAGGATGTGCAGCGTCACCTATTAATACGCAGCGCTGGGAATACCAGTGAGATGCTTTAAGCTCCTCTCGGTCGAACAGGCCGAATTTGACGATCCTCTCTGCAGAGAGAACCATGTCCAGGATAACAGGTTCCCATCCGCCCAGCCGAGCTGCCAGTGCTTCTGTTTGTGTCTTGACCTCCTCCGGAGAGTACAGCCGCCATGTCTCGTCTTCTTGCACTTCTCGTATTGTTGCAGCCCATGAGATGTGGGTTTTTGAAATCGGGTAGGCAATGACATGAATGCCTTGTCCATACCAATTGCGCATGGCCGATGTATCCAGAAGGCCGATTGGAGTTTTGGAGATGCCCGCCATCTGCGCACGGCATCAGAAAGTGATTCTCAAACTAGGAGTAAGGATGCCACTTACCTGGACCAGACCCGTGTATTCGGGAGTACGTTGCGAAATACCTAGTTGCCTTTGCAGAACTTGACGTGTGGCTGATCTGATTCCATCGCAGCCGATGAGAAATGAGCCTGTCACAGATTCCCCATTATCAAACATGGCCGTTACATCGTGCTCTGTTTCTCGAATATCTATCAACTTCCACCCTTCTCGAACTTCTACACCGAGATCTAGAAGCATGTCCTTTAGCATCAGGTTCAGCGTAGTCCGCTTAATTCCAGCTGCTGGGTGACCGTACTTGGCTGCGAACGAAGATGGCAGGTCTGATTCTGCGAGAAGATCCCCTGTCGCTGTCTTTTCAATAAAGCACTGAAGAGGGTTCGATTCCGTAGTAACAGCTTTAGCTAAACCCAACAAGTGCAGCACGTTCATTCTGCCACCATCAGTCGTTGGTTCTGTGGAGTTGCGATTGATTGGGAAGACTCTGTTAACTCACCCATTAGGCATTAGCATTAAAGATGCACCCGCATCGCCAAGACGAGAAACTTTCTCAAAGATAATAGGCTCATAACCTTTACGTTTGTAAAAGTTTGCAACCACAGGCCCGGCGACGCCGCAGCCAATAATAAGCACTCTTGGACCAGGCATTTGATGTTGAACTTTGAGACTGATGTCAATATATATTTCTATGTGATAGACTTCGTTGTGATAATGTCTTTTGCGTGAAAACTATCTGGACATGGGGAGTTTTAAGAATGAATTGGATGATCCGAAAGTGGACACTAGACACCGGAGAGCTGTGACCGGAGATGTGGATGTGGTCGCTGATCTCCGGTCTCCGAACGATCCGCCCGAATTGAACTAGCCCTACGATGTGCGGTCTCTATTTTTGATACCTGGACCGGGCGATCCGCCGGTGGATGCATCATATCGAATTTTATGCATGAAAACTTATACTCCGGACACTGTACTCTTTATATTATGAAATATTGTACGATGGCTAGAGAAAGTCGGATAGCTAGCCTCACTGATTTACGTAGCACGGAAGTGATGACGACTACGAATACGTCACTGCCGTCCTGTCTGGCAGAAGAGAGCTATGTAGAAAAATGCGAAGCATTCCAATACCTGAGATACTCCATGAGACCTTTATTAGTTGATTGAAGCTAAATACGGGGAGTGAGATCCTTGAGTTGGGGTTGAACATAGCAAGAAGAAGAAAAAAAGCGTTAAAGTAACAGGTGATCAAATAAATGATAGGTGTAGTTTATTTTTGACATTTCTTTACCAATCTGAGCTTGTGTGTTTGCTTTAAATCCCCCAGCGTAGGGAATGCCTTTCTTTTATTCTAGAGACCCGTGTTCTACATGGCATGATCGTCATTTTCTAGCACCCCCTACTTATGCTGAATAAGTGAGGAATGTATCATGTCGATTGAATATTTCCTATTTCATTCATCGATCGTCACTGTCGATCGGGGCTGGAATCTTGAGCATGATTCTTGCCCTCATTCATAGTGTATATAAATGCCTACAATCTTCCACTTAATTGTAAGTCCTTCATCATCCTAAAACAATTAAATCGATTCATCATTGGAACATACAGCCTATTTAGGTCCAAAGTTTACTTTTTCTCATCTTACCCTATCATTCATACTTTACACCTTCATCATGAAGATCTTTCACCTGTTCGCTGCCCTCGTGAGCATCAGCTTTGCATCACCTACTCTTGGAGATTCCTGTTCCGATAGTTGTTATAAAAAATACAACGATTGTCGTGGCAAGCCCGATGCCCATCGACCGACTTGCGCCTCTGATTTTGCAGGCTGTCTCGGCTATAATCCATTTGGCCCCGACGGCTCGCTTATTCCTCCGACTGCGTGCTCTAAGGGAGTTGCTCCTAAGCACACATAACTGAATTGATCTGATTGCTCAATTTCTAATAGTCTCTCACGGATTAATATGTGCAAGAAGTTACAAAGAGGCAGGGAGCAGGGGGGGGGGGGGGGTAAATGGACCAGCACAAAGAATTTAGTTTTGTGTTTAGCTGGATATTTTATCATAATCAATTTGAGATTATTCTGTTGTCATACATGATATAAATCTTAGATTGCTTGAGCTGCATACATAGGCAATAAACATCTTCTACCGGTAACACTGCTGCTTGTTTAGTGATTGTGAGTCCAGACCTTGTCTTATTTAGGACAGTGAGCAAAGAAGAGGTGTGTAGCGCATTCCTTCATGCGAAATGTTTCCAATTTTCTCGCTTTGTATATATCTGGTAATTGGTATAGGTGTATAATTCTGACCAGATACCTCGATGACCTACTCAACTGCAACTGCGCCGGGAAGTCGTTGCAAGCAAAGATGTCGATTGGAGTCCATGGATTCAGGTATACTATCCGTTGTTCGGCCCCTTTTATTTGTCGAATAGCCCGTAGAACCCAATCGTAAGCCATGGTATATATCCGGATAGCAGCGCTTCTGGTGTTTGAGATCAGCCTCACTTTGTTGCTTCTTAAAGATGAAAAATTGTCGGAAGGATGCAACACAGGCGACTATGATCGCTAGGTGTTTGACTCAGTATTGGCATTAATAAAAGCGCAGAAATAAGGAACGTACAAACTCCCATCTCAATACTTGACCACATGTAGAGCCAATCAATGCTGGCATTCTGCAGCTGATTCCCTGCACCTTTTACAAGAACGACTCGGATAACAGCGACGATCATGACGCAGATGGTGACGGAGAAGATGCCGACAAGGATCAGCTTCTTAGGTCGCGGAATCTGCACATTCCAGAGGATCCAAAGTGGGATAGATAGGACAAGGAAGTCCGTCAAGATATCAGTACTTGACACGGGCCGGCCCAGCACATTGCACTGGAAATATCGTCAGAAATGTGGGCAGAAAAAGCTTCTGCATGAAAACACTTACACCATATGTATGTCAGATTATTCACACTGCATTTGTAATCGATGTCTGCGACGCAAGCGATCCAGCCCGCGAAAGTAAGGACGCAGACAACCCACCACCAGATATTTTGCTTACGCGTAGTTTTGGACCCAAGACGTCGAAAGAATAGAAGAAATGAAAACTTGACAGACCAAAGGCATGAGTAAAAAAGTACGTTCCATGTCACTATGTGTGGCATAAAGGTGGCATAGCCTTGGGCAAAATTGGTCGTTAGGGGTACATGACCCTGGTTGATGTCGAACAGCCGATAGAGGAAATACACCTTGATCTGCCAGATTATAGAAGACACAAGAAGCATGAGCCAGGCTGCTATGACTAGGTAGTCATCAAAGTACAGTTTCTTGAAGGACCGTATGCGGATGATGAGACGGAAGAGTAGAAACGAAAAAGAAATCCCCGTGGCAGCCCATGCAACAGTCTAGGATATTCAGCTTGTTGTTAGTTTATAACACTTGTGATATCTCCATAGTTTATTAGTCACAACTCGCCATGAATGTTGTCTCGCTCATGCGTTTGTCCGGTAGAGCAGCCAGCTTAAAATCCCGGGGGAGCTGGGATTGAGATGGTGGCTCTAACATATTGAGAACCGGGTAGGAAGCCGGAGCTGTATCGCCGAAATATCCCGGTATGAACATTCCCACCGAGGGAAAAAAAAAGCGTAAGAAACAATTATATTGACGTTAAGGACTGTTGCTTGAAGGGAGAGAAGAGGAGTAACATAAATAGCACATGTCTCCTCTCTCATTTGCTCTAATCCTCCATAGTACCCAGAGACTTCAAGCCGTCTGCCCCCACCAACAGCCACCTGGATGGCAAGTAAAACCACCCGATAGATGGATTTTGGGCGATCAGTATGCTGGCAAACTGAGTAAAGAGTAGTAGAGTATAAAGCATGAGCATCGCCGTCTTGTCGCAATGCCACCAAACAACCTGATTTGGCTCCCGTGTGTCTGTGCAATTTGGCTGCCAAGCAGGCTTCCGCAAATTCCGAGACACAACTGCATGTTTTACAGCGGCGCTTACAATGATCAAAGGATCACTTGAAAACAAGAACATAATGAACCTGATGTAACATTATTGTTGTAGCCTTTGCAGTATTTTTGCAATCTCTGGACGTCTTGAAATTGAATACTAACCCGACATGCAGACTAAAGTATATATCAGGGTTGTGACCCATGGTGGTTGGTCGTAAAAAAAAGATAGTTTATATTTCGTCTCCTCCTTCATTAACTGATCGACATTTCGGTATGGGTTACTTTATGAAGCCAGATTCACGGTTAGAACTGCATGCGGAGATCTCGTAAGCATTCTGTGGGCTCCTCTGATTCCATTGTAGAGCATTTTGTGTTTTGTCTCACACTCTGCTGTAGCGTCAGCCCTCAGTGGGAAAAGTAGCCGAAGAATAAACCGCCCGAGACGAATTCATGTCGTAGATGTCAGTCTATGACAGGCAACGCGCGACCGGTTGCGTGTTCCTCAGTGCTGGGAAATAATAAAAAATAATGAAAATTGCCATGAAGGCTATATAACGTGTTGCATAAATGGCCAAGAAATCCCAAGAGCATGGTAATATCCATACGCAAAGCTTGCAAAGACTTATTCATGGATGTGTAGTCAACCAAACAGTGGCCTTTAAATGCCGTTGGCTACTGCTACAAGATTCTGGTGCACAATCTTGACTATCATGTCCATCCGGGCTGAATAGGCATAGGGAACCAACATGAAGATAAAAATATTTACAGCCGACGGAGAAAAGCTTTCAGTCTATGGATTCTGATTCGACTGCGAAGTCTGGGACAAAACAACCATGCTGTGGAGATGGTCTGCAACTGACGATTTTTGGTAGACGTCTATCAGGCAAGGCAGCTAGTCTGACCAACAATACGTTTCACGACAGGGACTGTGGTCCAAATTCCCCAAGTATTAGAGGGGGGCACAGGATGGCTTTGGGGATGGCTACAGTGGTGGTGGCCAACTGAGACAAAGTGTTGGACCTCTAAATGCAGAAAGCGGCCGAAATTCTCAACAATAGATGAACCCGCCTGTGGGATTTAATTGTATCCTTGGAAAATGTTGTCCATGGAGTTACCCATTCGAATCTTTTTACACCATTTCCCTCTTGTCGACTGGCCACTGGCGAAACAATTCAATCCAGTTGACACAACCCCTCCAACGGCAAACGTACAATGATCCTCCAATTCTTGCTGGCATCCGTCTTGGGATACACTCTATGGAGCCTTGTTTGCCTGGAGAGCAATGTACGCAAGGCCCGCGCCATCGGAATACCTGTCGTTCGGATCCCCGTTGATGGCATGAACATTCCCTGGCAGACTTTCCAGTCTCTTGTATGGAGTGTCCTTGATCGGTTGCCTATCGCATGGTCTTCGTATCCAGACTGGGTGCGCTTCATTCGCCGAGGATGGTATTTTGCAGACAAATCGGAGACGCACACACGCCTGGGACCAGTCTGGGCACTTGTGACTCCTGCGGCCATCCACATCCACTTTGCCGACCCGGATGCCATCTGCGACATTTATTCCAGGCGAGAAGAGTTCGTTCGTCCCGTCAAGGAATACAAGCTGCTGGAGGTTTACGGACCATGCATCTCCTCCGCCGGATGGGATGATTGGGCGCGTCATCGTAAACCACTCGCTGCGCCATTTAACGAAAGCGTAATGAAGTTTGTTTGGGACGAGTCTCTCAATCAGGCTCAGGCCATGCTGCGCTCCTGGACCGGTGAATCTATCATTGCGGCCGGGATTCCAAGTGTACAAAAGGACACGCGAAACCTTTCACTCAATGTTCTTGCGGCCATCGGTTTCGGCAAATCATACGATTTCCATGGCTCCGCTGATGAGCCCATAATAGGCCAAGAACTGAGCTATCGTGACGCTCTCCAGACGGTGCTTGATGGGGCTATTCTACTGATGTTGGTGCCCATCCGCCTCCTCACCGCACCCATGATGCCTAAAAGCTGGGCAAAAGTTGGAAGAGCGGCTCAGGCGTTCAAGAGATACATGGAGCAAATGGTGGAGGAAGAAACCACAGCTCTGAGTCAAAGAAAAGCTGGCTCCGGTGGCATCATGACGGCCTTTGTACACGCCCTCGCTGAGCATAATCTCCACCAAAAGACCCAAAACGCTACGGCACCAGGCCCAAGGAACAAAAGGGGCCTCAGCGTTGACGAAATTTACAGTAACCTCTTCGTGATTAATTTCGCGGGCCACGACACCACCGCCAATACACTTGCCTTTACCATGTTTCTGCTCGCTGGAAATCCAGATGTGCAGGCCTGGCTGTCCGAAGAAATACAGTATGTTACCAGGGACATGCCCATTAGTGAATGGGATTACAAGACTATTTTCCCAAGGTTGACACGCTGTCGCGCCGTGCTTCTCGAAACCCTGCGGCTTTATCCTCCCGTCATGATTCTCCCCAAGTCGACCTCGAGCAAAATACAAACTCTTCGCGTCGGAAACCGAATGCTTAACATCCCACCCGGCATAACCACAAGTCTTTATATGATTGCCATGCAGACACATCCCAAATATTGGCCAGAGCCGTATGAATGGAAGCCTTCAAGGTGGATTGTGAACTCGGCGGCCACAACCTTTTCCCTGTCAACCGAGGAGCTTTTTATGCCGCAGAAGGGTACCTACTTTCCCTGGTCTGACGGGCCGCAGAACTGCCCCGGTAAGAAATTTGCTGAGGTCGAAGCTGTCGCCGTCTTGTCGTATATATTCAGGTCGCATCGTTTGCTGGTGAAGAAGAATGCTGGAGAGAACGACGAGAGTGCTCGCAAAAGAGCTATTGATGGCACCAATAATGTTGATATGACGATGTTGCTGAGAATGGTTGACGATGACCATCTGAGGCTGATGTGTGAGAAGCTATAGCCCCAGACACGATTAGGTAGGAATTAGAATACATGATTCAATTCATTAAATCTCAAGGCTCGGTCCATAACAACATGCTCCTCCATTGATTCTAGTATATATACCAACGACTTACTAATGTTGAATTAGTTGTGCATTTAATTATGATTAGTCGCCAAAATGCCAATTTACATGACCATTTCTATGCGAACTTCATTTCATCTCGTCATCTTCATTAGTTCCAGAAAGGATCAACCATTTCAAGGCTCCCATATAGACCCTCGGCCTCTAGCGGGGACCTTCAGTCATAACTATAATCATCTTCGTCCCTATGCCAGGATTAAATACAAGATAAATAGGTGGACAGCCATAACCACTGGCTCATAGATTCATAATTCTATACTGCAATGGTGCCCAAGAATTCATTGCCAGGTTATGGGTCTAGGCTCTGTCTCTTATAGCCCCCCTATTCTTCTCAATTGTAGTCATATGTTCTCCAACAGGGTCTTTAGTAAGCTCTTCAGAATATGAAATAGCTGTGCGAGGTCTTCTATCAGCGTTGGTGGCGACTTAATGACAAACAGCAAGCTATACCCTCAGATGAGGTGGATGACTATGATGATAGCTTTTCCAGGTCCTTTACGTAAATGAAGGTATAGATTCTGATAGATCAGTGGATGATCTCTGCTGATCTAATAGCGAGTGTAAAATCAGTGTCTATACATCTCGGATAATATGAGTAATCTCCTCGCACTTATTCGATGCTGTCAAAAATGTAACGAGATATCGTTTCGATTCCACCTCAATCTCCTGATGCGGAAAGACTAATTTACATGACTCGAGTCACATTGACAGAACAGGGGCAAGGATTGGCGGACGAGGCCCTTGACATGGTACAGTGTTTAAGGGATTGGTCATGACTCATGTACACATGCTACGGGGATCGTAGATTTTAGTTTGGTACTTCGACACAGGTTTACGCAACTAAAAGTCAGGTCCCTATACTTCTTATGATATATCAAGATGAACGCACTTTGAAGTCGATATACCTCTCTGCAAACACCGGTGTATGTGTTGAGCGAATCAATCAACAGGCTTTTCTTACGAGCTTCAGATCCATCCAATTACCATTTCATTATCGGGCCTGTATCCAAGCTAATGTATATGATCTTTGTGGTATGTATGAACGGTTCCTCAACACCATCTTCGTTAGAAGGCCCGACAGGCTCGCTTTAGTCAATCCATTGGATCCGAGCTTTTTAACTTGCAACCCAAAAGTCAGTGCCTTCCAAGTCGAAACCAGGACTTATGAGTCCAAGTTATTCTTACTGGGAAAGGCCCGGACCGTCACAAGAGTACCTAAGATGCTTACAAATTATGCTTCTCCCATGGGGACATGCACACTTCTGATTAGTATTCATAGCCCCAGCTTTGACCTTTTTCCTTTGTCAAAGCACTGCAACACCATCAAACGCTAAGCTCTAATCAATTCAACCAATCAAACAGATATGGCGTCCACGAGGCTCTTCCTCACTCAGATGACTTCTTCTTAACGAGGCTATGAGCCCCGGTGTTATATAAATGCCATAAAGCAACCATTTATGAGAGACTGCTTTTCTGCTTGTTAATCTTACATAGACAATTCTAGTGTCACAGATTATGTATGTTTACAAGGATTAATCTTTCATCATGACACAATCTTTCTGCCCTGATACCTTCCTAAAGGACACTGCAGACCTCTGCAGTTCCTTTGAGGCCCCTTACTCCGAGCCAGTAACCAGAACTATCCTCCAAACATTTGCTTCTTCTTTCCAACGTGGAGCCGTGCTCTGGCGCATAACTAACTCCAAGGAGGATGGTATCAACTACCGCTTCTATGAGCGCTCCTCAGTTGACCTCATCAGGCCGGCGATCGAAGCTGGTCTACTCTCCTCCTCTCATACTCTACTTCCACTGGTTACCTCATGGTCAGCGCTATACCCTGAGAGTCAGCAGTCTTGTGATTTTGATACGGAGAGCGGTTTGACCAAGACGTGGATCTATCTCGGGGGCATGCGTCCGCTTGAGCAAGTCCTCGCTTGTCAACACGTACCTGAAACTCTAAGGCAACTACAGCCTGTCTTTCACTCCCTAGAACTGAATCTGGTTCGCCATGTGGCGATTGATTGGCGCTCTTCGACCGTGAATCTATACTTCCGTGTTGAAGGCGCTCTCTCGCATGCAAAAGCCTGCGACCTGACATTGCTAGCCAGGGCATCGCCTCCTACCGAGAGGCAGGTCGCTGAAATCAGGCACTTCATGCACTCAAAGGGCTTCACCTTTGCCGTGACTATCCCTGTGACTACTGGGAGAATTCAAAGAGTGGGATTCTATGCCCTGAGACTACCCAAAGGAGAGCTTCCAGAGGTTGGTCAGAGACTTGAGGAATTTTTCAAGGTGGCAAAGAACTATGATATGGAAGAGATGAATGCGATTGCATGGAGCTTTGGCGAGACACGGTCGTACTTAAAGGCAGAGAGATCGTATTGTGGAAGCCTCGTTGAGCTGATGAAGGGCTGGAATAGTATTATGGTTATTGAGTAAAGGATATATGTAACGTGAAGATATTTATACGTATAGCGTTACCTTGACCATTTTCTTTTCAGATTTCTTCTTGCTACCTTTCAGCATTTTCTTCTTAGGTTCGTACTGCAGCTGTTAAACTCAATCGTGACATTTTTGCCAACTGCCCAGCTCCCCCTGATTTACTATCAAAATGAATGTTACAATCTAGGTTATCTTTTATTAGGAAATACCCTGAACATCAAATTGCTACTCGGGATTCTGCCCGATAAATCTGTGGACAGAACAGCCGACCTGGGAAACCCCATTTTCAATATCCATCAGGATAGCATTCATTAACTCATCCACGTCACCGTGAAACTGCACCCATTCGAAGCCGCCACGATCCACTAATCCATGCAGTGACTGTGCCCCTACAGCAACAAGAGCCTTGCCAGCTATCTTCCGCTGTTCAACTGATCCGCAATAGCTGCTAAATTCTTGTTGCACACAGTTGATAAGGCCAACGCGCTCGAACTGTTCACGAAGAAGCAGAGGACTCCTATACGCAGTTGTTAGTAAATCTCGACTCTGGACCATTTCTCACGCACAGATATTCACCACTGTTTCACGGCCACACTTGCAGACATAATTTTGCAATATGTAGTGGGCCTCTAAGTGATTATAAAGCATGACATATTGTTGGGGGTGGGGGTCAGAGGGGAGGGGGGGGGGCTCACAGAATATCACGGCCAACCGAGGCAGCATACCTGACCTCAACATTAAACCACTTCATAAAATGCTCTGTTATAGGCAGGGACTGCCATGACGCAAGGCCAATATCCTCCCACACAAGGTAACCTCCTGGCCGTAATAATGTACGCAGGTTTGCAGCAGTTGTCTCCCACTGGCCTGCCTTGAGACCATATGCAAGCAACCGGACATGTACAAGGTCGTATGCGCCTAGGAGCTCTGCAGGGAAGGGCTTGAGTGCGTCCCCATGGGTAAGTCTAATGTTGGGCGGCAGTTGTTCCGGGCTCGGGAACTTGGTCGTGTCGAAATCATAGCCGTCTAGGCGGGATGTAGGTGGTATCAGCGTGGCAAGATGCCGTAGCCATACGCCAGTGCCAGTGCCAATATCAGCGATAATGGGAGGACGACCAAGCGTAGCCAAATGGCCTGCAACGCTGGCTGGGATCAGAGTCTTGGTTATTTCTAGGAGGATGCCATGCTGGTGTTCGAGACGGGTTTTCTCAACATTGTCGGCGCCATTATTCAGTGTGTAGAAGGTCTGAGCTGCACTCATTGTACTGACTGTGAATTGGTGGGTGATACCACACAAGAGTGTTCAGTTACAATGGTAGGTAACGACGATGAACCGAGGTGTCTTGGAGATCAAGTTCTTAAACCAATAGCCGGGGAAAAAATGTACAATTGATTGATTGGTCAAATCTAGCTAACTGTGTGGGATCACATCCCTTATGAACCTTACGGTGCCTCAGACAACGCTTTGACAGTAGTAAACCAGGGTTACCTGAATTTAGGTTGTACAGATGCGCCATGTCCACCATCCACAACAACAACAACAACATTATGGTTTGCTTGACTCCGGCACTGTGCAGGCGCTACTACGTCAAAGCTTTATCGGTTAGGATGGCTGCATATGGCGGAGGTCAGGATGGCAAGCGGCGGACGCTAGACAGCATTCGAGGCCGGAATCAAGATGGTCTGCAAAGTATCCCCTTAACAATATAGATGGTGTAATTCTTTAAGTCTTATGTGACCCTAACCACCCTTGTATCTTAGCACAACTGAGTATATAGAGAAGAATGAATAAGGCAATCGACTGATGGAATGATTTGTGTAACATCATCACCTAGTCTAACTGAACAATAGAAGAAAAAATTCTAGAGTTGACTCTCGTAAACTGCTGGCATCTCTGGCATCTCTACTCATTTCACTTCAATCCCATTGTATCTTTCTATGTTTGCTATTTCTATTCTTTCTTTCTGCTGCAATCTTTCTTTATAGATGGGGATGAGTGTTCATCTCTAATACCTCAAAATAATCACAAGATAGTTCTATATTTTTCCTGCAAGCCATCACGCACAGTTATTTCTATCCGACTGTCCTACAGTTTGAGAAACTCCCTTGCTGTGAGAAAATGCCATAACATAAAAATGATATGGACTTTGCACTTTGGAGCAGGATTATACAAAAGCAGAGCAGTGTATAGTCACAAAGAGATCCCGATCGCCTCAACGATAAGTAAGCGACACTAGACGGATCCTGTCCTTAAAACGGCTTATGGACCCTTGTCCCCCACATTCTGTAGCGTAGTAAGCTTAAGGTAGAAATAGTAGAAAAGGATCCATTTTTTGCACTTGGAGTTATCGTAGATAGTTTGTGGATCTTTCCACCTCTCCACATAAACAACTTGGAGTAAATATAAAAATAAAATAACTTGTTTCTCCGCATCATCGTTGACAAGGGCTGTCTTGGGGATACGCCTTAAAACCGAGAAATCTTACTCTTTGGCTGACCCGTCAATATCGTTACGTATTAGCATCCCCTTTCCGAATGAGCAGATACAATTGGTTCAAAAGATACGGTACGCCCATCTCTGTGGTAGTGTCTCAATTCGTGGACCTCCCCCTATTGGTCTTTACTGCGGATCTAATGCAGCCCTTGACGTGTCTCGGGCGGTAGTCATGACAGACCGTTGGGGGGCACAATGCTGACTGCCGTCATCTTCCCTGTCAAAGTCCGCTAAGTTCATCACGGGTCCCCCAGTCTCTGTGGAATTCATGTCTTGCGCCCTGAAGAACCACATTCCAACTTATCGATTCAGTAACAGGAGGTTTTAGGTTACTTAATGGGTCACTTCTAGTGGTCTGATTAAGCATGAGGGCTGACTGCTGACAACAAAGAGCTGGTGTTCTTCGCCGGGATTTAAATAGCCTTATCCTCCAACGCTGACGTAAACATAACTCTCCAGAGCGAAGAGGAGGGGATTATGGTCTGCGCATGACAAGGGAGTGAGACAGGGATGGGTAGTGAGACCGAAGATGTTTCTCACCCGTGTTCATGACTCGATTGTCGCATCCCGCGATCTTGTAATCACCGGTGATGTATCATAACGGATTGATAACGGTTCCCGAATGTGCCGGTTAAGATTAAATGGGGAACTCGGCTCGAGCTTGTCACATCATCGTTGAGTATTCAAACAGTCCATTAATGTTTGGTCACTAGAATATCATGCTCACCTAACCACTGAACAAAGATGTAAATATGAAGCAATCCACGGTTTTATGCGGACTTGCGCCCTACAACCCCATTTAGAAGCTACTAATACCTTCGGATGTTACAAATTTACTCCGCCATAAACTCACCTCACACTGGAAGTGGATTCCTTGGCAGATAGTAACCCTGTCAGGTTGGTAAGACGATGTGCCGAATTCGGTGGATGGGGGGCGCCACGTTAAGAAACCCTGCCATTCAACTGTTGTATATAGCTGGGAGGGTATCCAGGTTGTTGTGTCCAACGAGCTTTCTGAACAAAAGCACAGCAATTTAACAAATATCAAGATATCGTCCGACATTCTATTAACCGGTATCATCTACGCCGTGGAATCGATAAACCATGTCAGCAGTCGACTTCGCAGGAAAGCAGGTTGTGCCTTTATGGATCAATGGCACTGCCCAGCCTGTGAAATCCGACTCGATATTTGAAGTCATTCACGGTGAGGATGGCTCAATTGCCCATTATGCACATAGCGCAGATGCAGAAGAGGCCAAGGCTGCTGTCGAATCTGCCGCCGCTGCATTCCCTTCATGGAGCCGAACACCGTATACCCAGCGCCGAGAAATTCTTCTCAAAGTCGCAGACATTCTTGAAAGTCGGGCGGATGACTTGGGTGAAATGCAGGCCGTCGAAACATCTGCAAACCCTCGATTCGGCAAGCTCTTCGCGAGAATGGCTGGACCACACGTGCGCGAGATTGCTGGTCAAATTGCCAGTGCACTCACAGGCGCTGTGCCTCCAATTGCCTCTGAAGGCTACGGCTTCGTTCTCAAGGAGCCTGTTGGACCTGTTTTGATCATCGTACCATGGAATGGCCCATCAGTATTGGGGCCTCGAGGCATTGCTTCAGCGTTGGCTGCCGGATGTACCGTTGTTCTCAAGGCCTCTGAGATCTGCCCTCGAAACTTCCTCATGCTTACGCAGATCTTTGAAGAAGCAGGATTACCGAAGGGATGTCTGAACCAGATTCAAGCGTCCCGTGAGAAGGGCCCAGAAGTGACAGAAGCGATTATTTCTCACCCAGCCATTCGAAAGATCGACTTCATCGGCAGCGCGCCGGTCGGTCGTATCATTGGACAACTCGCCGCCAAGTATCTCAAACCAGTGCTGATGGAGCTCGGTGGCAAGGGTCCTTTCATCCTACTCAAGGATGCCAATCTCCAAAAGGCGGCTCAGCTTGCTGCATACGGTGCCTTCATTCACCACGGACAGATTTGCATGTCTACAGAACGCATTATCGTTGTAAAAGAGGTGGCGGAGGAGTTTTCCAAGCTTCTCAAGGAAGAAGTCATCAATAATTGGTCTACAGCTGGGTCGGCCGCAAGCAAGTCATTTGCCGATAAATCACATCAACTGCTAGCCTCAGCCAAACAGAATGGTGCTGAGTTCTTGGTTGGAGACAATTCTTTCTCTGCCTCTAGCAAGACGGGACTGAAGCCAACCATTGTCACTGGAGTGAAACCCGAAGATGCCCTCTATGACACCGAAACCTTTGGACCTTCTGCATCTTTATATGTCGTCGGGGATGCCGAGGAGGCGTTGGCATTTGCAAACCAGAGCACTTCCGGTCTTGCTGGAGCTATCTGGACAGAGGATATCGTGCAGGGACTGGACCTTAGCAAGAGACTGGAGTGTGGGTTGGTGCACATCAACAGCTCAACTCTTACCGACAATCCATCTCTCCCCGTTACAGGAACAAAGGCAAGCGGATGGGGATCAAGTAGTGGCAAGTATGGCATTAGCGAATTCTTGGTGGAAAAGACGGTTACGGTACGGAGCACCAAAAATGACTATTTCCTTGGAGTCTAGACAGTGAAGTGGCAAATGGAAACCAAAATACGTCACCTATAAAAGAAGAATGAAGAGTTATCATACCAAGTCTGGCGAAAGGCTATGCGCACGTAGCTAACGGTCTTCAGCCTGTGATCAACGCTGTAGGCCAACCATCCACTGTATGGACACATTCCACCACCGCCTGTTCCCGCAAGCATGTCCCTGTAGGCCGTATCATGCTCGAACCTCCTAATATCTGGGAGAGAAGAGCCACTGAAATCGATGTCGTGTGACAGTTTTGCTTTCTATAAAAGCATCAAGACTTGCGAATAGAAGCCTGAGTCGAATACCGAGTTAGGTCTAGAAGATTTGACGAGAGTGCACCGTAGCGCTACATGTAAAAGTGCAACGACCGTGACTTTTGGCCATTTAATTCTGGGAAATCTAAAGCTATCGCTTGGCTGCTATTAACCTTGGGAGTCGTGTGTGCTCACTCATACTATGTATGCAGTATCCGTATGGTTCCAGGGTAGGCTTTCACACAAGCCATGCGCGAGTTTGAGCGAGCGCTCGATGTCTAGCAAGACTGGATGATTTCTTAGATCTCTCTAGAGCATGTCTATATTTAATATATATATGATCTTTTGCTTCTGCGAAAGAAGACTTTTGGATCATTGGCAAGGACTAAATGCCCGGCCCTGGCTGCCAAGCTGACTACTGTATGTAAGTAAGCATATTGTGAACCCCTGCTGCTGTACGACAATTAATTAGGCGGATGGCATATTATTTTTCGCAATGGATCCATCACCATGAGACATTGATGGGATACATGTCAAAGGAGAAGAGCATCAAGTCTTTGATCGAGTTTATTCTCTGACCTTCTTCTCACACCGGATTCAACATTCACGGCCTGGGCACCCCGGAATTGAATTGACATGTTATGCATTGATACCCAGGCAAGCGTAATGTCTTAGATGAGGTTAGACTTACTAACCAATTTGAAGCTTCTGTGGGCCTCACGAACTCGTTTACTGGCTGCTCAAATAATGAGGTGCCTTAGCAGGTAGCATTCAAGGGCTGAAGCATTAATATCCATGCATCTCATCTTTTAGCTGTTTGCGCCAATGAGAGGGCATAAAGTGCCGTGTAATTATTAAATCTACTCCAGAGATTTGCAAAATTCTTTCCGCTTGCGAGAACGAAGATCTTGCACCTCAAAAATCATGTTTCTGTTCGTGGGTGAGGTCGTGCTCCTCTGTGGGTTCCTGATCGCTGTCGTATACTACCTCTTTCTATTGCCTCCAAAATACCCACTCGACATTCCTTCAATCCCATTTTGGGTGGCTCTCATACCTTTTTTCAAGGATGTCGATCAGAAGGAGATTTTCGACAAATACATCAGGGAACCGCTTCGCACACATGGTGCGGTGAAATACTGGTTTGCATCTCAATGGAATGTGCTCGTCCACCGGCCGGCTTACCTGTCGAACATCTTCAAATACGAGGACGACTACCAGAAGAGTGGCAATTATAAAAAGATACCAAAGAGTGTTTTAGCCAATTTTCTTGGAGAACAGATCATTTCTAGCCATGGCGATGTTTGGAGAACCTTTCGTGAAGTGATGCAGCCCGGTTTGCAGCGAGCCTTTGACCAAGACGATGTCCGCGTGCTGTACCGTAACGCCAGCAGGTTATGTGATCTGCTGACTGAGGATCAAGCGAATGCATCTTCATCCACTGTTATGGTCCAGGAGCTCTTGCAGCGATATACAATCGCCAATCTGGCGCAAGTCATGCTACGAGTTGATTTTGGTGTGAGTGCAGACCCAGGGCTGAACAATACCAGAAGCTTTCACCAGCCGCTCGTGAAGAATGACTACTGACAGGATTGCCAATGTAGACTCTGGAATCAAGCAATTCTTACGTTAGCAAACTGCAGCTTTCCATAAAACGCGAGATATTTAAACCAATCTTCATGTACTTCCCTATTTTAGACAACATCGGATTACAGAGTCGTAAGAACGCACGGCAGCTGATCGCCTCCTTCACGGATCATCTTGTAGCAGTGCTGGAGGCATCATTCACCAATCGCAAACCTGATCCAAATGCCAATGAGCTATCTGATCGCTTATTAGCCGCTAGAAGGTCTGGCAAACTTACAGAGAAGCAGTTCCGGGATAATTTGAGGATCTCATTCGTGGCAGGCCAGGAGAATCCTCAATTAGGATTATTGTCAGCCATGTATTTGCTTGCCAAGAACCCGGTGAGTACCTGCTGAAGCTGAGCCTGCAGATTCTGCATTCCGTTGCGTCGAAATGAGGAGACTGACCAAAGATAGGGAGCACAGGAGAAGTTATACCAGGAAATCGCGGCGAGCGGTACGGATCTGCCCACCATCGAAGTCTTGCAAGAAATGCCATGGCTTACAGCGATTATACTCGAAACGCTGCGTCTGCTACCCCCGATATCATTACTCATTACCCGAAGAGCAGCTTCTTCAGTGATGCTGGGCGAAGACATCTTAATACCAGAAGGAACCTACCTAGGATACAATAGTTACTCAACAAATCGAGATCCGGAGGCTTGGGGACCCGATGCAGATCAATTCCTCCCCGAAAGATGGGGTGAGGATATGCAGCAAATACAGAAGACGTTTCGCCGCAGAAAGGCTCGCTCTGAGTTTATTTCCTTCCATGGTGGTAGGCGTGCTTGTCTTGGTGAGCGTTTCGCGTTATTGCAAATCAAGATCACCCTTTTTGTGCTCTGTCGGGAGCTGAGGTGGAAACTGGACCCAACATGGCCGGACAGGTTGACTCCGGTAAGCTTTACTCGCAGAGGAGAGTGGAATGATATTGGCTAACGAGAGAATTATTGGCAGTCCGGTCCTATTGGTCCCAGATTTCTTAGATTGGTTGTAGAAAGGAGGAATGGTGAGCTGCAGTGAATAGGCAGCATGATGCCGGCAAGTGGAGAGTGGGTATGATATAGAAATAGAGAGATCGAAGCATAATACACTGTAAAAGGAAACAGATTAGCGGTCAGGAACTTGAATATCCACTACCTGTGGTCGAAAAATTCCCCTTTCTCCACAATCATTCCTCAACGTAGGGTAGATCTCGATAGACTCTCGTCATGTTTCCGCGTTCAACTTTATTAGACTTCTTCATTAGTATTTACGGGATGCTATGACGAAAGTACTTGTTATTTGAAGAAATTTAAACGCTTATCACATACCTTCCAGCCGCAATAGATTGTTATCACAGTGGAGATATTCGCCCTTGATCCTTGGCGTGGGGGTGATTTCCTCAGCTACGACACCCACATTGTATTTGCCTGCCTCTTCATGCCAGATGGAAATAATTGTATACACTATGAGATGCAAAATAAGATCGAGGAATTCATAAGTTGGAAATGATGTGCTTAACTGGGCGACTTAGAACCATGATGGGTATATAAAGGGGTTATCCCTCCAGTCATGTCGACGCTATCAGCATCCATCGAACACACCAATCCAAACCTGATCACTCCAAATCATCCAGAAAAATATGTATGGACACGCGCTTATTCTTTTTACGGTATTGATGCCAAATGCACTTGCAGATTGCACACCCAACGAATTCGTTCTCAAGAAAAAATATTCACATTGCGAATGGGAAGGAACTTCGCCCATTTGTGGTACGACTGATTTTTTGTGAATGGTAAAGATGATCAAGGAAGACATTTGGTCGCTACCACTGAAAAAGACAAGTGGTCTACCTTGTGTGATCATAGTAGCGATGGACATTGGTTTGATAAGAATGCAAAGGGAAGTCCATTAGGAACCTGCTGTGGTACCTACGGGATAAGATGCGCATTTGGTTACAAACGACTCTGGTGCAAAAATGAGGAGCGTTCTGAGTAAGTCATCCGACCCTATTGAAACATGTATGATTCTAACCATTTGGATAGCTACGAGGACATTGATGACATCAACATATGAACTACTTCTGGACTTATTGTGAGAGTTTTGATGATCTACTGTGGATAAGTAGACAGGGATGAAAAGAGCATACAATGAATATGAAATCGATTAGAATTTCTGGTTAATATCCCATCATCTCATCTGCAGTAGATTGTTAGAACCAGATTTAATCACAATTGGTCAAACTGATTCATACTTATGAACAATAGTTGCTCATATAGTAACGTCTCTAATCAGGGAACCTAACTTCTCACAAGAATGACAACAGTATAGGAGTAATTGAACCGAGATGATCCCGCAAACCTTTGATTGGCATCTAAAGGTTACCTCTGCCGTCATGATTTCTGTCTTTGCAAAATGCCTTCCCGCCACCGACTCCACGTTTCTTCGAGGTCTCGTCGTCTTTTCTCATCAGCATTCTTCTGCTCCATTAGTTTGCTCCCCTTTGCTCTAAGGAAGAAACTTATCAACTCCCCCATTAGGAAAATTTGTATAATAAGAGCGAGAGACATCATCGTTCCCCGCGCAGCTTCGTGCACTGGGATGTTTCCTTGCAAGTTTGTTGCGCTTATGCTAGCTCCACGACTACATAAGAGTCAAACTGTGTCGATATATCGGTAGCACTCGTACTACATTATTAAAAATTATGCCTCCCCTCCTATGTTCTTCTGCGAACCCCACGTCGCGTACCAGTAACAATAACGGTGCGCTCGTCTCGATGGGTCGGCTGCTATGTAGTGGTGCATATAAACTTTGGAGAGGAGTGATGCTGTTCATGTTTCTCAAACATAAATATGCTCAAGCAGCAGCCCAATGCAGACGCAGGCGATCTAAGCTGTCATTACATAATGGTATATATACGATCTTAATGTCATCTTCCCTGTAGTATCGAACAGGTACTCGGATTTTAATCTATCCGGGCGCAGGTAGACTTGGGAACTTTGTAGATATAGTTTTTCTGCAAGCGTATTATCAAAGATTATCAAAGCTTGAAGGCTTTGTCGCAGAAGCTGTTTACGTGGACAGCTGTTGGTTGTGATGAGTTGTGAAGTGTGCCGGATATTCGGCAGGCGAACACAAGGGTGCCTTGGGCGCACTGCTTTTTTTGTTCTGAGACCCAACTGGCGTGGCTGGCATTCAACTGGTAAAATGTAACGGTACTGAGCCCTACTTTAGCTGAAATAGACCTCTTTTCACAAATACCAGAGCCGATTCAAGCGTCTATTAACCATTGGCGTCCGGCAATATTTTCCGAGTGTGGAGTTTGCTTCGATCCTCGATATGTTTCTTTCTGTTTTTGGTAGGTACAGGTCAAGTGTTCACGGTTCTAGATCGCGCAAGGGGTAAACGCTTTGTTGTCGCAATGATCGGTGCGTCTCCCAAACGGCTCATGCATTTCACGCTCTGGGCTCCTATATCATGATATGAACGCCAACGAGGGATGTTTGCACTCCAAACTTTCTCCTAAGCCCATCCGCTTTATCCGATTTCCAACCTCAGCCGCAGTAGCATCATCATGTTCACTCTCATTGTCTTGAGGACGGTCGCGTACTATTCCCCCGTCATGCTGGGCTGAAGGCCTGTTTTGGCAGTCAATTTTGCAACAATAACTTGGACAATAGAAAGTAGCCCACGGCTAAAAAGAAATGGAATATAGGTGGTATGCGTCTTGGAAGGACTCATTCATCGCCAATGATGTTTAATTATAAAGGGGATCATGATGTTTCTCAAATATCATTGCTATCATAAAAATCACCACCACCGCCATCACCACGATCTCTCTATTCCCCAACGAATCCCCTCACTGTTTAGGAAACACCAAAAAAAACCACCAAAATGAAGATCAAAAATTTCCTCCTCGCCACCGCGGCTGTGCTTCCTCTTACCGAGGCCTGCAAATGCGTTGACGCAAGCGACGAAAACGCGGTAGCTATCACGTGGCAATGCTGTGAAAAATTTCAAGGAGCTTTCCTCGCACCGGATTGCGAAGCTCATTCTATTAAGAACTCCCTGACGTCGTTCCAACATTGCTGCAAAGATCACGGGTATAATTCAGACTGCGGACATTGACGAATTTGCTTGTCTGGAGTTGAGTTGGGAAGCAGACCAAGTCGCCGCGCTTGGTATATTATTTTCTTTAAGATGCTTAAACTCCCACGGGAAGATTTTGGGGACGGAATGGAAACATGAGAGGGGGAAGCGGATAGTGCTATCTTACTACCTTTGCAAAATTTGAATTATAACTATTCTAATATGTTATATACCATGTGATAAATCCTTCATGCCGGAGAGGAGGTTTGAACAATCACTTTCTCACTGAATGAACATATTGGATTCAAAGCTGGATACATCCGAATTAGCGGTGAAAATTCTACATTTATACTATGCTTGATATCTCACTATTCCGTAATTTCTCTATGCCTTTGTCTGCCTCTATTTCTTGGCAATCTGACAAAGGAAATCTGTGGCAATTGCAATAAGGAATGTATATCACCCTAAGATTCGAGGTTCTCTATCAATCCGCTCCGCTTTAGGTTAAGAAGGTAGAGTGGAAATCTTCTGATTGGGTTTGATGTTGCCATATATTTCTTTGCCCTGCCATATTTTGAGTGCTGGTGACATATCTGGTATGTTGCCCTGTCTGCGTGACAGCTTTTACGAGTCGATGCTTATTACTGGTATGTGTTCTTTGTCATCTTCAAGCCAATAGCAGCTAAAATCACATGCAAAAATCCATCCCATTGGGAGGAATATTTAGTGTTGGGAGCGTGACAAGTAGGCTACGTACGTAAATCTAATGTTGGTTGGTTTGCATTATACTTCTTTGACAATCATTTAATGTTACTAATCTACATTCCATTGTCATGACTCGTTTGAGAAAGTTCCGCAGTGGTCAAACCTGGTGATTTAGGTTCGTGATACAATGATATAAGGGAAGGAATGTCGCAGATCGATTCGCCATCATCGTTAGCACAGCAAGCATCAAATCCATCCTTTCATCTCCATTTCACGTACCAAAGCCTCACGTAACGTGAAAGGTAGCAGAAGCACAGCAATAAACGATCTTCAATATCCGCCAAATTATCACCACACTCAACAGCTCCATCCCTGGCAATATGCAGTTCTTCAATCTTGTTCTGATGGCCATTGCCGCCTCCCCTCTCGTCAATGCCTGTAAATGCATCAGCAAGGCAGTTCCCGGTGAACACGATGCCTTTGCCACGTTCGATTGCTGTGGGAAGGAGGGAGGGACCTTTGTGGACAACGACTGCGCTGCCCATTCTATTAAAGACAAGCTCACGAAGTTCAAACACTGTTGCGAGGACTATAAAGACTCTTCGGATTGCGGGCATTAAGCGCACACGTCATTTCCTTCGACCAAAAGCGTACGACCATATGAAGCACACGATGATTTACCACGAAACTTTAGGGGGAACATGTAATTAAAGAGTGCCAAGGGGATGGGCTGTTGGTTGAGTTGGGATGGCTATAAGGGCGGCGAAAAAAATGTACTTTACAAAGAAAAGGGACACCACGATGCAACACAATTCGTTAGGCGGATAAAGGCAGACATCTTCTCCATAAATGTCATTTCTAGCCCATCAAACTAATCTATTTCAGACTTACAACAGATCCATAAATCCATTGTCTTTGTCTTTGTTGGACCTACGAATTTCTAGAATAGGCGATCATCAAACACGTTCCAGCCAACGATTTGACACTGGCCAATAACGTCTCTCTATTTTAGGAACAGACCACAACGGCTTAAATGTAGTATGCCTTGAATTACTCGCAGTCAGGGTAGCTCAGAATTTCTCGCATTGCTTAGAAATACATTTCTACACAAATGAACAGGATTGTAAGGAGTTTGTACGTAGGTGTAGGTCCTCGACACAGCAAGCTATGATACCAGTACACCCTGTCTTGTTGATCTCCGCCGAGCGTAATAGCCCGGAAGTCTGATATTCTGGCGAAAGGTTATTACTTAACAGAGGTGATGTGTCAAGTGTTGGAGAACAACGGAGGCCAACACTATGGTGGAGCTATGGGGTCTCCATACTATTAGGAGAAAACCTTCCACACCCAACCTTCTGATCTATTGGAATGAAATTTCCCAGAAGCTTCGTGCAAACACTTTGACCTTGCCGCAGGGCTGCAGACGTGGCAGACGTGGACACCTGATCTCGTACCTCGTAATGCGCCAACATCAATATCCACAACAAAGAATGGGGTGGAGATGCATCATCGTGTTGTGGCAATCCGTTTTCCTTGAGCCAACAGCGCTATGTGACATTTTCTGCTTTCTCATCTAAGTGTGCATAGTTTATGTCAAATCAGAGAGTGTCTTTGAAAGTTTGAACGATCTCTAGACCCTTTTTTTAAACACATCAGCCACTGTACGAGAAAGGTTCACATCGTAATGGTCAGTGGTGGACCATACTTTTTAAGAAAAAACACTTGTAGCTTTTGGAGTCTAAACTTTGTTTATCTAATCAAATATTTTGCCATACTTCCCATGCACAAATCTCAGCAGTACGGATACCTGGGCTTGCCATCATCTTTCTTCAGACACTCACTGAACCAACACCAGACCGACGGCCTACATCATCCCGATGATATACATGTATAACCATGCATGTTGTTAGAACGATCCTCATGGCGGGGCTGTGCTTTGCCCTTGAACATGCTATCCAGCCGGGGTTTCCTGCAGGCTGCGATGTGAAACTTGATGGCAGAACGGAAGTGCGTCAAACCGAGCCATACTTGTTAGGCACAAAACTTCAGTTCCCGTGCGGTTACGCGGGTGGAATTTGCAAAAGCCGGATTAAATGCGCTCATCCCGACAACAAGATGGGCTGCAAAATACCAAATGAACACAAAAGCAATAGTCGAATTCAGCACATGTACCCCTCGTGCCGTGATGGTTTCTGTCGTCTGCTGGTGGATCGCCCCGGCCTCACGTGTAACTGCCTGGTGGGCTGTGCGCCCAAAACATACGATGGGCGGAACATGAGCTGCATCAACGGCAAATGTGTGGCAGCGGAATGCGCAATATGCGGTGAAGCAGCTGGGAAGCTAGAATGCTGCTCCCCTGGAACCGTTGGAGAGGACGGCAAGTGCGTCTGTAGAAAGGTGGATGGGAAATGCGATGGGAGCCCAGGATACTGCTCGGACTCCAGTAGCCTGTTCAATGACGTGTGTTGCGGGCATGATACAGACAACGGGGGAAAATGCTGCGCCAGTGAGAGGTGCTATGGCATCTGCGCCCATCGCCCTAAATGAGATTGACAACTGGACGAACAAAACAGCCTTGCAGAGGAGAAGGGGTTGGTTCGGAAGAGTTTAGTACAGACAAGGGAGTCGGGATTGCTCTCCAGGAACAACATTTCATGGACAGAAACGCCGCAAAGAGGGATGACGCAGCTTCAATTACACTCATTCCGCGAGCATGATCCGGGCCCTATCGGCCTGAACAGTAAGTAGAACAGAATACAGCTTCGTGCGGTTGAAGGCACTTCCGATTGACGTAGATGCCAGCTCCCTTGTAGGAGAGGATTGGTATGGTGCAGATCAATTAAAAACCAACCTTGCGTCTCAAACTCGTGGCCTCGCGACTCGTTCTTCGGAAGAGTCGACCCGACAAACACGACGGGCATGCGGGCCCAATGAAGTGGTAGAGAACGTGGGTATTTGTTATGGGAGGCTACATGATCATCAGTCTCGTGAAGCACGGACGATACTATTATTTGATGGGGAAGGGTTGGTGAGCCCCCATTTCTAATCATGAGAGGGAGTGTGGATCGTGGTGGAACTGATATCTGTCGTAACCAACAACCGACTTTAGCTCACATCTCGTCGTCGGGCTTTCGGACTTGGTGGCCCAACGTACCGGATTCGCGGATTCGGTATTGACGAAAGAACTAGGATGAAGGACCAACGTTTGAGTAAGGAGAAGGGGATTGTTGGAAGCTGTGTAGAGAGGTTGAACCTTAGGATCGTCATGTGTATAAAGACAAGATGCCTCCGTTCGTTGAAGAGAGACGCATCAATACCCAACTCATCTGCTCAAGAACCAATCGTAACCTCTACCCTTGAATTTTGCCTCATACACATCCTACTACAGCCATGCGTACTTCAGGATTTGTCTCCACGGTCGTTACCGGCCTTGCCCTCCTTACCTCCTCTTCCGCCGCGCCGACAACCACAGCCGAAAAGTGCAAGACAGGGGAGCCTGACCGAGCCTACAAGGAGGCCATTGCTGTCAACTACATCAACTCCTGGAATGGCGACTTTGATCTTGGCCCACAAGTCTTTGCCCCCGATGTTCATCTCTACCAAGATCGTTACCCCACCAAGGACGGTGTTATCGAGATTCCAATCAACAGTCAACAGGAGTTCACCGCCTTCCAGCGCCGCGCCCACGAAGGTTGGAATTCTTATATGTTTGAGCGAGTTAGGGTTTCCATCGATGGCTTGAACATTGCCATCCGTTATAAGCAGCGAGGTATCATGAGCGCACACTTTAACCCTGCCATTCCAACGTAAGTTTGCCTTTCGGATGACAGCTACTACTGGGCTTGCTATTGAATAGCATTTCGCTAACTATTTTATTTACAGCACTCTGAAGGAGGGTCAAACTACTACATACAATGGCACCGACTGGCTTCAGCTCGACCCTTGCTCCTGGTTGGTTAAGCAGGTCGATAGCTCCCAAGACCTCATGACATACTCTTACATCCTTGGACTTCCCGCCATCAAGCTCCACTAAGTGCTTAAGGATGATGTAAAAGCGGGAGCGGATTACTATAACTGTGATTGGAAGTAATTTAGAGTCATGGATATGCCGAAATGGGAATTCGGGGTGGATCATAAGCTATATAAGTCTGCTTTGATCACGGCAATGTTGGGGTACAGGGACTTTTAGAGGCATACACGCACCTCATAAGTATGTAGAAGATGTCTCAAGACAATATTATGGATTCACATATCGTCACCGTGAGCAGGATTATGTGTAACTCAGTTAATATGTACCAACTCTACTGGTAAGACTTTGGAGATTGACTACTAGCTCTGCATATCTTCCCCTTCCTCTCAATTCACAATGTGTTCCAGGTTCCACGATCCGACCCTGGTCAAATACATGTATGACCTCAGCCCTCTGGGTAGTAGTGAGTCTGGGAGCGATTGCAGCCGTCATCCTGCCCTTGAATGCTCGATCCAAGGCTGCTTGCACCACGCTCTCGGACTTGGAACCCAGCAACAATGTGGCTTCATCTAAAAGTAATATTTTGGCATTTCGAAACAATGCTTGCGCGATAGCAACTCTTTGTTTCTATTATTCCGAAAGAAATGTTCCCTTATTTTCCACGACCATATTAAGGCCTTGAGGCAACGACACGACAAACTCATATGTTGCATCGCGGCAGGCAAACGTCAACAGCCCAGCCAAAACCTCCTCACCAATGCCTAAAAGGATATTTTCTTTCGCCATGCTCTGGTAAATCGTCGCCTCCTAACTAACCAAAGCAACGGAAGATCTATAATTATTGAGATTGAGCGAAGCGATGTCTTTTCCGGACAGATCCACGCTTCCATCATCAGGATCATAGGGCTGTTCTAAAAGAGCAATTGTAGTATTCTTTCCGCAACCAGACGGTCCAACAAGTGCAATAAATCGACCTTAGCCAACGTTGAGATTAAGCTCTTGAAGAACTTGTTTAGGACAGGTAGAACAACCGATGGAAATCTTCTGAAGCTCAACGTCCTCAATCAGCTTTTCTTCTTCAATGCAATCACTACCATTAGACCATGTGTTGGTCTTAGGCCTGCGATCATATAAGCATTTTAGCTCTTTGACAGCGTGGTATGCCCTACCTATCACAGCCGAGTAGGCAAACAGGGTTGCAGGAGATTGTCCGCTGAGGATTATCGCCGTGCAGCAAGTAAGGAACCGAAACTTGTCGTATTCAGGTTTGCTGATTGATGTGCCTCCGTACCAAAACCCAAGCCTGCAACAAAGGAAACCAAGAGCTTGGGATGCGGCATAAAGAGCGCTTGACTTTACGACCATGCGCAGGCTCTGACGCTGCTGTGGAGCTTCTTGCTCTTTGTTCAAAGATGCCACAGCTCAAATACCTGATATCATCGAAGCAGGGCGACGGGTTGTACGCAGCCTCGGGGTGGAGCTGTAATAGAGCGAGTACCCGCAGAGAGAAGTGCCCGCATCCCAACAAGATTGGGACAATTACTGTATTGAAAAGGCAATAGAGGCCAGAAGATTAGGTATTATCGTCAAATCAAGCATTGAGAATATTTCGCGAACAAGGTGCGTCTCGTAAGAATTATGAAGAATTAGACAAACTCTAGCATGACGAGCATGCCGCTCCTGAATTCCGAATCCACTCTAATTCGATGACTATTTTTCAATATAATGGGCTTCGATAAAATAATTACGTGTTTTGCAAAGAAAATTACTGCTATTAGTCGTGAAATAATACAGTTTACATGTAACGAAGCGGCTCACCCCCCCAGCAAACCTCAGGTTCAGGGTATCAATATCGGGCGCCATCTACTTGTAGATAAACGCTACCTTGAATTGGACTATAGAGGCGTCGTTGAATAAGACCTATGACCGTGCGCGCTTGGCAGCGCAACAAGCGCCGTCGTCTTGACAACGACTACATACTTGTATGATCGCGATGGATGCATATGCGTTATGCTCTTGGGGTGAATGTTACTATTTATTTGACCAAGGATCACGCCGTGATTATCAATAGGCAATGCTGACCTAGCTGTGATTGAGCAAATGACTTGTGCAGCGAAGTAGTCCCTTCGATTAGAAGACCACCTGCGATCAGCGTAGAATGAATGTCGAAAAGGATGCAGTTGTGATACTCTAGCCCGTCATGTTGGTCGGATTGCACAGATCATGATTATCAGTCACTGCAGATCTATGGCCGTTTCCCTCCCGCCCGAGGGTAAATAGGATGGTCAAGGAAAGGACAAAAATACAGTACACACACATTCACACCCTGGTCGCTCGCATAATGTCACGGCTTTTCTAGAACCCCCCCCCCCCCCCGAGCGTGTACTGGTACTCTTGCCATGACGGGGAAAGCATATGCATACTCTTATGTAGCATTTCTCCTAAACGAAATTATCAGTGCATATCTCATTATACAAGTAACATCGGAATGACCGAAAGAAGCAATTAAAATTGGAACGGAGACCAGGATTTGGGTCAAGGCTGTAGCGAGGTACAGTAGATAACATGATTCATGGGATGTCGCGAGATACTTCCCGGGACTCAGAAATATGGAGGCCCAGCTGCCCAACCAGTTTGCAGCCAATAGCCATCTTTCATCTGCCGCTTCTTTGTTCATTAGGTTGGCTTGAAAATTCTGAGTAATACATACTAATACTTGCTCGACTATGGTGGATCATTATCGCGTTTTTTGTACCGATCTACACGTTTTATTGACGTCATGGCCTAGATTGAGCTTCGATGAGGGTACAAATCGAACATTCTCATTCGGCAATGCTAGGAGATTGACGCTCTCATGCGCTTGTCAAGTTAGATTCGTATACCGGCGTGTGCATGCCATTTCATCATCCAACTTCAGAACCCTTCTACGGCTATGTATGCAATCCTGCCTGTGATGGACATTGTCTCAGATAACGCGGCTGGAGTTGACGAGGAAAGATTAGCGGTCGATACGAGCCGATATTTCCCCGTATACTTGTACAAAAGAGGCAAATGGAGCTGCTGCAAGTACACCTTACTGACAATAAATATGTGTAATAATTGTACTCCATAGGCCCATCGTGTTTTCCGATCTGGCTGTGTGACCGCCATTAGCGAAACGTATATAAGCTAGGCAATGACCATTCACATCTGCTTATCGACGTAGCTGGATTTGGATTTCAATAGTGGAAGACATGAATAACATTTGTAAACAGCAAATGACATCCAGCATGGCACATCACAAGTCTTCCATTCATGATGTAGCAGATGAGGATAAATGCAAGACGGATGGCATTAGCCGGCGGGACCTTGACATTATCTGGACCTGGAATGCAACAGTGCCTGCTCCAGTTGAAGCTTGTGCACACGAATTGATCGCGATAAAGGTCCGGGAAACCCCTCAAGCCCCCGCTGTCTGTGCTTGGGATGGTGACTTGACATACGAACGGCTGGATGAGCTATCGACGACGCTGGCAGCGCAGTTAGCAGCCTCGGGCATCGTTCCGGGATTCATTGTCCCTCTGTTCTTTGAGAAGTCTATGTGGATGTCAGTTGCCATCTTAGCTGTTATGAAAGCTGGTGGAGCATCGTTGGCTGTGGACACGACACAGCCAGAGGAGAGACTTCGAGACATTACGGCAGAAGTAGATGCGAAACTCATTGTGTCATCCGTGGCGATGCAAGAGCTGGCCAAGAGAATTGGCAACAAAGATGTCATAGTCGCTAGCGAAAAGAATCTGGATATCAGCAAGAGGATCCAATTTGATCCTGTCAAAGCGCAGCCGTCTGACCTGCTATACGCAATCTTCACCTCAGGCACGACAGGTAAACCCAAGGCAACATTAGTTACGCACCGCAATTTCTGCAGTGCAATCAAATATCAGCAAAAACTTCTAGGGTTCAATAAAACATCTCGCGTATTCGACTTTGCTTCTCACGCATTCGATCTGGCTTGGCTTGCACTGTTGAATACTCTTACTTCTGGAGCATGTCTTTGCGTGCCGTCTGATACGGAACGCCAAAACCAATTATCGGAGTGTTTAGAGAAGTATCGAGTAACGTATCTTCCGGTCACACCATCTGTTGCACGACTATTCAGTGCTCAGTCTTTATCCCGGCTTGAAACGCTGATGCTGGGAGGTGAAGCAGCTCAACTGAGTGATGTTTCCTCACTGGAAGATCACGTGGAAGTCAAGAATGCCTATGGCCCATCGGAATGTACACCGGCTGCAACTGTAGCAGACATGAGATGTATCAAGGATGCTGTCACGATTGGACGTGGGGCTGGAGTGTGCACGTGGGTTGTAAACCAGGATGACCCTAACGTCTTGGTGCCTATTGGAACTGTTGGTGAGTTGTGGCTTGAAGGGCCTCTGGTAGGGAAAGGCTACCTGAATAATGCAAAAAAGACGAGTGAAGTCTTTGTTGATAATCCCTCATGGCTCTCGAGGGGGTCTGACACACAGACGGGGCGTCGTGGGCAGTTGTACCGGACCGGAGATTTGGTCCGATACAATGATGATGGATCGCTTGTCATGATTGGAAGGAAAGATACCCAAGTCAAAATCAGAGGTCAGCGCCTGGAGCTCGGCGAAGTTGAATTTCACATCCGACAAGCCCTCGATGTTGACGATGCTAGAAACTGGCAAGTTATCGCAGAAACTCTACAATCGCGAGATGGCTCTGGTATAACCCTAGTGGCATTTATGGCAACGGATAGTTACAAGGAACTGCCAGATGAAGATTATGGTAGTGTTTTGCATCAGAAGACGCCGGGGATAATTGCATATCTGGAGCAGAGGCTTCCAGCATACATGGTGCCTTCAGCCTTGATCCCAATACGGGCTTTACCAATTACGACTACAGGTAAAATGGACCGAAAAGCCCTGCGGGAGATTGGAATCACATCGCTAGCACAATCTCGCGCCGCAATCGAGGCCAGAAGCCAAGCGCTCATAGAAGACGAGACAATAACAGAGCTGGAGGAGCGTCTACAAGATGTGTGGATTTCGGTGCTCAATCTTTCTGGTTCTCGGCCGGCAATCGATATGCCCTTTTTGAGGCTCGGTGGCGACTCTATTACAGCGATGCAGGTGGTTTCTGAGTGCAGGCGTCGTGGCATCTCAACAACCGTTAGTGACGTGCTCCAGACCAAGACCATTCGTAAACTTGCTCCTCGATGCCGGAAAGTCCAGCTATCCGATGCCTTACTGATCCAAGATGAAACTCAGGACCGGGGTACAAATGAATCATTTGGACTGTCACCGATACAGCGCATGTACCTCGAAGCCAACCAAAACCCGAGCGATTACTTCAATCAACAGGTGATCTTGGAATTGAAACAGGAGGTGCCATTCGCCACACTAAAAACTGCATTGGAAGCTACTGTCAGTCGTCATGCTATGCTACGAGCTCGATACCGACAAGATGAACAAAATAACTGGCAGCAGTTTTTCGCCGAGGACAGTCCCGATTCTTTCTCCTTCTCCTTCTCAGAAGGTACTGTGATGAGTTGGCCAGAGATTGATCTTGCTATACAACATCGCCAGGATTGCATGGATATCCAACAAGGTCCAGTCTTTGCAGCAGATGTTTTCACAACAGCGAATGGTAAGCAAATTCTCTCGCTTACAGCCCACCATCTAGTGATTGACCTTGTATCATGGCGCATTATATGGAACGATATTGAGGACTATGTCAAATGTGGTTGTTTTCGCTCGCAAAAAACACTGTCTTTTAGAGCGTGGAATAGCTTTCAGCAAGAGAAGGCTCTCTATTTATCACCCCGTTCAGTTCTTCCATATTCTATCCAAAAGGCCGATTTCGATTTCTGGGGACTTCGGCCGTCTATGAATACATATGCCGGGTCCGATGTCTTCACCGAGACTCTAGACAGAGATATCACTGCGTTGCTTTTGGGACGCAGCAACGACGCTCTAGGGACTGAACCCGCAGAGATTGTTCTCGGCTCGCTTTCCTATTCTTTCCGTCAGCTGTTCCCAGAACGCTTTGTGCCTACTGTATTCGTGGAAAGCCATGGTAGAGAGCTATTTGGCGGAGTTGATCTTGACCTTTCGAGCACTGTCGGTTGGTTCACAACCCTTCAACCAATTGCCATCACCGTGACCAGTGAAGCGTTGATTGTGGATGCAGTGATCTTGGCGAAAGATATCAGGCGATCGGCCCCCGGCAAAGGTCTACCATACTTTGCCTACCAATATTATAACGAGCTCGGTCGTACGACATTTGAAGGTCACGAGGACATGGAAATCCTGTTCAATTTCACAGGTCAATATCAACAACTGGAGAGTGAAGATTTTCTTTTCGCCAGAGCAAAGCGCGATGAAGACGGGAAAAGAGCAGAAGTCGTCGAGACCGCCAAAGACACCACCCGACGAATGGCCTTGATTGAGGTCGAGACTGGAGTATCAGACGGCCGACTTGCTATTTCGATTCGATTTCACAGGGCCATGAAGCACCAAGACCGATTGCGGCGCTGGGCTCAAACGTTTTCTCAAGTCATACAAAAGTCTGCTTTGACCTTGTCGCAAATGCCATCCACCCTGACACTTGCTGATATGCCACTTCTCTCACTCTCAAGCCGTGGTTTGAAGGTCTTGCTGCACGAACGCCTCCCATCCATGGATATTACGGTAGATGCAATTGCTGAAATCTTGCCATGCTCACCAATTCAAGAAGGCATCCTAGTGAGTATGACCAAGGGAACTGCATCATATGAAAATTACTGGGTTTGGCGATGTTCGCCCGGCAACTATGAGCCACTCATCTCTCCGAGAAGGCTTGAAAGAGCTTGGAAGGCTGTCGTGGCCAAACATCAGATCCTGTCAACAGTATTTTGTCCCCACCCAGAGGACACCTGCTTCATCCAGATCGTCTTATCATCACCAAATGTACGCTTCTCATACGTGGAAGCTTCCTCAAAGAGCCCGGTAGCTGCGTTAAGTGACCTGAATCGCCCGACTTTTGCGGCCAATGAACCACGTCATTTATTCACCATTTGTCAATCAGAAGCTGGCGAGCTAGCCTGCAGGTTAGACATCAGCCATTCGCTCGTCGATGCGCTCTCTATCGATGTTCTTATCTGGGAGATTATAGAAGCATATCAAGGAGGGGCAGGTCAGCCTGCTCCTTCATTTGGTGAGTTGATTCAACATATCCAAGATCAGGAAACCGAGACGCTACGTTACTGGATCGGGTATCTCTCAGAAATTCAGGCATGCCAGTTTCTCCCGCTACGCAACTCGACCAGATCACCCAAAGACTTGCGTAAGCATGTCATTCTACCGGACAGCGCCACATCAGGCATCGTAGAGTTTTGCAAAAAAGCCGACATCACTCGGTCTGTTTTCCTCCAAGTGGCATGGGCAATGGTCTTGTCATATTTCACAGGGATGCATGATGTCTGCTTCGGTTACGCAGCCTCTGGAAGAGACACTGCAATTAATGGGATCGACCGAATGGTTGGCCCTTTGGCTAATTTGCTAATTGGCCGTGTTAATCTTGGCGCATCGCTGAAGACGGTTCTTGATTCAACCTCAGAGAGTTCTATTCAACATCTAAGCCATCAGCACATCTCATTGGCACAAGTTCAACACAAACTTGGCATTTCGGGTCAACTGTTCAACACTGCCATCACCATTCGTGAAGCCCCTCATTCCGGTGGTGATCCAACAACCCAGCTAAATTTTGAACAATGTGAAACACAAGATCCCCATGAAGTAAGACAGACTGCTCATTCCATTTTACACGCATATTTTCTAACTGGCATTAGTTTGATCTGACCCTGGACGGCCTTTTGGACCGAGACACGACTCATCTATCTGTCCTGTTCCGGGAGTCTGTCAGTAGGGTCACGGCTAATGAAGTCTGTCTCGTTTTGACTTCTGCCATTCATCACATTGTTTCCTCGGGAATAGATCAGCAGCTTAATTCTAGCGACGATATATCGCTTTATAGTGTTATTTCTAAATCCCTTCTAGGCATTGATACATCTCTAGCAGAAGCCTTTTGGGCAGCCCAATTTGTAGGTCAAGAGTGTGCACGCTACCCTCCACTCAACTCGACATCGCACGTTGCGACAGTCGACACCGAGTTCTCCCATGATGTGAGTGGGCTTGATTGGAATGCCTGTGCTTTTGATCCTATGATAATATTAAAAGCTGCATGGTCAGTAGTCATAGCACAGAGTATTGGCGCAGAGGAGATTCTGTTTGGCACTACCATTAACGAGCAGCGAGTACCTGGTCTACCGACTTCCGTTGTGCCGGTGAGAATACAGTTGCAATGGAGTGAAAGAACATCGAGATTTTTAGAAATTGTACAAGCTCAAGAAGCAGAGTTGATTCCGTTCCAGCACATGGGCTTACAATGGATACGGCGGTCGAGCAAGCAGGCAGCATCAGCATGTGATTTCCAATCGCTGATTATGCGCAAGTCAAATAAGGATGGGAGCGATTGTGATGAAAACAACATTTTTACTGAGTATGCTATTGTTATTGAGTGCCAAATCAGAACGGATGGGCTTGGACTGCAGATTAAATTCAACTCCAGCGTCTTGGAAGACTCGCAAATACGACGCCTCTGTCAGCAACTTGAGCACATGCTACATCAACTATCGGACACCCGAAATTTGAAAGAAAGCCTATGGCGAGTGGCCAGTATATGCAGCCAAGACCTTGATGACATATGGGCGTGGAACGCAATCATTCCGACACCAATTGAGATATGCATCCATCAACTGATACAATCCAAGGCTCGTGAACAGCCCGCAGCACCTGCGATCTGCGCATGGGATGGTGATTTAACTTATGAGCAGCTGGATGTCCTATCGACTGATCTTGCTTATCTTCTGTTGGAGAAGGGTGTCTGTTCCGGTGTTATAGTTCCCTTATGCTTCGAGAAATCGATGTGGATGCCAGTAGCAGCGTTAGCCGTCATGAAGGCAGGCGGTGCCTCTGTCGCTATTGATACAACACAACCAGAAGACCGGCTGCGGTCATTGATTGAGCAAGTAAAGCCTCGGTTAATCCTATCATCAAAGTCAAACGAGCAGCTAGCCCATCGGCTCTACGATGGCTCCCAAGTCATTGTTTGCGCGGCGCCGCTTCAGTTTACTGACGCTGTTGTCAAACCGCACGGGCTACCTCATGTATTACCCTCGGATCTTTTATATGTGGTGTTTACTTCAGGAAGCACCGGTACTCCAAAGGGTGTTTTGATTGCGCATCAACACTTCAGTAGTGCGATTTATTATCAGCAAAAGGCTCTTGGTATCACCAGTACCTCGCGTGTGTTTGACTTTGCCTCTTATACCTTTGATGCAGCATGGCTTAATATGCTTAACGCACTTACAGCAGGTGGCTGCTTATGTATTCCATCTGCGGTAGAAAGAGACAACAGTGTTGCCGAATGCCTCGAGAAATACAAGATCACATACGCATTGCTCACACCCTCACTAGCCCGCATGCTTGGACCATCCGCCCTGTCCAGACTATCCATCTTATACCTTGGCGGCGAGGCATCATTTCCAAGTGACAGATTGCTTGGAGGTAGCTGCACCATAGTGAGAAATGCCTATGGCCCGGCCGAATGTACACCATGTGCAGCATTCGGAGATTTTGATGATGATGTCGTATCAATGGGCCGTGGCTTTGGGACGTGCACTTGGGTTGTAGACACAAAGCAGGAGCCTGCAAGACTCGCGCCAGTTGGCTCAACAGGCGAGTTATATCTTGAAGGTCCAATTGTTGGAAATGGATATCTCAATCAGCCGGACAAGTCAGCAGCGGCGTTTTTGCAGGACCCGGAATGGCTCTTACAGGGCTCATCAAGGTCTATCGGCCGACGCGGGCGTCTGTATCGAACTGGAGACTTGGTGAAATATAGAAACGACGGTACTCTTGTCTATGTCGGCCGTAAAGACACGCAGGTCAAGATTCGTGGTCAGCGGGTAGAACTAAACGAGGTGGAACATCATGTCCATGAGGCTCTAAAAGCTAATCAGATGCACCAAGGGAGGAGTTTCCAACTTGTTGCTGAAGTCATCCAACCCGAAGATTCAACTACTCAAACTCTTAGCATCTTCATAGCCATAGAAGGCGACCATATGACAGAAGAGGGTCATGCTGATCTAGTGCGGCAAATGACAGCAGGCATATCAGATCGTCTTGCGCAAGTGTTGCCAGTATACATGGTGCCATCTGCATACATACCCATACGAGATATCCCTGTGACATCAAACGGCAAGGCTGATAGACGACGTCTTCGGGAAATAGGCTCAAGTTTTACATCCGGTGCGCTGGCTGCGCTTGGCCGTAAAGAGGGTTCTCGACGCCCTGTTCGAACGAAAATGGAAACAACCCTGCAAAGGCTGTGGGCCAATGTTCTCTGTATTAGCTTAGAGAGTATTTTTGCAGAGGATCATTTCTTTCGTGCCGGAGGAGATTCGATCAGGGCTATGCAGCTTGTTCGCCTCGCTAAGGACGAAGGGTTGTTTTTGACCGTCCGCGACATCTTCCAAAACCCAATTTTGGCGAGCCTTTCCGCTCTCATGACAACGCAGGGGCCCACGACCGACGAGCCAGTAGTCCAATTCTCTCTCCTTGACTTGGACACTGATAAAGAAAAAGCTCAGAAAATCGCTGCGGTCACTTGCCAAGTTGAAGTCTCTCAAGTTGTCGATTTACTACCCTGTACGCCTCTCCAAAAAGGTCTACTCGCCCTCACAGCCCGGCGATCGGATGATTATGTGGCTCGGTTTGTTTACCAAGTTAAATCGGATATTGATGTTGACAGACTCAGGCAAGCTTGGGACTCTATTGTATCCTTGAATCCTATTCTACGCACACGGGTTGTTGAACTGCAAAATGAAGGGCTTGTTCAGGTGGTTCTAGATGAACCAGCACACTGGGAAACTGGTGATGACATTGATAATGTTTTACAAGAATTTTGGAGCCATTCTTTTGATCTGGGGATGCCCCTGAATAGATTCGCAATCGTGCGAGCCGAATGTAACTATCTAATCTGGGAAATCCATCATGCATTATACGATGGATGGAGCATCCCACTCCTACTGGAGCAGGTCGATTGTGCATACAACAATATGCCCATTCAAGCATTAGAAGATACATCGAAGCTCATCAGGTATATTAACGGCATGGATGATGAAGCGACATCTGTATTCTGGACAAACCAATTCGCCAATCTTGAGGTTGCCCATTTTCCATCTGTCAACTCCGCAACACACCATCCTCGAGTAAACAAGGACATCACCCTTAGAATAACGGAAATGGAATGGGGCAATGGGAAATCGACCAACGCAACTATCATACGTGCCGCATGGGCGATTATGATGACTTCCCTGTCTGGTTCACCCGATGCTTTATTTGGTGCCACTGTGACCGGCCGACAAGCTGCAATTGATGGCATTGAGAGAATGGCAGGACCAGCTATTGCAACGGTCCCGATTAGAATTGCTATGAATTGGGAAAGCTCTATTGAAACATTCTTGGATTCAGTTCAACGCCAGGCGGTAGAAATGATTCCATTTGAACAAACTGGTCTGCAAAGGATTCGCTGTGTTAGCGATGAGGCAGCACTTGCGTGTGACTTCCAAACACTTCTGGTTGTTCAGCCTACCGAAAAAGTAGGATACCAATCAAGTGTGCTATCTGAACTCACGGCATCGATGAGAGGCATCGGCAAAGATGCACTGCCTGATCTTGGTACCTATCCTATCATAGTTCAGTGCCAGGTAGACACTGACACAGTCAACTTGCAAATTGGGTACGATTCCAACATTTTAAGAGAATCTCAGATTAAGCGTATCTCATATCAATTTGAGCATTTGCTGCGTCAGCTATCTGATCCAAAACGCAGAGATGAACAGCTTTGGACTGTTCTAGACCCGTGCCAGAAGGATCTTGACGATATTTGGACTTGGAATAGCAGCGTTTCCGCATCGACTGAACTTCTCTTACATCATGTGATACAGAAAAGAGTCCGGGAGCAACCAAAGGCGCAGGCTATTTGTGCATGGGATGGGAATCTTTCATACGAAGAGCTAGATGAGTTGTCCAATGCGGTAGCCTCCAAACTGACTGGAATGGGCGTTGGTTCTGGGGCTATAGTGCCTCTATGCTTTGACAAATCCATGTGGTTCGCCGTTGCAGCTCTGGCCATCATGAAATCCGGCGCGGCTTCTGTTGCGCTAGCTATGGAACACCCTGAGGGCCGCTTACTTGAGATATGCTCACAGGTACAAGCTCGTGTGATTCTTTCATCGGAGGCAAACAAAGATCTTGCCGACCGACTTGGAGCGAAGAGGGTTATGACGGTTGGTCCTGAATTGCTAGGACCAACTTCCACACCTGAGCGGCATGAACTCCCTCAGGGCACGCCTGATGATGTCCTCTATGTCATATACACCTCGGGCAGCACGGGAAAGCCAAAGGGTTGTCCAATTACGCATCGCAACATATGTAGCGGAATTGAATCTCAAAGAGAAGCATTTGGGCTGTCTAAAACATCAAAGGTTCTTAATTTTTCATCATATGCTTTTGATGCGGCTTGGTTCAACCTATGGCATACGCTTGCCGCTGGCGGCTGTGCTTGCATCCCATCTACGACAGAATTGCAGCAGAATTTGGCTGGGTGTTTGAACAAATATGAGCCGAATTTCTGGGCAGTGACGCCATCAGTCGCTCGCTGCATCGGTCGTCAGACACTTTCGAGACTAGACATCATACTATTGTGCGGCGAAGCTGTCATTCAAAGTGATCTAGAACTGGTTGGGGATAGGACCCATCTAAAGAATGGATACGGACCTTCAGAATGTTCGATATTTGCTACAGTAGGAGACCTGAGAGCATCATCTGATGTTAGGATTGGGTATGGAACTGGCTTATGCACATGGGTAGTCAAAGCGGATGACCCAAGATGTCTAGCATCAGTTGGCACAGTTGGTGAACTGTGGCTAGAAGGCCCCCTTGTTGGACTGGGTTACCTCAACAATTCTGAAGCGACGGCTTCATCTTTTATTCAAAACCCTCCGTGGTTGCTGAATGGTGTTTTAAACCGCCCGGGTCGTCACGGAACCCTGTATCGCACTGGTGACTTGGTGCGATATAATGAGGATGGTTCCCTCTCTTATGTTGGTCGAAAAGACACACAAAAAAAGATCCGTGGTCAGCGTCTTGAACTCGGTGAAGTTGAACATGCCTTGAAGGATACCCTGTTGCGCAACCATGAACACAAGGATTTCCAAGTAATTGCAGAAGTTATACAACCCCCGGGTCCATCTAGCGCTGTTCTTGTCGCATTTGTTGCTGTGTCTGGTATTGCAAACTGGGATGATACTGACTACGAGAACGCTGTACGAGAAACTACTAATGGATTGCATGATGGCCTAACCCAGCTTCTGCCCCTATATATGATTCCGACTGCGTTCATTCCTATCAAAACTATTCCGTTATCGGCATCAGGAAAGACAGACCGACGACGGCTTCAGACCATCGGTCTGTCATCCTGGATGGAATATCGCAGCACATCTGACCAATCCGAGGTAGCTGGTCCTTCAAATGAAATGGAACGAATATTGCAAGGCGTATGGTCGTCAGTACTCAACCTGCCGCTTGAGGATGTCTCAGTCCTGAGGCCATTCACCCGACTTGGAGGTGACTCTATTACAGCTATGCAAGTTGTTTCCCAATGTCGAGCCCACAATATCCACGTCACAGTCAATAACATCCTTGAATCCAGAACAATACGCAACCTAGCCGCTCGTTGCCAGAAGCTGTGTCAGCCTCAAGTTTTGGAGGAGGACAATATAGACGATTTAAACCCCTTTGGGCTGACGCCAATTCAGCAGATGTTCTTCGATTTGCATCCAGATGGCCTGAATCACTTCAATCAAGCCTTTGCACTACAATTAACAAGGTCGGTAAGATCAGCAATCTTGCGAGATGCGGTACAAGAAGTCGTAAATTGTCATGGGATGCTTCGTGCACGATATAGGAAGTCGTCCGGCGGCTTTTGGGAACAGTTTATGGCAACTGGCGAAGATAGCTTTGACTTTGCTATGCACTGCGTCAACACCTTAGAACAAGTGTTTTCAGCCGTTCAGTGTCGACAAATAAACTTGGACATCACCAACGGCCCGGTCTTTACTTGTGATCTCTTTGATCTTGCCGATGGCCAACAGGTTCTTCTTCTCACTGCACATCATCTGGTCGTTGACTTCATGTCTTGGCGCATCATTCTGAGAGACATTGAGCAATACATAAAATCTGGTATCTCGCCACAAGAGGCACTTTCCTTCCGTTCCTGGTATAAGCTTCAAAGGGAATTTGGTAGATCCTTATCTCCACAATTGACCCTACCATTCTCAGTGCCTGCTGCTGACCTGAGCTTCTGGGGTATATCACCATCTGAAAATGAGTTCCAGGACTCACAATTGTATACCGTTACTCTTGATAGTTCCACGAGTTCTCTCATCTTAGGGGAAGCTAACGAGGCGTTTCGTACCGAACCAGTCGATATTCTCCTCGGGATACTTATGTATTCCTTCAACATGATCTTCCCTGAGAGAAACGTTCCTACTGCTTTCTTTGAGGGTCATGGTAGAGAGCAACTGGAGAACCATGCACCCTTAGACTTGTCTGAAACTGTCGGATGGTTGACCACCATATATCCTGTTCCAATACCCTTGACTAGAGACAATCAGATACTTGATGCAGTGCGAATGGCAAAGGACTGCAAACGCAAGGTGCCAAGCAAGGGCCAGCCATACTTTGCGTGCCGATACCATAGCGATGATGGTCGCGCCCAATTCGGGTACCATAACGCTATAGAGGTTCTCTTCAACTTTGCGGGCCAGTATCAGCAATTGGAGACCGAAGACACTTTGTTCCAGAAGCTCAACTTTGCGGGCAATGAAGAAATCGACGCAGTGTCGGGGTCATTCAATCGTTTTGCTCTGGTTGATGTAGGCGCCAGCATTGAAAAGGGTCAGTTCTCGTTTTCATTCCTTACCAATAAGAAAATGAAACACCAGGATCGACTGCGAGAATGGGTTGATGGCTATGCCACATCTTTGAGGCATGCTACCAATGTCTTGCTCCAGACACAACCATGCCTAACTCTTAGTGATGTCAGCCTGCTGGAATTATCTTATGACACTCTGGATAAGTTCCTCTTGGAGCAACTACACAGCTTAGGGGTTAGACCATCAGATGTGGTGAGGATATATCCCTGTTCGCCACTGCAAGACGGCATACTACTGAGCCGCAGTAAAGGAGACGCGTCATATTCCAACTACATCATTTGGCAATGTAAATCATTGGCAAAGGATTCGTTCTACCTGTCACCTATCAGACTAGAGACTGCTTGGCAGAAGGTGGTCAGTCGGCATTCAATTCTCTCCACTATTTTTGCCATGCATCCCGAAGGGGGAGGGTTTATTGGAATCATCCTTTCTGCATTTCGCGCTCGTGTGAACCACCTTCAAACAGCTGGAGACCCTGTAACAGCTCTTGGTTTGCTTGAACGACCAGAGCTCTCATTGGATGAGCCGCAACATAGCTTTACTATATGTCAATCAGCGTCTGGGGAAGTTGCTTGTAGGCTTGACATTAGCCATGCGCTGGTCGATGCGTCCTCAATATCATTGTTAGCCCAAGAGCTTACGGCTTTATACGATGATACCAGCTTACCAGCTGCACCGTGTTTCAGCGAGATGATTCAATACGTCAACACACAACCAAGATCTGATCATCTTGCTTTCTGGACATCATTTCTCAAAGGAGCAAAAGGGTGCAATTTTCCATCGCAAAGAGTCTCTATGACCCCAGCTTCAGGTAATGAACGCGGCATGATCCACCTCCCTTTCAAATCATTTAAGACCATGGGATCCGTTTGTAGACAAAGGGAGATCACTCGATCAACCTTGCTTCAAGTTGCGTGGGCTATGGTATTGTCCTATTTCACCGGGCAAAATGACGTGTGCTTTGGCTATCTTGCATCTAACAGAGATCTCCCGTTGGAAGGCATGCGTAACATGGTTGGTCCTTTACTCAGCATATTGGTCAGCCGAATTGACGTGCATCTGCCGGTTGGAGACGTATTAAAAACAACATCGGATGCATCTATAAGGCAAATTAGGCATCAGCACGTCTCTTTGGCGGAGATACAACATAGTCTCAGACGGTCGGGAACGGGCTTATTCAACACTGCTATGTCTATCCGCCAAGCTGACAAGGATCAACTCGGAGTTCAGAGAAGTATTCTACTTGAACAGGTAGAAGCGGAAGATCCGCATGAGGTAAGTGATAGATATATCATAGTACAAAATAGGCACATACTAACACGGCTTAGTTCGACCTGGTTCTACTCGCAGGGATCGATGGAGAGAATATAGACATTGCATTGCAGTTCCGAAAAGAATTTCTAAGCCCAGAAAATGCCTCTGAAGTGTCAAATATCCTCATAAGTTCTATTGACTACTTGCTACAGGTTGCTAGTGAACCGGTGCCGGCTACGTCTCAAATTGTTGCTGAACATGATATGGAGGTGGCAAAACCATTAGACGACCTATTTCTCAAGCACACCACCGGTGTTGATGAAGCTTCTGGTGCCGAGTTCTGGGGATCTCAGTTTGCTGGGATGGAGGATGCACATTTTCCATCCGCCAAGTCATCGTCTCATGTTGCACAACTTGATTGCTCTTTCAGCATGCTTGTAGGTGACATCGAGTGGCCCAAACAGGGCTTCTCCCCATCGACGATTGTTCAAGCTACGTGTGCAAGTGTTGCTGCGCGCAGCAACGGATCAAATCAAGCTCTTTTTGGAGTACTAATGCGCCAAAGCCAACAACCGGAAACATTATCAACTGCCAGCACAATCCCCCTCCTGGTTCGATTGGACTGGAACAGCACTACAAGCAGTTTGCTCTCATCGGTCGAGAATCAGGCCATAGCTATAGTCCCCTTTGCGAATATGGGGCTACATCGTATCCGTCTTGTCAGCGATGAGGCAGCGTCGGCTATCAATTTCCAGACATTATTAATTATCTACCAGACAGGAGCACATACCGACGCAGCGGAAGGGGACGCCGCTATAAAGTCCTCAAACGCATGTCCTCTGGTTGTTGAATGCTATATCGGCAAGAATGATCTCCGATTGCAAATCCATTTTGACTCTCTAGTTATTAAACAGCATCAGGTCAACCGATTTGCAGATCAATTCAGACATATGCTGCATCAGTTATGTAATCCCCAACGGTTAAAAGATAATCTCAGAACTGTTACGGGAGTCAGTCCTGATGATCTTGCCCGTATCTGGAGCTGGAATGCAATTGTCCCTGATGCCAACGAGAGAGTTGTTCACGATCTCATATCAGTTGCCGCAGCTGCGAACCCTGAAGCCCAGGCTATTTGCGCATGGGATGGGAACCTAACGTACAAGCAGCTCGATGATATTTCAACAGGCATGGCGTATAAACTCATTGGTAAAGGCGTTAGACTAGGACTCATGGTTCCTTTGTGCTTCGAAAAGTCGATGTGGTTCCCTGTCGCTGCACTCGCCGTGATGAAGGCTGGCGGTACATGTGTTGCTCTTGAAGTAACTCAACCTGAGGAACGTCTGTTGAACATCATAGATCAGATTGACCCTCAGATTATTCTATCGTCTCCTAGAAATGCAGCACTCGCAGCAAGACTGAAACCCCATAAAGTTGTGGTCGTTGGGCACAAAAATCTTGAGACTGAGATATTTAGACCAAGGGACTATCAACTACCGGAAGTACAACCATCTAACTTGGTCTATGTGGTGTTTACGTCAGGGACAACAGGAACTCCAAAGGGCGTCATGATCTCTCATGGTAACTTCGCCAGTTCAATAGCGCATCAACAAAAAGCATTTGGCTTTGACAGGGAGTCCCGAGTGTTTGATTTTGCTTCTTACGCGTTTGACGCAGCTTGGTTGAACCAATTGAATGCGCTGGCCGCTGGATCTTGCCTCTGTATCCCCTCCATAGAAGAGAGATGGGACGATTTTGCCGGATGTCTTGAAAGATACCGAATCAACTATGCGCAGCTGACTCCTTCGCTCGCCCGAACCATTGGACCCAAGATAGTGTCATCCTTGACTACTCTACTACTCGGTGGCGAAGCAGTTTCGTCGACAGACTTATTACTGGGAGGCAATAACACGAGGATAATGAATGCATACGGCCCTTCAGAATGTACACCAGCTAGCACGATAACCAATCTTGACAAGGATGGAATCTCAATCGGTCATGGGACCGGCGTGTGCACTTGGGTCGTTGACCTCCAAGACACTGAGTTACTGGCACCTATCGGAGCAGTCGGCGAGCTTTGGATTGAGGGACCGCTCGTCGGCCAAGGTTATCTGAACGACTCTTCTAGAACAGCATCATCTTTTATTCAAAACCCCAACTGGCTACTGCGTGGTGTTCCAGGGTTTTCTGGCCGCTCTGCCACAGTCTATCGCACAGGAGACTTGGTGCGATATAATGATGACGGCTCATTGCAGTATATTGGCCGGATGGACACCCAGGTCAAAATCCGAGGCCAGCGCGTTGAACTCGCCGAGGTTGAACATCATATCCAACAACTACTTCATGGCAAAGCTGGTGTTCGTATCATCGCGCATATAATAAATCTCGATGATGGCAATGTCGCTCTTGTGGTGTTTGTCACACCTGAAGATCCGAAAAAGGTGACTGAAGAGGATCATGCTCGTCAAGTGCGCAAACTGACCGCCTCGTTGAACAATTGCTTGTCCCAGTCACTGCCACCGTACATGATACCGAGATTATATGTGCCAATCCAGTCTATTCCGATAACAATTTCTGGAAAGACAGACAGACGGCAGCTTCGAAATATTGGGCTGTCCGCTTGGTCACATCATTTCAACCAGTCAGATTGTGAGGTTGCTTCTCCGATAAATGAAACCGAGACAATGCTACAAGAAATTTGGACATCCGTCCTTGGCCTTCCTACATCTAGTGTGCCTGTGAACAAGTCCTTTACAAAGCTAGGGGGCGATTCACTTACAGCAATGAAAGTTGTTTCCTTGTGTCGCAGTCGAGGTCTGACTATAACAGTAGGCGATCTTCTTCGAGCAGGGACTATTGAGGTTCTGGCAGCGAAATGCCAGCATGACTCATCTAAGAAGCTTTTGTTTGAGCTCAAGGATGAACCTGACGCGGAGCCTCAAAATGATGAGGTGGACAAAAACAAAATTTCAACCATGTTTCCGTACACATTTGACGATGATATACTCAAGCAACATCTTTTGGATATGAAAATTGCCCAGAAATCTGTTTTAGACATATACACTTGCTCACCGCTTCAAGAAAGCATGCTTCTCAGTTCGGAACTAGGAACATCAGACTACTGGAACCATTTCATTTGGAAACTTGTCTCTACACCTGATATGGTCGATGCTACCTTTTCGCCCGCTCGTCTTGAGTCAGCTTGGAGAAAGATGGTTCATCGACATACGGTATTATCAACAGTGCTGATTCAGCATCCGCAGAGCAACGAATTCATGCAAGTGCTTCTCTCAGAATGCAAGCCTCGACTGTTGCACAAGACTACTGACCGTGACACACCGATTCATATGTTGAGCGAGATGGTGCGTCCAGACTTTGCCGCCAACGAGCCTCAACATTGCCTCACAATATGCCAATCAATAACTACCGGGGAGGTTGCCTTTCGGCTTGATATCAGACATATGCTTATAGATGCCTCGTCTGTCAAGCTCATTCTAACAGAACTCGCTGCGGCTTACGAGGACCACGATCTCCCTCCTGCTCCAAAATTTAAGGAGGCTATCCAATACATCAGGGGGCGCGAATCTCAAACTTCGACATTTTGGGCAAACTATCTGACTGGAGTGCAACCGTGCCTACTTCCCACAGAAGACCTACACGAGATGTCTTCAAGCAAAAGAGTGCGACTGATACAATTCCCAGCCAACACAACAGCAAAACTTATGAGGTCCTGTAAATACATGGGAATCACAAGATCCGTGTTTATTCAGACAGCATGGGCGCTGGCTTTGTCACAGTTCATAGGTACACCTGATGTCTCTTTTGGTTATCTAGCCTCGGGAAGAAACGCACCCCTAGATGGTATTGAGCTGATGGTTGGTCCTTTGATCAACATGCTTGTCAGCCGCATCGACCTCAGTGTGCCTATGGACGAAGTATTCAAAACAGTGAAAGAGAACTCTATCCAGCAATTCGAGTTGCAGCACTTTTCATTCATAAAAGTTCAACGCGATCTTAGAATACCTGAACGACTATTTAACACTGTGGTTTCCTTGACTGAGACTATGAATCCTAACGACAAAGAAGCGTGCGCCATTGCATTTGAGAACTACGATGATGAAATGAACTCTCATGAGGTATGATGTCAATTGCATATGTTCCGTTCAGTTCTCTCGATTAACCAGCTTCAGTTTCACGCGGCCCTTTATGCTACTCTTGACGGAGAAAACACAGAGATGACATTCTCTTACAGGGAATCACTGATCAGTCAAGACTTGGCTCATAGTATCTATCAGCTTTTCATCAAGGCTCTTGACTTTATAGATACCAAAAAGTCATCATGCTGGTCACTAGCGAGTTCTACGGAATGCGAGCTGGGAGAAATTACATTATCTGCTATGCAAGGCTCTCTTTATCACAGTTTTTTTGAGCATGTTGCTGGAGTGAGCGAGCGTGAAATGATGATGTTCTGGAAAGAGAACTTATCAGGCTTCGAAGGCACACACTTCCCCAAATACAAGCTTATGAACCATACCGCGCAACCAAGCCCAAAGCACGCAATGTCAACTATCACGCTTCAGCGAAGTCGGCATCCCATCACATTCTCTCCGTTGCTAAGGGCTGCATTTGCCATCACCTTTGCACAACTGACCAATTCCAATGAAGCTGTGTTCGGAACTGTGGTTGAGAGCTCTCAAATATTTCATCAGCAAAACCAAACACCCAAGCTACCAATCTCAGTACTTCCATTCCGGGTAAAACTGGATTGGGATTATCCCGTCTCTGAATATCTTCGCTCAGTGCAATGTCTAGAGGAGGATCTGAAGCCTTTTGCGCATTCCACACCTCACCAAATCCGCCGCGCAAGCGGATACGCTTCCTCAGCATGTGATTTCCAAACACTATTAATCGTTCGTTCAGCTATATCTATGTCTACTGATCATATCACCGATCGAAGTGAAATGATGGGGGATCTATCCAGTTCGTTGCGACCCCTAAGCGGGTATACTCTAATTATAGACTGTCAAGAAGAACTAGACTCCATCTCCATTCACGTCAAGTTTGATTCAAATATACTTGGAGAATCACAAGCCTTTCGTATCGGCTCCCAAGTCAAGCACATCTTACTTCAGTTATGTGATGATCATAATAGTACTAAAAGCCTTCGGGGTATCACAGGGCCAAGTCAAGAGGACATTGACGCTATCTGGACCTGGAATTTGAGCGTTCCAGAGACTATTCACACCACCATTCACGAACTCGTTTCGAGAAATGTCCAACAGCAGCCAGATGCGCCGGCCGTATGTGCATGGGATGGCAACTTAACTTATGCCGAGCTTGATGAACTGTCAAACCGTTTGGCATATCATCTTATGAGACTTGGTGTTGGATCCGGGGATATAGTTCCTCTCTGCTTTGAAAAGTCAGTATGGATGTCTGTTAGTGCGCTTGCAGTCATGAAGGCTGGATGCGGCTGTGCTGCGATGGATGTTGCGCAGCCAGAGGAACGTCTGCGCTCTATTTTCGCCCAGGTAGAGCCCAGAATCGTTCTTTGCTCATCATCACAGAGAGATATTGCGCGAAGGCTTTCGTCTGCCCAGGTCGTGGTAGTAGAAAGTGGTCAACTTCAATCTATGGCGTCCTGCACCGAGCGCCAGTTGCCAGTAGTGAACCCATCCGACTTACTTTACATGGTCTTTACTTCAGGGACGACGGGTACTCCTAAAGGAGCTATGGTTTCGCATAAAAACTTTAGCAGCGCTATCTTTCATCAGACACAAGCCTTTAGGATTGGTGAGAAATCACGGATCTTCGATTTCTCATCATATGCCTTTGATGTCGCCTGGTATAATCTGCTATTCAGTTTGACATCCGGTGGATGCCTCTGTGTACCATCAAAGGAAGAACGCCTACATGATGTATCCGGATCAATTGTCAAATACAAGGCTAATTACGCCCTACTCACGCCGTCTGTTGCTCGTTGTCTTGAACCTCGAGCACTTGGTCAGTTCACTACGGTGGTCATGGCTGGGGAGGAAGTAAGCGCACATGACGTGGACTTAATAAGGCCATACGCGGAATGCTTAATTGCCTACGGTCCTGCAGAGTGCACACCAGTCCAAGCGATTGGAAACGTCAACGAAGCTGGGTCAATTGGACGTGGTACAGGGGCGTGTACATGGATTGTCGACCCCGAAAGTCCACATATGCTCGTCCCTATTGGGGCTATAGGAGAATTATGGATTGAAGGACCCCTTGTAGGTAAAGGATATTTCAAGGATCCAGAGAAAACCGCAGCAGCTTTTATTCTGGATCCTATTTGGCTTGTGCGTGGCAGCTCGAAGACGCAAGGTCGCCAAGGTCGCTTGTATCGCACAGGAGATTTGGTTCGCTACGGTGAAGATGGTAAACTTATCTTTGTCGGTCGTAAAGACACACAAGTCAAAGTCAGAGGTCAACGTGTTGAATTGGGAGAGGTTGAACAGCATATTCGGCAAGCGTTGAGAGATCAGCATGAGAACGTTCAGGTAGTCGCCGAAACCATCGACCTACATAACAACGGTAACAAAATTCTCGTGGCATTTATTTCTCTTCAGGGAGACCACAATCTCTCCGAGGAGGAGCATGATTTTGCGGTTCGCAAGGTAACTTCAGGGTTATCAGACCTCCTTAAACAACTTCTCCCGGCTTATATGATACCAATGGCATACTTTCCTATCATGACGATACCACTTACAAGCACTGGAGGTAAAACAGATCGACGCCAACTCCGAACCCTCGGCATAGACCTATGGCAGCGATATTGTAACACACCTGAGTCTGGAGACCTCAGCGCCACTAATGAGATGGAGAAGATGGTTCAGGAAGTGTGGATGTCCGTGCTGAACCTTCCAGTATCTGAAGTGCCTGTTAGCAAGCCATTCATCCGTCTAGGAGGAGATTCTATCACAGCCATGCAGGTGGTAGCTCAAATGCGCGCCCAAGGAATAGCTCTAAAAATCAGTGACATTCTTCAAGCAAAGTCCATCAGCAGTCTTGCTTCCAGATGTCAACCCAGCCAGCTTCATGAACTTCCCCTCGATCTCCGTTTCAAGGAGGATGGCACAGCTTTTGGTCTCTCACCAATCCAGAAGATGTTCTTCAACACATACCCAGATGGTCTCAATCATTTCAACCAATGTTTTGCGCTAGAGCTGACCAGATTCGTTCCAACCGAAACCATTCGACAGAATCTGCAAGCCATTGTAAGTCGACATGCCATGCTTCGAGCCAGATTCGATAAAACCCCAGCAGGTTGGGAGCAATGTGTGCTCCCTCATATCGAGAATACTACCTACTTTACCGAACATTCGGCAGAGAGTTTCATTGAGGTTGGGGAAATATCACAACAGCGGCAAAGGAGTCTTGATATTCGAGCTGGGCCAGTCTTTACCTGCGATCTATTCAACATCTCCAGTGGCACACAGATACTGTTATTCACTGCCCATCACTTAGTAGTTGATCTAGTCTCATGGCGCGTTATATGGCGCGACTTCGAAACTTATATTGAAGCCGGTGATCTTCCGTCTCAGCCTACACTGCCTTTCCGACAATGGGTGTCGCTTCAAGCCGAGATAGGCAGTCAAATCTCTCCTGGATCATCTCTTCCTCGTTTAATCCCCGAGCCAAACATAGACTTCTGGGAACTTCAGCCTGTCGACAACACTTATGGGGGGATCAAAGTGTTCAAAAAGGTGCTCGATCGACAAACAAGCAGCTTGATCCTCGGCAGCAGTAACGAGGGGCTCCGTACTGAACCACAAGAGATACTGATCGGTTCCCTTATTCATGCGTTTAAAAATACGTTTCCAGAAAGAAATGTTCCAACAGTGTTCGTTGAAAGCCATGGAAGGGACCAGTCCATTGATCCAGCTGTGGATGTGTCAGAAACCGTTGGCTGGTTTACAGCGATATATCCAATCAGTGTTTCGATCACGGAAAATCACAGCATCACGGATGTTATAAGATCAGCAAAGGATTCAAGGCGCCAAGCGCTGTCAAATGGCCATCGTTACTTCGCCTACCAATGTCACAACGATGAAGGCAGAAAGGAATTTGGCCATTACGCCAACATGGAGTTGGTATTCAACTTCTTGGGAAAATATCAGCAGTTGGAGAGCAGCGATGCCCTGTTAAGACAAGCTCATATCTTTGAGGCTGGTCAAGAGCCCCAAGAGATTTCAGAGTCGGCACGTCGTCTTGCGTTTATCGAAGCCAGTGCAGCTGTGGAAAATGGGCAGCTTGTTCTCTCAATCATCATTCACAAGGACATGAAGCATGCAGATCGACTTCAGCAATGGCTTAGCAGCTTTGCGCAATCGCTTCAATCAACAGCAGTCGATTTGCTGCATACTGCACCGGGCTTCACTCTTAGCGATTTCCCTCTCCTCCAACTTTCGTATGGCGGATTAGACAGATTACTTACCGAGCAGCTTCCCAGCTTGGGTCTCAAACCAGATCAGATTTCAGATGCATACGGTTGCTCTTCATTGCAAGAAGGTATATTGATCAGTCTGAGCAAAGGCACTGCCTCCTACTCTAATTATGCTGTCTGGAACGTTTTGGCAGATAACCTCACCAACTTGTCAGCCACTCGGCTGGAAGAGTCTTGGAGAACGGTATTCAGGAGGCATCCAATCTTATCCACAGTATTTATCCTACACCCTGACGGAAACGGCTTCATGCAGATGGTCCTTTCCGACTGGGAAGCTCGTGTGGTGCATAGATATTCTGGCTCTGCCAATACCGTCTCGGTCTTATCATCTTTGGAGAGGCCACATTTTGCCCCCAGTGAACCTATGAACTGTTTCACAATATGTCAATCATCCAGTGGAGAACTTGCATGCAGGTTAGATGTCAGTCACGCACTCATTGATGCCGCTTCGCTATCTGTTCTTGTCCAAGAAATCATGACAGCCTACGACAACATCAGCATTCCTCCAGCCCCTAGATTTAGTAAAGCCATCTCGCACATCAACAATAACCCTAAAGCTAGCTTGTTGGATGCTTGGGCAAGCTTCCTCGCTGGCGTAGAGCCATGTCTGTTTCCTGTATCTCGGTCACCAATGTCCTTCACAGGGGATTCACATGGACAGATCGTCCTGCCAGCTGATGTTACGTCTGGGATTGCCATCTTCTGCCGCACCGCAGGAATTACCAGATCGGTTTTCCTCCAAGTTGCTTGGGCTACTGTTCTGAGCCACTTCACCGGGGAACGGGAGGTGTGCTTTGGATACCTGGCCTCTGGCAGAGATGCGCCTATAGATGGAATTGAACGCATGGTTGGCCCGCTGGCCAATCTGCTTATTAGTCGCATTAATCTGGATATGCCGACACAAGAGGTTCTGGAAACCACCTCAGAGAACTCAATCAAACTTTTCTCCCTTCAACATACTTCACTTGCTGAGATTCAACATGAGCTTGGGCACAAAGGATCGCAGCTATTCAACACTGCCATGTCGATTCGTAAGGGCGACAAATTTGACCATGACAAAAAGAAGAGTATCTCTCTTGAGTACTGCGATGGTGAATCTCCAAACGAGGTAAGAAAGGACATCACTATAATAGTTTATATTCTAACACATTTTAGTTTGACTTCAGTCTCAATGCGGGAATTGAGGGGGGCGCAATGGATGTTATTCTCCGGTTCAGACGACTTTTTGTTACCCAAAGGCTTGCTGATGATGTTTGTGATGTCCTTCTTAAGGCCATTCATCATCTGTTGTCGTCGCAAACTGATCCTACTCACATATCCCTCTTCAGCTCAAGCTTTGAACATCTTGTTGGGGCAGATGTAGCAGCGACAACAGCATTCTGGCAATCACAGTTCGTTGGTAACAACGAGGCTCACTTCCCCCGCTTGAATTCACCAACCTACACAGCCTGTGCAACAAGCCAAACACAGTGTGTATTAGACGATCTGGGCTGGAGTGAAAGCAGTTTCACCCCTTCAACAATCATCAATGCGGCGTGGTCTGTTGTCTCAGCAAGATATACCTCATCAAGTGAGGCTCTATTTGGCGTAGCAGCATACTCAACTGCTACTACGATTCCTATGAGGGTATTATTGGATTGGAAGGCAAGCCCATATGATTTACTTCAGGCAGTACATGAACAAGTTGCGACAATGAACAGCTTCAAACGAACCGGTATCCAGCGAATCAGAAAAATGGGTACAGAGGCAGCCGCAGCTTGCGATTTCCAAACGCTCCTATTCATTCACTCAGTTCATGAATCCGAACACGCACTCGTTGACCCATGGGCGGATGTTACTTGTGCTCACTCTTGCTCACTCATGATCGAATGTGAATTTAACGTCCATGGTCTGCGTGTACGTTCCAGCTACGACTCCAAAGTTATTAGTGAGTCACAGATTAACCGTCTTATGGGCTATTTTGAACATGTTCTACGCCAACTATCCGCGACCTCAAAGGATGAAGAGAAGATGCTCCAAGACACAGTTGGAATCAGCCAACGAGATCTAGCAGATATATGGGCCTGGAACTCAAACGTTGCTGAGCCAGTTCAAGAATGTGTACACGAAAGAATCTTCTCAAACGCCAGAGATTATCCGCATACGGTGGCCATCGAGGCGTGGGACGGTAATCTAACATATGAAGAGCTGGATGAACTGTCGCATAAATTGGCTTGCAAGCTCATAACTATGGGCATTGGTCCAGGATCAATAATACCACTGTGTTTCGAGAAGTCGATGTGGACATCGGTAGCCATATTTGGCGTGATGCGGTGCGGCGCTGCCTCGGTCCTTGTTGACGTGACACAACCCAAAGACCGTATCTTAAGTGTCATCAACCAAGTTAACGCAAGGATGATATTGACCTCCGCAGCAAACGAGGACATAGCTTCAGGATTTGGTATTCACAAGGTCATGGTCATTAACCAGAGGGAGCTCATTGGAGTGGTTTCGCTTATGGGGCTCCCCCGGGTCCATCCTTCCGCCTTGCTCTACGTCAATTTCACGTCTGGATCAACTGGTGCCCCGAAGGGTGTTCTTATCTCGCACACCAATCTCAGCAGCGCATTGCTATATCAGAGAGGTGCCTTTGGGTTCTCAAAAAAATCACGAGTCTTTGACTTTGTATCATATTCATTTGATGTAGCCTGGTCAAACCTTCTCTATACACTCGCAGCTGGTGGTTGCTTATGCATCCCATCCAGTGAAGAGCGACAGAACGACCTTTCAGCGTGCATAGAAAAGTACAATATTACAATGGCTTACTTCACACCCTCAGTTGCGAGACTTGTTGGATCTAAAGCCCTCTCTCGGCTGTCCATTTTACTAGTGGGAGGGGAAGCCACTGCGCCAAACGATGCACTATTGGTATCTGGCAATACGCAAGTTTATGTCAGCTACGGTCCCTCGGAGTGTACGCCTACGAGCACCTTTGGAGCTCTGATTTCCCAAGGTGCTGGAATTGGAAGAGGAGGATACGGTCTTTGTACATGGGTTGTTGACAGCGAAACTGGTGAATCACTGGTGCCGATTGGTACTACTGGCGAGCTTTGGCTAGAGGGACCCCGTGTGGGAGATGGATATCTAAACAACCTGGACAAATCAAGGGCTTCATTCATAAAAGATCCCACATGGCTTCTTCGCAGTGCGATGGGCCACCCAGGTCGACGAGGAACCCTGTATAAGACCGGAGATTTAGTCCGGTATACCGAGGATGGGTCGCTCATCTTCATCGGGAGGAAGGATACCCAGATCAAGATTCGAGGTCAACGTGTGGAACTGAGCGAAATTGAGCACCATGCACAAAAGATACTCATGAATGCGGCTGGGGGGCAAAACGAAATCACCGCACTTATCACTGCCGAAGTCATAAGACCACTAGATACTCCTAGCGACATACTTGTGGTCTTTGTGATGCTGGATAAGACAAACAACATGACAGAGGAGGAGCATAGTTCCGCCGTCCACGAACTCACAGCTAACTTGATACAAGATTTGGCTAGGGTTTTACCCTCCTACATGATTCCCTCTGTGTGTATACCAATCAAGACAGTTCCAATGACCACTTCGGGCAAAACCGATCGGCGTCGCCTCCGCGCGATGGGTGATTCTCTTACCGCAGCTGAATACGCATCTTTTGGCCGCTCAAATAGTCAATATCTTGAACCACAGTCAAAAACGGAGCGCATTCTTCAGAGCATCTGGGCTGAGGTCCTCAACATCAAATCAGAGGACATCAGCAGAAATGACGATTTCTTCCGTGTTGGCGGTGATTCCATCAGCGCAATGCGTCTGGTGGCTTTATCTGCTATCAAGAAACTCAATTTAACTGTGAAACAGGTCTTTGATACTCCTATTCTTGAAGCCATGGCACTGGTTGTTGAGTCCATTCATTCCAAACCTGAGACGGGCCTATCATCATCCACCTCATCTCTCTCCGACTTACTACAATCATCCTCATCATCTTCGTATGATTCTCCGAAAGGGCGAATCTGCGAGAGTAGTATTTTGCTCAATCTTCCGCCTTCTCTTGTCAACAATGTCTCAGCTGTCTTGCCGCTCACCAATCAGCAGCGATCATTCATTGAGGATGATTTGCGTAATCCGTACAGTTCGTGGAACTATTTCTATCTTGATCTTTCTGAACCTTCGAGCATACAGCACCTGCGCGACTGTTGCTGCAAACTGGTGGCCCATTATGAGGTTTTACGTACGATCTTCACTCAGTCTCCCGCAGGTCTAGTGCAAGTCGTCCTCAGCGCTATGAACCCAGTTGTAGATGTATATGAATCTTCAAGCGACAGCTTGCAGTTAACTTTCGAAACGGCCTTGAGTCAGGACCTATCCGAAACTGAATGGTCATTGGAGCAGTCCACCGTTCGGTTCATTATTTTGCGCGCTGCTGATGGCTCAACTCGTGTGGTCTTCCGGCTTTCGCATGCCTTATACGACGGTATTAGCTTACGAGTTATGACCCATGCATTTAGTGCTTTGTATAACGAACAAAAACCACCAGCCGATCCAGGCTTCTCGGCCTATATGCGGCAGGTTTTAGCAAAGAGCCAAGAAAGCGATGCATATTGGCGGACAATCATGCTGGGGGTGAATACGACGAGTATGCCCAAGTCTGCCAGAACCATTACCCCCCAGTTGGAGGGCGATCAAATTGTAATAGAGGGTTCTATGGGTGCCATTATAGGACGTGGTAACACTACGCCTGCGACCATTTTCACAGCAGCTTTTGCTATCGCTTTGCATCGTCTGACTGGAGACACAGACCTATTCTTTGGGCGGCTTGTTTCAGGCAGGGCCAGCTTGTCCGCACAGCTACAGTCCGTAGTCGGACCTTGTATCGGCATGATTCCCGTCAGAGCACAGCTACAACTAGGTGGGGGAGTCGATGATATCCTCATTTCAATTCACCAACAACACGTTGACGCACTCTCTCATGACAATCTTTGCACCCAAATCGTACCAACACACTTTTCCTTCATTACGCAATACCAAAATCTTGAGGAGCATTCCCAGTTCGAGCTAGATGGAACAGCAGAGTTGAAACCGCATGTGAGAGCGAACCACAACATAAAGTCAGAGACAATTAGCGCCCTTGCAGTGCCTCGAGGGGATAAACTAGATTTGATCATCACTGCCAGTTCATTGTATTATACGCGAGATTCGATTCGCAACCTGCATTCTCTGTTGCAAACTGTGTTGGAGGACTACACGTTGCTCCATTAGGGTTCGAGCTTTCTTGAAGTTATTTGTATCAATACGCAATGATGTGTCAGTTAGGATAGTATGCCAATCTTAGATAGCAAATAATATTGTATATAGTGCCGTGTTTCATTATAGACACCAAGTTGATATCTTAAGAATATGTCCTCTTCCACAGTGCCGCAACTGAACTCGCGCAACCATACGCACGTGCAACCCCAACAAATGAGTCTTTGTCACTGATTCTCATAATGTAACGTCGATGTCTATTTTTGCGGGCGTTCTAGCTGCTTGCCCGCCCCAGACGAATTTTTTTGCTCCAGCCAACTGCAACCACATGAGAGATCAAGATGCTGTAATTATCAACCCACTCTGGCCAAAGTCCCTCTTGCAGCCAGGAACGAAGTAATATTGAGAGACCCAAAGTTCTAGAAAAAAGCTGCATTGTCCTCTACGTATCTGAACTTTACTCAGCGATTATTGTATGAGATGTCAGCCTACCCGGGAATTTATGTAGATATCTGACCAACAGATGAGTTCTATAGGGAATCATTTCACACAACAATGGCGTTTTTGCAGGATTTTCTGGCTCCATCTGATCCGTTTTCTTTCCCCTGGAAGGGTTAGCCTTATCTACTTTTGCTGTTAGTCATTGGTAACATCAAACCTCTGAACATATAACGCGGGTTGCCAAATCCGGCGTTATTCAGAACTTGCACGGCCCATCTGTTGCCCCATATGTCCCTGCCAAGGCGCTTACTGAAGATGTCAGCTCCAGTGCTTCAAACATGCCGCGTAGCCAACCATGTGGCGCACACTGGTCGCCGTCTAAAGCTAAATGTCCCATCGAAAAGGAATCTTGGAGGACATCAAATTCGTAATCTACCGCTGTGGTGGAAGTAGTAATTGTATGAGTAACGCTTCTATATAAAAGAATATGCAAAGTACATATAGCTAGATCAGCAAACTACTCCGCATAGCATCAGATGAGTCCATCGTAGTGGAGGGTCAAGTAAACCTTCCTAATTCGACCAAGCCCACACACCCACTGTACAACATGTGGAAGAGACCGAAGGGAGAGGGCATCAGATCCATGTCAACATGGTTTAATGATACCCCCACTTATCGAGGGATCTCAAACCTACTACAGGCTCCTTCATCTGGTTTGCCGATGTTCCGGATATTGCTTATCAGCACCGGTAAGTAGGATCACAAACCAGCAACTGCATATCTATATTCAAGTTATTCTATGTCCATCTTCGTGAAACTTGTTATAGTAATTGGGTCGCATGACTCAAGAATGCATATGCTTGCAAGGAAAGTCAAACACTAGCCAAGGGGCTAGAACCCCGCGAGAAGCAAAGCAAGGTCCGCAAAACTATCAAGCCAAGCTCGTCGTCAAATGGCTTGCATGATGGCGAAAGGTTCTAGTCTCGTTCTTTGACGGAACCGATGCAATAATTTATGTATGCGACGTAGCTAAGGCGTATGCGAGCTGAGGCTGAATCGTAGCACCAAGCCAGGCTTCGTGACACTTGGGAGGTAACGTTAAGGTCGCAAATGCGGGGGAGGGGAGGCACCAGACGGCCTCGGCTTGGGCCGCGTGACCAGTCAGAAGGGATGCCGATTTGCATCAAGGACGGCACAGGAGGAAACAGAAGGTCACGTTGCGGCCGAGTCGATGGGGGATGTCTCCAAGCATCCAACACGTTTTGCCCATGCAAGAATTTTAATTGCAGGCCGGCTGCAGCATCAAATTGCATTGCTTGTATCTTGGGTTTGTCTCTCTCACTCCGATAAGCTGACTGGAGCTAACTAACTACCTGCCTGCACCGTCATAGACAACGGCGCGTGGTGCGTGTTGGGGTTACATTCTCATGGTCTACCCCTGATCAATAAACATGGACTGATTGGCCGTGACCCTGGTTGAGTAATAACAATAGCTAGCAAGCATGGAAATGATGATCCCTTCAATCTTCTCTATAAAAGCACCGAGCCGCGCACCGACCAGCAGAAGCTCATCAAAAAGCCATCAAGCCGACGGCCTTTTTTCTTTTGCCTTGCAATAAAGAAGAAGAAAAACCCTTCAATGGAAGTGTAGATAGACACATTTGTTCTATCGTGCAGGCAAGATGCGCTTCCAATCACTCTCAGCAGTGCTTCTCGGCTTAGTTGCCGTTGAGGCCGTCAAGGTCAACCCCTTACCCGCACCTCAGCAAATCACTTGGGGTACATCAGGTCCCAAATCCGTCAACTATCTCACTCTTCGCACCAACGCTGGCGGCCGCGGCTCCAGCGACAATGCCCGTATCGTCAGCGACGCGTGGAATCGTGCATTCAAGGCCATCACAACCCTGAAATGGGTACCTCAAGCGACTGAGGCCCCAATTCCCACCTTCGAGCCATTCCCAACGGCCGGCAGCAATAACAAGAATAATACAAAGAGGACATGGGGCAGTGGGTGGTTGACCGATCTGAACGTCCAGGTTGCAGATTGGTCGGCCGATTTGAAGCATGGCGTTGATGAGAGCTATACCCTTACCATCACCGCTTCATCCTCGACGGTCGATATCACAGCCAAGACAGTGTGGGGTGCTCTGCACGCATTCACCACCCTCCAGCAAATCGTCATCTCAGATGGCCGCGGCGGACTCCAGGTTGAGGAGTGCGTGACCATCAAGGACTATCCTAAATACCCTTACCGTGGTGTCATGGTTGATACGGGTCGAAACTTCATTTCCGTCAAGAAGATCTACGAGCAGATCGATGGTCTTGCTTTGTCCAAGCTGAACATTCTGCACTGGCACATTACCGACACCCAATCATGGCCCATTCATATCAATGCCTACCCCCAGGTCACAAAGGATGCATACTCTGCCAACGAGGTCTACTCTCCTCAGGACGTCCTGGCCATCATCGCCTACGCCCGCGCCCGCGGTGTTCGAGTTATTCCCGAGATCGACATGCCAGGTCACTCTGCCTCAGGCTGGAAGCAGATTGATGCGGATATCGTCACTTGCGAGGATAGTTGGTGGTCCAACGACGACTGGCCATTGCATACCGCTGTGCAGCCTAACCCCGGCCAGCTGGATGTCATCAACCCCAAGACCTACCAAGTTGTTCAGAAGGTGTACTCTGAGCTTTCTAACCGATTCACCGATGATTTCTTCCACGTCGGCGGTGATGAGCTCCAGGTTGGCTGCTTCAACTTCAGCAAGGGTATCCGCGACTGGTTTGCCGCAGATGACTCGCGCACCTACTTTGACCTTAACCAGTACTGGATCGACCACGCGTTGCCCATCTTCAAGTCGACCAAGAACACTGGCGGCAAGAAGGACCGCCGTCTCATCATGTGGGAGGACGTTGTTCTGTCTGCTGACGCTCACGCCAACAACGTCCCCAAGGACGTCATCATGCAATCCTGGAACAACGGCGTCACCAACATCGCCAAGCTAGCCGATGCGGGCTACGATGTCATTGTCTCCAGCGCCGATTTCATGTACCTCGACTGCGGCTTCGGCGGCTACGTGACCAACGATCCTCGCTACAATGTCCAGGCCAACCCTGACCCAACAGGAGCGACTCCATCCTTCAACTACGGCGGAGGTGGCGGTTCATGGTGCGCTCCGTACAAGACCTGGCAGCGAATCTACGACTACGACTTCACTACCAACTTGACTGACGCCCAGTCCAAGCACATCATCGGCGCTGCCTCTCCTCTGTGGTCGGAGCAGGTCGACGACACCATCATCAGCGGCAAGATGTGGCCCAGAGCCGCTGCTTTGGCCGAGCTTGTCTGGTCAGGCAACAAGGACCCCGCCACTGGCAAGAAGAGGACCACCACCTTCACCCAGAGAATATTGAACTTCAGAGAGTACCTTGTTGCGAACGGCATCCAGGCCACTCCGCTGGTGCCCAAGTACTGCTTACAGCACCCACATGCTTGCGACTTCTACTACGATCAGGGCGCAGTGGTTTAAGTTTTTATATACTATTGCAGTTCTTGGTGTCTGGGTTGGTGAATTCATAGAGACTGTTGGGGCCACGAAAAGGCCACCCACCAGTCTCAGTCTGTTATTTCGGGATACACAGATTGTTCTGGCCGTTCCATATGCATCAGTAGCCTTTGCCTTATTCATAATGTACATATTTTGTTGTTTTTACTTCAATAAGACTTTTTCACGCTACGTAACGCAGACTATATATGCTTTTGTGAGCCTTGCTGGTTGGAGTTTGATCACTATTTCATTGTATATTGCACACATGGTGACGCTGCTCTTCGATGCTGCGTTGTCACTAGCTACTTGGCAACATGATGCCATCCCTAAATTTGTAGAATTCTACCAGATGTGTAGACTCGCAAGACTGGTAAGGTAGCACAACCTCGCACATAGTGAAGAGCCGAGTAGTCGATGGTAATACATCTACGGTAGCTGAATAACCATAAATCCTATCGCTGACGGAAAGAAATCGGCACACAAACGCTATTCTCTCATTTGTGACTCTCGCCTGAAGAGGCATTCGTCATATAACTCGAAATTAGCTTAGTTGTGGGCTCCAGTCGGCCCAATCCTGGTGATTTTGCTTCCACTCATGGAAGTGAATGTATTTAACATAACATCCATCCTTGGCAGCTGCAATCACTTTTCTCCACACCTGACGGGTTACTACCCTGTAGGGTAGTATTATATTTCTCTCCTCATCGTTAATATATCAAACCTACACTCGGTTGCTTAGACAGATTGTTGCAGCAAGTTGGGTAAATCTATCAAATCACATTCATATATACCTGATTACACATAAGAGAAAATTAAGCACCAGCATAACTTTATCTAATTGATATCGAACTGGAATAAATATCAGAGAATACGTTTTAGCCACAGCATGAACGCCGCGAATGTAGCTAGTCTCACAAAACAACAAACACTGGAGACCGAATATATAGGGTAGGATATCGCTTGAAGATCTACACCCACCACAGACTCGAAGCAAAGACCAACCCAAGTAGGTTATTGCTCAGAGCCGTTCTGGGTATCGTTTACTCAACATCTCCACCTGCGTGAGCAGTCGGGCTAATTCACGAGGCCGAAGTTAAAAACTTCTTGACCTGGGGTAATCACAGAAGATCCATGATCCATGAACCGGGGAAACTGAATTCCATGCAGGGGGGTTGGAATACGTTCTGTCATCAACATGCGCCCTCTAACAACGGCAGCAGTAGTTTTGTAGTCAGGGTTGATGGCACGCACATTGATAAATTCTGAAAAAAAAAAAAACGCCTGTTGGAGATGTGACTAAGTATGATTCGATGGAGGAGTAAGAAGAGCCGCCAAGTTGCGTAACACACTCGGTAGTTGCTCTTTTGCATCTGACTTAATAAATCGCTGATATAGGAACCAAGATCTGAGACAGTAATTACACCAACAACCGTGTTGAATCGTTCACATCATCTCGGAGGAGACCCTGGAATCCTTCAACCCTATCTCTCCGGATCCCGAGTAACATTCGGTGAAGATTGATTGTCGATTCTATTTATCTGATGCAATAATCCCCCTCAAACCAGCCTTGGTCCCCACCCCCGTTCTTATGATCGAGTCGATACGTAATTTAGAGTCTTGGAAACAAGCGATTTCCGATCACGGCTCCCCACAAAACGGCGCGGTTCCTGACGCGCCATTCGGGCCGGTTGTCAGGGACGCTGACTTGGTCAGATCTTCCACCAACCAGAGCAGCTACGGTGTGGTAGTTGGGGCTGCCTGTTTTACTGCTCACCAGTCTGGGGACTGCTGGAATTGAATGTCTCTCTTTGCCGTCGTGTAATTCAGCAATGGTATGGGGTGAATATATAATCTGACCGCGTCGCCAGTGGGCTCACATTATGATGACGGGTTTCCCACCAAGCCATACTGATTGCCTCATTCTTCCTTTGAGGGTAATTCTGGGATTGTTTCCGTCATGAAGTGGTTGACATGGCTCGTTACGGCTGCGGCCGCCGTTGCTGCCGCCCCGGACCTGTAAGAGACCTCTGCAGCTCAATTGACACTCAATAATTGCCATCGTCTATCCGAATATATGCTAATGAGTGAGATTCATTGCGTAGGAGTGTTCGTGATAGCAGTGCATCTCTTTCTGCCAGTGCCAGCTTGACAGAATGCCAACATGCCACTAAAGGCGAACCCTTCTGGATGGAGACCATTAAACATACTGGAATCTCTCCCTTCCTCAATGATTCTTCATACGCTGTGTTCCGCAACGTAAAGGACTTTGGCGCCAAGGGTGACGGTGTCACCGACGACACAGATGCTATCCAGAAAGCCATTGACGGCAAGTAACCGGGTGCCACAATCTGTCTCTCGTGGGATGTTTTCTGATCGTGATATTGTTATAGCTGGTGGTCGATGCTTTACAGGATGCGGCGACAGCAGGGATCCACCTGCAAAGACCCTCAAGCCTGCCTTGATCTATTTCCCCTCTGGCACTTACAAGATCTCTCGTACTCTCAACATCTACATCTACACGCAGCTCGTCGGCAACCCGCTCGGACGACCTGTTCTCAAGGCCGACGCTGGCTTCAAGGGTCTCTATCTTATTGATGGATTCCCCTCGCCACCCGTCTCACCATTCCCGTCAACTATCAACCTCTACCTGCAGATCCGAAACTTTGTATTCGACACTACCGCCGTCAATGTTAATTCCAAGGTGGCCTGTCTTAACTGGCCCTCTGCACAGGCTGTTACCCTTAGCTTCACTCACATGCTCATGGCAGATGATAGCTTGCACCAGGGTGTTGTCTTCAATGGCTCTACTGGCGGAGGCGGTGGCTCTGCCACATTCATGGGCGATCTGGTAGGCAATCTATTATAACGGTCTGAAATGAGCTCCGCTGACTAGTTATAGGAATTCACAGGTGGTGCTATTGGTGTAAGTTCATCGTCAATGCTAACCGTACCCCCTAAGCTAATGACTCTGTAAAGATTCGTATGGACAACCAACAATACGCCATTCGAGGTGCTACTTTTAAGAATGTCAAGACTGGTATCCAGATCAACCATATTTTCACATTCGCGCTCCAGGGTCTCGTCTTCGACAACGTTGATCTCGGTATCAACTACACAGCTGCTCCTGGCGCCTCAGTCGGCTCCCTCATTCTCATTGACTCTGAAGCCAAGTCGACCAAGACCGTTATTCTTTCGCAGCACACGAAGAATGCAGATGGTTCCATCATTATTGAGAACCTCAAGTTGAACGAGGTTGGCAAGACAGTTGCTGACCGTAGTGGCGCGACTATCCTCGCTGGAGCAACTCATACTGGAAAGATTGCGTCCTTCATTCAGGGAACCGTCTACAAGGACCAATCTTCTGGTAAATACGTTGAAGAGAGCGGCAAGTTCTCCCGAGCGCAGGCTCTGGTCGACCATAGCGGAGCCTACTTCACCAAGTCTCGACCTCAATACGAGGGCTTCAGCGCCCGCTGTTTCTCCAGCGTCAAGGATTTCGGAGCTGTTGGCGATGGAAAGACTGATGTGACCAAAGCTCTCAACGCTGCCTTGAAGGCTAACGCGAACAAGAGAATCACTTATCTGCCTGCTGGAAATTACCATGTTAGCGGAACGGTTCACGTTCCTGCTGGATCCCGCATCGTTGGTGAAGCATGGTCAACCATTAGCGGTAAGTTTACCAAACTCTCTATTGGTGCACAAGTTTGGCACTAATCGTAATAGCTATTGGCGAGTTCTTCGAGGATGAAAGCAACCCTCAGGTAATGTTCAAGATGGGCGAGCCCGGCACCACCGGTGTGATTGAGCTCACTGACATTGCTTTCGATGTCGCCGACGTCCTTCCCGGTGCCATTCTTGTTGAGAACAACATTGCTGGCCACCAGCATGGTGATGTGGGCTTGTGGGACACCCATTTCCGTGCGGGAGGCACCATTGGCTCTGCTGTCGAGACAAAGTGCGGCTCATACCCCCAATCGCACATCGATCAATGCAAGGCCGCTTTTCTCTTCATGCATCTGAAGACAGACAGCTCTACCTACATGGAGAGCGTCTGGGGATGGTCTGTCAACCGTGATTTGGACGGTCTGTCAGGCGCTGTCAACGGAACAAGCCAGTCTATTGCCGTTGGCAGAGGCTTGCTTGTTGAGGCGAAACGCGGAACGTGGCTTGTCGGCACCGCTTTCGAGCATTTTGTTTTCTATCAGTATCAGGTGGTTGGTGCTGAGAACCTCATGTCTCTCATGGCCCAGACCGAGACTGTTTATTGGCAGCCAGCTCCCCAGGCTCCATCACCGTGGAAGTAAGTTTCCGCCAAACAGCCCCATAATCACCGTGTCGTTAACACAAGTGCAGGCCTAACCCCAAATATTATGACCCCGACTTCTCTAACTGCGATGGAAGCTCGCTTCAGTGCTACATGGGCTGGTCCTTGCGCGTTGTCGGTGGTCGCGATCAAACATACTACGGTCTTGGTTTCTGGCAGGCGAGTAACATCTATCAAATGAGATCCAAGCATCGTTTTACTAACATGTTTACAGTTCTTCAACGGCCTTGCTGGTGTGCCTGGCCCATATGCTCAAGACAACATTGTATCCATTGAGAAGAAGCCCGTCGGTTTGAAGATTTACAACCTGGGTGTTCACTTGGTGAAGAACATGGTGACGGTGGATGGAAAGACTGCCGCTATCAGCGCTGATAACAAGGGCGGTTGGGGTGGTCTCATCGCTGCCTACTTGCCATTCTCATAATTCCCGAAATAGACATGGGAGGCTGTAGAAGCGTCGTGAATACAGATTCTCAAATGCATTTTATTGGCACGAATACCTTCATGGATGCACATCCTTGTGAATGTTGGCATTTATTAGCTTATCGCTTTGACTTGTCCTCTTTTGCAAATCTGGATTAGAGTATTAATCGACAATTACTGATTATGGTTCATAGTCGTGGATCTATGTTCGTAAGCCCCGCCTAAGCATTAAAGTCTCATAGTACTGAAGTTCATCCGTTGGGCAATAATGTATAATATTTTGGATTGCTATTACAATGTGGCTCTAAATTTCGTTTAATAATGCCTTGATGAAGCACAACCAGGCCGGAACATCGGTGGTGAGGGTTCGAACAATATGCATGCTTGTCCAGCTTGCCATCTCGGGTTGTGCCAGTTCTGGGTTGGTGAGAATTCGATCCATAATGCCCAAGACCTGAAGCAAACATATTAGGCATATCCGCTACAAGCTCGCATTTACTCTTCGACTTACCGTGTTGCCGAATCCGAAATGAATTAATGTAAAGGCCAATCCAGCCAAGGCCCATCTCGACGCCGCCCGAGCATTGGCTTGATCCTGGGACGAGCCAGCATCTTTCCGGATGCGGAATGCACGGAATCCGCTGGTGAGGGTGAGGACGCCAAGAGTAGTGACTCCAATGAAGCCGGGGTTGAAGAAGCCGCTGAACCAGAGAGCAATGGCTGGACCGGGATACTCGCGATTTTCGAATGGGATTGTCATGATGTAGCCTCCAAGTGCCATGCCTACATTGAGTGATGTAGACAGCACGGGGATGAGGGACCGTGGGGCGGATTTCACTTGGGGCGAAGACATTTTGATCAGATATGGTGTGGTCTGGGATGTGGTGAGAATTGGCAATGGTGCTGATAAGCTCGGAAGAATTACAGGTTGAACTGGAGGGAGTTGATTGCTTGGAGACAGAGTTGGCTTTATATAAGGTTGACGGGGTAGTTTATTTATGGATGGATCTCCTCTTCTGCGAGAAGTAAGCTGACGAGAGACGTTAAGAACTAGCGTTCCGTAAAACTTAAACTCAATTCAGGTCATCGTTCTCGTTTTGAAGGTTTTATACGGTCAATGATTTCTAACGCTGCATGAACATCCTTGCCCCAAAGCCTCGGTACCCCGTAAGCATGGGAGCAGCAGGGATCTGATCTGAGCTGAATGGAGGGGCAACGCACTCGATGCCATCAGAGTGGGGGGGGGGGGGGGGCTCCCTATAGGAGATGGATGCTGCTGTAGCTTTTGTTTTAATTGGTTAACGCGCATCGCGTCTGCATCAACATTTCAATCGTTAAGCTATCGGTGAACGTTGCGCCTCACATTGAGAAGCAATTCAACAATATCTGACTGTTATTTCCAATATTGGATTATGAACTTCACCAAGGGAGACGGCCCTAGCGATCTTGATCTTATCAAGACGCTCTCGGGTGATGATGCTCGGGCAATTCTTCTCTACCTCTGTGCAAACAATCATATCCTTAAAAAGGCAGCATCCCAGGCTCGAGGAATGGCCAGCAAATCAACAGGTCCTCTGAAACGCAAGGCTGAGTCGGTAATTGCAATCTGTGTGCAATGCGACGAGCCCTTTGATGTAAACGAAAACACGGAAAAGGATTGCGCTTACCACGACGGTATGTATTCGGTCCTCTCAATCCTACCGCATCTCTCCCAGAGCTTCACTAAGAATTCTCTTTGTGCGTAGGCGATCTGAACGTGGACGACGATGGTGATTTCTGGGCTGATCATGATGAAAACTGCCATGGGACTATTGACACGGATGAAATGAGGGAAGAGTACCCCGATGGTTTTGTTTGGTCGTGCTGTGATAAATCTGGCGGGGAGAAAGGCTGCACACTTGGCCGTCATCAGGCGGATCCCTCAAAGTCGAAGAAAGAGGGTTACGTGTCTGAATCGGTCACAGAGGAGGAACAGGAGGGCGGCTCAGAGGATGATGCTGAAGACGACGAGGAGTAGTACGATGGACTGTTATTTTATCCCATATCATTCTTGGATCTTTAGTTATATGATTCACTTGAAAGCAATTTCTCTGTTGGCGGTGCACCACCGTCACTGCGTCGAACCACACAATTGGCCCATAAATACAATCTGGGACCCTCGCAGTAGGGCCTATTGTTTGTTCCGTGGCACAAGTAACTGTCTCCTACCCAAACAATGCAGTGAGATTAGACCCGCACAAACTCCCACAACGTTGTACCATGTTTTCTCATCGTGAGACTCTTTCCGTCTTCGGCCACACACATTACCCTTAGAGTGTGAATTGCGAGGAAAACGTACGGTGTCAGCAGGTGATATCCTCCATCTGGATGCTTTCTTGGTATGAAAAGCTCCCAGTTTGCATGGTTTTTAGCTGAAGCACGCATGTTCCAGCTTCCATCGTAACCAAGATAGCCGCCACTTTGTGGGTGATTGAATCCGAAGAAGCCATTGCCCTCGACACAGAACCATTCATTATGAGCATTCTTTTCGTCGGCCTTCTGCAGACACACACCGCCGTCTTCGGTGAACGTGATGGCTTTCTTGGACTCCTTTTCGAGGATCATGTAGGTTCCGCCTGGCCATGGAACTTCGTACTTGAAGCCGTCCCAGGGATCAATCATCGTTGCCTCGCTTGGAGGTGTACATACTGAGTAGCCAGTCGTCGAGGATGCCGGGGTAAAACCATCCCGAGTATCTTCGGTATCAACCTTTGAATAGAGAATATCGCGATTCTTTCGATTAATTGACATATTGCAGCAAGTTGTAGCGCTTTCGTCTTAGGTATTGTGTCGCCGCGAGAACCTGGTCCAGTTGTAAGTCTCGCTAACTTGCTAAATATGGATGCTATATCTTGCGGGTATCGCACTCACCAACAACGCTTAATTCCTTATGTTTTTCTGACTCACCTGTTATGCTTTCATCCTAATAGTTGGAGGGATTCGAAGATGTACGTAACTCATCGTGTCCGTTTGCTGAAATATAGGTAGGCATCAGGTGGGCCTCCCACATTGCTCACGTGCGAACCAGCCTTTGACGTCACCCCAGGTCTTGCCATCCAATGGAGTGAGTGTGTGAATGTCTGCATGTAGGATTCTTAGCAATGCTAGGTGATTCTGAGTCTGACCTTGAATGGAGCGTAAGGCTTGTCATTAATGTCATGTTGCTTATATTGTTCATATTATAGCATTCTGATGGGAATCTTACTATATAGTCTTCTCAAACCACTCGTAATACACTCTCAAACCGGCTTTGATCAGTATCTGATCTTGTTCCTTGACGCAACGCGTCTTTATATCTTTATAGAAGGGCAGTATTTGATGATTTGACGTATGCAATAAATTTGGTACTAGTATTGTTCAATTTGTCTAGAACAGTGTAGCGACTCTCACAACTGAGACCCTTGGATAGTATTTACTTGTCGTTATTTTTGTCACTAACTGCGGCTTAGGTGCAAATGCATATTCATATTGGTAAAAAGTACAACTCATATCTATCTATATAGTCTGCACCCTTCTCAAAGCATCCAATCTACTAATACAATGTCCCCTCTTACTTGACCCTACCAACTAGACATTCATCATTTGGCAGAACATGTCTTAACAAGCTTCTGGATAAGTTCATCCTTCTCGCGAAAGGCAGATGAGAACAGCACAAGTTGATCCGCTCTCATGCCCTTGCGAGCTCCAGCAGCCTTCCGGAACGCTTGACTCGCCTTACCTCTCCCGCCAGCTGTCCCTGAAAGAAGTCCTAAGATGACAAACGTGGCGGATAGGGGGTCATCGATGACTTCGGTAATGCTCACGGCAAAGTTTCCTAGCTCTCCAATGAGTGTTGCGATGCGTGCTATCATTACTGCTCCACCGAAAACGGCTCCTGCGGCTTCCCCTACAAAGGGTATGACCATGAGAACGATGTTGAGGATCATGAGGATTAGCTGCTTCTTCTTTTCCTTTTCCACATCCGCTCCAATGTCTTTTATAGTCTTCATACTCTCCACAGCCTCCTGAAGCATGAAGACGGGCATGGCAACTGCGATAACGGCATCGCTGCTATCAGCAGGGACGCTCTCATCTTCAAGTTCGTCATCGGCGCCATAGATCATGGCGGTCATTTCAGTAAAGGCAACCAACATCTTTCTTTGGAGCGTGGTAATATTGGTCATTGCAGTCTCAATGAGCTCCTTGGGATTTGGAATTTCGACACCGTCGCTCTTCATTGGAAAGCCGTAGCGCTTGTGAAAGACTTTGCGGCATGGCGGGTTGCCTCCTCCTGGAGGTCTTGGCACGTCTGCGCCTCTGCATGTAGTGCCGTCATCGTGATCACCAAACTTTACCCAGCTCTTTTCAATGCCCAAGTCTTTCTCAATCGCCTTGTAGAATCCATCCTCATCAGTCAACTCATAGTTGAGGTCATAGCCAAGATCGGGGTCTTGCCAGAAGTTTTGGTCGGGAGGGCATGGTCCGGAGCCTTTCATTCGGTTGGCGTAAGTCCATGAACAATGAAAGTATTGGTTCCCTGTTCCATTGTCCAGGTTCATGTACTCCTTTAGGCGGGGGTTGATGCCTTCTTTCACCCACTCTACATAGTACTTGAATTTGTCGTCGTAGCCCTTGGCAGCTTCGGCGTATTCTTTGAGCGCATCTTGGAGAACATCTTGGAGGATATCCATGGCAAATTGGTTCCAGCAATGGGATGGGATTGTGTCCATTCTTTCGACGAGATTATTCAACGTGCCTGGATTAAGGGCTGGATCGCAATTAGGAATGTCGTCGTTGTCGCTGCCCTCTCCATCCCCGCCATCTTCAATCGGAACGTGAAAGTCTTCCAGATCAACAGCCCAATCGGCTGTACCGCCAAAGTTGAGTCCTTTGATCCATTCAACAAGTTCTGACTTAACGCCCCAATCCATGAACGCCACCCAGTCAGCATTTGCTTTGTCGTTACCGTACACTAGGATGTTGGAGTCCGACCCTTTGTCGTAATAGCTATCAATGATGGCGAACTCGTCTGGGTGAGTTATGATCTCTTTCAGTTCAGCATTTGAGATGTACCCAGCCGTGTTTGTGCAACGTCCTTTGAAAGCCATAGACTCCAGTCTGCTGCCCGTGTATTGGCACAAGGGTCCGCGACAACTCGCGTCTGCCATTCGAAAGCTGCGACCATAGCTTGAGATCCCAACCATGATCTTTTCAGTACTTACACCGGCCTTTGTTAGCATGACGAGAGCATTCTCAGTTTCTGTCCTGTTTACATGAGATCGAAGGCAGTTTCCACCAGGACAGCTCGGAGTAGCGTACTTGTTGCCAACATCTACACCAACACAGCACATGTCAGCCAATGCAAATCATTAACATGATATAGCCCAATGCCAGAAAAGGGTATTCTTACCCCATTGTCCATGTAAGTCGTAGCTCATGTAAACAAAGTAGCTAACAACGTCGGCCATGCGTTGAACGGGGTACTGTTGAAGATACCAGAATGACGCTGGCAATGCGACGGAGATCAACTTCGAGCTTGGGAGCTTTCTTTTAAGCAGAGTCAGAAAGGCCAGATAATTTTCGCCTTCGCTGGCACTTCCGGGCGGGAAATCAGGAATGTCAGGTGCTCCGGGGTATTCCCAGTCAAAGTCAACACCATCAATTTCGTGCTGTGAAGGGTTTGGTAGTTGATGAGATGTTCAAGAATTGAGTATCGATTTGATCCACAGAACCTAATAGAACAAATGTACAAAGAGAATTAGGTAGGAGATGACATACCTTGTTCACAAAGTCAACAATTCCATTAACGAACTGTTCCCGGTTGCTAGGCTTAGTTGCATCTCTGAAGCGTTGGAATGTGCTAGGCTCTGTAGAAAAGGCCCAACCGCCGAAGGATAGAATCTTCTCCATACTACCTTCAAGCTTAAGGAACTTTTCAAACTGGTCTTCCACATCCTTGATGTCCACTTGGAAATCAGGCATTACGGTGGCGAAGGCGAAATGCAAGTGTGTGTACTTGGAGCTGTCAATCTGTGTGACATCCATCTGTAGACATGACCGCTGATTCATGTTCCAGGCCTCAAAGTAACCGATGCGAGAGAAGTTTGATGGACCCTTGTCATTATTTACAATGGTAGTGCCACAGTTTGAGATGCACGAAGCTTTGCCAGGCTGAGTTGTACCAGGGTTTCCAGTGTCAGCCGGCCATTTAGTGCAGAACTCAGGAGTCGTGCCACAGAATCCCCAAACATCACAACATGCGTTGAGAGGGCAGGGATTCAGTTCAGCAATTGCAGTTCCCTTCACAGGCCTTTTGGTTCCGGGCTTCTGAGGGCCACAGACAGCATCGGGTATTGGTGCAGGCATAGGTGCATCTCCGTCGCTAAGACAGATTACCTGTCCCACTTGAAGGAATTTGCAACCAGCCCATCCCCAGGTTTTCTTGTTGTTGAGTTTTTCAATGTCCACTGTCTTGAGGTAATGGGAATCAGCAATGGCAAAGCAGTCGTCTCCCGGACGAACAGTATAGGGAAAGCAGGTACCGTTGGGACTTGGTTGAGGGGTGAAAATGGGGAGGCTGCCTGCAGAGCAACAGACATGCTGCCTTGGGGTCAGGGTTGAGCAGAGCGTAGGGTTGGAGTTGTATGTGTTGAAGTCCTTTGCAGATATGCCACAGCGGCTAGCTAGCGAAGCACAGCTATCACCGGGCATGATCTCGATAGCCCGGCACGTTGCCACGGAACTGAGCGGGCTGAATGGTGTATCGCTACTTTTGCTTTCCAAGTCGCTCACTGTCGGAGGTAAGACGCCAAGTTCCAGCCTATTTCCGAGAACCTCAGAGCTTTCGAGGCAGCCTCCATCAGCCCAAACTATGATCGCGGCGCGTACAGTCTCTAGATTCTCAAGCCTTGCTGAGTGTATGCCAAATGTAAAAGCAGCGTTGTAGTCTGGCGTACACACTTGCAGTGAGTGACCACCGCCGTCATGAAGGATGTCTATGAGATCAGTGGCACTACTCTTTTGAACCTGAGCACCAGAGTACATGCCAACAACTGCGCCGTTACCAGCCGACTTGGCGAACAGAATGGTAGTACCGCAGCTGGCACCACCATTGCCCACGAAAGCGGCAAGGTCCTTAGTTGCAATGAAGATGTCGTTTGGGTCCACTTCCGACCCAGAAACAGAGCCAACCATCGCGCCGACAGTTGGTATAACAGTCATGATGCCGGGTTTTGCACCACAATGTTGAGGGATGGTGAGAGAGGATAGTGGAGAATCATCTTTGAGGGTTGGCAAAGGCAAGCGAAGTTGGTGAAGCTCATTCGACACGCAAGCTCGGATAGTGAAAAGCGATCCGATGTTTGAGTGCACGTTAAAGTCAAAAATGACTGTGTGATTAAGGCATTGAGCAAGATCCTGAGGGCGATGAAGTTGAGACCAGTTCGCGGGATCTGGACCAACGTCACTACATCTTTGAGGGCAAGAATTAGGGTACTGGTGAGGAGCTGTTCCGATAACAGAAGGGGATACCAAGGGAAGTAGGTCAATGCCAACTAGCAATTGGTCCCTCGATTTGAGGTTCATTGGGGAAGAAGTAATGAGCAAGACTTAGAACACGAGTAGGAATAATAACGACTAAGAAAATGACGGGTGTAAAAAGGGCGTAGTAGGTGGGATTGGGTGGGATGAAATGAAATGATTTAGATGAAGTAATAGAGTAGACAGTTGATGATATTCATATTCTACATATCGAATAGATGAAGACAGACCAACGTAACCAGGCTGCCTTTCATCTCATACTGACTCAGCGAACGACAAACACTTTGATGTCTTGTGAACTCTCATAAACAAACATTATCACAAACGTATCTTTGAGTAGAAAAAAGAAGCGATTCCTCCAAGAATAACTGTGTTTGAAGTTCCCGCTTGAAGCATAGGCTCGTGTGGCCTTTTCAACAAACAAATAACTACCCGACACAAACGTAAGAGCCAATTCACCGACCAGATAGATCTCCTAGCAAAGCTCACTTAACCTCATGATGGCAAATGGCTGCAAGATTGTTTGCTTCGGCGTTGCCGTATATGGCTGCGTAAAGGCTTGGCGCGTGAGTGGCGAGGCTTGAAGGCATACACTGTGTCAAACTCCCCACTCCCACACCTGCCTCTACCCGAACAACGAAATCATTCCGCCCCCCAAGTCAAATAAAATCATAGATACCCACAACGATGTGTGACTGGTAGACGGCAATGAAGCGAATATTGCATTCAGAGGTCTATGGTACGTTCCTTCGTCTAGTATCTACTTCATTGCGCAGATGGTTTGTTCGATGCTCCTAGGGTCCACTGGACATCCTTCGTAAAGTTCGCTAAGGTGATAATCAAACATGGAAGACGGCTCGATCTCGTCTAGGATTTCTGACCAAATATCCTTGGGCCGGTCAGTGACATGTCGAAATTCAAATTCAGCCATCGGCCGTGGTGCATCGGCACAAGCAAGCTTGACTCCCTGCTGCTCTGCTCGTTTCTGTAAGTGCTCCAAATAGTGTTTGTTTGGGCTAGACTTCGCTTCGAAAGCGAGAATATGATCGGCTTCCACATTTATCTCGTCATACAATGTTTGGTAATCACACACAATGCAGGCATGAGCTACCGCCGTCCTCATGTGCTCCGGTTGTAATTCAAGGAGATCTTTCAGCGTATCATAAGTTGGCCATAAAGGATACCAAATCATATATGGTAAATCCCACCTTTCAGTATCTTTATTGATGTGCGAGAGGCCATTGTTCATAATGAATCGCGCCAAAATAGCTCTTTTAACATCTGTTATGAAGCCACCACCAAGCTGTGGGTGATTCCACCCACGGTAGGAATCAAGTTTGAGTGCCCACCATTTCGCAAAAGTTGTGCTGTGATGGATCCCTCGAGTGATGCACAGAGCTTCCGCGAAGGTTACTTTGGTCGGTCGACACAGCCGAGCATATCGATCGATATTACCCTCATAAGCTGCAATTTGAATGAGCACCTGTTTGTTGACCGTAGGTAGATCGGGTGGCAATGGCGAGTACAGTAAGTCAACGTGATCTAGTTTCTCAAAAGTACGCCCCTTGTGCTTTTTGATAGTCTTTTCACCAATAGATTTGTCCTCTGTAATGTCAAACCAGTAGTCCTCGTAGACATCATTAGGGGCGAGCCGATACTCAAGCGACGATACCACCGCAGTGTCACCATTTAAGACTGCTCCTGCGCGTGGTGTATTTTTAATGGACCTAGTGTAGTCGTCCATCACAGCGTATCGGATAGGCTGTTCCATTATACTATTGAATATCTCTGTTCCATGGCTGGATTCACATGCTTCCTCGGCGATGGAGACATCGGGAAGAATATCCAGCTCCTTATAGAGAGTTGAATAACCTGCAACAGCACAAGCACGCCCAACCTGATACCTCATGTCCGGATATCTTTGCACCAGACGGCGATATATATCCTCAGTCGCCAGTTGTGGGTGCCAGATGCAATATGGAATGACTTCGGCATCGCCTTCTGGGAGATCCGGAATCACATTGCTCATAATGAATCGGGCATTTCGGGCCCGGGTAAAGAGGTCCCGACATGACTTGTCGTACTTTTCATTGACACAAAGATCCCTTACTTCGGGTGAGTTGGCAAACGAATCATGGTAGCGAATACCGCGGACAATAGCGAATCGCACTCGCTGATTGTTCATGATGTGTTTGCTTGCAAGTGAGCCCACTTCACCGCGGATAGCACCAATGATTATCGCGTTTATTTCGATGGAGAGTTTGCGGTCTGCCTCCTCTTGTTCCCTGTCCCGAAGCTCCCAATAACGCTGGCCAGTATGGTTGGCTTCAAGGATTTTGCCCTCGTCGCCTGAAATAGTAGCTAGTGCGCTCGTGTTTGCAAATTGGATCACATGGTCTTGCTTTAGGGTTGCTTCGGTGGAGGAGCCAACTTGTGAACCGAGCAGTCCAGAGGTTGTAGGTTTTGCTGTGAAGCAGAGTATTTCGGTTTGGCAAACTGCTCCCGTAGAGGTTCTCAATTTTGTTTGCGTTACTGCAGGCTTGCCTCTGGCTAGTAGAGAGACACTTTGCCTACATGCCTGTTTAGCAAACAACATGTAGCGGGGCATGTCAAACGTGCGTTATGGATGGTCGATGAATGCTGTTGATTTCCACAAATGTAGATGAAAGGGGAGAAATTTGCTGTCATACTAGACAATGAGGGGTCCGTCCAGATGCAAAAATAGACCTGGCAAACCAACTTACGGATTAGCAGACCACACAACCAACATTTTCGGCTCCGGTCGGTTGTCATCCATGACAAGCAAACATCACATCGGTATTCTCGGAATGCAGGCTACCGGGCATCCAAGTTTACCATGCACAAACTGCGTAATGAAATGACACCTGTTAAGGCATTGGATTCGACCTTCATGTAATTCTCCCATGCGAGCCGGATGCCCCAACAGTGCAATCATGCTGTTAGCAAAATTTTGGATTGGATCATTGCCGTCAGGGCTCAATTCCGAGATTCTGGTCCCGTTTTCGTACAATAAAGGTCAGTCCGTCGTACTTACATCGGTCAGTACTTTGCATCATATCTATCTTCCATAACATATTCAAATCAGACATCACTTTATATCAATCACCCTGTGGTTCTCTAAGCTTGCCCTGAAGCGATATATCTCAAAAATCTTGTCATTCCATTCAGCAACTTTCAACTACACAATGCGACTCAAGGTAGACCTGTGGGCCATATGGCTTGCTTATCTTGCCACCCATGCATCAAGTCTTGGCTTTACTGCTGCGTATTCACGTATACAAGTTATGCAATTGTACAAAATTGCATTCAAGGCTTTCGGGACGGAGCAAAAATTTCTCTTCAGTGGTGTCATAGGTGACTTGCCTGAAAAGGAGATCAGCTTTCAGAAGGGTATCAACGCAATGAGGCTGAACTCCGAGATGCCCGCTTGTACTGTGGCTGGTCCTGGAATCAATCGAGACGTCAACACAGTCGCCAAAGAGTTGGTGGCAGCCGGATTCGGCGGAAAAATGACCCTAAGGATGATCAATGCGAAATACAATACCTACAATGGGTTGGTAACCGACATTCCCAACATCCTATCGCAGGCAAAGACAAAGCTAGGCGACAGATGGCAGGAAAAAATTGGGGACGACATCAAGAAGATGCAAGTAGCCAGCAATGCCATTATCAACATTCGACAGCATGAGCTCTATCATCATCTCATTACACACTTAGACAAGAATTCCATGCTCAAACGTGACAGCATGGTTATAGATACAGTCCAGAACTTGTACAACGAGAAGGTGTATCAGGTGCTTGATGTGGAGAAGACAACCGAAAATAACAAGGAGCTCTTTAAGCAAGAAGGAAACATTGATCGATTCAGAGATTGGATGAAAAGATATGCCGACGAACTTGCACAAAAAGACAGACTCCCCGTGGATCCAAAGAATCCTCTACAACTTCCTGACTATGATGAAAACCCCATTGGGCACTTCAAAACCATTGAAGTGTGGGAAAACGTGCGCAAGGCCTGCGATTAGGGAGGCAGATAGCTTGAGGCTAAACACTTATGATGTCGTGAAGTTATCCTCCGTAAGGCCAGGGATGAGTTACTTTTTAATAGCCCTTATGGTCGATTCTCAGTCATTCTTTCATGTACTATTACTTCTTATTCTTTCTTGTAAATCTGTTCTTATATACACATATTTCTCACAAGATCAGGCATTGGCCTCGTAAATCTTGTTGATGACTGCACAGCAGCATGTGACGCTCACCCCAATGGTGTTAGTTATAATCGAATGTTTGTCAACTCATATCTATTAGATGATACTACCCAGTTTATTTTCCATTTACTTACGTAAATACAAGACTTCGTCCTCAAACTTTTAGCCGCTTCCCCTATGGACTGCATCTGATGTGATCCTGACAAACGACATCTATAATAAGTGGTGACCTTTCCCCTAAAAAAGTTTACCCCCGATAAAACACCAACTGTTAGAGTTACCCTATAGTTTCCCAATATTGCAAGCTCAGCTTCCAGTGTCAACTGACACCATGTGCCACGTCTCGGCGCATTTAACAATTCTTTCTATATACGGCAATTTATGTTATGCTTTCTCATGATATGATGCAATGAATTAAATGATCGTGTCGATCCGGAAAGATGAGGCCATAGTGGGTGCATCTTTTTGCAGTTCCCAAACTATGGCGGCTGATTATCACAGCAAATCCCTACACCATTAAACAATTGGGCAAACGGCCTTGGATCTTACTCGATTAAGCTTAACTATTTCACCTAGTTCCTCTGATGGCCCTTCTCGTGAATACCGTATTCGGGTATGTCACTCCATCATGTGGATCAAAGACGGCCGCTCCCGTGTTTGTCCCCCCCCCTGCAAGGATTTGAAAGAATGAAGACTGCCGATTGGACAGTATTAAATGACGGATACGACGTAATCTTAGGAGAGTACTCTATACTCCGTATATAATGAAGAGTGGCTGCTGCTAAGAAATTATTGTGTCTGAGATCTATTGATTGGACTTTTTTAGTCTATTCTCGTAGAAAACAACTGACGATCCTGACTCCAGCGTCGCATCACATTGGCGACTTTCAAAATGCTGTCCAAGTACTGTATAGCTCTCCAGTCTGTTTTCACTCTGGCAGCCTATGCCAATACCCCACTAATCTTTCGCCCCCAATCCGGAGGCATCTTCTCTGCTGGAGTTGTAAGTGTGCCTTTTAGGAATCATCACTCTATACTTAGATGAATTACTGCTGATCAGCCCACCCTCAATGCATAGTCTCGCCTCCCATTACCATACAATCTGTCCGCGACACACACACTTTACGATCCCTCGTCCTCTAGTCCTGGCTCTTACTGGATATCCGCCTTTATCCATGCTTCCAACAATCATGACTACCTCGTCACATCCAACCTCGCAGCCAACCTCCCGCTTGGCGGCGCGCTGTACCGGGCCTCCATCCTCGACATCACCGACCCCTCCAAGTACTCCCAATATGAGCACGTAACCATCCTGTCCGACATCTACAACTCCCATGGCGTCCTCAATGCCACATTTTTCGACTACGGCTTCGGCTCCATCAACCCCACAGATCCCATCTCGACGCTCCGGACATACAGCAAAGTCCCCGGCACGCAGTTCGACCTGACATTCGAAACCTCCTCCCCAGCACTGCTCAACGGCGGCCTTGGCACGTTTCAAGTTGATGGCAAGCCCGGACTGCAGTGGTCCATGCCCGCCGGCAAGACAACCGGCTGGATCCTCGTCGATGGGAAGAAAGTCGATGTCATTTCTGACAAGTCGCAGACATGGTATGACAGACAGTGGGGCAGCATTCCGACAAGGTTCACGTGGTTCCAGGTCCACCTGCCAGGCGACAAGGAGGATGGATCTAAAGATGAGATCTTTTCGATCTGGACACTTCACGATAATAAAGTAGGTGACAGGTCATTCGCTACTACACGTGTTGGAACATCGGCTCAGCAGCATGTCGTCCCCGTGTCCTGGAAGATATCCTCCGACAGAGCTTTCAAATCGCCGACGTCTGGTATTACATGGCCTCTCGACTGGTCGATCCAGGTTGAAGATGGACCGGAGTTCCAACTGTCAAGTATTCGATCCGACCAGGAAGCAACAGGACTTCTCAAGTCCTACACTGGCTTTCTTGATGTAACGGCCACATACCCAGGAGGAGAGAAGGTTTATGGGTACGGCGTGGTTGAAAATATCATCAGGTAGAGGTCCTACTGAAAAGGTAGCCACAAGTTGTGTGTCAAGTCATATTGTAATCTAGCTAGAACCAATCGCTATAATGGAACAACTGATAGTACTAATAATTCTTACGGATGTATCAAAAACTGAGCTTTACAACTCTTCATTTGGCTGGCTACCATCAGCAGCTGGGTAACAAATATGTGATTTCCAAGCAGCGAAATCCCTCGAATCTCCTCAGTCGGCTTGATCAAGAAAATAGCAGCCAAGGAGTTGAATTGAGTGTATGGAAGAAAGCTGGCCCTTCCAACACATCTTCCCACTGATCCAGGGCCTCCAACGCCACCGGAACGCGTGAGTTTCGGGAGCGTCCAATTCGCCAATTCTCATCATTGATTCGAAGGTATCGCAACGTCGGAGCCGCACAGGCGATCAAAAGGCATAGTATGTGGGAATCACATGGGAGCAAAGGCTCAGAACCGTAGTCGTATGTCTTGATCCATAGGGCTTCAAGAGCGGGTAATCGAGGCACAGTATCGCATACCCTGATGAAACCGCTCGCCAGCTCTCTGGGATTTTGATCCAGGATTAAACCTGATGTGAGATTGACTATCAGATGGGTAATTCTACTGTTGCCTTCTAGACGCTGGCGGTTTGAGTTGATTGTGAAGAAGTCTCGGCTATGGGGGATATCGATTGATAATCCGCATAAAGAAGGAGGGAGCTCGTTCGCCCACAAATTGTGTGGGAGAGAGTAAACCAGGAAGTCAAATGGTATGACTTCTCTGTGATTGAGAATATTTGTTAAGCGCCTCCATGCTGTGAGGTCAAGCGTGTTGGTGGAGAGTACTTGCATTTTTGGGGTCCGGGTTGGAGCCAGGAGTTGAACCAATTGATCATCAACGCTTGGATGGAGATATTGCAGACTCTTTAAGACACTGATATTAAGAGTGGCTTGGAGTATCTGTAGAGGTGGAAGTGGGATAGCTCTACCAAGTCGTAATGACTTGAGCTGCAACAAAGTTTCGGAGTGAGTGGCATATTGCTGGCATATATCTTCAAAGAAGCTCCTGTTGTTTCTTAGCCGATGCAATAGTGATGGAAACAAGAAAAATATACCCATAAGTCGTTACAGGGTCTGTGGAGAGGCCAAGATGTTCAAGGTTTGGATTGTTTAACAGTACTTGAGGAATGTTGAGTCGCCAGCTCCCTCGGATATCGAGAAGGTGTAGTCTTTTTAGATTTCTAAGTGCCCATAAATGTCTTAAAGGGTTACCAGGTAATTGTATGAGGGGATCTGAGTCTTCTCCAAATTCGTACCCTAATATCTCATGGCTCTCGCCCTGGACGAATCTCCGAGGCCGAGGCCAGGTGCGCATCACCCGAGGGAAACAAATTACCAAACTATGAAGCTGTGGAAGTTTTGTTAACGTTTGAAGGAGGGTATTGGTGATTAGCAATTTATCACAGCTAAGTCTCGATCAGTATCATTGCCTCGTGATGCTATAGCCATCTTACAAAAAGCGCCTTAGATTCAGCGTATGCTGAAGTAAACGAATGATAGCGTTATTGACCGTCAGCTCATTCCGTCTTATGTAGTAGGCGTTGCGTGGAGAATTTGTATTGGTGAGCTTATACCCTGCGCATGATGAAAAAATCATGGTCCGCGTATATTTGAGTTTATTCCCTCCAACAAGATGGCTTCGGTTGCTCAGCAGAATGTGAACATTCTTCCGATCCCAGAAAAGGCATCTGTATAACTGTCTCGAGAACGCGTAGTTGAATGCCTGAGAAACGAGGCATAGGTTGTAGAGTTGATGACGGTTGTTGATCTGATGAATCAAAAGTTAGTCATGCGATGACCTGGAACCGGGTTGTTCGTTCCCGCAATATACTGACATGTTCGCTGATAGGAAAAAGAAGGTCTATTATCTGGAAGAAACGCTCTGCCATGGCCGCTCGCTGGAACTGCAGGGCAATGGTGATATTGATGGAATGAATGGATCGTGTATGAAGAACGTGATGAATACTGATAAGCTGATGACGGATGAAGCCTTTTTTGAGTCAAAGGTTCTCCTTTTGATGACTTGAATACCAACTGGAGCTGTTGTCAGGCAACATGTGACAAGTAATAGCTTCCGTTGTACTCAGCAGACAAACACTAGGCAAGAAAGGACATCTGGGCAGTGAGCTTCCCTCCTGCCATTAATACACTTGGAAATCATCTGAGGTAATCAACTGTTCTGGTCATCTGTCGTGGTGCTGAATGGTCCGTTTGTCATTTGACGATGCAGCAAGACATATCTGACTGGTTCAATTCGGTGTCGAAAAAAACAGGACAGGAAATATCGGCCCGTCACAAACATGGGCCCTGTCTCTCCTCCATGGTCTGAGATTGGGGCACTCGCTAATTGAGACTAGATCTACACTCGGCTGTAATGGAACTCTTTGCACATTAGACTTGATTGTCAAGGTTTCATTGTCGGTCAACCTGAATACGAAAGCATCACCAACACTGTTGACGGTAAGGACTGTGCTGATTCTGTGACATAACTACCTGGTCATTGACTAGAAAAAGCCGAGTTGGTTTAATTCAGATTCAGTTTGCATCGTCATCACCCTCCACGGGAGCCTTTGCATCCGCCACAACAATCTCTAGGTGAGATGACACCTCAAATGGCCCGCTGGGAAGATTTGCGCTACAAGTCACCGTATATCTCGTCTTAGGCATCGCCGGCGCATGCACCCCCCTTTTCATCTTGATGCTACCCTCATCCATTCCCTGAGCCTTCACCAACTCAAAGACCTCCTCGTTCAGAGGCGGTGTGATGTCCCACTTGTATCCTGAGCTAGTAGCTTCAATGATGTCCCACAAGACATGAGTGGCTTCGTCCTGTATAGGGAATGTGTTAGCTATTTGTGACATCGAATTCAACAATTTGAGAATCAATGGAGGGAAAAAAAAAAAGGCAGGGAGGTTTAGAAAAGGAAGGGTAACTTGCCGTGCTCTCCGTGGTAAGCTGCCACGGTGTCTGCGTATAGCTGAATTGAGCAGGCTTCAGAGGCCGCATCTGTATCATCCAAAGTGAAACATATCTACTCGTCGACGACTCAATGTCAGATTTACTGGCAATTACCAGGCGCTTTGGAACCTCTGTTGTTGGATCGCATTCAATGGCCAGCAGCTTTTCGCCTTGCTTGAAGGTGCAGAGACTCGTGGTGGGCTTCTTTGACGTCTTGTCTTCAACCGGCTTCGTAACTAGATTGATGTTCCAGTGTGTCCGTTCCACGGCCCTTTTATACTTGTCTTCGCCATCCGCTCGTTGAGGTAGTTGGATAGCTGTCAGCTTGGATGCGTCTCCCTCTGTGCAGCCCAAGTACCATACTGTACGATAGCTATTGTGTTCGGAATCCATAAAGTACTTTTGGGTGAATATCTGGCTTCTACCATAGCCGTCGGTCCGCAAGCTCCAAACAGTGTCCGTAGTGAAGTCGAGATTCTTGACGTAGTCGACTGTTGCTGGCGGCTCACCCTCTCCCGAGAGATGCAGGAAAACCTGTTCTTCTGGGCTTGCCGGCTTAAAAATATGAATGGCAGATCCTTGAATGCTCAGTCCGGCCAATGATGGCTCACCAATATCCGAGTTTATAACGTCGAAATAGTCAATATCAGTTCCAAATTCCATGTACAAATTGACTTTCTTGACTCTGTCATCCACGAATTCCTCAACTGGGGTCTTTGGCTCTGCTAGATAGTCAGTCACTGCAATTAGCTGCCAGGAATAGGCTATCTTACTGTCTTTGAAAAGCGATACCACCATGAGAATTATACCGATAATTGCAAACACCACGGCGAGCGGTCCCGCAACACTACCAACAAAGGAAAGTATCGGGGCAAGCATACCAGGAGCTGCGCGTGGAGATATATCAGTATGTGTAATAGATAATTATCCTATATGGTTCACTCACCCCAACCTGCTGTCGCCAGCCAGCCAGCGGCAAGCCCGAGGATTTGAATGGCGGATGATAAGACCATCATCGTATTAGATGCCATTTGGAGAGGTGTCCCCCCTTTGGAAAGTTCTATCGATGACCATACAAGCCCCGTAATAGCCAAGACAACACTAAAAATGGCGTCAGCTTGGGATCTGGAAAGAGAGGTTGTATTAGTTGATTCATACCCGGCAACGTTTGCGAGAACTTCTGACATGTTTCTGCCAAAGAGCCTCGAGAATCGAGAAAATTGCTGCATTCCTCCAAACGGCATTGCCAGTTCCTCCTCTGCCATTGATAAAGTTTGTTTGGCAGTGCGAGTGAAGAATCTTGCGAATGAGTTGGAAATCTGTTGGCAACCGAAACACCTACTGTTAGCAAGAAAGCTGACTGACTTTATGTGTGAGCAACTGTGACTGACCTGGTTTGCCGCGCTTGGCAGCTTGTCAATGACACTTTCGAAGCCTAGGATGCATTTGGCCGTATCCCAAAATCCAGATATATGCTTGAAGAATAAAACTAGACGTGTAGTGCCTTGTATAATTCGGGTAGCAATCGTTCCCATTACGCTTGCCAAGGTCCTAGCATAGAAAGTATATCAGCACATCATGTTTCGATCAACGGATATTGTGCTTGAAGGGATACTTGCGTTATCCAAGTTCCTCGCTGAGCATCGGTCATATGAGCCCATCCTCCAGGAATGAGAGGAAGCCCGAGAATGGCCACTGCTGCGGCAATCTGCACCGTCCTCAACAGCCTTTGGCCGTTTTCTCCAAGCTTGATGAACCATTTGGCATTCCCGACGATCTCATCCCATCTCCTGACCATCACCCCCCAATTATTAAGCCCTCCGGCAAGGATTTGCGCTCTCCTGCAACTCGAAACCATTTTGTTTCGCAAATCATCATTTCGATATAGCTCTATTGCGTGAGCGGCTTGCTTGGCCAGTTCAGAATTTGAGCTGTCCTTATTGCGCTCCCAGAACTCGCGGAGACAAGCTTTGACTATTGTGTCGAATTCGCTGCTGTTCCCATCGACGTCCACCAACGTGGGGATGATGGAGGTCATTTGAAACAGGCGAATAGCCTCATTGTAAGCTTGCATGAACGACCGCCCCCCTTCTGCCTTGTTGACTTGGTCATCCTCCAAGACGCCGAAAATGGAATTGAGCTTCTTGATTTCTCGGCCGATGCTTGGAGAAAGCCCACCTCCATTATATTGAGCATACCAGTGGGGAAGAGAAATCTTTTCGACCCAGTACAGTAGTTTGAAAGCCCACCATAACCTTTTGGACTGGGCCCAATCTGCCAATGAGTCAATGTCCGCTTGTGCTCGAGCCAGATCTTCATTGTATTTCGGATTATGAGCAGCCGCGTCTTGGCTAGACTTGGCTATGTTGGTTTTGAGTGTGGAGGCCATTTCTTTGATGTTCTCATCGTGGTTGGTGTTGTATTGGTCGTTGAGGTATTGACGAGTATTCGGGAACATTTCTAGGTAATGCATTCGATACAGCTTGGTGGAATGGCGTTTATAGACTGGATCATCTGCTGGAATGTCGCTGAGGAGTTTGTCCGCTCGCTTTCCATTGCACTTTTCTCCATCCGAAATCGTGCCTAGTATTTAGAATCCGGGTTAGCTCTTTGTTCACTTGTGCTATCGTGGAGGAGGAACGCACTTTGTGCCAGCACAGCCGTCAGATATGGGACCTGGAGCTTCTTGTAGAAAACGTGATTATTGGGATCATCATCTGCTATTGCCTTCAATTTTGGGGTTAGCTGAACAGGGGAAGCGCTGACGAATGTCTTTCGCAGATCCTCGTCCAGGTAGTATTTGATGATGTCGAAGAAATCGTTCATGGCTGCTTTGGCAACAACATCGTGATATTGCTTTTCTTGCGGGTCCCATTCCAAAGGGTCGTTGTTCAATAGGCCTTGGATAGCGAGTGGTGGACCGCCAATATAATTATCAGGACCATCTGCGTCACCTAAGAAATCGAACACGCTGCGTGCAGGAAGGGTATGCTGTCGTGAGGCCAATGCTGAGATGACTGAGAGGGATGTGTCAAGGTCTACATCGCCAGAGATTGCGTAGACATACTCTTCTACACCCTCTCTGTACTTGTACGCGCCATCAAAATGCATGCCCCAAGCATCAAACTCAATTACCAAGATATGTGGAAACGCAGATCGGATGTTGGAGTTTTTTTCGGGCAGCAGGAGGTCGCAGCTCATCACTGTAGGATGTTTCCAGGCGAGTCTTTTTGGTCTCATCGTTACTCTTCATTGTGCAGGAAAACGTGTCCCATTGGTCTTTGGTAAGGTCGAACTCTGCTACCGGGTTTGTTGCTATTGAGATGTCAGTTTGTCGGACTCAAACTCAGTACAAGATCAAGCGGAAACACCCACATTTATCGGTAAAATAGTTCTCGATTACTCTAATCGGCTCCCATGGATCCTCAATGGTGGCAGTGCAGTATGCAAAGTCGAGTGTCTCCTCCCAGGTTGCATTATCCCACTCCGCACTTTCCGTGTCCCAGATCAGCCTCGACTCTCCGGTACTCCAACGCGCTCCGGCATTGTGAGAGAGTTTGGACTTGAACCTCAGCGGCTCGGGATCGAGTGTGACTTTAAAGATACGGTTGTTCACCTCCAGATGACCGCCCGGCGTATCTCCTTGGAAACTGAAGTAACCAGATACGAATACAGGTTGCTTTTCTCCGTCGACATCAGTGTCAATTCTGGTGACAAAGGTGTATGTCTTTGTCGATGCTGAAAGCGTGATATCAGACGAATCAATCCGATGACCTCCAAGAAGAATAGCAGCATTGGCATCTCCCAAGCACTCAAAGAGCACAGTGAGATCATCCAGGTGGAAATCCCCACTGGGCTCAGCCTCTGTAAGTCGGACGCTGTATGCGCGGATAAGTCCTCGAAAATTGACGTTCTCCTCAAACGCATCTCAATAATTTGTTAGTCATGAACTGATCCGCCGTATATGGTCATCTTCACTTACCATCACGAGCAGGCTGGCCGGGTAGCTTGGAGCGATAGAGGGCGTTCCTTTCCCGGCGATTAAGGTGTTTCTTAGCCAATCGCGAGACTTGTTGCTTGTAAGTTGCAGGATTGCTGCTGAGGAATACATTGGTGTATCCGCCCAAAGGCAGAGTGATATTCTCCATCTTGATTGTTTCTTCAATGGTTGATTGCTTATGTTGGGAGCTGGCTCATTAAGATGGTGAGCCTCCTTGACCCCTTTTATCCTCATCTCTCTCGTTTCTCGTCTAAATCTATTTGGTTATAATAATCATGACATTGATGATCCTCCCCTCCTTCCACGGAATGCTTTACTTCCGGGTAAAATTTTGGGTGATGCTGAATGCAGATCATCACGTACGGCATTATCAAATGGCAAATATCACAACATTGTAGGTCCAATCAGCTCACGAAGAATAATGGCTGGGATTCAAGTGGCTGTCTGAGCTGGAAAAATGGCTCATGATGAAGGGGAGATATTAGTAGGCATTGGCTCTCCAGTATCCCGCCTTCCGTGGATAGGACCCCGCAAATGGTGGGGTATGTATGGTGGTATGCAAGTTCTAGATGGAGCATACGCAGTAGAGTTGCCGTCTGCTGCATGGGATGGCCAGCTGGATTCTCAAAATGGAGGTGAAGAAAGTAATGATTGGATTACCTTGAAACCGAGCGACCTAATAGGCCTCGACCGAGGTAGCATCGTTTGTGTCATAAACGGTTCAGAGGTCCAAACCTGTTAAAGCCCAGGTTCTGAACATGGGTATCACGCCGTTGAGGGGAGGCCTCATTTTTGACTTTGATCCCTGTTCATGACTGCTGTTACACAACATAACGGCCCGCCACCACCAAAGCCGGTCCGAGCCTGGTAACGGGCTCTCTAAGGCGGGGTGGGTAATGGGTCTGCAACTTACGGGAACGATTGGACGTGGTTCAGTGGGCGGTGGAAGGGATCTGATAACGGGCCAAACCCAATATGGATGCAATTTTCAACTCTTGCGTTGCCAGGTTTGCTACCCCTGCAAGTATGACGGAATTGACGGTTTGCATGATAGAACAAGTGAAAAATTGACATCAACCATCGACGTTGGTGGCTTAACTAAGAAGCGATGAACTTGACGCTTCCCCCCCAGTAGCAGAGAAAGGGGTCACCATGGGGAGCAGAAGGGATATCTTGCCATCCCCCGCGAACAAACCAAGTCCAAGTTTTCAACATGCCAATCTTTAGCCAGTAACTCTTTTTACTCCTATTTCCAAAGATTCTTAAGGCCTTTAATACAAAATGGCAAACAAGCTGCCTTCCGAATATTTTACGACCTTTGACGGGTTCGACATCATTTGTGGTAACGCGTTCACTGAATTACCATATGGCGTGCTACCACCTACCGATGACCCCCTTATTCGTGACTTGTTCAGCCAGACGCAGATTGGCTCCAGGGTCGATTTTCACGGACATCCAATTGTTCATATGACTGTGAATTGGATGCAGAAACAGCATACTTGGATATTGCCCGGCTCGTTGGGAGGAATACGGGCGTACGAAATGATATTCCCAAAACTCATCTTGTCTGCATCTCCCGTCAATATTGGGATCCAACAGCCCGACACTACTAGGCTATACAATGGAGCCCTTGGCTTGTTGGCCAAATGTATCTACAACGGAGGTTGGTCGGAGTACATAAATGACGGCAAATTCAATTCTCAGATCTATGAATTGAATCAATATTTCGATGAGAAAGCGTCCTTCTTGTTTGCAGAATACTTCCGATTCGTGTATGGACTTGCACCATCAGCATCCAAGGTCACGCAATACAAATCGCTGCTGCTATCCAAACCCTATCGCTATCTCAAGCAAGCTCAGATTGCACAAGGGAATTGGCCCAATGCAGAAGTGGAAATGTATACACACTTCGTGAAGCTCATGGCCTGCGGCGCATCACTCGAGGAGGTATCTGAAGTGTATCTTGAGCTAACGACAAAGGAGCCAATATTGGACCCGTCAGCGTTCATGAGCGTTACGGGGTCGGGTTGGACCTCGTATCGAGGTTGGCTAAGGATTGGCCTTTTCGACTGGGACGACCTGAACGTGGGAAGCCTCGACTGGAGGAACGACTGGAAGCTTTCCAGCGTCGTAGATCTATTTGCATCCCAGTTTGGATACTGGAAACAGTCCTCGGGGTCTTGTTTTGCTTCAGGTACCAAAGTCATCCTCGCGGATGGTACACTAAAAGACATTGAGAAGATACAACAAGGCGACTATGTGAGATCCAGACATTTCGGGGGTCACAAAGTTGAAGAATATGGGAGAGCGAGTGTGGCCTTTATCAGCAGCCCCAAACGCGCGGGTAGAACTCTCTACTCATATCGCAGTGCACCAAGCATCAAATTCTCCGATACCCATCCCTTTGTCTCTGCTGAACCGTCTCGACTCGCCTTTGTGGATCCAGATCACGCGCGGAGTTTGAATCCAACATGGCAGTCCATTCCTGCTACGCGCATTCCGCAAGAGCAGCTGGAAGAGTCTCCCGCCGGCAAAAACAACGAGGATGAGGTCTTGTATGACTTAATCCTGGGACCCCCGGAACAAGCCGAGGACGCGGGTTCACCTGCTATCGCGAGGACATATATGGTAGCCGACCCAAATGGAAAATCTTTCGAAGTCATGAGTGAAGCGCCCATCTTCGAATGGTTTCCTTATGCTGCGAAATTCTTCCAACGGTTCGTCGACGTGCTGAGTGAGGATGGACATTCCATGTCTTCAATCCTCCATCTACTCGACAAGAAAAGCATCAGCTTCGCAGCTTTGCTGGACGAAGCTGCTGACGACGCATTCCTAAAAGCCCCATCCATAACACTGGCTGCGAATAAAGAATCTGGATTTAGTATAGCCATGCAGTTGCTTCAGGCTTATAGCATCGATGCTGCCGATGCTCAAGACATGGCCGATGTAGTGGAGAGGATCATTGGGCTCTTGGGCCGGATGATCCACAACGAGATTGAAACCGGATGGACAAACAAGGTCATTTTTCAACAGGGAACGGAAGAGATGCCGGTAATGACTATGGCTCTTCTTCTGCATTCGATGCACGATCATGGGTCACAGTCGCCAAACGACGACTCCAAGACATTCAAGGTTTCCCTGTTACAAGAGGACCGTCGGGTTGCTGTTCATACCTTCAGTGCGGCTATGAGAGGACAACAGACGGTCGAATTGAACCAAGTGATTGATATCGGTGAGGCATCTGTCTTGCGCCAGGGGAACATCGACTATGTCAATCTTGCGATTGAGATCCAAGATTCTACCACCAAAGTTCTCTATCACGGCAAAGGGCTCATGCGGGAGGGCTTAATGAGTATCATCGGGCTTGGATGTGACCCAGGGAATGGATATGCCACCCTGGAGGCAAAAGTCAAACGCATCCACAAGGATGCACTGGAAGATGAGTCGTCGTGGGGAGAGTCTAACAGGGTGACCTTTGCATTGGCACTGGGTGAATGTTTTGCAAAAAGGTTAGGGGCATTGTTGAAATCAGATGTTTCATAGAAGGCATTATGGAACTGAGGCATCCGCGGAAACTTGGCAGTATCATGGAGATTTTTGACATGGACTTATACAAACGACCCTTGACACACATCCTGAATGCGATGGATAAGATTATATGAATCTTAGCCCAGGTAGCCTCTACAGTGTATATCAAGTACCTCATTCTTTTGCCTTCACGGGGCTCTTCATCTTGTGCTTCCATGGCACCTTTCCTGTGAACGGCTCCTCCATAGCAACGTAGTCCAAAACCAGTCCCTCACTCATCAGTCTTGTGGCACGGACATTGAAGGCAAGGTAATCAAATAGCCTCGTCGACATGAAGTATCGAGCAATAAAGTAGTGAAAGGTCGTGGCCCAAGCCTGCATACGGGTCACACTTGCAGAGAACTTGTGATCCATTCCAACCTTTTTCGATCGCTGATCCTGGTACGTCTTGAACGCCGCCTGCAGCGCTTCAGTGCTCGGAAGACTCGAAGGCTCTTCTTCCAAGGTCTTGCGCAACTGGTTGCTCAGCGCCACAATGTCCTGGATGCTGGTTTGGTAACCCAGGCCAGCATTTGGAGTAAATTTGTGGCATGAATCACCCACCAGAACTATTCGCCCCCAACTCCAGTGCTTTGTGACACCCTCCTCCAGATTGACCATACCACTTTTCGTTGCCTCAGCGAATACATCCTTGACTCTGAGCGTCTCGGCAAAGTGAAAATCTCCCATTCTCTGTGCGAATGCTTTGACATCATCATCTGTATAAAAAGCTCTCTCCTTTGTAGGTTCAGGCAGTTTCTCAAATAAGAATACCGAACCGTGCTTCTTATCTGTGAAATACATGATGGAGCGATCCGTGTGCTGTGTGTCATACACATCCCCGATTTGCGTTGGCCGTGGGAACCTGCACCACATGCATCGATACGTCGAGAGGTAAGGCTGTTCAGGATCCCAGTCCGCTTGAGGATCAGCCTTCAATGCCAATTTGCGCATCAGTTGCCGAGTTTTGCTGTGAGTACCATCTGCGCCAAGCACCATGTTGCCTTCATAGGAGCTCCCATCGGCGCAGGTGACTTTGACAATGGGTTCATTGGATTCAATATCCACAACCTTTTTCCCCATCAAGACATTGGCCCTGGACTTTTCTGGCAGGCAATCGTACAGCTTCTGCACCAGATCTGAACGCTGAAGCGCGATCGGCGTAATGCCATGACTTGAAGATGGAATCAAAATGTTAAAAGGCTTTTCATACGACATAATGTGCGTTTCTTTTTAGCCACTTACTTCTCTCGTAGAAGACCATAGGGACTACGGTCCTTGGTCACGGTTCCATCGCACAATAGTGTCTTCTTGCGGTCCATCTCACCACCGACCTCTCGCAAGCTTTCGAGAAGGCCCATCTGAGCCAAGACACGCAAAGACGGTGGCCCTACGAGAATAGAGGCGCCCTCGTCCGGGGCGATGTATTCCCGGCCCTCGAGAAGAATAAAGTCTATGCCGGCTAGGCGTAGAGCGTGAGCAGCCGTGAGTCCGACAGGCCCGCCGCCGACGATGATTACCCTGAATGGTGAGGCCATGATTTGGTGGCTAGAAAGTAGATGAGACGTTTGGTTTGGAATTACGTAGGCGAGTGATGAGGCAGCGCCATATGATATATCTTTTGGCTCCGGTTATCTAACCAATATGATATCATATGCATCTTAATAATACTGAGAATGTAACCATGGGCGACATTTGTGGCGCAATCTGAATCTGTCTCGGCCCCTTTTCTGCAAAAAGAAATACTCATCAATCCCAACAAATCAAGATACGTATAGAACTCTTCCTTGCCTCAATACTCAGCCGTGATCCTTTTATTGTCTCTAAATAAGAGAACGTTGCCCTCTTGTTTGGTGGTGGTTGGGTCAGTAGATTGCGACTGACAGGGGATCCCCGATTCCAAGTGACAGCGACTGTCAGTTTAGTAGCTGGGCCGGTAATGTACGAATGGCTGCAAGATCGGTCTGAAACTGCAAAAGGTGGGCGCTTGTTTGTTGCACGCAGATAAATCCTTCAAACGCTGCTGATTGGCGACTGGTTGATGGCGGTTCATTTTCCCAAGCAGTCCACCCGAGGGTCTTGGGGTTTAATCTCGCCGATTTGTCGAAATATGCACCGACTGTTTGATCGAAAAAAAGAAGGAAGAGACATGCAGTGCAACTGTGAATCATGTGCCACTCGGTGACTTTGTTCGGTGTAAGACAATTACTTGGATGCGAATATTAGCCAGCAATCTAAGACAGCATGATTGCTACTGTACACGTATTTCTCGCCTCCCTCTTATTTTTTACCACAATCCCTCAATGGTATCTATAGGGCGACACCCTATCAAACTTATCAAGGCTCTGCTAAAGAGAAGGCGACTTCTCCTTTGCTATTTGGCCCAACGGCCAAGAATTCAACAGCACTGATTGGATAGCTTGTAAGGGATTCCGACCTCTCTTCGCCGGGGAAGGGGCATTTATAAGCAGCAGGGGGGGTATCTGTTTAGGTTCCAATCACTATCTCCACTTCTTGATCTTCCGAAAACTCGATCATGACCTCCCCTTTTAGTAATGCCAATAACCTCACTATTTACCATTATCGCGGTACCAAGTTTTCGAGTAGGAATTTTCGTAGTTATCCGCATCTTGACACATAGGAAAATGGCAATAATTATCACTGTCGTAGCCATCAAGACTGCATTCATGTATATCAGGATCAGTTTGTGGCCCAATGGCTAACCCTCGGCTTGTGACCACATGATAGTAGTGCTGGAGCGAAGTTAAAAGACGAAAGGAGCCAGTGTTTTGATTCTGGACGATTCTGAATGCATTCATAATAACTCCATGTCCTTCCGTATCTGAGTATAGCTGAATCGGTAATGCATCAGGGCGAATCGTCTTATACTTCATCAACGTGGTAAGGAGATAATACAAAACGTCAAGAAGAGCAGTCAAATGGTTGAATACGATCGGGCGGGTGTTTCAATTAGCTGATCGGCTATTAAGCACGAGGCGAAGAGAACTTTGACCGCTGAACTATTGGTTGTTGAAGGGCAAAGCTGTCAGGGCCGCAAGACAAAGACTCACTAGTAAAGCCCTTTCCGCCTCTTAAATCGCCTCAGCTAGGCAAGAAATGGTTAAGATGCGAGACTTGGTCATCATTACGATCGGAGTCTATCGCCACGTCAAGGGTCTGCTAAAGCGCCACACGTCAATTCAAAAGAATAGTCCGGTATGCGAAAGCAACCTACGTTTTCTCTCCCCCCTTCTCTGTTCCTGTTGTTAATAGCAATAACTCGGTTGGGCTCTTCCGAAACTTTTAATCTGTAATTCCGCGTTTTATGTGGCTCATGGAGTTTCTTTTCCATAGTTTCTGAGGATTTGTCACAATGACTTGACACGTCGTTCCGTCATACTTGGTGCATGTCTGGCCCATTGCCGCCCAAAAGCCTAAGAATCACTAGGAATGGGCTGGAAGACGAAACAACGCCGGTCAGGGTGACATCATTTGGCTGACGGTTCTTTTTTCGTAAAAGTACCGTATATAAAAAAATTGTATCTCTCTCTGGACGCAAAGCTTGGGGGCCACTGGGTCGAAAAGATAGATCAACATCAAAAATAATGACCATCTACTCTGTCGAAAACGTCCAAGTATTTGATGGGGATGAATTAAAGGACACTTCTATCCTAAAATTCCAAGGCAGCCCTGGTGACATCTTGTCGATTGAACAAAACCCTGACATCGCGATAGACGGCACGGGGTGTACTCTTCTACCTGGATTTATAGATTCCAAAGTTGATGCAGACGCTTCCGCCTCAGCTCTATCGAAATTTTCAGCAGCAGGTGTCACTACAGTCATTGACTCTAGCAGTGGAAGTGCCGAGGCTCACGCCATGCGCGGTGCTGCCTCACGGAGCCCTATCTCACCATCTTATCTTGCATGCGGATCTGCAATCGGAGCTGTCGACTACGATATAAGCGGCATACAATTTCCCTACCGAGCTGTTGAAAGAATTTCCTCGGTAGAAGAGGCCAGGCGGTGTGTCAGAGACAAAGCGACAGGGCCGACACAAGCCGACTACATCAAGGTCATCGTTGACCAGCCTGGGCTCGGCCTCGAGGCACTCACTGCGGTTGTAGAAACAGCGCATCAACATGGGAAACTGGCTTTTGGGCACGCGTCTCGGGTTGATGCTTACCGCCTTGCGTTGGTTGCTGGTTTCGACGTTGTTACACCGGTACCTCTTGATGCGCCCCTGAACGACGATCTAGTTAAGGGCTATCTGGAGAAGGGCATCACAGTAATCCCGACATTGTGTTTTTTGAAGAAAGCAGTGAAGAGTCGGCCGGACTATCACTATGAGCATGCCATGGCCTCAGTCAAGGCTCTTCACCGAGCTGGCGTACGACTCTGTGCTGGGACAGCGGCCAACCGGGCGGGGAGCATGTCAATCCAATTCGGCGAAAGTTTACATTACGAGCTCAAATTGCTAGTAGAAGCCGGTTTATCAATCAAGGATGCCCTTCGTTCAGCGACTCACATTCCCGCCACGGTCTTTCGGCTGCGCGACCGCGGAGCGATCGAAGCAGGCTCAAGAGCCGACTTGATATTGGTTGAAGGAAATCCGTTGGAGGATTTGTCGGCCTTGGATAATATTAGGCAGGTCTGGATAAGGGGCGTGGAGGTTCCTAATAAGTGAGTGTAAACCCAACCTCTTGGGAGCTCATTTTTGTCTTTTTTTTGAAGTTTAAGTCTGAATATTTTGCATCACAAGACAGGGGCTAGCCAAGCGTTGTATGCACATTAATCTATTATCATTCTTCACAGGTTCAGAACTCATTGATATCATGTTGATTACAATTGTATCAGCAAACATTACGCTACCTACACCCTCTGACCGTGTCCGACCACTTAGGATCATAGACTTGGCCATGAACCTCTTTGTGTTCGCTCTGTAAGAATCTATGTTTTATGATAAGAATAAAAGGATCCCGCATGTTCTTGCTAAATATCAATGCTGCGAACTCCAGAAATCTCAGTGATTTTCATTCTCTCCTAGAATGGAAGACAACTCGCCCTCGGCAAGCATCTTCTCAATCCGAGCCCACTTCTTCTTCGATGTACGAGCATTGATCCAGTAGTTACCAAATGCATCTTTCCCCACTACTACAGCCATGCAATCGGTTACATAGGGGGGCAGACTATTGCACTGAACGTAGAATGGTCGCCCGGGTGAGACTGGTGATGCTTCTTGATCGGGGCTTCGGAGTTGTTTCTTGATTGCCGCAGAAAAATCCTTTTCGTACCATTTTGCTTTTGTCCAGTTGGTAAACATCGATATATGCATTCTCCAATGACCAAAGAAAGGATAAAATTTGGTCTTGCTTGTCAACCATGCGGCCATAAAAGCCTGCACTTGGCCCACAGTGTTCTGTTCAATGATCGATCGACGGATCCACGATGCCAAATGGCCGATGGGCTTGTCTAGAATTTCCCGCTCATCAACCAATGTGATGAGAGAACCAATAGCGTTTGAGAGATAAGGAGCTCCCTCAGGTATCAGCCCGACTTCCGCCAGCGTATGTCGTTCTGAGTGAGCGTTCATGATTGCTACCATGTTCCTGACATTTGGCGGCGAAACTGACACTTCCGTATGGGTCAGCCAAGCAGTAACCAAATCGCCATCACTCAAGAATGGTGGCTTATAGGCGTTTGTATCCAATTCGATGTTCCTGAGGGCGGAATTTCGAAGTCTCTGCAAGAATGGCGCTGGAATGCAGACGATGCGGCGCTGTGCATCTGACCAGTAAGTGTCGTACAGGAATCGTAAGATCAAAAAGATAAGCCCAAACGATGTTATGAGCTTGTCAGCCAACACATGAGGCTCTTTGGCTGTTTGAGTGAATGGAACGAAGGGATCGCTGCCCGAGTAAGGCGTCGCAATCTCTGCCTCCCGGCCTTGAAGAACCAACAACCAGGCATCGACAACAGCGTTGAAGCCCATGAGGTCGAGCGCAGCATGAGGCCAGGATAGAGAGACCAGTGTGCCATCTTGAAACGATGTAACATAAAGACTGAGAAGCGGCTTGTCTTTATCAAGCCAGTAGCTCAGCTTCCGCTCCTTGGTATTGTGGGAGAAGAAATTGACGAGATCATCATAGTCATCTAAAACCAGTGGCTGTAGATTCGCTTGAGGGACTAATCTTGGCAGATGCGACGCGACAGGATGATCACCCATTTTCATGTCGTACTCTGTATGTAGGTACTCAATGGGAGGGCTTTCTGCCGTATATGCCGCCGGGACATGGTAGTCAACTCCTCCATTCCGCTGCTCGAGTAAGCATTGATACAGTTTCTCAACAATCATGATTGGGCCATCTTACATTGCTCTTCAACCTGGCGCCTGTTGTTTGCCACCCCTCCCGTTGGACCAGAGCCTCGAGGCTTTGGCGAAGCTTTTCGGCATCCAGGACGGCATCGAAGGCAAGTCCGCAGCGAACCAGAATGTCACTGATGACAGGACTGGTATCCGAGCTAAACATCGGAACGATTCTGCTGCTGCTTGGATGAGACGCGGCCATTGTGACTCCAGTGTGTGAGTTGCAGAGATTTGTGCATGTCGTTTGGTTTGAGTTCCCTATACACAAGAAGGATGTAATAAAGACCTTTTAATATTGTAGCTTTGTACAAACAGCGAGAGACAAATATGAACAAAGGTCCATTGCATCCAACATTGAAGATGCATTTCTATGTCGGCTTCTTCCCAAATGGGCATTAACCCTGTAAGCATCAGTGGGACTCTTCGCTGTCACACGTAGATCTAATGCAGGCCAACTGCCAACATCTGAATCCGCATTCCGAAGCATACCAATGGCAGTCGTCGGCTGCTTTACATCGATTGAATAAAGCCCACCCACGCGTTGTCCAACCTGCGTCGATGCTCTTACCAGCCAGACGTGACAGCAGGCACATGAAACTACCCACCATGAGTGCCATCCATTATTGTTCATTCGGCTCGGTCGGAATTGAATTTGGAACATATGTTGGGTCATAACACTGATCCTTTCGACTTGCTTTGGCACTGCTACCTTTTGTTGGTTAGGTGTTGGGCAATGGCCAGCCTGATCGATACCAATTGGTGGAAAGAAAAAAAATTCTTCCATGCCATCGGACACGGAAAGATTATCCAGTCTTTGAAGAAAGTTCACCAATTAGTATCTGGATCTTTCGACAGACGGCGCTGGACGATGTACGGCAGTTTGAGCCTCTCCCAGCATTGGTTGTTGAAGGTAAACATTTGCCACATTGCTCTTTTTTTTTGGTTTTCTTAGCAGGTATTCGTTCTATCCCATGGAAGTAAACTATTATCTTCTCTGGATTCCATGCTCTGCTTGACCCTTGCGCGCTCTCCCTAGAGTTGGCTTTGTTCGTAATGGTCTTGTTGAACTAAAGGTGGCAGCAGAGATTTGGAATTAAATAGATGAATAGACTGCCAGGTTTGCTTTGGTTAAAGTTTCGACCACCGTAGATCAAAATAAATTGCAGAGTACAGTATTCGTGCATTCAATTGGTCGGGGAGTGATTGAAGGCAGAAAACAGAAGAGCTTCCCAGAGAATTTACCATGTTATTTCCACAAACTCTCTTGCCACTCTTATTTCCATAGCTCATCTAGCTTCTTCAGTCATATAAGCTTAACGAATCTTTTCTCATTATGTAACGGTGACACGTTCTGTGGCTGAATTGTGGACGGCTGACATAGAGCTGTAGGGGTTGCCAGCGCACGCCGGCTACGTCAAGACTTGGTCAGATCGATATAACCAACAAGACTGTTCTGATTGAAGTCCTTCCCTTTTGAGGAAATAAGTGCTTCTTTCAATCTTCTCACTTTTCGAAAAACAAAAAAAACTTGAAAGAGACATAAATGACAAAGTCATTCAAGATTGTATCAATGGACAATCACTTGCGGGTTCTTCTTCCCAAGGACCCCACAAGTCTCCCTCCCTCACAGCCACCCGATAATTTTAAGAAACGGAAAAGAGAGAGCGTAGCAGTAGCATGCGAAAGTACTGATATACATATCTCTCAGAGGAAGATCCCAGATGGCTAATGTGGCTGTCTAAGCGCAGGGTGTCGAAGGCGGAAGGCCAAGGTTAATGATACCACCTCCAAAAAGCCTAGATGCGCGACGAAAGAGGCATTAATGAACTCAGTGTGATGGTCGAAAACCTTCTTGCCATCCTTGTCTTGAATCGCAATCCGAATGCGCATACCCCGAAGTCGAGAGCGCCGAGAAACGAAAGCATCGACTGGAAGCATATAAGAACATGCGAAGAATCTTTGCTAGTCTCCATAGAGGATCTCAGTCGGAAACATTCGACATATTGAACAACATAAGATCCGCCGAAAACGTTGAAGATGCATTCACACTTGCAACTCCCCAGTCAAGCCAATTCCTGGGAGTGTCGAGCAGTTCCGAGGATCCAACCGACCAATATGAATCAAAATCGCCATCAGCCCAAAGTTCTTCCACCTTATGGAGCAAACAACTCCCTTTATCCAAATGGACCAGCGTGACTACTGACGATGAAACCCTCAGCCATCTCTTTTACTTGTTTTGGACTTGGGACACCACGCTGACTGGTATTATGCATCGCAAGATGCTTGTGGAGGATCTCTATGACGAACACGAAAATAATGGTAACGGGGCATCTATATTCTGCTCCAGGATTCTTATCAACTCCATTCTTGCAATTTCCACGGTTTGTAATCTTGAACTGTCAACCTATGTCCAGGGCTTATGAGATACCCTGGCAGAGCTTTGTGCGAGATGTAGATGGCTTCGATAAGTCAATACCCAAGGGATGTGCCTTTGCCGAAGAAGCCTATCAGTTATTACAGCAGAACTTGCCAGAATCCAACATCACACTCATTCAGGGGTTAGCTATACTGTCAACGTATGAATACAATTTTGGCGACAGAGGAAGAGCGGCAGCTCTACTTGACAGCTTGAACCAACTGCGTTCCACGCCGGACCTTTTCAATACGCAGGCTCTGGGCCAGGACAGCAGTCAAACCAGACGGGAGGGTAGGATAATTGAGGCTTTTGACTTTATCTCAATGGGTTTCTACTATTTGGACATGTACGTATTATATGGAGGAAAAAGAATGTTCGGGGTGATTTTCTGACTGCTGACAATTCGAAGAAGCAATAGCTTGATCGTGAATCAACCTCACATCTTACCAGTGCCTCGTCAATTTCGACGATCTGAAGATTTCGACCTGCTGGGCTGGGAAGAAGACTCAGTGGACGACGTATGGTGTCCTTATCCCATCTCTATGGATCCGCAAGTGTCCCTGTTCTGGGAGTTGCTCGACGCCAAGTATGAGCTGGTAGAACTCACGTCAGGGGCTCTTGTGCAGATCAATTCAGACCAAAACTCACCGATCCCGGACTATCCTGGAGCAAAGGCCCTCTACAGCCGACTGATCAAATGGTACGGCATCATTAGCCAACAATGGCCCAGCGATACCTCTATTATTCCTTCCTGCGTCTTTATGTCGTAAGTGATGCCTGCTATCTCGCTTGCGCCTTATATGAGAGTGTACTTACAATAATAGCACATTATTCAATTCTCTTGCAATCAGATTGCTTGAACCGTTCATCAACCTCTCATTTTTGGGTTTCGGAAATGGTCAAACGGCACTGTCACTGTCACTGTCACATAGTCAGTTAATTGTGTCTATTCTTCTCACTTATCGCACAGCATTCGGCATGCGACATGATCACTGGCTCATGAATGCCTGCTGCATCTCCGCAAAGTCGTTACTGGTTAACTACAAACCAGAGAGTGGCCATGGAGAGGCGCTGTCAAAATCTCTGGAGCTGCTTTACAATATGGGGCAGTACATGCCCGGAGCGAACCGAGTTCTCCTTGCACTCAAGAATTTGACTGCAGAGACAGGAGTCGACTTGCCGGACACAGCGTCATCGTTTTTAAATGCAGGTTCCCTGCGGACTCAACCTAATATTATCATAGCAAACGTGAGGGTTTTTGAGGGGCTGGAAGATGACAATCAAAATCTTGACCAGGTTCGTCAGTTAGTCTTTTCTCAAGATATTATCAGCATAGTGGAAGAAGACATAGCTCCATAAAGGGAAAATGATATTTTTATCGTTTGGGGTTGTCTAAAAAGCGGTAGCGATATAGTAAATAGTCAATATACTCTGGAAACAAAAATAGAAATTATTGGGCAAGACAATGTGTCATCCCCTTGCAAAGAGATGTTAAAGCAATGCATTGGTCAGTAGATGGCAACTTAGGAGACCAGTTGCCCGAAGCTTAATAGAGTCATTATATGCATATCCATTTCACATAACTTCTTTTGGGCAACTACAATACCAACACCTTATAAATCCCAAAGACATACACAATGAGTTTATATGAGACCAGTGTTATCAGGTACTATTTCACCCGTAGATAGGGTGAGAAGGGGTTTCCCACTCCTCAACTGTTAATCTACGTAATTATACGAATGGATATAACAATGCCTTTGCTGAGCTGTCAAAGAGTATCATTCTGGCTTCATTTTAAGGAATAGATTGCTTGACATCCCCCCACCAACTGCGAGCAACCTAATCTCAAATTCCTCCTGCAAATATTAGACACTGTGGTTCATTCAGAATTATCTCACTACCTAATCAAAGCGGGAAACGCTCTTTTCCGTAGCCGTAACAGTATGATACCCAGCTGCATATTGGATGTGCTGGTGATCATCAGCCTGTAAATGTAATATATTGTTTCAGCAACTGCTTTTGACATAAATTCCTCCTTGCCTTAGGACAAAAACCTAACCTGTGGATACTCCTTGCTTGGGCCTTGAACCAATCCAAGATCCTTGCCTTCCAGTACAAACCCGAAAAAGTCCCTCGCATATGCTGCCAATGAGTGTAGCTCCAGAAGACCATTGATCGTGCCAAAGTCTGGTGAGCTCGTGCCTACCACATCGGCAAGGAGCTTTAGATCTGTCAGTCCACGGTGCTGCGAATCGTTCATCTGCAAATGTCTTTTGAAACCCTTTAGCCGGGACCACAACTCTGTCCATGTCGGATCCATCTCAGCGTCAGGCCCGCCATCAGCCTGCCATAGAATGAGCGGGCGATCAAATCCAACATGGGGTGCAGGACCGAAGACGGTCCCGTCGAGGTTTATGCCGCCCTTGAAGCGCTCATCTTGTAGCAGAGCTGTAATTGCCGTCGCGCCCCCGAAAGAGTGTCCCCAGATGCCCGCACTCGATGTAGAGCGAGGGCGTACATTGTGCGGGTATATGAGCCGATCAAGTGTCTTATTGGTGCTTAATTGATCCAACACAAATGATACATCTGCGGTTCGAACAAGCAGGTTTTGCTCAAGGTGCTCATCCGTATCTTGTACAGTTTCATTGTAGAAGGCGGCGGAGCCATCAGGGAACTGCACCGCAAGAGCATCGTACGGGTGATCGACGGTGACGACAATGTAGCCATAGCTGGCGAGGAACTGTGAGGTGACATGATACCAGAAGCGCGTGAACGTCAAACCGGGCCCAAAGATTATAAGAGGAAATTTTGAGGTCCGATTGCATGTGGTTGTCTCGTCTCTTGGTGATCCGTATGTTACGTCGATATTGCAGGCCTGCAGGTAGAAGCGAGAGAAGTCAATAGTAAAGTTTGAAGGTGGTGGTGCGCCTGCATAGACGGCCGTCACCAATGCTGCCAGGTCCGGGGGCATATACGGCGATTTGCACGCTGACACATCCTCAGTGACGGGGGAGAAGACTGAGATCATGAGACGGCGGTGCCCGGGTTCTGCAGAGAATATCTCTGCGCGCGAAAAGTCGTCCAGTTGTGATGTTCGGATGGTGACATTATAAGGCCCAGGTCCTTGAGGAAGAATGATGTCCTGCGCCAGTGAGAATGTGGCCAAGAGTCCGGTGAGAAGATGCCGCATTGCGAGCATGATGATATAAATGGCCAGTCAATTTGCCAACTGAGAACGGGATAGGGACTTGTTATTGAGTGGCTGTTTTAGGATGTCGTCCAAGTCTAGGTCGAGGCATCACGGCATATTTAAAGTAAATCTTTAGTGGGCCTTACCAGCCAGGCTGTGCTGAGTTTATCTGGCGATGCGTTGACATGGCAGACGAGGTGGTGTTGAATCCAAGAGGGAAGATTAATAACATGGCGCAAGATGGTTACGTTTTCGCTTCCTTGAGTAGCAGTCGGGCGCATTTGGACGTGCAAGAAAGGGCCAAATTCTAAACCGCCGCATCAGTTCCACCTATTCAGGATCAACTTGCAGATGCCAAGATCTCATGGTACGTGTTTCGCGAGATTGTTTCCCAAGGCGGGTAGTCTAGACTCGATGCTTATGCCCCGTGTCGGATGTCTAAGCCCCCAAGTTGCAATGCAGAGAAACGGAGGTCATAGTGGCACAGCATATGAGTGTACTTGTATAGGTCCTTGGCATAGGACATGAGAGTCTGGATAAACTAACTCAGCGTAGCCTATTAGATAAATATTGCTTTGCATTGTATATTAATACTCCTGTTTAGCAGTGCACATCCCTGATATCAACGATGGAATGATACCCACTACCCTACACAAGAATTGGTCACGACTCACGACGACCACTTCAGCCACTTTCGGGATAGCCAAACTTCAGTGGATATTGAAGCACTGGTTATCCGTAGCGTAGCTCAGTTGGACCTCGGCTCCGTAAGGACCGACGTGCCAGTGCTGCGATACCACATCCTTGCCCAATACTGATCGGGTGTGCCAGGCTCTTTTGAAGTCAACAACAGAGGGCAAGAGTTCATAACGAATGGAATGATATTGGCCAAGTCCTGCGTCAGTATGAGGGATTAGCAGGGATGGGCCGACCCGTCCCCCAGAAGGGCGCACCTCTTCCTTCAAGAGCAGAGAAAGATCTGCAGTAAACCCATGCTTTATTTAGAGGTTAATTAAAGTAGTAGGCCTTGAGATTTCTTCTTTCAGATGCATGAATTAAGTAACACTTAATAGGTAAGAAAACGGTGTACCCAGCTGTTTCCAAACTACCCTATTTCAGACAGCTCAGAACGAGACACCTTTAGATGCAAGATTCTCCCATCAGCCTTCTAATAGTCATTTCAAGTTCAGCTCGAAAAAATCTTAGCACTTTAACCAAGATGGAATAAAGTCTGGCCCACATGGATCTTTCTGCATCCGATGTCAGCCAACCCAGACATGCAGCTGTCAGGTAAGCTAGCTTAACTTGGACGGATCCTCCTCTCTCAGTACCGCACAATCTCCGTCAATTCGGACACAGCTAGTGCAAGAATAACCGGTACGTAAATGGCTGTAGGTGCTGTCCGGATCAATCAAGATTACGCGGTACTCCGTACGGACACTGGAATTGATCTTCAGCGCCTGTCACGCTACAGAGTCAGAGGCAATTACAGCGCAAAATGATTTCTTTTTCCATGTCACAGCATCGTAATGGCAGATGAGGGCTTTGCCACGTGATGATACATATATAACGGCCAGGCTTGCAGAAGCACACAAGTCGTCCGTCAAGTGCTCTCCCTCTTCTCAACACTACACACACACCCGACTTTAGTACGCAGCGCTCAATTCGCGCCATTTCTCTAGATCATCATGATGAGTGAGTGCCAATGCAGCCCTTGGGGAATGCGTGATGCACGCGATTTAACAAATTTGCTCCTCTAGAATCTTTCGTCCGCAGCATATCCAACTTGACAAGGATCAAGGGACAGGTCAAATGGTTTAATGAGTCAAAAGGATTCGGATTCATCACACCAGCCGACGGCAGCAAGGACGTCTTTGTGCACTTCTCGGCGATTCAGGGCAACTCTTTCAAGACTCTCGCTGAGGGACAGAATGTTGAGTTCGAAATTACGACGGGACAAAAGGGGCCAGCAGCCACCAATGTTAAGCCGATTAACTCTTCCGACTAGCTGAGAGTATGCCGCCATCAATTAAAGGATTAGCTAAGAATTGGGCAATGGAGTTATACTGGGACCGGAGAGTGAGCTGAATTATCTTGCTCTTCAGCTTGATTTTTATACCTGCCAGGAGGATTACAAGAGGCTCCAAGATTTCGCAAATTGCGGCCAATCACCAAGTCAAATCGCGATGGGCTCTCAACATGAAAATTCTAGCCTCTTCAGAGAGAGCCGCATCACAAAGTATGCATAGGGGATGTGTCTACGAAAGAAGGGATGGCACAATCAATTATCAAGGACAATCTCATTAACTAAGCTTCACAACTCTACCGAAATCTGGACCACCGTTTTAAAATACCTGCTCTTCAGTCGTCTATGCTAGTGAGTATGATAGTTTGACTATACAATGCAAAGAAACCTTTCAACAATAATACAGCTCTTAGCTCAAACATTTGCAGCCTAGGTTGGTATGAAGTGTTTAGATTTCAAGTAATAAAGAGATCGAAAATGCCCAACCATTACATACAATTGCGCAGCGAAGTAGAGGAGTATGATGACTATTATGCAAGAGATCTCAGAGTAAAGTATCCGTCGGTGATCTATCTGTCAGCATATTCTACGACAGCTTCCTTGAATATTCCTAGAGTTGCTGTACAGTCCGCTTCTATATAGACTGGAGCGCCAATATCCTCAGACCTCTGAAATTATATCATCTATGCAATGAATCGCATTGATTTCCGGAATGGAAAATGGTAGGCCACTGGTCATTAAATAATAAGTTTGATAAGGAGCCAAAGGAGCTGGACGCAAGCATGAAAAACTCGTAGTATTTTGATAATAGGACTATAGCTTCACCTCTATGATATGACATAGAGTCCTTTTATGCGCCTCTATTGAGCGAATGAGTCTCCCCATGCGCTAAATAGAATATCAAAATAGACCCATTTGTTCATCATTAGAGATGCACCTTAACTTAATGTATGTAAAAAGTAACACGAAAAAAGTGCAATATGGCTGAACAAGCCTTACGTGCAGGTCATGTTTAGTATACCTCGTAATTCATATTACAACGAACAGGTCGAGAGATTATCAATGGATGATTGATATAACAAAGAGATGGCGGCGATATCCGTGAATTGAGTTGATGATAACATACATAATAAGTAGATCAAAGGAAAATGCTTGAATAGTCTTGAACCAGTAGTCATTTCTCCATATCGAACCATGGTTCATTATAGGATGCTGGTAGTCGATTGATCTCAATCTAATGCAGATCTACATATCAAGGCAATCAAGGCGGTCCTGTCCGTCCCTTTTACGACGCTGTGCAGATGGGGGGCTCTGCTGAAAGGCATGGCACTTTACGAGACTGCAGATGAGTACGACGTCGAAGCATTTGCAGAGAGCAGCCAACGCTTTATACAAGGTTGACATTCAGAAGAACATTATCCTTTCACTTCCTGAGTACCTCGTCTTTAGATGTAGGGTCCACATATCTACAGAGCCTCGAACCTTTGCCAGATCACATTTCAAAGCTCCGCATTGCTTACTCCCCCAATTCCTTCCAGTGCTCCCCTCGTGGACGAAACTTCAAGAAGGGCCCATCGTGATGTGATGTAAGTACATCATGCAATCTAAATTCAACATCACCCGAAGCAGCCTTGCTTGCCATCTCAAAGTCAAAGTACCAGATTGTCTTGGCAACGGTCAGGCTTGTTTCTTGGTAGGCCATGGCCTTGCCTGCACAAGACCGCGACCCAATGGAAAAAGGTACAAAAGCTGCCTTCATCGCCTTGTTCCCCGCAGACCCCTCTTCACCGTCCAAGAAGCGTTCTGGCCTATATGTGAAGGGGTCGGGGAAGTATTTGTCATTGTGGTGGAGGCTGTATGCACTTACGCCGACCTGTGTTCCGCGAGGAACTATATGGCCATCTATGACCCACGGCTGGCTCTCATGACCCGGCGACCTTTCACGCCAGAGCGTGCCCGGCACAGGTGGTGACATGCGCAGTGCTTCATCAATGCAAGCACGCAGATATCGACAGCCAGCCAACTCTGGCCCCACTCGGATATCCTTGCCAGACGCAAAGGTCGTTCGGATTTCCTGTGCAAGCTTCTCCATGCACTTTGGGTTACGCGCCAGGTAGAAGAAAGTACTGCTCATGGCCGTTGAGGACGTGTCTCCTCCCGCAGGGATAAAGAGGATTGCCTCGATCCAAATCTCCCTCATGGTGATTCTATCGCCCTCGGGTGCATCTACCGCATCCACCATGACTGAGTACAGATCGTGTTTAGCATGTTTGTCCTGCGCAGCTCGCGCGTCGATCATTTTCCGCAGCAGCTGGAAGAAGCTTTTGCCCTGAAGCACAGCGAGCAGCCAGAACAAAGCCTCGAATTTTAGCCGTCGCAAGAAAGGATACTGCATATAAATGTTGAGCCGCCAGCTAGCTATTTCCATCGCATGAACAAGGAACCGATTCAATGGGTCCGTCTGCAGCTTGAGGTCGTAACCGAAACCAAGGTGCCCTACGATGTCCAAGCCGAGCCACCTACACCGCTGTGACATGTCAATTGCAGCGTGAGGATCGTTTTGCGACGTCGCCAGAATCTGTTTGAGAAACACGTCTATTTGTTCGACCATCTGAGGCTCGAAAGCACGTATAGAGCGCTCCGTCGTCAGTTGACCGACGAGACGGCGCTTGACGCGATGAACACGCTTGTCGATTGTGTTGAAGGCATTGCCAGTAGATGGATCTGCATTGCCAGCAGCATATGACTGTGATTTAGATATGCTTTCTTTCAAGTAGATTTCTGCGTCGGATCGTCAGAATGACCATAATCCCATCCCTGTGCAGTTGGACACATTTATACCTTGGTAAGCGGTGGTAGTATTGAATATGAGTTTGTTTGGACCTTGTCTCACAACTGGACCTGAAAAATAAGTCAGAGATGTGAGAGCTGTTTAACCACGCTTCGCTTTAAACTCACCATACTTGAAATGATCCTGATATGTTTGGAGGTGAAGATCTTTCCTGTAGGCGAACCAGCCACCGTAGGCGTCTGAGAACCATGACAATCGTGGGCCAGGGTATTTCCTCAGAGGGTGAAAGAAGAGTCGGTAAGCCCATACTATTGAATGCTAAAGACATTCAATGAGCAAAGATTCATTTCAAAGGGCGAGCCATATGTCACTCGGTGGTTCCGCGTTGACTTACATAGGCAATGAGTGGGAGGAGGGCATACTTGACAGCCATGGCCGAGACATCCCCCATGCTCATTTTGGGGATAAATTCGGGCATTTTGCCGCGAAGCTTCAAGAGAAGTCTTGGCCTATTGAGAATGGGATGGAAATAAATATCTTAAACCAGCAGACCTTGATACTGATGTAGTTGCGTCACCGTCACTGCTGTATTCCTGCTCAGCCTAGTGTCGAGTGTGTGCTTCCACTCACTAAATGATTGAAGCCCCCGTACACACAGGACACGAGGTTCAAAGACAACAAAGGGTGAACGGATGACGTTCTAGGCCTGGATCTTTAAATACCGCTCTCGGAAAAAAAAAAAAAAAACCGGCGATGCTTAAACTAGTGAGGCAGATCGAGGCGCTATCCCAGACGAGTCCATAAAGAGCATAGATGAGTGCCAATCGAGATGTAAGCAGGCAAATCTTAAGCCACCAAGTCCCGATGAGCACGCATCTTGATTCATGACTCTCTGCTGTTAGATGAGGGTTTCAGTCATAGGTCTTGCTTTTCATACCGCGAAGAATCTCATGTTATCAATCCTCGCAATCCAAGTACCGCTGCCTTCACTTCAAGGTTCTCGCATCATGAAGCTGGAAAGTTCCATAGTGGGCATAGGTAGCTGTCGATCAGACGGTCTTATCTTGGCCCACATCGTAATTTAGTGAGCCGGAGGACCTCCACTAGCATGGATTACTCCGACATGTCTCCCGGCACGGAATCGATCGAGACCACATATTTGAATCGGAGATTTCGGCCATATGTCGATGCTGACATGAGAACGTGATGGGTAAATGGCATCTTACTAGAAAGTCTCGAAAAGCCTCGTAGTTTTGGACCAGAGCGGCATGGATGCATCTTATATATTGAGTTCCCGATGCCATCAATGCTTTGCGCGGCCCTTTCCCACACACCGGAATAGAACAATCCGGTATTTGATCCTTGCAGCTCATCATATTTGGACCACGAACGATCACATAGAATCGCCAGCTTATTCAAAAATAATATCGCTTATATCTTAGTATAAGGCTATGGACAATGAGTGAGACTTCTCCGCGCCTCGTTTAATGCCACTGTGCCTCGTTTGGACATGATGAACACCCCCTCCCATCCTAGGGACGCAGAAGATAGGCTTCACGATTCGACATTTATCATAAGGCATTCATATATAGAATAGGGGTACCTGTCTTTAAACTACAGCTTCTTTCTCCTCGGTCCGATAGTCTTACTATGACTACAATGCCCAATACTCGTGATACTCGTCGTAATGTAACCTGCTAAAAGGACTCTCATCCATTTCTTCGTACCCAAGAGCCCAAGGCACCCAATCCTCGTCGAGCATAATCTCATCCAACTCTGCAGACGGGAGCACCGACCCATCAGGATCCTCTTCGGGCTCAAACTCGTCCCCTCCAAGATATCCGTCATATCTAGGTGTTTTTTCCAAGAGGTACTCCTTCACTCTGCCCCTCCACGGCCAAGCCAGTCGTCCCTCTCCATCAGCGCTCTTGGGGTCAACCTCTATCCACCCAACACTCAGCCGTTTCAAATTCGGAAGCCCTTCAGCCATGATCTTTCCTGCGGTGGTTCTCCCCCACATACTCTCTCTCTCCAATTGTCTCCGGCCTTTGGCACCATCAGAACCAAAGTAACCATGCCCTAGTCCGACACCAATGTCAAAGCCAATGCTGAGATCACACGGGCACGGAAGATGCAGCTCGGTCAGCTTTGGTAGCTTGGCCAGAATGGCAGCAAGGGTCTAGGGGTCATGAAGTCAGCGACACAGCCTCACAAAAGATCATGGAGTGAACCAGCGATTACCTTTAATCCACCACCAGCATTAAATCTACCGTACTGGACTGGGTCAGCAACCTTGATTGACCCTTCCAGCCGCAGCGTCTCAAGATTGGGCATGGCGGTGACCAGGGCTTCCAAATGCTCCACATCCCATGCGACTCCCAGAGTAAACTCCTTGAGATTCTTTGCCTTTGCTGCGCCATTAATGAGCTGCAGATGATAGTTGGGCATGCCTGGCTTCGGGGGCCTGCTGCTCCACACAAACTCCTCAGCCTCCCCGATGGTTTGAAGATTCGGCGCAAACTCTACCAGAGCCTGTGTGCCAGGCGCCAACTTCATGGTCGTAACCTTGGGCAGAGATAATTCCTGTTCGGTGAATGCCTTCATAAAGGTCGCGACGGATTCAGCTTGGCGACACGGGCGTATCCACTCTACAGTAGATAGGTTGGCCATTGATTGCAGAACATCGACGAACATGTGAGTCAGGTTTTGCGGAGGAGTCGCCGGCTCCCAGCCACTATCGTATTCGCCGCCTTCTTGACGGTATATCTCGACTGTGAATGAGTGACAGCTATTCAATGCTGCTGGACAGTCTCTAATCTCCGTCAACCTCGCCAACGCATTGTCCCATCCGAGTCGATTGCTCCATTGGTAACCGTTGTTTATATCAATATAGTGGAAGAAATCATGCGGGACTTCAGGCAAGAAATTGCGAAGCGGTGATTCGACGTTGCAGAGAGCGTCTTTTGCATCCATCTTGTTCAAAACATCCCTGTTGTCATCGAGCCAGTCATTGCCAGCATCAAGAATGAACTGAGGGATGTTTGGAGGGACATGCTGTTGAACGGCATGCGGAGTAAGCCGCTGAGGCTCGTTTTGTTGGATCCCAAAGTTCTTTATCGATGGAAAACGCTCTACCAAAGAAGTGGAGGCCAGGTAGACGAGCACATCTCGTAAAGCAATCCACATTTCAGTTAAGATGCTGTAGGGTGAGTCCGTCTCACTCCAAGCAGTAATGAGTAAGAAACAACAATCTGATGCAAAGTATTGCTGGCATTGATGACGAGCGCACTACCAGGAACGGCACTTGAATGTGCTTTAAATACCCATGGCAATGCTATCTTGAAGCCACCTGGTTCAATGGTGTTCGAAGAAACACCGTGGCATGAAGTTTTTATCAGTGGAAATTGGACGTTCCCAATTGAAGCTAGCTTTGCTGCCTGTGTCGCTGACTGACATACTCCAAAGCGGCCACATATACATATATCGTTTCTTGGCATTTGAATATTCAAAGGATACGAGTTTTATTGAATGAGTCATGGCTGGTAAATAATAAACAATTAGCCTATCTAGATACGACCAAGACCCAACATATCACCGCAAAGGTTCACTGGTGATCATATAGGCATCTTCGCATACATCTAATGCCAGACACATGATTACACAGGGTTCATGAAGAATGATAAGTGTTAATAAGATACAATTTTTTTTATTTTCTATAGAATAAATGAATGAATGTAAGCTGCTCTAAGCGACTGGAGATTATTATTATGTGAAACCCCATCCTTACTCTCCATCACGTTCTCGTGGGTATCGTCCCTTGCAATAGCCTGATATCTCCATTCATCAAACCATCATTATCTTCATAGTTTTCCATCAACTAAAGTCAAAATACGAAAGGGGAAGTGCAATTGGTGAATTGAGTCGCGAGTAGTATCAGATAGCATTGTATCGATTCGAAGATCCAAAGTGTACAACAACATCGACGGGATATTGACTTGTCGCGGATGAATGTTTCTCATTCGTTGTCGTTGGTAGCTTAGGCAGTCATACCAGACACCTCGGAGCCAGGGCGCTGCTTGGTGACATGCTGAGTGTTTGGGTCCGATTTGGTGAGCAGACTCTCAATAATGACGTTGCAAAAGAGGAAGAAACTGATGTCAAGCTGTTAGCCAGATAAACATGAAATAATTGAACACATAACGGCTTACAAGGTAAGGAAAGTAAAAGCCTGGGAAGTATGCTTCAAAGAGCATCTTCCGAATCCGGGACCAGTGTTACGACACCTGTTTCCAGTCCAACCTTGAGAAGCGAAGATGAAAGCCGTGAGCCAAAGGTAGGAAAAGATCAAGGTCAATGGCAGGAGGTGGCCACGATAGCCCTTCCACAAGGGGAGCACCATGCCGACGAGCCAAAGGACCATGGTTAAGACAGCCTAGACAAAATGTTATTAGCTATAAGATGGTTGATATAAGTTAACGTCACGACATACAATAACTTCCTGATAGACGACATGAGCGCCACGGCTTGAGGTTTCGTGGATGAAGTAGGAGAGTATTCCAACTACTATGGTGGAACACAAAAAGACCAAGGCGTGGTTGGCAAATGCCAGGTATCTCATAAGACCATGCGATCGATCTCCAAACATCTTGGCTAATTCTTTGCGATGAAAAGATGCTTCGTATGATTCGGCGTTTGCGGATGAGTTCAACAGATGCTTGAAATGGTATCGCTGTGTTGATAGTGTGATCTTGCTGTTTTCTTTGCGAGTGAATTGTGCTCCCTCTTCTGGATATGAAGGACCATATAAATATGTCTGCAAGCAGTCATGACAGCACAACTCTCTCACCATCCCCCTACAGATACGTCATGTTGCGTCGTAGTCCAAAAGGAGGCCGTTCGTAGTCTGCTTGGAGGCATCCTCGGCACCAACCGAGGGGGGGGGGGGGGGGTTAATCGTTGCATCAGGGAACTTTTGGCCACGCGGAAAACGGAACAAAAAGCTCACCTGGCCCAATCATCTGGCGATTTTCTCACCGAAGAATCAAGGACGTCAAGCGTAGATAGTTGCCGGATGTCTCGGGAAGGGCACGATGAGCTTATGCAAAAGGACGGGTCATCGCGCAAGGAGACCCATGGGGATGATGATAGCTGTGTGCTCACATCCTGCCCGATCCCCTCCCTCGGACCTCCCTCCGGGTTGAAGAGGTTGAAGCATTACTATATTTTATATAAACGGCCTTGGCTGCCATACCAATAAGCAATGCCGGCGTCTGCCAAGTCGCAAGCCAGCTGCCAAATTACATAACTGTGACGAGTATGAGTTGCCCATGTAAATGAGTGTTTTGGAGGGACAGAGTGCATCACATGAAATGTTTGTAGGGGTCAAGGCAGAATCGCGATGAGCGCCACCTCGTCGGGTCTTGGTTTAGGATATCTTGACCCGAGAAGAGTGTCTCCACCATGATCGCCACCCTCGAAGTGCCGGCATATAAACTAATACAGTGCGGACTCAAAGAGAATACACTCAAGTAGTCGCTCAAATTTTTGCTGCTAAACATATTGTTTGATGTTCATCTAACAGCTCAACAATTCTCTCATTTCCGCCAAGCGATTGTTTATCGACTTTGCGGTTGAGCGTGCACTCAAATCCCCAGCCCTCCTCTCATCAATTCTCGCATCATCTGATAAAGCTCAAGATCTTCGACCGTTGGAGTAGGCTGTTCACTCCATACAGGCTGGACATCACGTCCCAATGATTTCACAAGCTCACCTAAGCTCTTGATATATCCCAATTGACGATCCGCGCTTTCTCCTTCAATATGCTTCCCGACCTTGCAGGGCTCCTCTAGAAACCATTTTGAGAGATCCAAGAAGCTGTTTTGGTTCCCGAAGATAATCCTGGTGCTGTTGAAGGCGCGGTCCATCAATAGGCCGTTTATCGTTTGGACCTCAGATGTCTGTATTGGAAAGAATGGAAAACAGAATTTGTCTGTCTTTTTTAACCTTCCATCCCAGTCTGGCTTTGTCTCTATCCTGCCGTTGACCATGACAGAGTAGTCATTCATTGCTTTTCGCACAGGCAAATCATGAAGAATTGACTTGGTATCAGGACCAAAGGTGCCTTGCAACTTTTTCTGCCACTCAACTTCCCTTCTCGCTCTGAATTCCGGGTTACTATCCAACAATGCTTCTGGTAGATCGGCAGAACGTGTAACCAGCATCAGCCTTGGGGAAACAGGGGAAAATTCGTGGAAGCTTAACGCCGCGACTCTCATGTACTGGCCGTTATTTGCATCCTGAACCCAGCTGCTGGGTCCTTCGTAGACGTTGTAGCAATTCTCAGTGAGAATGAACTCTTCGTTGGAGTTTGAGGGAGTGCAAATTGTTAAATATTTCTCTTGCATATGCTGAATAAACCATGCAGCGTCGGGAGCGAAGATGCGATCCATAAGTAAACTCATCCACTTGCCCACGGTGTCCATTTCTAAATCTATCATGACTTCTAAATTATCCAGCCATACGTCAAACGGTCGTTCGAATCCACGTATCTTCATGTACTCTCGTACCAGTCTCTGCCTATTCCGATCATTATAGTTCTGCGCTTCTTCGTCGTGGTACTGCTTATGGAGGCCCGATCCACGGTATCTGAGTAAGAAGTTGAACTTGCGTAGTAAATCCTTCTCGACCCTTGCCAGCCAAATATGAGGCTTTCCCTCTGCATGTGCTGTGATAATCCTGCGGTGTAACTTGCTGGTTTCGAATTCCAGTTGGCTGAACTTTTTCTCGATACGCCGCTTTTCGTTTGCATTCGTCTTGGTCACGTCATCATACATATCCCATAGTCCACAGGTACGGCTGACGGGTGCTTCCTCTATGGTGAATGGATGCGATGTCAGGTCCACGCTGCTCATAACAGGGTCGCCTGGGTATTTCCCCTTCTTGTGCCGATGCTTCTTGCACTTGTTTTGTGAGCTGTCCCTATCTGGACAAACAAAAGGATGGGAGAAGCCTTTGAGCATAAATTGGGGAATAAAATGCTGGTATTGCTTAGCGGGTGTCATTCTTAGCGCTGGTCTTGGTCTTGGACCGATGATACGAAGAGACGGCTGGCTTGGTGGATGGACGATTATGGTGGGAGGATGACAGTGCGGGGGCGAGTATCAAGACATGAGGGGTATGGAGGGGGAGGGGGAGGGGGGGTTTAGATGGAACAGAATAAACACCAAGTGTGAAGGATATTTCACGCACAGTACGTGTGCCATGGGTATCCTCTTGGTTGAGTGCCAAGAAAGAACCATTCCGAGAGTCCCGAATGAACCGCTTCCGAAACTGCCGGAAATGCTCCGGTCCCACCCCTCTATGTATAGATACTGGCATCTCCTGGATTCATGACTTATGTGTGGATAGTGGCATTGACATCATACCTTATGAGACTTATTCCTAAAAAGTATCCTCATCGTGATCATTTGTCCTCCGTCGACAACAGCAGAGTCTTGAGAGATTCCATCGCACGACTCATGTACTCCTGTAGAGACGATAGTCCAATCTCCATCCCATCAAACACCTCGACCGAAAGATGTCCCCTGAAACCAGTACGCAAAACTGCCTCCAGCACCTCTCTCACGGGTAAGTAGCCTCCGTTACCGGGTAGTGGTCGGCATTCGTGGCTCCATCTCGCCCTTGGTCCCTGGCCATCAAGATCCTTGTAGATATCAATCGGAGGCTTCATCTTATATGCATCGGATATCTGAAGTAGAAAGATCTTTTCGGGAGGAACTGTTTCGGCAAGCTGTGATAAACTGTTCTTCCAACGTGTGTCCAAATCAGCCCTGCTGACGTCTCCCTCGATGTATCCCGACGATGTTGTTGGGTCCGCTAACTCGCTCCCGGCTGTTTGAAAGGTATCTAGACAAAGACCTAGATTGGGACGGTTTGCCTTCTTCACAATCTCCCATACCGACTTCCAGGTCGGTGCGCGGGTAGCCCAACACCAGTTCTCGTATGCGATGCGTAAGCCTTTCTCTGCAAACATGTCTGCCAGCTCACCAAGGTCCGCTGAAAGCTCATCACGATCAAGAGATAATTCTTCAGCATCAGAAGAGCCAATCTATCCATGTCGTCAGCGTGTAAAGACATCCATGTGAATGACACAAGTATACCTGAAGCATCGTGGTGCCCGCCGCCTCCATAACCTTCATCCACCCTCGCGCTCGATTAAATGCATCTTCCCTCTCCTCCGGATGCTTGTCTTTTGACCAGCCTTCAAATCTTGCAAACGGCTGCAGCATGAGGATATCAAGCCCGAGCTCCTGCGTGATGGCCCTTATTTTTGCCGCGACATCGGCAACATCGCCATAGTCCGTCTCAACCAACAGGTCATCGCGCAACTCTCTTCCGTAGTCCATAATATCGGGCATGGACAACTCAATCGCATCGAATCCGGCATCGCGAATCGCCTTGAGTTTTTCCGGGAGCGATTCACCCACCGCTTTCGGGACACTACATGATGCGAAAGATGTGGGAATAGTGGCACCCTGATAGTCAATTCCCATCTTCAAATGAATCAGGATTGAGTTGCCTGGAGTTTGGTATCGATTCCTTTCGCTAGATTGGAACGGCAGAGGAGGTGGCTACCGAAGTCGTTGACTGGGTGGCGTCAGAAAACATTTCCAGCTCAATTGGATGGTGACTAACATGACAATTTATCTATGGGTTTACAGCATCATGATGTGCCTGACTAGTGACATTATTCATACCTCATAGCCTACGACTTAGTCGAAGATCATCATAGTGCAAGGCATGGGCAGTGTATGTAAAGAGGAATGTCATTGAGCTGTCAGTGTGACGTCAAGTCCCAGTAGGTCATTACTCGATCTCCGATCTCCGTCCTGATGACCATGGACGCCAATATCGTGGGCTTCCGCCCAAAGACTACGAGTGTTTTACAAAGTTCATAAAATTCGATGCTGAAATAATAGCGCCTATACGCCCGTTTTCGCCATTTGGAAAAAGTAGCATGCCTTCCGAAGTGGAAGACAAGAACTCGGTGCCCATACAAGAAGGTGATCACGTATGGACTCGTATACGCGGTGGTAGACGAGAAGGTGATGTAGAAAAAGTCGTGACGGATGGAGAACATGCAAATAGGGAACATGTCAAGAATCCGCCAAAGGTATGTTCACTTACATGTAGGATAAAGCTGGATCCGGTGGACTGAGCTCTGACAGATCTTGTACAGATCCTCTTCACGGACCAGCACGGGCACCACGTTGCCCATAATCCGGAAACACTTGAACATAGAGACGGAAAGTAAACTATCACAGCCTGTGAGAGAGCATATTGAGGTGCGACAACAAGACGCTCTTTAATGTATTCAGCCTTAATTACAATTGCACATGTCCCAGAGGTACCCGTTCTCAATATTCCCAGATCTCCTTCGTCATGGAAAAAGTCACTCGCTTTTCACTTACAGCGTGCACTGGAGACACATTCAGCATGACTCTGGATGATCTTCAATCTCTCTTGATGTACCTTGGTCGCATCGTGGTCTGGTCCATAATGAAGCTCGTAAAACTCCACGGCAGCTCGCTGCACCTTGACGGCATCCTCGTATCGACCTTCATCCGCCAGGTTCTTGGACAGCACAAAGCACACCTCTACACCCAATCCGTCCTTGAGTTCGACTCTTTCCGGTGTGACGTTGGCCATGGCATTGAGAATTTGAACCCTGATTTCTGTCGCCTTTTTGCGAAGAGCGCCTTTGGTCGTTCCACTGTAAATCAGTGTCTCATCCTCAGCAGACAGCCCTTTCTCAAGATCTTCAGCCAGGGAGTAATTAAAGCCCTCAAAGATGGGTTTAATGCGCTGGATAGCCCTTCCAGCTAGGATGCTGTCAGTGTGTGTTTCCCCCTTGAACACCTCACAGTCCCATAACTGTTCACAAACACCATTAGCAAGTGCCAACAGTGTCGTCGCCAGCCCTTGTTTTGCCTTTGCCCATTCATATCTTGGCTTGTTGCTGATTGGTTCATGTTCCAGTGCTTGAATAATTGCTTGGTACTCTGATATAGCCTCTTTGAGTTGCCGAGAGTCGAAGTAGCAGGAAGCTAAGAGCAGTTGGGCATCGATTATACTTTCATCGTCTTTGGAGATCGACTGTGTCAAGAGATTAGAAATGATATCTTTTAGCCTTTCTTCAGAGTTTTCAACTCCTTTTCGATGCCGCACGCGAGCTCTTTCTAGTTCCAGGCGCATTTCCTGAGGACCAGTCAGGGGCTTATCAATGGCATCATCTCCTATTGTAACCCATGGTTCAACTGAATCCAAGGTAGCGAGTAAATCTTCGTATGGCTTCCACGGCATAGATAAATTCACATGATCATATAATGCATCATGCGATCTATAGTCATACATGCCACAACTATTCACAATGTCAAACACTGCATCCCTGTGCCCTGACATTCCTGCTTTCAAGTCGCCCAAATAGTACACTACCTTGGAAAATATCGAACGAGCTTGCAAGGTTTTGATATGAAAAGGGCCCAGTAAACCCTCACATTGTTCTACTAGAGCGATTCCCAGTTCTTTAGCTCGGATACAATGTTTTGCCTCCATCAAACTGAAAAGCAATGCATGTTGGGCTTCTAAAGCAACAGGACTCAAACCACCATTAAGCTCTTCCACAACTTCTTCCCGTAGCTTGAGGGCCTCTGAGCGGTAGCCAAGTGAGTGAAAACTCGCCGCCAGATCCAGTTTGGCTTGTGGAAGAGCCTGTGCGACTGGCCCGGCCAAACCCCAAGGCGTCGTGACACTTTGCATCTCCTCCATGAGGTCGCGGACTTGAAGTCTATACTTGAACGCTTCACATTTGGAGTAGGGGCAACTTGATAAGCTGCTCGACAGTAGAGCCGCAGCAACGATGTATTTGAACTTTAGTTGGTGATCCTCAGGGCTATCTTGATATGCTTCTTGTCGGTAGTTGGCGATTTTCTTCCGGAGCTCAATGGCAGCATCGCATTCTCCTGCGCGCTCCAATGTTGATCCCAATTGAGCTTTGGCGTCCAAACTCATCTCAGCTTCAGGTCCTAGAATATCATCAAATAGAGCGATTGCCTCGAGTAGAAGCACAATAGCCTGATCGAATCTTTTGCCGTCGTCCAGAGCAAACCCGAGACGAAGAAGTAGGGGGCCAGCGATTCTCCAATCCAGTGGTCCAAACGTTCGTGAATGTGGGCCAGCATTCAGCTGCAAACAAGCTTCAATATGAGGAGCCAGTTGGCCGTTGTAGGACGCCTCCACGTGGTCACCTGCTCCACGCATGACGGAATCAGCCAGCGTACATCGTGCTATAGTCAAGTAGCGTAATTGAAGCTCTGGGGACATTACATCCCAGAACTCTTGACGCGCACAAAACAACATGGCTTCATCCAGAAGGCAAATACGGTGCCCTTGATCGAGGTGGAGCATCACTAATCCATACCTAGCCAAGAGAAGCTCGGCGGCCTCAAGACGGGCCTTGCTTTCGATCTCATCTTGGTAATTGAGAAATGATGGCACGTAATCATGCGCCCCCCAAGGCGCGTCTTTCCGTCGTTGTATGACATTTCTTAATAGCTGCGATGTACATAGGCCGGTGTGGTAGTACAAGATTCTGATTCTCAGGTATTCCAAAGCATCATCTATGCCTGGTTCTATACTGGATCGAAGCTTTTCGATCTTTGCCATACAACGCTTTCGCTGATTCTCGCTGATCGGCCCAGATAACGAGCGAGTAAGGTTGCCTTGAATATGATCTGTTTGCACCAAAGCAGTTAGGAATCAAGGAGCGCATCTTTTGTCACTGGATTTCCTACCGTTGGTATCCATTTGATGGGTTAGGAAGTCCTATCACGAGCTGACGTGTCGATGTAGATTAGACTCCCGTGATAATCTGTTAAGTATTATTTTGATGACTTAAATAATTCTAATGCTTATTGGAGTATTGCAAGATTGTGTAGAACAGCTCTGTTATATGGTTAATGTGGGAGAAGTAAGAACATTCAAACCCATTCATCATACAGAAACGGCAATCTCAAATTAGAGAACAAGGTATATAAAAACAAAGAATTAACAACATTAAACAGACCTGTGTAGCATGTAAGCAGACTACTTATTACGGAGAATATCTTGCCAAAGCAGGGCTTCAAAGAAACCCACAGGTGCCAAAGAATAACCATCAAAGAGATTACCAAAGAGAGCAATGAGACCTTACTTGGCATAAACGTCCAAAACATCATCGAAGAACCTTATTATATCCACAGCAAAGACACATCAAAACCTAATGGACTCAAGTGTCAGTTCGTTCACTCGAGCCACAAGTCCTTGAAAACAGAAAGCCTCTTTGACAGCTTACAGACACAATCATTCAAGTGTTTCACTCATTGCTCCTATCGGAATGCTTAGCTTTCATACAGGAAGAGGCTTTCGTAACACATAGCCAAGAACCTCCCGCAATTTCTCCTCGCAGTCTTCAACAATGCTCATAGAACGCCAGGCTACAAAGCGGTCCGGACGTACCAGCAAGCAGCCATCCTCCCCAATCTCGCGTACCTTGTACCATCGGCGGAAAATATCTTCATAGTCAAGACCTAGCCCAATTCCATATGCCCTAATCGGTATACCTGTTGTCTCAGAGATGCGTGCTGCGGCCTTCTTCCATTCCTCGCCGCCGTGACTGGTCAGGAGACAAAAGGCACCGTGACCAGCGAGATCTTGAGTCGAAATCGACTTGCGTCTTGAGGCGTAGCGATCAAGCCATGCGTGTGGCAGACGATGTCCTGGGTATGTGGTAATCAACGTATTGACCACGTAATCGCCATCCAAAATCGGTCGCGGCTGTGTCTCGTCTTTGAGGTACACAGCAGCCTTATCAGTCTCTTCAGAAGCACCGTACCATTGATTCATCGTCAAGCCCAGACTGTCTCCTTCCCTCATTTTTCCTTCCAGTGCCGAATGTAGCTTTGCCCTCCGAGCAGATCCAGCTTCGGAAACCTCATATAGTTCCTGGATCTGCTTAGCACCCTCTTCACATGTCGGTGCCATCATGCCGAGCGCATCCCAGACCTGGGCATGTGTTCCCATAGCAGCGGCTGCTTCTTTGACCAGCCGGGCTCCAATCTCCTGCCTCTCTGCAGAGTACGACTCCAAGAGCTCAGGGCCAGCCCATCCACGAGTCACGTAAGCGAGTTTCCAGCCCAGATTATAAGCGTCCTGGATGCATGTGTTGCTGCCAAGACCGTAGGCAGGTGCATGCCTGTGTGCTGCGTCACCAAGGAGGAACACGTTCTGGTGATTTGAATCAACAGCACAAGAAAAGTGATCAGCCACCGTCTCGCGAACAACCCAGGGGTCAACAGTTAAAACCTCAACATCAACAGAGTCATCTCCAAGCATTCCCCGAATGAAAGCATTCAGCTCTTCGTCATCTGGCTTCATATCTCGGAATGGGTCGTTCTCTGGTGTGACACCAGGCGTAAAGGAGACCATCAACCACTGCTTCCAAGGCTTGACCATGCGAAGCGTCGGCGCCCTGCCGAATCGACTTTGCTGGTCTGGTTTGACGATCCAGTGGAGCAGTGCCTCTCTTTCCGGCGTTATGAGATGGGTGATATCCGCGTTGAACAGGATGTTACATGCCACGCCAAATGAAGGCGCTCGAGTAAAGCTAAAGGGAGCTGCTTCGGCTCGTGCCACTGTGCTGCGGCCACCATCAGCTCCCAACACATGTCGTGTTCGAACCTGATAATTTGTTCGTGTTACAACATCTTGTAGTGTGCAATAAACGGTAGAAGTCTCCATGGGCTGTCCTTCTGTATCCAAATCTTTAACGAAATCCAGAGCGATGAGCTCTGTTGAGTAACGAAGACTGAAGTTATGTTGAGTAGCATACTTTAGCAGGATCGGCTCCAACAATGTCTGCGGTAAGTCCATGAAGTCGCAGGGACTTGCTCGTGTTATATCTCGCTACATGTCCTCTGTCAAAAATGACACCCAAGGGGGCTGATCATGATGATTCATACCTTATTGTCCGGATCGCCGCCATAACAGGAAATTCTGCCATATTCGGTACCGCACATACTGCCGACCCATCGTTGGGCTCTGAGTTCATTCCCTGTGATTGCACTCTTCACAGCCTCTTCATATAGGTCAAGGTCTCGAAGGCATTCAAGGCCAAAGGGGTTCATAAGATGTGCCCTAGGGGTATCTGCAGAACTGGGAGAGTTCGATATCACCAGCCCCTTCATTCCTGCAAAATTTCAGAGGACCGTCGGGTGTAGTGGCTCCTTATCTCGGACTCTTTTCTTACCATTCTGACCTAGGAAGCAAGCCAACGAGGCTCCTGCGGGGCCGGCACCTACCACCAGAAAGTCAACGTCGACAGCATCATGAACACGGCTTTTCATGGCTACAAGGTACTAGCTTAGGCTTTTATGTGGCTAATATGAAGTGGTGTTCCTGATGCTAAGAAAGCGAGGAGTTGGATATTTGGGTATACTATTCCAATGTCAAGGATGATGAGCGGCGGAGGGGAGGCAACATGTTATACTATACATCATTCTGCCCTGTGAATCATATCGCTGTTAGTTGCGCGACTTATGCGAGTCTGGTCACACCAAATCATTGGCTATCACATTACATCCATGTGTCAGCCCGCAAAATGGGTGGGTGCGAGCCGTAACTTGTGGGCTATCCAGTTCATCACCAACCACGATGCCCAAGGGTATGTGCCGCACTTGCATGAGTGCCGTCCGGCATCCTTGACTATGCCCCCACATTCCCAATGAGGAACTCTCCTTCGATTTGGTAGGTAGGCAGGCGGGCTCTGAAACATGGCAAGTCCTTGTATAGTTCACTCCATAGTCAGTCTCGGACGGCTGGTTGTGATTCGGGATGATCCAGATCTGGACAAGACGGTAACTGCTTACAACATCAACATACTCGATATATTGTCTTGTGGAGAATGACCAATGTGCGGTGTGTTAGTAATATATTTGTGAGTTGTTGGTTGGCACTCTGCATGTTGCGATGGAGCAATTAGGACAACGGCCTCCCTGGTCGCATCAGAGACGGATCCTCACATATATGGTCGCTTATTTTAAGGTAATCCTCCTATCATCGTCACATTCTTTGTTGGAGGGGTTTCCTTTTTTTTTCCCCTTGTATTCAACTCATTCGCATGCCTTATCCACATAGTCCTGGTCAGTCAAGGGGCAGAAAGCATGACAGTTCGATGCAATCCCATTCGTTCAGTATTCGCTACCCTCTGGGTCCTTATCTTGCCCCATTTGGTCTTTTCATTCCTAAAGGCTGTTTGCTATGCAATTGAATCCTACCAAATAGCAGCCATTTCCATCCACACCTTTGACTGTATCCGGCGACTACAGTATCATCCGCTTCTTCGGAAAGGGGACTCATTGGATGGCCTCAAAACTGACAAGTTTCTTGCAGTTATTCGGAATCGGTAACAATACTCTCCACGCTTCAGTCTGCAACCCCTCGCTTGCATCTATGATTGCACAATACCCAACACTCAGCACGGTGCGGAAGGAAACAGACTCCACAGTCCCAAGTTCGGGGGGGGGCGGCCATTAGATCATGGTGACGCGAACGACATGAGGACTCAATATGCGAGCGCACTTCTAAAGCTCAGTGAATCTAGACTTTTAAATAGATCAAGGCCAAGAGTGAATTGGGAAATAAAAATGCAAAACGGCATTTCTCTTCAATTCAACTTTCACCCAACAGTAGATAAGAATGTTCGCTACGCGAATCAGTCTCCGAGGTGCGTATCCGTGCTTCTGAGAAGCCCAACAAATCCCACACTCCAGACTAATAGCTGCAGGATCGCTAAGATCACGGATCGTTCCTCGACCATGGACCCCCGCGCTGCCTATGGTGGTCTGCGTCTCGATGAATCCAATACGGTAAAAACACGTTGTCTCGGGCCCCGACCAAGCCTCCCAGACTCAGCTGACTGACTTTGCTATCGCCAGGCGCATCACATTCCAGAAGATCTCAAAGACCAAACAAGATGATATTCTCGTCAATCTACGACGTGACCGTCCCGTTTCACCTCATCTCAGCGTCTACAAGCTGGAACAGACTTGGTTAGGCTCTTCAGCGTGGATGAGGCTTACAGGGCTCACCCTCAACGGGGCTGTTTATGTGTCCTTTGCCTCATACCTCATTGCGCCCCTCTTCGGATGGCATCTCGAGAGCTCGAGCCTTGTGGCTGCATTTGCTGGCATGCCTGAGTTGGTAAAGGGCAGCATCAAGTTTGCTCTGGCATTCCCGTTTTCGTTCCATTTTTGGAATGGAATCAAGCAGTTGGCATACGATATCAATAGCGGGTTCATGTATTCAAGATTGGTTATCCAGAAGGCAGAATACGGTGTTTGGGCAGTAAGCTTACTGACTGGTGGCTATATCGCCTTTGGTCTGTAAGGTTGGTTGATGGATCATGGATGGCTTTGTTGAGGCTGAACTGTCCCAAATGTTAGACCTAACCTAGAGACGATGACCCAACTAGCCAGTTTTAAACAACCTAATCGGGCTGAGTAGGAAATAGAGCTTAGGAATTTTGATGAAATTCAATTGTGAAACATTCAATAAATGCCCATTAATGGGAGTATTTATTATTCTGCCGAGAAATATGTTGGCATTATGGTCAACACAAGATTGACGAATAACGAGCACCTTTCTCCAAGGTCATTTTCTTGATGCGACATAGAACATTCACTAGTGATCATACGGCAGGAGTTAGGTATGACGAATTTTCACCAACTTAAATAGGGGAAAAAAAACACATGGGACATTTTTTATTTATATTTTCTATTTATATTTTAAAGATATAGTGACGTGGAATTCCAAATCTATGAATTCATCCAATATCGTCTTGCTTAAATTCGGAGGTTTCACGATGCAGGCACTCGCCACATGGACATCTCGGGATCAGCTGCTCGGGATCAGCTGCTCGGGCGCTATAGCTTTAGGGTACGATGGTACCGAAGCTAACGGAGGCTACAGGGGATAAGGTGAGTCTGGAAGGCACCTGGTAAGCTGGGTAACTACCGAGAAATTGCGTCGCCATCTCTCTTTCCTATGGAATTTGTGGGCTTCAACTGTATCTTATGTCTGGGCAATCTGTTCTTGGCTAGACGAAATATTCTCTCTGCTTCAGCTACGGAGCCTCAAACACTGTCTTGTCGTATCGTATCGTGCGACGACGACTGATTCACGTTGCCTACCAAACATATTGCGAGTCGCCAAAAACTCAGCTATGATATTATGCCATCCATACCTCCTCAAAGATGCCACAAGGCGTGGCAAACGTCCCGACTGGACCCTTGATTGGGAGGCTGAATATTACCCTCCAACGTTGAAGGGCTGTCCACAAGGCTAGCTGATATACTACATAGCCGCAGCGAATACAGGGTTCAAGGCAGACTTGGCTTCAGCCCTGAGTGACCATTGGCGATCTAGCTGCACCAGGAAAGGCTTCCCCGATCTATACAAAACTGCAGTCGACCCCCTCGAAATACCCAAGCCCAGGTCGAGCTGCCATGTCTATCAAACGAACCACCAAAACTTTTCATACGACATCTTTGTTTCCGAGTATGGACATTGAAGAAACATGCGTCTTCTAGATGCAAACACTCTGGAACTCGTCGACGTCAGCGATGATGATGTTCCCCCTTATGCCATCTTGTCTCACACCTGGGGCGATGATGAGATTACCATTCAGCAATTGCGACGGTTGAGGGGTTGGTCCCGTCTAAAGGAGGTGCCAACAAAGCTTCTGGATAAGAGCAAGAGGGCAATTGCATCCAAGGTAGGGTTCCTCAAAGTCGCAAATGCTGCTCAACTGGCTTTATCCAGAGGACTTTCGTACATATGGGTCGACACGTGCTGCATCGACAAAACGAGCAGCGCAGAATTATCAGAAGCCATCAACTCCATGTATCTGTGGTACAAACAATCTGCCGAATGTTATGCCTATTTTTCTGATGTGCCCCCGGTAAAAGAGGACGACGACTCTGCCATCTTTGAACGACTCCGCGGCAGTCGTTGGTTTACTAGAGGCTGGACCTTGCAGGAGCTTATCGCGCCCGAAAATGTTCTCTTTTATGCTAATGACTGGACTTTGCTCGGACGGAAGGACTCCCCAGTTGCCTTCACCAAACTGATCAGCGAAATAACCGGCATCGACGAACAAGTTCTCAACGGCAGGATTGACCCTCTGCATCTTAGTGTTTCTGCTCGCATGGCTTGGGCTGCTTATCGAAATACCACTCGGCTTGAAGATACGGCATACTGCTTAATGGGGTTATTTCAAGTCAACATGCCTCTTTTGTATGGAGAAGGCCGACGAGCATTCACCCGGCTTCAGCAGGAGATCATTCAGCGAACCGATGATCAGTCATTATTTGCATGGAACTCATTCGGCCAGGCAGATGAGGACCCCGATGCCTTATTTGGCATGCTGGCAGAGTCTCCTGCCCAGTTTAGAGATGCAGGAACACTGCAACCTCTCCCACCTCTACCGGTTTACGCCAGTGTGCCATCCAACATCACCAACCAGGGTCTTCGCATTCAACTCTACCTCCGGCCTGTTAATGAGAGCGACGACGATACTATGGAAGAGGATTACTATGCGATTTTGGACTGTGTAATGCGAGTCGGCGACACATACCAATGCCCTGTTATTCTGCTACGGCGACTATCTGAAGATCAATATGGAAGACTGCAACCAAAATTTCAGAAGTTCCTGCCGCCACCTGGTTCACAAGCTCTGTCCGACGCAGAGGAATACCGGGCTATTTATGTCAGACAGAAGCCAGTTTATTATACCCTTCCTCAGTTCAGGCTCTCTCCCATGCACATGGAATCGGGGCTCAATGCATCCGACAGTCTGCAGTATCGGCTGCTGGAGACATTTCCATCAGATCAATGGAATTCCACTACAATGACATTGAAAGTGGATTACTCGCGCAAGCTACGAGCTATGGGGGTTTTCCGCTTCCAAAATGTTGCCAAGGCTGATGAAAAGATTGATGTTGTGGTCGGCTTGCGGCGACTGAATGCCATGGTGTGGGAGGGTTGGTGTTTCCAGCTATCCGAATGTACAAATGCCCTTGAACATGTGTTCCAGGACACAAACAAGAAGATTGAGACGTTAATTTCCAGAAACACCGAAATCATGCCAAGGACCTTACAAGATTACTTGGGAGATGATTCCTCCCTGGTGAGCAATGCCATAGTTGAAGGCATACAGCTGCAGGGTCGCATGTACATCTCCGTCCTCGTCATATCCACTCCAGAAATTGAAACACACAGGGAGCTTACGAAGATGCCGCCTCACCATGAATTGCTTCTCAAACATGGCGAGGCAAGTGACCTCTACTACTCACACCGAGTACAGGAATTGACAGAACCATGTTTCCGGGGCGCCTTCGATTTTGAAGCTACATATCTCTTCTTCCATTCACCCCTGATGCCCGTTCGGGCTAAGCCGTCTGCGGGAGAAGGTATGGACACTACAAGCGGGGCTTTTATGAAACTGCTTTATGACTTTGTGGCTACACTTCGAGAAAAGCAAAACGCAGTGGTTGGAGGGTCAAGCGTGACTCTATCTGAAGAGTTGGCCATTGCCTTATTTGATGGGGATGTCCAAAAAGTTGAAAAATTGTTAGCCATGGGCCCAGATTTAGATTCGATTACGGCAGATGACCATGGCATGGCACCTATACACTGGGCTGTTGCTGGTGGTTCTGCCGATTGTGTTCTACTTATGTTGACGAATGGAGCTCAGCAATCGCACAGAACTAGAGGAGGCCTTTCAGTCGGTCATATCGCTGCCCTTTGTAATACCAAGGTTTGGAAAGCATTCCCAACTTTTATGGGTATGGAATATGGTCCAATGGAGCTTGTTGATGCGAGGACAGATAACCATTTCGACACCCCACTGCACATAGCTGCTGCTTGCAGCGTGGAATCCGAAGCTGGCTCCTCAATTTTTAGGGAAATAGCGGAATGGGGCTGGGAACATGTTGGAATTGGCCCTCGCAATGTTTATGAAGAGACTCCTCTTCATAGAGCTGCCGCACACAACAATAACAATGCGATTCAAATCTTACAGAACCGTAGCTACGACCTGGATATCAATGCGGTGGACAAGTTTGGTCGGTCACCTCTTTGGCACGCTGCTGCTACCGGATCTTGCGAGGCAATCAAAATGCTGATAGCCTACAATGCTCTTGTCAATTTGAGCGATGAACTGGGAAGAACTCCTCTGCATGTTGCATGCCGAGGGGGGCATGATGAAGCGGTGGCAATTTTAATACAGAATAGTGCTCTACAAGATGTCAAGACTAATACGCTGAAACTAACTCCCATGGACTTTGCAGCCATGTTTGGACACTCGGAGTGTCTGCGACAGTTGATGAACGTACGTTCAACCCTGCCGCCTCTCGCAACTCGGAATAGAGCCCTGCATATTGCGGCTTCCTGTGGAAGATTCCACTGCGTTGATATACTCTGTCAATGGGGAGCAAACCCGTTTGTCCAGATGGATTATTACTTGAGGATTAGCAACACCACCCCTACCTTTGCCGAAATGGTAAGGGAGGAAGGCAATGCCCAACAGGTAGCGGCGCTGGAAGACCACCAGAATATTGCAGTCTACTTTGAGACGTCCGAGACATGCAAGGACCATCGGCAGCAGCGAGAATACAAGCATATCCCTTCAGGTCTTGTCTTACCAGATGTGGCTCAAGTATTGCCGCCAGCTCCAGGGAGTGCTCCCGTGTATCGGATACCAACTCAAAGCGCTCCCGCACCGTACAAGAGCTACGCACCTCCCAAACCCGTCACATACGACCACTCCCACGGATCCTCAAGATACTACCAAGAAGAGGAGGCTTACAGTAGACCCTATCAGTCTACCCAATCAGCCAACCTCCCAGCACGCACGTCCTCATATCAGAATTATTCAGCGCCGACGCAATCAGATCGCCTGCAAGAGCTGACCGGGACATATGATTCGAGCAATATCGTCAAGACGGCCTCGCACCGTCCAGCCACCTATTCTTATAACGGAGCGAGTGATGATAGATACGATAAACAAACCGCCAGTGTGCCGGCCCGCGCAGCATCCTATGCCTATGATGGGCAAATAGACTCTACGCCTAATCAACAAACCGCGAGTGCAACCGCCACTTACCACTCTGATTCCGTATTGCCACCCAGAATACCCAATGTAAACTTTAGGGGCTATCGGTCGATGGGCGCGCCCGTCAATACCATCTACGGCTACGATTCAGAAAGGGGGCCTGTACCTATGGGTATTCAACAGAGCAGTCTACCTGCTCATGTGATGACTTATGAGAACCTCGAGCGTCAACCTTCAAAGACGAGGAGCTGGTTCGGGAAACTAAAGTCTGCACCTTTTCCTTCAAAGGATTTCTAATATATAGTTACTAGTCAACGTCTTTCTTATAAAATTCTTTTAGTTAGGCATAAGGATCACCGGTGCGATGTATGAGATGAAGGGGTCAATTGTATTTTGTTAATGATACCTATATCAGGGCGGCGTTCAAGAATTGAAATGTTCATTTTTTCTACCTACTCAGTCACTTAAAATCACTCCTAAGAATGGGCCTAGGCTTCTTGATATGTTAACAAAGACATGATATTCATAATTCAAAAACTTTTTAGAACTCCTAATAGCAAGGCTTCAAAACCCATGTTGAGCCGCTGTTGTTTCAAACTCCCAAGAAAGAAAACCCATTGAAGGAGTTTGAAAAAAAAAAAACAATGCAATCGCTTCAATCCCCCCTCTCGATTCCTGGTATCGTGCCTCCTCCCCAGTCCAAGTTCTGCATTGTTAGATTGAATGCATACAATTTTGAATCCACTCCCTTTCCCTTTTTGACCCTAATCGTTACACGTGTGTTCGTTGAAATGAACGTTGACTCCGTTAATTCCCATATCATACATTTTTTGATCCTTAGATTGGAAGACTTTGTTGTGTAAATTCGTCATCGACAACCATTGAATTTAACCCCCAACAAATACCAACGCCGCAAGTACATGATTCATCGTTGATGAAATGAAAAGTTAAGTGGCGCTATATGTGAACTTTGCAACATGCTCTTGTGATTTGGATAGCACCAGGCCGTTGTCTAATCAAGCTCGTTATGATCAGAGTGGTGGCTGAGTCATTAAACGACCTGAAGTAGCGACTGCATGCGAGTTCAATCCAGGGCGCCGTCGATGAATCAAGTGACTGCCAAAGAGGCACTTGTAGCTTGCCAGAAGAGGCGCAAGGATTGTAGTGCCGTCCATTTCCATAGTACTGTTTGCCTACGGAGTAGCAAAGGGCTGTGACATGCCCGAATGTTTGTTCCTCTTGGAACCTTCTTCCCTCTTCATAACTTCGTAAACAACCGGACCTCGGGCGATCAGGTGGCTTCTGTTCACGTTGAGAGACGGCCGGAAATGGTAAGTAGTGGTCCAAGCATCAAGTTTGGGCCTCCCATCCAGCGATGACAACATTCCAAGGAACCAACAGTGAGTGAGAACCGTCGGTGTGGAAGCCAGTTTTCCATACTGCTGACTTTTGTCTAATGAGTGGAAGACATTGATCGAGTCGGAAAACGAGTTGTTGCTGACGCTCATCTTACAAAGAGGTCTCGAAGAATATGTTACCAACATGGCCGCTGGCAAATTGCTAAGCCCAGCTTTAAGGAATTGCTGTACTCGGCACTAGTTATTGGTGCTCTCTCCAATGGCGACCTAATTGAAAAAGGATGCAGCTTCGAGGATTTGTAGAAAGGCCGAGTTTTGTACGAGATAATCACCCTGTCCATGGCAGCCAAGGTTTGCTTTTGGGTGATCCCGCTCGCCACAACCCTGCATCTGAGCAATGATTTGAGCAGCCGCATCGCAGGACATTTCCATGGGAGAGTCAAAATCTTGGTCGTTGGATGGAGGAGTGTTGGCAATGCTAGAGCTTGGTGTTACGGGACCTGTACTCGGCGCTGTTGTCGAGTCATCTGAAGCCAGATTGTAATTGGATTCACCCCCATACCAACTCTGCTGGACACTCGCACTCGCCAAGACGGCCAACTTGTCGACATGGGCATGCTCAGGAAACAAGGTGGCCATGGTACTTGTCCCCGCCGAGGGCATCTCAGCCTGCATCCTCAACAACTGCTCCTCAGCCTCTGCAGTGTCCTGGCCCTTGAAGGAGTGCAAAAACCCATCAATGGTCTGGCCAGAAATGCCATTGTGCGCCAGCAAGAGCCTCAACCTCGAGTTCTCAATGGCCACATCGCGAGCAGCCTGTTGCATCTCGAGAGTAGCAGCAACGCCCTTGGTCTCGTACTCCTGGAGCTTGCGCTGCATGCCCTCGACGTATTCCTTTCTGCGGGCGCGAGAGCGGCGCTGGTTTTCTCTGATGCGAATGGCAGCTGCGGAGGTTTTTGCGGCATTGTCGCTTTCTTGCTGTACCTATTGATTATGACGTGCATGAGTAAGTATCTGCGTAGTAGGAAGAGGTAAAAGAAGAATGGTAGGGAGGGAAAAAAAAGGAATGAAAATTTTATGCAGTGACATACCTTTGCTCTAGGCATGATGATGTATTTGTGTGTGTGTGTGTGTGTGTGTGTGTGTGCGTAGTAACGATGTCGAATACAATGTAAGATCTAGGCTCTGTGTATTGTGCCAGCCAGTGTAATAAAGAAGATGCCAGCTCAACTTCTTGAACAAAGGTGATGCTGTATAAGATATGAAAGAAAAAAATGGATAGGGATATGAACAGAGGCAGAGAGAGATAGCGTATCGTATCGAGTGTATGGAGCATTAACGGAAGAGAGAGAGAGGGAGCGAGAGAAAAGAGAGAGGAGGGGAAAAAAAAGAATTATTGCTGGGGTGACGATGCATGAATTGTTTTGGAGGGTGCACAGGTGGATGGATAGTGGATAATAGTGTGGTGAAGAGTTTGTAAGCGCGACATCCACTATCTTGCCTATCCTGCCCATCCTGCCCACTAACTACAGGTGCCTTTATCCACTAAACTCCACTGACGCTACAGCCGCTGCAGCAGCTGGAGCAGCAACGGAAGAGAACCTTACCTAGCTAGAGTGACACCCCAGCCATTTTCTTAGAGATGCCGCCTAGAGAAGGGGAGGGGAAAAAATTGTCTGAGCACTAAGAGAGGGAAAAAAAATATGATGAAAAAAAAATGATGGCCACCAGAAGCGGCTACAAGAGAAAAAAAAAGAGACTCCACAAACAATCCAACAATGGCCCCAATTGAAAGGCCGCACTTGTTACGAAACGGGTAATTACTTTGACTCTAGTTTTCTATCAGTCCACTTGGTGGGCATCTCATTCCGGGTGTTGCAATGTTACGAGTTGTTGGAGGGTTGTTGTGTTGGTGGTGGTGCTACAAGTATGTCATCAGACAGAGCAAGACAGCATAGGCAGATGCTCGATTAACTTGTGTGAATGTAATGAGGGGGTATCATAATTATCTCTAGTAAAACCATAGGCATGGGTCTCTCGTCCTTCTATCCATCCCTCTGCCTCTCTCCCCCTCCCACTGTCCTATATCCCCAACGCCAGTCAATAAACAAATCATACACCACCCGCTCTAGTTATTATTCTAATGCTCATAAGAAAAGAAGAGAGAAAGGAGGAAGAAGACGAAGAAGAAGAAGAAGCAGAAGAAGAAGAAGAAAAAATGCAATCATACTCGCTGAACCATTCTCATAACATCACCTTCACCTCAATTCCGTCTCGCCTTACCTCGCCTGGCCTGGCCTCACTTCACCTTACTTAAACAACCTCGTCCGTGTCCTGGTGGAGAAGCGCTCCACTCCGGTCCCTTGCTGCGCATGCCATAGCTGCTGCACTCCCACCCCATGACTCTCGCCGCACATCTTGTACCGTCTCCAAGCTTCCCGAAGGTGATCTGGCCTCAGCGGGCCCCTCTTCAAATCAATCTCCTCCTCATTCTCATTCTCCCCCTCATTGGTCGACGGGGGTGGAGTCGGCAACTCGCTCTGCTTCTCCCCAGCAACAATCCACTCGGCCTGGACGTTTCTTGCCGCCTCAATAATTTCTCCCGCAAACAGCTTGGCCACTGCCTTGACCGCAGTAGCTACCATCTGGGGTACAGACTGTGACACTGTCGCATTGACGACCTAGTTTTTTTTTTCTTCGTAAGCGCTTTGCTCATTTTGACATGCATTGCATGCATTGATTGCATGCTTGCCAACTTACCCGCTTTACTACTGCGTCTGATAGTTTAGCCGCTCGCCAAAGCTCGTACCGGTTATACTGTTCGCTATCGAATGCTTCCACCAGCATAGCTCTCAATCGAATTTCCTCTTGTTTCTGTTCTTGTGTACGCGCGACCACATCCTCCAACGCCATCTCGGCCTTTTCGTCGTCGTCGTCCTCTTCCAATTCCTTGTCGCCTCCCTGGCCGCTCACTGTTGTAGGCGCCTTGCCCCCCACCAAACTCGGTGTCTTTTCCGCCGCGTCATCACCCTTTGCGTTCTTGGCCTTTCTGCCGCGCTTCTTTTTCTTCTGCGCACCACCAGCTGTAGCGCTGACGACACTTCCACTGACATGCGACGCTGCGTCGACAGATGGTGATCGAGGATAGGGCGACCCAGCCTCCGGAGGGAACGAAGTTTGTCGTAGAGGATGTGATATTCCGGATGTTTGAGAAATGATGGATCCCTTGCGGCGCTTCCCAGGTGGCCCGTTTACATCGAGAGTCGACGACCGCTTCTTGTTCGGAATCTGAGCTGGAGACGGGTAGGGAGGCGACATGGCCGAAGGAGAGCTGACGTAGGGCGGCGAAGCCATGGTCGCGATAAGGTTGAAAGAGAAGAAGAAAGCTAGAAATAGCTTCCGAATATTGTGTATGCAAAGAAACAGTGCTCCAGAGAGTACGCACGTCCTTTCTCGTCGAGATAAACGGCTATCAAATCGTCGTCTGCGATGATGCCAAAGGTGAGCTTGCACGAGACAACGCGTTGATGAGTCTGCACACGGGAAGTCACGTGCTTTCGAGACAAATTGGGGATGAACCGTGCACCGCCTCACTAGGACTGTTGCGGTAGTATCCACAGCTGACTTTTCTAAGCTATTGTGGTCAACCACCAACCATAGAACGAATGCGTCATTGAGCATCTCAATTGATTTTGCCCAGCATGAGATAAGATTCTGGCATAATATCAATATTAAGGAGCTTGACAAGTCTGGTATTGTGGCACACTGAGAGAAAACCATTGCGAACAACATCAGCGATAATGGCTCATATCGACAGATGTACCAAAGAATCTCTCAATAATACATATATACAAGGCAATCATACCGCTTTTGAAGAAGTAGTCAGATTGAACGCCCCAAGTGTCTTAAATCATCATAAAATCTTTCATCCAACCACCAGTATCAATCATATTAATCATGGTTATTCTACCTTGAGCTCCCAGCAAGTCTGATATTTCCTTTAAAAAATAGTCAACAAAAGCCATCATTCCCAAACAGAGGTTTCGAAGAGGCTTTTCGAGAAACACAACTGCATCTTGCTCTCCTCTCCCGCCGAAACCGCCACCCATGATCCGAGAAGCAAACGGCCCTGCCCCTTTTTCAGATGCGCCAGATATCGCACGAACATGGTACAGTGCATCCCGATATTATATTCATACAACACCTTCTCCCTCCCTACCCGCCAGAAAATGACCAAACTCCAATCCTTTTTAACCCAGCCACCCCAATCCCCATCACCATCCGTCAACGCCAAGTGATCAATAGTATGTCTATTACTCCCCATCTAGCATGGCATCGAGTCCATTTCTTTCGCTTTCGAGTAATTCCGCCGTGACAGGCTTGTCGCCAGCCATAGCCTCTTTCTTCTTAGCATCTTCATCGTCGTCCTGGTTCGTCATCTCCTTGAACATTTGGTCTACTCTGCTGTCGTCCTGCTTCATGCCATCAGATAAACCCGTTGGCGACATAGCTTGACTACGGTCATTCATGGACGCTGGCTTCGCTCCCCATATATCAGGACCCCATATTTCCTCTGCCCGTCTCCTGCCAGCCTCTGTGCGACCCAGAATCTCAAGAGCCTTACTCTTATCCGCTTCTGAAGTATGTAGATTGATTCCATCCATCTGGCCCCGCTCCAGTCTCTCCTCCAGCGACATGGAAGAATTGTCAACAAGTTGCGGGCCTCCGGCACCTAAAAGACCAGGATGTAATGAGTCTCGCTCAACAGAACCTGTTAGAGGCCGGTCACCATCTGAGGATGAAACAGATCCCTCGTGGCGTTCTTGAGAATTTTTGCTTGCATTACCAACACGGGCAAAGTATGCTGCAGGGCCATACTCCGAATTATGCGGATTGGGCACAGCAGGCATCTTGGTGCCAAATTGCATCGCAGCTACTGCAGCTTCCGCATTAGCTGCCTTTCGGCGCAGACTATTAGCTTTTCCCTTTGCATGCTCTGGCAAATCATCCGGATTATCAACACCATACTCGACCAACATCTTCTGCAACTTCGTCGGCCGCGGCTTTCGTGTACTCAAAGAAATCTGTAAGATTGGTGGCGCTTCCGGCGCTACTGGACACCACTTGTGAAGCTCCTGGCGGAAAAAGTTTGTCTCGTAGGATAAGAGGACTTCAGATCCTTCGAGCTTTCGGAGGAAGAAGCGCTGAGTCTCTGCTTCCGCCTCGGTTGACATCACTGGGTTGCAATATCGAGCGATTCGATCCCTAAAGTCCTGCGCATTCTTGATAATGCGACGGAGAACATCTTCCTCTTCTGGTTGGAAGGGAAGTGTCGAAATCTCATCAGCCAAGGAGATGAGTTCCTCGAGTTTTGGACGCGCTGCATCACGCGGAATCTTCATTCGCCAATCGCAAATTGGGCATGTGTACTTGTCATCTTCTTTAACCTTGCCTCTAGCAATCTTAAGGCATTTATAGTGATACCTAAACGATAAATGTTAACAACAGGCCCTTATCCAATACTCCAACTTGACAACTTACCACTCGTGACACAGTTCGCACTCAATCATCATCCCAGCTTCAATTCTTCTACAAATACAAAAGACCTGCCTAGACCGAGGATCATCGAAACGGTTGGTCCCAGGCTCGAGGCTTACTTCCCTGGACACAGGCTCGCCTGGAAGGCGTGGGGTATCATTGTCGATATCAAAACAATCCAAGTTGCGGTCAAGGACATACTCGAGATGACTCTTTAGTATATGCAAAGGCGCATTAGACTTGCCGAAAAGCTTCTTGCCCTTGCGCATCCAATCTTCGTGGCGCTTCCTTTCGTTCTCCAAGTCGATAGTGCCGTTGGGCTTGGAGTTGAGGTCTTCAAGCATCTTGGAGAGGTCAACAACCTCTTGGTATTTAGGTCTCCCTCGGAAATTCTGATCACGGCTGCGTTCGGTCAAATCAACAATTTGGCCGTGAGCCTCACGCTGTTTCTGGAGAATCTGGTCGACACTGTTCAAGGTTTCTCTCGACACAGGAAGGGAGTTGGCCTGCACTTGACTGGACAGTGCTTCAAGCTGCTGATAATGCACAAACTCGGCAGTAATAAGCTCCTTTGCCTTTGCTTCCCAAGCAAGACCAAGCTGTAACTGGTCGCTGTAGTATTTGAGGTAGTCATTGTAAGTAGCAATCTCCAGCCGTCGCCCCTCGTTAATGAGTTCTTGAACCTCTTGCAGAGTCAAAAACTGGCTGCGACTTGACTGAGCCTTCTCATTCCAGCGCTGCTGTTCAAGGCTTTTGGATAAGTGTTCCACTTCAGGTGTGTCCACATTGAAGCTACGTCCTTTTTCAAGGAGTTCCTCAATCTCAGATGTTGTTGGAGAGGATTTCTTGAGAACCTGGGCAGCACTATTTTGGAAGTCTTTGATTGTCTCTGCCCGTTCCTGAAGCTGCGAGATTTCGGGGCAATCAAAGCCGATGCGATCAGCGTCTCTAAGCAGTCGGTGAATATTATCCACATGCCGGGATTCCTTTTCCTTTTGATCTGGAGCACTACCGCGACGCATTCCAGTTTGCCAAGCCTTTTCATTCTTCCGACGATTCTGCTGTTTCCGTACGATGTAATTCGTAGCCTCTTCAACCCAGTCATTACATTTATCAACGAATTCTTTAAGGATAGACAGCGAGGGAAGCTCATACGGGATCTTTTCGCCTTCATGGAGCAGCGATCGAAGAAACTTGAGTGAGGGCGTTGTTTCGTCGTCGAGCATCTTTGAGTACTTTTCTTCCCAGGCTTCCGGTGTGTGAGATTTCTCCTTCACTTTGTCGTATGCCGCCTTCATGTCGTCTTCAGACTTTCGGTAAATCAGCCTATGCCCTTCGCCCGCAAAACGTTTCGGCTCAGGTAAGTCACAACAAGGATGATATCCAGCGTGAACCAGGCACAGGACCTTGCCAGAACGCTCACACTTAAAGCGAGAGAGATATGCAAAGGCTTTACAGTGGCTACAGCACTGCTCGTCTTCGTCCTGGACGTCTTCATCATCTATCTTAAAAGTAAGCGAACAGGATTCCTCGCCACCGCCAACAATAGGACATTTATGCGATGAGGCATCAATATGCTTGGTCAAGAATTCTTCCCTTTGTGCCAGTTCACGCTTGTGTATGCGATTGAGGGCTGGTGCAAGCCATTTGGCCGTGTGAATGGTGAGATTAGAGGCGGCGCTGCCCTCGGAAGCGGTCCATAGCAACTCATCGTGGGAGAAGCATGGTTGTCGCCTGAAGAGCTGGAGTCTCTCGACGCTGGCGAGTCCAAACGGTTCCCAATCACAAGGCGCAACATTGACAGCTTCGTTGAAGTTGAAGCCATGGTTGAAGCCAGCGTGGTAGGCTTGGGGGAAGGTGATGACAAATTGGCCTGCTCGCTGATCCAAGGCATAAACCCGAACCCCAGCCTTTTTGAGCTGCTCCGGAGTAAGAAGTGTGACGAGCTGGAATAGCAAATCAGGTTGGGTTTCGAAAAGTTCGGGAACAGCTTCCCTCATAGCCGCCTCAAACTTTTCGGCATCCTCGCCAGGGATACCATACCACGTTTTGGTGGCTCCAAAATGTTGGTAATTGGCAGAGTATGCATAATGGTCTTCGTTATGCCAGCAAAAGGTTGAGAAGATCATGCCTACGTAAACCCATGGTACCGTCATGCCAGAAATATCCGATTTGATATGTCTAAACAGGCTGTCTTGGTGGAACGGTAAGACGGTAAGATTCCATGGGTCAGTCGCATAAGGATTATTGGGATGTTTCTCGAGTGTAGGAAAACCAGATCCATGGGTAGTACAGTGGATATCAGCACCATATTCCACCTCAACGGTTTCTTCCAGATCCGCGACAAGCCTCCAGAACTCTGTCTCGACGTCCTCTTCTGTAACTGGTCGATGGCACTTCAAGGCTTCATCAAACGGCATCTTCTTCTCGAAATAGCCCTGTTTGAAGTCGTTTGCCTTTTGTTGGAATTGCTTTAAAGAGTAGAGCCCTCCTTCCTCGAATCCGAACTGGCCATCCCCGACTAAGCATCGCGGGCAGTTCCACTCCACATCAGGCTTGCGTTTCAGGGGAGGATCGAGACAAGGACCATGGTAGGCATGGTCGCAGGATTCGCAGACAAGTAAGTGGCCATTCTCTTCACCTCTTCCACAGTTTTCACATCTCCCTGCAAATGTGATGCCTTCATCGCGGGGAATCCGAGGTACGGTTGGGCGAAACATGGTCATATGTGATCCAGCCACAGTTGGTACGTTGTCCTTCTTGAGGCGCTTGCTCCGACGGCTGCCGCTATCTCCATCATCCTTATCGGCATCGTTGTCTTTCTTGAGAGAGTCGGCAGGACTGCCACAGCTAAGTTGACGCTTCAAAGCCGCAGCGGCGCCAAGGCCAGAAGATCGAATCTCGGGAGTGTTTCTAGTAGAGGTACTGGGGCTATCGCGTTGCTTAGAGTCTGGTGTGAAATTTTTGGCTTCGCCATTAATAGCACGGTTAACGCTTGTAAATCCTGCATTCACTGGTGTAAACCCGCCAGTATTAATGGCGGTGAATCCCGAACTTGGTGCCGGGGTGGTAGCAACGGCTGGCGCGTCAGACATGGGCGTATCTCGATCTGTTTCCTTCTTCCCGCTAAAACTAGCCTGCAGAGCATCGGATGCATGTCGAGCAGGGGAATTCGCTCTCGCACTAGATGGAGTATTGACGCTTGAACGCTTAATAGGAGTGGGAGCCGGGCTGGGGGTAAGGGGCCCGCCATATTCTTGCTCCAATTGCTGATGAACGCCTGGCTTGGCTAAACGCAAATATTCCTCGTAAGGACAGAGCCACCTTTGGAACGAGTTCTTGAGCGATGTGGACAGAGATGACATGATCTTGCCGCTATAACCAAGATCTCGTCCAATCTCTGCCCATTTCTTCAGTTTGCACACTTTGTCAAAGCCGCCTCGGGACTCGACAGCCTTTTTCAAGCGATAGAGATCAAGTGGCTTCTTGTCGACATAAGGCAGTCGGTGAAGATTGTTTCCATGCTGCTTGTGGAATTTGGCCAGACCATCCAAGTATGTTAGGTTTGCCCGTGTGCCTAGCGAAGGGTGAGTATGAGAAATGGAGACAAATGGTTTACATCACAAGTGACCTACTTCCTTCAACAGAGTTTAGCTCCTGTTTTCGGGTTCTGAAATGAAACTTCTATAACAGTATTAGACTTTGTTTGGCATGTCCAGTTAAAATGGGGCCTTATGCAAAATAGATAGTATCAAGCCCGGGAGCTTTGGCGTATCTGTCAGAACGTACCTCTGTATCAATCGCAAAATCCGGATTCCACGAGTCCGGGGGTATAATTTTGCAAATTCCATATTGAGACGCTTCTGGTGATATTTTCTTGATATACTCGAGCGGATCTCGCCATTCGTCCTCGGTTGGACAGTACGTTGGTGCCTCCGAGATGCCATGTGGCCGCGTTTTCTTCTTGAGAGGTTCTCGCACAGCAGTGGGCTGGCCGCGTCGCTCGACCGAGGTAAGATCTAAGGGTGCGCTGGTCATTGCGCTCAATGGTATTTGCGAATTCGGAGGATGATAGCCATTTGAGTTGACCTTGTGTTTGGGCTTAGAAGATGGTTGGTTCCCGGAGGCTCCCACAGCAGGTGAACTTCGTGAGCTGGCATTTGTGCTGTTGGTGGCAGCGACAGCTGCGATAGTAGAGGCCGGCGCCATGGCGCAAAATGAGCGCTTGCCGCAACGTAAACGAAAGGATTAATAGTGTAGTAGATTTAAATGCGGTAGTTGTCGTTCGGAATCGGTGCAGGAGAAGCTGGAGGGTGGGCTCATATGAGGTACCTGTCGTCGAGCAACAAGTCGCATCCCATGGTCGATCCAAACAATGGTGCGTCTTGTGGAAGGGAATGGAGTCGTAGTGGGACTATCCTCCTGACTGAAAACAAAAAGAAAAGAAAAAGAAACGACTGCGAGTAATTAAGAGACAGGACGACCGAGGTTCGCTACAGCAATCAGTAAGTATATCCAAGGCAGCGTATTTTAAAACTGTTGCGGTTGTTGTTGTTGTTGACTATGGTGATGATGACCCCGATGCAAGCATGCGCCATACCAACTACTAACACGGCGAATGGGTCAGTGGGAGATACCTACAAATACCAGTGGGTTTCGAATTGAAGTTCAATATATAGATTGAAACCAAGGGAACGACCAAAAGGGCCAATACCAGCGGAGGTGAGGTGAAGTCGGGAGAGACTTGCAGGGCTCCTCGTGGTGGTGAAGGATAGTGTAGATGTCGGAGCGAGATTAGAATTGGAGGGTGGGCGTAGGCAAGGAAGTGCGAGCGAGAGTGTGCAAGTGGAAGTGGAAGTGGAATGGGTCGAGGCTGCCGATGTGTAGGTGCGCCAGCCCAGACGGAGGCAGAACCTTGGCCGCCGCTCGACGTTCCTGGGGCTTAGGTACCTCATACAAACAGTGCCAAGTGTGGGCAGACAAGGTACAGGTACCGTGCCCGGAGCAGTGGGTACATTGCTGGTGCGTAGCTTCGCATATTGAACTCTGTGGGCAAGTACCTTTAGCAAGTACCCCGTACTTCACCTTGCCAGGAGCGGTGCGTTGCATAGCGCCCCCCCCCGGGGGGAAGAGCGAGCCAGGTCGCCTGGAAGTGGGCTTGACGAGCGACTCGTGGCCAATCAGAGCTCATGCTTACAGGGGCCACATAGGGTACGTACCTCCCAGCTACTCCATATCCGTCCAACAACATCTCAAGGGCTCCCTCACTGTCGTTCACTGTCCATTATTACAATGGTCTCCCATCCCATCCCTCCTTGTCGATGCCCTGGTTTTCTGGCGTGCTGGGCTGGGCATGTGCGGGAGGGCCGGTCATCTCTCTTCGGACCCGCATTGTTTGTACCACCACCGGGGGGACCGATCCGACCAAAAAGAAGCCCGCCGCAAGCTTGATGACCAGCTAGCTAGCATAAGATGATGTTTGTGTTAAATACCCGACAGCACGAACGTGTGTTAATTAATCACCTGGCAAATACTCCTCACAGCACACACCTCGCCCACAGGACCCATCATCTTGACATCAATACATGCCTTTGGCTCCTGCACCGTGCTTTTTCTTTTGCAGATGGCTTTTATTTCCTGCATCATGTTCCAGCCCCAGTAAGACGACCCACTGTCGACGACATCCGAGCATTTCCAGTACCGAAAGCAGCCTACGAGTAACTCCGTACAAGCAATTAGAAATCCAACCTCGGCCGTGCACTTAAATCAACAACACGATGATGGGGTTTCTTATGATCGACTTGGCATTACTTATTGCATTGCTAAAAATAATATATGTCAATTTAACGACTTAGTAATCTTGTGTAACCATTTTGTGCGTGTTTGTGCGCGTTGTGTATCCAACATTTGGGGGTCATCGCATTTCATTCATTATGCGTATGTATCTGCCAATGCCATCACCAACAACAAAAGCATGCCTCTTATTATGCTCTCGGCCATATCCTAATTTGGGCAAGGTTCCACAAGCAAGCAAATATAACAGTGACTTATTGGCACCAAAAATGGTGTCCTCCAACGAGTCAGGTCTCCGCCATCAGCCCATTTTAGGACACTTGGTACCTTTCATCGGCCACTAAAGGTGTAGCCAAAAAAAACAACAACAAAGCACCTAAGGCCACGCAAATAAATAAAAAAACATGCGGAAAATTATTATCGCGTGCACAAAATCGATGCGTAGCAAAGTCGTGATATTGGTGGTTGTACTGGCAGGGATATGGCAAGCAATCCCTAGTTGCCGAGCCAATCACGCGTCAATGAAGTTGAAAAAGGTTGTGGTGTCCCACCCTTGGTTTTTTTTTTTTTTTTACATGCCTCTTTGTACAGGTACCTCCTCTCCGGATACCTTTGTACCATGTACTTGGACACGACGGATACCTTTGTACCATGTACTTGGACACGACGGATTTATGTACAAGACAGCCATTAAAAGGAGCATAAATGATGCGCTGAAAGATCTGCCATGCACCAATTGCTTGTAGTATTTTACGTTGCTAGTCACCATCCGCTTTGCATTCAATAGCCTCAATTAGTTGATTAGGTACTTAGCATGGCTCTCAATTCAGATAGCCGAGCCATGTGTGCGCCGCCGCATCCCCGCTGAATCTTTCGTCAGCAACCCCACCCGCATTGAAACGCCATACAAGTTGATTGACGAGAGAAGATGGATAGATAGGTAAACTCATATGATTATTCAGTAAGATGTCGTGAATCATGGTATACATGTCCTTTCATCCAAGCGCCCAAAGTTTACTTCATTCCGCTGCCTTCTTGCTTCGACTTTTCTTCTTCTTCAACAGTTTATCTACTTCACCCTTACCCCTGACCCGAAGACTTAGCTCTCTCATCATATCTCCCCATCGTATCTCGCCTCCGCATGATGGACACGTGCACTCATTAGGTATCATAACCGTATCATCATCAGAAGCCAGAGCATGTCTGCTCCAGCAGTTAAGATGGCCCATGGCCTCACAGTCCCCATTGGGGCACATTGGATGAAGCCCTTCCCCAGACTTTAATTCCTCCTTACAATGCACACACTTCCCTTCCCTCTCAAACGATACAACATTGTGGGCCTTTTCCACATAGTCCTTTATCGAACTATAATCCAAACTCAAGGCATGAATCCCCCATGGACTCTCCTCGGACGCCTCATCAACACCAGACGGTTTGAAGTCCGTAAAAAATTTCAACCCAGACCGACCCGGCGATCCACTAGACGCTACCCAATTGTCCCAGGCTGAAAGGGCTTCTTTGGCAAAAAAATGCAAGTTCAAAGGCCAGCGCGCAAAGCTCGGCACCCCTGTAAGCAAGTGAATATTCGACATGATGGATTTCAAACTGGGTGTTGGTCGTCTAGGCATGCCATTCCTCTTCCTCTGTGTTGATATTGCCAGACGTGATTCGGTAGGAATATGCAGCGACAAATGCGGATTATTCAATGCCCATCTACTCTAGTCAGCATCAATACCCTGGAGCACAGACTTGGAAACGTACTCAAACTTCAGCGCAGCTACCATGCTTGGAAACCCAGACACTATAGCAACCATCTCCCACGGCCGGAGACTATCCCTTGATGTACGCACTGCGCCGCCCTTGGCTTCTCCATTGTGCTGTTTTAAACGGCGTGGAGGATTGGGCGTAGATCCTATGTATAGCGACGCGTGTCTTACTGTTGAACGTAAAACGTAGACCGCGTAAAAGGCTGGCACGGGCTTGGTAATGCTCGTCATGCCTATTAAAATAGCACAAACTAGCTAATCATGACATACTGCCTCCGAGGCAAGATCATGGGAATGGAGACCAAGTGAATTGAGATACTCATTGACCGACTTGGGTGGTGGTGAGACCGCAAGTGGAACAATAAATTGCCTAAAACGTGTTTTCGCCAGGAACTCGTTGGAGGGGCGATATTTATAGAAGGATGACTAATCAAGCACCAATGTGAGCCGCATGAAGCACGTTGAGGGAGAACCGTGAAAGAGAATTAGCATTAAATAATCAATGATTCTGTACGCCGCAATTTGATATCTAAGTCCAGTAATATTACACAATCACTCAAAGCAACCCCTGCTTTTGTAAATCATAGTACACCTTTTCGGGCATGACATTACCCTCTCCGTCCTCCATCTGCACAACGCTACCATCGTCAACTTTGCCCCTCTTCTTCTCCCGTTGGATCTTCTCCCAGAGCTTCAGCGCCTCCTCGATGCCTATAATATCGCGAAAGAGACTGGTATTCGTGATACCAAGGCATTTAAGGCCATACACATGCCGGGCCTCGTTGAAGTGTTTATCAAACGCTCGCCTGCCCATGTATACAAAGTTACCGCAGATCTCGCACGGGAACTCCACGCCAAGACCATGTAGACGATATAGCCAAAAGGGGATGGGCTTTCCATCCCAAGCTAGAGGAAGTTTGAGGGGGTTGTAGATCTTTTCTTCACCATCATCGCCGTCGCCTTCTTCTTCCGTCGGTTCTTGCCGTATCTCCGACATGTTCAAGAGGTTGTCGAGTTCTTGCTGACGCTCTCTCTCCGTCATACCTTGCTTGCGTTCGACATTGACACGAGTGTCGCTTCGTTCTGTGCTCATTGCGCTCGCTAGACGCTTCACTCGGTACTCTCGCTCTGCCACTGCTCTCTCTTTTAATCTTGTGGCAGATGTGGTGCCCTTGCCAGCGCCATTTGCTGGGGCTGCTGCCTCCTCCTGTCTCTGCTTGCGCTGATCCGCCGCTTTGATGTGTTTTCGTCCTGTGAGGTGGGCTTTGTAGACATTTTCGTTTTTGAACTCCTTTTCGCAGTCCTCACACCAGACGGCATCTGCCAATTCTGGTTTCGCAGAGGTACCGCTTGCTGATTGTTCCAACTGCCACCCAGTAACCTCATCCTTTGCCCAAGCTTCTTCAAACTCCTTATCGAACGATTCCAGGACTTTATCCACATTCTCCAGTGGTCTTGTGCGTCGCATGAATGACTCCAGATAACTATTCAAGCCGCCAACATATTGAAAGTATTGGTCAGTCAGCTTCTCACTTCGCTTGACGCCTCCAAAACCAGCAGCGAAATTGTCAAATGTTTCCAGATATTGTAAATAAGTGAGCCGCTTGACGTTCGGTAAATTGAGATATGCTTCGTGACAGGTATTGAGATCGAAGAATCGACCGTATGCTTCTTCTCCCGAGAATAGCGAATCCACGATATAGGGCAGAGGCTCGCCTGATTCAGCGATCCTCCTCGGTCGGTATCGCTGTTCGGAGTTTTCCGCTTGTTCATTTGGGTACCTCGCATGGTGGTCTCGAACTTCTTTCAGCTGCTTATAAAACTCCTCGAATGGATCACCCGTCCCAATATGTTGAATCTCTCGGGCGCGGGCACCGCTCTCATCTTTGTAGATTCCTAGCAGGCTTTTCGACTGAATCTGGATCTGATCTAATAGTTGCGCAACTTCGTGGTCTCTGTTAAGCCTATCACGAATCTAGAATCATCGTATCTAATTAGCGGAAGAAGCAAACAGTGTGGCAATCGGAGCTTACATGTTTGGGGTCATCACGAATGCGATCGGCGATACCCTGCTCTAGTCGTTCGAGATCCTCATGGATATATCGCTGTTCCTCCAAAAGAAGCATCTTGAGTAATTCTGACAAGCTAGCCAGAAGTAAAAGATGCCAGATGCGGACTCAAATACTGGTTTCTTGATAAAGAATTCGAGCAGAGATGAGTTGAAGCTAAACAAAAATTATGGTAGCCTCGTCGCGGTAGAGCTTCAGTGGCGTCGCAGAACCTTATCAGATTTGCCGGGGTATTACCGACATCCCAGTTAAGCTTCGACAACCCAAAAGTTTTGAACATAGAATCTTCAGCAACAACACGCGACAAAGCAATTATCGTCCATATATCAAACACTTTATATTTCATCATGGCTGAAGGCGCTGGTGGAATTGACCGCAAGGCGGATGAGAGGATGGAATTCTCTACCTCCAAGGAAGTCACTGTGCATCCGACTTTCGAGTCTATGTCTTTGAAGGGTACTGCATGCCCGAAACCACCAACTTGAACATGTACTGACACCTCCATTAGAGAACCTCCTTCGAGGAATCTACGCTTACGGATATGAATCGCCATCCGCCGTCCAGTCTCGAGCTATTGTGCAAATCTGCAAAGGTCGCGATACCATTGCACAGGCTCAATCCGGTACAGGTAAAACAGCGACGTTCTCGATCAGCATGCTGCAAGTTATCGACACAGCTGTGCGCGAGACCCAAGCTCTCGTCCTGTCGCCTACCCGAGAACTTGCGACACAGATTCAGTCCGTTGTTATGGCGTTGGGCGATTACATGAACGTTCAGTGCCACGCCTGCATTGGTGGTACAAACGTTGGCGAGGATATTCGAAAACTCGACTACGGTCAACATATTGTGTCTGGTACTCCTGGGCGAGTTGCGGACATGATTCGAAGGCGCCATCTTAGGACGAGGCATATCAAGATGTTGATTCTGGATGAAGCCGATGAACTTCTCAACAAGGGCTTCCGCGAACAAATCTACGATGTGTATCGTTACCTCCCACCTGCCACCCAGGTCGTGGTTGTCAGTGCTACGCTTCCCTACGACGTCCTCGATATGACGACAAAATTCATGACCGACCCGGTCCGCATTCTCGTCAAGCGTGATGAACTTACACTGGAAGGGCTGAAGCAGTACTTTATTGCTGTCGAAAAAGAAGACTGGAAGTTTGATACCCTTTGCGACTTGTACGACACCCTCACCATCACACAGGCCGTCATCTTCTGCAACACTCGTCGCAAGGTAGACTGGCTCACCGACAAGATGCGTGAGGCCAATTTTACTGTCAGCTCCATGCACGGTGATATGCCCCAAAAGGAACGAGACAGCATCATGCAGGATTTCCGACAGGGCAACAGCCGAGTCCTTATCTCAACCGACGTCTGGGCGCGTGGTATCGACGTCCAACAAGTCAGTTTGGTCATCAACTACGATCTACCAAGCAACCGTGAGAACTACATCCATCGTATTGGTCGAAGTGGTCGATTTGGTCGCAAGGGTGTCGCCATCAACTTCGTTACCACCGAAGACGTGCGCATTCTCCGAGATATCGAATGTAAGTGTCTGCCATGTGCTCTTTACGATTCCTACTAACAGTTGCCAGTGTACTACTCAACTCAGATCGACGAAATGCCCATGAATGTTGCCGATCTCATCTCTTAGGCTTGCGGAAACAAGCGAGAGATTTGGAGATGCAGCAGATGTATGAGAAATGGATGAATATAAAGAGTCAGGTGTGCAGGAACGCCAGGCTTCTAAAGCAGTGGAGGAAAGGGACATTATGTTGAATCAGGTGAGTTCCCCGGGCCTGCTTCATGTGCCTCATCGGGACGCTAACTGAGTTGGTTTATACAGAATGTAATCAATCGTTGCAAAGCGAGATAGGAAATGAAGCATCTGTATCATCAGACAAAATGCTTGCCATAACACCCAGAGTATAGTAATAAAACAGAGAACCATGGTTCAAGGAAACTAGTTAGTCAGTCCAATTGAGATTCGTGTCAATGGACACAACGCATGAGAAGACTCGGGTTGATACACCAGTGTGATGAAGTTGTGTCAAGAGTATGATTTTCTGGGGGGAATAAAAGTCTACACGAAGCCAGATGACGTTCTCTTGCTTCATCAAGCTATTCTGCGTCTCTGATAATGTGGTGTATTGAAAGAGCAAGATTTGAATGCGTATGCCGCTCTCACAAGTCATTCAATATCCTCTTCGTTGCTGAACAGCTTGCAGTCACGGATAGCATCTACGCAAAATCAATTGTGTATGCTTGTGCGGTATGCCTTTGACATCGGATGAAATACAACGAAAGGGGACATTAAAGGGGGCCGATGCAAAGCACATTTCATCAAAGGCCTTTCAAAGCGAATCGTTTATGCAATGAATGAATTGGGCAGTGAAGGGTGGGTTTGAACAAGGTCGCTTTGAGGGTGGACGTTCTGGCAGTCTTGAGGTTGTCTTGGCAAGCCAGCCTGAATGATTCTTTGGGGGGAATTAAAGCGCTCTTTTGACACGAATTCTGGACCAAGCAACAATGATTCACAGACTGTTCGCTACGGTTCGTTGTTGCCATCGCTTTATAGGTTTGACACCGCAAGTTTGGTCTGTTATTTTGAAAGGCATTCGTCACGATTCAAAGAGAGCGAGTTGAGATCATTCTTGCCCCAGCGCTTGAACCCTTTCAACACCGAATTTTGAACAAAAGTTGGCATTTGGCTAACAGACGTTATCCCATCAGCGCATGTGTAACGCCAAAACTTATAAGAAGTCTCCTTCTCTCCCCAGTTCTGGTTGCTGGATCATCATCACTCAACAACTCTATCCAACTCTCACAACCACATCAATCAGCTACTCAACCAAATCAACACTTTCAACAACTCATCTTCAAGCTTTTCCCCCCCTTGACCAAAATACTTCCAACCACTCATTTCACAACTCGACTCTCGAAGCTTCTATCCATCAAACAACTCTTCACCATGGCTCCCATCAACTCCCAAACCACCAACTGGCAGTGCGGCAAGAAGCTCAACGGCACCCCCTGCGGCAACGGCAACGTCATCACCAAGACCAAGTGCAAGAACCCCCGTTGCACCAAGGAGCGCGGCCGTGGCGACCTGGCCATGAGCATCATGGACGAGGTCCTGGGCGTCTTCACCTCTCGCGACGATGTTGACTACGAGGCTGATGTCCAGCCCTACGCAGGCTCCGAAATCTCTTACGGAGGCGGCGGCAGCGGCAGCGGCAGCGGAGGTAGTGGACCTAACAATGCGACATATCGGCCTGCCAGGTCTGCGGCTGATGAGCAACAGGCTGCGCGTCAGACCCAGCCTTCCCGCCGAGGACGCTGCACTTAAAGGGCAATGCTTTCCTCGCTTCGGATTCCTCATTCAACAAAAAAAATTCCGAATTGTTTGCTACTTTTCGGTTGGGAAAGGGGAGGGAGAGAAGGGCAGGGAGAAGAGCATACGGGCGTTGGACAAGATTAGACATACCCTGAAATAGACATGAAAACTCATAAAAATAGACTTGTGCTTTTTTTTTTTCCTTTGGTAATTCACAATATCTTAAAAACCCTGACTGCAATGGAACTTCTCTTGTGAGTGTCCTTGTAAGTTGTAAAACCGTTGAAATGGCCTCGATGCTTAGTGGTCCATGTGTCAAAGCAAGCCACAGTTAGACAATGCAACAAGGCAATTGCCGTTTCGTACCTTGTGACACATGGTCGAGTAAATCGTATCTTGGGGGAGGGGACTATACGATGCGGTGTGTAGCGTTGAAGGGGCGGGTTGGTGTTATTCATGGGAGGTGGTGCATCAAACGGTTTCTTCACGGTAGGAGCTTCGGCAAGCTTTGACTTGTGATATCAAGAAATTATAATAAGATTTTGCCAACATGCTAAAAGTCGTTTTAAATGCCCGGTTTAGGGTCTAGATGGTGTGGTCGTAGAATCACGACCAACTCTATTGACACGATGGTTGAGATGGGGCCCAGCAAGAAGTTGCATAGCATGACACAGCAACAGCAGTAACTTTTAGGTTTAGATACCAGGTTGAGTTTGGATTAATGATTCTAATGAGCGAATTTAGCTATTCACAATATCATCCGGTATAGTGCATGACAAGACGACACTTTTGCCCTATCGTCATATTCGTAAAGGTATAGGGTATGTAAAAAGGGGATGAGTGATGATGCCTCGACCTGGGTTCCAACAGCATCTACTCAATGGAACACTGAGCATCACATTTATGGATAATGTATGTGCGTGGTTAAATGAACTATACGATTATCAGATCGGGGGCCTGCCATTGTGCTCAGTCTGCAACACTATTCCAGTGGATTTGAAGACAGATACATCTGCCGAAGCCGCATTCATTGCACTCCCATTTCTGGCAAGTCCACCACGACCATTCTCTGATCCTAGCATGATAGAGACATGTATTTGGCCTATTATTCACAGTATTCTCTCGATAAATATGGATAGGTTTCGAATGAGAGTAAATGACGTAGCCGTGAACCATGTTGAGTTCGTTAGTAACGCCTAGTTTGGCCGTGTTCTCATCTCATCCACCCCCAACCTCATCGTTGATGGCGATATCAGTGTCCAGCTTCTCAAACGTAAGAGAAACAGAGGCAAATCCTCCCGTAAGTTCAAGAAGCCCCTTTCATCCACTCTCGAGTTCGTTCCCATGTGTCTATGTGAGGACATGGCATGACTTGGTTCCATATGGGCGCTTCGCCATTCTCGGAACCGCCTCCACCAAAGGCAAACCATGGGCGTGATAGACTATTAGAAAGATAGCAAACCCACGGTGAGGGGGAAAATCAACTACAAAATACACATCCCGATAAAATTCGGTCGATATTTTTTATTTTTTATTTTTTTATAACTTTCTTTTTTTATTTTTTAAAAGGAGAAACGGGGTGCGGTGTAATTTCATCTCCCTTACACGCTATCAGGCTTGTTTTTGACTGTCTTTTGTTGTAGGGCAGCCAATCGCAATAGTTGCTTACTTTTGTGAGGGGAATCTGAATTACAACATGTACTATGTATGGCCTTTGTTTCTTTTTTTCTTCTCCCCCCCTCAAAGAGAGGGCTGCATTTCGGCCAATTTGGATTGGCCATGTGAACTATTTGATCCGGTTTTTTTTTTTTTTTTTTTTTTTTTTTTTTTTTTTTTTTTTTTTTCATGACTTGTCTCGGAAGTCAAGGGAGACGACTGTGTGTGATGTGCATGAAACCGGAGTTTTGGGACATTGTAACACAAACGAGACGTTGGTATGTGTGTATAAGCAGCACAACCACTGTGTCTGTCTGTGATTTGATAGCCGCTCCCGAATCGAGAGTTGCTTGCTTCTGGCTTGGGACGATGCCGGATGCCGTCTGTGTCGAGGCTCGGGTGCGGTGCCTACCACATGCACGGGCTATCTGCGTCTACCCGATTCGAGTAAGCGATGATGCATGGATCGAGATGGGTGTTGTTTGCAGGTTGCTGCTACTCTACTATTGTATGTAAGCGCAGTAGATAGATGGGACAAGTAAGAAGGGGGATGGGGGGGAGAGGGAGAGCTCAACAGATGCTTGCGTACAACTCAGTAAACACTCACCCGTCTTACTCCAATGCCTTTTCTTGTCATCTTCCTTTCCCAGCAATCATCAGATCTCAGTCTCAGTCTCTTCCCTCCAAATGCCGTCCATGTCTCACCCAGAGATCTCAGCTCGCTCATGCCCACGTGCAGACTACGGCACCGTCTCTCGACTAGTAGTACACAATACTACTTGCACATACACACATCACATACATACATACCAGCAGCAGTAGCAAGCGCTCGTGCCTGTGCGGGACGGGATGCCGAGGAGGGTTCAGAAGAACCAGGGCGTGATCAACAAAAAAAAAAAAAACTGACATGTCAGTCTGCAGTGTGTCGAGCACCGACCATGATCGAAGCAATCCCTGGAAAAGCCAAAAGCTTAACTGTTGGGGTCTATCAAACTTGATTTTTTTCAGCCTCAAGAGAGAGAGAGCGTCTTGTAGGTATGCATATATATCTGATGGATGAGGGTGATGGTGATGACGATGGTGATGCAGGTACCTATGATGAGATTGCAAACATCGAGGTTAGTTAGTGGACTGCGTGTCAAGTTGATTGCCCAACCGTTTCGAACAGGGAACCCGCGTGGATTTGTTTTAATTGATTTGTTGGCGCTAGCATTTAATTTGTTGGTCCCTTGGAAGAATTTTTTTTTTTTTTTTTTTTTTTAAAAAAAAGCATCCTATGTAATTCAGGATGTGTGTGTACGTGTGTGTGTATCCGTCTATTGACAAGAAGACAGACGCATCATGGTTGACAGGGTTGAACAGTAGCAGCAACCAAAGAGAGCTGGGACAAGCAAAGTAATCTATCTACAAGTATGGCTCCATGCTCTGTTCCTGCAGTAGTACATCTATCCATCCATCCATCCATCCTATTTCACCATCTCAGGGGTCCCTTTTCTTCTTCTTCGTCTTCCTCCTTGCCTTTCCTTTCTTTTTATGGGGGACCACATGATTTTTGATGATGCTGATTTTGCAATTAAACAAATCTCTTCCGCTGCTCCCACCTCCATCCTAATCCCACTTCAGACTCCTTCTCCTCATCGCGCTCTTTCTCTTCGTCCTACCCCCCCTTCTTCTCGAGATTCTCTTTGGACAGTCAATCAATCAATCAATCAACTGTCAAAATCATCAATCAGACACTCACTCTGTCTGCCTGTCTCTCTGCCTGACCTGTCTTGTCTGTTCATCGTATCCTCCTCCCGTGTGTGTGTGTGAGCGCGCGTCCACCTTCAGCCCCCAAGACCAGCCTGAGACAAACCCTGCAAAAAGAACTGGCTCGTTTTAGGTGAGGCTTGCACTGCCCACATTGGACCCGACGGGTAAGGTTCTTGGGTTCTACAAAGTACATGCTTGTACCTGTTCTACCTGTTCTAGGGGCAGATTTAGCGCTTGGACTGTCTACCGGGCGCTGGGATCACCAGGAGACTGGGCGCTCAAGGGCCAATCCATCCACTGATCGTCCTAACTGCTGTCCCAAGGACCCGGACCTGGCCCAAGCTGGACCCTACCTATCCATCTTATCCCATCCCCATCCGCATCAGCAGCAAAGCCGTTGAAACAAAACGTCTTTTATTACAAGTAGTATTAGTAGTATTCGTATTAGTATCACTACTACTACTTGTACTACGGAGTTGCTGCATTCTCACTGGATCCATCCATAAGAGATTTTTTTTTTGAATCAAAACCAGGTGCGTTAGTTACATTACCCTTTGAGTCACTATGCATTGCACTGCACTGCACTGCACTGTACGCCTCCACTGCACTCTTCTACTCATTACCTTATTCGGGGCCCTTGACAGAGGAGGCGCTGGAACCAACATCATTTATCCCCCTGTCCCTGTCACTGCTACTGCAACATCATCATCAGCAAGCATCAGCATCAGCATCAGCATCCACGCCCGGCACACACGTTGTTGCTTGTTGTGTGTGTTGCATGTGCTCTGGCTGGCTGGCTGGCTTGTTTGCTTGTTTCATTGCTTTGCCTTGCGTTCCTTTTCTTTGATCCGAGGCGTTGGTTCTTGTTTCTCCCCGTGCCTTGTCCTCACTCGAAACCATTTGTACATACTGCTTCTTTCTCTCCGCCCTCCCCCCCCCTTCAGCTTTCCTTCTTGGGTCTCTCTCTGGATATCCATCCATCCAATCTATATTACCTACTATATAATTTATATACTCCGTACGCATGTATGACTTGTTGGTCGGGGCGGGAACAAAGCGGCAGTAGTATTTGTATGACATTTGGCACTGACTTGGCACTTTGCATTACGATCCCATACACCCATACACCCATATACCCATCTATTCATCCATCCCTACATCTATCTATCTATCCATCCATCCATCCACCCATCCATCAAACCATTGGGTTCCATTTTTTCGGATTCTCATCACCCTCCAAAAGAAGAAGAGTCCCGAAACTAATTAATGCCATTGATGAAAGAAAAAAGAAGCCCAGAGAGACAGACGTGCTACTTTGATACAGCTACTGCCCCAAATTAATTCGAGGCCAAACCTGTTCAGGGGGTTTCACGAAATCACACTCGTTACCTGCTCTCTCGCTCTCTCTCTCTCGCACTCACACACACTCTCTCTCCATTGGATCCTTTTTTTATTTTCTTTCGACATTTCCATTCTCTTCCCTTTTCCTTTTATTATCCCATCATATTTGACGCGTCACTAAATTAATTCAAACAAGCCAAAGTTCTATCGTCTCTCGTCTCGTCTCGTTCGCCCACCCACTCCCCTCCCCTCCCCTCCTATCCATCCATCCATCCACACGCTCGTTCGCCTCTTGCTCTTTATCTCGCTCGCTCGCTCTCCCTCTCGCCCAGCTGCTGTGGTGCCCAGACTACCTGAACCTACCACTACAACTATCGCTACAACCGCTACAACCACTGCAACCAATACAAACTACCGTCAAGCCAAAGCCAAGGCCAAGCCAAAAAAGCTTCCAGCTGCTCAGGTCGAATCTGATAACTTGACATTTCAATCACATATCAACTCCAGCTCCCTTTTCCCACCAACATCATCAATCCATTACACAACTACTACTACTACAGCTCTCCACCGTATCCTCTTTTATCCATTTTTTTTCTCCCCTCTCTCACTCACACACAGGTTCTCTCTCACTTTCTCGCTCTCGCGCTTCGCCGTTCTCCGCCTAATCGTCGCCCCTCATTCCCACTTCGCAAGCTTCTCTCTCAACCAATCCCACCATATCGAAATTCCTGAGCGGCGCCCGATTTCCCCAGCTTTAGCCAACCAGACCAACCAGACCAACCAAAAGCTCACCCTGAGCCTGAGCTTAGGCTCGAGCTACCCGCCAAGCTTCCCCCAGATTCGCCCCCCTCGGAAGCAGAGTCCCCAGAGGGACGTCCCCCTGGCAGAGAGTGCCAGCGTGTGTGCGTGTGTGTGCCCAGCACCTAGCATAGTAACCCAGCAGACAGCAAAGCTCCAGCCATGGGCTTCTTCTCCCGCAGACCAAAGCCCCCCAAGGCCGACTCTTCTCTTACAAACTCAGCTTCTACCGCCAGCTTCAACTCGGCAACCTCGCGTGGCCTCTCCAACAATCGAATATCTGCTGCAAGCATCCTCACGCCAGCTACTCCCATATCACCAATGTCTGCCGTCAAGATTCCCAAGATTGACCTTCCCCGGCCGCCGGATCCTCAGCTCGACCCCGCTGGCTATCTGCGCAGCTTGGGTGCCGTTCGAGAGAGGTCAAAGGTTATTCTCGACAAGGCTCTCAAGAACCAGCTGAACCACTTCGATGTCGACATGACCAAGATGTCTGATGTTTCAGTCTTTGTCGCGGGCTTGATCAAGGTACGCTTAGAATTAGAATAGTAGAGGCGGATATACGGTGTATAGGGCTGTCATGTCACTTACTACCCGTGCTCACCCGCCTCCCCTCATTCATCTTGACAGACATCATATTTCCTAGTCATGCCCTCAGAATTATAAGCTAACTTGTCATGCTACGCAGAGAGACTACGAAGCTCCATTCACCGGTATTCCTGGCCATGGCCGCTACCAACACTTTGGTGTCGGCGGTAAGGATCGAGTAGCTGAGCTTCTCGCCAGCTGGCCAGAGAGCGTCGACAATACAGAGCGCTGCCGAAGACTTATCGACCTCTTCCTCGTCAGTGTACTGTTGGATGCAGGTGCAGGCACACAGTGGAGTTACAAGAGCAAGGAGAATGGCAAGATATACCGACGATCCGAAGGCTTGGCCGTTGCCAGTCTCGACATGTACAACGCTGTAAGCTCACCCAGCAACTGAGATTGGCAACCATTTAAACTAATTTGAATGTCTGCTAGGGTCTCTTCTCAGGAAATCCGGACAATAACTTCCAGGTCGACAAGATCGGCTTGCAGGCCCTCACGGTTGCCAAGATCGCGCAGGGCACGCAGGCCGGTCCTGGGAACGAGCTTGCTGGTCTCGAGGGCCGTACCGAGCTCTTGATCAGGCTGGGTAAGGCTCTGGAAGAGAAGACTGAGTACTTTGGTGTCGATGGCCGCCCCGGCAACATGATTGGTATGCACATTGAAATCTTGGAGGCCAACAACACAAGCTAATATCCTTTAGATCACCTTCTGTCACATCCCTCAACACAAGCCTCCTCAATCCTCATTGTTCCCCTGCCGGTTTTGTGGAACGTTCTCATGAACGGTCTCGCCCCTATCTGGCCACCTTCCCGAACAGCCATGAACGGTGTCTCCCTGGGTGATGCCTGGCCTTGTCAGGCTATGCCCGGGTCCGGGTCAAACTCATGGGAATCCATTTTGCCATTCCACAAGCTGACCCAGTGGCTCACATACTCGCTCATGCAACCCATGCAATCTCTCCTGAATATGCACTTTGCCGGCACTGAGCTGCTGACTGGTCTACCTGAATACCGAAACGGTGGTCTTTTTGTTGATATTGGTGTCCTGACATTAAAGGCTGATGACATGGAGCGTGGACTGGCAAACTACTCTGACTGGTGCAGGCGGACAGGTACCAAGGGCATCGAGGTTGCTCCCATGTTCGAGCCCGCGGACGATGTTATTGTAGAATGGAGGGGAGTCACAGTTGGTCTACTGGATGTGCTCTGCAAGGAGGTCAACAAGGCTTTGGAGGTTGAGCTGGCTGGCAACGAGATGACTCTCGCCCAGCTACTAGAAGCCGGCAGTTGGAAGGTAAGCTCCCGTTCTCCCCAATCTTTCAACGTCGAGCATGAGTTCACTAACATGCAAACAGGGAGGTCGTGAGATTGCCGAGATTAATCGGCCAAACACCAAGGAACCGCCCATTCTTATCGACAGTGATGGAACCGTATTTTAATGAAGTGGAGCTATCTTTCTCATTTTTTTTCTCCCTATGGGCGGGGGACTGGGAGCGTTTCTCCCGTATACAAAAACTCAAAGTTAATGCTCGTGGTTGTTGAACCACGAGGACCAGGGGGAGAAGAGCACATGAACAACAGCTTTTAACCAAACTCAAAATATATATAATCGGTTTATGAAACCTCCAACTGCTGGTTATTCTTTTTTTTCTTGCAACCGTAGTTGTTTAATTCTGTAATGGCATAGAGATTTGTTGTAATGTAGGGGGATGAAAATGAATGAAGGGGGGGAGGTGGTGCTTGGTTGATATGATTGTTCTACGTACTTGTATTCATATATGACTTTCACAAGGATGCATATGGATGATATTAATTGTTGATTTTTGTTTTTTTACGTCAGTTGGGAGTTTTGTTCATTGCCCCGTCTATTAACATGCGCTCATATACCTTCGATTCCTGAGCTCTACTGTACAAAAGGAGTCCTCTCCTCTTTTTTCTTTTTTGGGTCGTCCATCCTGCCCTTCCACTCCGAATATCTTAACACATAGGTAGGTAGCCATGCAGGTTTATACAAAGACAAAGACATTCACAATTTTTCTTTCCTCATATTGTTCCCATTTTCCCGGTATGTTGTATTTTCTTTGAGGAGGTAGAAGCTTTTTTTTCTTCTCTTTGTTTCTTCTTTTTCTTCTGGTTTTTGTTTTAATGCTTATTTCTTGCCCTTGTATTTCTTCTCGAATTCCTCGCGTTCTTGATCCTTGCGCATCTGCTCCAGCTTGCGGAGCATGTCCTTGCGCTTGCGCTCTGCCTTTTCTTGATCTGTGCCTTGATACGTGCCCGTGTAATTGCTCATAGACTCGGAGAAGCCCTTCTTCATGTCGTTGAGGCTGTTTGTGAGCTGCTCCCGCACACCGGTGATGCCAGGCTGGGCAGGGGAAGCAGCTGCGGCGGCAGCGTCGGTGGCGGTGATGGTGCGGGGCGCTTCGTAGGTGGGCTTCTTGGGGGCGGCGTCGTCGGAGAGGATGGGGAGATTGAGGGCGCGGCGGATGGATGTGACGTTCAGGAGGAGTGCGGTTACGAGGGTGGAGGCGCCGAGGGAGACGGTCATGAGGTTGACGGCCGAGGAGAGGAATGTGGTGCCGATGAAGCCGACGGTACCGAAGATGTACATCATGGGCTTGAGCATCTTTTTCTGCGCGGCGGGAGTGTGGATGGAATTGACCTATAGAAAGGCACATGTCTTAGTAACGACTTTTGTCTGGGTGCCGTGAAAGGGGGGGTGATATGAAAAACTTACAATGAGAGCCCCCATCATCATGGCGGTACCGGCCGCGGGGAGGATAAAGTAGGGATCAGTAGAAGTCAAGTCGGTAAACCACAGATAGCCAGCGTTCTCAAGCGACGGCACCGGAATATGCGTCATGCCAGAAACGATGCGGAACAGCCCAAAGGTGAAGGGAATCTGCATGAATCCCCACATGATACCCCAGTTGCTCACGCCGTACTCTTGCCTGAGCAGCTTGTTCAGGACCTGGCCCTTTTGGCGCATCTCCATGTCGCGGTCCTGGAAACCTTGCTGGACCATCTTCAGGGCCTCCTGGGATCGGGGATCCTTTCGTAGCTTCTGCATGATGGCGTTGAACTGCAGACTCCTGAGCTGGGGGTAGAACATGATGGCTCGGAGGAGGACCGCGGTGGCCATGATGGAGCCGCCCCAGCCGAGGCCGGAGTAGACGTGGAGGTGCTCGAGGGCCCATTGCATGGTGGATGTGAATCCCCAGCCGTAGTCCAAGCCGATGGCGTGTAGGTAGCCAATATCCTCTGGCATGTTGAGGATGTCTTCGGCATTGATAATAGCGGAGAGGTCGATCTCGGTAATGGGAACGACGGGCTCGGCGGCTGGAGTGGTGGTAGCAGCAGCCGTAGCATCGACGGGTGTAGCAATGGCCTCGGCAGGCTGTTCTACAGGTGTCGGGACGGGCTCAGTCGCGGCCACTGGTGTTGTGGTTTCCTCGGCCGGAGCACTCTGCTTCGCTCCCCATCCCCATAATGACAGATTCCTTGATGTCGATACTCCCCCTAGTGCAATCGGTGCCGTGGCATATCTGGGCCTAAACGGCGAACCCGTCGTCAAACCACCGCCGTTGCTTCGCAGTGAGGTCCCGAATTGCCGTCCATTCGCTAATTTTCGACTGGTGAGGTTCTATTCCCAAATCGTTAACATCATCCATTCATTTGCAAAGCGTTTCGCCCCCTCTACGGCTCAAGGTTTCCATACCACCAATCGATTTGGAGTCAGCCTCCAGACTCCCGCAGAAGGGAGGGAGCGCGCAATTCCTCTACTCGGAAGCATCGCGGCGGCGTTCAATTAGAACAAATTGGAGAATATCACACACACACACACAGAAATAGTCGCGCGAATGGGCTTCTTCAAAGTGAATTTTTTGGGAAAATGCGACGGGTAAATACCGGATCAATTAACCCCACGGTGGGCAGGCCCGCCAAGGGTCCCGCCACTTGCCGACTGAGGTTAAGCCGATTACAGTGCCGGTTATACATATCCATGGATATCAACAGGGCCATGTGAGAGTGAGGACGAACAGTAAGAAATGAATGAGATTCTTCAGATAAGTTTGGCGCCTACAGATCGATTTCTCCATTGAGTTTATACAATAGATCACGCAGTCGCGCCCCTGTCTGATGGTGCTGAGAGTGGCTAACCGTCGCTTGCCTCTATATGGCGTTCCGTCATGGTCTCTGAAACCTGCGAGACCCGAGTGCTTTGGCCATGGGGTTTGTCGAGCTCATTCTTCCAGCAATTATAAGTCTTTTTGATCACACCCGGTGGCTCCCTCATTCCAAGCTGGTATAGTCGTTCAGTGATGCCCTTGTTGTTGTTCAACGACGTTGACGAACCTCGATGCCGGCGCCGATGGGGTGAGCTCTTCGAGATAGGGGAAAGACCTAGGCAAATCAGCATGACGATCCTCCAAGGTGCAACTGAACCATCCTGAACCGTAGTCCTACCTTTGTGCCGCCCCATCCTAACCTGAACGCCGCCTCATGCGCAAACAGCTCTCCGAATCCCAACATCATGCCATTTATGAACGGCAAGATCAAGTTGATGGCAACCCCTCGTATTAACGACCACGCTGTCGGCGGCTTGTATAGAATAACCGGAGAGTTGGATGAGGTCATCGAGGGCGAGAGCTCGTCGCCGGGTGAGTACTGCTCACTGTCGGAGCGCATCGTGACGCCCGACTCGGCCAGATGGCTGCTCAAATCATCGGTAGACATTGACATTATAACAGGTTGGCACACAGTAGAGATATTTTGTGACTGGATTGCCGTTATGATTCGTTCAACTTGGATGCAGGTCGCGGCGCTGCATGGCGGAGACGCAACCCAGACACACAGCAGCCAATCTTCCAGGCTGCCGATGCTCGCTCGGCATAGCTCGTAATTATGTAAGCGGAAATTGGAGCTTCGGCTTCGGCAGATTACTCTTCCGGTGGGGTTGAGGCTTGCCCCACAGTCACCTCTTGGAGAGGTACGTACCTTTTATCGCTAGAAGCTCTGTCAACAAGGGAAGCAATCATGCATGACGAAGGCAGCTACTGCCGCGCATATCCTTGGCTGATTGGCGTTTCCATCTCAATCTTCACTCTTCTTCTTTCACACCACATCTCAACCTTGTTCATAGGAACAGATAATCTAGATTAATACCAAAATCTTTTGCGTTCTATCTCTTTGTTCAACCTCTCTCCAACCAGCTCGCCATTTACACCCCACCATTGTATCATCAGCATTCACTAAGCCATCGCCATGGCGGGGAACGAGGAACCTGTAGACCATGCCACTATGGTATCAGACTTTTGCAAGATGAGCGGTGCCTCAGAAGAGACTGTATATGAAACTTGGCATCCATTACCAATCTAGTGACTGATTTTTGTGTTTAGGCCACTCGTTACCTTGAGGCCAACAGTTGGAACATGCTGAACGCTTGCAACTCATTCTTCGGGGATGAAGATGAAGCCAACCTCGAGGAACGAACACGCAAAGCCGCCGAAGGCACTCTAGAGCAGTACGATGGCCCTCGAACCCTAGATGGTCGCCCTGCACCTCGTGGTGATTTCAGGCCCCCTCGTCCAGCCCAAAAGAAAAAGGGAGTGACTACTCTGGGAACACTGGGAAGCGGGAGCGGAAGCGGAGCGCATGCACACGATGAAGATGATGAAGAGGGTGACTACAGCGAGGAGGAGGACGAAAACGATCGTGGAAACTTGTTTGCTGGTGGTGAAAAGTCTGGACTTGCTGTCCAGGACCCCAAGCAGCAAGAAGGTGGGCCGAGGAAGATTATCAGCGACATTCTTGCCAAGGCCAGAGCGTAAGTCTTGCTATATGATGGATGTCTTGTCAGATTCTCTAACAATAGATAGTAATGCTGCACGGGGTGACCCTGGTTCAGAGGCAGGACCGTCTCGACCTACACACTTCCGTGGCTCTGGTGTCACGCTTGGTGGTGATGGTGTTGAGAGCCGAACCATCCCTGACCCTCTTGGTCCTGCCAGAGCAGCTCCAGGACCTCCAGAAGAGCGTGTATTACACATTTGGCAAGATGGATTTAGCATTGATGATGGAGAGCTCCGTCGGTTCGACGATCCTGCCAACGAGATGGACCTTAAGATGATTCGATCCGGCCGTGCTCCTTTACATCTTATGAATGTGGGACATGACCAGGCAGTTGATGTCAAACTGCACCAGCACGATACCCCCTACAAGCCATCGCCACAGAAATACAAGCCTTTTGCAGGTTCCGGCCACCGACTGGGCAGTCCGGTACCTGGTGCTGGACCCTCGACCACTCCCATCGTGCCTGCAGCTCCTGCAGCATCTACTGCTTCTTCATCTGCATCTGCTTCAACACCGAATGTGGATAACTCACAGCCTACAATTGCTCTCAGAATACAGATGCCAGACGGGACGAGACTGCCAGCACGATTCAACACCATACATACTATTGGAGACGTCTACGGCTTTGTTCAAGGCGCCTCACCCGAGACTCGCACTCGAGCATGGGTGCTAGCTACGACTTTCCCCAATAAAGAGCACACAGACAAGAGCCTGGCCTTGGGGGACGTTGCAGAGTTCAAGAAGGGGGGTATTGCAGTTGTAAAGTGGTCATGAGCTCTGTTAGGAATACATGTTTAATCCGGACCCAAAATATCAGAGCCAGTGGATTGGCCAAAGACTCATAGATGAGCAAAATATGTACTTTAAAAATCAACAAGATATGTGAATCTTGCATTTATGATTCTTGGTGCTAGATAACTCTGTTTGGTGTAATCACTCAACTCAATGCTGTGTCAAAACTCGCCTAACGCTATACCCATGAACTGGTATTATCACCATTCCTAAAAACGCCCAAGTAGGTACCCATTTACAATATGCCTCTTTTTTTTGTTACTTGTTCATCATTCTCATCATTTATGCCGATGCCGGTGCGGCACTACTCTGCGTACCAGGCGCATCTAAAAACTTGAAATGCTCAATGGCGATTTGGCAATTCAGCATGGCAGCGTTGAACCGTGCCTCGCCGGGCGGTAGAACGACCATGAGATATGTGTTTGTGGTAAACTTTAGGATAAACAGGCTGAAGCGCATGCCGGCCTTGTGCTCCATGCGGATAAACTGCTCGGCGTTGCGGGGCGTTCCAGTGAAGCGGGAGATGCTCTGCTTGAAGTGCTTCATGATGTTGGACATGCGCTCCAGGCGGTCCTCTGTGGGGTTGCGGCAGCCCTCGGGGGAGGTCCAGGAGGAGACGGCGAGGAAGGAGGTGCGCTCGAAGAGGAGGAGCTCTTCGGCTTCGATGGCGAGGCCGAGGTTTGCGAGGTTGCGCTCGATGACTGCGAGGTTGGGGACGAGGTCGTGGATGATGGAGGCCCAGGCCTTGTAGAGACTCTGGTCCCAGATGGAGGTGGCGAAGGGGGTGAGGTCCACGGCGCTGATGTCACCCCCGACCGAGTTTACGTACTCGGTCGTCTTCTGGCGCACTATGCGGACTCGCTCGTCGTAGATTGTCTCTCGGGCGTTTGGCACGACGAGGTCCATCTTGTGAATCAGGATGTAGATCTTGGCGGCGGGGGAGTACTGCAGCAGGGCGGAGAGGATGGAGACGTAGGTCGCCAGGTCGCGGTCGACGTCGCGGGACTCGATGTCGAAGACGTAGATGAGGACGCCGACGTTGGAGAAGACGTGGACGCGCTGCTGGGACAGGTAGTTTTCCATAAAGGCCTCCTGGCCGCCGCAGTCCCAGAGATTGAGGGTGAGGTTGCCGAGGAACTTTACGTGGGAGAGGTCGATGTCTATGGTTGCGCCTCTATAAAGCAAGTTTGAATCAGTAACATGTAAGACTTTGTTTGTTTGTTTTAGCTTTCTTCTTCTTCTTTCTTTTTAATACTAATAAGAAAGAAGAAGAAAAGCTATCCAGAAGAGAAAGAGAAGGTGGGTGTGTACAATCTCCGAGTATCGCGCGCTATGTAGTTACTGAAGATGATGCTTCGCATACTCGACTTTCCGGAGCCGGACTTGCCCATGAGCAAGACCTTCTTCTTCTTCGGCTTCTTGACCTCGTTGCGCATGTCGGCCAGGCCGGTGTCTGGGGGAGGGTTCTCGCCGTAGGAAGCCATGATGCAGGATAGATGAAAGCCTGTATGATGGAGAGGAGGGGGGGTTCACCGGGGTAGTGAGAATTTCTTTTTTGGTAATAGTGAAGAGAAAGTTTGGTTGGAGTTGTGACGTCGGGAGCTTTCGAACGTGGGGTAGCTTTTAGTTGGCTGCGGTGGAGGAGGGCGCTGGGGGCACGTGCGGTTGGGGGGGGGGGGGGGGGGGGGCTGGGCTGTAATTAGCGGTTACACGGGACGGTTGTTAGGCCTGGAGATGGTTCTTTACAGTGGATGGATTTCATCCCATTTTCATCGATTTCTCATCGTGAACAACGCGTTGGCCGATTCGATCGACACTTTTATTATTCACATAAATAGCTTCAAATGTAGAGCTTGTACGAATTATGAAGAAAAAACTAATCAATTTAGGAAAAGACGTTTCAAAAAAGACGAATACAAAGAGAAGTGGTATCATTCCTAACCATGCGAACCCATTCCAATCCAGAGATATCCTTATCTATACAGGTCAACCCAGAAGGGTATCAATCTTGGTATCATCTTCCACCCCCCCTTCACACATTCCCATCCTCCCAATATCCCCCCCCCCCTTTCTTAGTATCGACGACCAGACCCGATGGCTCCTGGTTTGCTATCCACGCTTGGATCCAGCTTGTTCATGAAGTCATGCTTGTGCGGTCCCGCCGTTGTGGGAGCCGGACCAGCTACGCCGGGGGGGTACTGTCCGGCCACCTGTCCTCTCGCCTGGCTTCTGGGCACGGTATGTTGTGCCTGTGATCTCGGGACTCTGTGGTCGGCGTCAGAATCGACCTTTGGGTCGAGCATGTTGCCCATGCGTGTGCGGTGAGGACCATATGTTCCTTCGGGCATGTTTGTTGGCGGTGCGCCGTTGGCTGGGAGGCCACCCGACATGGCGTAGTTGCCTGTCTCGAGGTTGGCGTTGGCTTGGGTTGTGTCAACGCGCGGGTCGAGGGCGTTTGCCATGCGGGAGTTGTGCTGCACGTTGTTGTAAGGGTTGTTGGAGCCGAGGACACCACCGCCTCCTCCTCTTCCTCCGGCGGGCATATAGCCTGCGTTGTTGGCCGACGCATGGACGGTGCCGTGCGCGGGAGCCGTTGAAGTTTGGTACCCGTTGGAAGAGCCTATGACCTGCATCCCGCCGGCTTGGCTGTCGACGGTAGGGTCCAGCCGGTTCATGAAGTCGTGCTTGTGAGGGCCGGCCGTGAAGGGTGCGGGCCCGGGGAGGTTTGCGTTGGCCGAGACTTGTCCCGGGGCTGCTGCCATGTTGTTGGAAGCGGGAGGGACGCCTGTGGCAGCGACGTTGTGGTGTTTGTTCTTGTTTCCAAAGAGAGGCATTGTGATGGCGTTGATGTTGAATGTTTCTGTCTTGAGCTTTGAATGTTTTATTTGCCAAGTTTGATTTACCAAAAATGTTATATCAAAACAAAAGGGGGATCGAATGCATTGCTTATATAGCTTCCATAATACATTGCCATGTGGCAACGCATCGAGTAAAGATACATGATATGATGTAGCCCTGACGCCTCATCGAGATGGACTTTTTCTTGGAACGAAGAATATCAGCCAGGATATGCAATGCCGAAAGTGGGATGATGCCCATTTGATGGTGTTCATTGGTGTGTGTAGCTGTCAAGGGAACAGCCAGGGGAATTTGGAGGGTCAAACGGCGTGGCGAATGGATGTCATGATGACGGTGCTGGGTAGCCAATTGATCGGCAATGTCAAAGCAATGTCACCAGCCACCCTTACAAAGGGTTCATCTAAGAAATCAGAACAATGCCGATCTCTTTCTGTTCGTCTGCTACTGTTTGCGGCGATATTTCCGCCGTTGGCTGGCTTGATCGCCCTCCCTCTGCCGGGAGGCCTGCGAGCTTGTCATGCCTGTCACTGTCATCCTGTTCAAGATTCCAAAATACACACATACATACATTTCCCCGGAAACTCCCTTTTCCCACGTGTGCCTCCATGTGGCAAACATTGTGGCTGTGTTTTCTCAGACGACGTAACCATGATCCAATACATGATTATCAGTTATGAATCTGTAAAAGCTGGATGTAGTTTGACAGTGTGATATTGTTAACTTGCTTGTGCTAGAGATTTGCTAAAGCCCCCCAGTCACATCCTGCGGCCTGATTCACACATCACAGACCCGAAGTCAAGATGATGAAGATATCCAGACAAAGGGCTGGGAAGATCTAATTGAACAAGTAATTCCATCTAAATTATAAATCCTGATCTGATGATGGTAAGAAGCAGCATCTGATAGCGGCTTGTTCTGCTCTCCATCGCGCACCACTATCCCAATAGCCCATGACCACTTCCCGTACGCCAATTCGCCGTCCCAAATATCAATCCCTTATTTTCATCTCGTGGTTTTGTAGTTTCAAAACATCCCAATCGTTTTCATTGCAGCATATGCATCGTTTATACACGCTGAGTTTCAGCTGCTTCTCGATGTCCTCTTAATGTGGTGGTCGTAGCCGAAAGCCCGCCAACTTTGCCGGGCTCTACTTCGGGAACATGTCTATCATAGTCGTCCTCATCGTCCTCATCCTCGTCGTATACATCAAACGATGAATCGGATTCCTGCAGCACAAGGTTTGTCCCATCAGTCATGCCCATATGCAACACGCAGCAGCCAGTGTAACTCACAGAGTCTGGTAACATGAAACTCCCATAGCCATCAATCTGAACATGAGTATACTTCTACACATTGTTAGCCTGTTGGATTCGTTCATGTGTCCGCGACTGGTCGTCAACTTACTGTCCTTTTGCATGCTCGTTTCCTTCTCCAATCTCGGAATGCAGCCAAGAGGGTAAGGTATGCGTCCAAAAACGCGGCACCACCACACATTGTGATTATGAAAAAAAAAACGTCCTAGAAAAGGTCAACAGATGATGTTGTCTCTGAATTCTTAATCTCCAATTCCGAGAATTGATGGGAATTTATTCCTCATCACAAGCCGGGGGGGTGAATGCCATAGTTATGGAAAAGTCAACAAACCACTCTGATGAACTAATGCAGCACATATTAGATTGGCTTTGCCCCGTCCCGCATGATCATCTAGTTTAGAAGCACAAAACGGCGAACCATGAACCCATTCGATTGACAGATCTAGCAGTCTACCTGGCCGAGGTTCAAACTAACACGCCCCAATGCCAGAAAAGTTGACCTCTTGTCAAAAATCCCGTGATGATGATTCTCAATTCCCTTTACTTTACCCAACGGAGCAGTTTAATAAGAGGCTCTTCTGCCATTTCAAAGCATCTCGGACAGGTCTACAAGATCTGCTAATCGTCATTCTTATGTAAAACTAAACATATCCATGGATAGCCATGCCCAAATTAACTAGCCCCCCTTGGTCGCCCCAGCGTGGGGTCCAAAAACTGGGAGGAGAATTCTCGGAATGTTTGACAGGGGACTCTACTGGACAGTGATTTGTCACTATATTTCTCTATATTAACAGAATTTATGTATCAAATCAGAATCTTGCACACAATGGCACAGTTTTCGGACCGTCGGCATAATCCTTGTCCATATGCTAGATAGGGGAGATGAGTCCGGAAGATGAACCTTCACACAGAGTTGTTGCTTCTAAACAAGACATAAGACCTACGTATATCTTATATCGTTTTGATCATAAGAGATAGACCCGATTGCATTTTGCACTCAATGTCAATAGTATTCGATGAAAAGCACTTTTATTATTCCAGGGTAGCTAATTATCCTACCCAACCGCCGTTTTATTCCTACATTTCTTTTACGCCAACATGAAATGGTAGTTTAAGATCGCTTAGGAGGCTCGCTAAGAGGCTCGCCATCCTTAATCTTCTGCAAGCCATAGCTTTCGAGTCGGATGGCTTGGATAGCAATGAAGCCGCTGGTGTCCATGGGCGAGAAGCCCTCAAGGCTGTCCATGGAGGCGGCAGTCTCGGAGTAGAGGTTGCTGGTGGTGCTGGAACGTCCAAGAGTGTAGACGTTGCCCTTGTAGGCCATCAGGCGAACCTGGCCGTTAACATTGCGCTGAGCAAACTGGATGGAGTTGTCCAAAAATTCCCGCTCAGGGCTGAAGTACATGCCGTTGTAAAGGCAATGAGACCACTCCATCGTCAGTCCATCACGAATGCGTCGGACCCTGGCGTCCAGGCAAATTCCCTCCAAGTCAATATGAGCAAGACGACTGCGGATAAATGGTTAGCTTCAAGTCTTGGGCGGAAAATTTCACAGCAAAAGCAAACTGATGACTTTGGACAACTTACGCAATGGTTAGGCCAGGAGTATCCTAGACATGGTCAGTAAAACATATAAGAAGAGTCAACAGGGTGCATCTTACATAACAGCCTCGGCTCTTGAGGCCGACAAATCGATCCTCAACAATATCGATACGGCCAACTCCGTGATCATGACCAATCTTGTTCAAGAGCTTGAACAGCTCAAGAGAATCAGTTTCCTCCTTGTCGGCAGTAACGACTGAGACAGGAATGCCCTTCTCGAACTTGATGGTGAATTCTTCGGGCTTGTTTGGGGCGTCGACAGGATCCACAGTGCGAGTCCACAGATCCTTGGGTGGAGTGTGATCGGGGTCCTCCTACACCTTGATGTTAGCGTTACCCCACCATATGCCGCCATCACCACGGTAAACTAGGAACGTTGAGACGTACCAGAATTCCAGATTCATATGAGCAGTGCACAAGGTTGTCGTCCATCGAGTAGCTCTTGGAGGGTGAGGTGCTGATTGGGATGTTGTTATCGGCAGCGAACTTCAACAGGTCCGCTCGACCTCTGGTACCAAGGAGTAAGTGACTGTTGTCCGAAAATGAAGGATAGCGGGGCATCTTACTGGAACTTTTGGATGAATTCGGGCAGTCGCCAAGGAGCGATAATCTTCATTGATGGGTTGCATGCCTTGAAGGCGAGCTCGAATCGAACTTGACTGAAGTGGGGGTGTTAGTATGCATGTCTCGTTCGACGCAGCACGGGGCGGGGAGACCAGGACGTACTCATTCTGCAACCAATGTTAGTAACAGATCAGTAAACAGCATTGAACAAAACACTCACTCCTTTACCAGTGCAGCCATGGCTGAGGAAGTCACAGTTATACTGCTGAGCAACACGGACCTGGGCACGCGCAATGACAGGTCGAGCAAGTGATGTGCCAAGAAGGTATCGGTCCTGGTAGATGGCGTTGCATTGAATGGATCGGAAAACGAGTTCCTCGACGAATTCCTTCTGGAGGTCCTCAATGACCATGCGCTCCGCACCAAGAGCAAGAGCCTTCTTCTCGACGGCAGCCCAGTCTTCCTCCTGACCAACGTTGGCGAGGAAGCACTACATGAATGTTAGGGAGCCGAATCTATGGAAGCTGCTGTGAGTTCAGCCTGGAGCAGTGAATACGTACCACGACGCTGTAGCCCTGTTGGTGGAGAATGGGTTAGCAATTGGTGCCCGACGACCCGAAATCGACCTCGGAGTAGAGGGAGGGAGGGGACAAAGATAGGGAAAGACAAGACGAACCTCGAGCAAAAGCCATTTTAGGATGGTACTCGTATCGAGACCTGCGACAAGCTTCGTCAGCTACAAATGACGGATTTGAAGCTACACAATGTGTTCATACCTCCGGAGTAGGCGCTGTGAAACAATGATTGTTAGCCATGAAGCTCTAAGGCGGGGTGTTGGGGTATGATGTCAGAGGTAGTGGGGGGAGGAGTGTAGCTTACAGACAGACACGGCCCTTGGACATGGTGAAGATGTTGCTGAAGGTGATTGAGTGACAAATTAAAAGCCAATTGGGGCAAGAAAGAAAAGGATTGTTTGTTTGATGGTCAAGAGTAAAAAAAATAAAAAGTTGGAGGAAACGCGTCAAGATAAATAAAGCAAACCCCCCCTTCGTGAGTCAAGGTTGGTTGGTTGGTTGGTTGGCGGGGTCAAAAGTTTGTTGACTCGGCCATCTTGTTCCCTTTTTTATCCGATATCGCTATAGTCTGATGATTCACACACACGCATTGAAGCCGCCTTCAGACTGCAACCTCCACACCTGCACGGCCCAACCACCACTGTGACGGTGTTGGATCTCAACAGTTTAGCACGGATCTTTGTGATCTGTCTGCGATTCAACTGCATGCCGCCGGCCTTGCGGGACCTGTATGTAGGTAGCCCGTGTCGCCTTACCCTGGTTCCATCGTCCAGAGCTGAATTGATGGCGCAAAACGCGTTAAAAGAAATATCACCTCAATCTCCGATGCAAACTTTGGGACTCATCAGGATGACTCCTTGTTGTCTCTCATGCACTCATTAGGAGGTTGCAAATAATGCTCATTCTTTCTAGAACCCGCTATATCGCCGACCAAGGTCTATCTTTTCATTGTCTATTCATGACTATGACATTTCTTGCAATGAATTTTTATAGCTGTAATTCATTATTTCATATATACGATGATAGTTTTACTCATATTTACAAGTACGTCTCATAGACTATGCTCCTTCTATCGCCCTTTTCTCGTTTCTCATCGTCAAACATTGTTTGAGCAAGTTTGTTCATCAAATCGTAATACATTAATTGAAGCTCACTGTTTCCTGAAGGGTTATGTATCTTCATTATCACTGCTCCTTTCCCTGCCCTTTTCTCCGGAAAATTGCGAGGGATGCTCAAGAGTCAATGGGAGTCCTCGGTGCCGGCCGAGAATCATGATAAAGCAGAGTATAACTTTGCTTGCAGCATGCCAACCGCCCGCAAAGCTGTATGAGGCTGTCGGTAATCCAACTGACACACCGACACACCCATATGCAGAAATAACCTCGAATACCATGTTAAACACGCTGTATGATACTGGATCCGCAAGGGCTTTTCTGGTCTCAATGGTACTGATGAGAAATACCGCCAGCGCCAGCAACCAAATGTCATGGGCAAACTGGTGACGAATTTGTTTCCAAATGAATTCGGTGCGAGACTCAACATCACAACTTTTCGAGGCGAATGTATCTGCTTCGTCACAGAATGTGGATACAGATCCGCGGAAGTGTGGTAACCCCAAGCCTGTTAGCCCGGTGCACTCTTCGACACCGGATATGACTAAAGAACAGGCATTCATCCGATATGCTCGCGATATAGAATTCGACGCCTCCAGGTCCTGCTGTGTAGCATGTCCCGGATGGACACCGGGGGGATTCCTCTCACGGGCATCTGAATGGCGCATGGCGATGATAACTGGATAAACAGAAATGTACATCATAAAGACATACAGTAGCAACACACTGGGGTACATTTGGGCCATGGGAACAACTGCAAATCCCCCGGAACGTATTGCTAAAGGGGTGTTAGCATTGGTATAACATAACATTTTGCAGACCGGCCAGGGGAACACATACCGATTGCTTGAAAGAGCCCATCCAAAATTCGAGACCCAACAGGGATAGATCTAATGATGGAATTTCCTATGTTCAGAAGCTCAAAGCCCATCCAGCCAGCGCAGTTGATCAGGACAGCCATAAATACCAACCACCACGTATGCCATGACGGGAAGAGATGGGTATGAACACGGCGTGGATATTTGAGAATAAATTCGACTGCTTTTTTCCACTCATTCAAAATCTCCGTCTGTGTCGTATAGTTCAGGGCCTTCAAGCTTAGCCAAAAAATTAATCGAAGAAAAATTGGGTACATGGTATTGCCAGCCAGAATCATCGATCCCATGACGATGAGCACAATGGGGGCGTTCTGAAAGGGCACCATATTTGTGTCGAGAAGAGCCATGCCGGAGTTGTTGAAAGCAGAGACGCCGTTGAAGATGCCAACCCACCAGGGATTCATGCTATTGGCTCTTGCCGGTTCCGGTAGGTTGTTGGCGATCCATGCTGCTAGAGACAAGCATCCAAGGAGTTGCCAAAGAATGGAATAGAGCGGCACGATAATGCTCAGCAGTGTGAGTGCTCGATATTCGCATCTGCTTAACAGATTGGGAGCCTTGGCAGCGGAACCGTTCGAGTCATTCGTCCAATCCGACTTATCTCCTGAAGCGGTCAAGGGGAGCCCAACTCCGTCGACGGAACCCACATTATCTTGCTTCTGTTGGGGTACGTCTTCAAATTTCGATGCTCTATCTTCAGAAAGGGCATCAAGCCCCATGGTAGAGATGTGATGTGGCATGTTTGATTGCTTGGCGAGTTGGTCGTTTGGAGCATTCACTTCTCTATTCAGCGCCAGAGAGACTTGCTCCATGCCTTGAAGATGCCGTTTAAAGAGATACTTTCGCGCAAGGCAAGTCCAGATGGATATCCAGGTGCTGCTTCCAACCATAATGAGAAGGAAGAGGATGACCTGCTGCCAGGTGGTCATATCGCTGAGGTTGACAGTGTTCAGACCTGTGCCAGATATGGCCGAGACAACAAGGAACAGACTATCGACATAGCTGATTTTGAAAGACGAGCTTGAAGAGGCCCAGAAAACGACAGACGATAGAAGAGAGACACCAATGATGTAGATGTAGTGAATAATGAGGAAGCTGGCTTGGGAGAAGAGGATGCTTAATTTGGCCTTACAAGAGCCAATGCCCCTTGCAGCCACAGATTGCATTTTATATGTCTCGATGAGAGATGAAAGAAGAATGAAGTGTATAAAGAATGAAAACGCAGCTGTCGGTTCATTTTATCTAAACCTGCAATGAGCGTTACTCGGGATCGTCTTCACCCACCTCCAATCCGTTCAATGGGGGAGGGGAGAGAAGGGGAGAAAGCAGTCCACTCAGCAAAAAAAAAAAAAACTGAGACCTAGCGGAATGCAACAGAACGTGGCGTCCTCGCCAGTCCAATGCCCAGCAACAAACGCACTGACATATGGAATCTTAACAAATGAACGAGAGGGGGGAGAAAGAGAAAGACGGGAAACTGAAATGCAGGGGGCCAAAAAAAATAAAAAGAGGGTATTATGGTCATTGAGCTGAACTTATTACTGGGATGATGATTCGATGCATCGCTTTTATACTAGGCGGATATGGTGGAAGTAAATCTGGAGGTGTGAATGGACCCCGTTCAAAGATCTGGCTAGCTATTACAGACGGAATGTTGACAAGGAACAGTCAGTTCTTCTAGGCGCTGCAATGTCTCGACCGAGTATACAGACCACCAGCTGGCTCCCCACCGCCTATACAACAGACACAGCCAGCAAAAAAAAAAAAAAGATATGGATCCAAGACAAAAGAAAAAGCAAGTTTCGAGCCGTTATTCCCGCCCTTCGTGCCGCCTCCCTCATGCAAGTCAGACGGAGTGCACCCAAACGTGTTGAGTTGGATGATGCGACAAGTTCGTCAATCAGAGACATTATTACTACATATGTTTCATCATCACATGTTCAGCAATCCATCGAAAGATGATGTTTGTGGAATATACATGCCAATTGCTTCTGCTCCTGCGAGGTAAAATATTGAGCATAGACATCATAGCATTATAAAATGACAAGGTATAAGTGACCCATCCCACTACAATCATTCCTTTCCCGTATTTTCATCATTCGTCAAGTCATCATATCATCCAGACTTTGTCACCTCATCCAGTTCAACCGTGCTCCCCTTCTCCTCATCAACAGTCTTATCCGACTCGCTCTCAACACCAGCAACGACGCCTTCGAAGCTTCGTCCACGTCTCTCCGGTCCAACCATGACTGTAAGAAAGATGCCAGTAGCAATAATGGCAGTAGCAATGCCCATGACGGGGCCATATGCCTCTGCCTTGTCGCCGTTGCCTAATGTCACAAACGTCTTCTCCGAAATGGCATTGACAATCTGTGCAGAGGGTGAAGAGATCATGTTACCCAGCTGATATGTTACACCAGGGAACGAAGAGCGGAAGGCGGGAGGAGAGAGCTCATTCAAATGGATGGGAATGACACCCCAAGCACCCTGGACGAAGAACTGCATAAAGAAGCCGGTGACACTGAGAGATCGTTCGCCGGTGGGGAGAATCCAGGCAGGAATCAAGATGGCCGACATGAGAGCTGCACCCATCATGGTTCGGCGACGGCCAAGGAACTGACTCAGGTATCCAATGATGGTACCGCCAACACAGGCGCCAGCCTTCATCAAGATGGATGCTCGTGATGCGCCTGCGTTGTCCAGTTCCTTTTGTTCAATCATAAAAGTCGTATACGAGTCTTGTGATGTGTGAGAGTAGTAGTTGAACCAGGTCATCAGAATGATGCAGTAAACACACATCTTCCACTCCTTAGCCAACATGGTTTGGGTTTCCCGCCAAAAGGCACCAGGAGACTTGCTCTGCTTGCCATTCTTCTTGGCCTCGAGAAACTGTTGTGATTCTGGGAAGAAGATGCGAATAATACCAACAAAGATGGAAAGGCCCGCTATGGAAATGTTAGTCTTGGTCTTTTTGGGACATGCCAGTAGTCACTAACCTCCAATCCAAAAGACAGTCTTCCACGATTCGACGGCACCTCCAACGCCAAGATTGGCGCACGCTGCCAAGACATAGCCAAATGAATAGCCTTGCTGCAGGATGCCCGACATCAAGCCACGCGCATTCGATCTATAAAGCCAAGAGATGTCAGTTTTGGGTCCAAGCTAAAACAAGAAAATTACTTGTTCAAATTCATTTCCGAGTGGCTAACTCACGGACACTGCTCTAGGGCCATGGCAATTGCATTGCCGTATACGCCACCCATGAAAAGACCAAACATGCTCCGAACTGCTAGGAATTGCGAAAAGGTCTTGCAGTAGATGGTAGCAATCTGAAGAACGCCGAGCACCAGCATGTTGAACACCATGGGCCATTTACGTCCCCATTTGTCACCAGCGAGACCAAAGACCGCCGCGCCAACCGAGCGAAGCAGGAGGGTCAAGGTGATGGCAGTGGTGATGTCTGTCTTGGAGCGGTGGTAATACTTGGACAGCTTGACTGTCTGAATAGACAAGGCATGGAAGTCAAAGGCATCAGCCGTCCATGCGAGCCAGCCGACGATGAAGAATAGCCAATCCTTGGCAGAGAGTTGGGCGAAAAGACTGATGGGATTCTTGATTCGATCTGGCTCCTGCCACTCACAGCGTGTCTCGCCGTACGAGTTGGTCAGAACAACACGCTGTTTCCAGATGAAGAGGTCACGCCAGGACTGTTTCGCTGTAGGGATGATGCCTCTGGCCAAATCATCAGCCGGCTCACTCTGGCGAGGGGTATCCATGGCTGTTCTTTGTCGGAGTCCGGCACTGGCTTCTATGAGCAGACAGCAGCAGACAGAGTGGGAGGGACCAGAAGGAGACGATGTGATTTTCCTCCTTGGGGGTAACAGACTTATGTGTCTGTAGATTAGGGTTTGAGGAGCTTCGAATTAACTTTGACTCGAGGCGGAGGCAGACTTTATTTATGCCCTCGGCTGGCAGCTACTACTGCAGGCATGGAGAGAGACAACAGAACTCCCAAGGTCACGCATGTCTTACGACATTTTCCGGGGAACAAGGGTTGGACAGGCCAACGTGAAAAGCAAGATCTTCGCCCAAGTTGGGGTTGTAATGCAGCACTAGATCATGGCTCCCGGCGCATAACAGCAAAGGCATGCGTCAAGGGTGTGTGTCTCACCGGGCCCAGTAACGGCCCAGACTATTGTTCTTGCAGCGACTTGAGAGCCTCACGAGTGCTTCCCAGCATTACTTGGTGTTCTGGTTCTCTGGGAAGTTCCCTTTAGCATTTTATGGAGAATTCCTGTCCCGAGCCTCGAGATTCTCGCAAAACTTGGTGATCTCTAGCGGTGTCGGCCATGCTACGGACAAAATCCCAAGAGCCGGCATATTTAGATTCGTATGGCCTGGGGCTTCGGGATGCGGGGGCCAAAATATTGAGCCTGGGTTACACTAACAAAGATTCGGTCATACCATCTTGGCCTAGTGACAAACGAGGTGTCAGCAAGGGCGGGTAAGGAAGAGCATGTTCGTGAGGGTTTTGGATGGGGTCATTCATTCTATGCGTAGATTAGATTAGACTCTAAACCTTGAGCAAGCGAGTGTGGAGATGGGACACCATGTGATGGGAGTGGAGAGGGTGGATTTGCTCTGCACTGGATTGGATGTGTGGACGTGGATGTTGGGGACGGCGTTTCCGTAATGGAGGATGGGCAATTAACAAATGCCAAGCCATTTGGTGTAATATAGGTAATATCGTATCTGTTCCTCCGGGCGTGGATGATGTTGGCTTGGAAGGGTTGGAGTGTGGAAGCGTCTGGGTGCCGTCATGCATTCAAGGTGGTGCTATACAGGTATGCTGTGTTGCTGTTCGTACATGTACATACACAAACAACGCAGCGTTACGTTACTTCCCGCTGTAAGGTATCCTGTAGTCCACGGTACGAAGCACAGCTGGAGAGCCAGAACCCCCTCCCGCAGGGTCAAGATGCTTCTGGACTCGACTGATTGTCTCACTCAATCCATTCAGGTGCTCAAACGTTTTTTTACCTTATCATTAAGCTTAACCGACTCAATGTGCGGTTAATGCTGGGGACGGGAATCCTTTCCCCAAACAGCTCAGGCCTGGCGCACCCACCATCAGTGGTCCCTCAACCCCCTGTAGCCGCCGTAACCCCTGTAATCCCTGTAACCCTGCTAGTGTCCTCTCCCCCGTGGGGGACTTGGACGAGAGCTCGCCGTCCTGAATCTCTTCTCTCTCCTCCAAAATCTCAAGTGCGGAGCATCGCCAAGGCAAACCAGCGGTCTTGGCCCCCGGAAACACGGCACATTGTTTTCTATTCTGCATCTTCTATTTGGCTTCTTCTATTCCCGTTCCCGTGAAATTTTCAACAGGTCTAGCCAATTCAACCAAGCCCGCAACGCAGTGGAGTGATGCGGGGAATCGTCTGGCAGCTGAATAGCAGGGCTGAGACAGCAACTCACAAAGTTCCACATGTCTGACCGGACTCTCTGACCAAGAATGAAGTGCAGGGCAGATCACGTTGTAAAATTCCATCCATCCAATCAGCTTAAAGGCTCATCTTTCCAATATATGCCCTAAAGTATTGACATCATATCCATAGGCCATGTGCTAACCTTTGTCCCATTCAGAGTCCTGGTTAGCCCTCCAACCCCAATGTCCAACAAAGAACCCCCCGGCCTTCCTCCCCTTGGTCAGCAAAAGTAAACGAGGGCGGCCACGTTCCCTAAAAAATCGAGATGCAGCACAAAGGAATCTCATCCTGACAACCTTGGAATTTCCATTAGCCAACCATAATCAGCAAAGTTTCCCCTCGGAGACAAAATCACCACCAAGCCAAGCCAACAGGTCAACAATCTTCGTCCGGCGACCCTCTTGCGAGATCCGTTGGTCAAGACCAACTAGCCTACTCCAATACGGTCATCCATCGCGAGTCAGAGTCCAGCCATCGCAGCCACCAACTCCAAAAACACTTGGAGACACAAAACTTTGTTCCAAATAGTCATGTCGACCGCGGGAAATCCAGGAATGATGATGCCTCCATGAACACGATCCAAAACAGGCAACTCATGCCCGAGCACTCTGTCTCCGCCATACCCCAATCTTGCTCACCTTTTGTTCCTAGCTCCCCCCTCATCACCATGGCTTCTGCGGGGTTCCGGCAGATTTCTCAGAATTTTTCCACACCGTGGCGTTTTCTAGTCCTGCAGACGGGCGCATGATTTCGAGGGTGCCAGGAGCTTCATGAATATGCCGGGATGCCTTCCGATCGCCCCAAGACGGCTCTCAAAACTTGTTCCGACTTGGTTCCAGAATACTTGCATCTCACCCCCGTCATATTCCGGGTTCGTTGGCACTAATACAAACTACGTTTTCTTATATCGGCCTATTTCCGAAGTCCGAACAATTCTCCCCAGCCATCACATTTTGTTGTTGAAGAGTTCTGCTGCCAAGACAAAGCCAGTGGGGATGAGAGAGAAAAGGACCAATACTTGGAGGTAAAATCTCTGCGCCAACAGATAAATACGCCTCCGTTAGGAATTTCATGACTCAATGGAAAAAGCTAAGCTAAGAGTACTGAGGTTTATGCTCGATTCCGAAACAGCATGCACGAGACATGGTGAGTGACCGACAATGATCAATTGAGTGAACAGATTCAACTATTATCGATGACTGCTGGTTATTCCAACATCATGTAGTCTTTTCAATCGACCGTGTGTTTTTGGAGTAGCGCAGTAGAGACTTTGACACGCTTCTCCAATTTGTATCATACCTAAGATATCAGGAAGACGGTTTCGGATATTCTGCTGATGAGGTCTTAAGTATACCATCTCATCTTCGAGATCGCGTTGACATGCTACCGATTGCAACGTCAGCACGTGGTAAGATACCATTCAAGATCCGTGGGAACCTGTCAAATACGTATCCACTGCGGTCTGCAAATCATCCCAACATATGAATGCAACATCAGCAAACGATGATGATGACAGCTTCATAATTACTTGAAATTGAAGCAGGTAAACCGCGGTAGCCGAAATATTGCATCACAGCTATCCCAGAGTCCCCAGTATGGAAGATTTGACCATATTATTGCCTGTTGATGTAGCTGTAGTAAAATTTACATGTTTCCAACTGGGTTCATGAATATTGCGGTTCCCAACTGGTGAGACACCCAAACCAAGAAGTGATCGTCGACCTATGCAAAGGCTTGGACTGGTTGGCTAGCATCAAAGGGCGGGTTCACGATGATGTGAAGAATTTAACTGAGTGAGTCGACGTCATTCAGAGGGTGATGTAAGGTCCAGACCTTTCCAAGTTTGCTGAAACAGTGAGGCCTCCATTATGATGATAGAGGGAGCTACCTAAACAACAGCTTCTGATATCTGGAAAATCTACAACTTAGGCGCTTTGTCACGTTCGAGGCCCGGAAAAGACGGCAATAATTAAATTATTACGGCTATATTATTCGAGTAATAACAGCCTCGACAAGAGTAGATGCTATCGTAAGGCATTTCCTATCACTGGATTCAGTCCTGTAGGGTAGGCATTACGTCTAGACCTGGCGGCTGAAACCAGCTATTGAATCTGGAAGGAACGCCACCTCAAGATTCCAAGTCGAGAGTCCTGACTTTATCACATCAGCATGTCAAATTCCCCTCCGTGGCAGTGCAGCAGGTTCGGCCAAAAAAACAATGGCTCACCGACTCTATATCAGTTGCTTTATCGATGATGCATCGGAGATTTCTGAACCGTTCGGCCCCTGGAATTGATCCGCGCCATGCCTCCTAGCGTTCATCCTAGAATCAGGCAAGGCTCTCTAAACGCGCCAGCTGAGCCAAAATCAAGGCGTACAAGCTCCAACCAGGCAGATTGTGAGGCTGCAGGACGCCTTATAACAAGCACCATGTCGCTGCAACCCCCCCGCCTGTGGATCACCAATGTCTCAGTCCGGGAACGAACCAACGCCTCTCCGAGCGATCTGTCAGCATGGCAGTCACTTATAACCAAGTGTGGGACGACATATACGATCAACTGCGCAACAGATTGGAAGGGAAGAAAGATGGGAGATTGAGGTTTGCGGCTAGAGGGACTGTCCCTCAGGTATTACACGATGGAAACCTCCAGTTGTTTTTCCGCACGCTTGTCCCGCCCGGTTGGGCAGAAGAAGAAGATGAACTGATGGTGCGAATCACTATGCAATCTTTTGTCGACAGGATCAAGGAAAGACGGCTCCAAGAATTCCTGGCTACTCTGATATTTGCATCCTGCAGTCTTGCAGCTGCCAGGGCGTTTGTCCTCAAATTGCTTGTGCCAGATAGTTGGCCAATACAGGACCGAAAGGGAAAAGACATGGGTGTATTGCCTGCCGATATTACACAACTATTCGAAATATTCGAGAGTAATGTTGATGCAGATAAATTCTACTCAAAACAAGCATGTTTTTGTCCTGTGGTACTACGTAAAAGACAAGAGGTTAAGGTAAAGAGTTTGGCAAGCCAACGCCTGCCATACCTCGAGGAGCTCGCTATTGGAGAGGGTTCCTTTGGGAAGATATTCAGAGTCAAAGTTGCCGCCGGTCATTTCGAAGATCCCGACACAGAATTCAGCTACAACACTGAGCCGATTCTGATGGCGCGAAAGGACTACACCTTGACCGATAATGGTGATGTGCGGGAGGAGCACGAGATTATGAAGAAGATCCTGAGACACTCCTCTCGAGGCTGTGAAAATATTGTAGAAAGCTTTGGGGGGATTTCGATTGGCAACAATTTCAGTCTGTTCATGCCGCTTGCAGTCTGCGACTTACGATCTTACATGATGGACTACCACCCAACGCGACCAAATACCAAGGAAGCAAAAGCAGAGATTATTCTTTGTTCTCAAGGACTTGCAAGCGGGCTCAACTTTTTACACCATGAAATGACGACCCCGGATCTGGAAGACATGGTCTGCTATCATATGGATTTGACGCCAAATAATATTCTCGTCTTTCTTGAGAGACGGGATGGTCACGTTCGAACGATCTGGAAATTAAGTGACTTTGGCATGGCGAGAGTCAAGATTCGACATCGCGGGCAGGGAGTAGAAAGGGAGCGGGATTTTAACAGTCTGTTTGTTCGCCGACAGATCAAAGGCCCATCACTCTCGGGGACCCTCAATCGACGCGGCGAAGGAACTTATCTTGCACCAGAGTCCATCGATTCGAACCCACGCATGAGAACAGGCAGCGATGTCTGGTCTCTTGGTTGCGTGCTTAGTGTGGTATTTGCATACCTTCAAGGCGGCTCTCTAGGCGTTACTGCTTACCAGGATGCCCGTCTAAAGTATCGTGATGCTGATGGCTATGATCGGTTCTTCCTTCGGGGATACAAGTTTAGCCGTACGCGAACGCATCCCGTTGTCAAGGAATGGCACAAAAGGCTTATTCACAAAGCCGAAGAGCGAGATCCCAGAGAGGGAAAGGCCTTTAGATATATGCTCAAGCACCTTGAAGAGTCTGTCCTACTCATCAAACAGGATGAACGAAGCGATGCGAAGCGTGTTAGAGATATGTTGGCGACAACCTATAGGATCTACATGAGCCCGGAAGATGACGAAAATGAAAGATTTATTCAGTTGACAGTTCCCAAAGATCCATTTTGGAATAAACTATTTCAACAGTAAGTATTCCTTTAGGTGCATGTGATTATCTCTACTGACATTGGCGTCACATAGGAAACCCAAGACTTGCCAAAGTAATGCCGATGAATGGCCTTTAACATCGGAAGAATCCTTCAAGGGATGTGTCATCTCCCCGGATGCGACACTTGTAGCGTACTGGACAGATATCAAGATATCTCTTTACACCTCGCAATCGTTGATGCCCCGAGATGGTCAGAGAGAAGGTCATGAGTTGATGCCGGCAACAGAGTATCCACTTAAAGAGACTGATTGTTTTTGGAAGAGCGTTACACTGACTAATGAGTATCTTATTGCATCCACGACTGGGAGAAGCTATGTAAGTTGTCGCATTTGAACTTTTCAATACTGGCAAACTTATCTGACCGCTGTTAGTGTTATATATTTGATTTGGAAGCTGGCTCTGCCGTTGATGCCACTCTTGATCACTTATATCGAATTGCTCTACCATTTCCAGAGATTTATCGACTGGCCATCTCCCCTGACAGTCAAACATTGGCTTGCGTTTTGCGTCACGAAGAAGGGGACAGGCACCCTGGCACTTTGCTGTATGCTTCAGTGCCAGCCCTTGTCTCATTAGCAACACCACGGTAGGTGCTCGATACAAGCGATTCTCGTCCACAGCACTCATGCAATTACAGGCCGAGCATTGTTAGTGAGATTATGCCGGTCGGAACAAACATCCGACCAGGATCACCGACAACTCTATGGAAGACAGTTGAGATTGGATGGCCGGCCGCTGATGTGGTTCAGCTGACCATTTCGGACGATAAAGATGTCCACTTGGTCATCCGACCAGAACTCACGGCCAAGAGTCGTGAACACAAGATTCCAATCATGCACATATCGCTAAAACAAACAACAATTGATACCCTGTTTATTGAGTCCCGAGTGAGTCTTGCTATACCATCCATGTGGCAAAACATGAAGGCTAATATTTTAAAAGGGCTTTGATAGTAGTGGCACGGCAGGCTTCTTCACAACCTTTTGCCCCTTCATTGATGTGACGACATGCGCCGTCGTTACACGCGAAAAGCGCATTCACTTTCAAACATTTAATGGCGATGACCCGATTCTAAACCAGCAAAAAGATATTCTAAATTGTCGCATCCTCAAGCTCATCAACGGTCAGCATGATGAGAGACTTTTTGCCTTGGGAACTACTTCAGCCAACCACAGAATCAAGCTATTAGAGGTTGGAATTCCGCAGCCTGGCGTCGAGCTCTCAATACAGGAGCTCGCGCAGTTCCCAGGGCTCTCTTATGGCGACGATTTTACGGGTGTAGTATCTGATGAGAATGGGAAAACGTTTGTTCTTGTAGCGACCTTGGCGGGTGCTAATGGGCGCAAGTTGTACAAAGTTGATATTTCAGGTATACCGCCGACAGTGTGATTGCTGTTATGCTGTCATAGGTTATATCATCGTTTAGGTGGAAGATTTTATGTATTACCATACTTTTATCTGTATCTATATTTAATGCCGCCTACTGATGGCTCTGTACATTACCTTGATTCACCCAGTTTGGACATTGCTGTATATTCCTAATTCTATAATCACATCGCGGGCGGTATTCTTCATTACTCACATGCCAGTTATAATTTCCACATCTAATTAGGCAGTCAAATCTTGCATTTCAGTAGTTGCTGTGCCCCTCCGTCTTATTCTCCAGTCCCTCTTGTGCATCTTTGGCGCAAGCCGCCAGAACAGTATCCCATCGTGTCGGACTAACCAGTAGTAGAAAATGACGGAGATGAGGGTGAGTGCCAGAGTTGTGACGACGAAGATCCATATCATGGAGGTGCCCACTATGCGGCTGTTGTCTTGGTCCATGGCGAAGAAGTTCATGCCGAAGAATGTCTGTGAATGCTTAGCTTGGAGACTCTGAGGATTTGGCGGATCAGGAACATACGGCGACAAAGGAGGCGGGCACGTATATTAGAGTGATGGTGGTGATGAATACGGCTGATTTATTCAGCTGAAGCATATTGGTGTTTTGTTCCTTGGCGATGACTTGATCTCGATACGATAGGGTATTGGCCAAGAGCTGAGACGTCGTCTGCGTGCGCTGATGGAGATATGTCGCCGTGTTGGTGTGCGAGATGCATTGGCGATGGTAGTTTCTGAGGTTGGCCTGAATAGATGCCTGCTTGTGAGCGGGCTCCAGGTCGTCTTTTAGAAACGTGCTGAGGTCGGTGATTGTGTTGGTTGTGGAGGCGAGGAGGGTGGTGATTTGGGTGAAGCGGCCTTCGAGGCTGACAAGGATGCTGAGGTTGTCGTATCCAACACGCAGAGGCTCATCTATATAAGTCGAGAAAGTGGTATTGGACTGAGATGTCAGTTGCTATAGCCCTCGGGTTTATTTGAAGGAACGGCGGGCTTACGATTGGTAGGAACTCGTGCTCTTGCGTGGCCATGTAGTGTCTCCAGGCAGGGAGGTGAGTTTTGAAGAACAAGTCGTGCAGCCAGAACAGCTCGGGGATTTGAGCTTTGGGGTTTGTGAGGATCTGTGTTGCGGCGGCGTGCAGTTTTGAGTTGGGGGTTGGGCTGAAGAGGATGAAGAGGTTCTGGCGTGTCTCGGGATTGAAGCGATGGTATATGCCAGTCTGTCGAATGGCCCATTCAGCCTCTTCGTCTTCGTCCCCGGGCTTGAGCTCGGGGTAGCGGACGGTGTAAGAGATGTCTGACGTTCAAGTTAGACGGGGGTTCCAAGCTGGGGAGGGATTCGCTCCCGTGAAGCTGGTCTGTAAAGCTCACCGATCCATTGCTCAGATTGAGATTGGCTGTACGGAATGCAGACTGCTTCCTCGAGCCTCAAGTTGCGATTGTAGAAGCATGAGGACAAGTCATAGATGGAAGAGTTGAGCTCATGCTTTGAGACGATGAGGTCCAGCATGGGCCGGGTGATTTGGAGCCGCTGCCATGAGTTGCGCTGACAGATTGAGCTGAGCGTATCAGGTCAGCGATATAAAAGCCTTTGCCAGGCAGGCATGCACTTTAAAGACACACATGAAGCGACTCGAATATTCCTGTTTTGGGGCATCATTGAGAAAGGCATTCAATTGCTTCACAGTGGTGATGCTATGGGTTTGTGATGCTGGTGCGGCTGAATCGTTGTTGGGGGGGAAGATGTCGATGATGCGGACTGGCTCACGCAACTCGTCAACAAAACACAATTCCAGAAGGTCCATAGCTTGATGAATTGGACGAATAAGAAGATTGAAATAGAAATATTGAATTGTTTGTGTAAATGCAAGCCGCTACTTTAGAACTACCCTTCCGTAATAGAAAACTCTTGGAACAATCTTTGGAAGGAAAACAGATTTATACCATCCCCCATTTTCCCCCCTCCCCCCCAAGGCTTGGGAAGCTTCAGTGCCCACTGAGAGAGAAAGAAAAAAAAAGTCACTAGACAACTCAGCGTGTCGCCCACTGGAGTGCCTGATATCGCTGCGCCACGACAATGCCCACCCCGACCTAATAGAGAACACCCAGCTATCGGCCCATCGGCCCATCAAACATGACACCCCGTTTCTTCACGCGATTCATTGCGTTCTCAGGTCACTGAAGGGGGTCAGGTTAGATTGAATGGCGAATAGAAAGGCAGAAAAGGCCGGAAACTTACTTGATGATGGTCTGTGTGAAACAGCACGAGGCGATGGTGTTAGTCGGCTAATGCATAGAGAGAGAGAGAGTGTGGTGAGAGGGAGAGGTGGAGAGAGGTGGAGAGAGAGAGAGAGTGTGGTGAGAGGGAGAGGTGGAGAGAGGTGGAGAGAGAGAGAGAGAGAGAGAGAGAGAGAAAGAGAGAGAGAGAGAGAGAGAGAGAGAGAGGATGACGGAAAGAAACAAGCTCATGTTCTGAGAGGGCGCGCGGCTCTCCCTCACTCTCGAGACAGACTTACTTCGCTAACATATGAGGGCGCTGTGAATAACCATTGGTCATCCTTCATCTACGCCTTGCTTCAGCACAAACAGAACGAAGAGCGAAACGAGCAACAATATACGCATCATCATCAAAGGGCTCGCTTACTCGGATGTTAAAGTCCTTTTGCCCAGGGAACAGCCTCTCGAGCAAGCGCTGGAGGCTTGTTCTCTTGAGGTACTTCTTGGTGACATTTTGCGTTACGCCCTGGTCGCTGCTCATGGTCGTCACGGGCGGCCACTCGACGGAGCGCATCGTCAGTGAACGGAGTGAAGACATGGTTTGGTTTGGTTTGGTTTGGGTTGGCTTGTTTGGTTGGATGCGAATGCTTTCTCGCGAATAATTGTGGACATGGATTTTTTTGTTTTTCACGTACGAAACTGGATCAGCGGTCCAATCTGCCAGTTTTGATAGTTTGGGCTGCCTCTCTCCCTCTCTCTCTCTTTTCCCTCTTCTTGGTTAACGGGGGATTGTCCTCAGGAAGGCAAACAATCGTTATCTCTGGCCTTCAATAGCTGTTACTATCTCACGAGACAAATCGCCACGTCACGAGGACAATGAACAAGATTACGACTGGCTGCCTTTTTTTCCTCTCCTCTGCCTCCGGCTGCTCGGCATGAAGGCTTGCCCGCTGCACGACAGTCAAGCCAAAAAAGCTCTGGAATCATTTCCCGTCCAAGCCGTCCTCGTCCCATTCGACGGTAGGAGGAGGGGGAAGGGGAGAGGGGGGGGCGTGGTTCGCAAAGGAGGCGCCAGAGCTATTGCTTCGAGGGCTTGCTTGCTTGCGAAGGCAAAACAGATAGATGGATACATATGTGCCTCTTTACGGTGCGGCGAATGGGGGAAAACGCCTGGCCTAAATGGGCAGCTGAATGTGCGGGATGATGTAACCACACTATAATGGTCTTTGGAGGGGAGAGAGAGGCAGAGAGAGACAGAGAGAGCGGATGGATGGATGGATGAAGCTTGTGATAGCGTGGGGTGTCTTAGTGGACAGTCTTGCGGCTGGGGTTGAATATTGGATATTGCAGTTTCACCATGAGACCGGTTCAAGCCCTTTGGAGACGCACCAGGCTATACTACCACATGCGTGTGCATCGCGCGTTGTGTGTTTCGTCTAGCCTGCATTCGCACATCACAGAGTTCTCTTCTATCGAAACGGCCTTATCAACCTGAAGATGAAGGGGGGCTTCTTCTTGTTGGCCCTATCAACTGCGGCTGAACTGGAATTACCCCCCCCCCCCCCCCCCTCCCCTCAGGGCCCCCAGGCTTCCACTAGTTTGCTGTCATTCTGCCTTCCACACACACCACCCTACATACATACATACATGCTGTTTCGTCCAGTCCAGGCCGCTGGATAAAGGCGTTCCGCCACATGCGGCTACTTAGACGAAAAGAAAGAAAAGAAAAGAAAAACCTGGAGAATCCTCATGGCGATCTTCCCTCTAGGCTAAGGCCTCCCTCCCTCCCTCCCGCCTCGGCTGGGTGTGGCTGTGGCTGTCTGCCTTTCCCGTTCGTAACGACATGGTCACGCCGTTGAGCTCATTGGGGGAGAAAGGAAAAGAAGGCTTCTTCTTAACAAAGCCAAACACCCTTTGCTTTCTGCCCCCCTTGCATGTCTCACCTTTCTTTTTTAGTTATTATTGTCTCCCACGTTTTCTTGCATACAATAACACGCCCGGCCTCTCTCTATCGTTGGTTTTCGGGGAACATCACTTGTATCAGGCGCCTATCACAGAGAGGAGGCGAGACAGGAAATGCTACGTTGTCGGCCATGACAGGCCGGTCCGAGTTCGACTGGGTCCCGGACTGGTACTATCCGGACGGCGGCAGCAGGAGGCGACCCACACCTAGACCGGAGACGATCCCGTTGGGCGAACTTGGGACTCCTCTGCCCGTGCAGCAGCAGCAGCAGCAATCTCAGCGGCAGCATCAGCAGCAGCCTCAAGCGTCTGCGTCAAGCACAAGTCAGACCCTACCCACGACGCCGAATCAGGACGGCGGCGGCAGCAGCAGCAGCAGTAACGACAATGATCCCGGCAGCGGCGGCGGGGCTACGACGACGACAACGACGACAGAGAGCAAAGATGGCTTCGCGCGCAGGGAAAAGTTCGTTGTCGTGACGCCTAGCAAGGACCGGACGGTCGACCGTAAGCTCGGGGGCCTGCAGTTGGCTGTATGTTTCAAAACCCCCTCCCCCGTCTTTTTTTTTTTCCTGCACGCAAACACACTTTGGGTATCGCATGCGAGACTACCAATGTAGAGACACAACACCAGCATAGCAGAGATGGGGAGGGAGGGAGGGAGATAGTCAGAGGAGGAGGAGGCTTGCTTCACGCGCAAGTGGCGAGCAATTCAGCCATGTCTCTCTTTTCTCTCCTCAACCCCCCCCCTTCTCCCCTTCCTTTCTCCTCGCTTTGAAAAGAAATACATACATGCTTAGTGAACAAAAAAGAAATGCCGAAAGAGAGACTAATGCGTCAAGGTTTTAGATGATCACCGTCAATGCGACGCTCGGCACCGGGCTCTACTGGCGGGGAGGGCAGATTCTTGAGCTTGGGGGCCCCCTCGCCGTGCTCTTGGCGTACCTGGTGCCGGGTTTCCTGGCATGGGCCGTCATGCAGTGCATTACGGAAATGCTGTGTATCTGGCCCGTCCCGGGCGCCTTGTCCGTTTACGTGAGCGAGTTTGTCGATGTTGAGCTAGGACTTGCGGTTGGTATCGCGTACTGGTAAGGGATAGGTCCTTTTTTTTTTTTTTTTTTTTTTACTTTCTTTTCTCGTTCTCGTTCTCCTTCTTCCTTTCTTTCTTTCTTCTTGATTGCCTGGGGAATAGAGGTGTGGGGGGCGTGTTGTTAGTCAAGGGTAGTAGAGTCTTCGAAAACGGGCTGTCAAGGGTTCAATGGTTCAAGGGTTCAAGGGTAGCCCTTTTTGTTGAATGGCTGGATGCGTGTATGTCTTGTACCCTTTTTTTTTCTGGAGACTGACAAGGGCGTGATTATGCAGGTTCACATATTCGGTGTCTTTCGCGGCTTTGATAGCAACAGCCGCGGCGGAGATTCATTTCTGGGTGACGGGCAAGGGACTAGATGGCGGTGTTGTCTATTTCCTCATCCCGCTTGTCCTAGTTGTTCTGAACAGCTTTCCAGTCTCGGTAAGTATTCTGTCCATCTCTCTCTCGCCCTCTCTTCTCCGTATAGCCGCCTAGGAGACATGGAACCCTGTTCCCTAACAAGTGTAATAGCTTTATGGTTGGATGGAAGTCATCACCAGCAGTCTAAAACTGGTGTTCCTCCTCATTGTCATCTGCTTCCTAATTGCAATCAATGTCGGTGGTGAGTTTCCACGAATCGATCTCGCATCTGCCGAAGGCTTGGCATCAGGGTCTCTGATATAGTTGAACAACATAGTTGGCACTACCGATGGCAAACCAATTGGTGTTGAGTGTATGTTCAGCCCCCCCCCCCCCCCCCCCCCCCCCCCCCCCACAGGTTCATCTTGTTCCTTTCTTGATCACAAGGGCTGAGACGACGACGCAAATAGATTGGCAGAGACCGACGGACTATGACAAGGACGTTGCGCAGAACTGGGTGGCTAGCTTGTTGTATGCACCTCCCCCCCCCCCTCCCCCCTCTCTCCTCCTCCCTTTCTCCATCCCTTACCTACTGTCAAAGCGACGACAGGTAGTTAATCTCGCTTTCCACATGTTCTGACTCGTGATCGGGGTCCCCTCTTTTAGCATATCGATATCCTTGGCGGCGTTCGCCTACGTCGGCGTCGAGATTGTGGCCGCTTCAGCCCTCGAGGCACGATGGCCAAACAAGAATGCTCGGACGCCAACCGACCTGTCCCAGCGGTCCGAACAGGATCTCCTGATTGGCAAGACGGTAAAGTTCTCCGCAGTGTATATGCCCATCATCTTCACCGTCGCCTACGTCTTGAGCGGGGTCCTGGCGTCGCTCAACATCCCCCGGGATGACATACGCCTTCCGCGACTCAGCTGGGTGGCGGCTGCGTCGAACAAGACGACTGCAGTAGAGGCTGCTTCTGTTGCTGCTGCTGCTGCTGCTGCTGTCTCTGCAGCGGCGCCAGCGTCCGGCGAGGGGAGCTCGACGTCTGTGTTTGTCGCCATTGCGCAGGAGACCACGATCCCCCACCTAGCCGATGTGTTCAATGTCTTCCTCGTCTTCACGGCGCTGAGCTGCGCCAACACCAACCTCTACGTGGCGTCGAGGAGCCTGTTCGGCCTAGCGAGCAGGCTGGACGGGGGAAGCCGGCAGTCGAGGGCGCTGCGCATACTCGCTTGGTTTGGGAGGACGAATAGCCACAAGGTGCCGATCCGAGCAGTGGTCGTTTCAGCGCTGGCCTTTTGGTGGGTTCCGTTTCTGCAGCTGAGGTCTGGGGAGGTGATTGATGCGGTAAGTCTTGGGCTTTGTAGGACGGGAGTTGCAAGACCGTTTAGGCTAACTGACGGTGTGTGTGTGTTTGCGTGCGTGTAGTTTATCGACATTCTTGGTAATATGGGGTGTGTCGGCGTAATCATCGTATGGGCTTGTGAATGCTGGGCCTTTATTCGGTTCTATCGCTGGTAAGTCCATCAGGAGCAAGAGCAGGAGGAGTCAAAAAAGAACTCTGACCTTACTGACAGCAATCTCTTCAACCAGCATCTACCGACACCGCACGGCTCTGCAGACACAGAGGATAGCACAGGTCCGACGCTGGGACACCGAGGACTGGAACGACTATCCCTACCGGAGTCATTTGCAGCCCTTCCTGGCTTACGTTGGCCTAGCAGGATGCCTCACCATCCTAGTTGTTATAGACGGGGCCATCCTATGGAACGGGTTCGATACCAGTTCATTCTTGTCCTCGTACCTGGTAGTAAGTACAAAATCCGTCATCAATTTAATAATAATAAAAAATGACTCGGAGTTTTCCGAGAATTTCCGTCAGAAAGGCTAACGGTCCTTTTCTTTCCCCTGTTCGTCTAGATTATTGTCTTCCTGGCGTTATGGGCGTTGCTCAAGGTTGAGAGAGATGCGAATTGGGCCTTGGTGGACCTGCATAATGAGACCAAAGTTATTAATAAGATCAAGGAGCTTCATGATTTCCGACTAGGAGCAAGTTAATTAGCCTCACATTTCTAAAAACTCTCATTATTGTATATGGAGACTGTATATAGGTAGATTCAAGAGGTGTCACGAAAGATGGGATGAACTCAAGTGTATAAAGGAGTGTGTGTGTATATTATTATTATTCAAGGTGCAGAGACCTTGAATGTAAAACAGCAAAACGCATCACCTATTCCGTCCTTGATATTAATAGTGAGAGATCCTTCAACGCTACCAGTATGTAGACTCCTCATCACTTGCCCATCTACCATTATTCCCCCAAGGTTTGAGAGGCACCAAAAGAGTCGGTTTCCTCGATAGGAGGGAGACTCTAAGGATCAGCGCACAAAAAGTCCGATTCCAAGCTGCCAAAACTAGTCAGTGGAAAGTTCTATAGTTCAAAGGAGATTAAAGATTTAGAGGGACATATTACTTACAAGTGCGGTGGTACAGCATGTGGACTGCTGCCCCAGCCCGGCACAAAGGCTCTTGAAGTTACTCGTGCTACTGGGGGTTCCGGGCGCTATATATCGCAAACGATTGTTAGCGGATTAATCCCGGGAGGTGATATACGTAAGACTTACGGGTCTTGCAGTCGAGAAAAACAAGGTTCTGAACGGTAGCACCACAGCACAAGGCCTGCTTGCCATCACAAACAGCGCCTTAAGCAGCAGCAGCAGCAGCAGCAGCAACAAACAGGCTTTTTAGCATCGAACTGCTTGGGAGCAGACGCTTTGGTAAGATCAATAGGCGCCTTGGGAAGATCAACGGGCGTCTTGGGAAGATCAACGGGCATCTTGGGAGCAGGCGCGCCGTCGCCGACCTCCACAGCAGGCAGAGCGGCGGCGGTAGCGAAGAACTTCATATTGACGGTTTGTTTACAAGTGAACTTGTAAGTTTTGGTAGAAAGTAGATTTTAAAGTGCTTTGGAGAGCGAGGAAGATTATGAGATGAAAAGATTGCTTGTTGTAGCTGATTGATGATGATGGTGATGATGATGAGAATATTTCCAATTCATCGGACCAAAGCATCCTATTTAACTGTTGAATCTGTCTATATCGTTCTTCATTGTGAATTCCTCTCTTCAATCTCTCTCCCGGTTGCAGCATCAATAGCTCAGTACCGTTGCCAGGCTTAATCTCCAACATTTCTGCACTCAGAAGAAAAGAAAGAGGGGAAAAAAAAACGTTTCCGTCCTCGTTAAAGACCAAATCATCAAACTAAACTGAACGCTTCCCATTTGCGGCCACGCTCCGTCCCTAAACCGCCGCTCACTCTGACAGAAACGGGAGCAACAAATCTCTCCTCTCCATTCTCAAAATTCCAGAGAGAACTGACATACACGCAAGAGGATAAGATCTCTCTCTCCCCGTACATCACTCGCGGTGGCTGGTCGAGAGGTATGCTTGCGCGCAGCAAAAAAGTATGTTGCCGCTTATTACAACGTCAAAGGGCAGAGAAGAATGGTCTCGGAGAGCATTCGGAAAAGTCTCAGATGATGATAATATAATAATAATAAAAACTCCGATGTAACCAATCAACGGAACGGGACAGCAGCAAACACGATGGCGACCAAAAGGAAAAAAAACATCAGAGACAAATGACTTCTGAGACATATTGCCTTTGCTGACGAAGGGAGACCGACTGAACACAGCAAGCTGACCGAGCACCTCCAACCTCCAGGTTAGCACGCATTCCAGCTTAGTTCGAGACCACATTGTTGACTCGCATCCTGCTTCATGATAGGGAAATCTCGATCTGTCTAGTGAACTCAGATCCTGGAAAGGATGATCTGCAGAGTTCGAAGAATGCGTTGGTTCGCATGTTACATCATCTGTGAAAGACATTTCCCACCTTCTCCGTTGGGAACCTCGTGTTGGAGCCTGATCCTGCTGGTTGCCCGACTTGGCTCAAATTTTCATCTCCGAGATAGAGTCATATTGTCCCACCTCCCAATGGGAATCCCTGGGCATTGGATGATTCGTTTCCAACAGATTGGAGTGCCTTGCTTTGAGTTTTTTCCCCCCCAGCGGGGTACTGCCAATGAACGAGCTTTTCGGTACACCAACCAGGCTGTGATAGTGGCGTTAATAAGATCTGTGTTGTTGCATCCATCTCGACTACCCCCCTCCCTCCTCAACACGAAGTTGCCGGACTTTGCTTTCAGAAAATGATGCCTTCATTGCCGTTGGTTTCCGGACGAAAACAAAGCTAGTCATGAGAGACAACAGCTGATCAGATGAGAAAATTTCCATCCATTCCTGTTGGTCGCTTGCGTTCTCTGCCTCGCTCGATCCGGTTCCTTGCCTCGGAGCTGGAGCCACCGAGAGAGCCTGCCGAAAACTTACTGCGAGATGGTGTACGGCTGATGCACGATGGAAGTAGACATCACACATCTGGCCATGATCTCGCATGGAATCCGCTGTCATACGGGTTCCAGGCCTCGTTTTTTTGACGAATCAATGAGTGCATATATCACCACCCTACATGAGTTGATTTCCCCAGAAAAAGGCGTACATGTACACTGTGAGATGTCTTCCTATTCGTCAGCCAGCCTTGCCAATGGCTTCACTCGTTCAATTTTTTATGGGCGGTCCTTGCGTCAAAGTCGGGACCTCAAATCGGCATTGCACCCCCAGGACCACGCGACCCCGAAGAATCACGGATTATAAATGAAAATGAGGCTGATTAGCCCGAGTTCGGAGGCAAAAATACCATGATTTCCGCGGCCTCGTCCAGTTGTCCGAAAGTACGAGTACTATATTCAACAATTGTTATTCAGACGCCCTTGTAGGGACGGCGGATGAACAGTTGGCCGCGTCGAAGAAGGAAAACAATAGCCCCCCCCCCCTGCTGGGTCTCAAGTCGCGCAATTATCCCAGTAAAGTTTAAGGGGGGAGTGGAAAGAGTACAACTCAACTCATGTTGGAACTAGACGGACAAATTGGAAGGATAACAAACGCAACTTTTTCCTAAGGATGAAAGATTGATATTTTGATAGGCCCCCTGACGTGAGATTATTGGCATGGTGGAGTATACCGGCGCGCCGTAGCTGATGTAGCATAACAATCAAGAGCAGAGAAGAGGCATACCATGATGATCAAGCAGTAAGAATAGAAACTAATACAGAATACGGGCGTTTGAATAATGCTAGTAGCCAACCAATGCCTCTGCGTCCTTGATGATGAAGGACCAGGTACATGTAATGCCAGTTACATGCTGTCATCCTCTGATTTTCATTGTACGAGTCATGCCGACATTGGTTTTTTTTTAACAGTGATGGTTTCGTATTTCTAACTCTTGGCCAGCTTGACTGGTTCTGGTTGTCAATAACCAGGTCGTCGACTTTCAGTTTTCATACAAAGTAGTATTCCGTATTTTGGAAATACGTAGTGCAAGCAACGTCTAGGTTAGCAGTCGTCGGGTGAGCCAGGCCTAGTCAAGGTGTTCCCGGTTTAGGATTGTCCGGGAGGATTGGTCGGTCGGGTTTGTCGGGAGATTGGCCGGGATGACTGATCTGTCTTCCAAAAACGCGAACGCCATGTTGCTTTTTTGTAAAGTACATACATACATACATCACACGCACACGCACACACATGTCGGATGTGATGTGATTGATGTACATAGTATGATATGATAGTCGGGACTCCGTAAAAGCAGGGAAAACTGGAACAATTGAAGTCACAACGTTGTGCCCGCTAACCACGTGTTTTGCAGGACGAGGTTGCAACATTAGGGAAAAGCAGGGATTTCGCGAGGCGCCGGGCTTAAGCCGTTGTATTCTAGTCATTCTAGTCATGGCGCTAGGGAATCACGAAGCAACGCCAGCGAAGCGATTCTGGTTGACGGTTCGGACCACGTCAGTTGGGACTTGCTCAAGTGAGTGCTAAAGAAAGAAAAAAAAAAAACAAGGCAAGCCAAACTAGGCATGTAGAACGATTGGGAGATGAGAGGGCTGGCAGCCTATCCAGCGTGTACGTACGTACGTAAACCTTGGAGATTTTCTTGATGCATGCTGTATCCGTCTGTGCGTGCGTGCGTGCGTGCGTGTGTGTGTGTGTGGCGTGTATCCCTCTCTCTCTCTCCCTCCTCTCTCTCTCTCTTTCTCTCTCTCTGTGTGTGTGCGTGTGCGTGTCTGGTCTGTATGCCCGTGATTGACCCCTTTAATTGCCGCTAACAGTCAATGTTCGCCTGTCCTCGCTCATCCCGACGACTTGGAAGTGGCTGAACAAGGTTACCTTGCAGGGGGGCGTTGGATTCGGTTTTGTTTCGTTTTGTGACCGCCAGTCGAGTCGATCTGCCAGTAACCGAGAGGAAGGGGACACGACATGCAGTAGCCCGGCTGTAAAGGTAATGCGCATGCATGAAGCATGAATTGGGACCATGGATGTATGGGATCCGTGAGAAGGGACCCATCGATGTATGGATGGATGGAGGGATGGTGGATGGATGGATGAGCGAGGGTTCAATTGGATGGATATCGTCCTTTGCATCCGTATGGGCCCCTCTTCTCACCCCTTCTTTCCTCTGTTGCGAACTTCTCTTTCCCATTTTTCTGCCCCACTCCCCTCCCTTTCCTTCCCAAGGATTATGGTTTATGGCGTTTCAGATCAAATTGATGATAGGATGATGAATCTTCCGTACCTACCCAGGATGCAAGGTGTGGTGATTGATGATGGTAGGTGCGATGAAGAGTTGTCGAAAGCCTATAACCCCCCTCCCCTCTCTCTATGTATGCGCTAGAAGTATTTTGGTACCTTAGTCGTGGTACATGTCCGACACCCAGTAGTAGCATGGATTGTAAGTATTTTGGCATCATTTATCAGATTTGACTTTTGCAAAGTATAGAGTAGGCCTACCTATTAGTAATTTATACAGTTTAGGTACACACTAGTATTTATTTTTATCCCTGATTTCCGACCCCATCTTTTTTTTTTGGTACTCGGTGTCGTGTGAATATCATTTCTTCCCCCATGTTGCCCAAATTTGGGTCGTCAAGCTAGAGAAGGCCATTAAAACTGGCCGCTCTATTCTACATACTTACCTATAAAGTAATTTTCCTTTGTAGTGCAGGGCTTTTACTGGGTATCTCTATTTCTCATTCCTCCAATTTAGTCTCACCGCTAATTAGAGAATCATGTGTTTCCCCCCTTCTCTGTCTTTTTCTCGCTTTCTTCCCTTTGGGAGCCCTGTTTCCCTCGTCATTCTGTAGGATTACCGTTTGGGAAGCACATACATACACACAACTGGAGGTTTTGGCATTACCAGTCCTCCTTTTTTGTTTTTTTCCAAGGTTCTTTTAGGCGAACCTACCAGTACTACACTTAAAAAAGATCCCTTGTCACGTACTTATGCAGCAATCATCTGCCGAAAGGGCAAAAAGGGAAGCAAAGACACATTGACCCCGCTCGTTTCCTGGCATGGTTTTGCTTTTTCCATCTATCTCGTCCAATCAGTTTTTTCCAATCAGGTTTCTTTTTTATCCCTCAACCGCTCTGTCGGGTTCGTTCAAACTGGTTTTTGGCCGTGGTGGTTTTTTGTCGCCCCTCCCCCCCCACCACTACCGCTACCAAAAAGTCTCTCCACCACCACCATCTCCATGGGTCGGTCCCACACCCATACCGGAACCATGTCAAGTCAGGTCAAGCTCCATTCGAAAAGGCCATGTCCTTGTTCAAACTATCCTTGTCCCCTTTGTCTCTCTTTTTCGCCCTTGCAACCTTGTCAATTCACTTGTCTTGCCGGCCACCCCCTTGTCAAGGTCCCCCAAGTCCCGCCCCCCTTGTCACAATTTTTTCCTTCTTTTTGTGCGCCAATTCTATTGTTTGTGACCTGGCGGTTCCAGCGGTACGGTAAAGGTCCTAAACCAACAACACCACCATCCAACGCTGGGCTGGAACTGGACCACCATCGAACCGAACCAACAGAGTGTTACATGTACAGTACCTACCTTACCTTACCTTCCCTTGCCTGCTACCGGTATATCCATTATCCATTCCCAGCGATTCCCAGCCGGCTGGCTTGCCCTAGTCGTTGTCTAAATCTCTGGCTCGGGCCGCCTTAGCATGGACCCAAAAAGACGTTCAATTGGCGCTTTCGATGGGGTCATTGTGATTCATTCGGTCATTGTCGGTACATTGACTGACTAATTGATTCCTTCATTCAAGGTTTTTTTTTCTTTCTCTCTCTTTCCTCTTTGGTTTACTATTTTGACTTTTCTTCTTCTTTACTTTCCTCTTGTTTTGCTTCAATTGATTTGCTTAGTAGCAGGAGTAGTTGTCGTAGTTCCTTCGGCCGATTCCCATATCGGTTAGAATCCATTCATTGTGACGTCGGTGCGACGAGTCATCTTTGTTCTTCTGACACAAATCAGATGCAAGCAGTAGCAGAAGCAGCAATAACCGCCCGGAGTAGATACATAGTATGCACACATGCACGCACACATACATACATACATTCAGCACACGCAAGGCAACAAGCAGGGGCCGCCAAATTGATAGTGTAAGGAATAAAACGCATTTTCTGCCTATCAATGTCCGTCAATTGAGTCAATTGCACACACTCCCCCCCCCATTCCTTCTCTCTTTCCAGTGCAGGAAGTCACAAGCCAAAGACAGAAAAAAAGTAGAGACAAGCAGTAGCATCAAAGCAAGTACTAAGGTAGATACATGGGAAGCAGCAACGCATTTCGGCATCTCCACCCAACCTGCACCTTGGCAACCCTCCTGCTCGGGTCCTTTCTCTCCTTCCTGCCTTCCTCCCCTCCCTCCCTGCCCTCCCCTCTCCTCCCTACATGCACACACACACTGCATACTACTACACTACACACGTACATGCAATGCCTGTTTTACTTTACCCACCCACCCACTCATTCATCCACTCAGCCAAATTTCCCAAACGCACCCTTGAGCCTAGACAGGCGACAAGACAGACCATCAAGTCCCAGCTCATGCCCTCATCGTCCCGGCCGGTAACCCGTAAAATGCATCTTCATGGATCCCTTACAGTAGCTGCGTCACCCATTGCGTCCATGCTGGGTCAGACTTCAGCCGCTGGTCCGTCTCATGCGCGGTCCACAACATGATCTCGACGCCACCATGGATGGAGGGTAGGATGACAACGAAGCCATCCATGAAAGCCGGGAATGCCCATCGCAGCGCCTTGATGCTTCCCAGCTCCGCACCCCAGCGCGATTTGCCCAGCACATCCCCGAGCCTCGAGGGGCTCGTAACCAAAATGTCATGGTCCAATGGCGGAATCATCCTATTGGCAACATTGTCGCATGCCTGGATGGCCCCAGTCAACGACCAGATCTCGTCGGGCGTCCACCAATCCACCGAGTCTGCAATTTTCTGCGCAATCCCATACAGTGACTCCACATCCGGAGATTCTAGCTCCGCAGCCGTCATCGTTGCCCTCGCTAGCACGATGGCGTTCCCGGGGTATTCGACTGCCAGTGGCGGATCCATCCGTCTCCTCACGTTGACTGAACTGAGCAGCGAACTCGACGAAATCTGACGCTCAGAGAGCTTTCGGGCCCTGCTGACATGTTTCCAGATAAGCGCAGATAGCGTTGCATTGGCGGTCACCGACGTCCCAGTAACCGTTCGTGGTGCCGTCGCATTTCGAAGTTCTTCTAGCTTCGACTGCGACATGGACCAGTGCGACAGACGAATGAGTTTGGCCAGTTCATCGTGGTCACCCGCTACGGCTGTCTCCAGTATCCTGGCTTGCATCTTCTCGTATGATCGCTCCTCTGCGCACCAGTAGGTGGGGAACTCTGCCAGTGGCCGCTCCATGCTTGGCCCAAAAGTCGACGAGGCATCCAATGAGTCTTCTCCAAGTCGCTCATCATCATTCACCCCAAGACCTTCCGCCGCCGCCGCGACGTGCTTCGACCAAACCGACGCAAAGGTGCCCATCCCTTGGGCGTCCATAATTGCGTGGTGACCACTGAAAGTGAGTACCAACCCTCCCGTGATGAAGGTTGCTTGTACCGTCAAGACCGGGCACTTCGCCGAATGGCCCATCGGATCCGGCACGAACTTGGCAGCCGTGAGGGATGAGAAGGGGAAATTTTGCCGAGCCAGCTCCTCGTACCTCATATCCGGTAGCTCCTTGGTGTGGAACCAGACGCCTGCATCGTCTTCGTACTCGAGCTGAATTGAATTCTGCTCCTCGGAATCGGGAACGATGTTGGCCGCCAGGAATGACAGCTCGTCAATGGCACTCGACAGTCCGGCTTGCAAATTTTGTACAATGATGGGCTTCAGCGATGGTTCATCAATCTGAAATATGCACATCATTGGTAAAATCACCCTGACCATATACTGATCAAGCGGTGTGACAGGCATTCGACCTGGGACAAGCGAGATGCTTGGTCGAATCAGTGTTTTCTCAGTGAGTACTCTCAGTGTCATGGTTGCTTTGCTTTGCTTTGCTTTGCTTTGGTTGTTCTCTTTTCTCCTTTGTTGTTGCTTTGCACTCATCAATGGCTCGAATGGCGTTTTTTCCCCACGTCCGATGCTAGCCCTTTTGTATCGAACTCGGGTTGGTGGTTGATGAAGGTTGGTTGTTGGGTCGTTCAAATTTTGTCCCCATGCAATAATTTCCACACCCACCTCATATCGAGGGTCTTGCTGGCACACACCACAAATGACGTGAATACACCCCCTTCTTCCAACCTTCCTTCATACACCCAACAGCCACGCGATTCCCATGCAACACGTCACATGGCGTTACAGTATTTTGATACGCATTGCATTGCATTGCTTCCCTTTTCCACTTGGGTTCCTTGCTGTTTCCCCGCCTCACATTAAAAGACGGGATGGGTCCTAAAACTGAGCCGCAGGTTCGACTATCTTGTCTTGCATGGGACTACCCCATACCAAGTCAGCTTACCTTACAAATTGCCAATACCTCAGCAATCGCATAATTTCCGATCAAAAAACCTTATTTGTCGTTGGGTCTGCCTCTCCTCGTGTAACGTCTTAGCCCTCTCAGCTCCCAATCGACTCCCCCTCGCAGACACAATGACGGGTCCATCTGCTTCTGCTTCCGCTGCGAACTCCCATCAGCTTGATGCTGCCGTTATGGAACCCATTGCCGTTATTGGGGCAGCTTGCCGTTTCTCTGGCAATGCCTCCAACCAAGATGGCCTCTGGCAACTGCTCTCAAAAGGCATGACAAGCTGGGCGGGCAATGCGAGGGGCCGATTCAGACTCGAATCTTTCTATCATCCGCATGCCCAACTCAGTGGTTCTGTAGGTGGCTCACCGATGCCCTCTCCTGGCGGCCGCAGCATCATCTAAGCTAACCCGTGCTTTCTTTTTCCTCCAGGTCAACTCCAGGGGTCTGCATCTACTACAACAAGACCCAGCCGTCTTTGATAATGACTTTTTCGGCATCAGCGGCATCGAGGCAAAAGCAATTGACCCAAACCAGCGGTTGATGCTTGAAGTTGCCTACGAAACCTTTGAAAACGCGGGCGTTCCGCTCGAGGGCTTGGAAGGCTCAAACACAGGGGTCGTCTGTGCAGTACCATACATTGATTATGATCAAATTCAAGGACGAGACCCCGAAGTCTCCCCTCGGTAGGTCTATCAAGCCAAACAGGAAATGCTCGCGGCGTGTCTTACTCATGACTCTCCAGGTATCGATTCACCGGGACAGGGCCCTCTATTCTGGCCAACAGAGTATCATACTTTTTCGACCTCAAGGGGCCGAGCATGACTGTTGACACAGCGTGCTCCAGTACCCTTGTCGCGCTCCACGAAGCTTGCCGAGCGCTTCGTGCTGGTGATGCTGACCAAATACTTGTCGGAGGTTCAAATCTCATACTGGACCCAGACAAGCTTACAAACATTTCGTCCATGCAGTAGGTCGACATGTCCAGCCAGCAGTGCTGGAACCCTTTTTCGATTAGTGTTGACTATCTAACTCGTCTCAGGTTTCTATCCCCTCATGGTCGATGCTACTCCTTTGATTCTCGAGCCAGCGGCTATGGTAGAGGTGAGGGCGTTGCAGGAGTTCTCCTGAAACCCCTTACCGCGGCCATTCGAGACGGTGATACCATCCGGGCAGTTATCCGAGGCAGTGCGACAGGCTCGGATGGCAGAACACACGGTATTACAATGCCCTCACCAACAGCGCAATACGAGACTATCCGCCGAGCATACCAATCGGCTGGCCTCGATCCCAGAGACACCCTATATGTGGAAGCACACGGTATGTATCGACATGACACATAATCAGTTCACTCTATTAACATTCAACTAGGAACGGGCACAAATGCTGGTGACGATTGCGAAATCAACGCATTCACTAATGCCTTTTGCAAGGATAGACCTAACAAGCTGCTCATTGGCAGCGTAAAGGCAAACCTTGGGCATACAGAAGGTGTTGCTGGCTTAGCGGGTCTGATAAAAACGATCCTGATGCTTGAGAAGGGGCTCATTGCCCCCAACCCATTATTTTCTTCGGCCAACCCGAATCTTGATCTTGAAGCTCGAGGCATTCAGGTACTTTCTTTCCCCAAATGCCAGTCCAAAGATTTCCACTCTGACTATTGACACCAGGTACCTACTAAAATAATGAAGTGGCCTGAGGGATCAGTGCGACGCGTCTCCATAAATGGAACAGGTTATGGAGGTGTCAATGCACATGTCATTGTCGAAGCTTGGCCAAAAGCCAACCATGTTGGTGGGTTTGAGCATGGATTTCCTATGAATGGAATCACGCCAAACGCATACTCAAAGGAGAGATCAAACGTTTTTGTCTGGAGTCATCAGCGCGAAGATGGTCTGGTTAGAATGGCATCTACTTGGAAGCGATTCATCATGGCGTCTCGTGCAGGTAAACAGCATCTTTCTCTAGATGATATGGCCTTTACTCTGGGCTCCAGGCGCTCGCACTTGGGGTACCGTGCCGCAATCATTGCCTCGGACCTACAAGAGTTACTGAACGGTATAAGCAAGATTGAGCTGGGATCAATCCGTCCCGTTAAGGCAACCTCAAATGCAAAGCTGTGCTTTGTTTTCACTGGTATGATCGCCCCATCTTGAACTGATGATATTATTGAACAAACTCTGATACATTTTACAGGCCAGGGTGCGCAATGGGCTAGGATGGGAGTTGAACTCATGTCCGTTTACACCGTCTTTTCCCAGTCCCTGCACAGGTCTGAGATTGAGCTCCTCAGGCAAGGAGCCACCTGGCGGTTGACTGAAGAGTTGAAGAAGCATGAAGACGTTTCTCGCATTAACACTGCGGAGCTGGCACAGCCTTGCTGCACCGCCATCCAGATCGCTCTGGTAGACCTTCTAGCTTCCTGGGATGTCCACCCGGATATGGTATGTGGCCATTCTAGCGGAGAAATCGCCGCTGCTTATGCTGCGGGTGCTTTGACAGCAGAAGAGGCCGTCAAAGTCGCTTACTTTAGAGGGCAAGCTGTGCGTGCTCTCAAGAAGGGTGCACCACACATAAAAGGAGCCATGCTTGCTGTGGGCTTGTCGGAATCCGATGTTCGTGGTTACCTCGTTAACCATGAGGATGCTGTCAAGGTCGCATGCATCAATAGCCCTTCAAGCGTAACGCTCTCTGGAGACGTTGTCGCTATTGATGAGCTGATCCCTGTTTTCAACTCCGCAGCCATCTTTAACCGAAAGCTTACTGTCGATGTTGCTTATCATTCTCATCACATGGCTTATGTTGAAGCCTATTACCGCGCCAGCATTCATGGTCTAAAGCCACAGAAGATCTACCCTCAAGTACGAATGGTGTCATCTGTGACAGGCAAGGAGGTCCAAGGACAAGAGCTCGACGCTGCCTACTGGACGCGCAACTTGCTGAACCCCGTTCGCTTTTCTGATGCTTTGACTGGTCTTCTTCGTCCGAAAGGACAAGGCGCTGTAGCTCAATCAAGCGTTATGCTTGAGATTGGACCACATGCCGCTTTGAAAGGACCTGCCAACCAAATCATCAAATCTCTCTCAATATCACACCCAATTCACTACACCTCCTGCTTAAAGAGAAAAGAAAGCGCCAAGTCCACATCTCTGCTTCTTGCCACGGAGCTTTTCACTCATGGTGTAACTGTTGATCTTAATCGCGTCAACAACCCAGAGAACATGTTCAGAAAGGTCCTTGCCGGCCTACCATCCTACAATTGGCACCACGAGAATGCTCATTGGAATGAATCTCGAAGAAGTGCTGTTTACCGCGCACGAAAGTTCCCAAGACATGAACTCCTTGGAAGCTCAACTACTGATAGCATCAGCGCTGAGCCGTCATGGCGTGTCTACGTTAAGTTGTCAGAAATGCCATGGGTCAGTGGTCATTGCATTGACGGCCAGATTGTTTTCGCAGCGTCTGGATTCATCAGCATGATCATTGAGGCAATGAAGCGTCACTGCCTTACCACAAGCAGACCATGGAGGCGGAAAGTAGTCCAGCTCAAAGACGTCGTCATTGATAGACCCCTACTGATCCAGAATGATGACTTCGGTGCCGAGGTGTTTACGCTGCTGCGCCCTTATTCACATTCATCACGCCAATCAAGTTCAATGTGGCAAGAGTTTAGAATCTTCAGTGTATCAAAGGGCAACGAGTCCACAGAACACTGCAGAGGTCTCATAGCTGTTTCTGATTCGGTCAAGAAGCTAACAATGCCATCGCCTCTTGACAATGTTGTTGATGATGAAACCAACCCATGGAATGAAATGGAGATTCAAAAGATGTACAAGGATCTGCATTCTGTGGGTAATGAGTACTCCGGCTGCTTCGCGAGTTTGAGCAAGGTGTCAGTACGAGCATGGGGTACCAAGTGCGAGTTGGTTGTACCTGATGTAAAGTCGACCATGCCTTCGCAGCATCAACAGCAGCATTGCCTGCACCCCACGACTCTTGAAGCCTGTGTTCAAGCGTGTCTTCCCGGTTTACAGGCTGCTGACTGCGTGGATGGAGCGCAGGTTGTCACGGGACTTGACGAAGTTTATGTCTCTACAGATATTGACTTACAGCCTGGCCAGATCCTATCAGTTACAACCAAAACAGCCCCTTATGGTCTGAGGCACCACACTGGAGATTTCGTTGTCTCAGGCCCCAAAACAGAAGCCCAGCCCATAATCCGTGTCAAGGGCATCAAATATTCATCTCTGGGTGCTTATGGAGCCCGCAATACTAGATCTGCAGCATACGCAGAGGAGCCATTGTGCCATCAAATGGAGTGGCTCATGGACCCACTCGCCTCCTCAAAGTTGAGCGTGGAAAGCTACTGCAAGGAGGGACTTAATGAGGACAATCAGCAGCTCCGAAAGGCTTGCGATCCATTCTGCCAGAGCCTTATGAATCGTGCACTCTCGCAGCTTACACATGCGGATGAGGAAAATATTACAGGCCACCTACAAAGCTACGTCAAGTGGATGCGCTCGCATCATATACCTGATGCCAAACCAATCGATGTCAGCACCGAGGAGGACATTCGCGCTCTAGGTGCCCCTGGGGAGATGTTGGTCACATATGGCGACAAACTTGTTGACATCTTGCGCGGAAATATCCATTCAGTGCGCCTGTTTGACGGTGACCTCCACTACAGTCTTTACGCTCAAGATCAGTGCCTTAAGAGGTGCTACTTACAGCTCGCCAAGTATCTGAACCTCATGCAGTTCAAAGTACCAAATCTTCGCATCCTGGAAATTGGTGGAGGTACAGCCAGCATGGCTGTTCCTCTACTCGAGACCTTGTATGGCAGCCAGCAAGAGTATCCCAATGTGAAGTGGACGTATGTGTTTACCGACGCTGTAACCTCGCTGATTCCCGAAGCCCAAGCAAGATTGAAAAAATTTGAGTCGTTTATGGACTTTAAGCGTCTTGATATTGAGCGATGTCCGTCACAGCAGGGGTTTGAGCTCGAAGCATTTGATATTATTGTCACTTCCAACGTTGTGCATATGACTCGAAGTGTAACAGCAACCCTAACGAACCTCAAGCGGCTCCTCAAGCCTGGTGGTCAGATTGCCATGGTAGAGCTTACGGAACCTTCTCTGAGATGGGGTCTCTTGGGCGGGGGCTTACCAGGTTGGTGGTTCGGCGCTGAAGACGGTCGCGGTAGTTTCCCACTTTTGAACAAGACACAGTGGGACGATGCCTTGTCTCAGAGTGGCTTCTCTGGCGTTTCGCTGGAAATGAAAGACTATGACACAGAGGAACAACATGAAGCCAGTTTGATAATCTCCCATGCCGTGAATAGCAGCACACAGACGCTACCTAAGGAAGTTGTCATCATTGCCGGGGGTTCGGATGGGGTAATCGCCACAGAATTGCGGGACAGTCTCCGGGCCCGGTACCCAGGGCTAGATGTGTCAGTACAGCCCCTCTCCAGTGTGGCAAGATCCAATGCTGTATACATCTTCATGCTCGAAATGTCATGGGACTTCCTCTTAACCCCGTCGGGATGTGACTGGTCCAGCGTGCGGGATGTCATCTGCAGGGCACAAGCCGTACTGTGGGTCACCAAGGGAGCTGCTCTTACATGTACGGAGCCGCAGCGGGCGCTTATCACGGGGTTGGGTCGCACCCTGCGATCCGAGAAGCCGGGACTGAAATTCTACACCCTTGACCTTGATCCAGGATGCAACCAACAGCTTGAGACAGTGTCCCACATTACACAGGTATATGAACAGTTCCTTGGACCCAATGCCTCTCCCCATTCTTCTTCAGAGTGGGAGATTGCAGTTCGGGACGGTTGTGTTATGGTGCCTCGTCTGCTCGACAACAAGACTGTCAATAACTGGGTAGAAGACACGTTCTCAAAGCATCACCCTCGAGAGACAAAGAATACTGATCCAAATCGCTCCCTTGGTCTACGGATCCACGCTGCAGGAATGCTCGACTCACTCTACTGGGCAGATCACCCAGCTCACTCTCAGCCCCCCACTTCTTCGCAGATCAAGGTCCGTGTGGATAATATTTCACTCAACTTCAAGGATGTCATGACGGCTATGGGACAGTTGGAGGGCCAATCTACACTTCTCATTGAAGGCAGCGGCACAGTTCTCGAGGTTGGGGACTCCTCCAAGTCCAGTTTCTCTGCTGGCGACAAGGTTTGCTTCTTTGCACCCGAAGGACTCGCCACTGTCAGCAACATTGACGTCAACCATGCGAGCTTGATTCCAAAGGGAATGAGCATGGAGGCGGCGGCATCGATACCCGTTGCGTATGCAACAGCACTGTATGCCTTGAGAGACATTGGGAGGCTTGGACAAGGCGATTCAGTGCTCATTCATTCTGGAGCTGGCGCCGTTGGTCAAGCAGCCATAGCAATTGCACAGTTCCTTGGCGTTGAAGATATTTTCGTCACTGCGGGTAGCGAAGAGAGGCGCAAATTTGTTGGACAAAAGTTTGGCATCCCGGCCAATCGCATTCTTTCAAGCCGCGATCTGGACTTTGGGGATCGGATCCTCGAGTTGACCGATGGCCGTGGCATTGACGTTGTTCTGAACTCACTCTCTGGCGATACCCTTGCAGCAAGCCTTGGCGCATTGGCATCTTTTGGTAGATTCGTAGAGATTGGAAAGAAAGATATTCTCAGCAATGGACGCCTGGAGATGAAGTACTTTGAAAAGAATATTAGCTTCTCTGCGGTGGACTTGACCCTAGTCGCAAAGGAACGATCCAAGGTGATGAGCAAATTGCTTCGCACTTGTGTTAAGCTGGTTCAGGAAAGGACTCTGGATATGCTTGAGCCAATTACCAGTGCACCCGCTGCAGAGGCCGAGAAGCAATTCCGTGCTATGCAAGCCGGAAACCACATTGGAAAGCTGATTCTAAAAATGAACTCAAGCCAGACATTAAAGGTACGTAGTGTCACTTGTATGAGATTTTTATATGCTAACTTTGCAATAGATTCAGCCGCCAAAACCCAAGCAGGCGACCCTGCGAGAAGATGGTTCTTATCTTGTTGTTGGCAGCAACCGGGGTCTTTACAAGGATGTCGTCAGATACCTAGCAAAGCTCGGGGCGAAGCGAACTATTCTGCTTTCGCGCTCGGGTGCTGATGAGGCGGGAATGGAACAGTTTACCCAAGATGTGCAGGCTCTGGGTTCTGAACTGGTGATATTGAGAGGTAGCATGCGTGATAAATCATCACTCAAACGTCTCAAGGAAGCAAGTCATGACATGCCCATCAGGGGTGTGATTCAAGGAGTGATGCCACAGCAGGTATGCCCATCGAGTTTCCCAATCAGAGAAACACAAGCTAACTTTGAGCAGAGTATGCTGATGGAATTCACAACTCATCTTCAGTGGTGCCAGAATAACACTACATTAGGTACACTTGACCTGTTCGCTGAGATTGGTAAAGATTTGGACTTTTTCCTTCTTTTGGGCAGCGCGGCAGCAGTTATCGGGACAAATGGTCAAGGAAGCTACTGCGCCAGTAACACGTTCCAAGACGCCTTTGCACGATATCAAGCATCACTCGGATGCCCTGTCAGGGCGATAGACGTGGGTTTGGTACAAGACGAGGATATATCGTTCGAGAATTCGGATCTCTTGACGAAGCTGTCTTCTCATGGCCTGCAACCACACAGCAAGGAAGAACTTTTTTCTGTCCTCAACTACGCCATTCAGAACCCTGTGGCTGAAACAGCAGCCCAGGCGCAGATTCTTTGTGGGACAAGAAGAGATGTCACAGAGGGATCCTCATCAGATGCCAAGTTCTCCCACCTTTGGGCTGCATCAGCCCCAGAAATCACAAGGGCATCTGAGAATAGCGATATTGACGTACAATCCGCTCTTAAAAAGGCTTCGACATCAACAGCCGCGATAGAGGCGACATATACCAGCATGAAACAAAAAACTCGCTCGTCTCCTTGCCATTTCCCCTAAGGAAATACAACCAGATCGATCGGTAGCTAGTTACGGAGTAGACTCGCTGATCTCAGTTGAGTTGAGAAATTGGATAACAGGACATTTAAGGAGTCATGTACAGATGCTGGAGCTTATGAGCTCAATGGATATGATGCAGCTAGCCGAGGTGGTGGCGAAGAGATCGAGGTTTGTTCCTGTTGGTAAATTTTCGGACGCTTCGAGCAAGGGATAGGATTGGGTGATTTGGGCGGCAAAAGTGTTTTTAGCGATAAGTTATGATGATGCATTACGAATAAATATACCCATTGCAGTTATGAATATCTAGTGTTTGTCTGAGGTGGTGTGATTTGCTGTAGTCGTTTCACCAAGTGAAGATGAAGATGACGCGTAGAAAAGTGATGAAGAATAATCATTAATGTATAATTTGAGTTCTAGGATCCTTTTGAGAAAGGTGTATCGTGTCTATAGGTATCATCGGCTTTTGGGCTTTCTCCCCTAGTCCTGCCTATCTTTACTAGGCATCCTTGCTCTCTCCAACTCCGGAGTCCTCGTTACTCTAGCCGGCGCCGCGTTTGTCAACTCCTCTACCGTCGTATCTAGGCGAACATGAAATGTCTTTCCTCTCCAGTTGACAGTCGTTCCTAGCAGGACCGCCCACGTCCAGACGGGAAGGGCTAAAATTTCGCGACCAAGCCAAGCAGCCACCCATTCCAGAAGGGGGCGCTTGTGCATGCCAAAGGCGTTGGATGTTCCCCTGGCGAAGGCGGGGGTGTCGGGATCTATCTCGACAGTTTTGCCGGTGTGGAGGAAACGAAAGAGGATATAGTCAATGAGCATCCAGGATATGATGGCGATGAACCAAACGAGTGCCATTGACGACCAGGTTCGCTCGATACCGAAGGTTTCTTGGAACCAGGGTAGTGTCGTGACGGCAAATGCTAGGTATGCAGAGCAGAGGAAAGATTCGATGCCTGGTTCAACCAGTGTGGCAGCCAGGACGGTGAACTTGCGAGCTCGAAGCCACCGTACTCGTCGGGCGGCATAGCTGGCAATGGACATACCGGCCATAGGTTGTAGTGCAAGGTCCCCCCATACAATGCCATGGTTAGCGAATCCGGGAATTTCCGATCTCCAAAGGATGTCACCAATCAAGTGGTCCTCGCAGATATTATGGGAAAAGTAGTCAACTCCAGGGGGGCGAGCATCGTCCTTTGATAAGATGGGGTTTTGGACAGGGTCGGTGACCCGGTCCAGGTGGGACTTGCGGAACATGTTGCTCTTGCCAACTATACAGGGGGCGATCGAAACAACATTGATGGCGCAATAGAACTTTACGTGACTGGTGGCCATAAACATCTCGTCTAAGCGCCCTCCGCCATTTTGAAGAACCCGATCTAGAGTTCTAGGGACCTTGTCCGCGATGTGATCCGTAGCTGACGATGCTTCAACGGGTGAAGACAGGAACGCCTGATCCTCGAACGTCATGGACCGACTATAATCTTCCAAATCGACAACAAGGGGCATCTGATGAACAAATTTGTAAGGCAGTGCGGGAGGCTGTCCCGGTGCTGTGAAGCCCATTAGTCGATCCACCATGCGCCCCAGGACGCCGCTCGAGACCCAGACATTACAATCAATAACCCAGATGACATCACCCTTTGCCTCGCGGTATGCTCTACTGATATTTCGGATCTTGGGGTTTGGGCCCAGGTTGTTGATCTGACTGCTCGAGCCATGTAGAGCAGGGTCCTCATTTTCGATCAAGATTTGCGCATCGTAGGCAGGAAAGTCGTTGAGTATTTTCGTAAGCACAGGATACGCGGGATCGGTCTTGTCTTCGATACAGAGGCGAATGGATACTTTGTCCCGAGGGTAATTTTGATGGAATGTGGATGCAATGCATTCGTAAAGTTTGGGCTCCAAGCCCTTGACCGGACGAATTATGGTTATCGTAGGCGCATCGTGGCTAAGTTTGGATGACTGGGGAGGTTGGGGCTTTTGCGAGAAGTGTCGGTAGCTAGATGTGCAGAGCCAGAGTCAGCCGGAGCATTACACAACCCAGAGAGGGCACTGGCACTTACATGGCGCTGATTCCGACAAACTGGATGAACAGGACAATCGAGGCCCAAACAAGACAGACCAAGGCCACAATCTCAACTAACTGGGTCATTTGGACTCGCTGGTTCAGGGTACAAACATTATTGTCTTTACCACAACGATTGTCTTGCGCCAGAGGACAGGCGGAGTCACAGGGGGGACCGAAGTCGCTGAGGTGCGAAGGAGAAAGGAGAAAGGTGAAAGGTGAGCGGGGAGTGTTGAATAAAGGCAGCAAAGCCAATATATACCAAACTCGGTAGACTTGGATCCTACTATCTAAGAGCGGATGTAATGGGAACGATATGACGGAAGAAAGCGAGGTGACAGCCCTACGGGCAGCGGTCAAAGCCCGTCTGACAGCTTCTGCAGCGGCTTCGCTGGCTTGGAACGATGATCGCAAAAGGCTCAGGCCCTTGATGGAGTGGGCGTTCAATTAAGGTATGTACGGAGTACGAGTATGTATGTCAGCCTTGGGAGAAGCTCTGTGACGTTGCATGTGAGATTGTCGTTGCTGTTGTAGGCGGTAAATATACTTGTACTCAGCAATGGTGGCTTAGAAACATTGACCAGCAGTTTCATCAGAGGCGCTGGGCATCCATTGACCTTTGCAAGGAGTCGAAGACGAGATGAAGTCCTCTCGGATGGAGCGGGAAATGATGAATAGGATATGAAATGTCTATGAGCTGCAGAGAAGCGAAATTATCGCAGATTGCTGCTGTTGGTAACAGGCCATCGACGTCACATGTGCGTTGCTTGCCCAGTCAAATTTCTTCAGGGCTTCCAGGCTTCCAGGGCTGGGAGCTCCACAGGCTGTCAGTGTCATCCGTAGCGCCCGAGAGGCCTGTAAGATGCTGTAGATTGCCCCCCTGAAAACACTAAACCTTGCCCTACAGGCACAAAAGCTAATTGTGCAAAGAACCCACCAGCTGATAAATTTATTGTGCAAAATGATAAGATGGTCGCCTTGCGCTCCAGGCATCGACAGTGAGCGGGCCAGCGAACAAAACCCGCGCCGGAAAATTTCAACTCTGTTTCTTTTTTCTACCGCAGCCTCTTCTTGCTTCCAACAAACCACCTCTCATCCTTGAGATATTCAGACTGGTAAACTATTGCCGGAGCTGCTATTTCTTGAATGTGAAGTTTTTGAACTCGATACCCTGAGGCGATGCTCATCATTTGAGCCATGTCCTGAGACAAAGTAAGTATTGCGCATTTTCTAGCTCCTTTCAACCCCCCTCACATGCCCCGGATGGCATCACACGACACACTTCTGGGGTTCCGAGATCTCGCGACGGCGCAAATTTTTGCCAGCCGTTTTTGGTTCCTTTCCCTCCCATTCCCATCCTTCACTCCCACTCTCCTACTATGATGACACCTACTTGAGCGAAGAGGAACCATTCATTTGGCCTCGATGCAAGCCTTTGATTATAGACTACAACGGTATCTGATATAGTACAAACACACCCATCTTTTTGTCAATTTCAACCATGGTTCTGAACCGCGCTGACTGAAGACTCTAGGGCAAAATGATCCCGGCTCGAAATGGCTGAGATTCAACTTCCAATCAAGCCTGCCACTGGCAAGGCTTCTCCCACCACCCCCAAGTCTGGTGCGCCGCAGAAGCGTGGCCCATCTATTCATCAGATTTATGCGCTTCCTGCCCCAATCCGGACCTTTCCCCTTCCGACATTCTATCCTAATAATCCCATCTCTCTCTTTCACATTGCCTATGCATGGCTTGGTCAGGTTTTGCAGCCACCGCTGGCCGAGCCCTCGGTTATCCATAATGGCATCTGGTCCGAGACTACAATATCCGTCCACATCGTAGATGAAAAATCTATGAGGGCATTGTGGGAGCAAGGCTTCTACGGAAAAGGTAGTTTGAGTCGAAGTGAGCCCAATTGGTTGAAAAGGGAGCAAGTTCGCAAAGGGCTTGAAGAAGCCCACGTCAGTGAAATATTCACCGTGCAGAGAAGAGAAGAGCGAGCACAAGCCAAGTGGGAGCGTGCGAGACTCGAGCAAGAAGCTATCGAAAAAACGAAGCTGGAAGAGGCAAAACAAGCTGAAGCCCGGCGTCTTGAAAAGCTCGCCGCCATTATTGTCCCTGCCCCTCAACTCCCTGTTGTTTCCGCTGCTCCAGTTGGCCCGCGCGAGATCCTCGCTCTACCCAACTCCGCTGCCGATCTAATTACTCATCTCAACCCCGTAGATGCGAGTAATGCAGAGCCAGTAGTTGCAACCGGGCGGGTGAATGGACTAGCCATCCCCGCCGACTCAACTGCAAACCAGATCCAGGCCGAGCCTACTACTCCTACTGGTCAGCAAGAGGACGACCAAGTGGAACCACAAACGCCCAATGGCAACGCTGCCAATAGATCACCTAAAACAGCACTCTCTCGCTCGTCATCTAGTGATTTCGGCGAGACAAAATCTCTGAAGCGTCGGAAAAGCGTGCGATTCTCCCCAACTGTGGAATCAGCAACCTTTAATTGGACAGATCCGCCAAGCCCGAAGCGTTCTGGAAATGGAACTGTGAAGTCTTCATCACCCATGACCAACGGCAATGGCGTGGTTTCAACCAATGCTCCAGCTGCAGTCCAGATCAATGGTCAACCAACTCGGCCCTCGGACCCTATTATCAATAAGGAACATCTTCAGCTCATGCCAGAGGAAGTTTTCTTCTTGGCCTTTGGCCTAGGAGCTCTTACCGTCACCGATCCCGGATCTGGAAAGACGCTCTCACCAAGAGACCTCTTTACCTTATTTCGACAGTATTCCTACTTTCCGCCCCGGAACGGACCAGATGAGCCAGATCTTGAACCTGACGATGGGTTCCTTGTGAATTATGCTGTATATCATCATTTTAGATCGCTAGGGTGGGTACCTCGAGCGGGTATCAAGTTCGGTGTTGACTGGATGCTGTATACCAGAGGTCCCGTGTTTGATCATGCGGAATTTGGTCTCATTGTCATACCGTCATTCTCCGATGCGTGGTGGAAGGCGGCTGGTAAAAAGGCCCCGCAGAAGACGTGGGCGTGGCTCCATAGCGTCGTGCGGGTGTTATCTCACGTTACTAAGAGCCTAGTCCTCGTGTACGTTGATGTCCCGCCGCCACCAAAGTTTGAAGCGGCGCTAGAAGTGGGTATCACGGAAGCGTTGAAGCTTTACAAGGTTAGAGAGGTTATGGTTAAACGATGGTCGAGCAACCGGAACCGATGAGCTGCTGTAAGAGCATTTATGATTTATGTATTTGTATGAGGAGATGTATATCATGATCGGATCAAACAAAGAGATTATTGTCAAGTTCAGCTGGACCTTGGCCCCGCAACGGAAACCATCTACTGGGTGAGTTTGTAGGCAATGGAAGAAACGTCTTGGTGGACGCATGACGGCAATGATGTGTTCCTCATGCATGATTAATCGATGGATGCAACCGTACGGCCCCCCATTGGGCTGGAAGCGAAGCTGAGCAATACGCCACGTTTGCGGTAGTGTATCCTATCGTCGATGATCTAGATTAGTTTGCTGATGATGCTGATGATCTGCGACTCTCTCTGCTAACATGTGTAATGGATATGACGGAGAGCTTATGCCCAGCTTGCCAGCTTGCAGTAGTTGCCTCGGTTCAATATGCACCAAGTAATGAACTCTTTAGCGCATGCGGCACTCGGATTGCCTCACTAAAGCTCAGCTCCCCTCATCTATCCAACTGCTGCTCTAAGCTTCATTGGTCTGCCCCGCCATCCATCTTTTTCGTCGTCCGTCGAAGGCGAGCAGAAGGCAGAGTTGATAGTTGGCCTACACCCCAATCTCCCTTCCTCTTCTCAATGGCATCTTTCCGTCATTCTAGGTAGTCCTCATAATATTTCAATTCTCTCATCAACTCTGTCGACCCCCCTCGCCATGTTGTTTCCCGCTCGGATCGCGGCTCGTAGCTGCGCAAGATCGACGCATCCTACATATCGCAAAACAACGACGATAGCAACCCCGCGAACTCTGGTCGGCGTATCGACATCATCCTCTACAAACCATGCCCGTTCCAACGACAGCCAAACCGATCGCAAACCTCGAGACCGCGCCAGGCCCACTTACGGTCATGGACCGCATCGCACCCAGAGAGAAAAAGCAGGTCTCGGGCGCGAAAGCCTAAGCCCGTCCTCGCCTTCACGATTCTGGCCCAAGTTCGAGATTCCCTCGGCCGCGAAGCAGATGGAGTGCGAGTACGAGGGCTTGACTGGGGGGCCTGTCACGGTCGGCTGGACGAAACAATGGCTCTTTGTTCAGGACAAGAGGACGGATAATGGGCGGCGGGTCCTCAAGCCTGTGACGATACGGGACAATTGCGAGTGCGCCAAGTGCAGAGACCCGAACTCGGGCCAGAAGAACTTTTCCTCGACAGAGATTCCTTCCGATATTGAAATTGCCGATGTGCGTCCAACCGAGGAGGGCCTGGTCCTTAGGTTTACCAAGGATATCGAGAGAATTGCAGGGACTGGACATGAGACACTGGTACCGTGGCAGTCCGTCGAGGTGTCGCTGAAGCGCAAGCGCATGGAGGACACCACACTTCCCCGAAAGCGTTCGATTCTACAAACGACCGGTGTCGTATACTGGGACCGCGATATCCTTGCGAGTCAAGTGCGCAAGATCGACTACGACGAGTACATGAAGGAAGACAGCCAGGCCTTCTGGGATGTCGTCATTGATATCCTCCGTCTGGGCATCGTCTTCCTCAAAAAACGTGCCCAAGGACGAGGACTCGGTCGTGCGCATCATCAACCGCATGGCGAACATCCGCGAGACGTTTTACGGCCGGACCTTTGACGTCCGAGCAAAACCCAATGCCGAGAATGTGGCCTACACGAGCGGCTACCTGGGCCTCCACCAGGACCTCATCTACCTCGAGCCCCAGCCCATGATCCAGGTCCTCCACTACATCGAAAACTCGTGCACGGGCGGCGAGTCTCTCTTCAGCGACGGCGAGCGTGTCGGCCGCCTGCTCTACCCCTTCCTCAGCCGCCCGAAGATGGCCCCGCTGGCCGAGCACCACGTCCCCTACCACTACAACAAGTACGGCTACAGCTACTTCAGCTCCCGCCACGTCATCGAGACAAACGAGGGCGGCTACGCCAACATCCACTGGGGCCCGCCCTTCCAGGGGCAGTACCTCAGCCCGACAAAGGACCTCCGGCCCTGGCTCGAGCCGGCCCGCATCTTCGAGTCGCTCATCAACGACCAGCGGGCCATCTACCAGCGCAAGACGGAGGAAGGAGAGTGCGTGCTGTTCGACAACCAGCGCATCATGCACGGCCGCACGGGCTTCGATCCGAACGGCGGGGGATCCCGCTGGCTCAGGGGATCCTACATCGCCGCCGAGGACTTCTTGAGCAAGGCGGCGCACATTCCCAGGGGTCAGGCGGAGGCGCTGAGGGGACCGCGACCATGGACGCCGGGGTTGGCACAAAGGGAGCTGAGGGAGTCGGACTGGCATGCGGAGGTACTAGAGAAGGTCAGGAGAATTGATCCGGGTTGTCCGAGTGATCCCCGGAGGGCAGAGGAAAGTATAGCTAGGGCTGAGAGAGATAAACAAAGAGAGTAGGAGAAGGGCGTATTGGTCATGGTAACTCATAAAAGGCACGGAGGTGAAGCTACGAGAGTAGTACAAATAACAGTAAAATATAAACACATCGATGAGATTCATAGTGTGATCCGGATCAAATTCATAGCAATGCTCAATCTAGTGACTGCTTTTCCTTTCCCCCCATTAGCGCCATGCATATCCTCCTCTCTCATGATCAGAGCTTATTTCTCGAATTCCGATGCAGCACAATATTCATGCTGATGTTCAGTTTTTGCTTCCTATTGCTCCCACTTCTTAGCCTCCACTCCATCTGGAGGAACGGTGCCCACTGTGCGATCCTTAACGTCATCCCAGTTGGTGCTCAAGCTTGTGCCGTTACTTTCGGTGAAGCTCTTCATCATGGCACGCTGCTGCTCCGGCGTGGAATTCTTGTACAGCTGCTTAAAGAACTTGTTGATGTCTTTTTCATCATCTGAATTCTCGTCGGCGCCGATTTTGTCCCAGTTTTTGGGGCCAGTGCGAGAGGATGATGGGTAGGCTGGTGTAACAGTAATACGAGAGGGGGGGAAAGATGGGGCGTTAGTACGAGAGGGAGCAAGCGATGCAGCAAGCCTGGAGGGGAGAACAGATGTTGCATTGGTAGCAGGAGAGGGGGTATGTGGTGCAGTCGTTGTGCTTGGGGAAAGGGAGGGCTGTTCTGTGGCCGAGTCTGAGTGGAGACGAAGATTGGCGAGCATTGTCCGTGTCTCGGGGGGTAGGTGGGTTGTATATCTGTTGTTGGGGTCGTAAACAATACTATTAAGCATATCAGTCATCTGTCTTGTGGAAAATTATATCAACTCGAATCACTCACCCTTCCCTCACTGCAGCAGCAGCCACTGCCTTTCGCGCACCATCTCCTTGGAGTTGCGGCCACTTTCCGGGTACCCTTTTCTGCAAAGTAATTTCGACCTTATTTGGTGTCACGGTGTAGTGCGATGCTTCAGGCTCAATCTCGCTCCAAACCTCAAATACAAACTCCTTCTCCTCACCGTTTGGATACACGATTGGGTTCAGTCGCACTCTCCAAGAGAGGGAATCTACTTGAAGCTTCTCCTTGTTGACGCCCTTGGAGAAGATTGACACGGATATTGTGGTATTGGTTTGGTACTCCTGCAGGCGAAGAGGTGCGTCGCTGAGGCTGGGGGTTTTTGCAGTCCCTATTTCATCTAGAATCTTTTCCTCGGTAAGTTGCTTGCTAGACTTGACAGTAGCCAGATCCTTCGCCTCCGGTTTGTGGCTTGTCGTAAACTTCCTGGCAGGGTCGTCCTCAGGTAACTTCTTCATGAAATTCAGAGCTTGGATTCGAACTGTGCTGGCCATCCTCCATTCCTGGATATAAGGCACCTTACTGCTCCTATTCATATTGGCGGCCGCTTGAAAGCTATTCACAGCTCCGCTTTCGCCATAGTTTCGTGCGTCGGCTATAGCCTCTTCCGCCGTAGCTGTCCAGAATCCATTCTCGTCAACGAAACTCTTTACCGGATCCTCTGCTTCCATAGCCGGATTTCCCTTTATCAATCTCATGGCGTATAAGCAGCAGGCATCGGCATTAGCATACTGGCCCAGGGCCAAATAAGCTACGGCGCGGCGGTACTGGGCTTCTTGGAGAAGAGGTCGGTTGTTGCGCTTCCAGGCTTGGTGCCAGGCTTGGTTAGCATCCTCCAAGGCCTCTTGGTGACGCTGAAGGCCGGTAAGGGCCTTTGAGCGGGCAATCAACCAAGCTGGACTGGGAGAGCTCTGGAGTGCCGTGGAAAGCTTTATGACGGCTTCGTCCCACTCTTTGCTTTCCAATGCGGCGAGGCCTTGCTGGGCCAAACTGATGTGCGACATGGTTGCCGTCCTGTCGTCGTAGATGTAGCTTCTAGATGAGTGACAGTATAACCATGTATCTCTTCAGGTTAGACTTGTTTGTTGTGGGTGTGGTGTGATGAAAGCTTGGGGAGCTGAGGAGATGCCGTGGTCGCTTCTGGAAGCTCTGGTGGGTCGATGCAGGCAGGCAGCCGCTACCCCGCCACGAAACCCCACCCTAAACTCGACAAGCTAATCATCCCTCATCGTCACACGGTTATTAGATTATTATCCAACATATTAACATTAGATACGGCAGTCTCACCACGCTTCTATAATAGACATCATTACGGTCGTACATGGCAAACCAGCCTCTTTCCTCTACCTCTTCTACGTTTTCCCATTATAGCTTCTCATCCGGGTACCTCCTCGAAAACATGCCCAGTGCCTTGATGGGGAAGATGAACTTATAGTTGGGATACGAGATCATGCATGATTTGTTAAAGACACCCTCAATAGCCTCTTGAAGCCACTCCCCGTTTGCTTGTTGTCGGCTCATAATGAATCGAATACCCTTCTTGATGCGCTGTACGTTCGTGTAGTCGGCCTCCATAAGGGCAATCAAAGCCCACGCTGTTTGAACAACCTGCGACCCAGTCTCGTGTTCGTGGTACTCCATCGTCTCGCATGCCTGAAAAAAATCATTAGCCTATTTCAGGCGCAGAAAAATAGAGCGGCTTACCTTGTAGCTCTCGGACCATCCGCCGTCTTCACGCTGCTTCGAGATAAGAAAGTCACAGCCTCGTCTGGCTATTTTGCTGTTGGAATACGACTCCCCGATACTGGCCATACTTTGGAGGGCAAACATGGTCGCATAGGTAAAGCAAATCCCCCAGCTGCCATACCAACTGCCATCTATGCGTTGATGGGTCTTGATCCAGTTTGTTGCTCTGTTGACGAACAGTTTGATCTCATCTGTCCGGTAGTCCGGCCAGTGCTTCCGGAACAAAGAGAGCGCAGTAACGCAGGCAGTTGTGCATTCGGGATAATCGTATTCAATCATGATGCGGCCAAAGACTTCGGCAGCATTGAGGACCTCCATATACTCGCCAGCCCTCCTGCGCTCGTAAGACGAGACGGCTCCGTTGTCGTTCTGGTACAGCAACAGCGTGTCAACAGCATCAAAAATCCGACGGTCGTCGATAACTTCTGGATAGCCTTCCGTTTTCTGAAGCAAAATGATAGATTTTAGTGCCTCGGAAATACAGTCGCTAACAGCGTATCCTTGGTCCTTGTTGCTAAATGGCCAACCACCTTTTCGTGCCTGGCGGTAGCATTTTTCTTGGTCCACGCAATTTTCCCGAATCTGCTGTCTATCAAGATAATTGAGCGCCTTTATTAGCATTGGGCGCCAGCGGTCCTCGAGGTGAAGACCTGATTCAACAGCAGCCAGGATGGTAAAGGATGTATCCCAGCACTGAACACCATTTGTGCCATTGCAGAGCAGACCCTCGTCCTTGATCCATAAAAATTCCTCAAAACGCTCAATGTGTCTCCTGACGCTGTATGCATCCGGCCCGTCTCGGATATAGCAAACAAGTGTGTTCATTGGTGCATTAACGGGTGCAAGATCAGCGTAATCCGTATTGGCATCCTCCATGTCGACGAGCTGTTCCGCCCAGGCTTCTGCCCTTCTCTTTAGAAAGTTTGGGCGAAGATAAGGATTCCAGATGTTTACCAATAACCAGTTGGCCGTATTCAACACCCAAGTTTTGGGATGATAATTGTCGACGTCTGCGATACTATTTCGGTGGCTGGCCCAGTCTATCTCAGCATATGGCTGGACAAAAAGTTCATTCCTCAATGCCCGAATAACATCAGTCTCTTCGCAAACCCATCTCTTTGAGTAGATATATCCCATTGGCAAGAAGACTTGTCGGATATGGATCCACCATCGCCAAGGGGCGATTGGAACCCAATCAGGGAGAAGCCAAATCTCAGGGGGGACTGGGTTCACAATATCCCAGCTCACCAATCCGAGAACTGCCAGCCAAAATTTGGACCAGTGTGGTGCGTAAATTGCCCCTCCCAATTTGTGCATCGTTGCTCGCGCCTTGACCATCATCGGGTCGTCAGCTTCAACACCGACTAGTCGAAGAATTGTGTAGTTGAGAGTTGTCCCGAAAAGAGTGCTTCCTCCTTCAATGTGAAGCCCCCAACCGCCGTCTTTGGGATGTGCTCTCGCGGCAAGGTAGTTCTTGATCTCGACGGCATAGGCTTCGGGGATCGGCGTCTTCGTGACATACCAGGTGATGACAATGCCTGGAAGGAGGAACATGGGTCCACCGTACTCGCATGCCCAATGTCCGGATGGCATTTGGAGCTTCTCGAGGAATGTGAGGCCATTCTGGGCAGCCTCGAGAGCTTTGGTGGGCTTTGGTAGTTCGGGGAGGCCCTATAAGGGATCACTATAAGCTTCATTGCCTTCTTGGAAAGGTGTAGTTCGGGCTTAAATCTCTTACCGTCGGCAGGCCGAGAAAATGCTTCTCAGCATAGCTTTGCGGCCACTCTTTAGCAGTCTGGTCATCCGTCAGATAGTGCCAAGTATGACGACTATCGTCGTCCTTGAGCCTCCATCTCGTTTTGTCAATCTTCGCGCCGAGTCTGGGCTTCTTGGGCAAGCTGTCCGCCGCATCGATGTTACGCTTGCGAGACTTGACAGTGCCAATATCGCGTCCCGTCGAAGAGGTCATCTTGTTCTTGGTCTGGCTTTCGAGAGAAACAATGGAGGGGATGGTCGAAAGTCGAGATTGGCGGTGGGAGATTTCTCCCTTCCAAACTTCGACCTCTTAATAATAGGTAGAGCAAGCACCCTGTCCCTTTTGTCCTAAGATGCCGCCAATCGAACCAAACGGTGGACGGCTGCCACATGCATTGTCTCAGTGGCTGTAATTGGCAACTTGACCCCCTGTAATTTTGCTCTCAAGTACCTGTAATGCCTGTAAGTGCCTGGAGCGGGGTGGCGGCACTAATGCAGTGGGAGGCGCCATCTTATTCCGGCATACCGGAACCCCTGACAATCTCGCTCCTTTGCCTCTGACCATTTGCAAAACTTGCTTCGTATTCGGACACTAGATGCAGCCAACAGCTCGAATCTGCTAAGACTCTTTGAGGTGACTTGTTGGAGTTGCGAGTACGAGGGCGCAGCGCAGACCTTATCATGGATGATGACGACGCCCTTGGATCGAATGATCGAAACGGTCATGGTCGTAGCAGACGCTTAGCAGTCCAATCAACAACTGCTGGAGCGGTGGTTTCTCGTATAGAGGACATCTTGGAGTCGGTTCTCGATTGCATGACGGACGCCAAAGAGTTGAGCATCGACCTGGTATCTCGCAAGTCTGGACATCGTCACCCGCAACCAATCCGCTTCCCTGGACGGAATCCCCAAGAGGCTAAGAAATTCGGTACGGGCCTATGCTTAACCAATTCCATCTCAAGTAGGATGTCTCATTGGATATAGCCCGGATTCTTCTTATTCTCCAACTGTCTCATGATGCTCTAGTGTCGGGCACCATCCTAACCAAGCGGTTAGTCTGCCTATGAGGCCAAAAAATGTTATCTGCGCACATCCTTGGATTCTAACGAGATGCAACCAAATTCAGGCATATCTACTACCAGCATCAAGATTTATTTGAGACCCAGCGGAATGTGGATGAGCTTGTTGATGATCTGGCCTTGACGCTTGGAGTCGGCCGTGATGACCTCAATATTGTATGTCAAGCTACGGCAAGTGTGCCACACCAAACACTCTGACCACATCAGGTTGCTTCTGCCAAAGGTCTTTTCTCCGGTCCATTGACGATTCAACTTCATGATGGCACACTGATTGATTCTTCTCTTGGAGATGTGGTACGTATGGACACCAATCCCAGGTTACGGCATATCTGACCTGGAAAGGGTGCCTCGTTGCCAATAACAAGGTCCATTTCTCAAGTCGATTATGGAGCCATCCGATGGATTCTGATTATTGAGAAGGATGTCAGTGCACCCTTTCTCTACCAACACTGCCTTGACTGATTCCTAAAGGCCATATTTCGATCTCTGACATCTACCCGATATTGGCAAACATCCACTGCTGGCCTAGGACTACTTATAACGGCATGCAGTCATTCGTGTTTGTGTTGTCGCTCTAGTGTGCTAACTTTAAAAAGGCCAAAGGATACCCAGACCTGATTACGCTCTCATTTCTACGCCTAGTTCAAGTGAACAGGCCACAGATGCCCATATTTGCCTTGATGGATTTTGACCCAGATGGACTCAACATCTTTCGCTGCTATCGTTTCGGATCAGATTCTTCGGGAAGGGAAACGGACGCAATGATTTCGGACATTCGCTTGCTGGGCATCAAAGCACGACAAGTGTTGCAACTTCAGAGCAAGACTCCAAGTTCAGGACCACCACTGTGCGACTCGACGCCACCTGATAGTCAATCATCCGTAGTAAGCACAATTTCCAAAAACTCCATCTCATCCACCGATTGTCGGGACCCAGTATCACTACTTTCTCCCCGAGACCGGAAGCGGGCTGTTCAAATTCTTCAGAAGACGGCAGGTATTTCCACAGATGATTATGAGGCCGCCCAGCTCAAAAAGCAACTTCAGCTCATGCTGATGATGGGAATCAAAGCAGAAATTCAGTGGCTTGATGAGGCAGGGAATATCGCACAGTGGCTCGATGTCGAACTGACGCAGATGCTGTCCAACTTGGAATTACTTTGAATCTTCTTGTTCTAGGCCCTACCCTATAAAACTAGAAAAAAAATCATACTGTGCGAAAATCGCGGGGTCGAAAGCCCACACAGTCCCCTCATCAACGAATTGTTTGATTAAAAATTTGTATCCTCGCACAAAAGAGTTGCTCAAGGCAATACACTATGGCTCCAAAACTCACAGAAGACGAGATTGATGATCTCATCTATTTCGCCCGTGCTGGCGAAGATGCAGACTTGACAGAAACCTTAAATGCTTTGGCAGAGCGTGAGAAGGTTTTACCAGCCGAGATTCTCCTGGCTGCCAAGGATGAGGGAAAGTCGACCACACTGCACATGGCGACAGGAAACGGCCATTTAGGTATGTTTATGTTGAGGATGGGTTTAGTCGTTTTTCTTAAATGACACGCTATTGAGAGATGGATGCAGTATACTGACACTGGTTCAGAGATTGTTCGCAAACTCATCCAATCTTTTGACGGGAGACCAAAGGAGGAGAAGCAGGCTTTTCTGGATGATGCCAATGAGCATGGAAACACTGGTCTTCATTGGGCTGCTCTTGGCGGGCACTTGGACGTGGTAAAACTTTTGATGGAGCATGGCGCATTACCAGCTCTCGCGAATGAGCGCAACTACGTTCCCCTGGACCTGGCACACTTCAACAACCACAACGAGGTGGCACAGTTCTTCCTTGCCTCGGCTGGCATGCTTGAAGAAAAGAACCAGGAGAGCGGGTTAAACGGGGCGGTTGAGTCTGTGAAGCTGGAGGAGGAGGATGCTGAAGAGGAGAAAGGGGAGCCTTCAACAGCGTCATAAACTTGGGTTGAAAACAATGCGGAAACGAAATTGCATGCACGAAGAAACGAACATTACTTGACGACCAGCACTTGATACCAATCAAGTGGCTTTGGTTGATAGAACTCCTTACCATTGGACACAAGTGTGTGCAACCGTGGATTGGCCGAGTTTCGATAGGTGTTTCAAAATGGCGTTATGGGAGCCTTGCCGACCTCCGGGGATACGGTATCTTCAAAGGGGACTTGGCGACATGGGGACTAAAATGTTGGCAGAAAGCTAGCAGACGAGCATCAGGGCGATTAAAAGATAGAGTTATGGAATAGCCTTGTGTCTCTGGAATGTGTTAGACTTGGCTCACAATTGGAATGTTTATTATACCTTATCTCTCAACTCGGTCCTCGGGGAAATTGGGGGGCATTTTGCCTTGGAAGCAGTTCTACATATCAAGAAGAGATTGAGCTGGAAGAAACAGACAACTATCGTTGGAAGCCTAAACCATCTCCAATGCCATGAATGCTGGGTGTTACGTAGCATTGAGATGATTACGACTGATGGAAGAATCCATGGACTGACCCCCACATCAGCGCCACGGAGAAACATGGATGGGGGTCACCCCAGAAAGATGGAGGCATGGAAATTTGCCGGGTCCCCGCGTAACGCCGGTGTTGGACCCTTTCATTCTTCATCCACCATTCAACGTCAAATCGCATGCCAGATATCGAGGCCGGGGTCCATTCTTGCAGACAGAGCCCAGGTACGAGCGCAAAAGCAACGAAATCCTTTATGCGAGGTTCGGGTTTCACAGCCGGGCCAGCGATGAGTATATGAATGGATGGCGTCGCCACAGCCTTCGACTCCTTTTGCTACTACTGCCGGCACGACCAACAACAGCAGCAGTAGTAATAACGGTAGCACCGCCGGTTACAAGCGCGCCAGTCGCAAGGGCGCGCCAAGGCGGTTTCAATGTGAGCATTCGGGATGCGACAAGATATACTCGAGAGCCGAACATCTTCAACGGCATCAACTGAACCGTACGATAACGCTCTTCTCCTCAGCACACACATTGGAGCAAGGCAAATCAATTGACCGCAGTCGTTACGCAGATAATCCTAGGGAAATTTACCGATGCGACGTTGGCGATTGCGACCAGAAATTTGTCCGACTTGACCTCTTATCGCGACACAAGAGGCGTCACACGGCCACCTATACTCCTAGGAATCGCATTCCCAGCTTCGAAGTAGGAGGCGATACTCCCGTAACATCTCCTCACCGCAATAGCATTGCGCGATCACAACCATCACAGCCGTCTTATAACCCGATACAGGCAACATCGTCCGGCCCGCATGATGCTGCCATCCTACTGACACCCGAATCCAATACCGCCGCGACCCCGACATCGCTGAACCATGCCTTGACGGGCAGGACGAGCCAGAGTTCAACATGGGCATCATCCATTGATGAGCGCTCGGCACCGCCCAACGTGATGCGACATCGGTCAAGCTTCTACGATACCGATCCCACAGTAACCATGCCGGATGCCTCTGGTATGGTTCCCTTTGGCGGAGTCCCGTATCCCTCAGATGATGCCTTGGCCCAGGGAAACTTTGCCGCCTGGCTATTCGATCCCCAGACGACATACAATGAGTTTACCATGGCCAGTCTGCCCTTCCTCGAAGGAGGCCTAGAGTCCACATTCAACAACAATATCCACTACGACTATGAATCGCTTACAAGCTTATCACCAATGGATCAGCCTTCTCGACACACAGAGGGCTCTGATGATTGGATCTCGGAGTCTAGGCGGAAAGAACTTCTTCAATGGTTTCAAATGTTCCGCAAAAAGCAGCCTACCTATGAAACCAAGATCCCAAATTTAGTCCTCGAGAGCGGAGGCGATCTGCCGGCGCTGAATCTCGATATGATGAGAGACTGTCTCAAGGAGTTTTGGGAAAACATCTCCCCTCGACTTCCTATTATACATCAACATACTTTTTCGCCGAACCGGTGTCCGATTTTCCTACTTTTGGTTATGCTGGCTTTGGGAGCGTCGTCTTTACGGAACCGGGACACGACGGGACAACTGGCGGAATATGGCCCATTTGCAGATGTCATAATTTCATGCGTGCGATGGGAGATTTTGACCTCTGATGATTCCGCACCACCTGCGAGCCTCTGGGTTGCACAGGCTTTACTACTATTGGAGTTTTATGAGAAGCTCTTCTCATCTAGGAAGCTGCACGAGAGGGCACACATCTACCACCCTGCTTTCTTAACATTATTGAGACGTGGAAGCCCGCTGATAGGGAGAACCGGCAGCGAATCGCCCCCCGAGCCAGATAACATAGGAACAGACCGACACACACCCAGTATCGCCTTGGATTCTCGAACATGGTGGACGCGGTGGGCAGAAACAGAGTCTATGCACAGGGTGGTGTTTGCAGCCTTTATGCTTGATATCATCCATGCCGCCATGTTCGGCCACGCGGCGGATATGGCTGCCCACGAGATACGGCTACCACTTCCCTGCGACGACAATCTATGGACGGCGAATAGCCCCGATGTTGTTCGCCAGCTGGATGCAAATTTTCGCATGTATGGTGTTAAGCAAGTGTCCTTTTTAGATGGCCTAAAGAGCGCCTTGCATGGAAAGGAAGTCAAGACACATTCGTTTGGTCGGATGATTATTATCTCGGGCCTTTTGAGCGTTGGTTGGCATCTGAGTCATCGAGAAACGCACCTCAAATGGCTGGACTTGCGGACGCCATCGTTGGAAACTCAGGATAACTGGCGAAAGATGTTGCTCAAGGCCTTTGATAGTTGGAAAGGCAGTTTCGATGTCGCCATGTCGGACTCCCTGTCTGATGCCCCCGGTAGGGGTGTATCCAATGGACCGATAAATAGCGCCTCGGTTCTATACCACCTCGCGCACATTAGCCTCCATGCTGATATTGTCGACTGCCAGGTCTATTCTGGTGCGAAACGGCTTTTGGGACGCAAGGTGTCGTCGAGGGATTATGCCAACGCTGTGAAGCGCATGACTTCCTGGGCGAAGCAGGCGTCGACTCGCCATGCGATTCTTCATGCGTTTAAGCTGCTATACCGCGTCCTTGTCGATCCTCACCCAAGACGCCGCAACGGCCCTGATCATCCTGCCATTCAATATTCCATACGAAACGAAACCGACCCGCATCGACCGTGGATCATGTACTATGCGGTGCTTGCTATCTGGGCGTTTGTGCAAGCACTGGGATGTCCTCCGGGGAAAGGCTTTCCTTTGCGGACATCGCAAATGGGTCATAGCAGCTACGCTCGCATGGTGGATTACGTTTCCAGTGTAGCTTCACTACTGGAGCTGGACGAGAAGGCAGCTGCGGTGCTACACGAAGGCTTGCCGGAGCTCTTGGATGTCATGGAAGAGATCCTTGAGGAGGCTGATACAGAATTGCTGGTGGAAGCCCGGGAGAGACTACGGGTGTGTAAAGATATGCTACTAGGGGGATCCAGATGATACTGGCGTTTTTCCTTTTTCCTTTTTTTTTTTTTTTTTTTTTGGTTTTCTTTGGGTGTTACTCACATGTGAGCGATTATTTGGGAGCGATGGGACTTTATATGATTACAAAAATGATGGGAATGAATGGCGTAGGGTATAAGCATTCAATAGGGTATTGAAGTAGGTAGAAGAATGAATTCAACATTAAGAGATGGGATGGACAATCATCTCCCTTGAATACTGGTGCTGCATAAATTCGATTTCGTTGAATATTGCGATTATTTTGATGCTCCGACTTGACGTAGCTGTTAGTATTGATAGTCGAGAGCTGTCTTGGGGTAAGGAGTCATGAATGGCACATCACCCCCTCTTGACTTACATACCTTGTCGCGATTCACGAGCAGTTCAATGAACATCTGTGAATAGGTATTTGGAGAGCCAGTAACAAAGTAATACCGGCAGGATGATACTCTTAGAGCCCTTGGACCAGGATCTATAAATACTCTCTGGTGATACTATTCCAACACTCCAAGCTAAGCCAACAACATCATATCTACACCCCCGTGTTACTTTCCTCATCGACTCAACGTCTCTTCAAAATCCAACCGCATCTATAGCCATTTTCCATATATCGCGGGTACAAACACCCTTCACAGTAGTAGAGTTAAGAAACAACAACTCAACCCTCACCACACCATGCCTCCCAACCCCAACCCCGACCTCGACTACCCCTTCTACCACGACCTCCGCGACGCCGTCCTCTCCATCGCCATGCAAAACCTCTACACCCGCCTCTCCTACCTCCCCACCGGCCTCGTGCACCTCCCTCCCCCCGCCCACATCCAGCGCACCCGCTGCTGGTGTCCCACCCCAAACTCCCCCCGCCCCCACAACTGGACCACCTGCCCCAACGTCCACCCGCCTTATCCTTCCGTCGTCGTCCCGGGAGCCCAGACGCTACGCTGCGAGCACCTACAGCAGCGGGAGCAGGAGACCAGCAGAGCCCACCTCTTCTGCTTCGACCCCAAAACGGCCGTCTACTCGGCCATGAACTGGATCATGTGTCCCCGCATGACCATCGAAGCAGATAGACACCTCACCCCAGAACAAGCCCGCATCCTCCAATCCTGCATCATAGACTACGACCTCCAAATCCCCGTTGAAGGGCCCCGCGGCCCCGTAGCAGAGCGCTACGACGCCCTGTGCCGCCTCATGGTCGACATGCGGCGTGAGGACATCCCCCTCGCGGCGCGCAGTGGGCCCTCGTGGAGTATGGAGAGGACGCATGCCATCCTGGGGTGGCATGAAAAGACATTCATGGCGTGTATCAACGAGTTGAAGACGGCGATGGCGAAGGTGGCTCAAGACCGGTTGAATGAAGAGTCGAGATAGAGGAGACGTGCTTCTCGTAGCTAAGGGGGTTGTGTGATGATGGGGGGGGGGGACAAGAAGTTTGGAACGGATATAAGTTGATGGGATGCCTTAAGGTAGAAGCTAACCTCCAAGATATATAGTGTACTTCAAATCGCATAGAAAGAATATCTTTCATCTTGAAAGGTCTGCTGGATAAATATTATTGTACGTAGTCACGGCGCCTCCAACTTATTCCATAATGCATTGCACTTATTCACTTGCCCACAATTGAGAAACCCCTATTACGCGGGTCAATTCGATGAGATTCAATAGTGAGATGCTTTCTCATTATATAAACCTATCTAAACCATAGTAACTCCCAAAACACATAGAATTCTCCCTTATTGACCATATCTCATGAAGTCTAAACAAGCTGAAATAAGAAAACTCTTCAACCAACTGGATATAATCTGCCAACTCCTAATGCAAAACGCCCAATATCCATCTATTATTAAATCGTTTTTAGATCTCCCTCCAACCTTCGCCTTTGGGCAGTGTAACGCCCTTCATCGCAGGTGTTGTAGGTTCTTGTTCACTTGGCTCAAGCTCGCCCTTCATCTGCTCTTCGCCTTCCTCAAGCTGCTCTTTTGTCGTCTTGCCCTTTTCGCCCTCATGAAGTTCGCCGCGGCCTATAGTATCAATCCACTGCCAGTGATCTACAGTGTTATTGCTTCTGTCAAAAATGGCCTTGTCGTCCATTAATCCATCAACAGCCGAGGCTTCGTCAGACCCATCCTTTGTGGAGTCAAGCTTGTCAATGTGTGCCCCATCAATCAAGTCTCCGACGTAGGTTCTTGCTACCGGAATGTTATTTGCCCTCAATAACTGAAGCTGAGCTCGCAGGTTCAATCGAAGGGCTCGCTCTGGTTCGACGGCATTGAAGATCCTCTTCGTCAGCCAAGGGAACAATATACCAAAGTCTGACTGGCTGAGATGAGCTGAATCAGCGACATAAAAGAAGTTGGGCTCAACAAGTTTGCGACCGCTGGGTTTTTCGAATATTGCAGCAGAAACAACTTGAGCAGTGGGATCAGGGGAGAGCAGTCTGGCCTTTACATTGAGATGCTCCGACCACTTATAGAATGCCTCGGATTCGACTGCGAGCAATGCTGTACCACCCGGTGCGGATGGGACGTCGGCATAAAGTGGAAGCGGTAGGTTGAATAATGGAGCGGAGTTGGGGGCTATTAGGGGCAGACACCACATATCTAGAAGTAGAGTGACTGTTTTCTCCGCAATTTGTTTTCGGATACTGCTCTCTTTGGCTGGAGTGAACAGAGGGTTTTCTATTCCAGCGACTTCAGGGACATCAGCGTAGTAGGTGCTCTTCAAGAGTTGGTATACTGTTGTTGCACCAAAACTGTGGCCACCGAAAATGACACTCCCTGGCTCCTTGACATTGAGTTGGCCGACAAACTGATCCAGACTAGGGGTAGAGGTATTAAGGTTGGTAAAGCTTTGGCCGGCATCCATGGCAAGGACAGCCTCGTGTATCAGGCCCATCTCCCATAGACGAATTCTAAGTTGTGCTTCTCGAGCAGTATACATCTCGGGTGTGACTTCGTGGGATATCCGATTATATGGAAACACTTTCCGTCCAATGTGACTATCCTGATTTGGCACACGAGCATATGATGCAACAGCACTTCCATCTCGATGCTCGGGGCAAAAGACGACTACGCCATGGGAAGCGAGGGAGCCGGCAATGTATGAATAAGAGTTTCGGCTACCTCCAAGACCATGCGAGAAGATCATTGTAGGCCATCTCTTACCGTCGGTTTCGGCTTCTTTCATGATGGCATTTTTGTGGACTGGGATCGAGGCATAGTAGAGATGTCGAGGGAGGAATCTAGCATCGATAATGTCAGCCAAGTTCTACACCTGCCAGTTTCGGCGGCGCAAAGATGGGTCATACGAGAGAAGCTCTGCCAATGTGTGGCCCACTCCCATGAACTTTGTGTATGCAGAGACATGATGTCTTTGCGGATTAGGCAACCAGGGAATTCGCTTCTGATTTGAATCGGGGACTGCTGGATAAAAGACTCGAAACAGGACGGTGGGAATATCGTTTGCATTTTCTGGTACCGGACAAGGTGATGATAGCTCGGTGACTGGAATCTCAACGTCCATGGTACCGACCTTGTAAGGGCCGGTATAGGAAGGGAAAGCCGGGATAGGGCTCAGGCGAGCGAGGTAGGCAGCAATTCTGGCCGCCGCTGAGGCTTCGGTAGCAGCCATGATGGTGGAAGTAAGAGATGTTTCGTCAAACGATTGAAGCAAGGAAACAAAAGAAAAGTAACTGAACAATGCAACAGTATCGAGACTAAATGCAAGAGTAACAGATGACGGCAATTGTAAAAAGAGAGAAACGTGGTTTTTGGATGAAGAAGAAAAAGTTGGTGTGCGTCAATGGAAGGCGAGCTCTGTAGCTTCCTGTGGCGCCTGCCGTTTCAGTGACGCAACAGCGGATCGGCCAACCGTCTGACGTTCCTGGCGACGATGCTTCTTTTGGCTTAGACTGGAATAAGAGATTTCAACGTCATAGTTCATTCAATCACAATCACAATCAGCATCTTAAATTCCCATCTTCTCTTAACATCCAGAATAGACTACTCTGTCGTGCCCGTACATTGCCAAAGACGGCAGATCGCCGCACCCAAAACATGGACAATGTCGAGTTGGGCATCATGTCACGCGACCTCCGTTTCTTTTCTCCTCCCAGGATGATAACAACCCCTCATCGCACTACATTAAATGGCACCGTTTCATTCACTCCTGCGGATTAATAATTGGCAAAAATTTTCCAACTGGTTCAATGAAGAATATTTTATATGAGAGACAGAGACTAGGCCGTTTACGTCACCGATGCCGAGGCTCGTGGCTGATTGCCTCATTAGGAAATGAAGAAAAAAAAAACAGAAACCCAACATTCTGTAGCGGCGTGGCCGGAAGATGTGGAGATGCGCCAAGTTGCCGACGGAGAATAAAACCGAAGAGGCAAAGAGGACCTGATTGTTGAGTGAGTCTTGCCAAGTACTTGGTTTTTGAGGTCGTATCATCCTCTTTAACTGAGAGAAATCGAGGCTGCTTTACTGGCTTCCTCAACAGAATATCTGTCTTCTTATGCATACTGTATCGTTTGGACGTGTGCTAGGAAGTCCGTTACATCCAACTCTTAATATCAGTTTTGAAAAAAAAAAAAAAAAAAAAAATGAAGAAAATGAAAAAGAAAGAAAAAAGACTATTTATAATGTGTCATCTTTTAGAACAATACTACGAATCACGACCTACACATCAGCAGATAGGCAGCATCACGACATTGGTTCATCATAACTTTTCTCCTTCAGTCAACATATTGAGCAATGCGTTAGATAAGACGACTGGTTAATTTATATTCATCTATGCCGCATTCAATGTCCTAAATCGGACACATGGTTGTAGCTCTAGTTTATCATGCTGATCCTGTTAAGCAACACTCACTCTCTTCATCAGCCATCTATTTGCCCTTGCCTTTCCCTTTGCCCTTGATAGTCTGTGACTTTGCTGCCATGGGATGACATTCCTCGCAAAACATATGCTGGCACGGAGCGCCCTTGTCACTCCACCTACAAACAGCTTCACGGTTCGGCGCCTTGCGGCACTTGCAGCACCTCCAGATGCCACCGTACTCTTCCCACTTACAGCCATCAAAGTAGCAAGGATCGCCGGACTTGAGCTGCTCGACTACTGTTTTCGGACACTTGTTGGCGCTGGAGGCATCGGCGGCGTGGCCCTTGCAGGGCTGGAATTGCTCTTCCTGGTGGCCGCAGGGATAGGTGGTGGTGCTTTTCTTGCACATCTTGGCTGAAGCTGGTTATGGTGTAGAGTAGCTGCGTTGTGTTGATGGTTGTTAGTAAGAGCTTGGTGAGTAAAAGCAAAGGTACGGAAAGATCTATGTCGACTACAACGCAGGTATTTATATCGAGATTGAATGGCGAACAAAGATTGAACATGGCATCGCTGTTTCGAGACTGAACGACATCACAAAGGCTTTGTTCTGCATCACTGAATGTTCGGTATCCATGTCACCTTTGTCAATGAACAAGCCTCACATTTGTATAGTCCTATCCCTTTGTTCATCCCACCTCAGGACGAGTAAAACCACAATATCATGCCACATCCAGAACCATGAAAAACACCCTCGCCTCGCCCTCCGGCGTCTTCACCTCCATTTGCTCTACAAGTCGAAAGCCAAATTTGTCATAAAAGGTCTTGGCCGTTTCTGTCGCCTCCAAGAAGCACGGAAGCCCATCGGCCTTTGTCTTTTCGAGCCCCCATTCCATCAGTGGCCTTGATGCGCCTTTGCCCATCCACTCTTGTCGCACAGCAATAAAGTCGAGATACCAATGCGGCGTGTCTCCCATGATTCTTCGGTGTCCTGAGAATACCTTCTCATAATACTCGACTGCGATGTTGGGATGGCCATCCTCGGGATACCCATCCCGACCGACTTCGTGGTAGGGAGCGCCTGGAGCTGCCCACTTTGCAAAGCCGACAATGGTCTCCGAAGAGGTTGGTACTGTCGCATCAGTGACAACAAAGAAAGTCGCATGCGGTTCCTCCAACTCTTCAGTAAAGGTCTTTCTCCAGTACCCCAGCGACGCAGGTGAGTTGCGGGGATAGATTTGCCGACTGAACACCTCGTCCTTGAAGGCCGAGAGGTAGATGTCACACATGGCATCCACATCAGCATGTGTCGCAGCTCTCAGCTTGAAAGCCATGATTCCAAAGAATGTTTATAAGCAGTGATGTCACTGTAACGGTGGAAATACTAATCAGAAATATTATTCGACGATCAAGTTGCGTGATGATGCTAACACGCGAGCAGTGGTTTTGGCTGTTGCTTTATAAGAAATCCGTTAGCCAATTCACCACCCACCGCTCTAGATTTTGCATAAAAAAAACATGAGTCACTCGGCAAGAGCTACAATGTTACAAGACAAATGCTACGTTTCTTCTTCTCCAATCAAAGGTAGAAGATAGTAATCGATATTCCAGATTCCTAAATGTCATCCTGGCGCGCCTTCTGATGACCGGCATGACGATGTGTGAGTGGGCTTCACCGTGATGATGCTTCCCCGCATACACGGTGGGGTGGCGCTTCGTGTTTCGTACTTGACAAATCCAGAAATAGAGCGTTCACTGTTGGCGCCCTTTGGATGACCGGTTGTTAAAACTTATATATCGCCCAGCAATCTTGTTCGAGATATCGGAAATATCATCACGTAAAGGAATTGAGTCACCATATTCCACCTTACTGAAACAACACAATCATACCCAAGAACCCAACCAATCAACTTCACAATGGCATCCATCAATGAGACAGCCAAGACCCTCAAGGCTCTTCACAAACCAGGCTCCCCAATCGTCTTCTCCAACATCTGGGACATCCCATCTCTCAATGCCCTCCTATCACTCAACGACTCTCCCTCCAAACCCGTCAAGGCCGTAGCCACCGCATCCTGGGCCATCGCTGCCTCCTACGGCATAAACGATGAAGACCTCTCCATGGAACAGAACCTCCAAACCATTTCCAAATTAGGCCCCGTCTGCACCAAGGCAAACATTCCCCTGAGCGTCGACCTCCAAGACGGTTACGGCTCCAACATTGAATCCGTCGTCACCGCGGCAGTCAGGGCCGGTGCCGTCGGAGCCAATATCGAAGATAGCATCCCCTCTGCTGGTTTTGACAAAGGAATATCTGGCTCTCTCTATGATACTGAAGAGCAGGTCAAGCGCCTCAAACTCGCTCTCCAGGCGGCCAAGAACGCAGGGTGCCCAGACTTTGTACTTAACGCCAGATGCGACGTTTTCCGACTTGATAATTCTTCGTCCCTGGATGACGAGACTAGAATAAAGGAGGCAATCAACCGAGGCAAGGCATTCTTGGAGGCCGGTGCAACCACAATCTTTTACTGGGGTGGCAAAGGGACAGGACTCCGTACGGAAATTGTTGAGAGATTGGTCAAGGAACTGGATGGCAGGGTGGCGGTACTATTGGCAGCACGTCCAGGAGCGCACACTGTTGAAGAACTCGGAAAGATTGGCGTTGCAAGAATCAGCGTGGGACCAAGTCTGTTCTTGGCGGCTATTGATGCATTCAAAAAGGCGGCCGCCAACATGCTTGGTGGTGGTGGATTGGTAGCTTAGGTATGGTGTTGATTATGTTGTGCACCATCCTGATTATCCAACTTGATCCGTCCCTGATGGTGATCAGTGATGAAAATAGATCAGCAAGCTGATCGGCAGAGTTAATAAAGTATACATATTTATTAATACTTTCTCGTAGTCTAGCCTCGGTCATGTAATCATGACACTATGTCTAGTGATAGGGATGAGTTGATACACTTGTAATGTCGAGCAACGTAAGAACAAAGCGTAGTGCTAGCCAAGGAAATACTCCTTGCACACTTTCAGACCTCTGGAACTGAGATTGTCACCTCCGCCAATCCTTTATCTTTGATCCATTACTGCGCGGGCCTCCTTTTACAGTACGCAGTTTGTGGTCTGTTAACTTGAACCATGATATCCCATCCCTCGCGCTCCCAGACACCTCCACTACCAAATACTCCACAGCGTGACTTGATAAGAGACCAAGCAGTGCCAATAAGCTCGTAGGCATTTATCCTGGTGTCAAAATCCATCGCAGCGCAGATGACAGATTGACAACACCCAAAAGTGACGGCCTTGCAGTTCCCCATCTTGACTCTCACCTCACCATCGTCATTAACGCTCTGGAGCCATAGATCTATGGCCTTGCGACAATGAAACTCAAACGGTCGATTATCCTCCAATAAGAAAACATGGTTAGCAAGGGCATGAATCCGACACACGTAGACTTGAAGTGGCTTACAAGAATGCAGGTATGAGTTTCGGTCCGGTTGGTTACTCTTGCGGGCGGTAGGTATGACCATGAATCAACGCCCGTGACTTCTTCAATCTTGACAGTGGGAAATTCTTCGAATACTGGTTCAAAATCAGGTGGCGAGACAGAGTTGATCTGAGACGTATCGACGGCTGCTGCCAGGGCTGAGCCGGCAAGGATGGCAATGGGGATGAAGAATTGAGCCAACATTTTGGCAAATTGATGGTGATAAAGGAGATGGTCTTCCAATAGTAAAGATTACGATGAGGTCGAGATATCGGGATGATGCTCAGTATTGCAATAATGTTATTTGGTGTGTTTGAGATGGGTGAACGGTAAAAAAAAATTCAGAGGAAGAGAAGATTGGGCAAATGAACATATTTGTTCATAAATCATCTCGGGAAGCAGCTCCTTGCTGAATAGCTCTTTCTGCTTGCTCTGCGCTTGACAAACCCTGCATAGTATTCACATAAACCGAATGTAAGTGACGGGTTACTTCCAAGCACACGCTGCGCAAGTGAGCAAGGGTGAGTTCTCTGGGTAATGTAGGCACATGATATCCAAAGAAAGGATTTATGGCATCGAAACTAAATCGTCAATTTCTTAATTCGTTATACATAAGACGTTACTGTTCGTAACTCTCCAATCACTCACTCCACCCACACTCATTTCATAACTACTGTGACAAGTTTTGCATCTTCACGCTCGCTGTAGACCCAGAGGCCCGTCCTGGCTGCTCTTCCCACTTCACGCCCCTCGCTGAGTGCTCTCTCCTCAACATCATCAACCGCTGCTGCTTCCGTCCATAAATGAAGAAAGCGCCGGCAACCAGCGCAACTCCGACCACAACACCAATTACAATCCCCGCAATCGCACCGCCCGACAGACCAGACTTCTTCTTGGGGGCGCGAGGCGTGATCGCCGCCCTTGCCAGCGTTGGGGTCGGGCCCCGTGGCGTTGAAGCAGGGGACGGAGGTATCAAACTCGGAAACCGGGACGTAAGTGATGTCCGCGCAGGCGTAAAAGGTCTGGTTCTTGGGCGTATCGAAGTCGGCGATGAACCTGATCTGGAGCGTGGCGTTGGCGCCGGCTTTGACGGAGGAAGGGGCGTCGGCAATGGACACGCAAGTGTGGCCAAGGTCGAGTTCGCGGAAGGCTTTTGCGTCAATGAGGGGGTTGAAATCTGTGTTGGACTTGGGATCTGCATGGCCGAGTTAGCGAGAGAAGTCTGTGCTACGAAGGGGTGATGGTACCTTGAAGGTAGGAGACGCTCAGCTCAATGTCATACGACTCGTCTTGCGCAACAAGAGCAATCTTTCCATTGGCTGTGATACTATTAGTATTATAGTCCAGAAGTCTGCATCAAATCTCAGGGGGGGGGCTATACACATGGGGAATTGGGTGCGGTTGCCGGCGCCTGCAACAGATCCGCAAGGGGCGGTGTTGTCTGCTGCGGCAGACCAGACTCGATCAGCTGGCCACATGAATGCCGCAGGGCCCATGTCATCTGCCGCTGATACAAGGCCAGTCACTGTGGCCATAATGGCCAATAATGAGAACATTGGTGCCATGTTTGACCAGGTGTGCAAAAACTGTTGATGAAGTGGGATGTCAGGGTGAGGAGAAGAGATGCAAAGCCAAAGGCTAAATACCAGCTTTTACCTCCCACATTTATGGTCACTACACCATCAAATGAAGGGCTCTTCTCCCAGTCCCAGACACCCAACCACACCCATGCCGAGTTCCCCTCCCGAGTGTTGCATCCAACAAAGACACACACGGCTCTGTTCTCGGAAGGCTCGTCGGAGGGGGTCATACCACTCTCGCATCACCGGCCATATCCGACTTGACCTACATCAAGCCTCAGCCAATGGTTACATTAAATGTCGGTCCTTTTGTTTGATGGCACCTCCGAGAGTCACTAAGCTTGCCATTGATGGCACCTCGAGTCTTTGTGCGTGATTATCTGATTGATCTGATTAGATGGAATTTGATCAGATAAGATTTGATCCTACATCTTCATTGGTTATGCTCCCCACCTCCGCCTCTCCATGCATCGCTAGCTTCGAACGGTGGCCAGGATTTAAGTCGTATAAACCCACCAGCCGATGTCGGGTAACGAGACAAAGACCTTAATGTAGGTTGTTTATGGTAGCGTTCGACTGGGATTCAAGAGACATTGTTGGCTAATAGAAACTTGGCGGTTCTCGGTCTCCGGTAAGTTCCGTGGCATCATGTCGGTGATGAGATCCTGGTTCGCACCCTGGAGATGGTAGTAGAAGCTATGTATGAGTTGCATCCAATATGTGCGCTTTGTTATTTTGAATTGTACATCTAGGAGTATAAATAAGCTATCTTTCCCAACGGATGAAGCCTCCAATTCCAACATCAGCTTGTAAACCATCTCTTCTAATCAAATCAATCACTCGTTCTCCCATCATTCGTTCAAAATGCATTTCTTTTCCAGCATCATTACTCTGGGCTCCATTGCATCCCTGGCCACTGCTTCAGCCCAGCCAGACATTGAGTTCTTGGCCGTCTCCAGTCGCCAAACCTCGGGCCCAGTTTACGAATGTCACGCAAACTGCGGCATGTTTACCCTGCCCCCATTCACGCACGACTAAAGCAATGGCTGACATGGAAATCAGGTTACGCCATTCAAAACTCGAGGCAAGATGGCTACTGCAAGGACCCCAAATGGCTGGGCTACCTGGACGGATGCCTCAACTGTGCTCTCAAGTACGACATCTGGAAGGACTATGGCGATAAGGTGACTGCCGCTGCCAAGGCCTGTGGTTTAGATGCTACGCCAAAGCCTGCAGAGCAAGTTGCACCCTCATCCGCTGGAGTTTCATCCTCTGCCGTGGCGGAGTCAACGAGCACTGCTGCCGGAAAACCCACCGAGTCCAGTCCTATTGTCACACCAGTGGCCACCACTACCACCACCACCAGCTCTGTGCCTGCGGGGTCTGCGTCGCTCACTTCCCCACATAATAATGCTGTAAGTAATAAGCTTCAGGGTGTCATGTACCGGCATTGACATTTGAGAAAAGACTGGCACTGCGGGTCCTACTACAGTTCCTGTTTCTGCGGGGTCCCAGTCGTGGAAGGCTGGTGTCATTGTCACTGGTATGGTCGCCTTTTTGGTGGCCGGCTTGATGTAACGACGTCAAGTAACTTGGTCAATTGGCATGCGTAAAGGTTGCCAGGGTGTAAGATAGAGCGCCATCCGAGTCATCATATTCGTAATCAAGAAACATTAAATCATAGTAGCCCTTCGCTATATCGTGTCTCGCCATTATTATTCCCACGCACCAAGTGGCTGCCCATCTATCTCAGTGCCATGCTCCCAAACGCCTGGTCAAGCTGGGCCCCTTGATCGCTGGATAGATCTCTGGGTGCACTCTGCCCCAGAGGCGCAGCGGGACTGGGCTCCGCATCGTGTGCCGATGCTACACGCTCAGGCTCCAGCAGTCGCGCGTCACTGTCCAGCCATCCCGGTGCTAACCGCCTCTTCTCTGCAAGCTCTCGCTCCCTGATGCGCTCCTCTAGTTCCCGCAAGTCCCGCTCGGCCTCCTCTTGCATTTTTGTAACGTGAGCTTGTAACGCGCGGCATGAAGCTACGATATCATCTGGATGAGCGGCGTGTCCGGAAGTCGATACGACGTATCGGGGCTTTGGCTGCGAGGAGGCGCCATCAGAGGCGGTTGGGATACCCAGAGATGACGGTGGGATGTTGGAGGGCAGGGTCTTGTAGTTGTACGAGAGCGTTGTAGCGGTTGGTAGAGAGACGAAGGGGGAAACCGTGAGAGGAACCTGCTCGAGCAGGGGATGAGGACCTTGGAAAACATGTCAGTCAAGTCGTGCTGTGATAATGACATTGATCTTGCTGCATACGGTTATTGTGCATGATGGAGGGATGATGCGACAACGGCTCGCTTAGCGTCTTGTTGGATGCGATCCTTTTGCTCAGTACGAGGGCAATATGAGTTGTGAGAAATTGTATGAAATTCTGGCGGGCGATGGAGAAGCGTTTATAAAACCACACGAGAGCATAGGTTTGTTGGAAAGGGCAGAATTGGAATCGATAGTTTAAGGTCAAGAGGCAGCCGTCGGATCCATACAAGGTCAGATGAAAGCGTCATGATGCTAGCCCAGCCAATTGCGAGTCGTGCAAAGGCCTTGCTGCAGTGGTCCGCCGGGTGGAACTGTTACCTTTTGCCTACCTACCCTGTAGACCAAGGCAGATTTTGATGGATAGCTAAAGACGGTATTGCTAAGCGGGGAAACAGAGGGAAATTGTTTACATAGCTTAGTTATCATTCTTACTCAATAAAGAAAGTCTTGGACAATTGGCATGCATTAATATTAGGAGCGTACTGGTTAGTTCAGCACAGCGACTCGTCCGTCTTGAGTCTTAACTTTCCACCCACACCGTCAGAGTATACCAAACAAGTCCATGACAACCCTCAGCTAGATAATTTCCACATATTCACTGATCTTGTATGAATATTCCTCAGTAGTAATGTGTTGTGTTGAGAGAGTTTACCTGAACGCTAGCTTAGTGAAATAGAGAACGTACATGGCCCCAGAAAGGGATCCGAGGGTAACAAGAGATGCACAGCTTACACATTGTAAGAAATGATTGTCCAGTTTACAACCCAGCTTTCTTTGCCCTTGTTTGGATACAGCGAGTTAAAAATGCAGCTCGCCATGAAGCTGCCTCCAGATATATAGCAAAGTGTGAGAAAAGAGATTCTACAGGTAGGAATGGTTCCTAATTCTAGATGTTACCACTTCAAGTTACGGTGGTTGATATGCAACCCCATGCAACCCCATGCATAGCACATGATGTAGATGTCCCAAGTGGCCAGTATAATATAATATTGTTGAGTTGTCTAAGTGTATTGATATATCGTCCCATTCGTCAAGGCGCCGCTTGTGTCGTGCCGTCATTCTCTGCGATATTTTCCTCACTGCCATCGGCAATCGTCGTCCAGCCAGTCTTAAAGGCTCTGCCATCCTTTGCCAGTCTCTCCAAGCGATTGCTTTGCTGCCCAATTGTGATAATATCTGGTCTCGAATCTGTCCCAGACCGAGTTTTCGATGCGCGAGAGCTGATCCCTGATGCCTGCCTGGTGACCCAGGGTCCAAGAATCGGCGCATTCACGGCGATGATGCCGACAAACTGTCAGAGTCGGAGATTAGCTGACATCTCTGAAGGAGATCAGTGACGGGATAAAGGTTTCTTGGGGCTTACAGTTTCTCGAATTGACCAAATTGTGCCAAGATTAATAGAGTTTACGTCCCCCAAGCACAAAATGCATCGTAGCAGCGTGGCAATTATGATAAAGATACCTGTGCATAGCCAAAGACCGCAAACGATTTTGCTGCATAGGTACACAGGGTTAGCCATAATTCCTAGGGCTGCCGTCGCGGTTCGCCTTGTGTCAGTCGACTTACCGAGACAGGGGCATTTGCACTCTCCATAGCAATGGGATAGGGATGGACAATATCATCAAGTCGGTTCTGAACCCATTCATCTTCGTTAGGTCTCAAAATGCCGTAAAGATACTCGTAGAGATTTGACATACGTAACGTTGGTGACTACCAGAGCCAGGTAGTTGGGAATGTTCAAGGCGCAAGCATCTGCTTCTGATTAGACAATGTCCAGCAGCAGCAGCAAAAGAGCCTCTTTTTTTTTTTTTGGGACTCACCTCCAGGATAAGGATAAACTTGCCAATTTTTATGTATTGGCAAGCATTTTGTAAAAAGCACGACAATGGTGGAAATGTATCCAGCCGCGCATGTTGTCGCGGTAATGGCCACCATTCTTCGTTGTCGCAGATCAAGCCTGCAATCATGGTAAGCATAAGGCATTCGTACGAGTTCTGAATACCATGGGCGACGTACGTGAGTCTTTGGAAGAGAAAGAGCATGCAGCTCTTCAAGCACCATATCAGCGTAACGTAGATGATCCATCCCGCAAACAGACACTTGCTGCCAACAACGATGCGCTCGACTTGGTTGGGGGTGAGTGCGAGAGCAATCTTATCGTTTATCCCGGTAATCGAGCCGTATTGTCCTACTCAAATGTCGAGTCGCATTAGTTGATGTCGCAAGAGACGCCGATAATCCTCCCTCTCACCGATCAGCTCGAGCATACAAAGCTCCCCCTACAACACGCACAGTCAGTTGGCTTTTTGGCCCTCCCCGATTCACTCGCCATCGCTGGTGTAGTAGTAGACTGACCGTCCAGAAGAGGACCGCGAGCACGGCAAAGTAGTCATCGCCCTCCCATTTCAGTCCGACGGTCGAACAGCGGCATGCAATGCGCGCAAACAATATGACCATGCCAATGGCATACTCTGTCCACGCTTCAAGCTGAAATGGAGTCGCCGTCATGATATGCCGAGATGCTCGTCCGGACGCCCATTGCTCTGTTTTAGCAATTGTGGGATGATGGAATTTTCAACCTTTTCCTTCTTCTCCTGTTCCAGGCGAAAGGCGCAAGGGGAAAAAAATTGGACATGTCATCAACTCTACTCTCCAACCAACGGTTGGTACTAGCAATTGGAACCATGCTGGCCACGTTCCCCTATGCAAGGGTCCTGATGGGTGTATATACCTACACACATACTGGTACAAGTAAGCTGCTGCGGGGCTACGGTAGGCGAAGCAAAAAGGGCGTCGTAGGACTCACGGCGATAGTCAGACCAGTTATTCCATAATACTTGTAGGTGTATACTGATTCAACCTTGTATTCATGAAGAGTCACGTTTCGGCTCCTGAATAACACCGCAACCTGTAGTACAAGTACAAGTACAAGTGCTTTTCTGTACTACCCCATACTCGATTGTCGATTGGTGTGTTCAAGGGTTAGTGTCTTGAAGCATGATTAAGACCCCCTTGTCCATTTGGCTGAGACCCATCAGACCATGTTGGTTGAAAATGAGCTATTTCCAAAAGCGTCTAGCCATCTGGGAGGCGGGATGGCTGGTCTGTTTCAGTCTCAACTGACATTCTCCGATCCCTGGACTGGAGATACAAGTACAGATATCCCTTGTGCATACAACAAACACAAGTTTACTAGGACCGGAGTATTTCCAGCAGCACGAGGCTCTCTCCCATGCTTGGAGCTGAAACTGAATTGAGATGCCGTCAACTGGCACCCCAGGAATTAATATCGCATGCAGGGTCCAAGAGGAGAAAAGCCCACTGTCTAATTAGGTTATGGGTATGCATGTTGGTTGGGTGGCATTTATGAATCCACTCTAATCCCCTTTGAGAAACCTCAATCATACAGTGCGATGGAGAGGTCACCTTTCCCTGCTTTTTCCCTGACTAGTCTTAGACCTTGGCTCCCATCCCATCTCCCCTCCGCACAAAACTTGTTCACAATTGTGTTTGTTAACATCTCACGTCAAAGCTCAAGCCAAAGACAAACTACTACAAGTATGCTTCAGTCAGCAATCCCGGAGCATCTCCGTGTTGAGCGGACGCTTCCCGTAGCCACGCCGCCGGGCTATATCCCACCTTTCCCGGCTTACAGTACCAAGTTCGGCAAAGATGTCGCCAAGCTCGCCATGGCCATCATTGGCGCCCAGTTTGGAAGCAGGGACGCTGAAGAAGAGAGGTTGGCAATGTCAAAAGTGACTTCATTTCTGACAGCCTCGGTGCAGGATGACGACACTCGTCCTGCTTTCTCAGAATGGGCCTCTGTAGTAGATCGGAAGGGATTCTACAATGTCACTTCCATTGCGTACTGGAAAAACGATGCCGCGTATCAGAACTGGAGTGTTGAATCGGGGTTTAAATCTTGGTGGGAGGGTCTGGAACCGCAGAACCAGAAGCACGGCTGGTTTCTTGAACTTTTCACACCACCCGTGGAAAGATTGGAGGCTGTCTTTTCCAATAACCAAGTTGCAGAGGGAGCGGCGCACATGCGGGATGATGTAGTGGGCCCCATCCAGGAGCATGTGTACTGGGGAAGCATGCGTGATCGTCTGGCAGTTGCGCAAACAAGCCCCCTCGATGGGGAGAAAGCAAACATGAGACCCAGAAGCCATGATTCAACGTCGCGGATTTCGCAACGTATTCGCGTGCCGGGCAAGAAGAACCTCGCAGTCATCCGGTCCGGCCAGGATTGGCAAGGCACAGTCCCCGAAGAGCGAGAGCTGTATCTCAGCACCATGCACCCGGTTTTGACAAAGGGTATGGACTTTCTTCGGGACCAGGGTGACGAAGTCGGATGTTACAGCTGTCGCTTCATGGACATAATCGATCCCCAGACCAGAGAGGCAAACAAAGACCGGAGCTTTGGACTTGCGTACTTTGACGACCTGAGCTCCCTGGAGCGATGGAGCAAGGAGCACCCGACTCATTTGGCCATTTTTGGAGGGTTTCTTCAGTATGCTGCCAAGCTACAGAACAATGTCACTCTTCGCTTATTTCACGAAGTGTTGGTACTGATGCCGGAGCAGCAGCTGTTTGAGTATATAGGATGCCACCCTGATACGGGAATGTTAGTTACAGTACAATGATAGTGATGACTTCATAATGATATGAGTGGGTATTAGTTACCTGATGGAGAGAGAGCGCACGCTTCTTCATTTGCTGATATATGCGCGACTTGGCATGGTAAAAGTGTTGATAGTGTAGAATGGGAAAGGTCATGAGTTGATAGCTTGCCGAGGGGAAGCATTCGACGGAATGTGTATCCCGTGGTAGGCCCGCGGTAGTCTTAACAATTGATGTTCTAAATTTGGATTGGACTGAACATTCAACATAAACTACCAGACCTCTCACAATGGTATAACTCCATCCCTGATAGTTGAGTTAAACTTCTCGGGACATTATTTGAGAAGCGTCGGATACCCTTGCTTATTGAATGTTTAAATAAGTACAGCTACTTCTAGATGCATTTCCGCCGCAATCACCCGTCGAATCCAGTCTCCCCCTCCTATTTATGCTCTCCAATCATCCCCGTGAGGTTGAAAAGAATTACAATATCATCAACATTATTCACGTAAGTGATGCCACCCTCAGACTTGGGTGTTATGGAGGAGTCCTCGAATCATGTCCCTGCAAACGCTCTGAACGTGTACCAGGTTAAATCCGCCCCTCATATGCTCAAGCTTTGCAACTCTGCCCCTCAATCAATCTTCTGTCCAGGTAGGTCGCCTCGCCGCGAATACTCTCTGGCGTTGTAATCACTGACTGAGGCAGGTCATCGCTTTCTGTATCAACCTCGTCGGAGGACCCGTCCATGTCCGCAGTTTCATCTGTGGCGGATGAAAGCTCTCTTATCACTGTGACCTGTGGCACTAGAGTGGCAGGAATATGTTCTGCAGCAAACTCGACCAGGCTGGCCATTTGAGTATCTTTGTTCATGATCCTCAAAACCGGAATGCTGACCTGAAAGTTTCTGAGGAACCATGTCCGAATATCGACTGAAACAAGAGAGTCCAGCCCAAGAGCCGAGCTATCCTTCTGTAGAAGCACGTCGTCGGCTGTTGATTGTTGCAAGAATTTCCGTAGCTGGGCGCTGAAAGTGTGTCTAATGATACGTAAAAGGTCTTGCTCGGTCTGGCAATGGGAAAGTTGTTCTTGTATAGAAATGACATTGTCCGGTACCTTTTTGCCATGGGTGCTAGCTGTCCGATGAACAACAAAACGGGAAAACATAGGCTTAGAGTACCAAAAGGGTATATTAGTTGAGTCAGGAGAAATATCCAGAAGCCCGGTCGATACCTCTGGTCCATGCGGACAATCAGTATGCGACGCCTCCATTCCCTCGGCAAATATTTGATGAAAGTCTTCCTCAGACAAATGCATGGTAGCCATTTTGGACACTGCTAGGTCCAACTGCCTGTCAGATTCCGTGATATAGCCAACGCCGATTATGGTTCCAATGTTGATGCAGGCTGAATTAAGGCCACGCTTCCTGCGGTTGGCAGCCACACTGCACAGGCCCATATTAGCTGCAGCATAATTGGCTTGGCCAACGTTGCCAATCACGCAGTTGATGGAAGAAAGAAGAATAAAAAAGTCGAGGTTGGCGTTGTAGAAGATCCGATCCAGATGAATGCTGCCAAGCAGCTTGGGGTTGATGACATCCAATGCGTGGCTCATTTCCATATTGCGGATGGAAACATCTCTGAGTATCATGGCGCCATTCAGCACACCAGCGATTGGGGGTAGCGTATCGACAATCTTTTGGTGAACGGCCTTGAGAGCTGCCTCATTCGTCACATCACTAAGAACAATTAGCGAGATGGGATGAACCTTCAAAGTATAAAACTTACCATGGAAAGATTTCTACGGTGACTCCGTTTTGCTTGTGAAACTCCAGCCATGCTGATTCAATCTTGGGATTCCTGCTCGTGAGCACCAAGCAATTGGCTCCTTGATTGATCATCCAGTCGCACAAACTGATACCCAAAGCTCCAGACATTCCGCACAGCCAATAAGTTTTGTCACTCTTGAATAGTTTTCTGGTGTCGAGCCTGTGTACTTGGACGTTGACTGTACCGCCTGCAGTCCAATGGATAATGCTGATCGGGTTATTGGTTTGCTCGTTTTTGATCAGAGATTCGAGGCTGATTGCTCCGTTTGAAACGCTATCACTTGGATTCTTGAGTGTCTTAAGATGCCCAACTGCAGTCTTTAGTATTTGAAGTAGTAAATCCTCAGAAGGGAGTGAGGTATTCATAGCCTTGTGGGAGTAAATGGTACTTGTTGTCTCTCTGCGAGTATACGATGGCAAGGTTGTGAGTACCGACAACTCATTCTCTGAAGTTTCGGCTCCAAGTCCAACAAAGCAGGAAATGTCATTTGGAACAATCTGAGAGAGCTCGTATTGTGAGAGGAACGGTGACAATCTAACCCATGAGACTGAGGATGACACCGGCTCAGAATCTGTGGTGAAAATAGCGTGTATGCCTTTTGTTGACGCGTAGCCGTGAACAACTTCAGCGACCAACTCTGACGCATTGTGTATCACGATTTTCTGGCCTGCGACGAGGGGGTCAACCATGACCATTGCAACCAATATTGCGGCGACCTGGTAAAGAAAGGAGTCTTGCGATGTTAGTAGGTCATTACACATGAGAGCTGACGCCCGAGGCACTTTGACAATTGATCTGGAAGAGGATGTCAAGGCCAAGTAGTGGTTCCCGGAAGCATCGACGCCTAATACAACGAACTTATGACCAAGAGGCGTTTTGATGGCGGAGAGTACAGAGTGTGTTACTCGTAACTCGACTAAATCAGAACCCGCAGCCTCTATCATAATCTCGAATCTCGACAACTCCCTCACGCTGTAGTTGTTTCCATCTTTCTCCAATTCAATGACAGAATTGTCAACCTCGGTTTCACGCGTGATGAGGCGTTGTGCTGAATTATATCTGTCATTTGCAGCAGCAATTGAACAGAGTCTGGGCACAAGTTGACGGCCTTTGGCGTCGATGATGATCTCAAGCTCTGAGGCATACAGGGCCACTTCATCCTTAACGCTCGTGGCGTGTAGCAGACAAAGGTTTTCTGCAATAATTCGAGGATTAGCTTTGTCGACCTTGGGTATGTCTATGAATAGGAGCCGCAGTTCCTTGTTCTCATTGACAGCGGACCGTCCGAACCCTACAACCATGTTGCTGAAAGGCTGATCTTCGAGTCGACCGCTGGTCACCCAAACGACGGTCCTTTCACCTTCAAAAAGCTGTCGAAAGCTATGCCACTTCTCGAGTGTCATGTCTTTAAAAGCTGGATTGTCGAGCTCTGAGAGAATAATCACAGCAGCTTCAGAATTGCAGATGCTGAAGTCTATATCCTCCAGACGCCTGTAGTTGATGATCCCCCCGGCGATAGACTGGAATAGGCCGGAGAGCTGATTAGAAAGATTGGTGACGGACTCTATTTTGCCACCAACAACCACCAGTTTCTTGATATTAGACTGTTCGGGGACAGAGAGCGGATCTCTGATGAAGGTGGTGCCATGGTCAACGGCTTGTGTTACAAAGAAAACAGCCCCAAATGCTTCCAGAAGCTTGGACGGCGCCTTAGTATCAATTCCCGAAAACCCCGTTCGTTCAAGAATTGCACCCCATTCAGGGAAGTTTATAAAAGGCGACAGATTGCGGCCTTCTTCTACGCCAAGCCACCACCCTGGCAAAGCGCCAAAGATGAAACCACCTCCCATCTGGAACGGGCCATCACTGCTTCCTTCTCCGACGACCAGAAAGCCTCCGGGCCTAAGGAGTTTGCGAAGATTCCGCATAGTCTTCTCAATGTTTGCTGTTGCGTGAATAACGAGAGAGGCGATAACCACATCATGTTCTCCCTCAGCAAAGCCCTGGGAGAGGGGGTCTTTTTCCGCATCACAGACTTTGAAAATCATCTTGTCTCGCCAAGGTGCAAAAATCTCTGCGGCATTCTCAAAGAAACTGGACGATATATCAGTAAACACGTATTGGTCGAAGCTGTGACCAACTGCCTTCAGAATGTCCTTGGTAGCACCACCTGTTATTCTCTATTAGCATTATTACCAGGTATGAGACAATGAGACTGAAGCAAACCTGTGCCAGCGCCGACTTCCAAGATTCTAGCATGGGGGTTATGGTCTGTGATTTGCTTAACAATACCACTGAGCCACAAACATGTCTGCATTGCCCCGAAGCCGTGTTCGTAATATCCATCTAACAAACCAGACGACCGCAAATGTTCCAACATGGTCGTCTCACCGGCAAATACGCGTGGCATGGTTTCTCCAACGAGGAGCATGATTTTGACGTCGGAACTTTCTTCGATCCTACACAGTCACAAGTCAGTCTCTATTTCCACGTATATGAGCGTGTATATAGTGAGGATACGGCTTAGGAACTATACCCTTTGGCTCTGATTGCGTCCATCACGTCCAGGAATGTGTCGTTTACCCATTCCTGCTTGGCGTACTTGTGTTTGCCAGATCTCAAAAGACGTGTCATGTGTCGGGCATAATTGAGAAAATGACATAGAGGGGCTTCAGTTCTCGCAGGAGAGCTTTCGGGAATTTCTTCATCAAACTTTCGTAGATAGTACGATGAGATTCGACTCAATATCCAGAAAAGGTCTACATCATCCTGGGTCATCGGGATGCCATCTGCTGCGGCAATACCGTCAGGAATACGGGGGACCCAGTGCGTCTTGTAAAAGACATTTCGGTCCTCATTTGCCGCGGTCCCAAGAGGCTTGAATTTGACCCCGTCAACCTGAACAGCTGCGTTGGAGCACTGGCCTATATAGATATTGGCTGATCCTAAAAACCCTGAGCCAGGTGATGAGCGGCCTGGCGGCGTATACGTCGAGTCAATAGTTAGATGCTCGTTTTGCGGAGTCCAGGATGCGAACAAGGCTGGATTGATTCGCACTTTCGAGATGCTTGTTGGAAGATGTAGATTGCGTAGCTGATCATCACCTGGATAGCTATAGGCCAGCATAACTGCCTGGAAAGCTGCATCCAGATCTACTGGATGAACTAAGATTGACTCGTAATCATTCGTGACTGCTCTTCTGGATAAGCATGATGACTTGCCCAGTTTTCTCCGAAGCGAGACCAAAGAGCGGAAAGGACCTGTGAAGTTATACTCTATGCTTTCCATAAACGCATACATATGGCTTTCTTCCACCTGGATAAGATGGGGGGGCGTGGGCAAACGCTTTGGAAGCAGATTTATCGAAGCCTCCCCTAGATACACTTTCAGTTCTCCGTCAGCTGTCAATGTGATGTCTGCCCCTTGACCTCCCAACGCTGCTGAATAGGTAAACCTTGCAGTTATTTCTGATGCTTTCGGGTAGGATATCTGGAATACCTCAACCGCGGTTTCAATACTTGTTTTGTCTGTTTCGAATGCAATGGCTTGATGGATCCGAAAATCACTTAGCTCTATCAGGCGGACGCTTCCTTTGTTTTCTGCCAGTAGCTGAGCAGCTTCAAGGGCTGCTGAAACATATCCGGCTGCCGGAAAGACGATTTGATTCTGTACCCGGTGGCCACTCAACCACTCAATTTCGGTAGGCCGCAGTATGTTTTTCCAGCACAAGTGGTGCGGAGCACTGTCTGGCGAGATGTGCCCAAGCAAGGGATGGAAGGGTTTCTGCCGCAGACGTATTTTACGTGATCTGCGCGATTCATGCCAGTATCTTGTCTCATGGTTCCACTGGTATGGGGGCAGATCCCTAACAACGGAGGTTTGTGGTGATTCCTGACCTGAAAGAGCAATTTGGTAGCGATTGAGATGATCCGAGCTCTTTTCCAGATTGGACCAAAGGAACCCTAGACAAGAAGAAAGAGATTCAATAGCACTGGTATTGCGAGCCAAAGTCGCTGAGTATGGCAACGGCTTCTGGAGTGCGTCCTGGATAGTTTGACTGGCGGGACCGTTGAGTGCAGGGTGAGGGCCAACTTCTAGCACCAAGTCAAATAAAGCTCCTGCTGAGAGTGCAGCGCTGAGAGCTTGTGAGAATAGTACTGGCTCTGTCATATTATCAGCCCAGTATTGACCACCTAGTTCATAGCTTTGATGGATTGGCTGCCCAGCGTGTACACTGGAGAACCATGTGCAGTCACCAGATGAGGGCGTTTGGGCTTTCACTCCGGCCTGTTGCAGCGACTGGATATAAGGATTAACGCAAGGGAGCATGTGCTTCGAGTGATAGGCCTTATCAACTCTGAGTAGACGATTGAACTTTTTCTCGTCATCCAAGATGACTTGTAATTCTTGAATTGCGTCTTCATCGCCAGAGATTGTGACACTGGAGATTGAATTGCTTGCCGCGACAGCAATACGACCCACAAAGTCATCATCCTCACAAATCTCCAAGACATCTTCCATGGACGTCCCTACTGCAAGCATGGCACCGCGAATGTTGCCGTTGGGACTTGATGCCTTATCGCAATGCAGTCCACGGTAGTAGGCAACATAGATTGCGTCACGAGCTGTGAGAAAACCTGCGGCATAAGCTGCGGCAATCTCACCAGAGGAATGTCCAACAACAGCTTTGAATCGGATGTTGGCCTCTCTCAGGATATCCACCAACATAATCTGAACGGCAGTGCATAGTGGTTGCGAAATTTGGGCCTCCTGAATACGAGAGGACGAAGAGTCTCTTAAAATTTCTTCTTTTAACGACCAACCAGGACGATCACCAACAGGGAGATGAGCCAAATGTTCCTCAAGTTTCTCAAAGATTCTTGTCGCAAATGGGGATTTCTCTATGAGCTCGGCGCCCATCCTAGCATACTGCGCCCCCTGTCCGGTGAAGATGCCAAGCATATGTGAGTATTCACCCCTAATCACTACTCCAGCACCAATCTCACTCCCTTCAACTGCCAATCGCGTGAGGATATTATTCTTGAGTATATCCAATGACGTTGCAGGGAAGATGACCCTATGTGAGAAGACAGACCGCCGCTCGCTCAGCGTGTAGGCCAAGTCCCGAGCGTCGATGCCGGGATGCGTCTCCAGATAAGAGGCGTATGCGGCGAGATTGGCTCTGAGATTTGACTCAGCAGAAGCGGAGAAGACAAACGGCATGAAAATTGGCGATTCAGGTGGACGAATTCGCGAAGGCTTCTTCTCGTAGCTCTCTAGAATAGCATGCGCATTGCTTCCTCCGAAGCCAAAGCCATTAACACTGGCTCGCTTGGGCTGCGACTCCGGTGTTTCCGGCCAAGGCATGGCGGCTTGAAGGATCTCAAGGCCTTGGTAAAATGGCGCCACGGCAGGGCTGAGGTGATCAAAGTGGAGGTTGGGGGGTATGGTGGAGTGCTGCATGGCGAGTGAGACCTTCAGAATGCCAGCTATTCCGGCGGTGCCTTCAGTGTGGCCAAGGACCGTCTTTACTGAGCCCACGTATAATGGATGGCCTTTTGTTGGTGGTGTCTCATCATCAAAGAAGGCCGTTCGAATGGCTTCGCATTCAATAGGATCTCCAGCAGGTGTTCCAGTACCATGAGCCTCAAAGTATTGAGGTCGATGCTCTGGCAAGGTAGGATCAAGACCGGCTCTCAAATAAGTGTTGCGGATCAGCGCACGCTGTGCTGAAGCACTCGGCATTGTCAAACCTCGAGTGGCACCGTCCTGGTTCAATCCAGTCTCCCGGATTAAGCAATGGATAGCATCTCCGTCTCTTTCAGCAGCGCTGAGAGTCTTTAGTATAATAGCGGCCACGCCATCTCCTCGCGCATCTAAAAATCGTTCTCAGTCAGTGAGCGCAATACGTAGGTCTTTGGGGCCCACTTACACCCATTCGCATCTTTATCCCACATTCGTCCAAGGCCATCTGGGGAAAGCATTTTCAGCTTGCTCCCAGAGATATAGTTCTCCGGCCCCAGAATCAGATTGGAGCCACAGGCTACTGCCACACTTGACTCGCCCGATCGAAGGGCCTGAACTGCTTGATGAACGGCAACCAAACTGGATGAGCACGCCGTGTCTATGGTCATTGACGCACCATGCCAATCAAAGAAGTAAGATATTCTGTTAGAGAGGATGGCACGCGAGGTTCCGACAGCGAAATAGGTAGGGGCATCATCGAGGTCTCTCAGAAGCATAGCCTCGTAGTCGCCACACATGACACCAGCGTATACGGAAGTGTCGCTACCACGAAGGCCGTCAATAGTCATGCCTGCGTTTTCAATTGACTCGTATACCACTTCTAGTAGCAGTCGCTGCTGAGGATCGAGAGCCTTGGCCTCCATAGGATTGATACTGAAGAACTGGGCATCAAAAACACCCGGATCCTGTTCAAGAAGATACGAGTGTTTGACGTTGGCATGGCCATGATGTGCATGGTCTGGGTGATAAAAGCCTTCGGCGCTGAATCGACTACTAGAGCTCTTGCTTCTGGCATCCTTTGGGTCTTTTAAAGCGTCCCAAAGCTTCGGGAGGGAAGTTCCATCACCGGCAAAGCGGCACGCACTGCCAACGATTGCAATAGGCTCTTTTTGAGGCATCATTGAAGGCACGAGTGTACGATGAAGAAGTTGAATCAAACTGGAAGAACTTTTCTGGTGTGGGTTTAAGTAGATTCAATACTGAATTCGCAATCGGGCGGTAGAAACTGTCTCAGCCCCATGACCTTGATAATCATTTCCCACACGGGGAGAGTTTTGAGCGCCCTCCGGCCTGTCGATGTTAAGAAGCTGTTTTCAACTGGTTGTTCACAAATACCAAGGGGTGTGGTGTAGTCCCGATGGAGGGCATCCATGGACACCTGGTGTCTGGATAAAGGCAGTGAATGAAACCAATTACGGGGTTTGAATCCCAAAGGTTAATGCATCTATACAGATAATACTACTATGATGGGTAATATCTCGCATAATAGAGAGATCATGCGGGCACTCGCACTACCAACTTTTTCCTGTCTGTTTGCCCGCTTTGCAAAATCTCCACCAGCTTGACTATCCCCTCGAAACCACCCCCAATCTCTTGAACCGATTGTGTGCTGATCACCCCTTGGTCTATTAGTGACTGCATTTCTCTGGCCCAGAGCATTCTAACCGCGTGCAGATGTGGGTTAGCCGGTCGCGTATAGGATGGATGACTGAGATCAACATCACATCCTAACCCCTCATATGCCATCACGACCTTCACCTTGACCACTCGTCGTGTTCGCCATGACTCGGGACAGTCTTCAAGGCATGCATATCGACCACCTGTTCTGGAAATGACTGAAAAGCAGGTATTTGCCGAAGCCTGATCAGTAATACAGTCAAGGGCATATTTGATGGGCCTGCCTCCAGCTAGCATCTTGATCTTCTCCACACAGTCGGGTGAGGCGTAGTTGGCGGTACCAATAGCACCATGTTGAATGGCTCGCTTAGCAGATGTCGGTGAACAAACTGCTATGGGGGTGTAGCCTGACCTTGAAACTGTCATTACAGCTGCCATAGCGATTGCAAGATATTCGTGTATTTTTCAACTTACGCTTTCAGTAGCTGAATAGCAATGATGCCTGTGGCCGTCGCCCCGCCGTAGACGAGAACTAGGATTGGCTTCTCACTAACAATCGGCTCAGAAGGCAAGCCAGCAAGATGTAAAGCTTCATGGTCTCCAAATGCCATGGCAACCGTGGTCCAGCCGATTGCACCCAGCGCAGCCCCTTGGACATCGCTCCAAAAATCAGGTACCCTAAGTAGCCCGCGCGAATCTGCGACTGTGTATTGTGAGAAGGCACCGTTTTGTGGGTTGATCTCGTCAATACGATATGGAAACTCTGCGCCACAAATCCTGGTTCCCGGAGGGAACATTGCAGAAGAACCAGCTTTCACGATGATTCCGCAAAAGTCACACCCCACGCCGTTACCTTCCATGTGGAAATGGGTAACCATCTTGGCATCAGTGGGATTTCCTGCCACCGCCAGAACACGGACAAGGACATGGTGAGGAGAGGGCAAGACTGGAATTGGGACTGAGTGGAAAATCGTCAGGGGGAGTCCCGATAGGCTGGATGCTTCCGCTTTCGACTGAATGACGGCCGTCTGGACTGCAGGTATCAACATTTTGCTGGTGCTTTAGTTGGTGATATGAAATCAGACATATATTTGATTGGTTATAGATAGTTATTGTTACTTATTTATGTATTTATTTATGTCACTATGTCTTAATTTGATGGCCCATATTCTGTACGACTGTCTAACACACTGGTCACTGGTCTTGCATGCCACAAGGATCATGATCGTTAGTTCGGTACGTCTATGCATCTTTCGGATATTTATGCATAGAAATACCGAACTAATGATCATGATCCTTGTGGTATGTATATAACTTCTGGGAACGTCGGAGTAAATTACGTGAGCGACGCATCATTGATGCGCTGAGTAACCATGTATAAGCCGTATATACCGTTTTGTATAAGCCTGTGGATTATACAATTTTTATATTGTGTATAGTTTAGTGCTTATATTTTAAGCTTGCTCACTTAATCGGGTTCACAATTCTTCTGCATCTGGCCAGCAGCTGGCTCTCTATAGTAGCAGCGATATCCGTCACATGGCTACAGCCCATCCCTTGAATGTCTCAAACTTCGTAGTCTCACCGGGGTTCAGATCAGGGATTATTACTTGTATTCAATGAGGTCATAGGAAACACCGGCTATAAATGTCAAAAACACTTCTAAATTATAGGGGAGATCTTAAACAATCAAAGTCACGACAACTGACAGGGGATACACTGTACAAGACTGAGGCAAACTTACGTGAGACAACACAAGGATCTTTTACAAATAGATTCAGAACACATCGGTAAAAGGAATCGCTCCACGATCCATTTAATACAAGGTTGTCTGGAGTCGCCTAGAGCCTCCTTATTTTCTCTTTATGCAAGAATCACCTTGTTCATAAGACGACATGTTCTACAGGTACATGAAACTGCACTGTAGTGTTTATATGTATTTCAAAAGCTGTGTATGTATGTAGCGATAAATATGCCAGGCTCCGAGACTATATTTTTCTGCATACTCTTACCCTCAAACGGTGATTTGTGTAGTGATCACCTATCAATTCGGTCTGACACCTCGGCATCCAATAGAGATGCCATGTTGTTGTCAAGGTTTAGCAGCCAATCATGTTTCGTGAGGGGAAGTCGCCTCAGTTCATGCATGGATTATCATAGCATCGAGATATCAGTGCTGTAATCGTAAGAAGCTTTCTGAGGAATTCTTTCAGCATAATTTCTGATCAAGATCATAACGGCCTACGCAATGGCCACCATCAGCTGCTTGGAATGTAGACTGTGCGTCTTTTGCCGCAGACCCGAGCCAATCACATCACCTTGCCCTTCCATTCACCATTCTTCATCTGCGTTGCCCAAAACACCAGACGCATTGTTGAAGGCTGTGACTCCTCTATCATCGGATGATGAGCAGCTTCTCGAATCATTGCGTAAACAGCCCAGCCAGCTATGCCAGCGTTGTTCTGCTTACAATGTTCTCGACGTGTTTGAACATGCACAGGCGTTGGATATGACGAATCATCTGAGCTCTGCAGAGTATACACAGTACTGCGAAAGCAAGGAAAAATACGACATGATACTAAACGATCTCTCTTCATTGGTGCTCAGGGCTTCGTGTCCTCTCTGTCGGATGCTCTATCGTATTTTCCCTCGTGGGAATCTCGATCCAAAAGAAACCATGACGCTTGTGCCATTTCGATCTCATATAAGGGATACTGGGTGGGAGCAGCTTCCAGCCGATGTCAGATCACACTCTGCTATCTTCCTGGGACTACGCACTACCAGCCTTGAATTAGCTACTGGCTCCACCACTGGCATTGGGCTAAATGACCAGAATATTCGCCATGGGCTCATGTTGGGAGAAGCGATCGCCTTGGACTCGAAGGGCGCATTCCCCGGGAGGACTCTGAAGAACGCACAGCTGGTTGACCCGATTATCAACTTTTCCAGGGTCAAAAGGGCCCTCAGAGACTGTGAAGACCATCACGGCATTGGCTGTCAGCCAAATGATGCAGCACAGTTGCGGACGACTCTGATGCTTGATGTAAACCGCCGCAAAGTAATACCATGTCCTCAAAAGTGCGATTATGTCGCCTTGAGCTATGTTTGGGGGGGAGTTATGCCCGCAGCTAATGCTTTGGAAACACGAACGCTCCCGCAGACGATTGAGGATGCAATTACGGTGACCATAAATCTAGGCCTACACTATCTCTGGGTTTGTTTCCCTTGACAATACACGATCTACCCGGGCAGGATCAGACTAACGTATAACTCATAGGTGGATGCTCTCTGTATTGACCAAAGCCGAAACCCGACGCCCAAGCAGCTGGCAGCAAAGATGGAGCAACTAAAGATTATGGACCTAATCTACGCTGGCGCAACAGTAACTATAGTTGCTCTTGCTGGAAGCGACTCCAACGCTGGTCTTGTTGGGGTATCCTCCACTACAGGCCGAGCAAAGCAAGTTCATGAAGTCATTGATGGCCATACTCTACTTACTGTACCCCCTCATATAACCGCCGAAATGGAAGTTTCAATCTGGAACAGCAGGGCTTGGACTCTGCAAGAGGGTATTTTGTCGAAGCGCTACCTGAACTTTACGAACAACCAGCTGCATTTTGTCTGCCACCATGGGCAACTGTCAGAGTCAGATGATGCTGGAACAATTCCCCTCAACGCAATTTATCATTCCGGGACATCTTTGCTAGAGGCTCTTACTGGCCCCGTTACTGTAAGACGAATGCTATGGAATGGCGAGTTCAGACTTGGACTTGGACTGACTGAAGGTATGGAAACAGGGAAACGCAGCGCCGCAACCAGCGCTGCAGCTTGATACCTTTAGCAATACGATGCTGTACACCAATTTACTCTCCGACTATACCAGTCGCCGAATGACAAACGACGGCGACTCTCTCAACGCATTCCTGGGTGTCTTGTCTGCATTTGAAAGAAGACTGTTTACCTCGGGCTTCATATGCGGACTTCCGCTTCAAAGCTATCCCGAGTCCCTTGCATGGATTCACAAAAGAAAGGTGACCCCGAAACGTCGACCGTCGTTCCCCAGTTGGAGTTGGGCGGGCTGGGAGGGCGCGGTTGTGTTTCCGGACATGGTGTTCGACCAGCGGAGCCGGCGAGGACAGTGGGACTGTAAAGCTGATTTGAAGCCCAAAATACGTTCTCACAGCGACAGCAAGATTGTTGCCGAGGGATGGTTTGTGAGGCTGCAAATCGAGACGGAGCCCTTTTCCGTTGCCGTTATTCCAGGAACGGACGAAAAGATGGGAAGCGTCATAGAGAGGGACTTTCTCCACGCCAACACCATACCGTCAGGGAATTATGACTGCTTCATTGTCCAGAGAATTACCTATAAACCTGTGCAAGACGGATCAGAAAAGCAACTCATATTTTTGATCATCCTGGAGTGGGACGGACAAGAAGCAAGGCGCAAGACATTGATATCATTCTGGACATTCCAAGGGGAGGACTTTATGAGACTCTTGCCAGAGCGAAAGACGCTTACCTTGATTTAGTTTGTCGCTGTAGCCGCCATATCTTCTTCAAACTCCACTGCTCCCGCTTCCGACTCCGGGGCGGCCGCTCCTCAATTCCACAGCGGAGAATTGGACGGGCGGAGTTGTGTATGGCTGCTTATGGTCGTAACTTGTTGACTTCACTGATTCCCCTACCTGGTGCTATGCATTCCATGATAGCCATTAAATTGAGAAAGATACACCGATATGGTCCGGCCAGTCGGAGTTTTGAGGATTACGAGATGGGATGAGTTTTTGATGCTTCGGAGCGATGCACATCTGTGAGCTCAAGTATAAAACCGACCATTGTGTCCGTAAACTCGTACCAGGCATCAACAATTTCATTCACACATTCAAACCTCAAGATGCCCTTTCCAGTTACCCCAGAGCAAGCAGCAACCATCAGCCCTCAGGCTGTAGAGTTCCTCGCAAATGCCCACCAAATACCCATGGAATCCCTCCTTGACGTCAATGCCACTCGACAATTGTTCCAGGGAGCCGAAGATGCTGTTGAGGAAAAGCTGGTGAACAAGTTCAATCTCAAAGTGGAATCTACGACCATGGCGGATGTCACCGTGGTAATCATTCGGCCGCCCACCATAGAGCCAAAGAATAAAGGGAAATTGGCTTTCAACATCCACGGTGGGGGTTTTGTGATGGGGACGGCGCGTGAACGTACGGCTCTGTTGACAGCAGGGGAGTTGGGCATCACGGTCTACTCGGTCGAATACACGCTGTCTCCTGAAGTGTATTACCCGGTGGCAATCGATCAATGTCTCTCTGTTTATCGCGAGTTGGTCACCCAGTTTGGCCATGAGAACATTGTGGGTATCAGTAGCTCCGCGGGTGGCCAAATCATGCTGTCCACAATCGTCCGGGCGCAACGAGAGGGGACTCCCCTGCCTGCTGCACTGGCATTCTATACGCCGAACGTTGATCTCTCTGGCATTGGTGACTCGAGCGTATCAAACAACGACCGAGATGCGGTCAGGACCGATGTCGCTCTTGAGGCATACAAGAAATTCTACGCAGGTGGAGTTGACCTCAGCGATCCTCTGCTCTCGCCAATCTTCGCTGAGCTCAGCGGACCTTTGCCGCCCACCGTCATCAATACCGGAACCCGAGATGTTCTTCTCAGTCAGTGTGTGAGACTGTACTGGAAGCTCAGAGATGCCGGGGGTCAGGCTGAGCTCCTTGTGTCGGAAGGTATGTGGCACGGCTTCAATTGGGAGCTTGAGTTGCCTGAAGGGATCCGGGCTCGGAATGCAGTCAACAGTTTCATCCAGGCGAGATTTGATGGTATATAGACTCCGGATATGAATACAGTTTTTATTATACACTCTTTGCTTTTAATTTTAAATGTGATCCGTCTCCCAAATACTGTGCTATGAGATCCTATAACCCAGGATATTTACTTAGTTTTGGACCAGCACCCGCATTGGCCTGGGCTGCAGTGAGGCATTGATGTCTTGTAGGTTGATGGATTCACCTATTACTACAAACTTTATTGCACACGAAATGCCATATCCATTAACCAGAACGAACTAATAAAATACAACAATCCCCCCCAAAAAAAAACACTCGAAAAAGAGATCTAAACCACGTGTCCCAACCAATTACTCCGCCATGTATGGCCTCACCTGTTCCAGACACCAGCTATACCATTTCTCAGCCATTCCAGTCCCTCCCTCACTAACAGAAAGTGCCCCATTCTTGAGATCTGCTCGAATGGAGGCGAGTCGACCAAAAGGAATCACTAATAGTATTAGCTAATACTCGCAGTGGGTGGCAGGCAGATAAACCACATACCGTAGGTACCTGAGTGCTCCAAAGTTACCTCGGGAGACAAGCCACTGAACAGTTCGGTGTACGCCCCATTGATGGCAGGATATAGCATCCATCCACCAAGCTTGCTCAGGAATCCACTAGAATGGTGACGTTGAAGATCGGATTTGAGATTGCCAGGATTGCAAGTCTTCCGAGGTTAGGGCGCGTGAAAAGGGAAGAGGGAGGAATAGTAATAACTCACCACGCTCACGATACCAGTCGCCTTGTGTCTCTGAGCATATTCGGTGCCCTGGTAATATACTCCGGCCTTGCTGGCGCTATACTTGTAGTACGTGCTTTCGTCCTTCTTTGAGTAATCGATGTTGTCTGGATCAAAGCCATTCTTTGGAGATCCAAGCTCGGAATACAGAGAGCTCACCCAGACTACTCTGACTTTGCCTTTGGACTCTACCGCCGCGGTTTTAGCAAGCAGTGGAGTCAAAAGCTCGGTGAGTAGCACATGTCCCAGGTTATTCACCCCCAATTGCATCTCATAACCTTGCTCCGTCTTGGATCCCTGAGGGGGATGCATCACGCCCGCATTGTTGAACAGGACATCAAGACGAGATTCTCGTGTCGCCATGACTTTTGCCGCCTGCACAATTGAGGTTAGGTTTGCCAGATCAAGAGACAAAAACTCGAGACGACCCCTGGATGAAGGAAATGCAGTGGATATGGACGTGATTGCTTCCTCGGCCTTGGTTTGGCTACGCGCTGCGATGTAGACAGTGGCATTTTTCGAGTACAAGATTTGCGCCAGCTCTTTACCAACGCCGGTATTGGAACCTGTGACGATGTATACCTGGATGGACTGTTAATTACATTACGGGGACCTTTGTGTTCTCCGACCCTCACCTTGCCAGATAAATCGTCCAGATTGGCTTCCGTAAAGGCCGCTTTTGGCGGGCACATCTGAGTCATCATCGGCATGATTGTTAGGTGAGCGAGCAACAATAACAACAATTTCGGGTGTATGAAAGGGCCGGTATGTATATTGATGGGGAACTGCCATTGTGTTACTCCCACAGGATTTCCCAAGGTTATATAGGAAGAGGCACGGACTTTTGTCAGACGCCGAAGCCCTTTTATCTTTCACGAGTGGCCATGTGTGCAGCGATCGGTGAGCTCATACAATATCCCTTTTTCTGAACTCCGACTTTCCTTTGCTCCATGCGGTCTCGGTAGATTACGATTCGTTCAGAAGTAGACGCAAAGCTACCCGGTTTCAAGATTGAAGGTAAACTTTTTCCATATTGGTGGGCGGCCGCTCGTTGCGGAGGATCGGCCGCTAGCTGGTGGATGCCAGGGGGGGCCGGGCGGACATTCCAGAATGCTTGGGTGCTTGGGGGATATGATGGGCTGAAAGAAGGCTGACGGGTTGTATGAGATTCTAAAGCACCGTGATAGGGTAATATCCAATGATGGACGATTTCTGTAAAGACTTCTTCAGATGAGAATTAATATTTGAGCTATTTGACGGGGCCAACAAGTAGTCTTTTCTTGACATGGACACTTACCATTACCACGAGGGCTTAGGAGCTTAATAGAATTATGAGCCTTTTGGGTCTTGCCATCTCAATCTATCAAGGTCAAGTAAGGTGAAATCTAATGCCAGCTCTACGATTTGGTGTCGCGACGCCGTATTATTGGGCTATTCCCACTTGGGGCTCAAATGTCAATCCTGTTATTTGTATTTGGCAATAAATACAAGGATGAACTTGCGGAGAATATGATAACGATAGGGAACCACTTTCTCCCAAATTGTATCTGCGCTCCAATGCACAGGGGTGTCCCGACCCAAGCCACGATCACTTTAGACCAGCTCCACATGGCGTCTGAAAGAGGCTGTTGACTCTGTGCTATCATGGCGGGTATTACCATGGGGGCTATGGGACCCTGAATTCGAAGCGAGCGACTGCGACTAGTGAAAGAGCGTAAGCCGTCGACAAATGAATATGGCTACCCAGAGTCTACTCTGCATACGTTCAAAGACGTAAAAAGCAACCGGATCCAAGAAGCACAAACAAGGCTCTACTTTGATAGAACCAAAGGCTAGTTGCCATTTCTTAGGCTGCCAAAAGAGTATAAACAATCTGACAGCATCCAACAGTCAGATCTCCGCCATGTGCAATCTTTGAACATCAACATATGGGCATATGACACAATCCCCATCAGCAATCGTCCTTTATAGCTGAGAGAGGATGCAAAGATGCCTCGATGGGCACTCTTATATAACCAAATCTTCGGATTATATGTCTTCTCTTCTTCTACGCATCAGGGTACAATATGGAAAACATTCTGTTTGTTTGTTGAACATGAAGGCCCCACTCCTCAACCATATGAGGCCCTCGACCCTTTCTGGGATAAGTCGTTCCGCATATCCACCACATCTACCACTTCCAACCTGCATGCTATGCTCTCTCTGGATCCAGCTCATTAAGATAACCAAGGTTTTCGATCTGAGCTCTCTCGCCTTTCTCAAAGTTTACACTTGCTTTAAGTGGCAGATTTGCCTTCATCAACTTCTAGCCGTAGTTTAGCAAATGAGAAGAGAATTGGCTAGCGTATCGTGAAATTGCAAAATCCAAATGTAGCCAATTTGGATAAAAAACACATGTCCGGTGGTCCGTTTTGGGTCAGATTTCCTTTGAGAAGAATGAAATGAATAGATTTCGAGTTTATATCGGGATCGAAGAATTCTAGCAGACAGTGACCCAGATCCATGGCCAAGAACCCCCTTTCTCACGGCTTGTATCGGGTCAGTCTATGGGCTTGTAGAGTAAAATTTGGCTTACTTATTTGATCGAGCAACTGGCTTTGCAGCGTTTATATGTGCAGCTTTTCATTTACCGCTACGGCGGATGATACGCTCTAGCATTTGCGGGAGGGTAATGGATGTGAATTTACCCCCAATTAGCTGCAGGAAATTCCTTGGCAAAGTAGATGATTCATGCCAAGGCCAGAAAACCAGTGTTCTATATGCGGTCTCTTAGCTAAAGGAAAAGAGGGCCACAGCCAGTCCATCCCATCCAAACGATACGCGGATTCATCTTGGGTAGGAAGTAAGAAGAGCTATGGGACCGGCCTCAATAAAGAGTCAGACAGCCAGTTCCTATCAGAAACTCTCAAAACTTTAAACAAGAGATGGAAATGACAAGCCGCGATGATGTCGTCGTTCATTCAGGGGAACAGTACGACAAAGAAGATCTCTCAGTACATTGCCGCGCATTTACAATCTTGCTCCTGATATAACATTTTGCTCACCTGCAAATTGAAGTTCACAATGCCGGTAGTTCACTGGGGAGAGTGAACTTGAAACAGACAATCTTCAATTCCTAGCGAGTGAGAAAAGTGAAGATGATGATGCCATCCACGGTGACCGATATATTCTTGATTATACTGGCACTGGGTGTGAGCCAATTGTTTGGGGCTACGTAACTCGCGAAAATGAAGACTCTTAGAAGGCCTATTGTATAGTGACAACGCTAAACAGAGTCGAAGTAATTGGATTCAATCTGCTAACTGCATTACACGTCTCTTTCAACACATAAAGATTCCAGGGCTGGCTGGGTGTGCGTCAGCGCAGAAGATTTTGTTACCGCAGTAGTAGTAACAGCCAGCTTCACAAGGAATAGCAGCTGGAATATTCTTGTGACAAATCCTACGTCGCAGCGAATATTGGTAGCCATTCTGCAGTCATCACAATCAATCTAAGCGGGCGTTATAATGTAAATAGGGTTACGTGCAGGGGCTTAGCCTTGGATTTCTCATGCATTGATGTTATTGGGGGTCGGCAACCACGCGGTGGAGGATTTAAGCCGAATACGGAAAATGAGATTTGTCAAGCGGGGGTACAAAAAGACGGTGACATTCGTCGGCAATCCAAGTATAGACGCTTGTATTGTGTTTTTGTCACCTCTCTGCCAATCTCAGAACCTGTGTTCGTCTTAAACCCTCCACCGCATGGCAACTTGGCGCTGCTGACGGATTCCCTGAGTCAGGCGAAATAGGACTTGAGGATGCTGTGGTTGGCGGCGAGATTTTGAACCAGGGGCGCGGTGAGCCGGAGTTAAAAGTCCAGTTTCGTGGACCAGGATGAGGTTGTTGACTTATTCCACAACACTTTGACCAGAAGTATATCTCGGTCAGCTCCCAATGTTGGAGGGACGACTTTGGGGGAAAGCTTGGCAAAGAAGAAGAACTTATAAAACGTTATGGAACACGTTGCATTGATACAGATTAACCATGCGACCGCTGTTCTCCTTGTCTTTCCATACAAGGCATTCGCGACTATGCGGACTTGAAGTCGCATAAATACCGTAAAAGGTTCACAGCTGCAACTGCCGGAGCATACGCGAGCTGACGTTCCCTCGCATGCAGACCAAGTCATCAAGTGTCTCTCGACACAGCATGAGCGGGCGTTCGCTGAGGCATGGGCCAGGAGAGTGGGGCGGTCATTGTAACACTCTTTAGGATATCTTCAACTACAAGTATTAAACCTGCCTGCTTCTACGCGCTATTATTCGGGCCAATACATTCTCTCTTAACTTATTCACAATCAGAAAAAAAAATCCGCAAAAGCATTCTTACACTATGCAGTGGTTACGATCCCTCACAGGAACAGAAGCGGCGGCAGTGCCTGCAATGTTCGAGGGAGATGAAGTCTACCCTATCCATTTTTTGGACGATACGCCTGTATTAAGGGACATGCTTCTCACCTGGACGATGAGATTCAATGACGTACTAGACCCTGAAATCCTTCGCGAGTCGCTGTTAAAGGTGTTTAACACGGGCGATTGGAGGAAGTTGGGTGGCAGATTAAGAAAACAAGTACAAGAGATCCCAACCCATCATAGTGATGTAAAGCTAACAACATGGCCAAATAGGATGGTAAATATCAACTCTATGTTCCGCGCCAGTTCACCGAGGAACGGCCTGCGTTCATCTTCACGGACGAAAAGTTTGACGTGAGCATCGACGAGCATCCACTTGCCAAACGACTGCCCCGAGCAACGGCCAATCCCTCGTTTCAAACCGGCTCAAGGGACTTCTTATCGTTTGCAATGCGGCCAAACGCACCTACACACATGAATGCATATCTTACCAGCGACCTGCCGCAAATATCGATTCATGTGGTCCGCTTCACCGATGCCACTCTGGTCTCAGTCATGTGGACACACATTGTCATGGATGCCCTTGGCAGGCAGGAGCTAATGAAAGCCTGGAGTCGCTCCTTGAGGGGCGAGCCAGTTCAGCCTCTCCTGACAGCCAGAGAAGATTTGGTATGGGAAGCCATCGATCCGAGAAAGAACCCCCAAGAGCTTGCACTCGAGCCTAAGCGACTAAAGGGCTTCAAATTATTCACATATGTCATTCGGTCGCTGTGGGATTGGTATTCGGGTCCTACTCCGCAATTCAGGACCATCTTCATACCCAAGTGGGCCATTGACCGTATGCGGGACCAAGCACAAGAGAGCCTCAAGAATATGGGCAAAGGCAGGGAGCTTATCAGCAGGGCAGATGTGTTAGCATCATGGATCGCCCAGATGGTTGCAAGAGCACAACCGCAGCCACGACCAGTCACTTTTATGAGTGCAGTTGATCTACGCACCCGACTTCCGAGTGTCTTTCAAGAGGGAGGCTCATACGTGCAAAACCTACTCCAATATGCGAATACGATGCTGTCTGCATCAGAGGCCAGAGATTGTACGTTGGGTGAGGTTGCTCTCAAGAGCCGCAAGGCCATCTCCACTCAGCTCTCAGAAGAGCAGATCATAGCGTACCTACAAACAATCCGACGGGGCAGGGAAGCGGGAACGGATGCCTCCATGGTATTTGGAGAGCCAAATTCGATTCTTATACCTATCACCAATGCAGCCAAGGCCCACTTCCACAGAAACGTAGATTTCGGCCCTGCGGTGATTCGTGCAGGAGATACTTCAGCCACGAGGAGCAATCCGCCGGGTACCATGATTTACCATCACCCAACGTTTATCCAGCTAGATCTCTATTCAATGAATTGGGCTTCTATAACCAGCGATCGCGAGGATAATTATTGGATGACTTCGGCATTTGACCCAAGGGTTTTGAGGAATATGGAGGAGAGTATGGAAGAATTACAATCATAAGACCCATGGATAGCTGTCAGAGAGAGTTGAGTTGATACAGGAAGAGTGAGGGGATCTGGGGGAAGTGATGACAGGTAATGTGATGGTGCGGGATGCACTTTAGGGTAGCGATGTGTGGTTTTTTTTTCCTAATTGGGACGCATGAAAAACAAGTGCCGAGACAGGCCGCAGGATAAAAGGGGATATGCCGAGCCCTGTATGATAGAATAATCAACATTCCTTCACGTTTAAGAGCTGCCAAGCCGACTGGGCTACCCGGGACTGGCAAAGGTTTCTGGGTTCTTGTGTCCCCCCCCTCCCCCCCCTTTTTTTTCCTCGCCATCACACCGGCACCATGACATCAAATATTTTTATTTACGTGTTTCGTTGATTGAATACTATTTTTTAGGTAATAGCCTACCGGTCCTGTGGGGTCCTTGCTTCAGTGAAGACGTCTTCACTTTTACTTTTAGGCCCAACGGTCAAAGAACCCAACATTGTTGATCATAATGGTGGGTGGGCGAACTGCTGCTGCTGCTGCTGCTGCTTCAAATATCACCTTCCATTGTGCTTCTTCCTTTATTTTACGCTCAAATAAGGACCGGTACTGAGCTACTGGTATCCTCTGTCTGGGATGCCCTTGAAAACTACACTGTCGGCTCGGATAGACATGTTGCGCATTACAAATACCCTCTCTCTCTCTCTCTCTCTCTCTCTCGCCCACAGAAGGCCTGGTTGTTGTTCTAGTCCGCACTTGTGGCCACGAAATGGTCGTCCCCCACGTGCACCGGCACCTTCCGGGACGCTTCGTCGACGTTGCTCGTCGGTCCGAGATCAACTCTGAATGCAACCATGGCTGCGCTAACCATTCGGTAACCACGGTCAGGATGTGGGGACTGAGACATCCTATGGCATGACTAGTATGCACTTAGCACACACATTGGATGATCATGTGGGAGGGGGGGGGGGGGGGGGAAGAAGACGTCTCAGACTCCCCAGCCAACACTTCGGAGATGTTTGATTTTCTCCTATTGCCGAACCGAGAGAATCTTTCGGCTGTTGTATTTGCCCACCAATCCGGGTTTTTGTTGCATCGCACAAGCCTGGCACTGGCTCCCTAAACTTCTGCCTAATGAGATCGGGCCTTTGTTGGACTCTGGAGTTGGGATGTATGTATCATGCGTTAGATGTTAGGGGCTCCTAACTGAGAGAAAACCTCTTTCTGAGCCTGAATCAGTTTGACAAAGCTCAAATGTAGGTGGTCTTGAAACATGTGCTCGTGGTATAGAGGTTGAGTGATGAAGAATTTTTAACTGCGGCTTGACTGTCTCTGGGGAGGGAGAGGGGGGGGGGGCTGAACGTTGTCCGATTGCAATGACAACTCAGTTGGATTCGTCGCCAGACAAATTCGTTAGATCCTTTGCTTAAAACATCACAAGCCTCTTCTCTATTGAAACGCCTATAATGGTCATCTTATGAGTGACTCTCAAAATAGTTGCATCTGCCGCGCGGTAAGCTCCGCTATCAACATGCCTAACCGTACGCTCGGATATCGCAAGAACTACGCCAACAGTTTGATTTCGAAAATGATAATGAGATTCTAGAGAGGAAGGTAGCCGCATCATGTAGAATATTTATCAAGCTCCTTTCTATATATTGATGCCATACCGTGACTAAACGAACCATTTACGCTATTGGGCCGCTCCCCAAGTTCTACCTCGTAAAACCTGGCGCTTCCCGGTCTTCCCCCTGTTTAGTATTAATTTCTTGTCGCGTGGCTTTCTAAGGAATAACAACCAGCCAAGCCTTGAAAGAAACCATCTGCCAGCTTTCAACATGTGGTGGTCAAAGTATGGTCTTGCCCTGCTGTTGCAGTGTGCCGGTGCCATTGCTGCTGATGCCAACGCCTGGAAGTCTCGCACAATCTATTTTGCCCTCACGGACCGCATTGCTCGTAACAGCAATGACAACGGTGGTGGTTCTTGTGGCAACTTGGGTGACTACTGCGGGGGAACCTTCAGGGGTATTGAATCCAAGCTTGATTATATCCGGGGCATGGGCTTCGATGCCATTTGGATCACGCCAGTTGTTGCGAGTAAGTATTCCCCCCTCCCTCCCTAGGAACCCTTATAGTGTTCTGAAAGGACCGAGATGCCTACAAGCCGACACTCTTCTAACTTGACCGTCACTTAGACAGCGCTGGTGGCTATCATGGCTACTGGGCACAAGATCTCTACGCCATCAACAACCACTATGGATCCGCCGATGATCTCAAGAGCCTTGTAAATACGGCTCACGGCAAGGTAATAGCTTTCCATTTTTCTCATGAACTCGGTTATAGCAGTCTTGGAGACCCTTTTGATGACTGACTTGGAACTTTGATATTAATTAGGGCATGTACGTCATGGTTGATGTCGTCGCCAACCACGTCGGCTTCGCGAACACTGGCGATAATCGTCCTAGCCCACTTGACCAGGGCTCTTCCTATCACTCTCCTTGCGACATCGACTACAATAATCAAAACAGCATCGAGAACTGCCGTATTGCCGGGCTGCCAGACCTTAACACGCAAAGCTCTGCTATCCGCGATACCTACCGTAACTGGATCCGCTGGCTTGTCAACGAGTACCGATTTGATGGTGTCCGCATCGATACCGTTAAACACGTCGAAAAGGACTACTGGCCTGGGTTCGTTGACGCTGCTGGCGTTTACTGCATTGGAGAAGTTTTCCATGGCGATCCCAACTACCTTGCTCCTTATGCCAGGCTGATGCCAGGCTTGCTCAACTACGCAATCTATTATCCGATGAACCGCTTCTACATGCAACAGGGTTCTTCGCAAGAGCTCGTCAACATGCATAACCAGATTAGCAACACGTTTCCTGATCCATCCGCATTGGGAACCTTCCTCGATAACCACGATAACCCGCGCTGGCTGAACCAGAAGAACGACAAGTCTCTACTCAAGAACGCATTGGCATACGTCATGCTCTCTCGCGGAATTCCAATCGTCTACTACGGAACCGAGCAGCAGTATTCGGGCGGTGGCGATCCAGGCAACCGCGAGGACCTCTGGCGAAGTGGCTTTAATACCAACAGCGAGCTCTATCAGGCTCTTGCTCGTCTTTCTGGAGCCAGACGATCTGCGGGCGGTCTTTCAGGAAACGATCAGGATCATTTATACATTGCAGACAGAGCCTACGCTTGGAGCCGTGCAGGCGGCAATCTGATTGTCTTGACCACCAACACCGGTCAAGGCAGCGGCGGACAATATTGTTTCAACACCAAGAGGCCAAATGGATTTTGGAGAAACACCTTTGGCAACGACAACACGTACCGTGCGGATGGAAGCGGTAAAATATGCGTCAATGTGAATAATGGAGAGCCGGTTGTTTTGATCGCGGCTTAAGAGGGCTACAATATCAATGCTTCCATTCTCGTGCTTTTAATAGCACCGTATATAGTTGTGAACAGTTATTCTTCTTCGTGTCCTGTTACGAATCTTTTGTCATTTACAAGACTTGTAGCAGTTCTTTCCATATACAAATCATATTGCCGGCTGTCTATTACAGCTGTTGAAATGAACTTTGTCCAATCGCTCAACACTATTCATTCTGGAATTTCATATATTGGCATGCTTTTTTTTTTGTTGTTAATTGCCTTGATTAACTAGCTACAAGCTGTGAATTCGCACTCGCCAGGTCCGTTTCCAACCTTGTGTTTTGATTCGTTGTCCAAGACTCTCTATCCGTCCAACAAGTTTGCAATTTCTCTTAAACTCTGTTGCCGTCTCTTTTACCGGCCTTCCGCATGTGTGCCTCGGAGTGTCGCACTCTGATGTAGGAATTCGGGCCTTCTTCGCTTTCGCCACAGAGACAACACACTGGCCGATCACAATACATGCTGATAACCAGAGAGTAAACGAGTAAGAATGTACTTTTGCAATTCTCTTCGCCGCATGAACCCCTTGTTTGTAAGTTGTGGGTAGGTCTGCCCGGTGGGATCTCACATGGAAGGTTGACAGTTGTCAAAGTCACAAGATAACCAAGGGCAACTCGAAGTCTTTACCTGTCCGTGCACATCCTATGCAGTGGAACATATTACCATTTATTCGTTCTGTTTCGCAAGCTCACCTCATCATTCATTCAGTTTCAGCATTTTCAACCTATCTTGACGATCTGATAAGGACCTGATCTCGTCAGCATCATCACAAGCAACAGGCGAGGTAAGTAGCGGGAGATCTATAACTTCTAGAAGCCGTGTGGATCATGTCATTCGTACGCCCTTCGGTCGCTTGGTGACTGAGGAATAGTCAGTTATAGAATGTAGTTAGTTTGAATGTCAGCTACTGGTTCTGGCAATCTATATTATCCGTTGAATATAGCCTCATTCAAACTGCACCTTTCACAAATATGCAACTATGAACACTAAGGTGTGCACTAACTGATCTCCAGCCGGGATCCTCCCCCACCCCCTTTCCGCATCTTCGAAACTGGGAATTACCCCATACCTCTCCCCGCCCCCCACCAAGTCGAAGCATGTGTTATTATATGATAATATCTACAACTTGAACTACCAGTTTCGCCGAGCTACATGACTAGTGTACAGATCGCCGGATTGCCTCGCAAGTCTCCATACGCAACAGTTGCTCTTAATCTTCCAACAATTACAGCCATTCTATCCACAAACGTAGGAACACACTAGACAGCTGTGTCGTAGACCCTGTGGAGATGATGTTACCCCGGATGCCCAATTGCGAACGGACCGACACTAGCCCAATCGACGTCGCATTAATGCCGCTGCACAATGGTGCGGTGGGTTAATATGTTCTCCCACAAATTACCCCGACCCTTCGTTTTGTGTCAGTCTGAGACAGTAAGCGGCGCTCCGACTTTTGATCTACACCAAGAAAAACCGGATGGCGCGAAGAATGCTGTCTTTGAAGAGTCAAGGCATTCGTGCCCGACAAAGGGCCGAGTTGCAACTAGAGAATGTGACGTGAAGGATGTGGTTGGACTGACAATGCCGAAATTGGCAATGGCCAATTGGTATAAGTAGGAGCTTTGAGCTGTTGACTGATGGGAAAGACGTGAACAACAAGCATCTCTTCTTCAGGACGCAAGTTTCATTCCAAACTCAACCCACATCAATATGTTCTATACTCCTCTTCTTGCCGCTGCGGTGCTGCCCGCCAGTGTTTTGGGCCATGGCTACATGAGCTCTCCTCCCAGCCGAGTTGCACTGAACGCAAAGGTAAACAGCTCCAGAACTCTTGGGATAATGACATTATGCTGATAAGGTTAATCGATAGGCCGGTCCGGATACTTGCCCCGAGTGCATGATTCTGGAACCAGTCCCGGCATGGCCAAATCTCGACTCCGCCAAGGTCACTCCTCGCATGGGCCCCTGTGGGTTCAACCAGCGTGTCAGTGTTGATTACAACCAACCTGGCGCTCACTGGGGCCAACCTGTTGCCAGCTACCATGCCGGCCAGACCATTGACGTTCAGTGGTGCGTTGATAGCAATGGCGACCACGGCGGCATGTTCACCTACCGAATCTGCCAAGACCAAGCCATTGTCAACAAGCTTCTGACCCCTGGCTACATGCCCACTGAAGCTGAGAAGCAAGCCGCAGAAGACTGCTTCCAAAAGGGAGTCCTACCCTGCACTGATGTTGACGGCCAGCAATGCGGCTACAGTCCCGATTGCAAGGATCAGTCATGCCACCGAAACGATTGGTTCACCTGCAAGGCCTTTGACGGTGGCAGATGCGCAGGTGTCGATAACGCACCCAAGGACTCATGCTACACCTCCATTGCTGGTGGACACACTGTGAGCTCCAAGATTAAGCTCCCCAACTACGTGTCCAACCACACTCTTTTGTCATTCAAGTGGAATTCATTCCAGACTCCTCAGATTTACTTGAACTGCGCCGACATCTCAATTGTCTAATTGTGAGATCGAAGCGGTCTTGTTCAATTGGTCCCATGTTATTGGCCACAGAACCAGAAATCGGTATCCACGATATCTGAGAATTTCTGTATCATGTGTATGAGCGGGAGAAGGCGTTGGGAAGGCATTTTGGCTGCTATAGCAAAGAGTAGGGAACAAGTGTAAATACTGTACTAGAATTAGTTTATAGCTCAACAGAATTTGACGTACAAGCTGTTCGAGATACCGTTTCAAGCAACCCCCAGGATAGTAACCTGCTGTTAACCAGACGGTTCTGTTTTCGATGCTCAGCTTTGAAATGACTGAGACCAGAAACGTTCAGCCGCTCTTTCTGCGTCTGATCGCAGGGTGCCAACTCCCTGGACAGTACAGGTTCAATCAAGCGTATTCTCAATCGAGTCTGATATCTTGGTGCACGTGGATTTGATTGGATGAAGATGGGTATCACTCTTCGGATTGGTAGATGAGTGCATGTCTCAGAGCCCCAATGACTCGTGGCTTCTCACCTGGTTTAAATGTCTTTGCTCCTATAATCGATTCTGGTCAACTATAGGTAGGGATGTAGAGCTATAGAGAGATTGGGAACTTCGCACCGATGATGGAGCTAGCAGGGGTCAGCAACACTGCTGCATCAAGGAGAGAATACTGACGTCTCATGTCGTAGTCTTTGTGCGCGTTTTGTACCGCAAATGTATAGATATCTGCTCTTCCGGATGTCGGGCTGTTTGTCCGAGAACCGAGACCGGTTGATGGACGCACAGGCTGGATCTCGTCATCAACCATGATTTTGGGCGCATATTATCTGGATAATGAACCAAAGCTAAGTCTGCTCACCATATCAACGGAGTTAGTGACTCCGCTACACCTGTTAAATGCGAATCGAATTTTGTTGGCATTGATTGATAAAGTTCCGCCCATATCCGCCTGTTGCGGAGATTTGACTAATGCTTACCACAAATTGAGATTCAAACATGAAATGGGATTTCAGAGCATTCGGTCAGTCTTATTACTGCGGAGTGAATATTCAATCCGTCCAGAGTTGTTATGGTTGTAGAAGCACATCTGGACAAGTCCGACGATGTAGGTTATAAATATGCTGAATCAACGCATATTGTAGAAATAGAATCATCAAAAAATAGCACATAGACTCCAAACTCAAATCACTCTAAAGAAACACCTAACAACCTCAAGTCTTACAACTTCACAATCATCATCATGGTTACAGTTGCCATTGCAGGAGCGTCTTCGGCGATGGGCTCTACCATCCTCCGCGAGATCTTGGCCACCGGTAAACACAAAGTGGTGGCTCTGTCTCGTTCAGAGCAGCCTTTACTGGAGAAAGAAGGAGTTATTGTTCGAGTTGTCGACTATGAGTCCATTGATCAACTCACCGAAGCTCTTCGTGGCGTCCATACCGTCCTCAGCTGTATCTGGAGTTTTGGCCCAGAAGTCACTACCACACAGATCGCTCTATTGGAAGCCTCTAAGGCCGCAGGCGTCAAGCGCTTTGTGCCATCTGACTGGGCCATCAATAATTACGAAACAGTCGATTATTATGCAAACAAGGCTCCAGTTTGGAAGGCTGTGCAAGAATCCGGGCTCGAGTACACCCGGTTCGTTTGTGGCATCTGGATGAACACATGGGGCCCTGGGGCACCCAACGAAGAGGCTGTCTCAGGCTATCGGGGCCCTCCATTCATGATTGACTTCAAGAATCGAACTGTTTCGATACCTGGAGATGGAACTCAAAAGGTTGCCTTCACCGAGATGCGTGATATCGGCAAGTTTGTTGCTGCGAGCCTTGACCTCCCGAAATGGATACCAAACACTTTCCTGGTGAGCGATAAGCTGAGCTTCAACGAGTTGACTGAACTCGCCGAGAAAGTCACCGGCCAAGAGTTTGCGAAATCGTTTTATCCTGTTTCTCAAATTGACAGTGTTCTGAGAGACAGTGCAGATCCTCAACAGGCCTTCTTCAGCCAATTTATGAAGCTGGTAACCAACGGTGCTCTTGACATTGAGCAATCGGCAGACAGTGGCCTTCCAGATATCAAGATGACAAAGGCCGAGGAATATCTTGTCAAGTATTGGGGGGGTGTATACCAGTAGCCACGCGCATGTCGGGTGATGAGACGAGGCGAATGACCCCCATGCTAATGCCTACGGCCGCGTTAATGAGAAAAGTCCATCGACCAACTTTGAGTACGGCCTGCAGATGAATAGAAAACACATGTGATAATGTTATAAATTAATATATCTGTTATTATTATGTATGTTTTTGCTCCCCTATATAGTCGAAGATAAAGAAACAATGAAGAGGCCGCAATTCGAGACTTAGGCTTCGCGATTCTCGTTCATATCTTCACAATCCTATGATGCCCTTTTTTATAAGGCGATTTTCGGAGCTTTTCACACCTTTGCTGGCCGTATAAACATTGGCGCTTGGGCTTGTGGTCTGCGACATTTAGATCTAGGAAGGCTTTCTGAACCTCAAGCGCAAGAAACTGGGATCATTTGCCATAAGCCTTACAGAAAGTTATGCTTCCCCTCATTTATGATTATGCCAGGCTCCAAGACATTAATGCGTTACCCCGCTTCCCTTATCCAATTACAACTTGTGCTCGGTAAGGGACTGTGAAATCTGTGGATATCCATATGTAGCAGAGGGTGCCTAATATACGAACTTTTATCCACACCATACGATGTACACATACAAGCTCTACATACTCTATAGGATGTTCAACATGGAGAGCCCATTTCGTGAACGGGCTCGTAGGCATCGGTGGATCAACAGTCCGAAAGACACCGAAGGCGGTACATGATAGGCTGACAGCTCGTGTAAAAGCCCGCTCTTGGAGCCCAGCATCAAGGGTGATGGAGAAACGGTAATGATGCCTAAATACAATGCAGCACAAGTTGTAGCAGAGAATTCTTTTTCTTAGGTTTCTCCAAGATTGAGTTCAAAGCATACCAGAGAAGCCTCTAACATTTAATCTGCCAATGTTTGGCCATCCAATATCTGTGTCCAAATGGTCTGGTTGTGGCCCAAAAGCAAAGGTGAGCTCTGGGAATTTATTAGTAAACAACTTGTTGTCTGCATGATATACTGTCCGCGTATATGGCAGCCGTTGTCGCAACGTGATAAGACACCAAGAAGTTATTTATTATATACCCCTCCGAGCCGTTCTTTATAATTACTGCCTAACCTTTCAATGAAGATGACTTGCATACGTCCAATGCTGAAACCCAATGATATCACGACATTCAGCGACATGTAGCTGAATGTATGGTTATTGGCTACTACATTGTTTGATGCCCAAAATCCTCTTTCTCTTATGAGCCACCAGATTTGCCACCGGGACGTGTCCCACCCTATCCTCCATTTCTTCTCTTCAGAATCCCGCGTTGTAGTTTCATCCTTCTGATTCTTAAAAAGTGGTGAGTGCTCGCTGTCGAACAACCGAAAGCGCTCATTGCCCAGCAATTTGTTCCCAGGTGGCTTACCTGTCATCCTTCACTCATGATGGCGGTCGAAACTCTTACCCATGAAGATTACAGTGTGGGGTGGGTATGCGCGTTACACAAGGAACAGACCGCGGCGACAGCCATGCTGGACGAGATACATAATGACCTCCCGAAACCCAGTCGCGATAACAACGCGTACACACTAGGTTCTATTGGGAATCACAATATTGTAATCGCCTGTCTTCCTGATGGGGAGATTGGAACCAACTCGGCCGCCAATGTCGTGACTCAGATGGTCAATACTTTCCCATCCATTAGGTTTGGTCTCATGGTCGGCATCGGTGGCGGCATTCCGCCTGATGTCAGGTTAGGTGATGTCGTGGTTAGCAAACCGGTCGGCCAGCATTCTGGAGTGGTTCAGTGGGATCTTGGAAAGGTAACCAACGGCGGTAAATTCGAGCGAACTGGATCGTTGGATCGTCCTCCCAAAGTGTTGCTGACGGCATTAACGAAATTGAGGACGAGCCATGAGATGAAAGGATCCAAGATACGTCACTATCTGGACGATGTCGAAAAGAACTGGCCGAGACTGGCGCCAAGATACACCAGGTCCGATGCGCTTAGAGATCCTCTGATCGAGTCTGAAAATCCCCAGAACAGCCAACATGGGGTCTTGGAAGATCAGTTGGCTCTTGTTTCTGTTCGCTCCAGAGTTACTGAAGGTCGGAGGCAGGCAAGGGAAACATGTGTTCACTACGGCCTGATTGCATCTGGAAACCAGGTTATCAAGGATAGCGCAACCCGTGATCGGGTCAACGAAGATCTTGGAGGTCAGATTCTCTGTATAGAGATGGAAACGGCGGGACTCATGAACAACTTCCCATGCCTGGTTGTTCGAGGCATTTGCGATTATGCAGACTCGAATAAGAACAAGGATTGGCAAGAATATGCTGCTGCCGTGGCTGCTGCATTTGCAAAGGAGCTCCTGGGATTTGTACAGCCAAATGATATCGAGGGGGAGACCCCAGCAAAAGAACTTTTGAAGCAGGGTAAGTCAAACAGCCTCGTTCTTATCTACTATTATATTCCTAACAATACATATAGTTCGTCACGATGTATTGGCAACCCGAGAAGACGTTACTCACATTAGATCTAGAGTGGACAAGGGTGAAGCCAGAACGGTACTCAACTGGATTACGCCAATCGACTACGGCCCACGGCAAAGTGACACTCTTAAGAGGCAACAGCCAGGAACTGGTCAATGGCTACTTGACTCAGAGCAGTTCCGAAACTGGCTGGCTACTAGCAGGCATACCTTATTCTGCCCAGGTATCCCGGGTGCGGGTAAAACAATCCTGACCTCCATCGTTATTGACTACCTCGACTCAAAGTTTCGGAGCGATCCGACAATCGGCATTGCATATATATACTGCAATTTTGGTCAGCAGCATGAACAAAAACTTGATGATCTATTTGCAAGTGTACTTAAACAGCTGGCAGAGAGTCAGCCTTCGGGTCTTCTTCCTGCAAGCATCCAAGCATTATACAATCAGCATGCTACCAAGCGGACTCGGCTATCACTTGAACAAATTAAAAAGGAGCTTCAGACAGTGACGAAAGCATTCTCGAGAGTATTCGTTGTTGTTGATGCACTTGATGAATGTCACTCAGTCTGCTGCAAGAAGTTTCTTTTGGAACTTTTCAAGCTGCAGAAAAATGTTGGAATAAACATCTTCGCTACGTCAAGATTCATCCCGGAGATTGTTGATCAGTTTAAAACTCGAAGTCAGTCATTGGAAATTCGCGCAACTCGTAGCGACGTTATAAGTTACCTTGAAGGTCACCTTGAGGGGCTGTCAGCTGCTGTTCAAAGGGATCCGGAGCTGCAAAGGGAAATTACAACAGGCATTGCCGGAATAGTTAATGGAATGTAAGTCCTTGATTGAGAGAGAGAGAGAGTCGGCGAAGGGACATTAACGATCCATAGGTTTCTCCTGGCTCAAATCTATTTCAATCTGCTTCGTGACAAGACGACAAAAAACGATATCCGAAATACATTGATAGTCTTCCAGAAGCAAAGTAAGGGCCACGGCGACGATGAAAAAGATCAAGTGTTGTCCTCAGCATACGAACAAACAATGAAAAGAATCTCTCAACAGGGGGAGGGTTTGAAAGGCCTTGCGATGAAAGTCTTGCTATGGATTACACATGCGAAACGCTCCCTTAATACATCAGAACTCCAGCATGCCCTAGCGACTAAGGCAGGGCAATCCGATCATGATCACGGGAATCTGTCGGACCTTGAGGACATAGTAGCTGTATGCGCTGGACTGGTAACTGTTGATGAGGAAAGTAGCGTTATCCGCCTGGTTCATTATACAACTCAAAAGTACCTTGAACAGACGCAAAATCACTGGTTTCCAGGAGCAGAATCTCATATCTTAACGACTTGCATTGCCTACCTCTCCTTTGACATTTTCGAAACCGGATCTTGCGAAGCGAATAGTGAGTTTCAAAAAAGACAAACAGCTTATCCGCTTTATAGCTACGCCGCTAGCAATTGGGGATATCATATGCAAAAGGATTCAGAACCAAATCCGGAGCTCATAGTCTTTCTCGAAAATCAGGGCAAGGTTGAAGCATCAAGCCAGCCACTGATGCCAGCCAAGAACCACTCATTTCGCTCATATCACAGCCATGCCCCGAGGCATGTGACGGGATTACACTTGGCGGGGTTCTTTGGAATAGAAAAAGCCGTACAAGTCCTCCTTCAGAAAGAGCACGACCCAGATCCACGGGATAGTTGCAGACGAACTCCCTTATGGTGGGCTAGTCGGAACGGGCACGATGCTGTCGTGAAGCTACTTCTCAATTCTGCCATCAATGTTGAAGCGATGGATACAGAATACAATACAACGTCCTTGGGCTGGGCGGCTCGAAATGGGAATGAGAACATCGTGCAACTGCTCCTCGATTCTGGCGCCAACGTCAATTCGTTAGATGAAGGCGGAACGCCATTGCTGTGGGCGGTCAGGAATGGACACGAGATCGTTGTCAGCCTGCTACTTAAGAAGAATGCCGGTGTCAACGTCACAGATATAGTAGACCGCCGAACACCGCTCTCGTGGGCCGCTGGTGATGGGAAGCATGCCATTGTACAGCTACTGCTGGACAACAGTACGGATATTGACGTCAATGCAAAGGATAAAGGCAGTCGCACCGCGTTATCCTGGGCTGCCTCCTCTGGAAGTGATGCTGTTATTCAGCTCCTGCTTACCAGGGGTGCCAAAATTGACGAGGATGATTTGCCTGGTAAGGCAAAGTTGTTCGCGGCCATGTCCGACCGCCAAACTCTCATCCATGCACTATCCAGAAATGACCCTTATTCTACTACAACAGACATAGCTGTTCAAACACGGCCGAAACGGGATACGGAAGCCGTCACTAAGGCACTACCTGAGAGGTCTCCTGATGTGTTCAAAACGGTGGGGGTCGAGCCTACGGTGCGGTCTGCTATTGAGAATGGAGCAGTGGCTATTGCGAAGACACTACTTGGTAGACTGTTTTCTGAGGTCACTGCCCCTAACGCAGATGCCCAGCAACTCGGGCTTGACCTTAAAGAGAAAACTGAGGGCTTTAATCGGGTGATGACGATGGAGACGGTCAATGTGGTTACCACTGATAACCGGCTGGCACCGCTGTTGGAGGCTACCCAAAGTAAAAACCAGCCTGCCACCAGTGTACTCTTTAGAGAGCTTGTTGATGCTGAGGCAAACGATGAAAAGGAGAGCGAAACGCCGCTTGCAGATGCGAGCAATCAAAAGTCCAACTCCATGTTGGAGCTGCTGCTCGAGCAAGGGGCTAATATTGTATCAAGCGCCAATAACGAGGCAAAGGACACAACTGTCGACATAACTCCATTTCTACGTGCCGCTGTAATGGGGTGTAGGGCACTGGAAAAGCACTTTGTAGAAGCGGGTGCTGACTGCGAGGCAATCGCGAAACAAAGCCTAACGCCGCTTACAATGGCCAGTTATGAAGGGCAGGAAGCCATTGCGAAATCCATACTCGGGGAAAATGCCAATATCGAGACCCCAAATGCAAATCAAGACGCCACGCCGCTCATGCAGGCTTGTTATGAGGGACAGGAAGACAAGGTGAAGTTGCTCCTAGAGGCTGGTGCGGATATTGAGGCGCAAGATACACAGCAAGGCAGAACACCGCTTATGATGGCCAGCTATCAGGGGCATGAGGCTATCGTGGAGCAGTTGATTGGGGCAGATGCCAATGTCAACGCAAAAGGCATAAACGACGGCATGAATGCGCTCATGATTGCCAGCCTTTGTGGTAACGTGGCCATTGCAAGGCTGCTTCTCAAGGCTGGGGCCGATGTGAATACAAACGGTACAAACACAGCCCCGACGTCGCTTGCATGTGCCATTACTCACGGGCACGAGGCTGTTGTAAAGTTGCTGCTTGAGAACGGTGCTGATGCCAACATGAGAATTACATCTGACGCCAGTACACCTCTGGAAGCCGCTGTTGCTATGGGAAAAGAGGCCATTGTAGAGCTCCTACTAGACGCGGGTGCTGATGTCAACGCCAAAGCACTCAAGGGTCAAACGCCCCTTTCTACAGCCGCTACCTTGGGGCCCGAGTCTATTGTACAGCTTCTGCTTGCGAGAGGTGCAGATATCAACATCAAAAACGAATTTGGTCAGGTCTCGTTATTCTGTGCCGCAAAGGCTGGCCACAAGGCCATTGTGCAGATGTTGCTCAACACCGGCCAGGCTGATGTTAATGCGATGGATGTGCATGGCCAGACGGCCTTGTCTGTGGCCGCCTATTCTGGAGATGAGGGTACCGTAAGGCTACTACTTGAAAATGATGCGTATGAGACTGAGGATAAATATGGTCGGACACCTATTGAGATGGCTCATCAGAAAGGGCATAATAAGATAAAACAGATACTGATCGACGCAAAGGTACGGAGGGAGATGGAAGAAAGGGAATTTATGGACCTGGACTGAACGATGCAGCTTAAAGATGACGAATAACAAAACATCTTATTCCTCCTTTCCACTCCTTAGACTTCGTGCCTTGTATTTGTCTTCTTCAGCCGCATAGCTATGATGGTGGAACTATAGCTCAAGCTTGAAGCTTGAAGCCGGTAGAAGCTGCTTAAAGTCGTCGTTTGAAGGGATAGAAAGTACAAATGGGAATCAAGGATCAAACTACCATGTGGTAACACAAGAGAAACAGAATGATCTACAAACATATGGATAGATAACTAGTAAAAAGAAGAAAAATACTTGCAATATTCACCATTATTAATAATTCTGCTAATGGAGGGTATAATTATATAAAGAGGCAGAGCAAGTTGAGGCAGCTACAGTGGGGGATGTACATCATTGCCCCACCACCCAATTCCCTTGTCGATAAGGCCCCCGAAGATAGAGAAAGCTACCCCACGATTCATCCCCTCCATCTTTTTTCGCGTTCATCCATTTCTTGCATCTTTCATCAACATCCACCACGATTTGCGACACACCACGCTGGACATCATGTTGCCCACAACCATCCGATCACCGCCCTCGGTGGCTGATTATGTACCGTTGGCCGAATACCAATCGCAAACTCCAGAGTCCTTCACAGACGGAAAGCCCATCCTGCACCTGCATCTCACTGGCGCAAAGGCCTCTATTCCGCGCTCGCAATGCGGCACACTGGCTGTCTTCCCCGCAGATGCTGCTGCAACCACGAGTGCAGGGGGAGAGACTGAAGGAGAGGAGTCTACTGAGGAGTTGGTTGAGCAGACCATTGACATTTTTGTCACCTCAGAGTAAGCAAATGCGGCCGACCAATCCCCAAACCATGCAATGTAAAAATCAAGCTGACTTGTACAACAGAAACTTCATAATATTCAGCAAACAAACCGAATCCGGCGTCTCAATCCCTTACCCCTCCATCTCCATCCACGCCGTCAAGCAGGTTAGCGGCTCCCAGGCCATCTGGATGCAACTCGACTTTGCCGACGGCGGCGCAGACGACGACGACTTCCAAACCGTTGAACTCACCATAGTCCCACCCACCTCGCCCGAGGTACCAACGGCCGGCCAACTCTACGAGGCTATATCCAACTGTTCCGACTTGCATCCCAACCCCAACAATGGCGAGGAGGATGACGAGGACGAGTACGACCGCATTGTCTTTGAGGGTAGCGGTGAACACGAAGCCATTGAGGGTTTCTCTGGCGTTTTACGAGGAGCAGCGGATGGTAGCCTTCCTCCTCCGATGCCTGGCAGTGGAGGATGGATCACCGCGGACAACCTCCACGAGTACTTTGACGAGGAAGGTAACTGGATAGGAGAGGGCGAGGTGGAAGAACTAGGCGAGGGGGCCGGTAGGACACGCCCGCGCGACGAGTTGGAAAAGGACGGCGTCAACGGCAAGGACCAAGATGAGGACACAGAGAATAAGCGACCCAGAGTTGATTAGAACGTGCAGGACGGGTAGTTATATGCAGATATTACACGAGGAGCAAAAGACTTGATAGCAAGGCGTTTTTTTTGGTAAGATTAACAAAAGGAAAGGGGGACTGAATGTCCTAGAGTAGTAGAAAAAAATGACTCCGTTCCCCTGTTACAGAGGGGAGCACCGGAGGTCCAGGTAATTATTACGACCGTTCATATGAGAAACAGTCGCTACAGGATTAAGAAGAAAAAAGGGGTATCTCATCCCATCCAACTTATGTGGCTTTTTTCTCTTTTTGCACACACCCACAAAGAAAGAAAGGAAAGAAAGAAAAATTTCTCCGTCGTCGTACTATGCAAAACAAAGAAAAAGACATAATTGAGTTGTGCCAAATTTTTGTTACTCCCCTTGTTTTCTCCTAAATAAAGCCTTGGTATCGAGCCTCTCTCTCGGGAGAGCTCAGCAGGAAACCGTTCTCGTCGTATAATCCGAGGCTTTCTATGCTTCCTCGCTGCTGGATTAGTCGCCTCTCCTCCGCGATGATTTCTTCTACCGCGCTCAGCCTCGGCCTCACAGGAACGGATGTCCTGGTAAATTCCATCCTCGAGTCACCCCCAACATTAGCGCTGCGCCTGTCTACACTGGACGGCGCAGAAGACGGACTATCCGTGATGCGAGAGATACGCACGCCCGGACTCCTATTCTCATTGTTGTAATTGTGTGAATCCGGGCTGAGCAGATTGCCACCGCGGCTGTGAGGAACTGCGACGGAGTGTCGCTGGCTGTGTATGCTATTGTTTCTGCTGTTCCCAGTGCGGCTCATGTTGAGGTAATAACGGCTGCTAATTGTTCCGGGTGGGCCAGCATTCACAATCATGGAGTGAGATTTGGGTGTTGCATTGCTCAATGTTCGAGGCAGTGTAGGTGAATCGCCATCTGCAATGGCGATCGATGTCATTGAAGCAACACTATACGCGCTCACAACGCTGTTCATCCGTCTCAGCTCGGCAATGGTATTCGCCACGGCCGGACCTTCTAGAGACCTGATGGTAGACCGACGAGAAGGCGAACCAGTCAATGTTGACCCGGGATCCGTAGAATCCATCGTATATACGGAGCTAGGGCTGGAGACCTGACGAGCACCGCCACCATATGTAAAGCTCTTCGGCTGTGGTATAGGTCCCGTGGAAACAATATTCCCATCTGGCCCAGTCACATTCGTTGTGTTAGGCGGCAGGATCCTGCTAGGTATCGTCAGGTCCATGAGCAGCGACATCATCTCCTGCTCATCATACGGCGAAGACGTCAGCGCCGAATCCTTCGTCTGAATCGTCGACGCCTCAGGGCTAGCCGTCAAAGACCTAATATCAAATTCATCCCCAAAGCTCTGTAGCCACCCAGACTTGGGCGTGTCCTGCACAGCCACCTCTGTCGCATCAGAGTCAGAGTCCACCGAGACGGATACGAAGCTCACCTCGGAGGGGACAACCTCTGAGATGGCTGGTGACTTGACGATTTGGGAGCGCCTTTGCACGTTGCCGATGTGTGCTGTATCAGACGGCTCTATTACGATGGGCACACTTGAGAGGCCTCCATATGCAGCCATGGAGGAAGGTCGCAATGGCTGGGGTAGCGCAGACTCATCAACAAACGATCGGTTCGATGCTAACAAACTCAAAGTCCTGCTTTTTCTCAATGAATCAAAGCCCAGAGATCGCTGTCTTGCATGCCAGCTCGGTTTCCTCCTTGGAAGTTCCCTTTCAACGAAGGGGTCATCATCTGTAGCTCGCGGCTCTGATTTCTTCTCCTCCGGCTCATTAACGCTATACAACGTAGACAGTGTGCTCGACTCATCACTACCCCTTGATCTCCGCTTGTCACCGCTCAATCGCTGGGGGTTGGAAGGCAAGGGATATTGTATCGGTGGAAGCGGTATCTGGGGGGCAGGTTGTCGGGTATGCTGCTGCAGTATGTTCTGCTCTGAAGCGCTAGGCCGGAGAGGGCTCCTCCGCGGCCTTTCCGTAACAGCATCGTTGAATTGTTGTTCCCAGTAGTTCGCCCTCGCCTTGCTTGGACTCGATGTCCCACCAGGGAGAACCAGCTCTTGCGTCGCTGCAGCAATCAAGCTGTTCGCCGCGCTGCCAATCGAACTCGCTGTATGTGGCGTGCCGGCGTACATCATTGCTTTCTTGCTAATACTTGGTGTCATCCGCAAACCTTGCATAGAGTCCTCAGAAGACGTTATGCGATGGCCGCTTCGCGGCGTCTTTGTGGGTGACACCTTGGCTGGTGAACGTGGTCCCTTGACGGGTGATCTCATCGGTGTCTTAATAGATGATAGGCTTCTTGGATGCTGAAGTCTCATCTCCGTCGAGTACAAAATACCTTTGAGATCTGTATCCATTAGTGACGGTCTTGTATGTGCTTGCTCAGGCATCTGCACCACATTCCCCCTCATCCCATCCTCGCTCATCTCTTGCTCAGGAACCATGTACCTAGACTGGATAGCCTCATGCGGCACCTTTATTTCCTTCTCTTGCTCATATATCCTCACGCCCGTCTCTGCCTCTCCCAGATTAGGCAACGTCGGTACCAACCCAAACCAGCTATCTCTCCCAAGCCACGACTCCTCCCCCCCCTTATTGATCATCCTCGGTCCGTGCAAATCATCCTCATCCACCCAACTCTTCGATCTCTTCCTCCCCTTCTGCGCTTGTTGGGCGGAAAACCAACCACTTTGGTTATGGTATGCTGGCAGCGGTGGCAGCACCGGCGGGAGGGATAATCTATTGGACACGCTGCTCGACAGGCCGCTTGTCGATGTAGAACCCAAGAGGAAGCGGCGTTTAACGAGGCGCGCGGAAGAAGGCATAAGTGAGGATGATCTCTCACTTGAATAGCCATCATATAGTATCTCTGTATTCGATTTCGCTCGCCTCTTAACCCACCAAGCGAGCAGCAATCCAATCATCGTAAACAGCAAGGTCCCACCACCAAGTGCAATAGCAAGCAGCCAGCCGAGTCCTATCTCAGGGCTGCTGCTGCTATCATCTTCTCTTCTTAAAAGAGCGATGCAAACCATAATAAATAATCGAAGTACCAATAATGACAATCCGCTTTCAGAAATTCCTCCACGGCTGAAAGCGTGATGCGGGGACAGACAGGTGGCAAGCAGGTGGGAGTTGCAAACAAAAAGAAGTAAATGTATCGTTGCAGAGAAAAGAAGGCCTCTTGCCTTTTGTCAACCTCTTCATAAACCAAATTTGGCATTGCATTATCGACTTGTTGTGAAGTTTAATTGCACTATCATCAGGAATGCGTTGCTCGTTGTGACACATTCCATCCAACTGATCGACACTTGAGCCTAGAAATATGTTTACGCCTTCATGAATGTAAGGCCCACATGGTCGGTATGGATGGTAATTAGCACAATAAGCGGAGCCGATTCTTGCTTTTAGACAGATGAATTATGAGAACTTGCGATTTCTCACAAGAGACAAGGATGGGCATAAGGATTCACAAGGAAATTGATATTTGCATCTGAGGTATCTTTTTCTGTATAACATCGCCAAGTCAACGTTAAAGCATCTCACTTTAGAAATCCATCATTCGCATCAACTTTGTCCGCGAAACTCATTTAAAAACTGATATTTTGCCAAAAACATGAATAGCATCTTCACCCCTATAGAAGAAAGAAGCCTGCAGCCAAATGTTGTTCAATCATGCCACACGAATTTTCCGAATCCAGTCCAGATTCACAAAAAATGCCAAAAGCTACAAACAAGAATCTGGTATTCCTTCACACCAGTTGCAAAATATTTAGAACTTTCGGTTCTTGTGACTATGGAAATGGCGACGTGGCTTGAAACGAGGCGTCGATGTGGCAGTAACGGTTGTTGTGGTGGAATCCGCAGACTTTGTGACAATAACGGTTTCTTGCTTCCACAAGATTTCGCTAACCATGTAGCCATTAGTGATGTACTGGGTACTAAAGAAGCTAGCGCTCTGTGATACAGGCACACTCTCTGGAATGGAAGTGGTGGTAGGTGCTATTGTCTCAGCCTGTACACCAAGTGTAGGAGTGGAAGACGTGGCCGATGTGAAGGAGTTCGTCGAAGTCGGAACCGTGAGGGAGGTCGTCAAAACAGACGGCAGCTGCTTAAACACCTGGCCAGGGAGAGGGGACCCTGATACAGATGCCGTCTCTCCAGGCTTATATGTCAAAGTTGGGAGTACAACAGAGCTTGGGCCGGGGCCCGGCTTCTCATTTCCGGGTTCAGCAGATCCATCTCCGAAGTTGATCTTGGCATTTCCGGGAAGCTCATTCATGGGCCCATCAACTTGTTCTTTCTCCAAATTCTGAGGCATTCTCTGGAGCTCGCATTGTGTGGCCTTTCCTTGGTCAACAACATTGAACATGGGGCAATCTTCAATACGGCCTGAGGGGTTTCTGCAGGTATTGACGGCGTCTTGCAGGAATTCCTCTTCCCAGCCCATAATAAAGTCACCGTGAAGACCATAACCTGATGAAACAATTAGCGACGATTCGGGGTTGAATTCAGCGCAAGTTTCTTACCTGTAGTATCACCATTAGCAAGAACAAATCGACCGTTACGGTTCTGGAAGGCTGCCGTGTTCCAGATAACTTCATATAAAAGACTCGGAAGCCGAACAGGATAATCCGCAGGGCAGTTTCCAGTCATAACGAGATCCGGAAAGGCAACATGATCCTTGTGGTTTAAGCTATCAACCGCATCGCCTCCTTTCCAGCAAGATGGGAACATGATTTCGAAGCGAATGCCATCCTTGCAATTAGTATCAAGGTAGTTTTTATCGGGCATGTAGTGACGATACAGAGTTCCTTCTGGTGATTTGGCATAGTTTAGACAATTGAAGCCAATGGCACGCTGAGCCAAATCATCCTGGTCGGTCTGTTTCAATGCAGCCCAAAGGGACTTTTCGGGATCAGGTTTTGTGGCATCACCCAGAGTGTATGACCGTCGACCAGTGTTTCCGGACAACATTCGAAAGTTTGGTGGGAAGGCGGTGATGTTGTCACCGTAGAGGAGATAGTAACTAAATCAGTTAGCCTGATTGCTTTCACGAATGGCAGGTCCTTGACGAAGGCAATTTCTAGAGGAAACAACATGACAGAAAGGAATAAACTTACGCAAGCATGCCACCAACTTGCTCAACGAGCTCAAAGTCGTTGGTCGATGCATCCTGAAAGTACAGGGCCGGATGCCAGTAGGATGACTTGTCTTGGGTAACACGGCAGGATGTGCAGTCGCCAGCCAGCAGCTCCGAAGTACCGGAAATCTCAGAAAAGCCTGTTCAGAGTTTATTAGCCACAAGAAATATGCCGAGAAATGGGTGTGGATAATTGGCGATTTATTAGCTGCAGATCATGCAAGCCACCTGAACGTGAGATCGATTGGAAGCGGCAACTCCCGCTGTAGATGCAGCTTAGGGATGTGAAGCATGCAGATTCGGTACTCCAATAGCCGTGAGAAAGTAGAAAAGGAAAATACCAACCAGATGATCCATGAATAGCGTGAAGGTGAGGCGATACTGCTCCCGGATTGACAATCGGATCCAAACGCGCAAGACCAACACGGCCAGGGCACTCCATACGCCAAAAGGCGTTGGCGCCGGCGATGAAGCCCGCGGCGACGGTAAACAAGGACTTTTGCAGCATGGTAAATGTGTATCCAAGCTCCAGGTGTTGCACCAGGCAGGGCTGCTTTGCAAGATGTTTTCGGAAGGAGTAGACGCAGCGGAACTATCTAAAGGAGTGTCAGTGTCGACGATGCTGAAAGAGGAAGAGATTGAAAGTTATGAGAGACAGGAAGATTGTAAAAGAATCAAGACGAAATAGAGAGAAGGAATGCGATCAGAACCAAGGATGAGCGTTGGTAGAATAAAGAATGACGATGAAGGGGCAGAAGCAGGAACGAAACATTCAGATCTCGATCGCACCGGCTCAAGCCAGCAATCAGCAAGCTAGCTGCTACCCCGGCTTTTATGACTCCAAATTGGCAAGTGCCTGTTATAGCAAGAGACATGTTGCATCAATTGATGTAATCAACCAATCTCTCTCACTGAAGCCAATCGCTTCAATGTTCAACGTAATTCGATGCATCAAACATAGGGATACTACAGATTATCTCTTTTGTGTGCAGATAAGGCACTTCTCAAATTGTGTGTTGTATGATAGAAAGGTTACAAAGGGAGACAACTTACCAGGTTGACTCTGCCACTCTCAAGGGTAATAGAAAAGTGAGGTGTTGAGATAAATCTCAAGTAATTTTCAAATGGTAAAGAAACGAGAAGGCGATTTTCGCGTCAGCCTTTTACGTACTCAAAACTTTTTGCAAGCTGTCCAATTCCTCTATTTCTCCTGCGAAGCCGCCAGCTTTCCCCTTGCGCCCCTCAAGGAGTGTATATGGTGAGACCGAGAATTCCAGAGCAATGCTCAGACTGTACGTCAGACACCGCCTGTTAATGACCAAGCGTACAAACACGTATGACTGAGCTTCCAGGCTACCAGTGGCTGAACGGATCTTCTGCTTTCGATGTGAGAACGGTCAGTTTCCTGATGACAATCTGCTGGAGATGCTCAACGGCTACCACGTGTTCTAATGTCCACCAGCAATGACTGAGAAAAACATACCAGACAACCTTTCGCGTTTCAAAAGAATATAAAGATGCAAATAACTGCTTCACTGAAACGATTTCGATTACCAGAAAAAGGCACTCGTTGGAGGAAAGACGGTTGGCAATAAGCTGTCAATCGGCAATGGGCGTCGTCTGAGTAACAGCACAGCGTTTTGCAATTTGTGAAACAGTCCAAATGGTTTTTTCTGCTGAAAGAGTTTTTGCATAAGAAATATCCTTGATACTTAGAATGTCCGAAATCGAAGTGGTGCAGCTTGTCGTCGTGCAAAGCCCTACCCGCTCATCGACTGCTTAGGTATGTATCGCAATTAAATCCCAACTTCCCAACCGAGCAACGGTCCACAGGTGGGGACGAGAAATCGGCAAAGCAGACAAACAATGGTGAGAATTGAATGGGTAACAGAAGGTCAAGAAAGAAACGTATACAACGATCAGATACAAGGAATGTAGTTGGTCGGTTCGCAAATGAGTTGGTAAAGAACGTGGAATGTCGAAGGAAAACTAGGCGCACTCAATGCCGAGCGAATGCCACAAGAGGAAAACGAAGTAGCCAAGAAAGAAAGAAAGGGAGGGAGGGAGAGGGAGGGAGAGAAGTAGACAAGAAGAAAAGAGGAGCAGGAAGTTTTGAACAACCAAAGGGATGGAAATATCAAACACGAACAGCAGGGATAGAATATGTAACCCTGATGATCCAGGCGGAGAAAGGAAGGGCTATCAAAGCCCATCCACTGGTCTGAATGACATGGATAAAAGGCATGACTGGTGTGGTCAATTTGGGCCCAAGGGCAAATTACGGGGGTTCCAGGGCATTCACTGCAAGTCTAGGTGTGCCTCATCATGGTTAGCCAGACTTTACCTAAGGCAGCATATTCGTCACCAGCGCAGCAAGTCAATCAATGGAGACATAATGTTCTACACCCTCAAGTCTGTGGCGCGACGGACGACGATAAGAGGGGGTCTCGTTAGCGCTTTGATGCAGGAACCAGATGCTCTTAGGGACGATCCTGGAGCAAAGGGGAATGCTCTGGTTGGTGCCCCCGCGATTGATAGGCACGGTAACCCAGGCTATTGAGAAACATGGCGTCGGGGGATGGGTTGGTGCGTCGCCAGGGGTATTTTCTTGGCCAGATCTCTCAAGCGTCTCATCATGTGCCGACCAACCAAATGAGCCCAACGGCGAGCGAATTATCAAGGCTATGATATTACAAGTACTTTAGTTCTGAACTGTTGGTGTTTTCGAAAATCTGCGCATCACAACCAGCTAATTCGAAACCTCCTGGTGGTAGGAACACCTGCATCATACAACTAGCTGCCATCGCTCCGCTTGCTGTGTGAGCGCAACATGAATAGGATAGCAGCTGTTGGTAGTGGTTCAAAAAGTCGTGCGGCGGCTCGTGCCTGTGATTAATTGCCAAGCTGATCTGTCCCTTGGTTGGAGCTCTGGAGGACTAGGAGAGGAGAGGAGGGAAAGGATGGTTCACAGCAGGCTTGCACCCCTGTTGGTATGACGATGCGGTGGAGTCCTGGCCATGCGATAGGCCCAACTTTCAGGCATGTCGGATCCCGTCCATCTCAATTCCACAAGAACAAAGAGTCGGAGACCCCGAAGTGGTAGATATGACTGTGAATTATGTGGTACAGCCTGAGCATTTGGTCTTTGCCGAAGAACGATATTCTATTCTATGCCCAAATTAACGGTTACATGTTCGCGCCGCTACTTTAAGTCATTGGACACCGGAACAGGGGTTTTCTCAATTTCGATAGCAGGAATTCTTCTGTCCCCTCGCAGAACGCCATCCCTTCATCAGGGGTAGGAAAGGGTAAGAAGAAATGGAGGGGCTTCCCGTCTGTGCGCTTTGCATGAGGGAAACCCTGGATTGCTTGAAACGGGAGTGAAGCAGGGAACTGGCCAATCAAACAGCGCATACACTAAGGAAAAAGAAATACCCCGTGCATGGGTCAATCAGACGACCGCAATGTCTAAAGCGGGGGTGAATGGAAACACTGGATCATGATAAGGAGAGGCTTTAACTTGCTAACCTACATACTCATACAACATTATAAAGATTGATGAAGTCCAGAGCCAACAAAGTAATAAAAGCCGGCCTGAAATATAGAAATAGACGCAATTGAATGAAATTACACATTTGTCAACGCAGGCATTGTCAAACTCCTCGCGTTCAAAAGGAATATAATATAATTGTCCTCCTGCTAAAACCCGCCATTGCCTCATGTGTCACGCTCTCAGGATTATAGCGTACGGTATTGATAGACGCACACTTATGCGAATATCATGTTTTATATCGCCCGTTGCCTCTGGCAGTGCAGATCTGGACAATATTTGCTATCTATAAACCGGGTGATGTCCCCATATCCGGATCTGGGCACAATAAGCGCATGAATATATCCACATCACCAACGTCACAGGTCGTATATGCTGTGAACATCAAACCAACACATCCCAATTTTCAATCAATGTCTCTCAGTACACATGCCTTAGGCCATTCGTGTCACGAGTTCATCTGACCTTTCTGAGTCGTCAAGGCTCTTCTCTATTATACGCACCGCATCCGACACATGCCCTCCAAAAGTGTTCGAGACTTGCATGTATTGTAGTACCAATCGTAAAATCCGGATGTGCGTGTAAATCTTTCTTTCCAAGGCAGAAATATTACTACCCCAAAGAGATTGCCTTCTGACCTTGGCAGTAGGAAATAGTCATAAGTCTGTGAGGCACTGAATATGGTCAAGATAATCGTTCTGTTTCATCAGTCTCGGCACGATGGCAACCAGTTGTATAACGATCAGCATGGAAGGTTCTTGGCATTAACAAGTGTTTACCTAAAAATAAAAATAAAAAAAAGTCCCCACCGATTCGGCATTTATCTAGTAGACAAATCCCCCGCTTCTCCTGGTAGTTACCATGGAAGGAAAGCAGGGAAAGATGTTGAGACGATCCTAATGCTGCAAGTTATACAATATGCAAAATAGAATTTTATAGAGCAAGCTTATGCATGAATGAAATAGGGAATATATCGAAGGTGGCTATTATCATGAATTAATCTGCTTCTAATAACTTCGTAAATGACCTAGAGCCTACCAATGTTCTCACAAAATTCTAATTTTTACATGTCCTTGTGTAGGGTAGCCCGTAGTATGTTTGCTACTCATAGGCTAAATTATTGGAACCGGCCAATAACTCTTCTGCTCTGGGTCGTCTAGTTGGTTATGGCGTTGGACTGTAATGGGAAATCTTAGCAATCCAAATGTCAGCGGTTCGAATCCGCTCCCGGAGAGTTTCTCTTCGGAGAAGAGTTACATTTTTGCTCTTCTCTACAAAAACAGACAAGTTAAACAATTAATTACAATCATAGGTGCGGGTCTATCAGCAATGATCCCATACTTATGATTTCGAAAGCCTTGGAAACAACAGGCTTTATTTGCCTGTTTTTATATTATGCAGTAACCTTGCATATTATGCCCTCCCCTATCATGGCTGCATCAGGTTTTTGCATCGCTAGCACATAAACCTTTTTGCATTTTTACAGACCTCGGCTTTGGTATCCATTAATTCATCAAAAGGATCTCTTTCTACTATTGGTTGACAGTTGATTCATTACCAGACATCACTGGCATTTCTCATCATTCAAGATCATGTGACCTGTAAAGCGCAAGGCCCCATCTGCAGCCCATCGCGTAGTAGCCACAGCCGTTGTGACACGAATCAGCATCCCTGTCACTGTAGCTGACACTCAGCGCCTTGTCTCTTTAACAACCCCTCCAACATTCAACAGCGACGCGATGCGATGACCTGACGAATATTCGATTATGCCTGACGACTTCAACCATATAGCGATTCATTGACCATGGATGATCTTTCGGGCCTTGATTGGTCCTCAAAGCCGGCGGGAAACCAGCCCAAACCCCCTCCCATGAACCCATTCTCGTCCTTTCGAGCTTCCCCCATCACATCGGGGCAAAATACACCACTCTCAGCCCAAGGAACAAGCGGATCGCAACCCAAAGCTGCCCCGGCAAAACCGTCGCAAGATAGCTTTAGCAATCTGATGAACTTTGGCCTCCCAAAGGGGACGCAGAACTTGACTTTGGCGGAGAGACAGGCACAGCTGGAAGCCGAGAAACGAAAGAAGGAGGAAGAGAAGAGGAGACAGGCGGAGGCCCAGTTTGGAAACGGACAGCAATGGGATACGCTAGGCTCCCGAGGATTCACCCCTAGTCCTGCACTGTCACAACCTGCGCCGGTCAATGGTGCCAAGAACGATGACGATGACCTCTTTGCTGCGTTCAACAGGGATACTAAGGTGGACAATGCGAGCCACTATCCTCCGCCACAGCCCGAGAAAAAAGGCCTTGACTTAAGCGACCCGACAGCATGGACCAAGGAAACGAGCTTAAATACAAATGGAGCCTTTCAGGCTGACGATGACGACCCGTTTGGATTGAGTGAGTTCAAACCAAATGTTTCAGCTGGACCCTCCCAACCAGCACCAGCTGCTACCGATGACTTTGACTTTCTTGGCGACCTTGCGCGACCGGTTGACGACATTCGAAGGGAGCAAGAGGCGAAACAGCAAGCGGCCCGCCAGACATCTCGACATGCGCCACGGCCCGAACCTGGCAAACCTATCGAGGATGACTCGAGTTCTTCCGATGATGACGAACCTATCGAGAGAAATGTGGAACGAGTTCCGAGAACGAACAAGGATCCATTTGATAAGGCTGTCGCACAGCTGGTAGACTACGGATTTTCACCAGAACAGGCCAGGCGAGGCTTGGTGGAAAGCGGATCAGGATTCAATGCCCAAGCCGCAGCTAACTGGCTCTTGGATGAGGCTCACAGGAAAGCCAAAGAGAACGCACAAGGTAAGAGTTCACAAGGCAGAAGTTCCCCCGCAGTTGGAGGTCAAGCTCGAAATGAGAGCAGATCACCTGCTAGGGGTGAGGTTGACTTGGCCAAGTCAGCCGCAGCCGTGGGAAATAGCCTTTTCAAGTCGGCGAACTCGTTATGGAAAACTGGACAAAAGAAGATGCAACAAGCAGTTGCCGACTTCCAGCAAGATGGAGATCCTAACCAGCCAAAATGGATGCGTGAAGCTCAACAGGCACAAACACAACCAAAGCCGAGACCCACCAATGCTGATGTCACGGACGAGGCGCTCATGTTGGAGTCTGGCAGTCGAGTACAACAACCAACGCGGAGTGGTAGTCGACAACATTCAGAACCAAAGTTGCCAAGAAGACAATCGCCAACACCATCCTCTGGACCGCCGAGTCGCAACAGTCCTGCACCTCGATGGCAACAGCAACCACAGCCGCCTTCAATGTCTGACGCACGTTCAAGACTTGACAGGCTCAAGGTAGACGATGACGACAGCTTCTCTATTTCTGTTAGCAGGAGAAAAAAGGCCAGCCCTGCCCCAGAGCCCAAGCAACCTGAGCCCGAACCGGACCTACTCTTCAATACACAAGCTCCAAAGCCATCATCATCTACTCCCCAACAGTCGTTCCAACGTCAAAGTCCAGCTCCCGCTAGTCGTCCTCGGGAAGCACCAGCCCCACGCAAGATTACCCCCAAACCAACTCGTCAGATACCCCCTGTCAGCCAAGATGCCTTGCAAACATCAACAACATACCGACATCAAGGCACAGCGCACTTTAAGCGAGGTGACTATGCTTCGGCCCATGTATCTTACACAGCTTCAATATCTTCTGTCCCTACTACGCATCCTTTGATGATTCTGCTACTCACGAACCGAGCCTTGACGGCCTTGAAGACGGGAGAGCCCAAACAAGCCGTCACAGATGCGGATGAGGCGCTGAAAATTATCGGCCCTGGAAATGGACTGGGTGAAACGGTGGCTGTGAGAAACGAAACTGGTCAGGACGAGAACAAGGATATGAAGGAGCTTTACGGAAAGGCATTAAGCAGAAAGGCGGAGGCTCTGGAACAGATGGAGAAATGGGCAGATGCCGGAGCTGTGTGGCAACTGTGTGTTGAAGCTGGTGTTGGTGGACCTACAGCCGTCAAAGGTCGTCAACGCTGCCAGGATGCTCTCACACCAAAGCCCAAGGCCGTTCCCAAACCCGTAGCGAAGCCTCGACCACCGCCGTCTGCTGGCTTGGCTCCTCAGAAGAGCTCTGAGGCTGTTACTAGGCTACGGGAGGCCAATGAAGCAGCGGCTAAAGAAGATGATGAGAAATTTGCCCTCACAGATAAAGTGGATGCTAGAGTATCGGCTTGGCGAGATGGAAAGAGAGATAACCTTCGAGCACTAATATCGAGTCTGGACAATGTCTTGTGGGAAAATAGCGGGTGGAAGAAGGTTGGACTGCATGAGTTGCTCCAGCCTAACAAGGTCAAGATTTCGTACATGAAGGCCATTGCCAAGACACACCCTGATAAGGTGAGAAGCCTACCGAAGAATTCTCGTTGTCTAAGAAGTATTGCTAACCGGTTTTCAGCTTCCACAAGACGCGAGTACAGAGGTTAGACTGATTGCTGGGCTGGTATTCAGTACGATAAACGAGAGTTGGGATAAATTCAAAGCGGAAAACGGACTATGAGGCAAGGACATGTTTCAAGGGGCGTTGGTGTTGGAAGAAAAGGCGAGCGGGTTCTTCGTCTTGAACGATTATGGATATGAATTAGATTTCTTGGTTCCAAAAGTGAAAATAACTATACGCCGTGCTATGCCCTTATTCTTAAACAAACAAATAGTAGGAAAAAAAAAAAACTCCCAGCCCAAGACATACCCAAGGCCCATCCTTATTGTCCTTTTGGCGTCTCTTTTTATTTGTATAGGCCCCCGTCTTCAATCCATTCCCTCCATTCTTACAATCCGAGCATGCGCTTGACGCCATCTCGCACGACCCTCTCGTACTCGTCGCGGCGGTCGCGCCACATCTTGGCGGCCTCGACGTTGGCGGGACTCTCGTCGTTGGGCTCCGCGAGCATGCTCATGACAGAGATGAGGATCTTTTCGACGGACTGGATGGGGGACCAGCGCTCAGAGGCTTGCTCGTAGTGGTTTGGGTCGTCGCCGGGAGGGTGGAGGATGGAGATGCAGACCAGGCCGCTAGGGTAGACTGAAATTCCACATTGTTAGTTCCCATCAAGCCAAGTTGAAAGCTTTCCATTTGTGTCCCTCCCCTGCTGCGTGGTTCTCTTTACCGTTGGGGTGCCACACTTCGGCCAGGAACTTCATGCTCGGTGGAGCCAGCGGGTAGTCCTTTGGAAACTTCAACTCGGCCGGGAAAACGCCGCCTTCAAAGGGCGTCCCCTCGGGGCCTTGGATGAGGCACTCCCAGTGCAGCAGGTCGTCTTCCGAGAGGGGGCCTGCGGTGATGCCCTCGGGGGGGTTGTTTGTCAAGGCGCGGTATTCTTGGAGGAGGCGGCGATGGGCTGTTGATTGGGCCATGGCTGGAAGGAGAGGAGGAGGGGGGAGATTCTTCTTTTTGTCTTTTAATGGCGGAAGTGTGTTATTGTAGGCTCGCGATGGGAAGTGGAGAAGTATGATGATGATGTTGATGGATAGGGATTAGTGATGGAACGAGATATCTGGCCGTTGGATCCCGATCGGGAGGTTGATGGAAGAGGGATGGCGGGGCTCGATCGGAGATGGTGGGGTGTGGCTGGTGGTGGTGGCGATTGGGCCACAGTGGCGGAAGCTCTAAGCAGTGATTTTATTCCCATCAATATCAATCTCGTTAGCTCTGTTTGATTCCCGAATACAATATTCTTTATTCATCAAACTACCATAAATCTGTTTAATCTATATGATTCTTGGTTTCTCAATTCTTTATTCAATTTCACTCCCGAAATGGCCTGACCTGCATCGTTTTTTTTTTCACATCACACAACAACTCGGCCCCTCATCATCTACTTGTGCCCTCGCTCTCTCGGCCGCCCTCTTCACCCTCCCCAAGTTCAGGTCAAGCTTTTCCCAGTATATATTGTCCACGAGATTTTCTCCTCTATGATCCTCGAATATATCTACTAGAACCTTGATGCACTCTTCATCGTATCCCTTCAGAATCTCCACCGTGAGCGCTATTCTTTTGTTGGATGAAATCTTTACATCTTCGCCGTATATCGCCATGTACGTCCTGTTTTTGAGGGCTTCGAGTTGCTTCTCGAGCTCGATGAAGATGTGCACCATGCGTCCGGTAATCCATGGATAGTTGAGGCTCGATATGGGCCGCATGCCTTCGACGTCTTCATTTATATCAATCTTCAGCAAGTCTAAAAGGGTGCTGTCTGATATCGTGCCCTCTGGCTCTCCCTGCGATTTTCTTTTCACCGGCGTGAGAGAGGGCAGTGATTCAGTGGTCCATCCTTCCGGAAGATGTTTCTCCATGTGCGAAAGGAGCTGATTTCTGTATTCCTTTGATTCTCGGAGACCCGGCCCAAAACTCATCAAATACTTATCAACAAAGCCCATGGCCCTCTTCCTCTTTACCAAGTCTGTGTCTTCTAATCTCATTTCCCCAGTTTCTGGGTCAAGATAACTCCTCGTCTGGCTGATGCGTATCATGCTGAGAAAACACCAGGGCTGGATGTCGCTCTCGGGAATCCTGTCCGGGTCCCAGTCCGCCTCTCGATACAGAACGAGATTCGACTTTTGCTTGAAGAAACGGTTATTAACAAGGCTCAACATGTGGTGAACATCATTTGCCTTTGCTGCGGCTCTAACATTGGCCCGGCGCTGACGCTCAGTGCGGCGACTGCCATGTGTCATGGCGTGCTTGTTTAAAGCACTCCAAAAGTCTTGCTTTGGTGCATCTTTCGCAAAAAACACCCCTGGGAACAGGGCCTCCAGGCCTGCGAATGTCTCAACAGGCTCCGAAAGGTACTTCTTTTGTACAAGCATATTGTGTAAGTGCATGGCCAGCATGGGTTCCAGAAGACTCTCCCAAACTAGCATGCTTAAGCGATAGGCAATTTCGAGACTCTCCATGATGCCGACGCCGCAGAGGAACGGAGAATACTCCCATAAGCCGTTGGAGTTGGTGCTGGAGAAGCGCGAAGGAGGAATCGTCTCCAGACCCTGCGTGTACTTTGATTCACCCAGCCAACTTATGAACTCGACTGACATCAGCTTCATAACCTCATGGAGGGTTTGGCGAATCTCGGTGCTCCCCGTTGTATTCTCAGACTTCTCTATCAGATTGAGCAAAGCATAGACACCGATGAGAAATCCCTTGCCCAGCCGTTTGCCCTCGCGATCCAGGAACAAATCTACGTCTCGACGGGGTCGAAAGTCGGCTGCGGGTACAGTAACAATATGACTCCTCAGTGGAGTCATTGACCAACCGCGAGAGGTTGTAAGCGAATCAACAATGCACTGAAGCTGGAATACGAGGTGTGGGTGTATCTTCTTCCGAAAATCTGCCCCTGGCTTGAGCATTGCCAGCTTCGTGACTTCGCCAGCAAATTCATTTAGGCCAAAGAGCCGGCGTTCCAAAGCCCATGGACCTTGAGGAGACCAATCTACCAGCTCATAACGGTGCTTCTCGCCATACATTGTGTTCTTCTGGACAACAACGTGCGAAAAGACGTTTACCAAGTCATACAACCAATTTATCGTGTACGACCTTCTCCACTTTAGTCTCTCCTGTTTGGTAGCGGTTTCAAGTCTGAGGTTTGGGTCCCAGTTTCCAATCTCAGCAAGCATTGGCTTCGTCGGTTTCCCGCTGCGAGTCTTTTGGAAATCTTCGATAAAGTCGACCAAATCTCTGTACGCGTACATTAAAAACACTTCCTTAATGTCCATCTCTGATGTGGATGTCCAGGAAGATAGGGCATCCTGCAGATGCTCCTGTGTCTTTTCAGGATCTCCACGAGTGATGGTGTTTATGATAGTTTCATAAGAATCATGTCCTGGGAAGTCTACAAAGATGATGGACTCGGATTGTTTTATCATGTTGATGGCGATGTTGGAGAGAGTCCCTGCCACAGCGCCATTAAGGTTGTCATATGCCACCTCTAGCCACAGCTCTTGAACATATAGCCGCAGGTCGATCCACCTTTGGGTTAATGCCATGACAGACATGAGATACTCAGTCATGATGCCTTCTTCGCCTTCAATAATGCGGTAGCTCTCCAAAGGCACATCGTCGATATTTTGTTCTTTGCTCTGGCGCTTCTGTTTTGTCTTCTTTCCCTTGCCTTTCTTGCCTTTTCCCTTTGGACTTCGTTTCTGTCTCCGTTGATGCGACTTGGATTCGTCACAAGACTCTTCGTCGTCAAGCCTATCATATTCATCTTCGTTGTCTGCACCGCCACTTACGTTGAGAGCGGAGAACTTATTGCTGAAAATCACCTGATCAATGTCCTCTTCAACATTTTCCGTCTTCACGCCCTGAGCCTTTTGCTTTGACAGCCAGATGTCACCACCCAGTATCTCAAAAGCCTCGGTCAAAGTATCAATGAAGAACTTGTGCTTATTGTTGCTCTCTTCCACCTCGGCATCGGGATGCAAGGATGCAAGCTGCTGGAACTGTCGATGGTGTGCGGAGCGCAGGTCGATGACCGAACGAAACAGTCGATAGATGGCGGATGGGATGTTATTCAAGTGTTTAGAAATGAGCTCGGAGATGGGCACCAGGCCGGATACTGGAACTTGTCCTGTGACATTAAGTTCTAGGGCCGATTCATCGCCAGCGGCGGCCAGTGATCTGATGATGGCATTAGAAGCTCGGATCATCCAGTACAGCAGATGCCGCGTGTCCCGTTTGTACTCCAGGTATGAATTTTGTGTCCTCATGTTGATTCACACGCTTCTCGGAGCCAAGAGGCGTATTTTCTATAACTTTGTTGTACGTGAGGAGCACAGGTAGATGCAATCTGGTACTCATATATGGATTTTGTACGGTTGTAGTATGTAGGTGATAGAAACACTGCCAGCGATAGCGAGATTACGAAACAGATTAACTCAAGAAAAGAAAGATGAGTGTGGGATGATAGAGGCGAAGGAGAGGAGCTCGGGGTATGGAGTGTTTGCAGCCTGACCCCACCATTTATTTGCTCCTGATGAAAGGCTCTCCACACTATATAATCTGGAGTGCCGATTGGGCAGAATCAGCAAATAGGAAGACTCAAGAAGAAGCGGCTTGCTCATCATTTTACGCTCAGTTAATTCATGGCAAGGCAGTAAACAAACTGCGCAAGCCGATTCAGAGTAGCAGCCGTTATGTCGAATTTGGAGCACAACGGAGATCGTTTTAATTAACGGCCTGCTCATTGTTGGATCTAATTTAGTCATGTCTAAACGCCCCTCAGTAAGACTATCATAGCTAACCCATTTAGAGTCTTACATTGATGGCGATTGGCTATGATACTAGTCAATCATTGATGCGACCTTGGATGATTAGTTCCCACTCACATTAGCCTTCGCGAACCCGCCTCATCGTCAAATCAATGTTGCAGGATCATCGCTCTTTTGCGGTCCCAAGTAAAGGCTTAAAGTCTTAGTTGATGGAAGTTTCTTTTCTAGATTGCGTTTATAGACCACCTTTGGCCTTCAAATCTTCATGCGCCTTCTTTTGTTTCTCCCATGCCTTCTTGAGCGCCTTCAACTGGGTCTTTGGCACGTCGCTACCATCCTTCATCTTGGTCGGAAGCCCCTGCTCATCCCAAGCACTGTACCTCTCGTCACCCTTAAATAACTCCTCAGGAGGCACCCTAGCCTTCTCCCTCGCCTCTTGTTCCGCCTTTTCACGCGCCAACCTGGCCTCTTCCTTCTTTTGAGCCTTTTCAGCTTCTCGGGCTGCCTTTTCCTCCCTCGCCGCAATGAGTTCCGCCGCTGGCACAAACTTGATAAGTGACGGCTGGTTGTCGGGTCGGTCATCAAGGTAGACACCCAAATTGGTAAGATCGTGATCGCGAATACGGTCGGTGATGGTCAAAATAGCCTTTTTTGTCTGTGGCTCCTGGGTAGCCACCGTGCGACGAAGTTCGTCACGGATTTGAGACACGATGCGAACGTATGGGAGCGAGAGTCTCTCAATGTCGCGGGAACCACCCTGAGCGAGTGATTTAAAGTCAGGTGTCGGATCCTTAGCCAAAAGTGCAGACACCACGTCATTGGAAAGCGACAGACTGGACACTTCTCCCTTCACCTTTTCGAGGACAGCCGCATAGGGCTGAACGGCAGTCTCTGGGTCAGTATCCTCAGAGATGGCAGATGTCCAGCCGAGACCTTCATATGGCGCCTTGGCGTTAGGGTCCAGACCAAAGATGCCCACAAGCTTTGTAATCCACCTCGCAATGGCTTCAACCTCTGTAAGATCAACGTCTTTATTGTCCTTGATGTAGCTATTGGCCGTGTTGACCAGTTTCAGGATGACAAGCATGGCTCGAGGGGTATCAATCGAGTTTACAAGGGCTGCTTCCAGCTCTTTCTGGGCTTGTTCAAGCTCAGCTAGCAGACCAGTGGCAGGCTTGTCAGCGATCTTGAGTGACTTGACACCACTTTCAATGCCAGCCTCCGCTAGCCATGACTTTGTGTTTGTGAAAAAGTTCTGTATTTAAGTTAGTAAACATCAGACTAAAAACCTCTGGGGGAACACATACGCTGACGGTTGATTCCCAGTTATCGGCTTGAGCTCTCATATCCGGGGAAATCTCAACACCATCATTCCATTTGCCCATCAGGAAAACAGTGCGCATGCTTCTTGATGTATAGGTTGTAGCTAGAGCATCTTGAATTGTTTGAAAGTTCTTTAAAGATTTGGACATTTTGGAGCCAGCGATGGAGAGGTGACCCATGTGAAGGAAATACTTTACCCAGGTGTGCTCGCCTTTTTCATGTTCGCAGAAGTAGGCTTCACTTTGCGCCAGCTCGTTGTCGTGGTGAGGGAAGGCAAGATCGATGCCGCCAGAATGAATATCCATCTGAGCACCAAGAACATCAGAAGCCATCACCGAGCATTCAATGTGCCAGCCTGGCCTGCCATCCCCCCATGGACTGGGCCAAAACGGTTCTCCGGCCTTGGACTTCTTCCACAAGGCAAAGTCGCCAGCGCCTCTCTTGCCTCCAAGATTCTTGGACAGAGATCCTTCGCCTTCTTCTTGGAGAGCCTTGTCATTCTTGCTATCTGGTCGGAGGCGAGCGTATGTGTTACCGGCCTTTTCGAAGGCGCCGATGTCGAAATAAACGGAACCCTCAGTCTCGTATGCGAAACCTTTTTCTACAATCTTCTCCACAAAGCTGACAATCTGAGGAACATATTCTGTCACTCTGGTGATGTGATCCGGCCTCAAGACATTGAGGGCATCCATGTCGGCCATGAAGAGATCTTCCATGCTTTTTGTGAGATCCGTGAACATGGTCTGATCCCGGGTATCAATTGTCTCCTTATAAAGTGCGTCGAGGTATGGAAGGAAAATTTCGTCGGTTCCTGGGAAGATCGAACCGTCTTTGATGGCCTCTGTTGCTGAGTCCATGTTGTTGAGATGCATCTTGACCTTGGCTTCGGCATCACTCGGTTTCCCTTCTCCTGATATTGTGCCACCAGCCAGCACTCTACCGTAAGCTGCATCTCTTTTAGCCGCGTAATTTGATTCGTCTAGTTCAGCACCATTTTCTACAAGCAAAGGAAGACTGCTCTTCGCATACGCCGCGAAGGCCTCCCTCGCGAGCTTTGTGAGCTCCTCCTTGGTGTAGGACTTGTTCTTTTCGAGTTCGAGCAATCGCTGTCGGCGAGCCTTGATGATGATCTGCGTGAAATTGAGCTTTATGCTCAATTCTATGAGATAAAAAAAAACCATACCTTGTCATCAATGTCTGTAATGTTCATGACGAAGTTAACTTTGAAACCAAAGTAGTGCATCAAGATACGCCTGATGATGTCGGTCGAGACATAGTTGCGAGCATGTCCGAGATGACTCTTATCGTAAACAGTAGGACCACAGGCGTACCACGAGACCTTTCCGGCTTCAATTGGAACAAAGGGAACCGGAGCACCGGGCTTGAGCGAACTCTGGAGCTTCAACGACTCCATGGTGAGTGAAGAGTATCGTCGATATACAACGCTTTTCGCAACACAGTGGGGTATTCGGGATCGAGAGATGGCTCGAAAGAGATTCATTCAGAATACGGCAGGTAGGAGGGAAACTCTTTATGAAGACAAGAGAGTGTCACCCAGAACCAGTCCTGATCCAGGGTGAGTCACTCTTTGGCGCAAGGGAGAGATTCGTACAATAAAGTTGGAAGGGTCCAGAGAAGACACGATTTGCTGGTGACTCCAAGAACAGCCCCTCCTTCAGCTCTCAGCACGTCAGAAGCCCAGGCGCATTTTTTAGCGTGTGGTAGGCCCTGTACCGCTAGTGCCCCTCCCTCCAAGCCTAGAATTGCCCGCCTAGATTAGCGTTCAGTGTGCATTGGCGGGGCTCTAAGATGGCCGGGTGCAGGGGTCCCACGGCGGGAGCAAAACCAAGATGGTGGAAATTTTTTTGACCCAAGTTGGAACTTCTTGTAGTCAGGTTTTGCGACAGTCACCACACCACTCCGACACGCGATATCAAGATGAGCTTCAAATCTGACATGGAGTCGCCGGATGGCGTGACCATGCATAAGCCTTCTGCTTTTCTCGAACCTGGCCTCAAGACCTCTCAAGACACTCTCGCCATCATCAGCCTCTCTCGTGACGCTTTTCAACCGCTTACTCTAGAACGATCAACTGGCGCAGTTAATGGCTATGCTGAAGGGGCGACATTGAATACACGATTTGGCTCATACCCGCACTCTACGTTGCTTGATATACCATGGGGATCTCAAGTACGAGCATCGATGGTAGATACAGGCTCTAGAGGGAGGAAACGAAGACGAGATGCAACCGACGAGGACACACCGATACCCAGCCAAGATGAAGAGGATTCAGCCGCAGCGTCAAATGCGCCTGTAAAGAAGGCTGTCACAGCCTCCAGTGGCTTCATTTACGTTCTGCGACCGACACCCGAGCTATGGACCATGAGCTTGCCGCACCGGACTCAGGTCGTATACACGCCGGATTACAGTTACATTCTACATAGAATACGAGCTCGGCCGGGTACGAGAATCATTGAGGCTGGAGCTGGGAGTGGTAGCTTTACGCACGCATCGGTACGAGCAGTCTATAATGGATACCCCAAGGACACAGACGACATTAGAGGGAAGGTTTTCAGTTTCGAGTACAACGAACCACGATATCAAAAGATGCAAATAGAAATCAAGGACCACGGCCTAGATGGCCTCGTTCGTCTTACGCATCGCGATGTTTACAAGGACGGATTTCTTTTGGATGGTCAATCTCCAAAGGCGACATCGGTGTTTCTAGATCTGCCTGCTCCATGGGAGGCTTTGCATCATCTCTCAAGGCGAAAGCTCAAAAAGGGCGGGGAACTTGATGACAGTGATGCGGACTGGATATCACCACTAGATCCCAAGCAAAGTGTTCATATTTGCACATTTTCTCCCTGCATCGAGCAAGTCACAAGAACCGTTACCGAATTGAGAACATTGGGATGGGTAGATGTGGACATGGTTGCAATTTCTCACAAGAGACTCAACGTGATACGAGATCGTGTTGGCCTGAATTACCCGTCTGGAGAGAAGGGATTTAACCAATCACCCGTCGACGTTACAGAGGCAATGGCAAAACTAAGAAGTCTTGCTGAGAGAAATCGAGAGCTTCAGAGGGCGCAAGCTGCGGCTGAGGCCGACATGGAGATTGATTCTACGCCAAGCGCCCAGAACCAACCAACGAATGTTGTCAACGGCGCAAACGGCGTTGATGAAGATGAAGACGACGAGAAACCCTGGTTGCAAGGTCGGCTTGTTCATAGACCCGAGGGCGAGCTTAAGACTCATACCTCCTATCTCGTCTTTGCTGTTCTGCCACGTGAATGGGATGAAGAGTCCGAGGCCGCAGCATTGGCCAAATGGCCTTGCGGTAATGAAAAGAAGACGATTGGAAATCTTAACAAGCAAGCTCGGAAAGAGGAGAAGCGAAAGGCGATGGAGGGGAAATCTAAGAAGCAGAAGAAGGGGAGTGATACCCAAATTACAGTGCCGAAAATTCAGGAGACAATAAGTACTTAATTCAGATAGCTGATGTAGAGTTGTTTCAATCACTGATTGATCGTCCTCTTATATACCTACTTATATCTTGAAACAGCTATCTACGTAGATTCAGTTATTGCCATATTGAGACACATTGACAGACCCGTCCAGAGAGGTGTGCTCCACTAGAGCTGCCCCTCCATTGGCATTTTTCGGAACGGATAAACAATTATACTACGCAACACCAACCAACCTCGCTACCATCGCAGCCTTGCCCAAGCTGTTTTTCGAGAATAGCAAAGCTCAAGTTAGAATATTTGCTACACTAGCCGCTAAGATGACGTCCACTATCGGTATTCCTATCAAGCTCCTAAACGAGGCCCAGGTTTGTTTTCTTACGCTCAAAGTTCTCACCCACCGGCTCCAAACTGACCATTCTAGGGCCATATCGTTACCCTCGAAATCACCTCTGGCCAGACCTACCGTGGGAAGCTCCTTGAAGGTACGTCGGCTTCACTCCTCTCCCCTCCCCTCCTGTCCCTTAAGCTTGTAGAGACGCTCTTGATTGACTAACTATGTCTTGCCAATGAAGCCGAGGATAACATGAACGTCCAACTCAAAGACATCACCGTCACCGCCCGCGACGGCCGCGTTTCTCATCTCGACCAGGTCTACATCCGCGGCTCCCACGTGCGCTTCTTCATTGTCCCAGACATGCTCCGCAACGCACCCATGTTCCGCAGTCGCAATGTTCGCGGCAGAGGTGTTGGCCTTGCCAGAGGTCGTGCAACTGTCAGCCGTGCTAGAGCTAGCAGCGGCCGAGGAGGCGGAGGCAGGTAAAACAAAACAAACAAAATACAAGTTACGAATGCGCGAGGGGGAGCAAAGATTAGGGGAGGATAGGAGCTTGTACTCTGGTGGGGATTAAGGCTACCGGTCTTGGCGTTTGGGATTCTGGATTTTGTGCAAAAGACATAAAAAGCTGAGTATGGAGTTGCTTCATGATATATGCTGGACAAGATACCATGGCGAAATAATCCAGGGCATCCATTTTGTGTGAGATCTGTGATATCAGAAGGTCGTATGAGAGAGGAGTTGATGTCAACTCGAAGCTCTGCAGAGCGGTGAACCCGAGGAGCAAAGCGAGGTTCTATTCTATAACAGCGGTGGCTCCAATCTATTTTACGTATCGTACAATGGCTTGCATTACTTCATACGGGCTAATGCATCCTCGGCCTTGGTCACCAATTCTCGAGCCTCTTCTAGCTCTTCAACTCTTTGAGGCGATAGCCTAACTGGTCTTCCGCCTTCTAAAACTTCGGCGGTGCTCTCTTCTGCAGCTCTGACGGCCTTGCGGCCTTCTTCGCGAACTTCGCCCTCCCAGAATGTGCGAGCGGCTTCCCATTTCTTCTGCATTCTGCCAAGGCTGTATACGACCCCGAGGGCTGCCACTGCTCCAGCCTCGAAGATGGTAGAAGAGAATGAGGACACGTAGAAAAGTCCGGCCAGAATGCTGGTAAGCGAAGAGGTTGCTAGAGACTGGATGACAAGATTCTGGGCCAAGGACTGAAGGGCTGGGACCGTCTCGCTTTGCAGATAACGTCTGGTAAAAGCGATATGGCCGGGCCAATTCGGTAGACCCGACCGAGCGATTGTGGGAGATTTATTGCTAATCTTGGTTTCCTTGGTTGACTCTTGCGAAGGTTTTGGTTGCGAGTACCGGCCAGTCTCGCCTCGTAGTTGGGCAATTTGCCCCGTCAGATACACCAACTCTTGTTCGGCCGTGGGTAAGAACCGTTGTGTAAGAAGCTCATTTGTGAGCATGGCGACATCATCCACCCGCCAGAACAGCTTCCACCAACCGAGCTTCCGCCATCGGCTCCCTGTGAAGGCAAGATCGAGCTGTCCCTGGAGCTCGGTATGTGCTTTTTGAGCCCATTCATCGAGACTCTTGTTCAACTCTTGGACTTCTGGGGACGTGGTTTTCGAGTTAAGATCCCTCGAAAGTCTCTTACTTGTGGTTTCGGCGTCAATGGCGGAGAGTGCGCTCTGAAGCACTGATGCAATCAGCTTCCGGACTGCTGGTTTTGTCCCGTCGTCCGTTGCTTTGAGGCCAGCCCTGAGCCAAGTAACCAGTGTCGCAAGATTACTTGTAGACCAGCGATGTTCATATTCCATAGCATGTTGAGGTCCTTGGCGGAATAACCGTATACTCTCGTCTGCGAGTGAGGTATCGATCACCACGAAATTAGCGCCGAGCTTTTCCTTTGAGAAACCCTTCAAATCGACGGCCCCCAAGACGACGTCGCCGGTTTCAAGAAGAGGTAGCGCGGATGCGTTGACAGCTCCCATTAATCCATCCGCTACAATAAGAGTCTGATGAACCGGAGTCGGCAATGTAGAGACGGGGTGGTCTGCTGATTGAACCTGAACTATAGGAGCCAGCGCAACCTGCTCAAGCGCCTCAACAGACACCAACCCTGGGCCACCAATTGGCGCATCGATATCCATCAATAGAAGCTCCAGCTGAAGGCCATTAAGGTCTGCTGATGAAACGTGAAGTTCGCGAGGTTGATTGCCCTTCGATATCTCCAAGCGTGGACCAGAACTGTTGTTCGCCGCAACCCTCACAATCAACGGTTGGGTTATGTCATGATTATCCAATTCTTTTTCCCACTCCTGTTCATCTACCAACGGATCAACGAGGAGGGCCTTGAGAACCTTCCTCGCAGTATCTCTGCCACCTGAGCCATTATTCAGACCCAGAACGGCTATTCGCACAGCTTCTCGACCAGGCTCTTGACGCAACCCTTGTAGCGCCAATTGGAGCCTCGACAGGTTGAAAAGGGTAGGAATTCGCTTTTGGAGCTCAACCAGCGTTTGCTCCAATTCGATTCGCGGGGTTTTCGGCGCTGACATCGACTGGTATCTTCGGGATTGGATAGACCGGGGCTTTGTTGCACGAGTGGGAACAAGGGAACAAAAGGGACAGACGACGGGGACTGAGGACTTTGGAGAACCTTTCAAAAGGCGAAGATGCCCGCTCTGGGGCACCAAAGATCGTTTGGATGCCATCGCCGTGATGGCGGTCCTGGGAGAGGTTAAGGAAGTTTTCTCCAAGAGCCTGAAGCGGCTTCGTCATTGAAGCTTTGTTCGGCAAAGTTGCGGCAAAATACGGAACGCTCGCCACTTGCCCGTATTCATGTGAGCAGGACGGTATTCTGAACTCCAGCAGGTGTCAAGTTCTACGCCAGCAGCAACGTTTTTTTTTTTATTGTTTAGATTTGCATTTGATTACTTGGACTGATAAAATCACTCATTTCTCTTTCAAATAATAGCTTCATTCACGTATGCATGTATTCATGTTCAGTACTATCACTGAACCCAACCGCGATTCAAGCGCTTGATACAACAGGAGTGATCAAACAACAACCTTTCAGTGCTATGTGACAGTCTAAATCATGGTCAAGGTAGCTATCTCGACTCGTAACCACGGCATTATTCAATACTATGCACACGTGCTAGGCAGATAGTTACTACAGCCCAGGCATGTCAAGTAAATGAGTGTCGATTGTTTGGCCCATTATCTGTTTGGCAAAACGAAAAAGACGGGCCTGTACCGATGTCTCGAAGAACATCCTGAACAACTCTCTGTTGTGAAGCTATTATTGCTGTATGTTTCCATCGTGCCTCTGTTGCCAGCGTTTCCTGTTTGTCTGGAGTACGTTTTAAAGAGTACGCCTACCAGCTGCACAAGCATTACAGAGACAAGCAAGAAATAAATGAGCTTGAGAGCAGCAGAGAACATATAATCTTGTTCAACCGCCACATTCATTTATACAAATAATTATATAAGGTCATATAAGTGATAAAAATTAACATCCCCCCTTACCAGTCGTTTAACTGCCTACAGACAACAACATCGTTTGTAGACGCATACCCCCCCTGGTGCCTTCCTGCTATTACTATTTAATGTCTTCAATAGCGTCTTTCTTAGTTTTAATCTCCAAAACTAAGAGCCAAAGCCCAGAGTTCACACTTGGATAGCATGGAGCCCCGAAACACCGCCCCCTTTCCTCCCGGTGAGATCAAAACAGGGAAACAAGCAAAACCAACAGCCGCTGAGAATAAAACGATCATGACTCCATTGGCTTGGAAAACTAATGATCATCGTGTTACCTATTTAAAACGAAACGACGGGACCTATTGGGTTCGTATCCAAAGCACGGGTCTCTATCCCGACATCCTTGGAACCTTCAGAGAGAAGCCCAATATGGAGTTGAGGACGGGAGATTCACTTGGCAGCGAAATAATGGGCTCAATCGTTAAGACACAACTTTGGGGCTGGTATGAATTGCACAGTCGTGACATTCTCTACATCGCTGAAGATGGTTTTACTTCACTCACGGATGATGGAAAACTGGCTCTAAAGGACGAATTCAAGCCGGAGTCACACAAGGTCATCATTCGATGTTTTCAACTCCATAATTCCAAATACTGGAAGCTTCTCATTCACTTCATCCCGATTGGGACTGTGCTAATCTGGGATTCTTTTGTCGCCAAGCCGGGCAGCCCAGTCGATGCGAATGCCGAAGAAAGCCTTGCCCCTGGACATCCCTGTATTCTTGATAGTCATGCTAGGTGGACAAAGGGAACGATAGCCGAAGCAACGAGCCATGGAGGAACTCGCTGGAAGAAACATATCAGTGTAAGTCACGGGAAGCAGAGTGGTGACTGGTCCTATGGCCACTTGTGTCTCTCTCGACTTGAAACACTGTACAGTATTCTAAGCTGTAGAATTGCTCTTGATGGGAGGGCAGTCGATTACAACAAGGTTGTTGAGACACTAGTGACGACGTACAGACGCAAAGCATTCGAGGTTCCCGACTTGTGCTTAGCAAACCATCTACTTCGAGAATTATCCAAACAGACCTTGCAAGAGATAATGCAGAAGGAAAAGGGGCGCAGAAATGTGTTTGGGTGGTAATCCAATATGTCAATAGATTTATTTAGATTTTGTAACAGAAATGAATTTCAACCTTAAAAACTTCTATTCAGCTGTACGAATTTGCCTATCAGTTATTGATCACCTATATAAGCTAATAGATTTACGGTTGCACCGACCTTTTAGCCTGTGACCCCTTATTAGCAGCTGGATCCTCTCGAGTTGGTAGTGACTGCAACAAGCTGTCCTCCGATCACAGTGTCTCCATTGACTGGCACTTGCATACCACCAGCAGTCACAACGTAAAGGACATTCTTGTCATTTGGACCACGTCCAAACGCACATGAAGTCGGTTCCGCAATGGCTGTTGAGTTGAGATTGCCGGCAATGATGGCTTGGTGTTGTCCGTCAGCCGTGATCATCTTGATCGAGTTTCCGCCACCCGTGACCAGAAACGCATTACCGTCGCAATCAAATGTAAAGTCGTCAAACTCCTCTGGAAACGACCCGGTGTGCGCTATGGTGGTCACCGGTCCCGCTGGAGTTCCGTTCTTGTTGATGGGCATCTTGTTAAACGTGCCGTTTCCAAAGTTGGCGAAGAAGACATTGTCGCCGCGGACATGAACGCCGTCAACCCCAGAGGATGAGAATGGTGGCGACGGGTAGAGTGCAGTGTATGTGTTATTGATGACAACTTCGTACTGAGCCGTCTCGATATCCAGACGCCATATGACGCCGGCGTTTACGTCGCCAAGGAGGAGAGTTTGGTCTTTTTGGGATAGCAGTGAGATGCCATTCAAGAACTGCGCAGGCTTGACGTGGGCGATATTCTTGATGATTGGCGAAGACGAAAGTGCCAGTTTCCCCATTTTGGTCGAGGTTTTCACACCGCGCATGTCAACACTCCAGACATTCCAGGTTCCGGCACTCGAGATGTTGCTTGTAAATGAAGCGTTGCCCGAAATAACGGCAAACACGTCTGGCTGATACTCTGCAATGCCAGAAAGTCCCAGTGACTCCGTAAACTCATGAACCAGTATCGGCTCACTTACTTTAGACGAAGGGTCGAAAAGGAAGAGCTGGGGCTTGCTCAGATCTGTTACCAGAACTTGGCCATTGCTGCGAACGGCAAGGTTTTCGATATACGAGTTCTTAGGGAACTCAAAGATGGTTCGTACGGGACTCAGTTGAGAATCTCCCACAGGTGAAGCCAAACATGCTCCAAAAAGAGCAAAGATTGCAGCTGCTCGAAAGCCCATGTCGAAGTGATTGTGAGATGTTTGCAGAAAAGACAGATGAGGATGAGAGTGATAATATTCTCTTAAACTAACGGTCAGCATATTGCTGTATATATATATATACATATACATATTGATAAGGTATGTATATATCACATTTGTAGTATGAACCGCCGTCACTTCCATATGACAAGTCGATAATAGGTAGTTTCAACAGTACACACCCATTGCCTCCCATCTTACCTTTTTGTCTAAGAGATGCATGATACCGTATCCCGCCGCCAGCAGAGTCAGTCTCTACAACCTTGCGGAACTAGGAGATAACCATGAACCGTCTCTCCCCCGCAACCCAGTATGATCGACAGGGGCATCTAAATCCGAAGCTATGTAAGCACAATCCTGTCAGCAAGCATGCCTCGGCTCACACCTCTCACAAATCTTGGTCAGATTCATGAAAGAGTGGGTCAATATCCATTAATTCTTTGCTGTCGGCGCGCCCTTTCCATGACATGAGAAAGGCATGCCCTTGTAGCGTTGTTATATGCCATCCAACGCTCCCAAAGACCCCATACCGGGTTAGCTCCGGCCTCTCGTTATTGCTTCACAGGCCATCTAACAAAAGTCTCCGTGACCAGCCTTCCCTAACTTTAGGTAAGGATTTATAATGAATTACACTTGGTAGCTCGTCAACCCATGCTCGTTTACAGTTCCTGCAAGTAAGAAATAGATAGCCTATACACCTAGCGTCATCAGGAGGTAAATCACAACTCACCAAAAGTAGAGTATCAATATCAACTACACCATAAGAATTAACGCTGTTTTCTTAAGAGCGGCAACACTTTGAGCGCTCTCTAAGCGGGCATTCTACCCGGCTAGGTGCTCTTCATGTGATGGCTAAGTCGACATACTGGCCAACTCATCAGATCCCATCATAAGACGTATATCTTCAGATATCCTGATCAACTCCTTGCGACACATGAAGAGTCGTTTATCATTAGCACTAAGTCAGGATTCCCCATTGTCAAAAAGTGTAGACATGTCTGCGTCTTTGATGTTCTCAAGAGAGTATTCATCAGGAACAGCGATATGGATATCTAGTGACAGCCTAGCTATCGAATCTAATAAAGAGAGTATCGCAAGTGCCTTGGCGGTTAGGGTTCGGAATCTTCATCTTGTCGCGGATGATTGATTATAACGTTTCTATAGTGAGAGGTAGAACCGGGGAAACAATTGTAGAGTGAAGCTTCAGACTGTTGAATGTAGATGCTCCCGCATAAGGCTATGTGCAAGAAGCGTAAGATCTGAACATTTGGGACGGCATTGTCTGCTGAAGTAATGTGGCTTCATATCTAGATCTACCAGACAGCCGTCGGTTCGAAGACTTTGGCCCCGTGAGGACTCACATCAAATAGATATCTCAGTGAGTGTCATTACCCCTTATGTTTCCCTCATCTAGGCCAATGAATCGGGTCATCATTGGCAACCTATTTCTTTTGTCATCAGCATTTTCCCCATTCACAAACAAACTTACACGGGATTAAACAAAATACAGGTAGCACGCATCGTATTCTCACACACACATAGTTTTCCATGACGAACATGCTCATTAATAAATATCCAATTTTAGCTGTGAATCTTTTTCCCCGTCATCCACACAGAACCCTACCCTAAACCTTCGGAATGCGGACTCCATGGTCATAACAATTCGATCCTGACTTTCTAGAAAAGCGAGATTTGTTATACTTTCAAAAAGTAGAATCTATGAATAAAATTGTGAGATATTGGATGAGTAATGGTTGTGTCACCTGTGTGAATGATGCATGGAAGCATCCCTACCCCATAACCTGCAAGCAGGGATCATCACTAGCCATCGCCGGGCATCTAAGACAGCTCTGGAAACCCGATTGAGTTCCACTGCTACATAGAGTATATTACACATACCGCATTCAATCCTAACATCATCACCTTTATTGGCTCACCAACCCCGGAAAACAATGATAGATTGTTGCTCGCATCAATTTCCAAAGCATGGGGTTCCCTGTAGGGAGACATGTGTTGGTTGGAGTCGTAGGCGTCATTGACAATCAGCCAAGGCACGGATGGCGCTGAGGCTATGCAACCACGTTGCGGCAGAGGTGGTTGAAGCCGATCGCCAGGGACCTCCACAGCCCGCCCCCATCGATATCCGTTTGTCGCATCCGTACGATAAGCTTAACCGCGAAATACGGCTAAAGATATCCATGCCTACCTGTTGTGTCTCGATAATTCAAGTGGCCTGGTGTTGGGACATTGCCTTGTCTTCCTCTTCCCCCTCGCCAGCCTTTTCAACCTGCGATCATTGCTCTCTTCTCTCCCTGGGCTACAATAATGAATAACATATCCTCGCGTAGGCCCATCTTCAAATACCTTTAGCCAAACTTCAACTAATCTCAAAGCAGGATCTCCCCGAGGTGGATATATCGATCCCAACTTCCCAAATCCTGGAAAATCATGGGACGTTCCCATCATCATCTATGGCTACACGCCCAATTTTGCACTCGCCCTCTTCTCCGTCATCTGGTTCTTCCTGCTCCTCATCTGTCAGTTCGCCCTCACCATACGCCACCGAAGCTGGTGGTTCGTCACGTTTTCCATTGGTTTGGTTTTTGAGGTCATCGGCTACATTGCGCGACTCTTGTCAGCCAAGAAGGACCCGTATCATCTCATCTACTTTATCCTCAATTACTTCTTCATCGTCACGGCGCCCGTCTTCCTGGCCGCGGGAATCTATACCATTCTGTCAGCCTTAGTTCCTCGCCTGGGTCCCAAGTATTCCATTCTACCGCCCAAGTTTATCCTCTGGTTCTTCATCGTATCGGACGTCATCGCCACAATCACGCAGATCGTTGGTGCGTCGCTGATTGGGAAACGAGAGTCAGATCACAAGGATCCCGCTGTCGCCAACAACATCTTGCTCGGTGGCCTAGCATACCAGGTCTTTTCCATGGGCGTCTATGTCATAGTGGCCGGCATATTTCTTCTGCGTGCCCGTCATGCCATCCGAGGGGCTGGCCTGGCAATATTCTCCGCCGTCTTCGCTTTCGCCACACTCTTGATCTATCTTCGAACCGTTTTCCGATTGTCTGAGACGGCCGATGGCGTGTACGGGAAACTCAGCACGAACGAGATATACTTTGCCTGCTTAGAATTCATGCCTGTAGCGCTAGCTGTTTTATTGCTTACTATATGGCATCCTGGGAGGTGTGTGGGTAGAACAGTTCATCCGACAGAGGTGGAAAAGCAGAGATTTGCATGGAAGCAGAATGTTTGATCCCAGTCCAGCTATCAAGTCTGCTCGCCAATGCTACCGAATAACAACGTCATTATTCATAACAGTGTAATATGACGCTGAGATGAAAACATGTCACTACAAGATTAAGGCGCATTCCAAAAAATGGAGCATTTCATTCAGGTTCCGAACTCCTAGCATCACTAGCTCGAAATTCTCACGCAGCTTTCAAGTTAGAAAAGACGTCAATTCTGAAAGTGGATTCATGGCGCCTAAGATAATAGAATCAGACGTCGCATTTTCAACCAATCCTTTTCTTGGTGGGGGAGAGGTGAAATTTGGAGCTGTAATTGCTAAGTGGAAGAAGAGCAACGTTGATATTAGATCAACTTCAGCTAAATTATTAAGACTTGAGATATGGTCATAATCGCCTAAAGCTTTCCAACCAACTTCCTGGCTCGGACTTTACCATCTTTCAGCTTCTTCAATGCCTCCTCCAAACCATCCAGCCCACCAGGGATGAGCTCGTGTGGGTGAGGCTTGAACCAGCCTTGCTGCAAACCTCTGCCGAAAACTCCCGACCAAATATTAGAGAACGTTTCACCTGCAAAGCCTCCGCTATGAGACCATCCAACATATGTCATATCTGCCTCAATACCGTTGACGCTCTTATCCTCTTGCGGCAACACAGTAGCGACCAGCGAGCGTTTGCCCTGATCCTTTGACTTGGCGAGGACATTCGAGAGCACCTTATCATAGGATCCATGCTCGGACACGCTATCAAATGCATGGTATACAAGCCCATCTTGGACACCGGCCTTGGTAATTGCCTCTTTGATGGCACTGACAAGTGCTTCGGGTGATTTGTGTGCTGTATAGTCAACTAGAACGTCTCCTTTAGAAGAGTCAAGGTACTCGTCAGTGATGACTTTGCTTGTTGAGCTGCCAATGGCGATGATGGGATGGATCTTGGATGCACTGGCGAGTTTGATGGCAAAGGCACCGACTGCCGTTGAAGCGCCATAAATGACGAGGGGGATGTTTGTAACTTCGCCCGTGACTTGCCATGGGGATGGCAGTTCCAATTTATGGAAGAGACCGGCCGCCGCTGTCAATGCTGCCAATGGAATCGTCGCGGCCTGACATAACCTCATTAGCACCTCAACCTATTCTGCAATGCCCTGCAGATTGGAGTTTCTCACCTCTTCAAAGCTAGTAGACTCTGGGATATGAAAAGTCGTATGGGCAGGAACAATGGAGTACTCGGCGAAAACACCGGCTGGGTCTCCCATGACATGAAATCCGGCAACGCGGTCTCCCTTCTTAAACTCAAAGACATTCTCACCGACAGCTTCGACGGTGCCAGCAACGTCATCACCGGAGTTGTGTGAAAGGTTCTTCCATGTTGGGTATTTCCAGTCCTTGGGGTTGGTGCCAAAAGCAACGACGCGAATGAGCACTTGGTCTTTGCTTGGGGTTGGGATTGGCACGTCGTGCAAAGTGACAGAGATGTCAGGGTGGACGATTGCTTCCTTCATTTTGAACAGGCAGTTCTGATGGTTGTTGATCTCAGTCTATGCGGTTTATGTTGTTTTCTGGATGCTTCAATGTCACTTGGCCTGTATGGACGTATTTATAGCTTCTCGACTTTATGTACTTCAATTCCATTATACCAAGCTCTCGGTCTATAATGTGGGATCGGATAGTGAGTGAAGTCCGAATGATGCAGCAGATGATGATGGCGCAAGGCCTAATCCACAAATGACAAATGCTAACCATCCAATGGTAATCACTTATAAACGAGGGACTACGCACGGCGTAAAGAAAAACGCAACTGCTGCGCTATGTTATCTCCGATTCCTGATGTTTGATTTGTAAGACGTTCGTGAAGTCGTTTTAATAAGCAAGTAGGTAACATTCCTCCCGACCACTTAGTCACAAACGTAGGATTGATCCACCATGGGCTAGAATCTCGGGACGCACAATGCCACTTGGGATAGGGCGCAGACCAACACGGTTCGTGAGTTTCAAATGAATCCTAGAAAGACAAGTCTTTATCTTTACATAACGCAAACTAAATTAGTCTTATATGATCATGGAATATAGAATTCAATATTCTATAATAGCTTCTCCTCATCTACCTGATGTAATATCGAATCACCCAAGTATAGCGCTAGAGCTCAATCACAACCCAATATCTCTTTCCCATAAACCTTGACGCCAAGGATCATTTTACAGCCATTCATCTCTACACCAACTTGATGACCCAGTCCTCGGCAATACGCGCTCCAACACGTCCAAGGGTCACAAATGCTGCTCTACCCTTTTCTGCAGCGTGATATTCGGCATTAGCTGTCCATGTTCGACCTTCCGACTCGATTTGTACCTCCTTCTGACTCCATGTGGCTAGAGCACCGACAATGATTATTCTGTCCACATAAACTTCTTTCATCGCCTTGAGCCATTCTCCAGTCTTGACTGACTGGTTATCTCGACCTTCGGCATCAGTTGAGGTGAGAGTGCCGTCGGACAAGTCGAATTTGCGGTAAATGTACTGTCCCTGCTCGTGTTGATAGGTATCACCGTCATCCACGTATAGTTCACCCTCTGCTATACCTCCCTTGGAAACTGAAACAACCAAGGTGTAATCGTCAAAGCGCATGGTCGCGCTAGAACGTCGCGGGGTATCACGGCGAGCAAAAATATGACCTCCCCGCATAAGTAGTGGGATGCGGTCAATCGGAGCAGCCACAGTCAGATGCTTGCCCTTTTGCGTCTTCATCAGGTTGTAGCTGAAATAGTCATAATAAACCTCATCGTCGGGGATCCAAATATCCGCCGAGTCCTTATCCTTTTCAACTATCGGTTTGACCAAAAGGCCGGTTGAGCCAACAAACATTTGGTCATCAATAGCAAGAGCACCCTCCTCGGATGGATGGGTCCAAAACATCGGTCTCACAATAGGGCTACCATCCCTATTCGCGTAGAAGAATGCCGTGTACCATGAAGGAAGTAGCGAGTAACGTAGGCGCAAAGCCGCCGTGACAATTGCGGTATATGGCTCACCCAGTAGATATGGCTCGCGACGGCGAGAGTCGATGTGAGCATGACCTCGGAAGAAAGGGTAGAAAGCACCAGCTTGGTACCAACGAGCGATTAAGTCCTTATCAGGGTTACCAAAGAAACCTCCAACATCGGCTCCAGCAAATGGGAAGCCAGAAATGCCTTGGTTCAATGTCATTGGGATGGATGCCTCAAGATGATCCCAAGCTGCCTGGTTATCACCAGTCCACATGGCACCCAAACGCTGGGAACCAGCATAGAAAGACCGTGTCAGGACAAACGGACGACGTAGCTCGCCCTCTTTACGTGTGAGAAGGGCTTCAAAAGTCGCGTTGTGAAAAGTTAGACCGTTCAGATTATGAACATCGCGATGCTCCCATTTTTCAAAGTGAATATTATCCTTAGGCATAGTAGTCTCAGGACCATTGAAAACAGAGGGCTCATTCATATCATTCCATATGAAAGTGTTTTCCATGGTCCCCTGAAAGGTGTCGTACTTGTACAGTGTCTTCCACCAATCAATGGCCTTGGGATTGAAGCAGTCAATCCAGTGTGATGAACCGGGCCAGCACCAACCCTCATAGGTCTTGTCGTCCTTGTCGTGGACAGCGAGGTCTTGTGAAGTCATTTGCTCATGAATTGGGTATCCATCGAGCTTCTTGATATGAGGATCAATGATAACAACAAGCTTCCTACCATGACTATCGAGCTGCTGGCCCATGCTCATTGGGTCAGTGAATGAATGTGGATCCCAGGTGAAGTACTTTCTGTCATCTGTGTATTCAATATCCAGCCAGATAACATCGTATGGAATGTTGGATTTATCCATCTTGCGATCAACATCTTTGACGTCATCATCAGAGATGTAGTTCCATCGACACTGATGATAGCCTATCGCAAACTCCTGGGGCATAGCCGTTGTACCGGTAAGCTCACCATATTTCTTGGTCAAGTCTTGGGGCGTGGGACCAAGGAAGACAAAGACATCAAGAATTCCACTCTCGGAGATCCAGTGTGTTTGCGTGGTTGTCTTGGCGCCTGACCCAAGGTTGAGCGGATTCTTGTGACCCTTTCCCTTTACAATATCGACCCAGGTCTCGGCAGCATTGAGCCAAAACACACCGACAGAGGAGTCCTTTCTATGGGCCTGCATGAAAGGGATTGCGCCATACAAAGTCATTGGGCTGTCAAGAATGTACTCGAAGACATCGGAGTTGTACAAGCGGTAGGGCTCAACGTAATTGCCGTCACCACCACGGGTCTGTTTGAGAGACATTGGTCCAGTATGTTCAGGAATGCCGTAGACATGCTCGTACTCGACAAAAGAGATGTCTAATGCAATACTTTCCGGACCACGGGGTTTAGAGTCGGTGTTTCCACCAAAAGACTCATCCCACCACGTGCTCTCATCTTCTCCCGTATTTTCTTCGCCTTCAGCGACCTCGGGCTTCTCAACCTTGGGTCGCCAATGCTCAACATTGAGGAGACCACGGTCGTTAAACTTAATGTGAGAGATATCTTCTCGTCTAAAGTCAATCTCGAATGGAGAAAACTTGACGACGGCTTCAAAGTTGGACTCTGGGCCGTACTTGATGTTGACTTGTGAGCTGTCTTGATGAGCAATCTCGGCCTTGTTGTCTAACACCAAGCCGCCGACGATAACCCATTTCTCTGCCTCGTTATAACGTTCTTTTCTTGCAGGACTGTTATGCCTCAACTCAATTTCCTTCTTCTGTCGTTTTTCCTCGTCAATGGATACCCGAGCGACACCCGATTGGAGAAATGAGATGGTAACAGGAAATCGCTCCTTATCACCATTGGCGTTGATTGTTTTAAGAATAATAGCATGAAGCTGGCCATCTTTCAGGGAAGCAGATTCAGGGATAACCTGATATGGCGAGCTCCATGTGGAGCTTTGGGAGACAGCAGTGTCGGCATAGGCACGGTTTCGCTTGCAGAAGCCAGATTGATCGCATTTCTTAAAATCGTGTTCTTTTACCGAGGCTTCTAATCTGTTAGACACCTATAATTTGCATTTCCGATTTAAAAATAAGTAAAAAAATACTCACAAGCAGGTTGGATTAAGCATAGAAAGGCCCCCAGGAGGCCCAAAAGTACTGTCCATCTCCGGGACGGCACTATCGTCAACCTCATGGCGAGGGAAGGTGTAACAAGACTCGATGCAAGGAAATGGCGGGGGGTTAAAGTGCTTGATGAATAATGACGGAACACATAGGATGATAGAAGTTGCACACAGCCCGCTGTAATGTCAAGGCTATGTCGCAAGTTGGTAAATGCTATTACCTTCCAGAGGTGATGTTTGTAGGGAACGTGTAGCCAACGTCAAGCTGTCCGTTTCGGGTCCTTAGCAGTAAAGTACCTTGGCTCCCAATTGGGCATAGACTACTCCGGGTAAAAACATCTACCGAGCAACAATGCCCAACCAAGAGGGAAGACGACAATTCATAGGCGGAAAACTTGGTATCACTAGTTTCAATCTTTTCCTCTTGCTTTTTACCTGTCTTCAGCTCTGGATTTTTTTTTTCTTTCCTTTTTACCCAATTCTTATGGTTATACCTTTCACAGTCACTCAAATTATCATCTACTCTCTCCGAACCTCCACCCATCCCGTGGTCTTACTCGTCACTGGCGTTGTTTTCATCACGCACATGCTAAGCCAAGAACTACTCGTCCATAGAATGGCGGGGTAGGCTTCGATATGAACAACTCTCTGGTAATGGAGAGGAAAAATTCCTGTATCCACAAATGCAACTATCAAGCCTCTAATCAGTTCATGCACTGTATACGATGAATATCGGATATGAATGAATGCGATACTCCCAGTCATAATTGTGCCTCGCATAACATTTGTTCCAATCTTTTTTCTTGTTTACCCTGTTGGCCTCATCCATCTCGGAGCTGCATGTCCTACTCTAACACTGTAGGTAAAGGAAGTCGTTGTTGGCCGTATCATGTCCTTGGCAACTAAGGTTAAGCAGTAGTCTCCATCTAAACCACTTGACATCCATCCATTCCAAGCCATCAAAAATCATCCTCGCGGAGAACCAGAACATTTGCTCGTCCGTAATTGTCGCACTGTATTATCCACTTTCTTCTAGCGACAAATCATCATGTCTGAACCCCGCCATGAGGACCCCGCTTCAGGCACAAAGTCGACCAAGTTGCCAGCTGGAAACGCCAGGCGACGCAACCCGCTATCAACGATAACCCTCCCCCCACCAATTTTCACTCTCCTTTGCCTCTCTGCAATCTTCTACTTTTTTCTTTCTCCTTTTCTTCTTCAAACAAATCAGTCTTGTCCTCTTCCTTCTCCAAATCTTTCCCCCCCAACGGAACCAACCTCCAAGATGTCCTCCACCGAGCAGACGTACGAACCCTTGATGCCCCACCACCACCATTTACCCCTCTATGCCACATTTGACAGTTTCTAACGCGTTAACAGCTTCATTGCCATCAAGCCTGACGGTGTTCAGGTGAGTGATATTCTCTCCATTCTGTTGATTATGATTACAACTAACAATCTGACAGCGCGGTCTCGTTGGCCCCATCATCTCTCGTTTCGAGAACCGAGGGTAGGACAGCGCCCTGGCCTTGGCAACCAACAATACAACTAACATAAAATCGTAGCTTCAAGCTGGTTGGCATCAAGCTGGTCACCCCCGGCAAGGCTCACCTCGAGAAGCACTGTACGTTTTTTAATTATACCGTGTTCTATGTGCTTCACTGACCGTTTTCAGATGCCGACCTCAGCGACAAGCCTTTCTTCGGTGGCCTTATTGAGTGTATGGACTTGACCATTTATCTGCATATTGTACTTGTGCTGACTTCTCATAGACATGAACTCTGGCCCCATTCTTGCCATGATCTGGGAGGGTCGTGATGCCGTCAAGACTGGCCGTTGTATGTCCCATCACTTCCAATCTACATGCTTGAGGCAAGCTAACACAACCAGCCATCCTCGGTGCCACCAACCCCCTCGCTTCCGCTCCCGGCACCATCCGTGGTGACTTCGCCATTGACGTCGGCCGCAACGTCTGCCACGGTTCCGACTCTGTCGAGAACGCCAAGAAGGAGATTGCTCTCTGGTTCAAGGAGGATGAGCCTGTCAGCTACAAGGCTGCTCAGTTCGACTGGGTCTACGAGAAGCCATAAATGTCCATAACATGATGCCTAGAGTGGCCATGGTGTAACCAATCGTCGCTTAGGGAAAATAAAAGGACATAAACAACATGAGATTGATCCGAAGTGTCATTTGCGAGATAGTGATGATCTAAGTCTGACAAGAACTCCTGCAAACCAAGGCGTAGCCCACACACTGCCTATTATGCGAATTGGTAGTAGAGCTTTCGTAACCGCGTAGGCCATGGCAACTTCGACGAGAATTTTGTACTTTTGTTCTCCGCTGTGCCACCGTTGAACCGCCTCTTCAGTCTGTGATTTGTGGCCCACCTGATCGTCTTGGCTGAATCCGAACCAGCCCTTTCGCTGAAAATATTTCTCAAATCTCGAGACTCCGCTTTGGACATACTCGCCGAAATGATCCGTCATGTACACAATTGGTACGTAACTTGTGTAATGGAACAGCGCAAATAGTCCAAATATAGGCACGATGGCAGTGATTTCGTGCAATATTAGAAAGGAAACAACGTGGGAGACGGGAGCATTGCGCAGTCCATGGGTGTACTTTTGCAATCTTCTTGGAAGTTTGGATGTGAGGCGGTCGAGACGCGATGCTCGGGTGTCAGTCGATTGAGTTCGAAACTGGGGGCGAAGAATTCGGGTACGATGAGCATTATGTGGCTGGCGCCAAGGAGGAAGAACCCGATGGCGAATCATTTTTGATGGAGAATGTTGGTTGAGCCTTGAAGAAGCATATTACATAGAAGCCGAGCCGGACGGAAATCGTGATGGTGGGGCATCAAGTCAACTTTAGGTCTTGAGGAGTGACTAAGCGACATAGCAACTGCATCTGGTTCAATCAATCATACATATGACTGTAAAATTTCCTCATTCATCATATAATAAGTAAGACATAAAATAAGTAAGTCGTAATCGTTGCCGTGTGGCAATCAAAAATTCCATCTATTTTTTGACCTGACCAGCAGTGTCACCATTCAACGCCAGCCCAACCAGAAACCCGCAAACATTGTGCCATGCTATCCACCAAGCCGAACCAGGCTGGAACCCAAATCGTAGAAAACACATCATCCGTTTATAAGCGCATTATTTTATGATTTTTGTCTGCATCAAGGATTAGAGCGCGAACCGGCTGGCTCAATTAAAGCAGACTCACTTTTTGATCATATCGATATGTTTAACGAAGTAAGGGGACATTGTCGTCGTAGCTTTCATAGCTATCTGTCTCGGGGACAACCTCAACCTTTTTATAAGGTCTGTTCTTATTACCAATTCTGTTGTACCAGTTGCAGCTCCCACCAGTCTTGAACCACTGGCAACATACAAGGAAGCGTCTAGCCATATTGACTGGTGGTAAGTGGTTTGATGATGGTTGAATAGGAGTAGAATGGGGCACAAAGCAGTAGTACAGGGTAGTTGATTTTGGTTGATGAACTTGTTTAAAGTCATCATATTGAGAGACGCCATTGACCTTTTATACCCATCATGAACAATAAATATCTTGTTGTAGTGTTCGGCATTTCGTCATACAGAATTGGGCATTACCGCTCGGCACTGAAGCCCGCCATTCTGTTGGGGATGAAGCGGCCAACAACCTGACCCTGTCATTGTTTGATGCCAATGAAAGGCCACTGTGGTGAGACATCTGATGCCATGACTTTTGGCGCGTCAGTGTTGCCAAATGCTATGATGCTGAAACGCCGAGGGTTTTTGACCAATCATGGCCGCCAGGTCGCGCCATGAGCGTCGCGGTAGGCTAAGCGCTCCAACATGAAACCGCGGAGAAACCTGTCTCGAACCAGCATAAAGCCTCATTGCTGACAACGGAGTCGAGTCTTTCTGCACGTCTCAATTACAAGTACTTGTATGACCAAGGATCTAAAGACCTGCAGTGCATGGGTAATGTGCTAAGTTTGGCTGACAAACATGGAATGCCAAGAAGGCGAGATGGTTCCGGTTGGTGCAATAGACGCGCGGCTCAAATTGTATCACGACTCGAAACACTGCCTTTATTGATGCAGGAGTTTAAGACGGCAGACCCGAATTTTTATGCTTGTAATCAATCAGCCTGCCGCGCGCGAAAGAGGTGCGAAACTTCGGTTATACATGATACTGCCACTGGGTGACGGGTCTATCATCGTGCCCAAGATCTCGACGCTCGCGGTGCTATTTGACTACGGAGTATATGTCAAGTAGTTTTGTGCTGATGTCATGCAATGGCTCTTTTGCGTCTCATTTGCCTACCAGTGCTGGCCGGAGTTTATGAGCATACATGTCATAGGGGTCAGACTTACTCTAAAATGCCTGCGCTGCAGATATTCCCTTTTCTGCCAAAGTTGACAGTTCTCATTTCAAGAGTACTCTACTCGCCTACGAGGGACCGCATACTCAAATGTGCCTACCCTGTTTATGCTGATAACCGGTCCTTGATGTCTTACCTTTCACTGTGCCTGCCATTTTCCCTGCCCAATGATGGGTTTGGTTTCTGACTCACCATATTCGTGACTGCTGTGTTTTCTCGTTTCTCTCTGTCCTTAATAGCCTGACAGTTCTGGTCTTTCTCTACCACAACTACCACCTTCCTCTCATACATTCCGACATAGCCGGATACGGTCAAGAGGAAACGCTAATGATGAATGCTCCGCCACATCTCCTATTATCATTCTATGCCATTTCAAGTACCTTCTATTCGTTCGATCCATGGAAAAAGCTCTGTTCTACTAGCAAGTGCATACAGCTTGGTTGCTTTGCCTAGTTAATGACCTCAGGCAAATGCCCTCGTCTTAGTGTTCAAAACATCGCCTAAGTCGCACCTGGGGTGTTAACAACTGCCAAATCCTCTCATACACACTGATTCTTCCCGAGGTAGGCAACATGTAGCTTTGTAGGCACTGCCTGCCTTCCATTGACAGTGTATCTGAGCATCACCTTCCCGCATTCTGCCAGCAATGGTATTATGACGTTGAAGAACATCTCTTCGTTTGTGTCTTTCCTCCTTTGTTGTCATCTTGACCGCCTAGGTTTCCTGAATTCTTGTCAACTATCTCCAATAATCGCGGTTCTTCAACCTGCCTTGCCAAAAATCCTCACATTTCTCTTGCCTCAACTATGGAACCAGCCTCTCTCTTACCTCATGAGGCTGTCACATACCGTTTCAAAAATGGCAACGGCGAAGACTGGCAGTCTGTCAAATTCATGACACTTCGATGTTCGTTGTTCTCCTCCTTTTCTGTCCAGTTTCCGTCTTTTCACACTTCCCTCAGCCTCTCAACCTTCACCACAAGGGATCAAACAATTCTTCACATACCACATCAGTCCTGAAATCCAAGGAGCTTTCACCCCCAATCTACACGCATCCCCGATTTCATCATGTCTGTCCTTCAGCTCGCCGTTGGCCTCGTTGCTATGTCCAGCTTCGCAGCTGTCGGGGCCCAGAGGTTCCGCAACGAAGACCTCATCCTCTGCGATTGTGGCATTGGCGACAACCCTGAGCACTCGGACTGGTCCACCTCGCGTCAGATGAATTGGTATCAAGACATCTCTTGGCCTGATTCTGCATACAAGTATCCAGAGGCTCCTGACATGGCTGTTGAGATCCCTTTCAGGGAGGGCTGGTATCCCTGGGTTCCCTCCGGTGCCACTGCAACCATGCCCAATGGTGATATTTGGACAGCATATATCGAAGACGGCACCCCTGATGGCTTCAAAGCCGGCAGTGCTGTCACAACCAAAGAAGGTGGTCAGCTCCTCAACTGTTGGGCTTACCGTGGCCGTCCAGTCAGTGCAGCCATCAACAAGACTGCGAATGCTGATGCCATTTGCTGGAGTGCTTTTGTTTGCAATCGAGACAATCATCCTCCACCTCGCCCTTCGGACATGGGCTCTCAGACGTCAACTTTGACTACACAATCTGCTGCCCCTTCAACCACCTTTTTCTCTGAGCCACCACATACCCCCGTCCCCACCGGAGGCAATCCCATTCCCACCATAGTTCCGCGTATTGGAGAACTTGCCGTCTACTCTACCGTCAGCCCCCGCTTCATCAACTGGCAGAACACTTGGGGAGCTTTCATCAACAACTTTGTCTGGGATCAGACAACCGGTAACTGCGTCGGCGGCCCCATCAAGGGTCAAGGTTACACCATCAATATTCAGTGTGCAGGTATAAGGATTGACGACGACACTCACATGACTCTTCTATTGATCAAGGCTCTCCGGGATGTCGGCCTCAAGAGTCTATGGTTCAACCAGAACCCCGTCATTCCAAGCAACAACGGAACCAATGCTACTACCCCCAGCTGGGTCGTCATGCCTGAAAGCTTCACTCTCAAAGCTACAGATGTCTCAAGCAAGAATATCATCGGCCATTTGTCTTATACCACCAAGTACGATGGCTTCCTGAGTGGCCCCTGCACTGCTTGTGAGACTGCACGCTTCAACTCGGACTTCTTCAATCCCATCATTGCTGCAGTCCAGGGAAGCTATCCTATTTACAACAATTTTACAATTGAGGCTCAGTGCTACCCATGGATGGTGTGCAAATAATTAACTGAACAATGAAGGATCGGAAGGGGCATCTGTAACATGTTATAGAACGGCTTATCCGTCATTAAGATTCTTATGTTGGCTCATCTTTACGTTTGCTCACACTACCTAGTATGTATGTACGTTGCTTTTACATCATTTTAGACACATCATAATGGATGTTTTTTCGTTTTGCAATATCTTGATATTAATCGTAAATGTTCCACGTCGCGCGCATTTGAAATGCTACTCAACTGCCATGCTATATAAAAGGAACCAAAGCACTGTACTATTATTTTTGTATACTATCGTGAATGCAATTACCACCTTGGTAAAATTTTCTTTTTAGATAAGTATATAATCTTTCCTAATTCTGTACAATGGAAATAATATCTTTGGGCGAGGACCTGTCTGTTGAATTTATAGCTTTATTCGTCTGTCGATTACGATTTTCTAATCCGTGTGTAGGGTAGTCGCGATAGCAGCAACATGAGCGACGTAATGGTAGCCTCAAGTAGCCATTGCTGATCAGTCAATCATCAAACAACCTACAAACTCCAAATTCCTAAATTGTGGTTTGAATATCCAAGTCTTCATACATAACTGCTGTTTCCACGATGCCCCCAATTCCACCGACCAGCGATTCATCGCTGCCCAGGATTGTCACATACTATCAGACCCTTCATGACTCTGTGGGCAAACCGATCTCTATCTTGCCCCTCCTCAATCAGCCCGGCATCTCGATAACGCACGTCATCCTCGCAGCCATACATGTGAATGAAGACCCGCAGAGGATTCACCTCAATGACCATCCTCCTCATGACTCCAGATATGAAACGCTCTGGGCCGAGTTACGCGTTTTGCAGGCTTCTGGGATCAAAGTGTTGGGCATGCTGGGCGGGGCTGCTAAGGGTACCTACGCCAGGCTGGCTGGCGCAGATGCAAAGTTTGAGAGATATTATGGCCCTTTGAGAGATATGGTTCGCACGAGAGGACTGGATGGTTTGGATCTCGACGTAGAGGAAAACATGAGTCTGGCCGACGTGGTTAGATTGATCGATCGACTCCGACTCGACTTTGGCAAAGACTTCATCATCACCCTTGCACCTGTGGCCGCGGCACTTGTCAACCACAAGGCCAATCTCAGTGGTTTTGATTACGAAGCGCTGGAAGTCATGAGAGGCAGCGACATTGCCTGGTACAACGCCCAGTTCTACAATGGCTGGGGTGATATGAGCAACATTTTCATGTACGAAATGATTCTCCAAAAGGGTTGGCCTGTCGAGAAAGTCGTTGTTGGCCTCGTGACAAATCCTGCTAACGGCAATGGATTCATCCCCTGGGAGTTTCTCTCCGCGGTCTTGAAGCTGGTACAAGGGAGGTATGAACGCTTTGGCGGCGTCATGGGCTGGGAGTACTTTAACAGTCTGCCAGGAGGGGTGGAGAGGCCCTGGGAGTGGGCAAGGCAGGTGACATCCGTTTTGCGAAGTCAATTTCTTCTGGGATCTGGACTGGACGGAGAGGTTGATGCAGATTTATCTGGGAAACCCGCCGAGGTTCCGGAGGCCTTTGTGTATTACTCGGACGGGGTGGACGAAGAGTAGGGGTAGGTGTATTGACGGAACACAACAGGGTATGCAGTTGTTATATTGTGATTTCGAATGATGGCGGATCGTACTTTTGCAAACGCATGGTCTTCCGAGATGGAAGATGATTTCTGCCAACTACATGGCTATTCTGCATCTTTTGTTCAATCCTTGATTTATATTCCTCATCCTTGCCATCTGAAGGAGATGACTACGTTTTGCCATCATTAGCTGTAAATCATGACCTCCGAGAGGATAAAGCAGCAAATAATGCATCTCTGATTATGAAGATCATGATCACGTCGACCTTGGCTAAAGTCATCAGATACGAAGACATTTGGACGAATCTCCCCCACCTTTCAGTCCTTTTATTATATGACTTTCTTATACTACTAATTTGGAGTGGGTGGTATATTAAATAATATTCCTCTCAACTATGCCTTGGTGAATTAGTAGATTGACACATTGCTAAACATGTTTCATGTCCGTTTGATCTTGTTTGGACGAATGGTGATATCTTGTGGGATCTTATATGTGCGTCAACAGATTGCTCCTATGCCTTTGGATTATTCATAGTTTGAAGGAGCTATTATTTAGCGTATTGACGCTTGGCTTAAACTGCATGATGCTTGCTGTATGTATGAGCAGTCAGGTGACGCCGAGGAAGACAACACATCACAGGTGCAGCATGCGCGAATGTAAGACTACAAGAAGCATACGTGAGCTATGGGCTTTTTATAGGATATACAGGGTAGATATGGTGTAAGGCAAGTTGGTTTAAAGGAATAGCTGTTCTATTGATGCGTGGTGTTTACTATATGCATTGCGAGTTGAAAGATTGGTGGCTGACTTGGATCTGTTTGCTACTACCTTCATCTCCCTAACTTCTGGATCTCAATTGATGCTATTTCTTAGTTATTATCTGTTATTTAATAATATGCTATGTATTTCCGTTCTATTTTGCTCATTTCGTTTGGCTCCATTCCCAACCATTGGGTGATTCTGCCTCGATTCATATACTACGGCTACAAAAATGTAAGCCGCATAAATGACTTGTTAGCCATCAATGCTTGGCACTCGCCACGTAATTCCATCATATCCACCCCAACAGATTTTCCATTGAATTTCTGTATTTACCATGGATCCAATTCCGATGGAAATGAATGTATCTCGCCACTCGTCCCGGATGTGTCTGCAGAATAAGTGGGTTGATTCGGCCAGAGCGGAGCAATCTCGGTATTGAAGCTTGGTTGTACGCAAACAGGCCGAGGTTGGACTTGGAGTACAGCAAGGGGGGGGGGTTGCAAGTAACCCTACGGTTACAGTGGCCCCGAAAAAAACAGGGAGCCATGAAGATCAGAGAGCACTATCTGTCTCATTGCAGTGAGGCATCACGGGTGCATGTTCCAGCCGTGAATTTTAATCTATCTGGCAGACGCAGAGATTCTCCATCAAAGGTGGTGGTGATGCTTTGCCGAGGTGTCGGGCGATGTGGTGGAATGAATGACTGGACTCCAGAGTGACGTATGCTTAGCCAACCTTGCGACTCGCGCATTGGCATAAGATTTATCTGGACTGCTGGGTTATTCGTCACGCTGTATCATCGACATGCGTCTTTCGTGACATTGGGAAGAATGGCCTCATCGTGAGGTGGCGGGGTTTGTACATGGAGCGGGGGATGACAAAAATATCTACAGCCCACTGTACGGTGTACCTATCTGACTGTGTCTCTTTTTGACTCGACGTCGTCCATATGACACAGTGCGTGCATCCGAGCAATCCGCTTGGACATGGCATGAAGGCAAATGTCACCGCATGCTGTACAATTGCTTTAACAGACACGCCACACCACGCAGGGAATCATTCAGCTTTGATGTCGAAATGGATTTGCATGTCGGCGCAAGCTCAGCTCTCAGCATTTCTCCAGCTGCAAATAGTAAAATCAATGGTTTTCAAAACGGCCGTTTCCGTCTTGGAGCCGGGAATTGGGGGGGGGGGGGGCATTGAAGCCAATGGGTGGTTGCCGGACTCCGTTAGCTGCTGCTTTGGAGACTCCCCTCGCACCATCTCGAACCAAGGGCCTTTGCCAAGCCACGCTGGATCGGCGCGAAGCATCCATGGTGCTTCAAGGTACGGATGTGCAGCCACTCGGAAAACGGCACAGTTCTGGAAGAAACTAGTTGGATGATTGGACATTTCTCATGCGCGCTTGCACACGTTCTAGTGGGATCCTGACACTTAAAAGACGGCAAGCCTCGAACGCCTCCCTCCTCTCCCCCCCCCCCCTTTCGCATCGTCATTCAAATTCATAAATAGCTTTGCGCTTGCTGCTTCTCGGTCGATACCTGATTCTTTCTGCAGCACAAGTATTCTCTACATTGGTACATAGCAGTTTATACACTACTTTTATTTACAATGGGCTGGTATGATGGTGAGGTTCCCCCCTCCCCCCTCTCCCCTGTCGCTGAGGTGCTAGTCGCATCTTATTAACCGTACATCAGAGGACTCCGACCGCCACCGTGAGCGCCGCCGTTATGAGGAGAACGAGCACAAACCTCATGAGGCTAGTCTAGTCCACGAGCTTCTTGGTGGAGCCGCTGCTTTTGAGGCCGCCAAGGCATACGAGGACCATGTTGCCAGACAAGGTAAGAGCTGAGCAGCTGCCATTTTCATACGATACCTATTGATTGAGTGCTGGATGCCACAGGCCACCCAGATAGCCATGCCAGAGCCAAGGAGATTCTCGCCGGGTTTGCTGGCGCGTTCATCGACCGTGAGGTTGAGACCAAGGGGCTTGACTGGGTCGATCGCGAGAAGGCCAAGCGCCGCGCGGAGGAGCATGTATACAGAGAGATAGATAACGACCGTGACCAGGGCCGAACTCCGTGGTAACTGGAGAGCCATCTGGTAATGTCAATTAAACAGTGCCTTCATACAATCTAGTCTAGCATATTATTCGTTTGCCGCGCCTTGCGTATGGAAGGCCTCTCCTATGTCGCCGCTGAGTCTCGTCAGCTACGTGTGTACCTTGCTCCTTATTGAGTGATTCTAAAGCAGCTGAGCTTGATGCAGCTGAGGTAGATCGTTCACGCCGTCTAAGCGAGAGTTAATGATGATGTATATAGTACATCGGAGCATAAGTAGTACACCTTCAGGAACAAACATCATGATTTACGTCTCCAAGTCTAGCCCCCTTGAGATAGTCCATCCGTACTTCCGAGATCTATGTACCCGGGATGCGTCTATTGCTTCATAGATCTAGTAATGACGTATTTAAAGATCACTTGGATGTCTCTCTTATAGCTCAAACTTGGTATAAATAGTACTGTCATCCTCCACCATTACCTTACTGTATCATCTTCTACAGGTACTACTCTTATTCATCACTACAACATAATATTTCAACTCTCCATCACAATGGGTTGGTTTGATAGTATGTAGCTACTCATGCCTGCCCCCGCTGTTTCCAACATCTAATCAATATTATAGATGACAACGATCAGGCTCAGGCCTACGACCAGTACAGACAGGCTCCTCCTCATGAGGCACACATAACCCACGAGCTTCTTGGCGGAGCGGCCGCCTTTGAAGCCGCAAAGGCGTACGAGGATCATGTGGCAGAGAATGGTAAGACCTCGGGCTGCCTTGGGAGTCTTCGATTCTGGCAGCACAGTACTGACATGTGGTGACGGTGTAGGCCGCCCCGATAGCCATGCAAGGGCCAAGGAGATCGCTGCAGGACTGATTGGCGCATTTGTCGACCGTGAGGTTGAGACAAAGGGTCTTGACTTTCTTGACCGCGAGAAAGCTAAGCGCCATGCTGAGCGACAAGTTTTCCAGCAAATCGATGACCAGGGTTACTAAGTCCTGACTGGGCGCTTGTTAGACAAGAATATACTTATTTCAGATTACCCGACCGTCTATCCCCCCCCTGTTGAATGCCTTTCATGTGACGTGTGAGGAAGTCCATTCAAGTTAACATTCAGGCAGTCGACTCCGGATTTCCCCTATCACCCTTGTATTGGAAGAGTGGCTGAGCATGGTCCCGAAGGACCGCAAGACTGCATCGGAACACGCATCAAATCTGACTATTCAACGATTCCCACCCAAGAAAGGCTGAGTGCGTGCATTTATACCATGCATATGACGGACAAAGTCATTCCAAAACGGGGCGAATAGTGGATGCCGTACCCCTCGCGATGCTCACTGGCCAGGGTCAGAACATATAAATTCCCTCGCCGTCGTCAACAATGAGCTCTAGGCATTAAAGGTTCTTTCAGACCACTCGCAGTTTACAATCTCATACTCAAGCATCCATATTTACCCAGTTACAGATTCAAGATGGGTTGGTTCAGCGGTGAGAAACCTCTCTCCTATAATATTGTCTTGTTTCACAACTGATGTAGTTCAGACGACTCCTACCAAGCAAGCTCGTACGACGAGTATAACGGATTGGAGGAACACCACGAAGCCTCCCTGACGCACGAGCTCCTCGGCGGAGCTGTCGCTTATGAGGCCGCCAAGGCCTACGAGGAGCACTGTGCCGAAAATGGTGAGCCAGATTTCCCAATTTTTCTTCCCCACGTTTTGATGCTGTAGTTCGCGTCCAACTAAAACACCATGCCATCCGCAGGCGAACCTGACGACCATGCCAAGGCCAAGGAGATTTTTGCCGGCTTCGCTGGTGCCATCCTGGACCGCGAGATCGAGACTCGAGGCCTTGACTGGATTGACAGGGAGAGAGCGCAGAATGAGGCCGAGAACCATTTCAGCTATGAATACCAGAACCGATACGGTGAGCCAAACTACTAGATGGGTCGATTCATATATTCTTGTTTCGATAGCTTGAGCGGAAGAGCCATTTTCTCTTGTGTACATTAATTAGTCTGGAAGAGCTGCAAGCCTGTCGAGATAAAAACAATAAAAATGTTCGAGTCGTACAGCTTCCGCGGGGAGAGCTTCGAGTTCCGCTCATTCCCGCTTCTCGCTGCCCGCCCCCCCTTCAAAACATATGGTTGGCCGTCTCGGAAGGAAAATGCCGTTCAAGGGGTAGACCGGGATATCCGTGGCTGTGAGAATTTCGAGACCAACTGAATCGAGTCGATCCAATGAGTGCGTCTTAAAGCGAGCAAGGATCTGCAGAAGCACGGAGGTGGCAAAACGGCACAGCTAGAGCTTGTGGGACAACCTTGCCGCATATCCGAGAGACGTGGAGTAAAATGTGGGGAGGGAGGGGGGAGAGGGGGAGGGGTTGCAGAACATAAGCATGAGGAGTGAAGGAATAGAGGCCAATGAGTGGGATTAATAAGGCCAGGGACTTGTAAATAAAGCAAGTAGATAATATTTGACCAAGAGTAGAAAGTCAAGTGAACTTTGGACCTGGATCCGATATTTCCCTAGCCCTTGTTTGCTTATGCGATGCAATCCCTCCCAGTCTAAGATGCCATTGGTAATTAAGCTCAAGCATTTTCGGGCATACAATGGTCACCATAGATTGAACATGAGAAGTAGTTCAATTAAAGGTAAAACTGAATGCATGTCCATCACTTGCATCCTAGCAGCGTATTCTCCCGAAAGCAGCCTTTTTTTTTTTTTTTTTTTTTTTTCGTTGGAGGCCTGCCGAAAGCTGATAGTTGGCCTATTCCTTCTCTGGTAGCTACTCGCTAGATATTGAGAGGCATCGTTGCTAATTCCAATTCATGAGTCCTGCATTGCCAAGGAATGTCGCATCGGAAATCTTCACCATCACACGTCAGACCCAATCCAAAGGGAGAGTAAGGGTTGAACCGACCAAAGCATCCCAGTCTTCCATACCGTCAAAATTCATATTGAGACCAAAATCCTGATCGCCCCCATCATCGCGTTCCCGGCCTTCATCGGCCATTTTCCCAAGTATCGCCAGACATGTTTCCACGGCCTTTTCCGCTGCCCTGATCAAAAGAGCAGGCATCTCTTGCTTTTCAAGGCCAAGCCTCAGTGCATTGATGTATGCTAAAACCATACACTCAAGCATGTAGCCTTTGATATTTGTCTCGCCAACCTCAATGCAACGTAGACACCAGGCCTTCGATTCTTCCAATACCGTAAGGAGGTCCGCTCGAATTGGCGCCGGACTGAGGCCTTGCTCTTCCTGTGCTTGCACAATTACATCCGCTGCTATGACTAAAGAAGCTTGCATCGCACCAATTCGGTAAAAGCTGTGACCACAGCACACAAGCCGTGCCAGCAAGTCCCCTTGTGCATCATATGAATTGTTACAGGAAGTCGAGGTCATGATGGATGAGCGCGGGTACCCTGCACACCAAAGTCTGATTGCACTCTCCAGCGACATTTTCCTTGTGAATGCATATGCCGCCTCGTGCAATGAGGGGCCAAAGAATGGGCCATGGATGGCAGAGATATAGCGATGGATAATAAAATCGACGATGCGCAATTCAAGATTGGAGGGTACAGATGATCCAGAGCTAGGCTTGAATCCCTGCAGTGTTCGACAAAGTGTCTTATACGATGATCTCAGCTCAGCGTCAAATCGGAGTGTCTCTTCATATGTGCCATTTGAACCAAGGTCATTCAAGAATTTGGTAACCGCAAGGCGGGAAGCAAATGTCTGTCTCAATGCAATGGCGATGGACATCTGGGTAAATTGATCCATTGGCCTTGGCACGGGATCCTCGGCCATCAACTGCTCGTCATCGAAGTTTCTTGGAGGTTCTGTATCAAAGTCACTTAAAGACATGAGTGGAGACCCCCCCGAAGCCAAGCTCGACCTGAGAGCGACCTCAATGACGGTATTCCATAGCCTCCTATGCATCTCGGCAGCAAATGTTGTCATCTTTGGCATATGTGAAGGGTCCCTATGAAAGCCCATACTCATGGCCCTTCTGAGTAGGTCGCCAGCTGATACCCATATTGAGTCTGATCCGATGCCCATGATTTCTCGAGCTTGCAGGAGGAGGATATTTGTCTGCATGTATTGAGTTCCAAGGCGAGACTTGAACTCCAATTCAGACACCCAAGTTTGAGCCTCATAAATCCATCGTATAGCAGAGGGGCGTAGTGAAATTTTGTCATCATAGGAAGCAGATCCTATCGCGAATATCAACTTTAACTGGACAAGAAAAGCAATGTCGGGTTGGGAGCCAAGTGTCCATATATCCTCATATTCTTTTTTAAACTTTGGGAGATGGAGAACACGATAGATGGATTCGTTTGTCAACAGGTAGCAGTTGACAAGCTTGTCCGCAACGTCCCTTGAAGGCAACTCTCTGGTTGGTGACACAGGCCAGGGAGGAGCTCGACGCGATTTTATGACCCTTGCAAGTGCTTTACATCTTTGTAGAGCAGAGAATACGCTAGATGTTTCCTCTAAGAGGTGTATCTCGCCCATCTCAAAAATGTGTGTAAACTAACAAATACGTCAGAGCCAATGCTAAGAGGAAATGAATCTGCATAGTGGCAGGAAACATACCATCTCAACTATATTAATCCAGTGACTTTGGCCAAACAATCGCGCCTTATGCACGACACTTCGTGTGATCTTGGGGCCCGATTGACCTGATGAATCATTTTCGCGGTGAAAGTGAATTGTCCCGCATAATTGTGACGATGCCACTTCTATACTTGCGCCTGGAGTCGCGACGGAAGGTCTCGTAGGTTTTGATGCCGCAGTGCGTTCCGAGTTTTTGGCCGTCTCGGTTGAGCTCATAGGGGAACCAGCACGCCGAACGTGTAAAGACTCATGTTGGCTCACAGGTGTGGGCGGTTCAACTGCTTTTAGGTTTGATCGGATTGAAGAGGGACTGCAGTGCGAGAACGAGCTTGTCTCGAGCTTTTCTGCTGAAACCTGCTCAGGAATCCTCGAAGTCAGAGTAAAGACGCTCATCCGACCTTCACTCAACAATGGCGCGCCTGTTTCATGATGGGCTCTTTTGTCATAAACACATTCTGGATTCTTCGACCGCAAGCAGTTACTGCAAGGAATCTCTCTATTGCATCGCATTTTGCGCTTCCTACAAAGGGAGCAAGATCTGTATCTCTCTCTTCTGATCAGAACAATATTCGATGAGCGCCAAGTATCCACCTACAAAGCAAGCCTTTTGCGTCTTTCCGAAGGCAACATTTCGCCTTGACTTGAGTCTCATACAATGAGACACTGAATCAGCCACTATAAGATATCCGAAAAGCAAAGATTTCTATGGTGACGAAGGTGAAGGATTGAAAAGCTGAAAAAGTATCTGATCCTACAGAGCCGCGTGGTAGAATCAGAGGGCGGAGATGTCTCAAAACAGCCAAAGTCCGATAAATTCGGGCCTGGGAATAAGGGAGTATCACGTGAGGAGCTAAAGCGTCTCTGCGGAAAACGAATCTCGGACATCACAATCTCCCACTAATCCAATCTAGGCGATGTCCGATGGGAGACTCAACTCAGGAGAACAGAGTTCAGGGCAGAGGGGTGAAATAACATCAATAGTCGTTGAATCGGTCCCAAAGATTAGGTCGGAGAAAGATACCAAGTGCGAAGCGGAATTCATCTATAAAGATGTCTCTCTCCACTCCCCAAGGTTGCTCCAATTCTCCAAGTCCAGCAAAACCTGAAGACCATCGGATACGACTATCACGATCTTTGTTCAAGCCAACGTAAAGATGTCTCTAACAGATTCACATGAAGAGAAAGTTCATCCTGTTTCACCAGCTAGAGATCAGGAAAAGGCTATTTTGGAGACTCCTCACATCGAACCAGCACCAGACGGAGGCGCTCAGGCATGGCTTGCCGCCGCCGGAACAGCATGCATCTTCTTCTGCTGCTTAGGTTTCGCCAACTCTTTTGGTACTCTGACAGAATACTATTTGTCTCATCAGCTTCATGGCCAATCACCAGACAACGTTGCCTGGATTGGGTCGCTTGCCTCTTTTCTTCAGTTTTTCTCAGGCATGTTTGGTGGCCCCCTGTTCGACCGCTTCGGCGTCAAGGTAGAGTCTCATCTCATGACATCCATATTCGTCGGTTGGATTTGTTATAGCTAACCAATGTCTAGATCATGCGTCCAGCCGTCCTAGCTTATATTTTCGCCATGATGATGCTCAGCCTATGCAGAAGCTACTGGCAGTTCATGATTGTCCAAGGAGTTTTAATGGGGCTTGTCATGGGATTCATCCAAGTTCCTGCAATAGCTATACTATCCCAGTACTTTGACAAAAACCGAGCAGCTGCTCTTGGAATAGCCATATCAGGATCATCAATCGGCGGCATTATCATCCCCATTGCCATATCAAAGATGCTCAACGACTCTTCACTTGGTTTTGGGTGGTCTATTCGAGTCATTGGATTTCTTATCATACCTCTCATGGCATTTTCCCTCTTAACACTCAAAGCTCGTCTACCCCCAAGACAGAGCGCCTTTTGGATGCCAGAGGCCTTCAAGAATCGCAAATATGTCCTGCTTATTCTGTCCATGTTTTTTGTCTTCACGGGCATGTTTACACCCGTCATCTTCATCTCTACATATGCCGTTACCAGGGGCATGAATGCAACTCTGGCCGGATATTTGCCTGCGATCCTAAATGCAACCTCCACGTTCGGCCGCATCATCCCCGGTATTCTCGCCGACAAATACGGTCGATTCAATATGTATGCTGGCGGGTCTATCATCACGGGTGTTGTCATCTTCTGCATGGACTCTACCAAAACTAATGCGGCGATAATTGTATATACCGCCATTTTCGGTTTTACTTCAGGAACTATTATCTCAGGTGCCACCGTTTCTTTAACATCTTGTGTCGAGGATCCCCGCAACATTGGAACCTATTCAGGCATGGGGTTGGCTCTTGGTGCACTGGGGAGCTTGATCGGGCCCCCTGTTAGTGGTGTACTTCTCAAACAGTATGGAGGATTTTTTGAGGCAGCCATGTTCAGCGGTGCTTTGTGTTTATTCGGTGGCATTATTGGACTCTTCACAAAGCTCACAACACCACAAGGTTTATTTGGAAGAGTTTGAGTACTCAGCATGCAAGATTGACGAATGGTGATACCAAAATGATTGTTACAAAACAGCAGCCTGTCCTCACATCATGAGGAACCCACTTAGATAATATTACTTTAATGCCTATTAAATATATGCTTTAGCTCTAATCTACTCTCTATATATCAATAAACATATACAAACTCGTCATTTTCACGGTCCGTCATGTCCAAGAATGCCTTTGGTTCAAGTCGATCCGCTACATCATCGTCTGATTCATCATCCAGATCACCATCTACAGTACCCTCAATATCGCCATTTCTTTCATGAATATGTCCATAGTGTTCTTGCATCGAGCGATCTATCACTTTAGCTCTTTTTCCATTCTGCACTCGCCTCTTCTCCTGCATTTTATTGAGAACAATCAAGTTCGCCCACTGAATCAACACAACCAAGACTAAAGCCAAGAATATGACCAAGCAAGCGCGCAATCCAGGTTTGAACGATGGGGCATCTCGATCATTGAAGAGAAGAGGGCCAATTATGTTGCCAATTGAACTTGCAGCGTTGTACACGCTCATAATTGCAGATTTCTTGGTCGTTCCGGCTGTGTTTCCGACAATCCATGTGACAATAAGAGGGTTCCCTCCGAATATGAATGCCAATAGGTAAAATCCAAAAAGAAGAGGTGCCTGTGACGCATTTTCTCGCGGGGCAGAATAAAGAATAACCAATCCAGCCACAACAGGGAGCATGAACACGGCGAGGATAACACCTTTCAGCTTGGCCTTTTGAGCCAGAAAGCTGGCAAAAAGAATAAGAACTAGCTGGAAGGCACCAAAGGGCATGTTGAGAAGACTGGTTGCGTATTTGTCAAATCCTAGACCACTGATAATGAGTGGGCCAAAGATGTTGGTGACGCTAGCTCCTATGTTGAGAAGCATTGCCATGGCGATCCACAGGTAGGTCTTGAACTCAAACACTGCTTCTTTGATTTGTTTTGATTTAAAATCTCTGCTTCCAGTGCCAGTCTGGTTGGCACGCAATCGTTCTTTGGCTTGAGCTTTTTCTTTTTCTGTAAGGAAGCGAGCGGTATTGATGTCATTATCCAGATTCCAGTATACAAAAGGGGAGGATGCGATGGTCAATAGACCGACAGATAAGAAGATTCTGGTAAATAAGTCAGTCAACCTCAATACTATAAAACGTGGGTATGGTCTTACATCTGCCACTCCTTCAGGACTTTGGACTGGATACGGCTCAGGATGTATGAGATGCCGGCAGCAACAATTGTTGCTGCGCCATTTGTGCTATACCATGCTGCAACCCGTATCGGCTGCTCAGCTCGCCGATACCATTGACTTGTTATCACACTGAATAATGGGAGACACCCTGCCTCAAATAAACCCAAGAAGAAGCGCGTAACCATCAGCCCCTCGAAGGTGTGGCATGCAGCCATGGCCGTTTGCGCAAGACCCCAGCCAAGACAAAGTGTAGGCATTAAGATGCGATGTGGGACCTTGACAATCAGTATAGAGGAGAACGGCTGCCATACCAGCTGTGCAAATGGTCCAACGGAGCCGATGAGAGAATACTGGCCGGGAGTCAGGTTCGTATCTTCTTTAAGGCCATACGTGGCTCCAAATCCCAGTACAGTCTTGTCGAGAATCTGCAAAAAGTATACCCAGACAAGGATAGTGAGGATCGCACGATCAGTTTTTCGACAAATACGTCTACTATCTTCTTCTGTAAGGCGAACTCGGCTATTGCGTAGGATAGGCAGAGTACTATCACTGCGTTTAGGGTGAGAATCATCAGCCTCATTGGAGCCGCCCATCAGTGGACTTCCCTCGGTGCGAAGGTCATCATCATCATCGAAACCATGCCTGTGCATCATATGGTCAATATTGCCCTGGAATAAATGACGGCAGAGTTAGCAAATGAAGCAATCCATCTAAGAACAATTCCATTTTCATTTCAAGCACGCGTTTCTAATGATGCAATCATACCGCGTTAACTCCGCCCTTCAAAGCTCGCGTACGGGAACGAGCCTCAGAAGCCGGCATGAGACTTGTTAGAATAAATATGGTGTGTGTCAGAGGTGGCAATGATATGGTTGGCAGTGCGCAGTGTGTATCAGTCAATGCTCATGGTTGATGCAGGTCAACAAGCGGTAAAGCGTAAGGCTTTCTACGGGAGTGTGCCACATCATGTCAGCTTATTAGCACAACAATACGTAACTAACTACCTACCCTAGAATTTTTTCCATTCACAATGATGTGGGAAACAATAGGATAGAAGGAGGGTTTTTTTTCCATTGATAGCTCATAAGTTTTTGAGCTTTTGTTGAAAAAAAAAATAGTCATCCAGTGCAAGGAAGAAGAAAACGAGTCATCGATAGCATAGAGCTCTCTTAATATGTAATAATAAACCGTTTGTATCTCTATGCACCTCAACGCAAATGCACAGCCCAAGCCTCATTATTGTGATGGAGGTTCTCACCCATAATGACTGCCCTGAAAGTAAAGAAAAGTTTCAAATTACCCAGTATTTTTACTGTTATTGCCCACCAACAGGCTGTACTTGACAGTAACCACCCTGTATGTATAAAGGGCATTACCTGTTGTATTTGCTATTCAAGTAATAAATCTAATGGCGGAAGGTCCGGTCCTAGTTCTGCATCTTGTCATGAATCGGGCTTATAGCTTGGTAATGGTTTACCTTTACATCACCAAAAATTTGTCGACCAGTATTTTCCTATCGGTACATTCTCTACCTGGCATATTAGTTTCCCCAAGTTCGTTTCGAACGGTTTCATCATCACGTCCTTGACATAATGCTGGCTGACGTGGGCTGGGAGAGCGTCTCTAATCCTACTGATATATCTACTTCCACCAACATTGACTCGCACTGCGAGCCTAGTTGGCACAATGACTTTAACTTGCACGATGACTTCTATTCAGATACAACCCCAAGCTATGATACCAACGATATTTCTTCAAGAGAAGCATTGCAAAGTCAAGCACCCCAAGACAGCCAACCAGCGAGGGATCTCCGACTTCAAAATATTCAGCGCGAGGCTGAAGGCCTACGGAATAGTATAACAAAGAACTATTACAATCTTCGTTTTAACCTACGGAGATACGAAGCGACTATACAGAGCTCCTGGAAAAATAAAAAGAAAGATCGCAGACTGAAAGTACTTCTGAATGCATGGCCTGAAATGCCAACCATGCATCGTCCTGACTTTCATGCTGTTTGCATGAATATTCTTGGCAAAGAGCATATAAATAGCCGGAAACTGTTTATATGGCCATACATCAATCAGAAAGATCTTTTGGATTCCAGACATCTGATGTTGATGATCCATTCGCGCGGCCACAATCCTCCTTCAGCTTTTGCTACCACTGACTATGGCACCATGACGCTGGGAATTGAGACCGGGTTCATTAAGCCAATCAAACTGGAAGGTTACACTATGGCTTTGTGCGACTTTGGAGAAGAATACGGAAAACTAGTTCCGTGTGACGAAAGTGGCAACGCAGAGGACTTCTTGCGACATGGGCGCCATTATTCGCCTGGCGATGGCCTTCTGATTCTTGAGGCTCAAGACGGCTTATTGAGATTTCTACTCTCATGCTGTATAGAGACCCTCAAGAGTGTCTCAATTTATCCATCTACCATACCTGTACAGCCAGACAGGGATGAACTTGAGACCCAGTTTTTGGCAACGCGGCTGGTTGAAACTCCATACGGGACGCCCAGAGAGCCCAAGATTGACCGAGTTCTGCCGCTATTGCGTGCATTGAAATCTGAATCCATGGATCGCATTCTGTTACTGCGGGAGGATCCATCTTACTTTGCCGAACATATCGTTGAGGTTATGGAACACAGGCCGGAAATGAATCTAGGTATCAACGACAACATGCTCCAAATATTTAACCCAGAGATGAATCGCATCTTTTGGTCACACACCATCGCTTCCATGTTCATCGATCTGCACCTCGAGGCTGAGCTCTACTCCGCCTTGGTCCATGAGGCCAAACTGTTTGACTTGTTGGTGAAGGAGAATCCAGAGGCAATCTCAAAAGGACAATTTCTAAATAAGAATAACATGGATATAATCAGGTTGTTCTACTATCTCAAGGAAATGGCAAATTATCTAATGAGACGCCTCAAGATTTCTTGTTCATCGCCACCAATGCGCCATCTGTTTATCCGCCAACCGCTGAAAAACTCAGAATCGCCAATAGTGACCGCCAAAGTTCAGCTGAAAGAAGAAATAAGCAAAATTGACTCGCAGGTTGTGTTACTTCTAGGGATATTGCGACAAAACATCAGTGGGCTGGGTGAACGTCATCTTTTATTGATTCTAAGCGAGCTTGAGTTGCTGTTAGACTCTGAAGTGGAAGCAAAAATGCTTATATCTCCCCCTGTCGCCAAGCTCATTGGAAATCTCTCTGTCCTTGCAGAATGTTTAGACGAGCTAGTTCGTTTTCGACCATCATTGCACAGTATTGCGACTGTAGATGAATGTGAGGCTATTGAGGACTTCAATGCTATACTCTTTCCGTGGAACCAGATGATGAAAGTAATCGACGACTTCGACGTGCGCATGGAAAGGCTTGCTGGTGTAGAAAATTTCTATTAGCAACCTTCTCACAAGTTCTTTTACCCGTGGCACAAGCGCCATACAAAGACGAACGCAAAGATTATGCGACAAGCGGAGCAGAATCTAGACAGCTTGTGGGAGATGATTGATTCATTCATGATGGAGACTTTTGAGCAACTCAAGTACGCAGAGGTAGCCAGCCAACTACGTTACTGTCCAGTTTATCGCACATCAGAGTGGGTGGATGACCTGAAAGCCGTCGAGGCAGCAGCCAGTGCTAAATACACAAGGAATAAAGATGTCTCGACTCTCCACATTCATCTTGATCTCGAACGCCCGCCTACCAATATAGATTTTATAGGTAGAAAGGTATTGCACACTAGTCCTCGAATCGAGACAGACTCAAAGATAGATCAGCAGTGTGGCACTTCTGCGAAGGGTATTATGGGGCACAAAACGGCCTCTCAGATCCCCGCCAATGCGCGGTCTCTCAAAGTGTTCCGGGCCCTTTTTTTCGACTCAAATGTGGCCTCTTCTATGCCAGAGGTTTCATGGAAGGATTTCGTTTATGCTCTGACCTCAACTGGCAAATTTTCTGCCATAAAGATGGCCGGGTCGCTGTGGAGGTTTGATGAGGAGGATGGAAGCAATCCATACACGATTTACTTTCACGAGCCGCCCCCGGGAAAGAAAATATCGCCAACGACGGTTAGGATATATGGGAAAAGACTGGGTAGGGTATACGGCCTGAGAGCTCATTCATTTGTTTTACGAAAGTGAATGTCTCGTGATCCATTATTATTGTGGCAAGGAGACCAAGCGTTGTCGAATTCATCTCCTTTTTTGTATTATTACTTGTGTTTGTACTAAGTAATAGGTATATATCAATACAGAAGCGACTAAAAACCCCCGTATCTATAATATGTAGTTGTAACAGACACACTCTTCATCTACGAACAAGGAATGAGAAGCATAAGTCACAGTTGCTGAGCACACATCTACCAGGGAGATTTCATGGTAGGTAATGCACCAGAGAGTTAGTCGTGCAACTGAGGGGGCCCTTTTCTCTCCCTGAATCATAATGTAATCCTTTGAACAGCGATGATAAACATACAGATGGCCACTCGTACTCTATATTAATCTTGGTAATTTTACCCAAAGCTGTCCTAATCTTAGAGGTTTCTAGAACAGCTGCAGGATATCTTTTAATCTGGATTCGGTACAGTGACAGATTTATAACTTGATCACATGCTACAGCATGAAAACAAAAGGGAAGTATTTATTTAAGGAGTACCTACGCAGGATCATCTGCCTGCTGCTTGGTGACGTTTCTAGTTTCTTCTTTCTGACCTATATTATACTGTCTGCCTTGGCAATATCTTCACCGCTCATCTTTCCATTGGTCTTCTGCCTTTCCATACCTTTTAGTATTTGTATTTCTAGGAGAGACATCGGCACCATGTCTTTTCGCTGCTCTATTCGCCTCGCCGTATCTTGATACGGATGCCCGCTGTCAAGGACCTCCCTTCACTCACACTGTATCCAAGAGCTGTCTCAGAACCATCCACAGCTAATGATTCGCAGTTTGAGTCTTCAGCTTGTACAACCGATTATATCATGGCAAATATGGAAGATGATCCTTTTTCTCTTCTTCTTTTTCTTCTCCTAAATGGTTCTTCTATATTAGATGGTTGCCTGATATTTAGGAGGTCTCTTGATAACCCGGCCTGGTCATCAATGGATGCTGAGCACGTGAACAGCCAGTGTTTGAAGCGTTGGTGCATTAAACTTGGGTTATTTGATGCTACAGAGACGCGGAGGTGAATACAGTGCCGGTCTGGCCACGGTAATTTGCATGTGATGATCGGCCGCGTCCCTCCCCGCCATCATACAGGAGATGATTTTCATTACCGCTCTCCATGGACTTCGAGTAAAGACAAGATTTCTTATTGGAATAACAATCGTTTACTTAATAGCATTTCTCAACGACCGGATAAGAAGCGAAGAAAGCCTTAAATGAATAATATAGACAAAATCAGCGGATTCCCCATTTTCACACGCGCGCAGAAGTGAACAGCAAGGAGCAAGAGAAAACGACTGCATCCATGGGTTAATGGATCATAGGCTACAACGCCAGAGGATGTCTTGAGTTGGATTCGGCCGTCATGCATCGGAAACCAGCGGATATTTTCCCCCACTTGAACGGCGCGGGCGGCTCCGGTAATCCGGGAGATGGTCGGCGCGCGTGAAAAAAAAGAATGATCGTCGAGAAAGTTGCTGCATTATACGGGATACGTCCATGTATGTATGCAGGGGGGATGTGAGAGAAAAGGCTTGATAAGGGATGAGGAAATGGTGGCAATATGGCGCGTTTAAGTGTCGATCCAGATAAAGCATAGACCAATCAATAGAGCGACACTGAGATGGGAGCTTAGGTGCGATGTCATGATGCCTTCTCCATCATCGTGCTGCATTGATGCTCATATTAGGCTGAAAGGGAGCGGACAATGAACAGAGCTCCGAGGCCGAATCATCTGGGGACGTATTAGATATACAAGTACTCCGTATGGAGTATGCAGATACCTAGTACTTGTGGCATGTGCTCCATTATGATACATTACTTGATATACTCCGCCTTGGCAAGCCTTGCCAACCCACAAAATCTCCACTGGGATCATCACGACGCCCTGCTCGAACTTGGATGCTGACCCTGTTTAAGCTGGGGAAAATCAAGGAAATCCAGAAGCTTGTTTCAGTAGCTAAACAGGCATGGAGCAGCAATATGCGACTGTCCTTGCATTATTGGATTCTGTTTGTGTGTAATAGTACAAGTAGAAAATAAGAAAGAGAGAAAAAAAAAAAAAGAAAACACACACATATACACTGCAGACATTTGCGATTCAGTTGCTCCGACATGAAAAACCAATTTCCATGTAAATCGTTGCCAAAACAAGTGTTGAAGCTGTCAAACAAGAGCTAACTGAAAATGGCTTCCCGAGTCGATTCTACTGCATCCATGATCCCGTTCTCCTGCAACGCTGCTGCAGCCCAGAGTCACTGTGAGACAGTGGGTGGGGGCCACTGGAGCTACCCGGGAGATGGCGCTGTGGCGCTGGGGCTTTTGCTGGTACCTGCGCTGACACTTTTTGGTTCGAGTTCTCCTGAAAGGAGTTTAGTCGTTGATGAATGTTGCAACAACCATCCAACACTGGTGGCTTTTCGAATTTTCTTCGGCCTTGATAAGAAGTTTTTTTTTTTCTTTCCTTTCGCCTTCGCCTTCACATGTGTCAGTTAATTAGTAGGCTAGCATTTTTGTATGATGATGGGTGGCAATAAGCTGCCTCGCGATTTTTTTTTGGTTTGTTTTGTTTATTTATATTCAATGCCTCATTGCCATAGATCCGTTCCTGTGTAACAAGTTTCAATCCAACTCTTTATCTCGTCATTCGTTTCTCCTTCCCCTTCTCATCCCCGCCTTACAATCGCAGCTGCTTTGCTGGACCCAGTCCGAAAACCGCATACTTTCGTCATTCGCTCCACAGGACCATTATTATTATTCAAGCCAGCACACACACAACGCCGATCACTTTTGTAGAGTGACTGGACCCTGTGTGCCTTGGCGTGTCATTATCACTGATTTTATCTATTCCATACCTTACTCCCTTTGAACTTTTTAGGAGCTGCAGCTGGATCCATTTCTTAATATCCTGCTCGTTCACATCCATTCCTTAAATCCTTTAAACTCAAAAGACACTCTAATTTAAGCATATCTTGATTCATCAACGGCTGGCCCATTCAGGGAGCACTTCATTGTACCATTATTGCATTGTCAACCCTAGGACGGCCATCATGACGGCTGAAGCGCCCCCCCTTCAGATTCCTCAACAGCAGCGTCAACCTCCCGAAGAGGAAGAATTCGAAGAAAAGCATTCCGCTCCTTCTCTCGACACCTTCAACACCTTGGCCCCCAACCACGATATCAATGACAACAATCTCATGACTCCAACTAGTCAGAGGGCTGAAGCTAACCGACTCAACGATGACCTGGAGCTTCTACGCGCAGAGCGCATCGTTTCCATAGAGGAACACGGTGACTCCAAGTCCAAAACCCGAATCCACAACCCGGAGCCTGAGGATGCTTTCAACCAAATTAATATTGACGGATCAAACGAGAAGAAGAAGAATCGCGATGCTGCTCTGTACAAGCTTTGGCTTTTTCTTCGAAAGTTTCCTCGATTCATCCGATACATCATCTATCTCCTGCCTGGCGCCATCCTTCTTCTCGTCCCCGTTCTCTTGGGATACTACCGATTCAACGATGGCCAAAATGCTGTTGGCGGCCCCGGCGGTGTCTATGTCATGTGGTTTGGCATCTGGCTCGAGATTGTCTGGTGTTCACTCTGGGTTTCGCGCATGATTACAAACGTTATGCCGCCCATGTTTCATGGCATCGCTCGGATGGCTGGATCGACCAACGCCAAAAAGTGGAAGGACGTCGGGCAGCGACTTGAGCTTCACACGGCCCTCTTCCTCTGGTTTTTGGCCATCCTCATCTCCTTCAAGCCCACCATGAATAGTCACCGTGCATCTGTTCCGGAAGATAAGAAGAAGAACGTTCACATGCACTGGATCAGCGTCGTTAACAAAGTTATCATCGCTCTTTTTGTCCTGGCTACTCTCAATTGGGTCGAGAAGATTCTTATTCAGTGGATCGCCACGAGCTTTCACCAACGGACCTATGCCACCCGAATCGAGAACAACAAAGCTGATGTCAGGCAACTTGTTCAACTCTTTGAGCACGCCAAAAATCGACCCGAGAATAACTCCAGTTTCTGGAAGACCAGTCCCAACCATACCAGTGGTGCCCAAACGCCTATGCAAGTGCTCCACAACAATGCTCGGCAGGTTTTGGGCAGGGTTGGCCATGTTGCTGGCAAGGTTGGAAATGACTTGATTGGGCGGAAGGTTAATGTCAACCATCCCAGAAAGATTGTTTCTGAGCTTCTTCGAAATACGTCGTCTGCTCATGCTCTTGCGCGCCACATCTATCGCAGCGTTGTACGCGAGGATCGAGACACGGTCCATCTCGAGGATCTGCAGATTGCTTTTGAGGCACCCGAAGAGGCTGAGGCTGCATTTTCCATGTTTGACAAGGATATGAATGGCGACATCTCGATTGACGAATTTGAGGCTGTTTGCAACGAAATCCACCTGGAAAAGAAAGCCATCGCAGCCTCGCTCAAGGATCTTGACTCGGTTATTCAGAAGCTCGATAAAGTCTTTCTCTTCATCATCGTCATCATTGCCGTCATCGTATTTGTCTCCATTCTCTCGGACTCCGCCGCCGCCGGTCTCGCTTCTGCTGGAACTTCTATCCTTGGTCTTGCTTGGATGCTCCAGGCCACCGCGCAAGAGTTCCTCCAGTCCATCATTTTCGTCTTCATCAAACATCCATTTGACGTGGGTGATCGTGTCACCATCTATGGATCGACCGGGGCTTCGCTTACAGGCGATGATTACTATGTCACTGAGATATCGTTGCTTTATACAGAGTTCAAGAAGATGCAGGGCCATATTGTCCAGGCCCCAAACTCCCTTCTCAACACACTCTTTATCCTCAATCAGCGACGTTCTAATGGCCTTGCCGACCCCATACCCCTGCAAATGCGTTTCGGAACTCCTTCTCACATGATTGAGGAACTCAAGGCCCGTATGCTTGAATTTGTCAAAATCCACAAGCGTGACTATCAGCCGAATATCATCACTGAGATGACATCCTTGGAGCAGGTGCGATCTTGCACCATGAACATTGTGTTCTTCCACAAGAGCAGCTTTCAAAATGAACTTCTCCGACTAAACCGCCACAATAAGTTTGTCACTGAGCTCATGTATCAGATGGTTCAGATTGGTATCGAAGGCCCGCTTCGCGTCGAGCCTGGTGGCAGTCGTGATTACCCAATGTACTGGGCGAATATGCCACCCCCATCCCATGGGAATGAGCAGCAACAGAACCCGCTTTCTCCAATGGCAGGACGACCAAGGCACAGCCCCAGCGTTAGAAGCGAGCGCAATGTTCCTAACACGGAGGGATCGATGGGTGGATTTCAGGATGTGTACGAAAAGCGACGAGAGCAGGTACATATCCAACGCATGGAGTCCATCAGGGAAAAGGATCGTGGCATAAGGGAAGAACGAGAAGCTGAGTCTCGGGCATCAATGGCATCCGCATTGCGTCCAGCCATATCTGTGGAGTCTCAATCCCGCTCTCGGATCTTTGGACGCGGCCGTAGTAGGACTCTGAGCCAACAACATCAGAGCGAAATTGTTTGAGCGCAGGCTGCATCATGACACAATATTTCATTACCTTTCCTCGCAATATCGAAGATTGCTGGTCTGCAGGATCAAGACCTTATCAATTTCATGATTGTGGCGATATCATATTTGCGCTGATTTTTAATCATTATGACACGGCGAATGACTTTTATTACACGAAGAATGAACGGTATCATGGCTTGATGCAATGATGATCAAGCGGTTAGAAAAGCGAAGACGTATCGTGGACTTAATACTGGCTAAAGCATGTTTTCTTTTTATCATAATACTAGCTAGATACAATGTAATAATTATCGAAGCAGAACAAAATCTTGAAGCTTCCATGCCATGTGTGTCACGTGATCTCTTGGCCTACCAGGTACCAAGTATCTTTGTACTCCGTAGCTCTCTGAGTACAGTGGATCCTTGATGGTGGTGCAGCACACTTGGATGATCCAGGAACCAAAGATGGAGCCAAACATGCGGGAACGTTTGAAACTAGACATGACATGGCATTACCGTGTCTTATCTGACGAATAAGGCATCAATTTGGTATTTCCCTTTGCTTCCGCACAAGTCCTATTGCATACTCACACACCGTACTCGTAGACCCTGAAAGGAGTCACAATTTCTAAGATAAAAAAAAAATGCGCCTTCTAGTTTGCTGCGTCAAGGCACCCAATAGTGGTTCACGCCGCTTGCCACTATATTGCCAGCCGCTGTGTGGCGTGGGTTTTGGTTAGCCGGGTTCGTGCGGTGCCTCAGCTGGAGGGTCCAGCAGCCTTAGAAGGACAGCTTTTAGGACTTGGAGACTAATAACTCTTGAACACCGCTCCCGTTCTTCGAGTAACTGTCCACATGCTATTGAGCCACGAAGCTGATTGTTTTGTTTTGTTTGGCTTATGCGGCAATGACGGGCTATCGCAACGGTTTGTGTCCTGTTGTGCGACTTTGACGATATTGAAGCGAACAACGACGATGCGACAACGGCGCAGCAGCTGAACATATTGAATTCAGCCCAACTACGAAGCAGACCTAACATTTTCACCGCACGACTGTCGTACAAAACAACCAGAACCCGACTCTGTCTAGCCCTCTGCCGTGGAGGACAAACTTCTCGCACAAAGTAGGCGACACACGATACTATGGCCACTGCCCTGCCTCCCGGGTGGGAGTGGGATTACGATGGCTTCAGATGGCTTTATCGCTACACACCTACGGGCCATGTTCAATATCACTTTCCAAAGGCCGGCGACGAGTTCCCCGACTATATTGACTTCTCTTCGCCGGTCCCGGACCTAGCTCCCGAAGAGCGCCTCGAATCGCAACAGCAGGTGAAACGACAGGTGAGCACGAACGGTAATAAAGCGAGTGGAAAGCCGGGCGAGAAGAAGAATGGCTGGCAGGCGCGCATGTCCGCGACAGCACAACCAGTGAGCTCTGTGTGGGAAGGAGATTTTGACGATGGTGAGGGAGATGCTGTCTTTCAGCCAGAGAGCTTCATGTTCCTGGGTCCAGGAGCATACATGGATGTGAGCCCATTGATGGAGGAGGAGGAGGAAGCGGCAAAGAGAACAGTAGTGGGTATCGAGGAGCATGTCTCTGGGAAAAACAGGCAAAAGGGAATCAGTCCGCTGGTGAGCGCGAATACAACTCCCATGGCGCCGAAGAGCGAAATTATCGCAGCTGGAAACCAGGGACATGGTGCGACAATGTACATGGGAGAGTCTGTGATAGAAGCACCACCAGCTCTACAGAGCGAGCCCATTAAACAAGCCGAACCAGTCTCGCAGATCGAAGCCCCCCCGATAATGGGCGATTCTATGATCGATTACGGCTATCAGATGTACGAATTGCCTGTGGAGGCGCCACCGCCGCTGCAACAATTCGATCCCGTTGGTGTCGTCGCCGAGATGCCTACCGAGCATACGGCAACAGCTCGTATCGAGACAAACCCCGACCCGATAGAAATGGCCGATAATTCCGTCCTGGCTCCGATTGAGACAGAAGTGCCCTACGGAATTGCAGAGTTGCCAGAGAAGAACAGTCCAATCGAGAACAGGACGTCCAAGGATGAGACTCTACAAGAGCGACGGGAATGGGTGCAACAGCAGCAACGCCAAAGACAGGAAGAAATGCAGCAGAAGAGACAGGAACGTGAAAAACAGCAGAGACGGGAACAGGAGGATCAGTTGAGACAAGAGGCTATGCAGTCTCAGCAGCATCAGTCCTACCAGCCGCAGCGACAACAGTCTCCGGCTGTACCACATCAGAGCGCCTCAGTCATTGTCGAACCTCCTCTCAATAATATACCGCCGAAACCACCCATGAAGATAGCCAGAAAGCCCACGCTCAACAGTGTCAAGTCGCCAGCTGGCTCTGGTGCTGCCGCAAGTCCTAGTGGCTACCAGCCCTATGTCCCTGGACAGTCTCCTCCCAAGAGCTCACAGACTCCTCAACCTCTCGCCACAAGGGCGAGGGGTATGTCGCTGCAGCGAGAAGTTTCATTGATGATGGGTACAAAACCCTCGTTTGAACCAACAGCAATACCGGCCGCTCTGGCGCCATCACATGTGCAAACTCCACCGCCAAAGCCACCAAAGATTATGGAGGATCAGCAAGTCCCCCACGGTATGGCCGCTTCTGGATCAATGATCATACCTCCGCCTATAAGGGATGAGCCTCAAGCCAAGCCTCAAAAGCAGGGTTTGTCATATGTGCCCTCAGTGCTGAAGGCAGGGAGAAATGGGGCTCATAGGAACTCGATTCATGGGCTTTCACCGTCGCCTTTGACTCCTGATAATCCACCAGTGGTGAACCAAGGGCAAGAAGCACATAAACCACCCACAGCCCCAGCCAAACCATTCAAATATCCATCTGTTCTTCGACCCGGGGCAAAGCCATCACCGCAATCTGATCAACGAGAATCACCCTCAGTCAGCCCAAAGCGGGGGACGTCACCCGCATCCACACCTGGATCGCGGAGGGGATCTCAGGGCCATGGCTATGAGCCGATTGTTCATGGGAAACATCACCCATCTATGACACCCGCCCCGCTGGCTCGACCACAAACAACAGCACCAGATTTGCCGTCCACCCAGCACCAACAACCCCAGGCTCATGATCAAATCTCTCAGCCAACCACCCATGAAAAGGTTATGCAAGCACTACCCTATCCAGTAGACCCCCATGAGGAACCTCAAGCACCCCCTCGTCGGCAGTCTACGGCACCATATCCATGTGACGATGATCCACTGATTAGTCAAGATATTGCGATTCGACCGCTGAATAGTCAACAGCCTGCCCGGCCCGCCAGTGCGATGCCAATCCTTGAGCGTGAGCGACATGGACCGGTGGACTTCCCATCCCCTATACCAATTAATACGACGGGGCCATCGTCACACCAACGCCGACAGTCTTATCAACCAGGAGCTCCGTCACAGCCATTTTCACAGGCACCTTATCCAACTTCACAACCCCCTCGGCCACAAAGTGTAGCGATCGATTCATCCCAATATCAGGGTCTCATGTCAGCAAACTTTGCCAGTAGGCCTGCGCAGCCTCCACAAATTGTGGCTGTTCAACGTCGCTCGACTCTAAACCAGGACGATGTCTCTCCTCTGCGTTCGAGAGCAGAGAGTCTATCGTCCGTCTATCCTCTAGCGTCGCCGTCTCCTATTGAATCTCGAAGGGGCTCGGCAAATCTCCCTAATAACGGCTCCAACTTTGTACCCACCCCAGAGTCGCAAACGCCTGGCTCCAACAGACGTGGCTCGACGCCATTATCGATGGTGTCTCAACCTTCATCTATGGATACGCCGCCTATGAAGAATGCTAGTCAGGGACCCAGACCTTTGGCACGTGGAATCGAGGAATCATATTTTCCCCCACAGACACCACCGAACCAAGGCGCTGCCCCCATAGATCAAGGCAGAGAATCTAGGAGATATTCCATGCCCACAAACCAGTTGGCCAACATGATGCAGCAAGGCCCTTCGGGCCAAAGCTCTGGGGCTCCGTATCCTGAAACGTTTGGATCTGTTGATCAGCAATCAAGTAACTTACAGAGATCCCAATCCCTGCGTTCGTCAAGACAGGCATCTGGGCAGGCATTGGACAATCAATACACCCAGCAACAAGGCTTGCAGTCGCCTATCAATCAAGCCCCTACTCCCGGCCATCTACTGACCCGGATTGAAGAGCATCATGACGAATACGACGCAGCACCAAACCTTTCCATCGTTCAGAATAAGAGGCATTCTCTGTCAGGAGGGCCAGGTCGGCAACCCTCTCCCCTGTCCGACAGGCAAAATATTCAACAACTTCAAGGGCAGGCGCCCGTTTCTAAACCTGCTCAGGGTCAAGGACCAATGCTACAACAAGCTCCTAAGCTGCAACCTATGCAATCAGCGCTTGGGCAGATGGCACCAGGTGCACAATACCCGATGCAGGGACAGACGGGCCCCCCACAACAATCCTTCAATCAGCAACCTCTTCAATCAGCTCCTGGGCAGATGCCACTGGCTCAGATGGGCTCACAGCAAACGATGAATCGTCCACCAGGTCAAGCTCGCCCGATCAATCAAAATCCTTTGTTGGACTCAATGTCGCCACAAGGGCCTCAAGTGCCGCCGCAAGGTCAACCAGCCCCATTACAACTCCATGGGCCAGCCCCACCTCAACAACCAATGCCTCCACAGGGTTTCCAACCACTGAACCAGCCTGTCCAGAAACAGCCCCAGTGGCATCCCCAAGTCAACACAGGTGCTCCGGAAGCTCTGCGTCCGAGTTCTGTACCACCGCAACAAACGCCAGGTTCTCCTGGCGGGAAAGAAAAGAGCAAGGGTTGGACAAAATGGTTCAAGGGCGGCTCCAAGTCAAATGCACAGAGTCCAGTCACTCCAAATCAGCAGCAATATCCACCTGTGAATCTACCCGCGCCAATGCTAGGGCCACATCAGTCCTCCATCTATTCTACTGGCGATTATCGACAGCCAGATGGTAGACAGCAGGGACTGCCGCTGGCCAATGTGCCCAACCAAGGTTTCCAGCCACCTGCGATGAAGTCACCAGCCGTTCCTGAATCGCCATGGCCCGAAAGGACACCACAAGGAATATCACAGCCTTCACATGGGAGACAGATATCTGATGTTCCTACCTCAGGATCCATCTCCCCCATATCCACTGATTTCAAGATTCAATTACCAGCAAGCTCACAAGATGCCAAGCCACAAGAACCAAAGAGTGAACAACCACCTCAACACCAACCAAATAAACTGCCTCCTCAGGTGTCCACTACCATTAGCGGTGGGCCAAACGCTCCTTCATGGCAAACTGCTCAACCTCCGTTGGCTCCGGCACCACTCAACAGGCACGACATAGCTACCGACGAAGACGAGGAACCGCCGTCTCCTCTCAAGACCAAGCCACTGGAGAACAAGTTTAAGAATGTCTCTGGGGTTGCTGGCCTACCTTCACAACAACAGCAACCAAGGCGGCACCCCAGCCCATCCGGCCCCCATGCTGCTGGTATGGATGGTGAATTGATGCCGGCTCCTCTCTTTTCCAAGTCAGCAACGCCTTCGCGCAACAGTTCAGTCACAGGTGGCCCTATGCCGGTTCGACAGAACAGCAACATTGTACAAGTTAAACAAGACAAGTGGGCGAAGAAGCCGGCAGTGGATTACTCTGGAGACGATTGGGGAGATGATTTTGAATGAGATTAATGACGACATGTTTTTTTGGATTGTGAAGGATGAACTGGTTTAAATTACTTTGATGAATATAATGACCACTTTAGATTGAGCAAGCGAGATACTTGATTAATAACTACTGGTATATACGGAGTGATTCATCGTATAATTGAGTTTGAGGCGTGACCTCGATTCACTGTCGGATTAAGGTGCTGCTGGTCATACCGTTTGCAATTACTTGTAAAGCCCTCACGTGATAGCGCGTCGAGGCGCGCAGCTAAGGCGTGACGGTGCCCTTGTAACACCCCGCTAGGCAATCTCTCAGAAAGACCGCGATTAAAGGTCTGGGATCTTCGAACAAAGAAAGAAGAAGAAGCAAAAACGATGGAAACTCAAGTACAATGACACGTTCAAAGTCGCTTCCAAAAGCTGAGCCGATGATTCTGGAAGAGATCGATGAGACACAAGATAGCCAGGCAATTCTTGATGCTCTCAAGGCGGAACTGGGCGTAGGAACGGTACGTACCTCGGCCGGGATGCTGCGACCTGCGTTGTACTATAGACCCAATTTGTCCCGCCTGTGCTAACCCGCGTCTTTTGGCCAACCAGCTGAGCAGCAGCTCATCCATCAAGAGTGACGACACAAATGGAATTGCGAAATTGAATGCAGAAACGACCAATAAGGTCATCGATGCAGAAAAAGCTTCTGTGCAAGTAGCAGCTGTGCCGAGCAGCTCGCGTCTGCTGCAAGCGACGTTGCAGGTTGGTGGATCAAAATCGAGGCTGTACCGTCCACATGGCGCCCGCTGACTAGGTCTCGAAGAAAAAGCAATCTACGTCACTCCAGGCTTCCAGTGGCGATGTGAACGACTACACAAAATCCATTCACTGCGTGGTGGACCGAGTTCCATCCAAGTATCATCATCCACGGACACGGGGAGAAGAAGTTGAGCTTGATGATGCCGTCGTTGTCCAAAGCAGTCTGGTCGCCGAACACGAACAAGAAGAATTTCTACAACATGCAGCTGGGCCTCTGAATGCGAACAAGAAGCTGTTTACCGTGCCCCCAGTCGCAGGGATGTCTCAACGGAGGAGGATGGAAACATCGCAACAGACACCGACACAAGTAAATATAGATCGGGATTATGGCGATTTTTTCAACGCGCGCGAGTCGAGCTCCCAAATTGCCGATACCCTCCCCATCGGGGATGAAGCCCGAAGCTTACACGAAGATGATACCGGCGCCGTCAACTTCGGTAACTTAAGCCCAGGTGCGCGACCGTCATCGCAAGTCTCCGAGGATGCTGGGTTCGAAAACACAAGAGGTGGATGGAGAGTGCCCGACCATACCTCCCAACATGCTTCAAATACTAGCTGTACTCCTTTCAAGCCTCAAGATCTGCCACCGGAAACGCCAACACTGTCGAAAAACCCCTTCGGCGTAAAGCAAGATGGAGGCATTCCATTTGCCGGCAGCCAACTCTTTGGCCAAACCCAGTTGCCCACTTCAGCTGTTAAGGTCAGCCCTACCTCGTCGCGGCCATCTCCTCACATATTTTATAATTCTATTTCGCCCAACGTCATGGGAACATCACCCCTAAAGAACCGAACAAATGTGTCTTCGCCAACAAATATTCAAACATCGAGTCCCCAGCGCCCGCACGATACTCCTGCGACAGCAATACGCTATGGGCTTGCGCCGCCCTCGGAGGAAACAACATTTGAAAGTGGATTTGCTCGTGCTGATGTGGTCCCCGAGTCCCCTACTCTTAAGGCGTTAAAGACTTCTCAGATTCGTCAACCATTAGCGCACTATGAGCCAATGAAAAAATCACAGGAGCGCAAAGAGGTTGAGAAGATTCCGCCGATAAAACTCGCAAACGATAGTGACTCAGATGATGATGCGATCTTAAAACTGGAGCGTCGAAAGAAGATTGAGAAGAAAAAGGCGCAAGCTGCCAAGGAGATGCAAAAGGTTAGCTTCGTGCGACCTGCCCGTCGAGACACGGGGGATGCGTCAGGCAGGAAGAGAAGGAGACTTGGTAGCATGGAGAGCAGCGACATTCAGCAAATCGATATGACAGAGGTTCATATGCCTGAGAGTAGCAAGCCAAGCGCAGTTCTACGTGGGTCGCAAAAAGCACCGGCACCTTCGCTCGAGACGGCTGGGTCGACAAAGGCAACGCCTGGTGAGGATGCCGGACAAGCCTCTTCCATCGGTGATGGAAAGGATGGCCAAATCGGGTCAAACGAGGGAAACAAAAACACAGCTGATGAGGAGATGATACCGGCTACCAGCCCGATGCGATCGCTATCAGTAGGAGTTCAACGAGACACGACATCGGCCTCTGAGCCGGAGCTCCCTCCTCTTGTTGAAGATGAATCCGATAGGCAGGGGGTGATAGAGAATGATGTCCAGCTGCCGACCTCCGATCTACCACTCATGCACAGACGCTATCGGAAGAATCAGATAAGACAAACCCGGGAAAGGCGTCAGAATCCCCCGATAAGTTTATCGACAGGATCTGAAGTAGAATCATCTCGACCCACCAGACGAGGGAGGATCTCCTCTACAAACCCGAAAAATATTACTCCAGTTATTGTGTTGAATACAGACAAAGAGCAGCAAAATAATACTCGATCATCGCCTCTCCCTACATTATGGGATGAGCACGCTGCGCTGATAAATATTCCGACCCGGCGGAGGAGGAGTCAAACTCCTATAACCCCACTTCACCCTCAAGCGGCTGGCTCTATGGCCAATCCATCGTCAGATCCTACTGCCTCATCATTAACACCTGTCGCATCGTCCAAAACCACCCCTGATACACAGATATCACCAGAATCTGATAGGCAAACATCTACCAGCTTACCATCCCCAGTAGCAGGTAGAAAAAGACGACGCGGAACCTCACGGCAATCCATGAAGCTCGGATCACCACAGCCCTCAGCAAGAGCGACGAAGATATCGTCGCGAGGGACTCGAGTGGATTCAGAGTCGACGGATGAGCTGCAGAGGTCCCCGATGAGCAGCGCCCTTGAGCTCAGCATGGCCCCTTCGAGATCGGGCAGGAGTTTTAGACAAAGTATTGGAGCAAACCATTCATATCGAGGTCGTCGCCTATTCGAGGGCATGGCCTTTGCTATATCAATGCAGTCTGAAGGAAAGACTCAAAAGCGCTCGACGTTGGAAAATAAAATCACGCAAGCTGGGGGGCTGATATTGCAGGACGGTTTCCAGGGGCTATTTGAGCCTTCGGCGATCATGAGCACCGCTGGTCAAGTGGCTGAGGAAGCAGATTCTTTCAGACTAGTACACTCCAGTCTAGATTTCGGCTTTACGGCTCTGATTGCAGATGGTCACTCGCGAAAAGTCAAGTACATGCAAGCATTAGCATTGGGGTTGCCGTGTCTTGCCCATCAGTGGATAACAGCTTGCCTGAATAAAGGCGAGATTGTCGATTGGGGGCCATATCTACTTGCGGCAGGATCGTCTGCTGCACTCGGAGATGCTGTTCGGTCGCGGTGCTTGCAGCCGTATCCTGCAGAAGAGGCAAGGCTCACAGAAATTATTGAACAGAGGCCAAGATTATTAGCAGGTCAGAACGTGTTGGTCGTTGTAGATGCAAAGAAAGCTCGCAGTCAGGCGAAAAAGGAATATATCTTTTTGGCGCAAGCCCTTGGACCATCTGTCCACCGTGTTTCAACGGCAAGAGAAGCGCGGGAGGCATTGAGCTCACGCGAAAAGATAGGAAACCCCTTTCACTGGGTATACATTGATGATTCCATCGGAACTGTTGAATCGGTTCTATCAGGAGCCGAGCCAGCTGGGAAGAAGAGAAAGAGAGCATCAGCTATTCCAGTTGTGACCAACATTCGTGTTTTAAAGGATCAACTTGTTATTCAGAGTCTTATTCTGGGTAGGATGGTTGGAGAGGATGAGATGACTTTCTAAGACTTGGAGTGTATAAAAGAAAAGGCGTTCCAAGGTATAGACTAGCCCAGCTTGGCTTATGGGTATTGGATGTGGGCGAGCATTCATTTGATGTTTGGTTTCTTTTGTTCGAACTGTACTAATAGTCACTTGAGGGTTGCACTACGTTATGATTAAGGGCTATGGTGACGATGCCGATTCAGCGAGAAGGAAAAGTCGTTCCCTCAAGTTATACACGATCTCATATGTTTCTAGATGGATAATGTGTGTAGAAGTATGTGTCGATTATGATGTTAGGAAGTTAGTCGAGAGCTATGAAGATGCCATTTCCGAGTTTAATGATATGGGTTATCAAAAGTATGAATGAACCTGAGTATATTTCAAATCTAGACCTGTCGTTATACAACTAACCGGTCCAGGTATATGCCATCAACGCAAGTCGTTTTACAGTTTCGAGTTGTGAAAGAAGTCAACGTGCTCAGATGGCATCTTGTATAGCCTCGGAATCATCTGGCCAACTACAAGTTTAATCATTTGGTTCCGGCCCATAAGGTATTGCTTGGCTGAGAAATTCTTTTGCTGCTGTAGGGGCCAGTTCGACCTTTCCAGGGCGTTCATCTTTTCCCAGAGAGCAATGGACTTGTCCCGGATGAAAACGAACCGGCAGCCGAAGACCTTGGAAAGGCGGGCTATTTCGTGAAGATTTCTGGATTCCCAATCCTCCGTGGTCCATTCGATGGTCGGTTGACCCCACCAACTCTTCCGGAGGCTTTTGCTCACTTCCATCATATCCTCCGTCTTATATAGTCCGTTGATGCCATTGGCAGCATGGATATGGCCGCTAGTTTCAAAAGCAACGTGAGCAATCATGCAGTTGACAACTATATCGACGGGGATCTCGTCGTATGCCGACTCAGAAGGCTGTGGGAGGTGTGATGAGAAGCGGAGAGCTGTTGGCGGGCTGGCGATAAGGGCCGCAACAGCTTTCGTGATGGGGGTCGTGCCGGGGACTTCGTAAAATGGGTACGGCTTGGACTCTGCGGGTCCGATGCCTGAAGGCCTCAGGATTGTCAATTTTTCCTGGGCTTCCTCTTGTTGAAAGAGGCGGGTGAGCAGCCGCTCAGTTAGGTGTTTGCAGTAACCGTACGGGTAGGGAAAGCTGACGAGCTGGTACTCCTCGGTGGTGCCTTGTTCAAGAAGCTGGGCGAAGGCATCTTCTGGGGAAGAGTTGGTGCCAAGTGAAACGCTGTCTTCTGGGATCACGGCGTCGCTCCCCTCCATTGTTCCGTCTTCTCTTTTTCGAAGAATGGTGCTGGCATAAACCGTCGAGACGAAAACGAAACGGGACAGCTTTACACAGCCCAAGGCCAACTTGGCTATTGTGACTGAGGGTTGGATAATGTGCGGTGCGATATCCTTGAGTGGCTTGCGGAGATTGATTGAGGAGGCGCAATGCACGACGAGGGAGACGTTGTCTTGGATGGTCTTTACCTGGTCGGCAGTGAGGCCAAGGTTGGGGAACATTATGTCGCCATCCCAAACGACTATTTTCTGCGACTGTTGGAGGGCCTGAACGGTTTCCGATGGAAGAAGGGTACCCCAATGCTTCCATAATCGACTGGTCAGGATGGATCATTAGCTTAATACGGGGATGGAGGGCTTGGGTATACCCATCATCAAAAACCCTACCTTTCTCCCCCTCGTACGAGGGCATACACACGAGAAACGGCCGTATCTGAAACTAGCCTAGACATGTAGGCCGTTCCAAGCATGCCACTGGCTCCAGTGAAGAAGACATGGCGATCTTTGTAATAGTCGTGTACGCGGTCTCGGGCAGTGGTGTCCAACATTGTGCAGTGTATCTGGATGGTATTATGTGAGGTTTCCGAATAAAACGACAAGTTCTGTTCTATAGTATAGCAAACTTCCAAAGCTGCAAATTGCTCTCTGCGTTCTTGGCTTCTCTGTACTACTGATGTGCTGGTTGATTCAGGGGCATTCCACGTATTTTTATAATACTCCCCCCTACCACAATCTCCCTTTGACCGAAATGACACCTCCAGCTCCGTTCCCATATTTGCCGACACTCGTTACACAGCTATCAAAATGTTTATGGGCCTCTTTTTTTCGCCACCCCGAGGCAAAAAGAGGTGTGTCAAGTGACTGCAACCTTCGCCGTAGTCAGTTAGAAAGGGAAATATCAGCTTGGGAGAAGGGGGAGGGGGGCATCTATCTGTGGAGAATATGTAAAGTCATCAGAAACATTGATAAGAATACTTGAGTCTGAGTGGATGGGAAGCAGGGAGTCGAGCATAGCAAGGTGCAGAGGGAGGGCCATGTATGGATGATGGATGATCAGAAGGCCCTGTCAGCCCTGCACTACGGTTGCGGTCTCGGCTCGGTATCCCAAGTGTGAAGGGGGGGGGAGTGGGGGAGATTTGAAAAGCATCACTCATAGCTAGCCGCTGGATCATGTGTATCAAAAACGTCTTGTGTTTAAAAGCTCCTTGCTCTAATACTCCCGCATCTACAAATCCAGGACGTGGATTCATCCCCCGGTTTATCGAATAACTTCAGCCATAACGTCCAGAATCAAGTTGGCATCCCTAGAGCCATCTCAACACGGGCTCTAACGCTTCTACCCGCCTTTAGCTCCCGGTAGAGTGGGCTAAAGCAAATAATCGGATCTTAGATGTACTAGTAGTATGTGATTTTTATCTATCCTTGCGTCCTCGTATATGGTTGGGGGTGGCTTTTACGTCGACTGATGCTGAAGACAGGGGGCCTACCTTGCCTGTCCAATCAGGACGATATGGCTATCACCACATACAAGGGATCCTATAGGCGAGCTTCCTCCTTTCGGATGGGAAACCCAATCACCATTCGGGTTCGCAGAAGGGATCTGGTAGCGCAACTTGTGACAACAATTGCCTTATTTGGCATATTTCTTTGAGCTACATTCCGTTTTCTTCGGCTGTCGAATTAAGAGAAGCCGAATAGTGGAGCCATGACTTAACACATACCCTCATGTCTATCCTCCTGAATAAGTATGAAGTATTTACCCCATAGGAGTCGACCACTTACCAGACGCTCCGAGGTCGTGTGAGTGGGGGTTCTAAAACGAGGCAGGGGGGGGAAGAATAGATACAAGTAAACAGGTTCAACAAAATCGCTCAACAAGATCCGCTTCCAAGTTTATCTTGAACATTGCATCGCCAAGACCAGGTGCCACCAGGCTTCGGGCTCCGTTCGACCTTGGCGAAAGGCTCGATGCCTTTCTCAACTCAACATGCATCGTGGCCCGGCACTTTCATGGATGTTATCTCGCCCCATCTAGATCTCGGGCTGTAATCCATTTCTACAAATGGTCAATCTAAAAAGCTTCGTGGGGGGGAGGTTGGATCCAAGCGCTGTGGACATATCCATGGATATTATTCTCCCGAATGGTGAGACAGTCTTCAATTTTCCTCCATTGTGTCGTTCCCGAAGATTCTCAGGAATAGAGCCTCATCTAAAGCAGAACACAAACTGGGGACAGGGTATTGGCTCATGCGTAAGATGCTCACAAACACATCTCCATAGTCTGTCTGGGAGTTTGGATGAAATATATCATAGGACAGCAGGGCTTTCGGGTAAAGACTCGTTTACTGTGTGTATGTAATGCAAGGATTATGACATAACTGACCAGATGGCCAACCAAATGCCCATTTCGGTATCTTTTTTTGAAGGATTGCCAGTTGAAGGATGGGTCATTTACGAGATGCAAGCCTGATTGCATTGCATCCAATCAATCCTTCCCACGTTTACACGTAATCTTTTGTCAATAATTGTGTGTGACACACCCCGCGCGAATCCCACTTTGGGTGGATTGACAGGGGAGTATCATTCACCCCATACATGCTTGTACATGTATTATATGACATCTGCACCGGCTGCACAAACCAACAACCAAATAAGAAAACATGGCGAATAGTGTGTTCTAGCTCTACTATGCCCCGGCTTAGAATTAGTAATTTGAGGGGCTCACGAAGCTCATCAGTATCCTCACATCTATACAGAGCCCAGAGTATCCACTGTTTCCCTGCCAATGGCAAAGGAGGTTTCTTCTCTGGAGAAGAAAGAGGTCGTAACACTCCAGGAGGCATTTTGGCAGGAGGGAAAGTTTGCCATGTTGACCACATTCTTGAAGTTTCTCGGTCTTGGCGTAGAGACGAGTGTTGATTACGAGAAAAAAAAAGTCTAGTCATTTCATCTCTCTTGCATAAATATACACCTCGAACCAAGTTCCTGGAGCGGCCAACAAGGCCTCTCTCTCTGTTGATGCCGCGGCTCTCAGCATCTACCCATAAGACCCTGAAGCTCACCCTCACAGCATAGCACAGGCAGTCATCTCTCTGTCCTTTATTTCAGTTCCTCTGACCAGGTCTATGAATGGCCAAGCTGATTTCGATCACACTGTGGAATTACATTTGACCTTTGTTTTTGTAGGTGCTTGATATGGTCACGTTCACTTGCCGAGATAACCGCCACTCAATGCCGTTCACACATCACCATGGGAATAGTCTTGTATTGTATAGTAGTTAGATGGCAAGGAAGCTCCTGGGAATGATATCCAGTGCTTTTTACTCAAGCGCCTGTGGATGTTTTCTACTTTCTCTTCATCTCCCTATCCGTCCTCCTCATGTGATGACATTGTTATTTAGCAATAGAAAATAAGAAAGCCATGTTTCTGGGCTATGGGAATTCAGTTTGGCTCCGATAAATAAATAAAAAAAAGCTGAATTGCAACTTATCGTCTTTTTTCTACATCGCCTGCCATTGAAAAAGCCATTCACTCGGTTACACCCTATTAAGACTACGGATCACACCTCTAATAAATCACTGGCCAATTAAGATGTAGCTATATTGAAGGCCTGGTTCGTAAGTCTTGTCGGCTGTATATTTCTCCGTAAACATGACTCAAACGTGACGCTGGCCGCTGGCTGCATGCTGAAGTCACAGTGAGTGGCATGTTATCTTCAGCCAGCATTTAATGCATATCTTCAATTCTCGTTCTTGACCCTCTTTTCTTTCTTTCTTTCGCCCATCATCGACACTCACATATAACGAACCATTGTGACAGGAACATGGAAGCGGTAAGCACTTGATCATTTGCTAATAAGAGGCATACTAATCAATATACATACACCAGGTCGCTGGTATAAAGCCTAAGTGCTCTAATATCCCCACCAGTGATGAGATAGTAGAACTTCACAGCAAAGGCGATGTAGTGCTCGTCGTCTCTGACAGCCCGACGGGAAAGTCGGCTAAATTCCTCGTGCATTCCGAGATACTGAAAGCTGCCTCTGGCTACTTCACGAAACTCTTCAGCCCACGTTTCAAAGAAGGCAGAAGACTCCAGTCAGAAGAGCGCCCAGAGATTGAGCTCAAAAAGGATGACCCAGCTGCCATGGAGGTTTTGCTATCCTTGGTTCACTTCAAGAACTTTGACAAGTACGGGGCTTTGACATTACAGGAAGTCTATGCCGTGGCCAAGCTCAGCGATAAATACGTCTTCAATGATGCCCTGAAGCCTTGGTGCTCACTATGGTTCCCCATGGCAGATATGGCATCCTATACACCTACAGATTATGGAATTTCCCTCGCTATAGCACACCTTTTGATTGATAGCGACAGAATATGGAAGATCACAGAGAGTATGATCCATAACATCGCGCCAGACTTCAACGATGCCTGGTCTGGTCAGGAGTTTATCAATCATATACCACAAAGCAGAATATGTATAGGGACTCAGATATTGCCCTTGAGCTTATAAATACTGATAAGGATTTAGATGATGTCAATTCTGGAATCTGCGGAGCAAAGGACGACATTCTACATAAAATGAATCAAGTGGAACGTAAGCTGCGGGAGTCCATGATAGTCTTCAACCACATGAATATGTATAGATGTATACATTGCTTGAAGGTTTTTGTTGCAGGATTCCAGAGGCGCTGCCCGTTCTGCGGTCAAGACGGCAGTAATCAGGGAACTTGTACTATGCATGGGCGGATCCTCGAATTCTTCGACATGCTTCATAAGGCTCAGCTCTGGCCATCACTGGATTCGAAAATCTCAATTAAAGAAATAAAACGCCGGATAACTGAAATGACACAGGGCCACACTTGCTCGGGCGGTAGGACCTGCCCACTCACAACAGAACTCATGGCGCTGAGTGAAGGTGTCAATAGCCATCACTCAGACTAGGATCGAGTCGCGACGGCCCGGAGCTGATGAAGTGATTCATAACCCGCTGGAATCCTTACTAAGAGTGAGATACCAGTATCCTTTTTAACCGCAGGAAAGCCCACGCTGGGGACGGCCTGAAAGTGCCGAGATGGATGACGTCTCTTACAGGTAGTATCAGGATGCCAAGTCATTGAAGGGGTGAGGCCTGAGATACTGGCCATGATACAAATATTTAGCGAAATGGCTTACTCTCCAGGAATTGGAAAGATAATTTGTTATTTGCTCGTTATTTAATCACCCCATGAACATTCTTTTTGGCTTCTATGAATAACGAATTGACGATAAAAATCTCCTTTCGTCGCGAGGAGTTATAGAAATTGAGACAAGCCGAATAGGATTCCAACGCTCAACCAACTTTCACATCAAAATTACCAAGGGAAGCCTTTTCCCGGATTATTCTTATTGGGTAAACGGCTCACCTAGACGTTGAGTAGCCCATGAACAGGATACAATCAAGCCACCCTGGACTTTATCCCATCAAGCATATATCACAAAGACGCTTCGTAGCAAAACACTTGACTTGTCAAATCGTTTCAAGTTAGAGACGAGCTAATGGGAAAACAAGATTATGGATAGTTTCCAGGGTCTTGCGTTTGTCGCGCTTATCAAGATGGCAATGCTTCCCAAATATAGTAAAAAGGGCTGAGACTCCGCCACTATGGATCATCTCAACCCCCTCCCATGCTTTGGCTAGGGGGGAGCATCGCGGCAATCTTCTTGCGCAAGCGAAAAAATATGATTGGTTGCTTTGCCGAATTCAGGACGGTTAAGTTTGGGTTGACGAGGGTACATCTATTGCCACCATCAAAGTCCAGCAATGTAGAGTTAGCCATCTAACCAGACGGAGCATAGGTTTTTGCTGATCATGGCTATCCCACAACGCCTTGTTTCAACGTCGCCATGCTAGAACGTAGGCTTGTACCAACATCGTTTGGCAGTGCCATGTTGATGCAATCATCCATTGTTATGTTTAGCGGATGGCCATGAAGCGTAAGTGTGCCTCGTCCAGCGAGAGATTGTCATGGAGCTACAGCTGGCAACCAGCCAAAAGGTCCTCCTCCTTCCCGTTGGTGATCGCCAAAGAATTAAATATCATTGCCAATATTGTTTTTTTTTTTTTCATTTAGTTGTTCTTTCAAAATGCAAACAAATGCATGCAAGATTGCTACCTTGAAATTAGCTTCTCCAAGAGATGCACTTATTAGACATGTTGGCACTTCATCTTGCATGGCTAGTCTTTGTACAGCCAGTCACATCAAGCAACGTTCAAGCATCATTTACTTTTCCTGTCCGAAAGGGATTGCTTTTCTATGAGCAAGACACGGTCAAAGTGAGCTATACGTCCAATATTGCGAATGCAAGTCTCTGGGCCTTTTGCTGGAAAGGGAGTGACCACAACACTTTGGCGACATGTAAGTCACCTCATTCCCAATAGTACTTAAAAACGATATGACTAAGTTATTGCCAGTAAAGATAATTCAAGAGGCCGAGCCGTTCAATGGTTCTGAGCTGATTCAGGTCAACTTCAATACGAATTCGGACGAGTGCTGGTTCAACCTCCGGGACAACGACAGACAAGGAAACAATGGCGTAAACAGTGTCCCGTTCTCCTTGACCTCGAATCAGCGAAGTCAAACCACCATCGGACTTACGGGACCAGCAACAACATCGGCCGCGTCAACCCTGAGCCACTCACTCACTGCCTCGGCAACAACGACAGGGAAGAATGCTTTGAAGACGGCGCATTCGGGTGATGCAGACGAGTACGGGGACGGAGGCCTCAGTGCCGGGGCAAAAGTTGGTATCGGGGTCGGCGTTTCGTTGGGTGCGATTGGTGTGGCGGCGTTGGCGGGCGCATTCTGGCTGGTTCGGCGGCGGCAGAGAGTAACCCGAGATGACGCGATGGTGGGCCATGAAGCTCATGGAGAGGGTGTGCTCAAGCATGGGAGCGCCCGACTTCCCATCGAGGCGCAGGAACTGGCAGCGCAGGAAGCTCCACAGGAATTGCCAGGATAAGAGTCCACAGAGATGAGATGAGATCTCACAGAACGGGAAGAGAGGGGGGGGAGGGTATAAGTCTATACGAGTGCAAAGTATGCCTACGGGTTCAATACGAGGATTGGAGGGGGGACAATGTTGAAGAAAATGCTCTTTCGGCGTTGATTGATACCAAACGGCAAAGGAGTTTATAAACTACAGGGATAGTGTTGAATTTATATAAGAGAAAGAGAAGAAACGAGAGTTAATACAACGAGAGGTGAAGGAAACAGCAAAGACTCCGAGAATCCCGGTCTGTCGAACCCCGGAACCCGCAGGGATTCGACGCTAACATATACGCCTTACTGACAATGAAGAGAATCCTCCGTGATGGCAACATTAAGAAGTCGCATATTAATACTTATTTGGGAAAGAAAGAGAAAAAGAAAAAAAGAAAAAGAAAAAAAGAAAAAGAAAAAAAGAAAAAAAGAAAAAGAAAAAAAGAAAAAGAAAAAAAGAAAAAGAAGAAAAAGAAAAAGAGCAACGGAGAGCGGTTTGTTCAAGGTGTTCTGAAAGACATCCTTTTTCAGGGGTCGGACTTGTCACAACCAGTAGTCTTCGGTTTCTAATACCAGTGCGGTGGATTAGGCATGCTGCATGTTACCTACCTACCCTGTACAGTCTCACACTATACTATTTGGTGACCATGCAATTTTGATGCATCCATGACAGAAACAGGTATTTTTCGCTTCTACGGCGTCTTGTTTCCGTAGTTTATTGCTTGATCACCTCACCTCATCAAGAAAGTAAGAGGGACGGGAGGGGGGCCGAATCATCGGTATGAGAGAAAAATACGTGTCAGCCAAGGCGAAGATGTTGCTTCTACAATCTGCAATATATATTATTGCTCCATCTTCTCTCCATTGTCTTTTAGCACTTGATCTCTCTCCCAGAATACCATGTTTTTTTTAGGGATATGGTGTTTGTCACAGCCCACATTGAATGGCCCAGTGTCATGATCCCTGTCTACACTAGGTAGGTATTTCGTTCTTCCATAGACCAAGATGCGGACTTGCAGCGTTGGTCGCAGCCTGCAGGTCAGGTCAGGTCATGCTGTCATAAGCGCATCATGTCATCCATCTTAAAGCTAATCTGTCTCGACGACCTGTTTATTTGTAACCCTTTCCCAGCATGGAGGAACAATTAGCGCTCTGCTGTCCTTATCTCGAGGCCAATTCAAAGGTAAGCGGCGCAAACAGCTAACAGCTAGCTCGCCATCCTGTATAGCGGTCACGCGACACCATTGGAGCAATTCGTGGCCATGCTTTTTTTTTTTTTTTGCCCATATCTAGATTTACTATATAGTGGGGGGGGGGGTAAAGGCACGCGACAGCGAGACGAGAGAGAGTGTCTTATCATTGGGGGAGCTTGTCTGGGATGCTAACCATGCAGGGCATCAACAGCCCCCGGTTATTTCGGCTTCTATGTAGGTCTATGGAATTAGATAATCGCTTAGAATCCATTAGATCAAGCACAATTGGCGCTGGCTTCTGAAGAATTTATTGCTCAATCATCATGTGGGAGAAACTTGAATGACCCGGGACAGTCGTCATCCTATCTATACATGTATTATGTACCTATATATCCACCCCAACGGCTCTTCGATCTTGCAGGTTAACGTAAGAATCTTGTCCGCCCGAGTGGAGACGGTATCCCAGCTGCGAAGAGAACGGAGCGGAGTACGGAGTACATAGCATACGGAGGAGTACATATTACTATGTACGCATTGTTGTATGGGATTGGCCAAGTCCATGGAATAATAGGCGATGCACAGTATCCATGGAGAGACACCATCAAGGCCTCGGGAATACCCTATGTATAACCCAAGGAACATACAAAGCACAGAGCAGAAGCCCAATAGATCCAAGCGTTTGCAAACACACGCTGCCAAACAGCCACCTTCCAAGCATTGACGAGCAGCCTTCCGGAGCTTGGGAACCACACGACCACCACCTTGCGAACGGCCCTATTCCAGGATTGGCCCATGTTGGTCCTCCCATCCACCCATATCCACGCCAAGCCCCGTGCTGATTGGCATCTCGACACCCGGGTTGGTCGTGTAGGTATCACAGACAAGCCCCGGACAATATCTTGTAGATTGCGTACGCCCTGCCTATGCCAACAAGGCCCAGGCATGTAAAAGCCCGTCCTGCCTTCTGTATCCCACACCCCCGTGCTGCATTTCAGCTCTGGAATCCTGTTGTAGTCCGCACTCCGACTGTGCAAGTAGATGATTTGAAACATCATTGACTGGGCGGGCTTTCTCCCTGCGCTTTGCCTCCCTTCTGCACCACCTCCCATGGCTTTTTAATCCATTTCACTCCCTTTCACCCATTTTTTTTTGAATTATTGGTGCTTCCTGTAGCATTCCCAGGTTCCTATCCTTTACCAAGCTATCTAAGGTTGTTAATGTTTCATTATTCGCAATAACTTGCTGTACTTGTGACGATAATACCTAATTTTTCTTTCTTTCTCCTCTTCCTCCTCCTCCTTCCCCTCCCGCTACTCTTCAAAAATGACCATCGGCGCATTTCTCGAACCGCTTGTGGTGGTCTCACTGCTCTTCGGTGGTGCTTGGTTCAATCGCAACAAGGATTATGACTTCTGGACGGGTAGTCAAGGCTGGACAGATGAGAGGATCCTCAAGAAAAGTGACGACATCGATGGAAGACTCGAGCCCGAATACAAGAACGCATCACAAAAGGCCAGCAGCTGGAGCTCGGCATCTAGCTCCAGTTCCAACTCCTCGCCAGCTCTGGCCCCGTACAATGCGACGTCTGCCACTCGTCGACGCAAGATTCACCTGTTTGGATACAAGAGGATTGTATCGACCCCAAACACACTCGTCTTCAAGGATCGCTTTCTCAGTCGGGTTCTGCAAAAGTTTCCTTTCCTCACCGAAGCTTGGTACTGGGCTCTTATATACTGGGTCAGTCACTGCCCTGCCTGGTAATATGACTTGCAACTAACTTGATCCCCTTAGGTCTATCAATTAGGTCGAGCTTTTACCGCGGTTACGATTGTTGAGGGTACCGTCCACGTCGCTCGCAAACATGCCCTCCAACTCATCCATATCGAGCAACAGCTACACATCTTCTGGGAGGTGCCTTTCCAGCAGTGGTTTCTCGCTCGTCCAACACTGCTTCATTGGATCAATCGTGTCTACTCCTTCATTCACATCCCCGGAACCATCTTCTTCCTCGTCGCTCTCTTCTACCTCACCACGACTCGAAAACGATTTGCGTTGACCGGTCGAGGCGACAAAGATGGTGTAGCCGCTGGACCAGCCCTCTATGAGGCCAGGCGTCGAACCATGGCAATGTGCAATCTGATCGCCTTTGTCATTTTCACTCTTTGGCCATGCATGCCTCCCCGTCTGCTGAGCGACCCCAATTACAATGGCCCTGATGCCCCCGAGGCTAAAGGTTTCGGATTTGTCGACACGGTCCATAGCAATGAAGGCGAAAGCAGTGTCTGGACGACAAATAGATTCTGCAACCAATATGGTGAGTTTGTACCGTCCTTGGATGTTTGACCTTGTCGGGCTTGGCCAGCTAACTGATTGGAATCGCAGCTGCCATGCCATCATTGCATTTCGGCTACTCCCTCCTCATAGGATTAACGATTGCCACCCTTCCCATATCTGGGCTTCGTCCCAACTCCTGGAAGCGCATGTTGATTGTCATTGCCGGCATGTCTTACCCTGCGCTCATCCTCACTGCCATCATCGCGACGGCAAACCACTTCATTCTTGACGCTGTCGCTGGTGCCATTGTCTGCAGCATCGCATGGAACGCCAATAGTATCCTGCTTAACCTGTGTGTTGTCGAAGACTACTTCCTGTGGATGCTGCGAATGCACAAGCCCGTCAACTATACCGATCCGGAGACTGCTGACGAGCCAGAACTGCAGTCCAGCTATCTGAGCGTTTAGTCTTGTGTATTGTTTGTTTTCATGCTGTCTTTTTTTTTTTTTTTTTTTTTGGGTGGAGAAGGCTTGGATAAACCCGCGGTTCACATTGAAGACACAAAGTATGGAGTTGGATGTAATAAACATGATGAACGAATGGAAGAACTGGGAACTATATAGGACAGGCAAGCGCCGATGGCGTTGAGGTGCCATGTTGCATTTCGGACTCAACGATAATGTTATTGCATGATTCCATGTAGAATGAAATGAATTTTTAAACGACACATCATCCTGTTTCGTCGTCAAGCTTTGAAGCCGTGTTGATATTGCGTACTTCCATACGTAACCAAACCAGCGTCAAAATAGGCGTTGGCTGCAAACAGTTAGACGAGACTTTGGTGATTCACCCCACGGCGAATGACTGACGACGCCTCAACGAGGACTGGCCCGGTATCGATACGGAGACTTGGCGCTAGAATCTGCAGCAGGCTCGGGTACATGTACATCCAGAGGTGCCCCTCCATGCATGACCTCGCCGTCCTGTGGCGGGGCACCTGCGTCTGCCTTCGTCATTCAGCCACGCCTCCATCCATGACATGGAGCTCACATGCAACCTTACACCAGAGCACACACGGTGCCGTCACTTCAAATGTATGGAGGCCGCTGGAAAAACTTTCATCTCTCCATGAAGGCTTAACTCCAAAGTTCGAACCAGGCCTGCATCTGCGACTCGTCCTTTCCCACTTACAAGTCAGGTTGATCGTGGTGAGGTTCCGTCAATCTACGATTCGAGCTGCTTTCAAGTTTCTCGCCATGGCCTCCGGATCTGCGTCTCGAAACGATTCGGCTCGGTCTTCCTCGCCAACAGGCAGCTTTTATGCCCTGAGCGATGATGAAGAGGGTGGATATGATACGATTACCCATACAGAGACTGGGAAGGGGGTGAAATTGCTATTCACGAAAAGCAAGGTGGGTAATATCCAGTTCCAGCTCCAGTTCCAGCTCCAGGCCAGCCAACCCAAGTCCATGGACTAATATGCATTCTGCAGGTATATGTTCATCCAACTCCATCCGCCAAAGACAACATCCCAGGATACATGGCCCTTCTCCAACAAAAACACCCTAAAAATGGCCGCCCTACGTCTTCATCTGAACAGGATTCGAATTCCATAGCATCATCGGACCTGCTTTTAGCCTGGTTACCTGAATCGGCCCTTGGCGACTCGGCAAGCATCTACGTCAAAGTCGATCTCTGCGAAGGAGACTCCCCGAGGCAGTCATACTTGGTTCCTCCTCCTCCCACAGTGACAACCCATAGCGGCTCCATCGGTGGCTATGCGTTTGCCATTCCCGTGAGCGCTGTATACTCTCTTCTGATTCGGCCTCCAAGTCTTGGCTGGTGGTATGGTTCAATCATTATCAATACAAAAGGTGGCGATAGCTTCCCTGCCCTCTTCTTTCACGATGACGAATGCCAAAGCACCATACTGCAGAAGAAGAAGCTGGCTCGCGACACATTCGATCCGTTCGGAGAAGGAGGCCAAATGTTCTGGGGTGCAGATGAGGTCTTGCGCTGGCTTCGACGGTATATCAGGATCGAGAGGTCTGGCGTTGAACCGAATATCTATCTCATTGAGCCGACCAAGGAAGACTTGGAAGGCTTTGGACTTAAACCCAATGCAGGCGGTGCTGCTCAGGCGATTCGAGATGGGAATAGAGCCGGTGGTCCCAGCCGACCGGATGCACAGATGGATCCCTTCATGAAGTTTGTCAAGGAGACCGGATGGAATCTCATGGAAAAGTTTAGCAAGGTCACAACCTTTACCAGGAGGGCAGCCCATGACCTGGCAGAAAATCCAAGCCTGCCCCCTCAAGTTAGACGATTGCTCAAAAACCCAGAGGTCCAGACGTTGCAAGATGAATTCGACAGTGCCAGGGTATACCTCGCTCGGTGGGCTATGGGCATGGCAGAGCAGAGTGAGCGTGATCGACGACAGAGGATCTGGACCGCACAGGATGTTATGGGTCTCGAGGACACTGATGTCGGCGAATTCGAACTTCTCGACGGTGCTAGCTCCTTGTCATTGGAGGAAAGAAGAAAGCCCCTGACAATGGAAGAGTGGGAAACCTTTTTCGATCGTGAGACAGGTCGTTTGTCTGTCACCGTTGACGAGGTCAAGCAACGCATATTCCACGGTGGCCTGGATCCCGATGACGGTGTTAGAAAGGAGGCTTGGCTCTTCTTGCTCGGCATCTATGAGTGGTACGGCACATTGGATGAGAGGAAAGCTACCATCGCCTCTTTAAGGGACCAGTACTACAAGCTCAAGAGTTCGTGGTGGGAGCGGCTGGAGGGCGAGGGAGGCCAGGGAGAGACTGGGGAGTGGTGGCGCGAGCAGCGTGGAAGAATTGGTAGGATCTTGCCTTTGTGTTGATTATGTTTGCGAGAGGTGTTAACCATGCTTATAGAAAAGGATGTTCACAGGACTGATCGTCATGTTGCCATCTTCGAGGGAGAAGACACTCCTCACCCGGACCCCAACTCACCATTTGCCGATGTTGGAACCAACGTTCATCTTGAGCAGATGAAGGAGATGCTGCTTACCTACAACGAGTACAACAAAGATCTTGGATATGTTCAGGGCATGTCTGATCTTTTGGCCCCCATCTATGCCGTCGTTCAGGATGATGCAATAGCATTCTGGGCATTCCAAAAGTTCATGGACCGGATGGAGCGCAACTTCTTGAGAGACCAGTCGGGCATGAGGGGTCAGTTACTTGCCTTGAGCCAGCTCGTTCACTTTATAGATCCGAAGCTGTGGAACCACCTTGATAGTGCCGATAGCACAAACTTCTTTTTCTTCTTCCGCATGATTTTGGTCTGGTATAAGCGTGAGTTCGAGTGGGCGGATGTGCTCAGACTTTGGGAGTGTCTTTGGACAGACTATCTGAGTGCTGAATTCCACTTGTTTATTGCGCTGGCAATCTTGGAGAAGCACCGAGATGTGATTATGACACACCTCAAGGCCTTTGATGAGGTGCTGAAATACAGTAAGCTAATAGCATGCAGCAAATTAGGTGGATATTTGGCTAATCTGATAAACAGTCAATGAACTCTCCAACACAATGGATCTTGAGTCTACACTTATCCGTGCTGAAATTCTTTTCCGACGATTCCAGCGCCTTGTTGAGGCTGTCGACAAGAAGCAAAACTTTCCGCCCCCAAGAACTGAACCCGTCGAGCGACCTTCAGCCAGTCCTGCTGGTTCAAGCTCAAGCATTCCTCAGCAGCAGCAGCCAAAGAATAAGGGCAAGACCACAGAGCCAGCAATCAAACAGGATACGAGAGTCATTACTCCAGAGCTGCGCAGGTTGCTTAGCCGGAAAGTTGAGGTACTTCCACGGTCTGTAGTAAGTGGGAAGCAGGATGATGTGATTGCTACAAAATAAGGGGAATTTGGCCAAGGGTTTTTTCTTCTTTCCTTCCTTTGAAGTGGATGGTTTATTTGCTTGCAATTTGGATGTATGTATATCGTACAACGTATCAGGGAGTTTTGGTGCCTGTTATTTGATGATTCAGGCTGTTGTCTTACAGCGATGAAATTATGGGAACTGGGATTGTAGTACATGGGATGGACTCAATGAGAAAATAACGATGGCGAATGTCCTTAAAGTATAACGCTGTTCTATTGCAAGTGAATTTGATATTAAAAAAAGAATCATTAATATGAGTACGTTTGATCCAATTAGTCCATGGTCCCCCCTCATCGAATCGTCCAGCCTCTTTCCGCATAAACAGTCTTCCCCACCACATGAGTGGTGATATATAGAATTACATATAGTAAACTACTCCTCTCATCTATACCCCCTCGGTGCACTGGGCAAGCCTTGTCTTCGAGAAACACCGCCGCCACCGCCGCCGCCTCCTCCTCCACCTCCCATGTAGTCGTCTCCACCACTTGACCACGGGGCATTTGATCCCATGTAGGGCTTATCGTTTCCGCCTCCAGGAGAGATGGGTCCAGCGCCACGTCTATTGTCGTATGAGCCTCCTGGCGCAAATCTGTCCTCGTAGTTCCCACCACCGCCTCCCCCACCACCACCCCCTCCTCCTGAATAACCGCCTGGGCTGGGTGGAGGTTGAAAAGGTCCGTTTTGAGCAGATGGACTCGTCGTTCGTGTCCCACCCCAAAGACGCTGTCGCAAACGATCCTGCGCTGATCCTCCCACAGGCGTCTGGTTTCCTTGATTTGAATAACTTCCGTTCCTGGAGCCAGGAGCCGGTCTTGAAGAAAAGTCTTCCCTTCCCGGCCCCACGGGTGATAAAATGCCCTGCCCTGCTCTCCCTGCCCTCAGACTCTGCGTCTGAACTTGCAACTGCTGCGGCGCAGGCTTGTTATCCCACAGACTGCCAAAACCCGCCGCCCCGGGCCCTCCTTGCTGCTGGCCCTGCCCTCCGCCGGGATTCAGCCCGCCATACCGCGAGCCGACCTGCGGCTGGGCGTATAACGGTTGCGGCGTCGGCGCGGCGGCACCTCTTGGGTCGGGGGGAAGCCATGGGGGAGAAGGTCTGCCCTTTTCGGTGTAGTAGTTGCGCAGGACGCGGCACACGTGGGTGTCGTCTTCGGTCTCGCCGTCGGCCTCGCTGGAGAGGAGGGTGGAGCGGAGGGAGGAGATTTGTGAGGAGGTTTTGGTGAGAAGGTTGGAGTACCAGGAGGTCATGGTGGCGGCATGTGGAGCTGTCCCTCCGCCTCTCTATGTCTTTGTGTCTCTCCCCCTTCTATCCGTCTTTTGGTGTGTTTTGTGTTTTTTAAGATGAGGAAGATGAGATCGTGGCGAGAGTGAGGAATAGGTGTTTGTTTCTGGTCAAAAGTTCGTTTGGTTGATAAGCTCGTATAGAGGAGGAGAGAGAGGTTGGTTGGTCGTGTTCGGTTTGGGGGGAGGGGGGAGGAATCTCAGGGATTTGTCTCGGTTTTATTGGAACCTTGCGCGTTTATATAAGCGGTGTGGTTTAACCTGCTCTCTCCTGTCCTTGCATTGCATTTGCCTAGAACTCCCAGGTCAAACTAGATGCTAGGACTTTGTCAAGCCTCGGTGGTCGAAAACAATAGCACAAAAAAAAAAGGACTTTGGGGGGTTATGTGTTGGTGTGTGTGTGTGGCCTTTGTGTGTGTCATGCAAGGGAGATGGGAGAAAGGAGGAAAAGAACGAATGACGTGGGGTTGAAGAATGGGCTTAACGGAGGTGGGCACATGTAGAGCCTCCCGGCGTTGTGTAGGCGCTAACGTTAAGGACCTCCTCTCTGTTTCTCCAGCTTCAGCTTAGTGGGGTTTAGCCTCACATGACAGGTTCTTCCCTCCCAGGACAAAAGCAACCTTGCAAGGCAACTTAATACTGCCAAAGAAGGTGAACTGTCAACCTTGCACTTATTTACTTCAACTTCAATTAGAATAAAAAATCGCTGCGTAGAAATTTCAAGAAAGAAGAAGAGGAAGAAGAAGAAAAAGCGTTCTGAACAAAAGAAAATATATTCATTTTTATTGGTATCCGAACGCCGCAATGCCATATCGCCGCTACACGTTTGTACCCAGTTCCATCCCACCCCCTCTCGCCTCTCCTAACCTCCCTCCCCTTTTTGTAATACACATTCTTGTAGATACCCACATTCCCCCCAACCAATTCCATTACCAAGCCAGATCGTTCGTCAATGTCAGCTTCTCCTTCTCCTGTTGCTTCGGCTTCTTGTTGTTCATCTTGATGGCCCTGCCACGCTTGCGCTTGTTGCCAGCCTTCTCCGTCTCGGACTCCTCGCTGTCCTCCTCCTCCTCCTCTTCATCCTCACTCTCCAGCCAGTCCTCAAGGTCTTCAAGGTCATCCTCGCTCTCGTCAATGTCGGAGACATACTCGATGGCCTGGTCAGCATCATCCTCCTCACTCTCGAGCTCCTCGGCGTCTTCCTCGTCGTCATCCTCGATGCCCTTGTCCATGTCCTTGTCTCTCTGGCCTTCGCCACCGCGCTCCATGGCGTTCAGGACCTTCTTCCAGATGTCCTCGCTAACATTGAGGGGCTGGTCACCATAGGCGCCCTGTCGCAGACGCTCAAGCAGCTCTCTTTCAATGGTTCGCTCCAGCTTAGCCGCCGCCTCGGCCTTGCGCTCTCTCGCAGTCTCACGGTGCTTGACCTTGGGAGCCAGCTTGGGGACCAACTTCTCACCCAAACGCTCCTCCTCGGCCGCAATCCTTCGCATGCGAATTTGGACTTGGGTCAAACGGGTAAGTCGCTGCTTGCACTTGTGGATCAAGAACTTGGGCCAGTAGATGAGCCTCTCATCAATCTGCTCCAGCGCCTTAGTGTAGTTGTTAGAGAGCTTGATGCGCTCCCACATCTTGGACGGCAAGTGTGCTCGCTCCACCGTCTTCATGTAGAGGTAAAGCGTATCCTTGGTCGGGTGCCGCCGGACGGTGGCATACCGCGAGTTGGCAAGAGGACATGACTGGCGATTGCAGAGACCCGTGACGTTGTACTCATTGCGGCAAAAGGTTTGCTTCTTCTCCGTTCTTTTTTAACCATGATTGTTAGCAAATCATGTTCATTGTGATTGAAGTCTTTTGAAAGAAGCTGGCAGTAATTTTTTTTTTCTTTCGTTCTTTCTTGGGAGACTTACTTTAACTTGAAGGCGCAAAACTGCTGGTTTATAATTTGCCAGATAATCTCATCAGATGCCATCTTGACAAAAGATTGCCTCTCCTATGAGACGAGACTCGCAAAATGGATAATGACAAACAAAAAGAGGAATTGGACTGTTCTTGTTTAGATATGTAGATGCAGAAGAGCTTCCTTCTCCAGAAAAAAGTTACTGGTGGGGCGCATCTCGAGATTTTTTTGCCGGGTCCATCGACTGGCCAAAACTTGCATAGTGCCTCAGTAGCGCCCCAGCCACAGCCTTCCCTCCCAGTGCGCCTCACCGCTTGCCTTTGTGGGCCTCTGCGTGCTCACTCACAGCGTAACGGTCTCCGGATTATCTTTGCTTCCGTGACATTCCTCCAAGCTTTGGTGACGACTCCTCCACCAAAGCAACAGCTGGGTCCTTGGTGTCAGCTATATGCGCTGCGTCACATTGCCGCAATCAGCCGCCTTCAACACAACCTTGACACTCATTCATCCAGCGAAACCTCCCCCCCCCCGACGTAAGAAGTCAACTACTATAGACATCTCACGTCTCTGAGCTTCCTCTTCCATACAACCTACCTAAACCTCTAATCCCATACCTCCCACATCTCGGCAACGGCGGGCTCATCCTCCCTCACAACCAACCTCAATCTCATCCCTCCGACCCAAGATCCAAATCGCCCACCATGCCCAGCGCCGGCCTCAAAACCATCATCGCCCTCTCCTTCGTCCTCGCCGTAGGCTTCCTCCTCGTCATCCTCTCCTGCGCTCTCTTCAAGGCCTACTACCCGCTCCTCGTTGTCGCTACGTACATCATTGCGCCAATCCCCAACTGGATCTGCAGTCGCTGCGCCAATCCGGATGACTTCGTGGAGAGCGGCGGCGCGGCGGTGCTCGATCTGGGACGCTTCTTTACCGGATTCTTTGTCGTCATGGGAATTGGTGAGTTTGAACCCTCCCCAACAAGCTCCGTTGGGGATATGCTGCTGCGTTTTGCAGAAGAAATGCCATCTAACCTGTGCTCCAGCTTTGCCCGTTGTCCTCGCGCACTCCGATCTCATCCGACCTGAAGCCATGATCATGTCCATCACCGGTGGCCTTCTCATCTACGGAACCATCATCAGCTTCGGCATGTTCTTCCAGGAAGACCAAGAATTCTAGACGCCCGGCACCTATAATGCGACCCATCCCGATATTCTAACGCAAGACTGATTGCTTGTAACCACGGGAGCAATCGGAAATCAAGCCTTTTGTTCGGAGAAACGGGCTTCAATTTCCTGTTACGACGTATCATGTGTATCATATATATTTTCTCATGGGAAACTCTACCGGGCATAAGCGGTCCTTTCTTCCTTCGTCACTTGGTGTTTCTGCTTTGGTCTAAACTGGACATCTTTTATCTTGATTTGGATGTGTTTTCTTTTTCCCTTAATGAAAGAATATCAAATGATTTCATCGCTTTATGCCCCTTTTTGCTCCCCTGTTCCACCCTTCCCAAATATCTTAAGAATCTTAATTCCTCTATGTTGAACCGTAAAACTCCCTGACATGCATACGTTGAGGTATCCCGCTTCTAGCGCCGTCTACTCCACCATCTATATGAAGATTCCATCCTTCCAAAATACATTACCAAAAAAAATGTTTCACGCCACATCCGAGAAGACACCTAGCGGTCCACAGAGCTTCGTAAACATTTCCTCCCTCTCCCCCTCGGGTGTGCTCAGTATGGTGACCGCTCCTCCGGCACCAATCCGCCATACCTCTCTTGGTTCGCTGTCCCCTACTTCAGAAGGCGCCGTCTCGTTGTCCCAGCGAAACATAGTCCTAATGGTGACGCTCCAGTCCCCTTGGCCCTTGATGTCCAGGTATCCTACCACGCCAGAATAGATACTTCGCTCGGTCGGTTCAATGACACGGAGAAGCTCGCAGCTTCGCTTCTTGGGCGCCCCAGTCATACTTCCAGGCGGGAGCGCAGCAGCGAGGACATCCAACCCATTGGTTGAAGATTGATCATGTTGGTCTTGTTGATTTTCGGGCAATTGGCCATTGACAACGGTAATCATCTGAAAGACACTGGAGTACTCTTCCACCTTTAACAAATCCGGGACGTCAACAGCCCCAGCACCGCAAACACCATGCAAATCATGCCTCACGAGATCCACAATCATCAGGTTCTCCGCTTCTTCCTTAGGAATGTGCAGAAGCTTTTCAGCTTGGGCAAGTGTTGAAACAGCCTCCGATTTCCGCACTGTGCCTTTCATGGGTCGCATTGAGCAGAGACCCTTGGGGTCATGGGTGAGGAACCGCTCAGGAGAGCTACTGATGATGGTGGCGCCACCAAGGCGTATGAAGGAACCAAATGGGGCGGGCTGCCTAGCGCGAAGGGTCCTATAAATCTGCCATGGAGTACCGTGTTTTGAAGTTTTCTCAACAGATGAAAGGCTGTTCGCGCGCTTCGATTCGTAATGTCCATGGACTATTGATCTTTGTAAATGGGGCGGAACATCGTTCCCAAGTGGTCGAGTCATGGTGGTCTGTCCTGTTAAACAGAGCTCATATGAATGGCCTTCACTAATTGCCGCCTGGCACTGTCGTACATCATCCTCATATTTGTCTGAATCCGGAATGCCGAAGCGCAGCCTGCCCTTTGATTCCTGAACCTGCCTGTATAGCTCCTCGTTTGTTCGTTTCTTTCCCGAAATAGCTTTGTAAGATTCCGTGCCAGATCCAGGATATTGCCATGCTGGGGAATTCTGAACCTTTTCAGCAATACCATCGATCCATGACAGGGCATCTGACTCTGATGTCGACATCGCTTGGATATAGGCCACGCCAGCCTGATGATCCAGAACCATGCTCTTCGTGACCCAAGCAAAGCAAAGATCCGGTCTATCATGACCCCTGTTTCTCGAGATCATCCCGGGACTGAGTGCGCCAAGCCCCATCTCATACGTAACAAATCCCATGAATCCTCCCTTAAATGCAGGCTCTTGCTTCTCTTCACTCGGTACTCTGCGTCGTTGCCAGTATTCGGAAATGACGCTCCAAACGTCATATGGACCATGTTCCTTCCCGTCATCAATGCGGATCACCTGTCGTTCTTCATCTCGATCCAAAGTTCCCGGTCGCCGAAGAGTTAAGTAGTTGTTCCCCACGTGATACTCAAACCGTAGGGCTTTACCGACATCCAATGCAAGAATACTGCTTCGGGCCAGGGGGTCTCCAGTGATGGTACTCGAGGAATCCAGCATAATAGAATCAACATGTCCCAAACCCAGCACCTCTGCCACATCTGCCGCGTCCACGCCGTCGGGCAGCTTGATTTGTCGAACATGATACGTCGATGCCAACTCAAACGTGGCTATTCCAGATTGCATATCCTGCCACCATTTCCGGGTAGCAAGCTTCCTCTCAGAAGTTATGCCCTGCTGGACGATTCTGCACGGGTCCAGGCTATCCGAGTACTCCGAGGTTGAATACTGCACCACTCTTCCTGTCGACTCGTTCCATTTGAGCGCCTGACTGAACCAGTTCTTCAGCACGTTGCGTGCCGCTGGATCTGTGCATACTGACTCGGGATGATACTGGACTCCCCAAAACGGCAACCCCGCGTGTCGTACTCCCATCAAGATGCGCTCATCGCCCAGCTCTCCGCGTTCCAGCGTCCACGCCAAGGGAATTAAATCCGGCGCAACGGCAGGCGGTGACCACATCTTTGTCCCCCACGCCTCTTCAGACACATCATCCTGTCCAATATCCGCACAAAGGCTGTGATACAAAGTCGCCCTGAATGGTGGCACACCTCTGAAGATATCTGCAGATGATGAAACCCCCCCTCTGTGCTCAATCTCCCTCACCATGCCATGCAAACCCCTCTTCAATTTCCGGATTCCACCGCCGAAATGAGCAACCAAGCTCTGGAACCCAAGGCAAATCCCCAGCACAGGGACAGCCCTCTCGCGGGGCAAACTCCACAGTAGCCTGAACACGCCAACGTCGGCATCGCAAAGTGGCGATCCAGGACCCGGTCCGCACACGACGGCATCAAAAGCCGGTAGGCGAGCGAGGAACTCGTCTGGGGTCCAATCCGGGGTGGGATCCGAATGAAGCGTCTTGAGGTCCATGTGCAAAACGTGGATTAAAACATCATGTCCTAGTGCATCCTTGAGAAGCGAGACGATGTTGTTGGTAAACGAGTCATAGGCATCCAAGAAGAGAATGCGCCGATAATGGCGCCGGACTCGCTCAACGGGGCCATCGTTTTGCACAAAGGAGCCAGAGCGGTCCTCAGCGGTAGGCGATGATGGTGAAGGCGTTCGTAGCAAAGGCATGGTAAAAATGATTGACTCTGACACCCTTTTTACTCTCAGCCACCTATGGTCATGGCATGAATACGTCTCAATAAAATAAAAGAGCCGAATGGGTGGGCAAAGTAGGAAGTAAGAATAGAGGAGTCCCGAGTCAAGCACAGGAGGAAGATAAGAAGAAACCCTCCCGGGTAGAAAAAGTCTGACAGTTTGTTGGTTCGAAAATGGAAATTCAATGTACGAGTCCCTCCTTCCACACACTCATTCCTCTCACTCTCACTATTGGTAGGTATTACGGTTTACCCCAGGGTAAGTTCGGAATTGCCGCAACAAACCGGGTCCAAGGGTTCAAGCCAAGTTTGCATTGGGGGCTGCCCAGTCCGATAAGAGACATGACAATGGGAAAGGGGAGGAGAAAAATGGAGCAATAATAATAAGGTCAATCAATTCTGGCTTGTTCCATCATTTCTCAGTGGCGTTTTCCTAAGACTAAACACTTTGAAAGCGGTCTGCTTCGATGCACGCAAGCAGGAGGTACATGCAAGTAGATACGGAGTATCATCTCCAGACTCTAACAGAGCCTAAAAGGTCCCTGAAAATTCCTACGCCAAGACCCCGCGCAAAAAGCCAAAAAAGCAAAAGAAACTAATGGTGCATCATCATCATGCATCCTCGTGCATCTCCATTTTCCTATCCTCATATCCATATGCTATACTCGATATATATATGTGTTCTGATTCGTACATACATGATACTGTTACGCCAACGCTTTCATCGCCATGTCATCACTATGAACCCTATAGCAAAACACCTTTCTATGCAAAGAGCTTCCCTCCCCCTTATGCTGCACACCATGAGGAGTCAACAGCATGTTCACTCCCGATCCGTGACTGTTAGCATACACGGCTGCCTCGAATGCCACATCCTCCGCTGCTTGACTCCAAGCGCCGCATCCATCATCCTCTGGGTATCTGACCGCGGTCGCCTTTGCGGTCGGTCGCCATCTCCGCCACCTTCATTACCGCCATCTTCGCCCATCTGTACCTCCTCTACCGTTGCTGTAATTTCGAACTCGCCCCTGCACAACGCTGTCACCCCAATAGTAAAGTCGGTGCTGTCATTGCCTTTAAGTACAGGAAGTAGCTGCTGCAGCGTGCCATTCCACGCAAACTTCCTTGTATGGTCGAGGGCAACGCTGTTGGAGCGGTGGCAAAGTGCTGGAATAAGTCTAACCAATGGGTATATTGGCCGGTTTGTTCTGTTGGTGATGTGCACCCGCACCTGCATAAATTCATCCACATAAGTCGTCTTCTGCTCGTGACTTTCCTCCTCATTGGCATCTTGCATGAAAACGTCAATATCGACTTCCGGAATCTTGATGGTGTCAATCATTCGGGTAGTCAACCGAATATTTCTCAACTCGATGACTCCATTTTTCTTAGGAACAGAGGTCGTCCGCCAGCTTGCCTTTAAGCAGTCAAGGATTTTCTCACGGTACCAAAATGCCTCTCGATTGGCTCGCTCCATCTCAGGCGAAATCTTGCTGGTGCTTACAACGAATTGCCTGTTTCGAGAAGGATTCAGGCTTGGAATTGAGGCATGTGGGTCTTCTAGATATATCCTCTTGATGGGCATGATGATGCGGCTCGTCTTTCCCGGGAGAATATCTTCTTTCACCGCTATGCCATCCTCACTCTCAAGCTGAACGGCCACTTGGCTGGGCCAAGCGTTTCGCAGATCCATCGATAACAGACAATACTCATCAGGCTTCACGGGGTTTGTACCACCCAGACGATCCCACAGCGATTGTGGAATATCGCCGTGCATTGGCATCGCGTCGATACGGGCCAGTTCAACGCTAGCATTAACCGTCACAGTCATATCCACAGCAAGCTGCCTTGTATAAAATTGCTCAGTCACCTCATCGCGAGGCACTCCCAGGTGTGTATAATCCACCTGGATAGTTGCGTGTGTCAAGCCGGGTTTGCCAAGTATTTCAAATTCAAAAGTGGCTTCACCGCCAGGCGCAATATTGCGGCCTTGATCATTTCGAGGAAGCCGTAGAGCTTGTTTCTTCATCAGAATCAATTCGTATTCATACAGTTCAGCCGGCGTAGCATCACGACTGCTAAGTGCAGCCTGAAGAGGTTCTTGCGTCGAGTCCTTGAAGGAGAAAAGCATGAAATCCACCGGCGTTATTGACTTGTTTTGTAACGTGACAGAGAAAATTTGTCTCTCGCCCTCCAAGATCATAACTGAAGATTGCGGGAGAGTTGTTGACTTGACCGTCAATAGAGGTTGAGACTGAGTGACATTGAGACTTAATGAATAGGGTTCGAGGGGTAACTTGGCAGATTTTCTGGGCTGAGTGTTCGTTGTCATAGAAGCAATGCCCTTCACCTTTACCTTTTCCTCTCGATAGGGGGTCCATGGTTTAGGAAAGATGGCAAATCTCCTTTCTCGACAGCCTCGAATTTTGACAATGGCTCCTGTGACCTTAATCGATCCTGGTTCCTTAGCACGTCCCTGCAACCGTAATGCTTGTGTTCGATATGGGCCAATGGCTGCAGTTTCCTTCAAGGCCTCAAACTCAACACCTTCTGTTTCAAGGCGTATACTTTCAATATCCAGTTCAACATCATAGGTGTTTTGTAATGTGACCTTGAACCTGGCTAGCTCGCCAGCAACCAGATTTGCGGCGGCCGCCTCATCGGGCTCCTTCAAGAATGGGTTGTAGATGAAGGGGTTAACGTCTTGAGAAGCCCGGGTAGCGGTAGCTCCTGGCAAAACGTGTCGAGCATGAGGGATTGGAATTCGTGTATGTGGCAGTGGCTCCAGTCTGATTTCTCGCACGAGAAACTCGTCCCAGAATTCTGCAGTCAAATGCGTCATCCCTAGTCGCTGAACGAGACTCGAAGTCCGAGATATGTTGGTCACCAATCGAATTTGTTCATCCCGGTGGATCATCGGCGCCGCGTCCTCACGACGGGGTCCAGGCGCTACGCCTGATCCCGCAGTGCGCATAAGATCGCTGGAAAATTTGAGGACTCCATTAAAGTCCGGTAGGGCCTCTGAGAAGTTGATACAGGCGCGCAGAATATTAAGCTTGATGCTTGTGAAGCCAAAGAATCTAGTCGATAACTGGCCGCGGATCCGGGCAATCACAGCCTCGTCGGAATCATCGAAGCCCTGAATGAGTGATTGCCTCCTCGGTCTAGCCCGATCAAACCCAACAATTCCATATGACTTACAAAGCAGCTCTAGGAATGCCTCAATGCCTTGTTCTATATCTCCCTCATTCAAATCCAAGGCTATCGCCCCATTGCTCTGCGGGTTTCCAGGTGTTAAAGAGACGAGCCCAGCGGCAGGGTGAACGCCAGCTTCCGCAGCGCCCCGAGTTCGAGCTTCCACGAGACCACCAATAAGAACTGAAACCAGCTCTCGGATAACCATTGCCTTCTTTCGATGATAGCCCATCGGCCCCAGAACAGATGCAATGCCACTCAGAATCGCTACCCGGTCAACTGTAGTAAGCAGCTCTGTCTGCGTCGAGGGGAATGCTCTGAATAGAAGAGTCAGGATCTGTTGTCGCGACGGTGTTATTAGTAACCGAGGAGATGTCGTCAAATCTTTTTCTAGCCCCTTCCCAGTGACGACCATATCTAGGCATCGTTGGCTTAGCTTTCCTTCACAAATATGCAACGCTGCCAATATCTTGCTAAATCTGATGATAGTTTCGGCTAGTGGTAGTGGCGGGAGATTTTCTGCGGAGATCCTCGAATACAGACCGATAATCCGATCAAGAAGCTCTGGAAGAAGGTTTTGGAGATTTCGAAGATGTTTTGGCTGGCTCGAGTCAACCGTCTCAACGTCGGTTTTTGCCGTTGAGTGGCTACTTGATCGATCTTGAGGTGGTAGACAAACCATAGGTACTTGAAATTCTAGATTTGACTGACCCAGAAGGAAAAGGTTGATAATAATTAGCTCCAAGGCCTTTCCGTGCCAAATATGATCATTTAGCGATCTCGCGGCTGCAGCTCCCTCACTCAGCTCCCTCAAGGAGTCACTCCAACGACCAGCTTGGAGATATAGGGAGCCAATGACCACTGATGATCGACCTTTCCCTTTAATGCGCCACCTGTCATTTGCCCCACCCGGCCCAAAGCCTTGCACGGACACTCGATCGCGGCCTGTATCACGATGTTCTTCCACGATATCGGGTTTGATTGGTCTCTGTTCAGGCGATGAAGGACCAGTGCTGGGTACACTTGAGGCGCCATCAGAGCTCAGGGGGGGGTTTGATAGTCCACTCTTGATTGGTGTTGATGGCCGAGCAGGGGTCGAGTTGCTTGAGTTAACGCCAGGTCGGGACGGGGCAGACGGCAATGACATGCGTACATTCGTTCTGTCGCTAATACCAGTGGTGGAATTTGAGCGTTGGAGTTGTTGCGGCACAGCAAACTGAGAGTTCCGCCTGGCGGTGCTCGATGTTCCGTCCGGACCCCAAGTCCCTCCACTCAGACTTCTCGAAAGCGAGTATTGCCCAGGAGACTCAATCACCGTCATAGCCTCAAACGATTTGCCCAGTGTCGTCATTTCCGCCAACAATATAGAGGATATGTCGCACATGACCGTCCTCATCGTGGTTCTCTTGCATTCCTCCATTGGCGGGATTACCGTCATTCCTTCCGGTATGGGTACCTCTGCCGCTGCATAGTCGAAAATGAGGACTCGGTGGACGAGCGCCTTGGGGTAATTGTCCCGTAGCTCCTCCAACTCTTGGTACAGGGCTCGTATATTCTTCTCAACCATGGTCGGGCCTGTGCCATTCATCGAGTGCCTCTTGCTAAACGCCGCATCGCTGAGTTCCTTGCCATCCGCCAGCGCAATGACTGCCATTGGTTCTCGGTATAAGTCGAAGGGTGAGAGGGCGAGATGTGACGGCGGCGGGACGTGTGTTATAAGGTCATATAGAATCGCACCGTCTGGATATGCCAATGGCGAGAACATATCTACACAGCTTCTCATCAGTACCACCACCCGTCAACGGCGGCGTCTTGGCCTGCGGGGGGAGCTTACTCCTGTTTGGCCGCCCATCGGCGCTGATGTCCCTGAGGTGAACGACATGCTCGGCATGCAACCTCTCGGCAAATGAGGCAAACCTATCTACCTTGATCTTCCCAAGAGGAAGCAGCAATGCCTTCACCCTCGCGGGAGCAATGGGAAGCAAAGGGTCCAAGCTCATCCTAGCATTTGGAGTCGCTCAACATGGTCTGGCAGCTGGCTCTGAGAAGATGTCATAGGTCGGGTGGCCCTGTTCTGAGTTTAGACGGATGCTGCTGTACCTATGGTGGGCAGGTGTAAGGCGTGCGCATGCCCGTATGGCGAGCTGTATTTTCTTCGCCCAAAAGCGGCTCCTTGGCGGGCGAATTGAAAGCTCCCAAGGTTAAAGTTTGGTCTTTGTTTGGTTCGTGTCCACCCAACGATTCAGCAGCTTGTCTTGTCTTGTCGCATCCGTCCCACTCATGACACCCTGGACTTGGCTTTGCCAATCGAACGAGGCGGTGGAGCCTGGACCTCGTCGGACTGATATTTTTACGCCCCGAGGGGGGTCCCTAGCTTTCGATTGGCGGTGCTGATGGGGTTTTGGTGGGGGGAAGTGGGGGACCGGTTTGGGGAGCTTCAGCATCTCGGGTAGCAGCCGGTGGGTAGTAGATTGGGTGATCTTGGTGCTGCGAAGCTAACAATTACAGTGGTGAGCCTTTGAAACGCCACAGACCGTTGCAACAAGATTTCTACAGGAAGAATCCCCAATCTATAGATAATATCTGGCTGTGTGCGGCAGATCTCATTCCTCCAATCTCATCTCATTTCGGAAACGAGCCGAATCTTCGGCAACGTCTGATAATGGATGCCCAAAACAATATTCACACATCCCCAAAAAAATCTATTGTCAATGTGCTGCCGTAGCTTGTTTGGACTTGTGCTGTCTCTGTATATTCTAGTCATCTCCGCCGATGCCCGCATCTTTGAAGGAACATATGCTGTCTAAATACATGACAATCAATACAAGCTTCACACGCCCAAATGATGAACACTGTTTTGCCCCCCCTCACCGTATTCCAATCTGAAGTACCAATACCAATACCAATACCCTTCCCTTAAGCTACCCGTAACTTACATGACATTAATGTAATTAAATCCAAGCGCCTACTGTCCATCAACCGCTGGTGCCGGGCTACCATGCCTATTCTTCCCTTCTCGAGCTTCCTCCGTGAGCTCGCTTTCAAAAATGTCGACTGCTAGACTGGCCTCCACAAAATCTTCCATCTCTTCCGTGACAGTCTTCAATTTCTCTTGGACCGCGGTTGCCCCCTCCGTACCTACAATATGTCTGGATGGAGGGTTCTCAAGGCCCCCAATCGACGTCAAGGCGTGAACGGTTTCCAGAACGAGCTTGTCAATCGCAGCAGGTGGCAATTTTGGGTACCGACTGAAAATCTCTCCCACCCCTTCTTCGGGTTCCAGGGACGGGCTTTCTGGGGAAACAGGGGAAGTCTCCATCTCCGGAAGCGCCGGCACGGCTGTCTCCGGGTTGGAATTGAGCACATTTGTAAACATTTCGCGTACACTCGGCGCCTCTGAGAAACTGTTTGCATACGCCGGGATTTGCGGGGCAAAGGTGAGGCGATTTGTGAGCGATTGAATCTCCTGATTAGGCTGAACGATGGTCACCTTGATGTTAAAGGGGGCGACCTCGTAGGCTAGGGAGTCGCAGAAGCCCTCAAGAGCCCAGGTGGCGGCGGTATACATGGCCATATGAGGGGTGCCAATGTGGCCACCAGTGCTGGTTAGCACCAGAATATGCCCGGTATGCTGAGATCTAAGTTGAGGCAGCGTTGCCTTGATAAAGTTGACCTGAGAAAAGAAGATGGATTCGAATTGATCTCTGGCGAGATTTTGAGTAGATAAGTTGGTAGACAGTTCCTCCACGGTCCCTACCACGGCTATTTTTTTGGTGACGCATTGTGTCAGTAAACATGCACACAATGCACCAACGGGCAGGTAGTTGATGGGATCTGGAAAGGAGATCATCATCCTCATCACCATCATCATCTACCGGTCGCCATGTAAAGGGGTCCCATAAAAAACGTCAAAAAGCCCACTTACCTTCGGACCTACAGCACAGCAGAATATCCACCCGTCCAAAGACCTCAACAGCCTCGGCAACGGCAGCGCCACAACCACTCATTGTGCCATCACAGCGGATGCCACGGATCCTCTCCCTCCAGCCCTCGCGATCGGGGTAGGCATTCCGACACTCGCTGATGAGCTCGCGAAACTCGGCACTACGCTCCTCATTTTCAATCTCCAACGGAGGTAGACAAGCTGCAACACAATCGCCGTGGGAGAGCAGCTGGCGAATCAATCGCACGACCAACGGTGAGAGAGCGGCGGTGATGAGCCAAGTGCGAGGCGAATTGTGTGTTGCTGTTTGTTGAGGCTCTTGGTCAGCCATTGTTTATTCTCATAGTTAGTCCGCTCAGGGACATTTTTTTTTATGATGATGGGGCAAGTAAGAGGAGATCAGACGGGGGAGGGAGAGAAGCACGATGACGATGGATAAATAAAAGGAAAAAGAAAGGAGAAAAGGGGAAAAGGAAAAAAAAAATTAATGCAACTAGTATCAAATACGAATAATTGATCGAGTAATAGGTGAGAAGGGTAACGGAGAGGGTTTTCACCAAAGAAACCTTGCGGAGATGTCTCGCTCTCGTGACTGGAGCATCGAAGTTCCCATGGCATGGCATGGCATAGCATGGCATATGCGAAAACGTATGGTGGTTAAATGTACACCGTACAGGCAAACGCGGAAGTTTGCAAGCACCTCGTCCAGTAACCTATACCTACCAGCCAGTATGTACTGTGGGAGAGTGTGGTGTGATGGGGATGGGGATGGGGGCAGAGGGCGGGGGTCAGATGGGCCTTGGTTGGCTGGGATCGGTGGGCTTGGGAAGAAAGTTTGGGACTTACGGAATGGTGCGTTTGTCAAAGACGGCTGGATCACTCGGGGAGCAGGGGAACTCTCGCTCTGCTGTCGGGAATGTGCGTGAGGCTCGTAGTGGTGGTGGTAGCGTTGCTGCGTGGCGCCAGCAGCAGGGTTACTGCCGCTGTCACTGGTCGACATTTGGTGGCCGGGTGTGCTGTAATGCCCGCTGACACAGAGAGAAAAAAAAGATAATAATAACCCTAGATAGGTACGCCGAGGAGAGAGAAGGGGGGGGAGGGATCCTCAGGAAAAGGTTCAAGGCTGTTTTTTTTCGACTTACTTACTGGGAATATGAGGCGCGCTGTATAATACTGAAGCTGAAAGTCCCTTCAAGTTACCTTATCCGTACACTTCAGCTCAAATGCCGGCCATGAGAACCTTAAACGGGGAAAAGGATGGCCTGTTTCTTATACAATCACGATGGCAAGAAGAGGTGAGTAATGGTCCAAACTCTAGAACCGAGAGGCAAAAACACAATATTGCGCATCCTTTAATCATAGTACCTAGTAGTGTACTTAGTACCCTATTCTTCATTGTGAATAGGTGCGACCAACGGCTCCATTCCGCTGATGCACTTGGAGAATCGGCAGTTGATGTCTACATGGAATATCTTGCCGCCAGTGCCTCGCTGGAAGGGCCCAGTGGCTTCGCTCTATCACCGCAAGTCGCCTCTTCTGCTCGCATACGGAATACGATAGCCAGGAATAGAAGCGTTGCAACATGGCGGACGGCCGGAATTCAGCGACTGGCGGCCAAGCCGTCCCGAGTTTCCAAATGCTTTGCAATGTCTTGTTAAGATGTAAAAGCTCCCCAAGCGTTCCCCCCTCCCCTCTCCACTTGTCACCATTATGGCGGCCCGGGCTGTGTGCCCGTCGATCAGGACTCCACTATCAGTTAACCGAGACCTGTCCTCCGGCCCCGGGGCTCCGGACGACTCGGATGAGGGCCTCCGCTTGACTGCTGTCAAAAAAAAAAAGCCCGCCACTACCGACATCAACCCTAATAAAACAGTACAGCTGACATTCATTTGTCGGATGTCAAGCATCCTAGGTGATTCATTCAAATGTTTCACCAAAAAAAGACATCATTGAAGACGAATTAAACATAGCAGAGCCTATCCGAACTGGCCGGCGCAGCGGATATGGAGTACATACCTAAACAGTCGCTAACCGTCTCGGAATTCGGCTTCCCCTCTCGAATGTATGTATGTATGTATGTATGTAGGCGCCCGGAGACATTTTTCTTCTTCTTCTTCTTCATTACAATTTCATCCCCCATCTCCATCCTATGATACTGCAGAACGATATCTCTACTAAAATAGACGCTTTCAACAGCCCGCAGGTTTAGGCAAAGAAAATATTCTCATCATGAAGAATATCCGCTAGCCCGCATTCTCCATAACGTCGTTGATCTGCACCTCTAAATTAGCGTTTCTAGACCCGTGTGCCCGCCTTTGTAATCATCAGCAAATCACAAAATGTGCCCTCAGCGGCTCAGCCCATGATCTGTCAACTTTCAAACCTGCTTGTTCATAAATAGTCATATCTGTGTAATGATTCCAGTCCAGCTTCTCACCGATTTCTCCCGCTGCAATCAGTCGCCCATAAAACAAAAAGAGCCAGTTTGCGTCATAACAAATTCGTCAAATTATCTCCAAAAAATTATCGCATAAACATGAATCAGCTATGCCAAGCCAATAAACTCCGACGTGACGCACTTAAGACTTTCTCTCAATCTCCTCGCGGATGCTCGCAGCACGTCCATACTCTGGCTCCGCGTCCAACTGCTTCACCGTATCGGTAACGCCGAAAAGATCATCCATCTTCTCCAAGCTGAGACCCTTGGTCTCGGGGATGAAGAACCACACGAAAATACCCATGAGGAAGCAGAAGCTTCCAAACATGAAGAACATGCCATACCCAGCCTGGCCCATGGTATCCTGCATCGTGAGCACAGCTGTGGGATGTTAGTATACAATCGCATCGACGATAAGGGGGTCATAGTGACTTACTCCGTGCACAGACAAAGTTGAATAGCCACTGTGTTGCAGCAGCAAGGGCAACGTTCATGGCACGCAGACGAGCAGCGGGAATTTCACTGACGATAATCCAACACACTGGGCCCCATCCAAACTGGAAAGATCTATTCATTCGGTTAGTCAAACCATTTGCATATGTAAAATAAGTAGCTCAACTTACGCAGCCCAAAGATAGATGCAGGCAATGGCAACGTATCCGAATGATGTGACCTATTGTTGATGAGTTAGCCCAAGTCATGATCAGAATTAATAATGGGAATGAATCATCACTTACCGGCTGCCCAGCGATAGGAGGCTGAACTCGGCCATAGATGCCAACGATGAAAAGGAATACACCTTGAGCACCAGCAGTCCATAAAAGACTCCATCGACGTCCCAGCGTATCCGCGACGAATACGAGGAAGATGGCGCAGGCAGCTGTCTTGGCAATTCCATAAATTCCCGTCGCAAAAAGAGACGAATCGGTACCAGACATGCCAAGATTCTTGAAGATTTGAGGAGCGTAGTAGTTCTATTGTTGCCCGTTATTAGTATGCGTCCCACACATCTAGGGAGTGAGGGGAGAGCGAGGGCATACAATGGCATTTACACCAGTCATTTGCTGGAAGATCATAAGGAAAACGGAGATGAGGGCTCGCTTCCGATTGCCGGGAACCGTCAACATCTCCTTCAAAAGAGTCTTGAAGTTGGCATCTCCAGTCAGTCGTCTTTCGTGCTCGAGTTGATCAGCCATCTCTTGGATCTCGTTTTGGACGTATTCCGAATCTGCAGGCAATCTGTCTCATTGTCTTAGCACCCAAAAACCTAACAAGTTTTGATTGATTGAAATGAATTACCCTCGAAGATCGACAAGGATGCGTGTTGCGCGGTCCCAATCGTCCTTTCTGGCGCACCATCGGGGACTATGACGAGATTAGGTTGAGATCTGTTAATATGAGGGTGCTGGGCCAATACATACCTTTCGGGTGAGAGGAACATGCCAACAATCATGAAACTTGATTTCTGGTCAGCATACTATCCTTGTGTGAGCATCAAGAGCACTGCTTACACCGCAGGGAGAGCCTGGAGAGATAGGGGAACGACGTAGAGACCTGGCTTGGGAACATGCAACAGGCATCCGTAGTTGACCCTAGGGATTGTCAGTATACTTGAATATGGATCTTAAGAAGATCTAACGTACCAGAAGGCAGTCATGATTCCAAAGACGTTGAATAGTTGATAGAAAGCTGCGCGATCAGGTTAATAACGCTGTTCTGAGTAATTGAGATATGGGTAAGAGTGTACCAGTCAAACCACCTCGAATAGCACGCGGTGCGCATTCCGAGACGTACAATGGAGTCAAAGTCGATGCAGCGCCAATGCCCAAACCAGCAATAAATCTACCAACAAACATGACAGCCAATGTTCCCCGTGCAGCAGAAGAAGCTTGGAAGACGACACCGATGATAGTCATCATTCCTGTAGCAATCAAACACGCTCGTCGTCCCCATCGATCGGTTGCCCAACTGGTAAAGAAGCAGGAAATGAAGCAGCCGGCCTGGAGAGTCGAGACAATGTTTTGGTCCTGGCTCGATTTCGCATGTGGTGACTTGTGGGCGTATCCAAATCTCTCTTGGAATTCAGGCAGGGCCAGGATACCACCAATGGCTCCTGTATCCCAGCCGAAGAGCATACCACCGAAGCAGGCAGAGAATACGAGAGCAAAAACGCGCCATCCGTAAATCTCTTCGGGATCAGTTCGCATAGCATCGTTGCGAACGATCTTGCGAAGCACTTTGACTGTGGTGCGCCCCATGATGGTGGCGTTTTTCTGTTTTGTCCAAGTACCGGCTTTGTAGCAATAATGGGCGTTGATGTCGGTAGTTGGGGCTATAACGCTGAAGCCGCTATTGCTGCTCCCTGCAGCCAAAAGGTGAAAGGGTCTGCGTTCGCAAAAGGAAAAAACGGAAACCTTTTGCTAAGGGACCTGGAAAAAACCGAGGTGAGCTCCCTAATGGTGACAAGAATTGTCAAGAGGGTATGCGTTGGACTTGACTGGACTGGACTGGACGAGGGAGGAAGAAAGAACAGGAATCCGAGGTGAGATTGAGCGAGGTCGTGCAACGTTGATATGGACTTTTGAAAGTGCACACCAATACGCGGGCAACTGGGGACTGTCGCAGACCCGCAGCAGAAGCTCACCCTGGTTGTGTGTCCGGATGAGGCGTGAGGGGGAACGGCTCGAAATAGGCATATTGCTAGGATGCGCTAATAGAGGTACCAGTAATACAGTAATAGCGTCCTCCGGGGCCCCCCCAGAATGCTGTCTTGGGGGACCATGATGAAAAGATCGTAAGCAAAACGGCCGAGCTAAGCAATACCCCAGAGAATTTGGCAAAGGGGCGGCGCCCTTTGTTAGCCTCATGTTTTAAGATTGGCACGGCTGAGATGATGGAAGTTTTAATCCTTGAACGTCTGGGTATCTGTCAGTATCAAGAGGTATGTACAAGTAGGCGGGTACCTAGGTATGGACATACCTATGGAGGTGCGCAGATGTACTGGTTAACAGGCAAGACAGGTTCATGTCCTCCTGTTCGGTGTTGTTGCATTGAGAAGGTGGGCTGCCAGGCATGCATCATCTTGTATGCAGTACCTGATCGCTGAGTAAATGACACGCTGGGAAATCACATAATCTTACTCCAGCAGCTTGTATATGCGACCTTGTTAGAGATGGATGGAAGGCGCGTTCTGCCACCAACTTCAGTGGCTTCCAACCGTAAGAAGAGTCGTCACTGATTGGAGCACCCACGTCGGGCCTTTTTGCCCTGTGCAGCCAACGTGCGCCATGCCGTGTCGAGTCAGTCAAATGAACAAGTAAAAAAAAAATTGTCGATCGCGAAAAAAAAAAACTCTGTTTGTTTGTTTGTTTGCTTTCTGCTACAGCGCTTTGATGAAGCCTTCGGCGCTTTGATGGCTGCTATCAGCGTTTGACGCCCTCTATGAAACGATTGTTCAAGTCTTCTCCAAATACACGACGATGACCTCCAAAAATCTAAAAATCCAGACCTCCATCCATCAGGCTAGAAAGGTTCCATCGCTCCTTGGTCAGAACTGGACGGTGCGCATGTCGAAGCAGCAGTCCAGACAGATGTACATATGCACCACCTCCCGCGGGTGGAGCCGCGGTGCGTGCTTCGTGCAGCCGCTGGTAAGATCCCAGCCAGTCGGTTATTGAGGAGAGAAGGCGGAGGATTCTCGTCCCACCAATGAAGAAACATCTCGTGATTGAGACACTCAAGGGAGAGACGCTTCTTAGCGGGCTTGGTATCCGTCAGCGATCTGCTTGTAGCAAGTGTAACGTGGGGAAACAAGATGGCCAAGATCCTTGGCTAATAGCTTGATTGTTTCCAAGTTCCAGGTTCGTTATTGTCAGAGCTCTAAACGAACCAGCTAACTTCGTTGGACCGTCGCATAAGTGCTCTTCGGCCAACATGAATAATGCCCGTCTACTCCTCACTCTTAGCCGAGTTAGCTGGATGCGGGGGACGAGTGCCGCGTGTGGAGGAGCGTGGAGAAATCGGTGCTTTTAATTGCTTTTAGGGCCATCCTCTCCACATTCCTTCAAAGTTCTTGACGACGCTATCTCATTCTATGTCTCTATTCGATGGTTGTCATCTGAAACGAAGTCTCTTGCTTGGAGGAACATGTGTCTCTCATCTGATATCGCTCATGGAGACCGCCGCGATTCGGAAAAGAAAACCACGCGGGCTAGACTGTTATTCCCGCTTCTCGACCCTCCTTCTAGCCTTCGACATATGTACACCAACTCATTAATCACACCCTGGCCAGGAACCCTGCATCTCTATGGTTCGGAAATGGGTAGCCTTCCGAGTGGGGTCCCTACAGGCTCTTGGGATTCATGGAAAATTCTACAACCAGTCTCTCCGTCCTCACAAGCCTCCAACAAAAAAAAACTTGTTCATCCAATCCGCGTGGCCCATAAGTTGATATCATATTTCGATATCAACGTCAAGACGTAAGGCGCCTTCTACGCGCTGACGTGGTAAAAAGGCAAACGTACATCTTTATTCCCGCAGGAAATATATTACTTTCCCAACAAAGAGGCAAAAAGGACCAAAGTCACCTATGCACCGTCACATCCCGCCTCCATCTCGTCAATCAACCATTCCGGTAGCTTGGGAGGTGCATCCCATCCATCCAAATAGCTTTGCTTCGAAACGCCATCTGCAGCCGGTTTGGCGTATATTCCTGAAATGTACCAGACCGTTTCGTCCTTCCGGATCTTGTCCTGCAAGGTTGGGATCGTCGTTCTGCTCTCCGTGAGATTTGTGTTGGGATCAGCGTTCACGAGCATCGCCTGGCGTTTTCCAAGTGGCTCAAGAGCCTTGATTCCAACAGCACCAGATGATACGGCAAAGGCACCAACCTTTCCAGACTCCCAACCGTCTGGGCTGTTGATATCGTAATTGCCTATAATTTTGGGTCGAGTTCCTTCGCATTTCTGCTCGTTGTAGAGCTCCAAGTAGCGACCATTCTCGGTATTAACATTGCGAATGGCAAATGAGCCATCGGCCGTCATAACCTCGCGGCCGCTTTGAATATGATGAATTCGTAAATGCCAGTTTGGGGTGTCTTCCGCTGGAGGCACTAAAAAGGTCCGGACTGTGACATCAGGGAATGGTTTCCAAATTGATACAAGGACGGGACCTCCATCGCGGTCTTCAATGGCAGCATACTCGCTGAGCCTCCTCGCCTTCCAATACTCACCGCCGTCATCAGATAGACCGAGTTGTGACGCCAAGGCATACTGTTCTAGAGAAAAAAGACCGGATGGCACGGAGTATCCATAAGCGCTGCTATATGCGAAAGCGCCGTATTTGGCATGCGTTGCCTTCATAGGATAGCCACATGCTTGGCCAGACGATAGTAGCATGCAGTGACCACCTAAGTAACTATACCAAGGTCAACTATGCTCAATCTCATTGGTGGCAAAATTAGCGATCATGGTTGCTCACCTAATTATGTGTCCTGGGTGACGGAGAGATTTGATCTTTGGAAATGCATCACCTATCGCTTCTTCATTTGACGTCCAGAATGGATGCTCCTTCGGCACTGCTAAACAAATGAATGCCAAACATGCCCAGTACTATTGCAGGTGTCAAAAAACAAGGACTCTTTTTTTTTGAAGCCACCAATGACAACTCACAGGACTTCCGGGGCTGTTGTAGTTTTCGGTAATCTAAAACTCCCTGATTGAGCATCTAGCATCGGAGATATCTTGCATGCAATGGGATGCTACTCACATACATGCTCGGGTACGAAAACCCGAGCGACAGCGTACCACTCGGGGTCCACATGTCGTGTTGCGTCTGCCACCACCGCAGGTTGCGGAGTACGATGCCTTTGACCATACCCCACGTCAGGGGCGCGGGGAGGTCGACTTCCGCATATGCCAAGGCGCCCCAGAACGATACCATGGCGAATCTGTACACCATGCTGCGGCCATATGGAATGGCTCTGCCTTGTTCGTCGTAGTAGTGTATCAGATCCAGGGCTGCCAACTGGGCTCGCTTCTTGAATTCTTCCGCACGATACGGGTCGTCTTTGGCGGCCAGCTTGGCGTACAATAGTTGGAGAAAATGGATGGCAAAGCTGGAGGAATAGTAATCCATCTCTGCGAACCAGTCAGCGGGTCAATCAAACAGCTGAATCGGTCAACACGGACGATGAATTCCCTCCGGTCCGTCGTTTGACCAGCCATCTCCGCGGTAAAAGGTGTCCAGGTGTCTGATATCACTGTCAAGTCTTTCCTGTGAGTATCTTGCTCCATTCTGCTTCAAGCCCAAGTTGGCAAAGACACGAAACCAGAGCCAATTAGTGTTTGGCATGCTTTACACAGATTGTCAGTTCACACACACACATACACACACCACTCCATAAGGAAAGCATCTGAGACCAACTTTTTCTCGTTGATAGAGTTACCAAGCCACTTTTCGACATTCTCCCGCTCCTTAGAGGAGAAGCTGCTCCAGAATTCTGGGGCTACAGCAAGTGTGAAGCCTGTAGCTCGATTGTAAGCGCGCAGAATGCCTCCCAAAGACTTTGAGCTATCTTACCCATTGGACACATCTCCACCATTCTCTGGTCATTGTCGCGAGGATATCCCCAAAACTCGGGGTTCTCGGGGTCAGTACCAGCCTTGATACCTTCAATCCACAGATTTGTCCCATCATATTGACCACCGCCCGCAAGAAGACCGGCCAGGCCCCAAAGAGGACGGCAGATGCCCTCGACCTCTGACGCTGTTTGGTCGAATCTGACGGCTGTACCACCAGGACATCTAACACGAGCTCTTCCAGGCGAAAATAATGGTGTGAGTGGATCCAGAAGTGTACGCAAAAGTTCTTGAACTGAATCTCTATCCGTGATATTGACTTGGCAGAAAGGGTGTACGTCGCCAAAGCCCAATGAGAGCGCCATATTGACCAGTGGTGAAGTGCTAGGGTAAATAGATCTGCACGATATCTTCAGCCCCGAGCAGGATGTAAGCAGATTTCTTTTTATATGGGTTCTATTGATCTCGACTACATATACTTTTTTTTCCCCTTCCCTAGCATTCGAGCTGAAGATAGCCTGGTAGGGTAGATAACGTTCTTGGTATGGGTGAGGAGTAGCAATTCTGCCGGCGCCCTGGTCACGGCTAAATGGCTTTCGGGCTCAATTACCCTCTAAATGAGATTGTTTCGGTATATTTTACAGCGAGAAGAAAAGACAGCAATTTATATAGGTATCTACTTTCGGTTCCGTTCGTAGCCCTTCTCATGATATAGCTAACCGCTTTAATCTACATTTCAATCGCCCGCACGCCAGCAGGATATTTAGCCCGGTTAGTATGGGTGATGTGGCTCTCGTCATAAGAGAATGGAAATGTCGCTGAAAGCAAAACCAAAGTAAGCTGTGTTTGGGGAAGCAAAGCTCCAAATTAATTGCCCACGTCGTGGAACCGAGTGGTTAGTATATGAGCAACCGGGTTTTGAGGGCTGCAAGCCAGCTATCCCATAGCTTCACTCATTATTTTTATGGTTTCTCTTTCTTCATGCTTGGATTAAACATATGGAAATGAGAAAATGGCGCTTTCCGTCCACATTTTCTGGAAAAGTAGAGATGTTGGGCTACAAGAATTCTCGTGCGATGTATAACCCGTATGGCTATACCTATTTCCCACTCAGACTCATTTTCTCTGCCCTCTCCTCTTCCGTCATTGGCCGTGGAGCTTGAGCGACCGCTCTTAAGATTGGAAGCCAATCCGGACGGGGAAATGTATCTGATTGACCTTCTGCGTCTCTCACAACAATCATCAGCAAAACCCGTAGAACGAAATGAGCATCGTTTCCAGGGCTGTGCAGGTTGGCAAATGGTATTTCAAGCTCACTGAGTAGCTTCTCGAGACTATATCTGTAGTAGAGCCGAAGCGGATGTTGCGCCGCCTTGACGGTGTCGATGACATACAGTGGGTGAAGATCAATATCCAGCTTTGCAAGGACTGAGATTTCTCGGTCACCCCCATGAAAACAAAGGATAACTGTGCGATTCAGTATCAGTTCTTCAAGGTATGTTTTCAGCTCTGCCAGAGAGATCTTGTCAACCTGTCCAAAGAGAAATTTGTTCGCTCCTCTGCACTTGTTCTTGTAATTTCCCACCAAGAAATGACGAGAGTTGATGATATCCTTTGCTTTTTTCACCCCGGGCGAGACCTTAAGATCATGCAAAAAAGCAGTGTCGAGGACTGATATTCCTACTTGAAGTTTCCGGATGACCTGCTCATGCTCATGAAGCGAATCGACATCAATGCTGATGAACCTCACGCGTCGTATTCTTGAGCCTGGCAGCCTGGGGGCTGATAAGTAACTTATTTTACTTCCAGGTGCGTCTATATCACGACCGAACCCAAACAGTCCTCGAAGGGCCAGTGTTTCATCTCTGAGAAGTCCCATATGAGGAGGTGTGGCTGGGGCTATCATAGTAGATTCCATGAGAGGGAATTTCGACAATGTAGTGGTGTTAAAGGGATTCGGGTTGGGTACTTTGTTGGTGGAATTCACTGCCGAGGATATCTGTGATGGGTTTTGTTTTTGTGAAACACCTGGGTTACTTGCCTCCGCATAACAAATGGGATGCCAAACAAAAATAAAGACCAAGATGAGCCACGATTGAAGAAATGAGAGTTTATATATATATATATATATATAACCCAGATTAATACTATCAATTAATGGCTTGAAGTATTAAAGTTGCCATCGTTACTGTTTAGAGTAAACCTTGAGAAGAGATGATGTCTTGAATTATGGCCTATCTAACGCGGGACGGCTCTGCAGGCACCTCAGACCCTGAAATACCTATTAAAATCATTTGTCAGTAGTCTGCCAACATCTTTGGTGGGAATTTGTCCGTGTCCCCTCTGGCTAAGTATGCGATGGCAGTCATATTGCCTACCAGGTCTTAACAGTGACCATTCTTCAGGTTGACTCTCCTGCCAAGGTCAGCAGGTCATCTCCAGCCAGCTCACTCCGGTAGGTACATTTGATTCGAGGGGTAGGGGTAAATGGAAAGTAGGATTAAGCGTCAGAAGTAAGGACTGCCCACCCCGATCCTTCCAGTGTGGTTTCAGTCTATCCACCTTTGGCGAGTAGCGGTCCAAAGCGACCAGTGTATTCCTTTACCAACTTAACGCCTTTTCTTTGAACATCTCTAGTTCTCTTTCATCGCCAACTGAATACTTATTGTCGGAAATCCTATGAAGATGTCAGCCAAACGAAGACGAGTCGGGGCTGCGGAATTCGATGATGACTCGGGAATTCTGGCTCCATTGCTCCCCGCAGAAGTCATTCAACAGACTCGCGACGACGGTAACATCAGCGATCTAGGTTCCGATTCAAAGGCGGGAAATGAGAGAGTCACACTTTTACTTTCCAGAATAGCCAAGTAAGAGTACCAGTTAGGAGTAACCAGCTGATCCAATCTAACAAGTATTCTAGCCTTTTCAGAAACTTTGACTTCCACGATGTCAGGATTTTTCTTGGCACGGTTGTGCTCCCTGCCCACAGCCTCGTGCTTAGGACTCAGAGCAAATACTTCGAATATGAAATCATGCAAAATTTCTATGAGGGAAAAGAGATAGAATTCCGATTTGATGATGAGAACTACGAACTGCAAGCATACTGGAGAGTATTCGAGTACATGTACAAGGGAAACTATTCTGAGGAATCCACCCAGGTTCTGCCTGGCCAGGGTAGGAACTCTGGCCTCCCACCTCAAACCCAAGTTTATTAACGCGATACATTTAGACGAACCCAATTCCATAAAGAGGCATCTGCGAGTTTAGGGAGCCGCCGACTACTTCCAGATGGATACTCTGACGGACTTTGTCGAGGAGAAATGCAAGACAATCCTTAGTCAAGGCTTCAGTGAAGAATTCTATGACAGCGTCGAATATTTATACAGCCAAGGTCTCCATCCGCATAATACGATGAGACGACTCTTTGTTCGACACGCTTGTGAGACCTTTGCTACGTTGGATAACATGCCTAGATTAGTCGGCCTTCTTCGTAGGCACGTCGAATTTGCAGTAGATATGACCGCGTTGTTTCATAAGTTGAGTCTATCTTCGGAATCAAGTAGGCTCTCCACAAACCTCTGGAATGCACTTCGAGAAGAAGAAGCGACTAGCCAGCAAGAAGACGCATCCATCTGATGCAAGATTGACGACACATTCTGTACCCAACGATATGGAGTCGATTAGCATGGAATAATGCCCAGATTGCGGGGGCTGACTGTAGGCTTATTAATGGGAAAAGATTAAGAAATGAATACAAATACATTCTCTATGAATCTGCAGTATCGTTTCCATGCATTCTAGAGGCCACACCAATTAGTGACTGACTCAACCGGCTATGAGAGGCGGGCGCGTACATCACCCTTTTAATTGCCATCCTTATTAAGAGACTCGGAGAACCGCTGCCAGCATTCAGAACAACAGTCTGATGGACTTAAAAACACACAGAGTACACAAGCATAAAGGAGCAGCGAATGTTGCCGCGAGGAGTTTGGACTATGGAATCTTATGATACTTCACCAGAGACATAGGTTGATGTAGGACGTCTAATGAGGGGCCCGATGACAGTTCGATTCAGGTTCTTCAAGACTACTGCTCTCTTATTTGTATTGTGAGAAGAAAGCGAATCAATGATGATAATTTCATTCTAGTTAGACGATGGCCTTATCTTCTAGGTGCCGTTGAAGAAAATTCACACGTGATGAGCAGCCGTTAGGACTGAATTTCTCAGCACTCTTCTTCCAGCACTCTACCAACAACACTTGTTTCAAACTCTTCCCTGGCTACTTCAACCACTGTTTTCGCCAGTAGGACAAAGATGGCACCGAAACGAAAGCGTGATGATGAACATGAATCCACGGGCGATGTTGTTCGTGTAGACAGCAACAGTGGCTGCGCTGCATGTGCAAGGAAGGTGGCCTGTCCACAGCATCAAGGGCTGAAAAGCAAACCAGTATCAGAGACAAAAAACGAACTTCAATCCACAATCTCCAGGTGAGCAAGATGCATCCATGCGGTACCTTACACACCCATCCAGACTAACAAAAACATCAGCCTGTTCAATAACTCTGACTTTTCCGATGTCAAAATCTTCCTGGGCGAATTCATGCTACCAGCTCATAGCATTGTGCTCATTCATCAGAGCGAGTATTTCAATGTTGCTCTACGGTCGGGGTTTAAAGAAGGCAAAAAGAAGGAGTTTCACTTCACGCAAGGCGACAGGAAAGATATGCAGGCTCATTGGAGGGTCTTTGAGTACATCTACAAGGGGTCCTATTCCGATGTCCCATCAGGAGCACTGACTTCCAAAGGCCATCTCAAAGGTATGAACACCCGATGATGAGCATTGTGTCTGCAGTTGGTTGACTGGTCTTGTGCCTCCAGATGAGGGCAGAGCATGGAAGGTCCACCTACGAGTGTACGTCCTAGCCGACTACTTCAGAGTAGAATCTCTCAAAAACTACGCTTTTAATAAATGCAAAAAAGCACTCTGCGAAAAACCCATGGCCAACAGCGAATATTTCGACTGTGTCCGGAGTGCGTACTCGGTCACTCCTCCAGATCCAAATTGCAAGCTGAGGGATCTTATCGCCAATACAGCCATGATGAATCAGCAAGTATTAAAGAGTGATGAGTTCCTGAAACTCATTGCCGAGTGCGGTGATTTTGCGGCAGACGTGGTGAAGAGGCTTCAACGGATAAGGTCACACTCAGACACGAGCTCTTGGTGTCCTTGCTGTTATAAGAGCATTGAGAAGCGGGGTTTGGCATGGAAACACAAGTTCGGGCCATAGTTTTCTCCATGTTGGGAGATTACCCTGTATTAGCAAAGGCCAAGTCACTTGGGCCGTCCTTAATGTCGATTCAGAGGATAAGTTTTTCTTAATAGCTATTCTTAGAATACTATCAGAACGAATCAAGTATTTCGTTGAGAATGCAGTTACGAATCCTGATCAGGATGTGAGGTTGAATGCATATGGTGGTGAATGGCTCATCTACGAGTTGGGCGAGTGGCAGGCACCTCACTCCTTCACCTTTAATAACACCACAGCAATCAACCCCCGAACTTTCACTAAATAATATTAGAGACCATGGCAGATGCAGCCTCTAAATCAGAAGAAATGAAGATTGCGTCCTCATCGCCATTATCAACAATCTCAGAGCCAGAGCTATCGTTCACGCCGCCCAGAGTAACGCGATCAGCGGGAAGAACACGCTTACCAACAACCAAACATGCGGCCAACAAACAAATGCCAGAGAGACTGAAACCAAAACCCGCCGCCAAACGAACGCCCAGGAAGCACAAATGGGATGCAGAGAATATCATCATAGACTCCAGATCGCCGCTGGCCAAAGCCAACTTGAGAGTAAATGAACCGCCAACCCATCCATCGTCCGCTTCGTCATAGCTAACCTATATCAGAGCATGTTATCAAACCCCATGGCCTGGAGCGTGCTCGACAAGGAGGAGAGGGCCGAGATTCTGTCACTATTCCCGGATAAAGAGCACATTCTTGATGCAGGGACGGAAGATGCGAGCCCTAATTTTGCCTCGCTTTTGAACGACGACAGCTTCCGCTATGACTGTGCTGCTTACACATCAAACCTCGCCGCAGGACGACACGACCCGGAGTGGCTCGCGTCCGCCTGGGCTGCCCACGAGAGACGAAAAGCCGGCGATTTCGACGAATACTTGCTTAACAAGCTGCAGGACGATTGGGAGGTGGAGTTACCTGATGAGATGAGGAGTCTCAGGACACCGCCGGCACATATGACGCCAGAGGCTCGTAGCGAGGGGTCAGGTGGCAGCAGCTTGGGTAAGGCGACGGACATGGTAGAGGATGGTGATGAAAATGGGAAAGCTGCATCAAACGGAGTGTCGAGCGAAATGAGGATGGATGTTGATGAAGCAGAGGGTCAGGTTTAAGGGGGGGGGGGGGGGGGGGGGGGGGGTAATTAATGAGAGAGGGGGTGTGAGAAGTAGAGCTTATGGGAGACGATACTGGGATTGAGGGCGTATTAATACGAAGACTGATCATCGTAAGCTCTTCAAACTGAATCTGCAGATGATGAAAATATTTATCCTGACAAGCTATGTGCGTATTTGAACACTGTTCATGATAGCCCAACTGGCCTGAATATGCTGAATTGGATCATCATTTGTTCTAACCGGTAGCAATTAATATCTAAACGCCTGTACTAACTCCTCTGCCTAATACAGGCAGCCTACGAGCCCCTTATGGGATATCCCATTAGATTGGCCAACTTTGGACACCCTCTAAAGGGAAAGAGTTGTAGTTGCTCGCTCGAATTCCACCAACGCTCCGGTGTCCATCCAGTCCCCCGAGACTCGGGACCGTCGCCTCCTCCATGAATGCCTTTTTAGCAGTGTCAATGTCCAATGTTCATTCTGCATTGCACCGTCTTGTGAGTTACAACTTTGTAAGCTTCTGATTGGATTTCTAGGGCACTGTAGATGATGTCTGCTTTTCTGTTTGAGAGGGCAGCCTTTTGTGACTACCCCTGGGACTAGGTCAACTTTCAAGTTTTTTTTTCCCACAGTGCTTCGAAGTTATCATAACAGCTCCAGGTCAGACTCATCCAGTAAATTTCCAGACGTTTGCTTCCTGATTCTTGGCGATCCAGCCGTCAGTGAGGTTGCACAGCGTGGTGGAGAACTCGCCAGATTCGCCTTCCTACATGAAGAGAACTTCATAGTCGTCGGGAATATCTGGGTAGATAGCTGGGTCAGACTTGGCTTGATGTTTGAGGCGATTTTGGAGAGGTTTGAATGCTCTACAAGTCCCAAGCCGGTGCTATTGAAATCAGTCAGAGCTTCTGAGGCGGGCTTCAATACGTTGGTAGGTATAAGGGCTGGTCCGGCGCCAAAGTATGTGATTTCCTCTCTGGTAGGTATTGGAAATGGGCTCGTGTTAGACTTTGAGTTGGATTGATGTCGAATTGCCCAATACTATATAATATCATACCGCTGTTTCCCCAAAAACACAGGCCAATTTTCTTGTGACTATATCATCATTGCAATTCCTTTGAACTGCCGTGTTTGAGTTCCAGCTCTATCAGACTGTGACCCCTCATTCGTTTCTTACCTCCCCCCGAGCAAGAGGAATATTTATTTATTTGCAGTTAACTAAACCCAAAATGGTAGTTTTATATCAATTGTGTAGATTGGGTAAGTGAATTGTGACATGGGAAAAAAAAAGAATGAGGAAAACCATAACAGATGCAATCAAAAGGATTTAATCCAATTTTCTTTTCTCTTCATTGTCCCTCAGTTGGTCAAACAGGAGGGGCCCTTTGGAGCAAAGATGTCACTGTTCGCCCACGTTTAGAAAGCGGTGACGGAATATCTACGGCTGAAAGGTTGGCTGGCTCCACGGCAGCTTCGACGTAGGCGACGACGAAGCTTGGGTTGCCTAGCTAAATCGCCCTCCATCACATTGAACACCAGCCGACGACCACCGCGCCCACCACCCTCCCAATCAACCAACTCTGCAATCACAGCATTTACTTTCCCCGCGCCGAGTAATTAAGCGATTGCTAGTCAGCCAAAATGTTCAGAAACAACTACGACAACGATTCTGTCACCTTGTTCGTGCCACCTGCGACTTATCATCATCATCCTTGTAAACTGGGATAACTAACTGTCATCCTTTCTACCTAGCTCGCCCCAGGGTCGAATCTTCCAGATCGAATATGCCGCCGAAGCTGTGAAGCAAGGCTCAGTTGTCGTCGGAATTGCCAGCAAAACTCACGCCGTTCTTTGCGCAATCAAGGTATGCGAAGCTACCCCTCAATATCTCCCCAGCCAAAAAAGAAAAGAAAAGAAAAGAAAACACCATGCTAAATCTACATGTTTTTACCCGCAGCGAAATGCAGAGGAGCTGTCCTCGTACCAGAAGAAGCTCTTTACCATCGACGAACACGCCGGAATCGCCATCGCCGGCCTTACATCAGATGCCCGCGTTCTCTCCAACTTCATGAAGCAGCAATGTCTCGGCCACCGCCTCACATACGGCCGCGCCATGCCCATACGCTCCCTCGTCGGCATGATTGGCGACAAGGCCCAGATCAACACTCAGCAATACGGTAGGAGACCGTACGGCGTTGGTCTCCTGGTTGCCGGTGTCGATGAGAACGGACCCCACCTGTTCGAGTTCCAGCCCTCTGGCATGACGGAAGAGATGATTGCCTTTGCGATTGGTGCACGAAGCCAGATGGCCAGGACATACTTGGAGCGCAACATCGATTCCTTTGCCGACTGCACCCGAGAAGAGCTTGTGAAGCACGGACTCAAGGCCTTGAAAGAGAGTTTGGTGCAGGATAAGGAGCTCACGGTCGAGAACACATCAGTGGGCTTAGTAGGCATCAAGGAGGGGCCAGATGGCAAGAAGGGCATCGAGCCCTTCAAGCTCTACGAGGAGTTTGACGTCAAGGATTGGATTGATAGCATTGCCGAGAACCAAGGCAGCGGGGAAGCGGCCGAGGGCATGGAGGTTGACAGCTAGAGAAAGAATACACAGAGGTTTAACATAATCGGGCGTCGAGGAGAGAGATATTAGATCATGTATCATTATAGGCTGCCTGGGCAGCACGGTTTCCCGAGGCTTGACATGAATGAAAAATAAAAAGATACCTAGAACATGACATTACTCCCGCTTCATGACGTAACTGATGCCCCCCCCTTTCTATATCTCGCATCCTTTTTCTATAACAGCCGCCCCCCGCAAAGCCATGTCCCGGAATAACGCCACAGGATGAGTGGAGATGACATGCATAATCTTCGAGCTTCAAGCCCATTTATTTCCTGTCTCATCCCCATCTATTGCTTGCCCCATTCCAACTGGAAAGTGGCATCCGAGCCTCGATAGTTTAGCAGCGCCAAGACGGACTCCTCTGCCGTAGTAGCGGTCACCATGATGTCCTTGTTGCCCGCCTTGATGAAGCCCGCGTCCACCGCCTTGTCAACCCACTGGATGATTCCGTCCCAGTAGCCGTCGACGTTGAGGAGGCAGATACCGCGCTTGTGGATTCCTAGCTGGTTCCATGTGACTGTCTCGAAGAGCTCCTCAATGGTTCCGTAGCCACCGCTTAGGGCGATGAAGCCGCTGCCGGGACCGCCTGCAAAGACCTCCTCTGCCATGAGCTTCTTGCGGGTGTGCATGTCCGCAACAACAGTCGTTCGACCGTACACCGACTCATCGGGGACGACCTGGTTGTCCTTGTTGACAGTTTGGTACGTTCCGTCCCGCTCGTACTTAACCAGCGCCTCGGGGATGATTCCGTGGACTGATTGTGGGCCATTCAGCTCGCAGAGGGTCTTGGCGAGTTCGCCCATGAGACCAACGGTTCCACCGCCGTATACTTGAGCACGGATGTCAGTCCAAAAAGCAATGAGAGGGGAGGGAAAAGGGATACTCACCCAAGTCGATGTCGTTCTCGGCCATTACTCTGCCGAGCTCTCGAGCGACCTCCAGGTGCTCTGGGCTGTTACCCGGGCACGCACCACAATAGACACAAATCTTGGTACGAGGCACGCCGTTGGTCGTGCCATTCTGACCGGTCGGGGCAATGGTGGCGGGGGCGCTATCAGCAGTCATGGTTGTGTTACTAGAAAAGTCTAGATTCTGGTATTCGGTCAAGAGCGAAGGGACTGAAGAAAGTTGGGCTCGTAGAGATTGCTAGAGCGCAAAGTTGTATGATATAAACAATAGAGAATGAGGTTGGAAGAAGGTTTTTGTTGGCAAGGTATGTGAAGATCCCGAGATCGTCGAAGAAAACGTAGATCGATGATGACTTAGAGTCGTATTGGTCAAATTGATAGCCCGATCGAGGACGTAAAAGCTGCTGAACTAGGAGAGGTCCAAATCTAAAATGAAAGTGGCAAAACGAAGAGCATTTATGACGAAGAGATAAGGGGAAGAATGAGATGAAGGAAAGAAAAAAGAAAAAAGAAAAAAAAGGAGTAAGAGTTATCTCCGTTGGGTGTGTTCCTGAACTATGTCGCCGGTGTGATGCAATTAGCTTATACGGCAGTTCAATGGAGAAAGGCTATGAGGACCAAAGGGAACGGCCACCGTCGGGCTAGACTCGGCCAAGTCGGCGAAGGAGTCATCACCCCTTGGAAAATGGCAATTATGGATCCAATCTCCATATGCAAATGGCCCAAATGGCTCGCCGTCCGCGATAACGGACGATCTAATTAACGTCTCTCTACCAACCGGTGGGACGAGTCAATGCCGCAACCTAAGATGTGCACTATGCATGTACGACTTGGCTGAAATGGTCAGCAGGACAATTGTTTTGAATTGAGCGAATGGCTAGTCCTTTGGGCTAACCCCATTCCCGGCCGCCCCATTGAGAGATTGGGAGCTGGATCTCTCATGAGTGATGATGATGTCCAAGTTACGTTACAAGGGGCGTGGACCAATAGAAGGTGGCGCTGAGGTTTGCATATTGATGCAAGGGAAGACAACAAGGGAATGCGTCAGGGCGTTCATGCGTGGATGGACAGCTGAAAGGTGGTTCCAAAGAGAGACCGGCCTGAGATCATTACGGCCGGAGTGATCAAGCCCTTTGATTCATTGGATGCCGGTAGCGGAGACGGAGGGTTTTCAGAGGTTGCTCTCAGGCACTCGAGGCGCATTGAAAAGTCGCTGAACCGATCCCTATTGACTGCCCTGATAGCGCCTGGATCTCTATCTGCCGGCAGCTCGGGTCACTGTAAAATCGTGCTGCAAGCCCCGCTGATGATTCGCTGAACCAACTTGGTGGGGGAACCCCCATCATTGGGTGCTTCTTGTCCAAGAGTGGGAAAATTCTCGAAGCAGGATGACCTTCCGAAAGGCCATCTTGCAATTGTTGGTGGCGTAATCCTGCCACAACTACTTTTTTTTTTCTCTCTTCACGAGAATCCAAGTCGCGACTCAAGTTTACGAATTTGAGGGTGACGTCGCAAAACTTTTAGTGTCATACTGAATTTGCGAAAAGCGACGATATTCACGATGCCGGAGACAGCTGCGCAGCGGCCTGCGGGCCAAGCGGGCCAACAACCACAGCAGCAACAGCGAGGCAGTGTATGTTCTGGTGAAAGAGATTCTCCATCAATAAGGCAGTTTAATAACAATCCCTTTGAATGACGTATAGGGCTTTAGCATGAATACGCTCATCATAGGCGCCGTCTTCTACTTTGGTGTCAACATATTCGTCAGCTTCATGATGCAGAAGAACCAGACTGGCGTAACCGTCAAGGACCCTGAAACCGGAGAGGCCGTCACGGTTGCCGGCAATACGGGCACTATTCCGGCTTTTCAACTTCGGCCGAAGGAACTGGATGAAGGCGCGACGTATCAACATATCCCGAAATCGATTGCGCCAATCTGGCCACAGGATAGCCACCTCGACATCATCGTCACCCTATCGCCGTCGTTTAATCCGACCCCCATCTCCCAGGTTCCCGATGAATATGTTGTCTTGCAGGAGAAAGATTTCCACATGAACAACTCCACGGACAAGCGAACAATTGATACCAAGTTTACCGTGCCAAAGCCCGTGCAGAACAATGGCACTCTTTGGGGTCACTTCTACATTGGACTTTCCGGCAGTGTCCTTGATCCTTATGAACCTGGCTTTGATTCTGACAAGGCTTATCATATGGTACACCCGCTGACCCAGTATCTCCCCAGGAAGAAGGTCGTAAAGAAGAGGAATCTGCTTGATGACTTGCCGTCGTCCGACGCTGCCGAGGAAGTCAAAGATGCTTCTGGACCTATTATTGCCAATTACTACCATCAAAACTCCAGCTTCGCACTTGTTCCTGGTCTGGGTGTCAAGGATTTTGCCAGCCTTCATCCGGCTATGAAGTACTTCCTTCGCCTTGAGGCAAGCGGTGCTCGTGATGGTTCTGGCCAAAACGGTTGGTATTGTAAGTCAATCGGAATCCGTTATGCTGTATATTGGCTGACCATTATCCCCAGATCCTTTGTTATTCGTCAATACGTTCTGGCAACTCAAGACTCACATGACACTGTTGAACGATACTGTCACTGAGCTGCCACTTCGTATTGATCTCAGTAATATGCCAGCTTGGCAATTCTATATGATGTCAACTATCGAGATGAACGCCAAGGAGAATGCTCGCCAGGCCGCATTTGGTAACCCTGTGCCCGGTACTGGCGACGGATCCGAGATTGAAATGGTCAAGGAGATCTTCATTGACACCAATCCTATTTTGCTCGGTATTACTGCTGTTGTGAGTATCGCACATATGATCTTGGAGACACTGGCCTTTGGTTCCGATATTGCCCACTACCGAAAGAAGAAGGATAATGTCGGTATTTCCGTGCGATCCATTCTGGCCAATGTGTTCATGCAAGCTGTTATTTTCCTCTACCTCTTGGATAACTCGCAAAACACTAGTTGGATGATTCTTGGCTCCCAGGTTGTCGGTATCGTCATTGAGTTCTGGAAAATTACAACTGTGGTCAACGTTCGCTTCCGCCCATCTGCGCCTGGCTCCTTTTTGCCCTATTGGTTTGTATTTGAGGACAAGCACAAGCTCACCGAGACTGAAGAAAAGACCAAGGAGTATGATGAGATTGCCTTCAAGTACATGTACATTGTGGCAGTTCCCCTGCTCATTGCCTATGGTATCTACTCGCTAAAGTACGACTCCCACAAGTCTTGGTACTCGTTCATTATTACCACGTTGGTTGGCTCCGTTTATGCCTATGGATTCTTGATGATGATCCCCTCGCTATACATCAACTACCGACTGAAGAGTGTTGCTCATATGCCTGCCAAGGCCATGATGTACAAGTTTCTCAACACATTCATCGATGACTTGTTTGCCTTTACAATCAAGATGCCTTTCTTGCACCGACTGGCTACGTTCCGAGATGATGTCATTTTCTTCGTTTACATCTACCAGCGATGGGCATACAGGGTTGACTACACCCGTGTCAACGAGTTCGGTCAAGGTGGTGATGACGAGGTGGTTGAGAAGAAGAATGAGAAGGAGACTATTGAGGGCGGGGCAGAGAAGAAGGTTGAAGGCAAGGCTTCTGGTGCTGATACTGGAGGAGCCACGAAGAGACGATAAATAGTATCTACCTATAAGCTATAATAGGTAGGCCATAGACACTAGTGTTGTGAATGATAGATCATTATGAGACTGATGGTTGAATTTGACAATTTTACTGCTCACAGTGTCATAAATATTAAACGTTTTGTGGATGAAATACTAATTGATGGCTGAACAGCTAGCATTCCTAGATTGTCGCTTCAGTATCAGCCTTACGATAATCAAGCCTTCTGGCTTGCCAGGAACCAAACTAATGGACAGGCTGCTACACGCCAGACCCTGGTCCTTATCCAATGAAAGGAAGGATTCGTAGTGCATGATTAACCCCAGGCTGAAGGCCTCCAACCTTGGGACGTTTCTTGCATGTGCAGTCGGGTCTTACTCCAGGTATGACTGACCATGGCTTATACGAGGCAGACTTGCATGTCACCCTTTCCCATTTGGCCATCTGACACCTTGTTCTTTCAACATTCCATTTTCTTACCTCTTCCCTTGATTTTGCCCATTTTCACACCCCTCGAGCAAGAGGTACAGCCACAAGACGCAAGACATCCATCCCAGTGCCTGCACGTCTCAGCCCGCACAGCCCCAACCAATCTCTGACTTCTGTTGATGAGCAGAAACGACGCACGAACCCCGGATGCTGGCCACAGCCACACTCTTTCCCGTCAGTAACTCGGGTTATTGGACAAGTAGCTACGTCATTCGTTGGAGCTTCACATTGTTTGGTGTCTCTTTTTTTTTTTCTCCCTCTCCCTTCCTCATGCGCCGCGCCGTTGAATGGGTTCTCTCTGAGGCCCCTTGATGGTGAACCAGTTTCCCCTTCTCCCTTCAAGTCGCCGAGGTTCGGTTGCTGTCTGATTGGCATCCTCCTGCGAAAGAAGCGCCTACATTTGGAGGCGGGGCTCTCTGAAGACGACGACGAATCGGGCGTGTAATTCCCTTGGCTTATCCGCGATGGGCGGCTTCGAGACGGTTGGGACACTGCTGGCAGACATTGCGAATCTCGTCTCTGAAGGGCTGCGCATTCTCAGCTTCTCGGATAAGCGCCAGTGGGGACCGGACGAGCACGAACAGGTGCGCGCGCTGGAGGTGGTTTTGGATGAGGCAAGAAAGGACTTTCAAGATCTTGGTCCGTTGGTAAATGGCCGGTCTCAGTACGAGCATGATCGTAGGCGTGAGTAGTTTTCGTTAACCAATGTGGTGCTGGGTGCTGACGTCGCGACAATAGACGAGTCAATCGAGGAGCTGAGAACGCTACGCGCCAAATTCCATGCGCATGTACAGAATCTGAAGGATTGGAGCCGATCTGGTGGGCCAATCAACCCGATATGGGTGCGCGAGACACAAACACTTAAAAGAGAGCTACACCGAGCACAATGTCGAGCCGCGATGCGAGTATTTACATCGTCACATGAAGCGTCGGAGAGGTGTCTCGGCGCATTCTTAGTACATCGGACGCAACGGGCTCCCGGAGGAGCAGGCACAGGGTCGGAAGAAGCAGACTACGAAAAGAAGTGCTTGGAAGAGCTCAAGGTATGCAGGAGCGTGGGGACGTTTCAGCGATTCGGGGAGCAAGATATTGCCTTTGTCTGCGACTTTTGCGACGGACATGTGATATGGACGGATCTGGAGCGCATGCCAACTACGCGAACCGCTCAAGGAGGATCTGCGCATTCGCCTACCGCTTCAGCGACACTGTTGCCCAGCAATACCAACTGGCAAGCAACCGGTGTCACCCATTCCGGAGAGCGCCAGAAGCAGATTGTATTTGCTCCGGTTGCGGTCGCAAACCACGTTGTGCCAGCCCACGGTGATTGGGAGGCTAGACTACTATGTCCTCTATGCGAGGAAATCGGAGAGCAGCCCCAGGACAAAGATGACGAAGAAGAAACATGGCGTCCTGATGACCAATATGACGATCTAGCATCACTACAAGAGCATCTCGAGTGGCAGCATGCCACATCGACATTACCGGTAGCACTCCCCACGGTGATACCATCTTCAGATAATTGTGTTATTATGTGAGATGCAAGCGAGGAGTCCGCGGCGCAAGTCGTAAAAGTTTGGGAGCCAAGGGCAGATACGAGAAACCGAGAAAGATATGCAAAGAAGACGATACCACTAGCTATCGGAAGAAACGAAGAGTATGAAAACGGAGTTTGCGGCGAACACGGTTATGATTCCAACGACATTCTTAGGAGGGGCGGCAATTGAGTAACTGGAAAGTGGGTGTACAAGAGATTATGACAACAGGGCATTATTATAGTCATATAGTGTACGTAGACTACGAAATGGATATCTATCAACGCCTTCGCTTCCCTAACTTCTTTTGTCTTTTTTTTTTTTTTTTCGATGATGACATGTTTAAAAGAATCGCCAGTAGAGGAAAATCAAGATGAAGAATCCCAGCCCCGCAAAGGGACCGTACTGTTTGAGCAGCAGCTCCCAGTTGATGCGCACGGCAGCGCGCTTGTATTTCTTACTGTCCTCGCGCAAGCGGCTGCTGATGTCGCCCATGCGCTCGAGGTTGTCACCGCGGTAGAGCAGATCCTCAATGTTCTTGGTCATGATCTTTGTGACGTCGCGCAGCTCGTCATTGAGCTTATCGAGGTTCTGGGAAGCCCTAGAGTCGGCGTAGGTGGTCCTCGTCTTGGCGATGAAGTTGTCAAACTCCATGAAGGCATAGGGGCGGAGGGCCGGGTTGTGGATGTTCTGGGCGGTGTATGTGGTTGTGAACTCGCGGGCCAGGTCGGCGAGGTAGGTGAAGGCCAGCTTGCGCGGGTAGGAGCGCTCACAGATGCAGAGGAAGATGACGTCGGAGTCGATGAGGTAGTGGAGGGTGAAGGGGCCGGACTCGATGGAGGCTTGGGACTCGGAGTTGCGGGTGAGTTTGCGGAGGATTTGGCGGACTTGTTGCTTGACTTCGGTGAGGGCGGCGTCGGACTGTTGATCGTCGTCGACGGAAGCGCAGAGCATGAGGCCTGGATGGGGGGGAAGAGGTGTGTTGTTAGCCATATGTCATTGGGTTTCTTGGCAAATCGTGGAGGGGGGTCTTGGTACCATCTAGCCTGGATATTTGTGTAGAGCGAATCATCTCGGTGGTATTTTGGATAGGCAGAGAGAAAGGATGTGCGGGATGTAATGGGTTGTGAATCCTCTGGGATCAAGAGTTGGTAGTGGGATAAACAGTTGCCTTTTTTGCTTGATGACAACAACCAACAACCACCTACGTGTCAAGAAACGACACAAGGCAGCGAGAATAGTTCAAAGGTGATGGTGGACAATCGGAGGCAGAACTCGGGTCGTTTCGAGCTATACTTTTAGAGCGATTTGAGAACGAGTCCAAGTGTGAATCATCGGGGGGGTGTCTTGGGGTCTCGCCGAGAGGAATTGGTGGGTTGATTGTTCTGTTCAAAAAGAATCGATCTTTAAAAGAACCCCCGTACAATGTCTTGGATGGTCAATGTTGGCAAAGGAACAAGTGGGATGTTGTGTGGCTGGTCAGTGTGGCGCACACAGTCCCCGTCCCTACCTACGGTTTGGCTGTGACAAATGTCCCTTGATTGCGGTGCACAATATGAATTGTATGCCATAGAGATATTATGACTTACATGGCTGGGACTCACTTTTGATATAATTTTTCTTCTTTTTTCTTTTCGTTGCTTCAAAATTATATCTCGTCTTCTTCGTCATCGAAATCATCCTCTCGTCCCATCTCATACAAGATCCTCCCTCCCTCACCAGCGCCAATATCCGTTTGCGCATCGAAATACGGCAGCACGATCCCCTCTCTATCTTTGCGCTGCTTCTCCGTGAGACCCATGTTAAACGTGCTCTCGGGCTCTTCTTCGCCCTCTCCGTCCTTCTCCGCGTCTGGCTTGGCAAACATGGAATGATCCGTGAGCATGCCAAGCTTCCCCGGTCCCTTGGGAGTCGTAACTGCAGGCATGAGGGTGAATTTCTCAGAGATCGTCCTGCCACTCCTTCGTCTTAGTTCCATGTCGATGACGATGCCTCCTTGGTCTTCCAGCTTGCTCTTCTCTGTGATGCCTATCAGAACTCCCTCACGATCCTCCTTGAGACCCCACTCTGGCTCTTGAACGCTCCTGTTGCGAGCTTTTTGTCGCTCAATCTCCTGCTGCAGGCTCGAGAGCCTTAGGATTGCTGTAGCCAGATGGCAAAGTAGCGCAAAGGGATGCGGCTCATACTCGCTAAACGTCTTTGGTAGAATGACAGGGACGTCTGTGTGGTAGACGGCAACTACAGATACGGCGGGCGTAATAATGCCGGACAAGAAGATGGCCAGTGACTGAGAGGCCGACGAAGCGAGGGAATTCAGAGAGTCGATGATAACGACGGCCCCTAAAGCGTGTAAGAGTATTGGTCGTTTAGACGGGCATATTCACTCACTCTGAGCTGTCTTGTCCTTTGCAGCAGTGGGTTGAAAGGCAGGGTAGTTGGCCAAGAGTTCTCGCCTCACAGAGTTTAAATCTCTGCCAGCTGTCTTGATGAAAACATCAACGTCTTGAGGTTTCTTGAGGGTAGAGAAGGACAGAAAGATGACTTTTGTCTTGGCAACCTATTCAATGATAAGATGATTTAGTCCACATGCATTATAAGGATTCTCAGGCTACCTTGGCTCTCGTCGTCAACTCTGACAGCACCGGCCTTGCTGTTTGTTCGAGATTGTCGAGCAGCAGTGTCAAAGGACTGGCTGCGTCACGAAGATTGAGGAGCTTCTGCAACAACAGCAAGCTGTGTGAGCGTTTGTGCGTGTTTGTAGTTGATGTCATGACTGCTTCCAAGCCAGATATCTACGGTTATGAGAGTGCTCCGAGACGTAAAGAATTAGGACGGAATATTTGAGCTAGAATGGTGATTATGCTAAGAGTATGCTTGAATTTTTTGCCTATTTCGTGATATTCGTGGTGTTGAAACTCTCCACTGAACCCAGAGCCTTCTACTGGGCGGCTCCACCTCAATAATACAGGCTACGGCGAGCTCACTACGGTGCCTAATAGATCAACTAATCCAACCACTAGAGCTCCACTGTAAAATCTCCAGAGCCGCTAAAGTCGAAGACGTCCCAACTCGACTTCGTCCCAAACATGAGAACTCATCCACCTTTACATCTTCGCACAAAAACCTGCTCCGTTTAGCATCTTTGTAGCCGATGCTTCGGCGCAGTCTGCGGCTGGACAAGCTTGGCCGCGCCAGGGGACGGATCCTGTGTGCTCCTCTTAAATGCAGAATACCGATTCATAAGCGATCAGTGACGGTGACATGGACGGCCACGTCTGCATCCAGATCCTTCTCTGCCAAGGCTCCGCTGGTTGAAGGGTTCAGCGAAAGTTCCACGTCCGCCCATCCAGGTGACACAATCTATGCCCTATCAACGGCCCAGGGACGAGCCGGGATCGCTGTCATCCGCATCTCAGGTAGTTCGTGCCTCGATGTAAGTACTCGGTACTTGGGGCCACTCTGAAGGAGTCTGCTCACATGGACGTAAATAGATCTACCGAGCCTTATGTCCAGGTAAAACACCGCCAAGGCCAAGGCACGCGGCTGTACGCAAGCTTTTGGACCCCCAATCCTCTGAGTCACGTCCGGTGTTGCTAGACTCTGAAGCCCTAGTGCTCTATTTCCCTGCCCCGAAAACTGTAACTGGTGAAGATGTCTTGGAGTTGCATGTGCATGGTGGTCCAGCCACCGTGCGAGCGGTTCTAGCAGCCATCCCACGTTGCCGGTCACAAGGCCGCATCCGTTACGCGGAGCCCGGTGAGTTTACCAAGCGGGCTTTTATCAATGATCGCCTCGACTTGGCCCAGGTTGAGTCCTTGAGCGACACTCTGGCCGCGGAGACCGAACAGCAGCGCCGGGCAGCTGTGAGAGGCAACTCCGGCAATCTCGGACGCACGTACGAGGCGTGGCGACAGCAACTGTTACTCGCACGAGGCGAAATTGAGGCTTTGATCGACTTTTCAGAGGACCAGCATTTTGATGAGTCACAATCAGACCTTTTGCATGGTGTGACGGAGCAGATCACCAGGATGTTGCACGGTATCCAGTTGCATGAGCAGGGGAGTCAGAGGAGTGAGCTGCTCAGGAACGGTATTCGGATCGCACTCGTCGGTCCTCCCAATGTCGGAAAGAGCTCGCTGATGAATCTGATTGTCGGACGTGAGGCATCCATTGTGTCCGGAGAGGCCGGCACGACAAGGGATATTGTCGAGGCCAGCCTTGACATTCGAGGTTATTTGTGTTCGTTTGCGGATACGGCGGGCTTTCGTTCCAGTCCTTCTGATAGTATTTTGGGTCGCAAAGGGGTGATTGGGGCTGTGGAAAGGGAAGGGATTCGCCGAGCGAAGCAAAAGGCACAGGAATCGGACATTGTTGTCGTTCTTGCATCGGTGGAGGGTGGCCGGTCTGGACCACACATCTGCTACGACCAAGAAACACTAACTCTTGCCTCTGAAGCTGGGGCATGTCTCATCGTGGTTAATAAACGAGACGCTATCGAGTCAGACCAGCTCGACACGCTTCTCGAACAATTTAGGCAGGTCTTAACTGGGAATAATGCCAGGTTAGGGTCTGCAAGGCTGCTCACTATATCATGCAAGGAGGCACACACGCTGCTAAATGGCCAGGATCCGGGTAGCATCCATGAAGTAATAAATTCTCTAGACGAAATCTTCTCGGAGATGACGGATATGCCCATTGATCTACAAGATTTACTAGGGGTGACAGCACGACAAGGGCAACTCCTTGCCAAGTGCCGGCGGCATCTCGAAGATTTTATGGATGAGGCTCAGTCAGACGGAGATGGCACAGAAGCCGACAGTGTGCTAGCAGCAGAATATCTAAGATACGCGGCAGACTGCCTAGCTCGAATTACAGGGAAAGGCGAGGCCGGGGACGTTGAAGATGTCCTGGGGGTGGTGTTTGAGAAGTAAGTCCACGTGTTTCAAATGAGACGATGACACTGCTAACGAGGAACAAGGTTCTGCGTGGGGAAGTAGGGGAGAAAAAAAAGTGAGAATTCTAATTTCTATATCTAACTCCGAAGGATCTAGCTTCCTATACAAGTACAAGTGCCCATGTCTATTGTCTATAACCGTCGTGCATCCGATTGTTCCTGGCTAACGCCGTTGCCGGTCATGCCATCATGAATGAGTGATGATCCACCGCCAGGGTAGAGATCATGATATCAATACAGGAGGAGAGTGAGAGAGAATGAGAGAGAGAGAGAGAAAATGAGATGTCCGAAATTTGACGCCTGGGGGAGAAATTATCCGCCTCTATCAGTTGCCGCTGGCCGTTTGTTTTTTTGTCTATCCGTGTTCTATATCGCTGGAATACCCGGTCTATATCGATGCTTGCGCAAGAAAAGATTTTATAATGATTGGGGATGGATGGGGGGACTGGTTTCCCGTCTTATGTTGTCTGTGAAATTATGGTGAAGAGGGGTTTTAAAAAAAAATGAAATGATGATGATCCGGCGAAAGATGGACCGGTGAAAAGATGGAGGAAGGTGGTTCGGAGGAGAGACCAGGGGTCTTAGTTATCTCCCGAATGGACCGAGTTGGAGAGCTGTTTCCGCGGTGCGGAAGTAGAGCTGGAGCCCGAGCTGGAGATGGGGCCGGATGGGCGAGAGACGATGTTGTAGCCGCTGCGGGCGAAGTTGCCAGTGGCAGGAGCGTCAACGGGAGTGGTGAAGGCAGCCATTGTAGATGTTGTTTGTGGGTGTAGGTTGTGATGGTTTGAAGTGTGATATAGTGTACGTTGAGAGTCTGTGATTAAACGAGTAATCGGCTGAGTGGCTGATGGGTGCGTGTTATATCGTTGAGGTGGATATAGATCGGAAAGGTGGTATAAGAGATGATGGATGTGATGTAGAGAGATGGTTGTCTTGAGTGTTTGTGTGGTTGAGTTGTGCTGGTCTGGATGATTCTAGTTCCTGAGGACTCGGCAGACTCTTTATATACACGATTGGCAAAAAAGGGCACCTTTCGTTTAAGGTTTGTGGAAACGCGCAACTGGTGCCGAGCCGCCGAGCCCATGAGGGTGCATCCCATCCCATCCCATCCCATTCCATCCCAAGTGTGTCCTGTCATGGAATCGAATCCCAGGCCGATTCCCACCAAAGACGTCCCGACCAGTCGGCGACCCCTTTTTTTTCCTCTTCCGTGAGATGACGATTGCCTGGTCATAGTCATCCATGGGCAAGCACTGAGCAGTATGTAAACCTCGTGGTGGCTGACAACATAGGGAGGGGAGGGGGGTGGTGAGAGAGAATCGGGGGGGTTGTGGTGGTGTGTGTACAATTGTATGTGTGTGTGGCTTTTACCGTTATCATAGGGCTGAGACGGGATGTGGTTGACAAAGTGAGTGAGAGAGGAAGAGATGGAAAGGACGTTGTGACTCAGGGCCAAGCCTCAATGTCTGAAACCGCTTCCTTTGGCTATGACATGATCTCTTTTTTTACCAGCTCTCCTGTCAGGTCCTGACGAATGGGAGCGCAGAAAACGAGGCAGCAGATGTCAAAAATACATGCAAGGCAGAATAAAAGGATTGGGCGTAAGTGGAAAACGGTCGCCCCACGCCCCCCCCCCCTTATCCACCCCGGCGGGAATGACAATTTGTAAACGCGTGGGAGAGGAAAAGGGAAGAAACAAAGAACCAGCCCTCCTCTCGCACTCATTCTCTCCCTCAATCTAAAAGATGACCGGAACGCATCCCCATAGGACGATTGGCTGGGTTTAGGAGAGGGGCTTCAAGGATGATCATCCTAGGATGGGAACTTGGAGAGAAAGAGAGAGAGAGACTTACTGGAAAGGGATGGCCGTTTTTTTTTTTTAACCTTGGGGCGTGTTTTGTCTCTCCTCTTTGTCTTCTTTTTGGGGGGGTTCTTCGTCTTGTTCGTCCGATGTCTCACTTTCTTGCTTTTTTTGGGTGAGGATCCCCATCTCATCCCACTGGAGCATCCACTAAAACCATCTCATGGGAAACGGGCCGTCCGGGGGGCGTCTTGGTGAGCTCGAGAGCCTGGTTGTGTGTGTGTGTGTGTGTGTGTTTGTGGTGTGTGCATGGTAGCCTGTATCTAGGTATCAAAGGTCCCAGGTGATGTATGTGTATGTGTGTGCCTGGTCATCGTTACCATGGCCCCCACGTGGCAAAGGAAGACTTTCTGGAAGGGATGGTACATGGAAGCGAGTTTCTGTTCTTGGGTATTTCCTACTACGTACAAGTTACTTGAGAGGGGGGGGGTTGCCTGCGAGGGTACGACCCCATGTAGTAGCAGTGCTTGTAGCAGTAGTGTTGTGCAAGGTACCGTGAAACGTGGGTTTCTAATAATTTCATTTAAGTCACGGATAAACTTGGGCCAATGTGTGCGCGTATGTGTGTGTGAGTGTGTGAGTGAGTGACTGGTTGGTGGTGAACGCGAGCGAGTCTGGCTAAAGGCCAAGAAAGCGAACGCCAACTCGAAGCGAAGCCCCAATTTCCAAATTTGGAAAATGCCATGTTTGGCCCTTCGCCCTCGCATAGTACATGGCATGGGGAGGAGGATGATTATGATGGTGGTGGTGGTGGTGGTGGTGTCGCTGCAGGTTTACAACCGATTGCCCATCTGATGGATGATAGATAATAGCGAAGATGATGATGACAATCATGATAACACCATATCTTGGCATGCCGTGGCCGATTACCTATCCCTCCCTCCGTCCCTCTGCCACCACACGGAGGCCTACACTCGAGGCCAATCTCCATTCATAACCACCACAGAGATCAAAGGTAGGTAGGTAGGTAGGTAATCATCAAATAGTGCCCGTCTCATATGTGGGTGCATACCGTTCCGTTACCTCTCAGTAAGCATGCCAAAGCTCATGGGCGAGCCCCGGGGACAGACGACTTAACCAAGGACACCCAAGACCCAATCGCCCGGGCAGGGATAAAAATAACCGTCCAATGAAGCACGAACTACCGAGTCGAGGCGGTGCACGGCGTGATTAGCCGTTGACTCGTTTTTTTTTTAGTATTTTATTTTATTTTCATTTTTCCATTTAATTTTATTCCACTACTATATCCTCTGTGACTGTGCTTACTGGGTGTGACTGTTTGTCCACTATAGTGCCTAGCATTGCCTACTACAAGTGCTACTCCTCTCCTCCTACTGCTACTACTGGTACTACTGCTCGAAGGGATAACCCTGGTTTGGAAAGTCCGACGTTTTAGGCAAAGTGTTGAGAAACGGGAACCTTCAACCCGTAAAAAAGAGTACCAATGCTTCAGCCACATCTCATCGGGAGTGAGTCAGCAGGAAATTGAGGATGGAATGCAACGCAAAGCCCGTCGCTCTGGTTTGACTCCTCTTCCACGCATCCCGCATCTCGCACGACACGGCACGAAGAACGGACCCAACACTGCCTGCCTGCAGGGCGATCAAACGAGACGAAGAAAAAAGAAAGAAGACCAGCCACAAGTTGTTGGGAAAAGTTGCCTGTAGAAGCATTCTTCTCACTCTTATCATCATCACCACCACCACCACCTTCTAGCCCGAGAATAGTTGCCGCAACCATGCCGCAAAAGATAAACAAGACAAAAGAGATGCCGCCGCGTCTTTTTTTTTTTTAAATTAAAACAAGGACAGTCAAATCCAGTACCTGCCACGAGGACCTGGAACAAAATGGATGTGATTTATTACCAGTTCCACTGGGACTAACGCAACTTGATGCAGGCGAACCATGGAGAAAACGTGGCAAAGACGTTCCGGTTCAACCTGTTACTAGAAGATTCGTCCGAAGACTCTCGCATCCGGTAAGCAAAATGGAAGATTTTACCGATTCTATGCATGGTTCCATGTCTTGAAGGAGTGGATGGGGGCGAGGGAGAGGGGAGATGGGAGATGGGGGGCGTGTGTGAAGAGATGGGAAACATTATCCGGGGGCCCATGATGAGGGATGTGGGTGGATGAGGATGACGATTTTTACCCCGTAATTACTAGCCTCCCTCCCTCCTCCCTCTCTCTAGACATGGAATCCAAACGCTGCTGCAGGTTTGATGTTTCATTTAATTGACAGATGGCCCAGATTCATGGCCCACGCGTTTCCCAAGCATCTCAAATTACTTGTTTCCAGGGGGGGAGGGTTGCACTGCATGGCATCTGTCCATCTTCCACGAGACCAGGTGCCTTGGCTTGTCTTGCTCCTCCTCCTTCTCTAGGGGCTTGATTGTACAAAGTACGTACATACGAACCTGTCGTGGTCCGTTTGTCACGACAAAACATGCCATAGATACCCATTCACCGTGCAACTCTACAACCATGCAGGTGGCCTGGTTTGTACGACGGTGACGTATTTTATCCTCTCCACCCCTTCCCATCCCTTCCATTTTCCGTCTTCTTCTTTTGACCATCTCGTTTGTTAATCAGGTACCTTGTTCTCGGCTACGTTTCAGATTTCAATACGAGTCATTCCCCGTCGGCTGTTTTTCTGTCAACCGTTCCTTTCCCATCTTAGCAGACACGGGAAATGAGATGGAGAGACACGCTTCCTGCTTGACGGAGACGACCGATCCCGGACTTTTCATTCTCTTTCTCGCTCTTTTCTGCGCCTCTCGAATATACGAGAGATAGGGCGGGCGGGCGGGATATGTAAAGACGGGGCAAATACTGGACAGAGGTCTCACACATAAGCTATTGCTTGGCGGGCGAGTGCCGTTCATTGCGCCTCACTGTGCATCTGCATCTGCATCTGCATCACGAAAATGGGGGCAAAACAGGCTTGAGCCGCCCATCTCGTGTCATTTTTTTTTACCCTCTACAGATTTGGGACCTCTGTTTCTTCTTGCGTCTTTACCGATGCAACATTGTTTGCTTTTCTTGAGGGGGAAAAGATGGATGAACCATGACCATACCACAGGTAAGGTAGGATGTCATCGTAATAGCAGTAGTGGCTGCATATCCCGTACGGCGGTTTCCATGACCAGGTACTCGGAAACCAATATCCTGTCCGAGACATGAAGAACATGAAGGCACGAGCTTTGATGAGGCAGAAACTCCTACTACAAGCGTACACGGCGGTGAAACCAGAACAGGACTCCCTCTCTGAGTCAAAGCTTCTGTCTCTCCCAAGAGCAAGGTTGACTTCTTTTTTTATTCCTCCCATTCTTCTTCCATTCTAAAAATGACAAAAGAGTCGCCTTGCATATGCGAAGCGCGCGCACGATCGATGGAGCACACGCCCCCTTCCCCTCCCTTTCATGTAGACGACTCATCGAAATTGCTTGAATCCGAGGGAGCGGATATTTCAGATCCCCTGGCACTTGCTTGGCCTGCATATCCTTCATTTCTTGGTGTTCTTTTTTAAGCCCTTTTTGTCTTCCCAAACGGGTGGCTGGTGAGATGAGATGTGAGAGAGAGAGAGAGAGTCCGTGTTTGTCTTCCTTCGAGTTACCAACCCCGGGGACTTGGGAGAGGATGGGGGAGAACCGTGCAAAATCGTTCAGGTAGGCAAGGTATGGGTTGATTGCTCAACAAACTCATGTCTAAGCTTTTTTTTTCCTTCCCTTGCCCCTTTATTTCGGTAAATCATAATCACCAACGTCATCATCATACGGAAAGTTCGGTAAAGGAAGAAGATGAGAGAGTTTTGAACAGTCATCCTTCCATCTTGATGTGATGCTCCCGTTTCTTTGCTTTTTTTTTCTTCTTTCTTTCTTCACAGCGGGCGCTCGCGAGTGAACGGGCCGTCCCGCATTTTTTTTGGTTACTGATTGTGTCTATTTTTGCACCAAACAGAGCTTCTTTGTTTTTCTACCTTTGTTTTTTTTTTGCCTGTTGGACTGTCCCCAAATTTAGATACGATTAGAGTTTTTGTTGGACGATCATCCCCCTGATAGATACGCGCGCGCAGGGAGGCCCAATCTCGAGGCCAATCTAAGTAATGGCTTTGTCAGAAACAGGCAACTCTTTCTTCTTCTTCTCTTTTCTAAAGATGGCTTTGTTTTTGTTTAGTCTCGTCTGATGGGTGTTATTCATGAGGGGGGGGCTGTGATGATGAGCAGGGAGCGTTAGAGTTGAAGTCCTACTCTACCCTACACACGCAAGGCATTGTATCGTCGTCTCTCTTTTTCAATCTTCCATGAAAGGCAACATGGGCATGATGTAGTGTTTTTCCCTTTTTTTTGCTGTAGATACATTTCTAAATAAATTGAGAACCTCACCATCTCTATCCTTAGTACTGGTTGCTTGCTTACACACAAACAGCAGCCTCTTTACTTGCAATGAATGGCCTAAACCCTACACTTGCACACACTCCATCGTCCTGCATCCTCAAAAACCTCATGGCAATGTCCATCGTCAACCAATCATAGGGCGGGTGGTCTAGTGGTATGATTTTCCCTTAGCATCTTCTCACCTAGCAACGACAGCAAGGCGGATAGGAGCATGGGAGAGGTCCGGGGTTCAATTCCCCGTCTGTCCATTTTTTTGGTCCGTGAAAAATGCCTTACTACGATAGTTTGTTTTTTCCATTGTTGTCATATTTTAGTATCTGTCATCAGTATCACAATCATATGAAGGAGCGATCAGATTTGCCGGTAATACTGATACATGGTTGGTATAAATCCTGCCAGTGTTCAAGGCCATCCATGTATATACACTCTGTATATAGGATTTAGATAGGATCACATTACTTGTACTAGTAGGATAATTAGATCCCAGCCACTGGATTAACCCCTTGGTAATCTCGTTTACATCTCCAGCGATTTGGCCATGCCCTCCCAGAACGAACACCTGCTCACCTGCGCCTGGGGAACGCTCTCGACCACCGTGTTGTTATTGTTGATCAGCAGCCTCTGGCCGGCCGCCTTGCCGTTCCACTGCGGCCAGGAGGTCGATCCGCCAAACGCATACGTATTCGGGTTCAGAGATCGCACAAACGAGATGTAGTAGCCCTGCAGCCGGCCTACGTTGGTCTGGTCCGAGTTCTCGTAGCCGCCCCCGAAGATTGCGCCAAGGTCGAATCCGTGCGGCACGCCGACGCCCTGGTTGATGTTGTTTTGAGTCAGGACGTTGAACCGGTACGTCCAGACGGGCAGGCCCGCGTTGACAAAGTACTTGCCAAAGTTGATGCCGTGACATGTGATGAGGACGTCTCCGTAGGCGAGCGAGGCGGCCGGGAACCACGAGTTGTGGTTGTTGAAAGGGGGCGCGATGTTCTGGGGGTACTGCTGCGTGATGGACGCGAGCTGGCTGCCGGACAGCTGGGGGTAGTTGTTCTGGAAGAATATCTGCACCTCTGCTGCCGAGTTGACGTTGGGGGCGCCCAGAGTTGTCCCCTCGTCGGTCACATCTCCGAAGAACATAGGCACCTTGACGAATTTCCCAGACTGGAACGCTGCGTATGAGGTGGTTTGGAGAAACACACCGTCGACGCACGGCGAGTACGGCCACTGGGGGGCGTTGGGACGGCCAGGATAGGCAATGGGCACGTTGAACCTCTGCAGCGATGTCGTGTCAAGTGACCGCAGACAAGCCAGCGTGTTGGAGTTGGAGCGGCATCCAGTGTTGCCAATCAATGCATCGTACTGGAACTGGAGCTCCGACACGGTGCGCTGAGAGATCTCCGGGAGGGACTCGAACGCAGCCCCGACGAAAAGACCCTGGTTCTGTCCGCCGTAGGAGACGAGATGCAGCGAGGCCGATTCGGCGCCTGCGCTCTCGCCGTGGAGGACGACGTGGTTCGGGTCGCCGCCGAACTGGGCAATGTGCTGCTTCACCCACTTGAGCGCGGCCAGCTGGTCGAGCATGCCTGCGTTGGCGGCCCCGTTTGCCTGGATCTCCTTGCTGGCCAGGAAGCCAAAGAGGCCGACGCGGTAGTTGAGGGTAACGACCACGACCTTGTTGCCGGAGTTGGTGACGGCCTGGCTGCCGTCGACCGTCGCCGAGGCCAAGCTGAGGAACCCGCCGCCCTGGATGAAGATCCAGACGGGGAGCTTGGCGTTGGCGTTTGCGCCGGAGGGGGTGAAGACGTTGACGAAGAGGCAGTCCTCGCTCTGGCCTTGGGGTGAAGTCCCGGCTGAGGTGGCCATGCAGGAGTTGCCGAACTGGAGTGTGTTAGCAGTCTCACCCACTCTTTCTACTTGCACGAAGAAGGGGGGGGGGTTCATTCATGATAGGGGCGTACCTTGGAAGCATCTTGAACACCACTTGTTGTGGGCGGCGCACTTGGGGTCTGCCAGCGCAAGTTCCCTACCGGAGGTGCAGCATATCTCATCCCCAGAAACTTGTTGACCCCATTCGATGTGACGCCTTGGTATTGCGAGTATCCCAAATCCACGACGGGCTGAGCGACGGCCCGGCCGAGGGACAACGGCGCGAGCGCCAGGATGAGGGCCTCGTGTATGCGCATAAGGGGCCTTTGGTTGGACGATTTCTATATCTATGTCGATATGGGGTGAGATCAAGGTGGCTTGAAGGCTGTTTCAGGAATGCTCTTCACAGTCGGCATCATTATCTCGCTGTGCGGACAGATCATTCGGCCGATATATATATACACACACACACACACACATAGAGAACATGTATATGCATACATTTCCATTCTATGGGTAAGAATGAGACACTCTGACGTGCATGTCAATGAAACATATAATGGAAACTACCTAAATTTACCGGACCTCGTTGAGCTTCTTCTCACCCTCACCGGCGGCCGGAATATAACACCCACGCGGGGTACCTTGATTTAAAATTTAGGTGACGGAAAATTGCCCTTTGGGTTGCATTTATCTGATGAAAGAGGAAATCCTACAGGGTGATCTGTCGCGGCAATGTAACAGAGTTGGCGTAGTAATTCTCTATTACATGCATAGTCCTACGGAGTTCAGACAGAGCGAGCGCCCGCTTGCCTGGCGGCTAAATGGAGCTACGTTCTTACGGCATGATGGAAGAAGCATCGTCATCCCGCTCCCAAATAGGTGAGGCCGTCTGGAGGATTGCGACGGGAAGATCATCAAAAGGGAACTCTGCTGTCGATGCTTATGTGAGACACAGCGGTGGCAGATGAAAGCGTGGCGTTTCCCATACGGATCGATGTATTGCATTGCATCGTGAAGCTTAGAGGAACCATATTTGCTCGATAATATCGCCATGATACTAGGCATTCGAGAGGGATATGAACTCCATGGAGGAGATTGAGCTTCTGGGGCTGGGTAAATATCCCGACGGGTTTGATCGGACCCTAGCAGGACGGCGATGCACGACGCTGACACCAAAGAAGCCTGCTTCTTTGACTGGCAATGTGTGCATCAGCAGCAGCAAAACAGGGGAGGGAGAAAAAAAAGAAAAAAGGATAATATACAGGAGATTTAGCCTATACCCTACAAGTTCGAGCATGTAAAAGGATATATCTGCGTTCACTTATATCCGAATGAGGAATTTCTATGACCAACAAGCAAAAAGTAAACCCCGGATTGTTTTAGGTTGATACCCATACTGCCCCCCCTCCTCCGTTTCTCGTATGCAAAACATGATCCCGGTAGAGTCAAGGCGCCGGTGGCAGGGATGTAATAGCAAAATAGGAAATGTTGAGATGTTATATCCGTGGACTTTGCTGGAGCCCCCGTTGGGTGGGAGAGTGGCTGGGGAGAATGCCGGCAGTCTTTGTTCTGTATCGATCTGGGGGGGAGGGGGGATTGTGATCGTGTTATGTCGTCGTGGGGGGGTTTTCGAATTATAGATGCCCTTTGCTTTGTGGTTTTGTCTGCAGCATGTTCTATGGCGTGGGGTCTCTGATATAGAGTCTATTATCCAGTATCTCGGTAGTGGCCCAGGACCGCAGATGGCTAGTCTCCATCGTGAGCCTATCTTGTTTGCAAATCTTGGACCCTAGTTCCAGTTCGCATGGAATCTTACTGCCACCATGAACCATTCGCTGCTTCTCAAGGACACAATTCTCTAACTCATAGCAAGCAGAGAGTCGGGGTGAAAGAACCATACGAGGAGGAGTCTGGTCAGGGTGAGCATGGAGCATAGACTATGTAGACATGCTCCAGCAGAGTGATGCCTGCCCTTGTCCTCGGTGAAGTATATACGCATATCTGATCTTGTCAACTAGGTACTCGTATAAATTCAAGCAGCGCTGGTAACTAGACTCAAGAAGTTATGGACACGACTATGAATTAGACTGAAGGTATGTGGCTAGTTTCCTGGTGGCGGCAAGACAAACCTGCCAGTTCACCCATTCCCTCTCAGCCTCCAAAGACCATGACTCCCCATGAGACATCGTGAAAGGCATAGTTCACGATCCCCGACACACACCTTGCAACTACTAGCCTCGACCCGACTACCAGGAGATCAATAAATCCACCCATATACACACATACATCCATCAACCAAAGCCCGCTCACCCAATCGTCGCGTCCCATTCAGCCCATTCAGCCCAACCGCGTCTAGACTTTAGACCGCCCATCGCAACGGCTGAAAGGTCTAATGCCATATAAATAGGGGCCAAGTCTGCCACGCCAACCTGCGAGTGGCTTAACCCACTCAATGAAGTCGACGCACTGACATGCTAGCGGGATGCACCTCGTAGGCGGTAGCCATCACAAGCCCGGCTCTCGCCGCCTCTAAAGCCAGTTGGGCAGCACAGGGGGAGGGGTTTTTATATGTATGTATGTATGTATGCTTGTTATATGCTTGTTTTTCTGGTGCACACTTTCTTGATGCTAATATTGGAGGGATGGCTACCTTGTCGTAGCTTTTGGCTAGGTAGCTTGGCAATTCAATGGCAAACCGCCACGGGGGGTTGTTGGATGGGCATTGGGGAGAGCTGTCCTGTCTGTGTGCGGCTGAACAGGGCAGACTCTGTCCAATCTGCCTTATTACCAGAACCAATCCTCAATCTTCTCGCTCCGTCGTGAAAAAAAGTCGTGTCTACTTTTCTCTCCCTCTCTCTCTCTCTCCCCCCCTGCATTGCTCAAGACGTTGAACGGACAAATCCAAAGAACCATTATAATCTTTGAAGGAGTAAAGATTAATCCCCCCCTCCAATCAGTTTAGCTTCCGAACAACCCCCCCCGTGCAGATCATCCTCTCCCCCCCTTCCCCGGGAAAACCATGGGCTCCACTCCGGATCCGACCCCCGTGACCACCCCGGACCACGACGGCACCGCGCCCGCCGGAGCTCTCACCACCATCTTCACCCCTCCGGCCTCCTGCCTCGACAAGGCCCGATTCTACAGAACCTCGACCTGCGAGCCACTGCCCGAGAAATGGAGGCTCTACTGGAGCGCCGCCTCCTACTACTCCCCGGGCATCTGCCCGTCCGGCATGCTCAGCGTCGCCACCCCGCCGCCCTTCTTCGGCCCTCCGGTCCAGCCCAGCGAGACGGCCATAGTGTGTTGTCCAACGTGAGTTTTAACAATAACCAACCACCCTGAACCTTTCCACCACACTTTTCTGTTCCATCCCTCTCACCGTCTCGCCTTCTAAAAAAAAAACAGCGGCTACTCTCTCTACGCCTCATCAGACGACCACTGGTGCTACGGCTCTACCACAGTCACAGACTACAACCTCGTCGACGTCACCACCACAATCACCACCAAAAGCTCCGTCGTCACCACAAAAACATATACGCGCTCCTACTTCACCACCTCGTCCCTCAACAGCATATTCCCCATCCAGGTCCGCTGGCGCGACGTCGACCTCTCCATTCTCGAGACACACCCCCTCACCCCCGGCGCAAAGGCAACCGGCGGCTCCAGCAAAGGCTCGGGCGGTAACGGCAGCGGGGGAGGCTCCCACAAGGACGCCCTAAGTGGCGGTGCCATCGCAGGCATCGTAGTTGGAAGCATCCTCGTCGTTCTCCTCGTCGCCGGGGTCGGCCTGCCCTGGTTCCTCCTCCGCCGCGGACGCAACAAGAAAGAACAACAGCAGCAGCAACAGCAGCAAAGCCCGCAAGACATGAACGAGACCGGCTTCCAAGGCCCCCCCTCAGCAAGCCCCGACTACTCCAAGGTCCCCAGCGCAGCCGTCTCCCCCTCTCCAGGCCAATGGCTCTACCACCCCACAGAGGTGTCCGGCGGAGACGCCCGCTCCGTGACCGCGTCTGACAACATGAGTGCCCGGGGCTTCGTCCCCACCGGAGATGCTACCATCGACGCCGAGCTGCGCAGAATCGCCGAACGACGAAACAGGCTAATGGAGTTGGATGAAGAGGAAGCAAGGCTGCGGCAGCAAGCAAATCGCGTCGAACTAAGCACCGGACAAGTCTTCCACCGGCCGGTGGAGCTGGGAACCGGGCAAGAGGATTAGGGCCCTTGAGAGTGCACACTTCTTTTTTTTAGTTACTATTTTTTGCGAGAGATATCATAATTGTTTTTTTTTTTTTTTTTTTTTTAGCATGGGGAAGACATTTTTATATAGCCATATTTCATCTCCCACTGTTCTTTATGTAGCCTACCTCCATATCATATCCCAAGTCATGACACGCATTAATGCAATTTCAGCTCTTGTTCTCTGGGTTAGCTTACTCTTTTGGGATGTATTTGCATGGCATGGATATGATCTGGGCTCATGGTGGTAGGCCTCTCGAATGTTATTGGACAATCTGTATATGAACTTATTTAAATTTCGCCCGGTTACAAGGTGATTGCAACACCTCGGCACACCACATGTATGAAGAGTTTACCGTCAAAGCTTTTGATCTGTCCCAATGAATACATGGATGCTATAAATATGTGTCGTAAACACCCATTCTGATGGAAACATTTGCTGTTGAAGGGTGTTAAATACATGACTGCACAAAGAAGAGCATGAGCAAACGCGCTGGCTGGAATTTTAATGGAGTAGGTATAAATTAAGCAAGTATTTGCATAGTCCGCTGAATCAATTTGAAGCAACCATTATTTTCGCCAAATGCAATCTGTCACTACACTATCCTCCCAAACATGCTGCTATCCGTACATTAGTTGGTATCAGTGCTCGCGATGGGGCCCAAAAGCGTCTGGAGGAGCTATAGGAGAGTGTCAGTATGTCATATAGAGCAGAATTTAGGTTAACACGTACCCATCTCTCCAATTCCTCATCATTCTCTTGTAGCTTTTTGTATTCTTCATCCAGTCGTTCTGGAAACGATGTCAGTGTTAATAACCAACGTTTTTAGTAGTAGAGCTTACGATTTGAAAAGTATAGAACCTCCTTCAGCCTGCTGTCGTCACCAAGTTCCTTGAGGAATGCTTCGGCATCCTCATCGTTACCGATCTGGCCGATCTGGAAGCGCACAGCTGTGTAGCAAAAAGCGTCAGTCTCCGATTGTCGTTTTCATGGACCCAGTTTGATACATACCTGTCTTCTGATAGCCTTTTTGCTCCAAAAACTCGATACACTCCAAAATGGTGCGTTGGAATGTCTCTGGGGCTTCTCCTGTGGGATTGCCATCTGTGAGGCAGGAAATGAGTAGTGGACGGTGCAGCTTGCCATTGGGTTTGTTGAGAACGTCGTATACAAATGGATCCAGGATCTTCTTCTTCAAGCTGGTGCCGATTTGTGTGTTGCCGTTGGGTCTTACAGTGCTGATAGCTTCTGTAACCTTGTCCGAGCTCAGGTTGTTGTCGAGCTCACGCACAGAGTTTAAGAATTGCAAGCCAGATCCATATCCATCGGGGACCAGACGTGTTGAAATTTCAGAGATATGCTTGACGAGATTAATCTGATCTTGGATTCTTGTGCCATCCCACATGGAAGTGCTGTCATCTGAATTATTTGATGTCACTGGTCAGAACTGTTCGAAAGAGAAAGAGAAAAAAAATGATGGGAAATTCTCCGTGGGACTCACCGCAGTAAACAACGGGCTGGTACAGGGAGATTGTGGTCAGATTGCGGATGTCAGCATCCGTCTTGAGAGAATTCAAAGTATCAGCCTTGAGTTTGGTCGCTTTGTCGGCCACGTGTTGAAGGAAGCTGTCATTCTCTGAAAAGAATTCTGACAAGCCGCTCTTTGTGAGGTAGTTGTTAATTTCGCCTCTGAAATCCACAGCAGTTTGTGGCTGTTGAATTTCCACCTCCTATAGATGAATATGCGTCAGCTGGAACTCACTAGCGATTTGAAGTGTCTAGTAACGTACATCGCGGGTCACAATCGAGTCTGTTTCGTGAGTCTCTGTTGAATCTGTTTGTTGAACCTCGACCCAGTCACTTTCGTGGCTCTCGGCTAATTCTGTTTCTTGAATCTCGGACAAATCTGCTTCATGAGCCTCAACCGAATCTGGTTTCTGGACTTCAACTGAGTCCACTTCAGGAGCTTTTGTAAAGTCAGCTTCGTGGATCTCGGTCGGGTCCGTCTCGCCAGTCTCAGTCAAATCTGTTTCACGAGTCTCGATCGAGTCCGTTTCATGAGCCTCATTCAAATCCGTTTCGTGTGTGTCAACCGAGTCTGTGTCACGAATATTGGCCAGCTCCGTTTCGTGAATATCAGCCGGCTCTATTTCTTGAACCTCAACAAAGCTTGTTTCCTGACTTTCGGTCGAGTCTGATTCACGAGTCTCGGACAGATCAGCTTCTTCAATTTCATTCAAATCAGTCTCGGGGGTTTTAGCCAGGTCTATTTCTCGACTCTCAACAGGACCTGTTTCCTGATTCTCAGGCAAGTCTGATTCGAGGGCTTCGATCTGATCAGTCTTGTGTGTTTCGACCAGATCTGTTTCTTGAATCTCAATGGGGTGCACTTCCTGGCTCTCAGGCAATTTTGGTTCGTGAGTCTCGGTCAACCCAGCCTCTTCAACCTCATTGAAATCAACCTTGGGAGTTTCGGCAGGCCCTGTCTCTTGGGTTCCGACAAGCTCTGCCTCCTGAATCTCAGTAGAGCCTGTTTCTCGGCTCTCGGGCAACTCGGGTTCGCGAGCCTCGGTCAAACCAGCCCCTTCAACCTTATTCAAATCAATCTTTGGAGTCTCGGTTGGCTCTGTCTCTTGAATCTCAATAGAATCTGTTTCTTGGCTTTCAAGCAAGTCGGGCTCGTGAGTCTCGGATAAATCAGCTTGCTGAACATCCTTCGCACTAGCCTCGGGAGTCTTAGCTAATTCTCTTTCTTGGACCTCAGTCGAATCTACTTCGCGGGTCTCAGCGGAATCTGTTTCTTGGACTTCAGTCGAGTCTTCATCCTGAATCTCAGTCGAGTCCGCCTTATGGGTATCAACTGAATCCTTTCCGCTGACGCCCAATAATTTCTTGAAATGAGATGGAATGACATCCGTGATGAAGTTATTGACCACAGCGACGACAAACGAGATGTAGCTCAGAATCTTGTTAATGTATTCTGCCCTGGTTGCTCGTTGTGCCACTGGCTTGAGAGCTCGAATAATTCTGGCATCGCCGGTAGCTTCAGCAAGATCCTCAGGCGTAGGGCCATCGGGCTGGTGCTTTCGGATTGTCGTCGACGCACCATGATCAACGAGGTAACTGATGATGTCCGGATCATGTTGATCCTCAATTACCTTCATCAATGGCGTATACCCATCGCTTGCTTGCGTGTCCACAGCAGCGCCCCTCTCAACAAGGTGTGCAACGATATCAAGACGATTCTGTCGGTGCATCTTGCCAGCGGTCGCATACCACAATGCAGTGCGATCACCTTTGCTCAGTTTGTTGACGTCTGCACCTTCGTTTGCAAGGAGCTTGACGACGTCAACATGGCCTTTGAATGCGCCATAGCTAAGAGCAGTTCTTCCTTTTGAATCAAGGGCATCAATGTCAAAAGTGTCGCTATCAGATTGACGATATTTGTCGAGATCCTCTGGGCTGAGGAGGGTGCCATCTGCCGCAGCAGTAAAAATGGTCGCCATGACCCCAGTATTAATGCTTGTCTGCGGGGGCGGGGGGATTTTGATTGTCAAGATAGAGGAATCAACAACTATGGGTGTAAGAGAGGGCAAAATGAACAAATCTCCCCCCAAAAAAAGGTAGAAAAGAAAATTCAAATCAGAAAAAAGAAAAAGAAGAAAAGGAGGAGTCAAGTTCAATCTGCGAGGTCGATGAGCCTCATATTATTTGATACGTCATCCATTGAGAAGGAATTACTGCCTGAGGAGGCCAACCTCTGTCTACCCCCTCTTTCCTGTGAGTGGGACAAGATAACGCAGCAAACTCAGCGCCATGATTGCCTTGATTGCATCGATTGCATTGATTGCGCCTGTTGCAATGCAATAATGCATAATTTGCGTGATGCGAACAGGTTTGCAACCCTCATGTGCCAGGATAGGAAACCGTTGAAGAACGCCATCGAGTGGCCATTGAGTCGCTATCGAGTGGTCCAGCGGGCTGAACCGGACCGTTTCCACTTAATTTTGATGACCTCCTCAACAAATGCATGCATATATTACATGCAGCCTAAACTGTTGGAGGAGGGGGATGCATCAAGCCGACATGTACCGTGGATTAAGCAGTTCGTTGAAAACCATCAAACTTCTTATCATGGATACCTCGAGTGGATAATGGTGATGCCCAACGCCGATGTTACACAAAATTATGCAATGACTGGGTGCCCAAAGCTTCTTTTGTATGGACGGTATAAAAGGAATCGGTGGCAACAAAAGGAATCAATCATAAGCGACAACGGGAATTGTCGGCAGCAGAAGGAATTGTCGGCAACAATAGGAATGATGGGCAACGGGAATCGTGGACAACGAGGGCCATTAGGAGCAATAAGAGCAATACCTGGAAATCAGAGCACAACCCAGCTGTCCTCTTTCCATCTGAGGGTATACACCTGGCGACGACATCATTTCTTTTATAAATGCAAATAAATCTTCATTCATAAATCGGATCCCGAATACCATACCTGGCTTTACTGTGAGGCTCACCGATCCCCCTTTTCAAGCCGGATCTCCAAAATCTGGCCACCTGTCTCAGAGTTGCCCCGAGTCGTCACATAGAGAGTCTTCTCATTCCTTGACAGCGCAATGGCGGTTGGCGAGTTGAACGGCAGAGTGTCATTCCCCTCAAAGTAGGTCAGGTATGTCAAATCGTGGTACTTCTTGTGGTAAGAGTACCTGACGATGGTGTTTGGATGTGTTGCTATATATGCCGTGCCATTACGAGTCAAAGCAAAAGTATTGGGCATCTGCAGTGGTTTTTTATGCAGGGTGAGGAGAGTTTTTGCTTTGCCCTCCTGAATACCCCACTCGCCAAGCTTCATGCTTCCAAAGGTGAGCTTTCCCGAGTTGGTGAAGTATAGAGTATCACCTCGGACCTTGAGTCCATTGACACCGAGGAGTATAGAACCTGGAGGACGAGGTTCGTCCAAGGCAAATTCTCTTATTTTATGGGCAACTTGATGAGAATGTTCTTCCAAATCGATGATGTGGACGCAATAGCCCAGAGGATCTGCCATGAAAACGTACTGTGGATGTCTCTCTAGGGTGGCCAAGCTTGTGATTAAGCTGGTGTCTGGTATTCTGGCCACAGTTCTAATCATTGGACCACGGTGCGGATAAAAGAAGTAGCTCATGTTGAGCGTCATAATCATGGCTGACCCATAGACGAATTTGTAATCCTGCAAATGTCTGTTACCACCGGCAAAGACAAAGACGTCCTCCATGCCAGTTTCAGTAATGCCAGTCAGGCTATCGACCTCTGTCTCAGCAATAACCTTTGGCTTCGGATTCTTTTTGCCAGGATTGAGGGAGTATATGCGACCCTTGTCCCATGTAGTGAAGATTAGTTTTCCTCTCGAGTGCACAACGATACCTTCGACATATTGGAATGGATATGGGAATTGGTAAAGAAGCCTGACTTTGTAGGAGAGAACGAAGATGATTTGCCCTGCGCCCAGAAGGGCGATGATGAAGCTAATCGGGAATATCATGTTTGACCGGGATCTTTGCAGCTGAAATGGTTTCGTGGTTTCATGGTTTGGAGCATGGGACGAGAGGGACAGAGTTGGATAGAATAGAAGAAAAAGGAAGAAAACCATGCAGCTTTGGAAGACATCATCGGTATAGCTAATTTTACAACTACCGCCAGGTGGTAACTTCCCGTTGCCAGAAAGTGAAAAGCATGAATGGCTCCTTCCCTGTTAATGGTATCCAAACAACTTTTGACAGGCACGAGGGACGACTAACAAGTGCTATAACCCACATTGACTCAGATAATCAAACCAAGGCTAATAGCAAAGCTCCGCACGCCTCGGCTCCTTCCCCCCCGAAACATGATTCACGGGCCCATCCCCGGATTACAGACCCCACTTACCCTAATAGGAAGTATTCAAACGCGCTGAATAGCATCATGTGTGCTGAGCCTCGGTGGACGGACTGCGTGGCTGTCGTTTATAAACAGGGCACGCATTGCAAATAAAAGGTAGCGTTTTACAAAATGGGAAATTATCGAGCGCTTTACATTTTTTCTTACCAGGCAGTGAGCTTTGAACGCGCGTGTTCGTCGTCATATTTGTACCATACTACTACCAACTATGCAAGCCTCTGCAAATCGTGAGTGTCATCGCGAGTCAGTCAACATGTATAAATGAGCAACTCGGAACACCAAACCATGGAGTAAATCATTCAACGCAAGCAGTTTCTCAACTCACTCATCTAGCATATCAAAGTTTCATTCCAAGCACTTGACAAGATGCGGTTCCTTTCACATTTCGCCATCGCCCTCAACATCGCCCTCGCACTCACAGCATCCATCAAAAATGACTGTCCTCCATTCCCGTCGTCCATGCTGGAATTCTCCTCCAACTTTGAGCAGCCGGTCCCCCCACTGGTCAAATCAGAGTTCAACACCAGCTTTGTCCAACACAAATGGTGCGAACCCTCCTCCACTCATCACCTCGCCAACGATTATTAGCCAACTTACAGACAGTATTAGGAATCAGAACCTATCTCACATCACCGCCGGATACATCGTCTACTCTCCGTCTCGAAAATTCGTCCTTGCAGACGAAGCCTTTGAAGGCGGTATTGCCAACTCATTCTTCGACTACACCAACGTTACTAAGGACGGGCTCGTCGATAACACTTTAACTACCTATAATGATGGCTCCTCTACGCCTTCAGTTTGGAGGGGTTATGTCAACACCAACTACCCCATTTTCGCAGAGGATATCCTGGTGAGTGAGGGCGCCATCTTTGGCGGGCTAGTTCGTAGGCCGTTCACCCAAGGAAAGGTCGCAGCAGTAAGTACTCAATTCTGTATTTAGAACATCGTATTATTTACTAACCATTTTAACAGTGGAATATTATGTATCAGGGTGTGATACCCGTCACAATCTACGTTACCAACTGCAACATCATGGTCGGATACGAGTATTTCTCGCTTGGAGAACGAACCAAGGTCATCACCGATTACTTCAACATTCGAGTTAATGACTCCAGTTCCTAAATGCCCATGGTTAGATGGCACGAGATCATAGCCAAGATCTAGCGCCATCAAATGCATTTCTTGCGGTAGAATACGGCAGGCAATGTTATCTTTTCCTTTGTAGCAAGTAGATTTAGATTCAACATCAATCCAATCTTTCATTACCTCTCTCACTCAATCTTCCACCCATGTCCTGATACTCCCACAATTCTTGTAAATCAAACCTAATCCTATCCGACACGATGAACCCCTTCCGATGGATTTGCTTTAATAGAGCCAGAACTTTATCCTTTTGCAGGCGCTCCATAGCATGCGCACCAGCCAAGCGCAAGGGAAACAAGAGCATGACCCCTGGGATATCCGAAGTCTTAACAATACTCTCAGTCAGCATCAGAATGTTGTTTGCATACTGAAAAGTCTCGTCAAGCGTCAGTGAAGGAATCGTTCGACCATGCCAGCAGGTGTAGTAGCTGTAATTCCTGACAAGAAACAACAAAGTAGCATAAAAGTACGAGTTAGCAAGCCGCGTAAAGGCGTCTTCGTTGTCGCCCTCCAGCACGATGCTCTTTCGCCATTCCAAAATTCTGTTCTGCAGATCTACTCCCTGTCCAGCCAGTGAATCAATCGAAGGGTCATAAAACCTCGCTGCATCCGGTACACTCTCAATAATGTCGAAAAAGCTATCATTATCAGCATCAAACAGTAATCACCAAATCAATCGATAAACTTACCCTTTACTAAATGATGACACGCAGATCATGAGCTCGAGCATCGTCTCCAACGCATCAAATCCACTCCCAACAGCCGCTTCACCGCGCTGAAATCGCATCCACTCTTTCTGAGACAGGAAGCTATCTTGTCCATAGATTATCATTCGATTCGCCTCCAGCACTCGAAACGCTTCAAAAAGCTTGCGCCGAAGAGGTGACAAAGCCGCAGACGAACCCGACAGCTGCAGTATTTTTGACGTGCCGTACAACATATGCTTGGGCCATCTCTCGCCCGTCGGTTCGGATATCAGCTACCCAGACAAATTAATATGCAAAACTCTGGCATTATCTTCAACCCTCAGTTTACCTCAAAAAGCCCAAGGAGAAACGTACCCCAAAGGACATACTCGTTTTCCGCCACATCCGGCGCAGCAAGCTGAGCCTGAAGCGCTTGAATCGATCTTCCGTACAATCTGAAAGCCACACACTCTGGCGAGCTGCCTTCATCAGCAGATCGAACAGATCCCCTCCTGCTGGCATTCAGAGCCCCGATTGCCATTGCCACATCCCGGAGCGAAGATGACGTATAAACAAGAGGAACCAGATCTCGACTAACAGAGGTAAATCCCTTGCTAAATCTGCATCCATCAAGAAACGCCGCGAAACAATCCAAGTATACATCATCATCATCCAACCTGCGCACTTGTTTGGAGACTTGTATCGCCATGTCCGATGCCGTAAACGAGACAAAGTCGATGGCATCTGGCCTGACCCTCGTTTGTTGCTGACATGCCGTCTTGCTCCGAACGCAATACTCACACGGTGTACCACCTTGACACTATGAGAATAAAAATTAGAATCCTGTATCGTACACATGTTTCTCCAGCTTGCGACACTCTATACCTACCTTGATGCGTCTCCTCGCACAGGCTTGACAGCGTGTCACCCTTCTCCTCTTGTCGAGCGGACCAACACTTCGAGCCATGATTTTTATGTGTATCAGAAGAAAATAAAAGAATATTAGGACGTGTTTTCATCGAGCGACCGTAATCCTGCTGCTGTTTGCTGATGACGAGCGATGCAAACCAACCGGGCAAACTCCCGCCGCATTCAGGTCAGGTATGCCTGAATCAGCGTGGCGCAGTCTGATCGTGATGACCCGATTTCCACAACGAATGGCCTATGTATACGTATAAAATACTCAAAGGTAGCAAACGAATATAGCCGCCCTTACTTTCATTTCAGATTCTTGAGACATTTCCACTGTGCTCTCAGTATCTACCATTTTTTAACCTTAATTGACTGCTCTTTTGTGGTCTCAATTCTCTCTAGGGTATGCTTCAATAGGCATCGTATCATCAACATACATACATTGTGTTTATAAAATCAACTCTCTACCTAATCTATCGCATCACATCTTTGTTAACTTTTCATAGCTCATCTCTCGCATGTTCGGCCTTCAAATCTTCCATCGCCATAAGTTTCACCACCAGACTAGTCCATCCAGTGAACTGTTGATTCCTCTGTCCAGCCCCTGTCTCGGGGTGATACTGCTCCCACGCAATGCCCGTCTCCTCCCAGCTCTTAAACACGGTATCCACCAGATTCTTTCGCAGACGCGAGTAAAGATCTCGTGCTTGCTCCTTGAATGGACCTGGCTGTGTTGCAACATTCTGTATAGCTGGTTAGTGTGATGGCAACCCTCATGAAAAGAGGAGACTTACATAGAGTTGAGTAACGGCAAGGTAATTAATCGGCATCCATACTGGACTGCGCCAGTAATTCTCAGCGGTCCCGTAGAATTCATCCTGCTTGCTCAAACTGCGAATACCATGTGCGCTGAACAAGTGGCTTTCATCTCCAAGCAGGTCAAGAATCTTGCCCAGCTTGGGATCATCCGCCTTCATCAGGCCGACCAAGAATGGGAACAGGGAGATGTATCCCTTGTGGCAAACAAGCGTGTGTTCTTCAAAATCATCAATAGTCGCATCACAGTAGCAGCCTTCCTTCTCTGACCAGTGTAGATCATCCAGATTGCGCTCAATAGCAAAAAGATTCTTCTTCAGCTCCTCAACGTCTTCGGCAATACCCAGTGCATCTGCAATGTTCAGCAGGGATTTGGCCATTAGCCCGACCCATGAAAGGAGATCAACGTGCAGCTCGCCTGGAGAAGGTGGCTGAGGTCGGGGATAATCATCTAATCCACTTGTAAGACAATGTGTCTCCGTTCGACCCCTCCATCGATAAGCCTCCTTGGTTGAGAACGCTTCGCGGTCATAAGATTTGATGTCTCCTCGCTGGGTGCTTCGGAACCAATCATACTGCCGGCGAAGAAGAGGATAAATGTTTTGCAGGAAATTATTTCCTAGTTCTGGGTTGTCGAGATGAGCGTTGTACAAGGGGCCACCCTGAGAGAGCTTCTCCTTGCCAGCCGGGGCGCTGCCGTTTGTCTTGCGGAGACGCTCCATAAAGTTCTCAATAGTGAGGAACAACGTGGGCGGGTTGGCGTAGTGTGGATACTGGATCTGGAACTCTGCCGGCACTTTGCTCCTCGCCTCGGCTCCAAGAATTTGCTCTCGAGGAATCCAGCCATCATTGTCCATTGTGTTGTACCAACTCTTGACAATTTCCAGAGTCAGGTCAATATCCCACTCAGCAATAAGCGCAAGGTGGAATCCCTCATCCCAAAGGAAACCTCGGGGAAAGAAGGGGCGGGATGGAACGGCCGTGAATAGCTCATAAGGTCCCTCAAACTTGTGTGCCGAGCGTGCCCTGGCTGCGGCTGCTTCCTCCCAGAAACCTTCATTCTCTTCCTCGTACTCCTCTGCATACGATCTGTCAATAACCTGGGGACCGTAAAAGTATCCCACACCTCCAAGCAAGCTCGAAAACAAACTTTTGCCAAATTTCTGATACTTGTCCACGTTGAATGGCGCCTTCAGATCGAAAATGCTGGAAAATCGTTCTCCAAATAACTCAGACGTCAGTTTGATCTCTCGAGTCACATCCTCGCTGGTCAGGCCTTTGCCTGCAGACCCAGACGAAAAGATGACGTCGAACTCAAATGACCCCTCGAATACTTTCTGCACAATTTGAGCGTTTCCGCTGCCGGGCTTGGGTTCGAATCGATAAATCTGCCATGGAGGAGGCAGATTGTCATCCGCAAAGTTCTCCTGAATATACTTGACAGAATCTTGGAGTTGCTGAAATACAGCAGGTTTGCCTTGCCACAAATGGTCGGTCTGGAGATTGGCGCTGCGAACGACTGTAGTGTCTCCGCGTCGAGTTTCCGAAGCCTCATGGCTAGACTTGGGGTGCTTTCCATTGCCCTTGGTGATCACGAGGGTGTAATCACCGAGAGCTACAGAATTTCCTTTAAAGGTTACATCTCCTTCAAAGCCAAATTTTGTTCCCTCGCCTTCAACGGCAAGCTCACCAAGGCCTTCTTGAGCAATGTAATAATACACCATGGTCTTGGTGTCTTTTGGTGCATTGTCTTTAATAGTGCCCTTGATTCTCGCAGCCCAGTTGCCTCCATGGCTGCCTCCAGGGACTTTGATGAATGAAGTCGTAATATCAATCATATTCCCCTCATCGTGAATTGATTGGATACCACCCGTTCGAGCATCGTACTCATCCCAGCCATATCCATGAAGGTCTTCAGATTGCTCGCAGGTATATCGGAATACTAGCAAGGGGCATCAGTAACGAACAACCACATGTCCAACCTCCAAGCTTACGATTTTGAACATCCGTATACGTCTCAATCTTTCCCCACATAAGTCCCGTCCATAGACCCTCTGGAAGCCTCGGCCTCACGCCGAAATAGAGGTTAGGCTTGTACGGTCCCCAAAACAAGCTCTCATTATTGAGGCGGCCAATTTCGTTAATTAAAATGGACTCGCCTTCCACGGCAGCCTGAGCACTCAAGGCCAGGGCTGCCGCAGAAATTAATTGAGAAAGTCTCACCATTTCGAGACCAAGCTCAATTTGAAGATGCTTACCAGAGCGTCCTCAGTGTAAAGTGAGGTGCAATTCTTGTAGATGATCAGTCATGAGAGTGAGCGCCCACTGTGAACACCGTTGGAGGTGCGGGACGCAAGGCTGAGGCACTACGGGAACCAGAGCTCCAAGTGTTCAATCGCCAGCCAATGAAAGCGCCCCGATAACGCCACCACTAGCCACCGCCACATTAATTTTCCATCTCCAGACATCTCAGCCTGATGATTGATGGTTTCTCAATGTCCATCGTCATATCGTCACATTAATTCCAGTAGCAATCCATCATGAGCGACTCACGCCGCAACCGACGGCCAGACAGCCGCCAAATGTGGGACGAATCAGACCGTCGCGATAGAGGCCCACCAAGAGACAGAGATCGCGATAGAGACAGGAACCGTGATCGGGGACGAGACCGTCGAGGCTACAGATCAAGATCGCGAGATAGGCGCGGGGGGGCAGGCGATCGCTCGAGGTCGCCGGATAACCGCCATAGGGATCGCGACGGTGATAGAAATAGAGGCGGCAGAGACCGTCGTGGGGGAAGGGACAGAGGCCGTGGAAGCCCACGCCGTTACGACGATAAAGATGGACGCGACAGGCGCAGGGACGACGACGTTAATGACCGTGACAGAAACCGTACGCTCTCCTCTCCTAAATCTTCCATTCCTTCTCGCTAACCTTGAAACAGAAAAGCCTCGCGATGGCTACGGCCGCCGCTCCGTCTCACCCGACCACCGAAGTCCTCCTCAAGCTTCTTCCCTACCCACACGTCCCCGTCATGACCCCAAGAAGCAGCACCAAGACATATCTTTCAAATCCAACAGTCGTCGCAGCCAATCACCTCCCCGGCAAGATAAAGGTGGGCGCGATGCCACCCCCATGGACGAAGACGGCGTTGAACCCGAGGGAGAAGGAGAAGATGATGACTTTGCCGCCATGCAAGCCATGATGGGCTTTGGCGGCTTCGGTACCACAAAGGGTAAAAAGGTGGCGGGCAACACCGCAGGAGGTGTCAGTAAAGAAAAGAAGACCGAATACCGCCAGTACATGAACCGACAGGGCGGTTTCAATAGACCACTGAGTCCAGGCCGATGAAGTTCTTAATTTGGTCAGAGTGGCCCTGTGGTAGTAGGATATGCCTTTACAATGGGCTTGTATTTTTGTCAACCTAGATTATGATATCCATGACAGCGCAGCGCTTAATCACATTCAATAATGAACCTGCTCACTAGGCAGATTTGCTCACATTTTGACAAATACGTTGAAAACATGTCATAGAGTTCAAGCCGTTGCATACACATTCATGCAAATACGCTACCTAGATAGGGAGAACAGCACTCAAAAGGTATCTTACAGACGGATTCAACATGGACTGGAAAATAAACAGGTATATCCTCCCAGGGCCGGCTGTCCCAACCATCGACTCCTTCCGATTCTATATCGTTCAAGCAAATGATCTCGTGACTTTCGCTGTTGCAATTGTAGACATTAAGTATGTACTTGTGAGCCGTATATGTTGGTGCATGACTTGCTCATGCCATTCGGATACATGTAACTCTTACCCTTCACGCTTCTGCCTTCTCGTCTCCGTTCTCTTCACTCCTCCCCTTTTGCTCACTACTCTCATCTGGCTTCTCGGTCTTCTCCTCCTCTTCCTTTACCAAGTCTGCCGTTGATAGGATGAGAGATTCATCTGCCTGTGATGCAGTTTCTGATTTACCGTCATCCAGGTGGCTTGATGCCCGCTCTCTCCTCTTCCTTCGCAGTCTTCTCTCTTCTTCCGCAGTTTGTCTCCTGGCCTTCCTTATGCTTTCTCTCCTCTCTGCATCAAGCTCATCATTGCCCTCACCTCCACGCATGCCTTGCAGCAAAGCGGCGGCTCGGTCTGCCACATCATCTCCCCCATTCTCGCGAGGCGCTGGCTGTGTTGGCGTTTGTGGTTTGCCCTCCTCCTCAATCGTTGGCTCGGGATTCGTAATACCAGTCTCTACTTCTGGTAGCTCATTGATGAGATCGGGTAGCTTTTGGCCGGAAGCTACACGGTCTTGATGGCGATCCTTGAGTCGAGCGCGACGGCGACGGTCTCTCTGATCCCGTGCCTGAGGCGCAGCCGCCCTAAGTTTCGCAAGAAGAGTGTCCATGGCACCAGTGTTTACAGCAGCTGCCGGGCTGTCATCCAATGCCAAAGCCTTGGTGTGAGCGTGCTTTCGTTTCATAGAAGCTTCGTTGCGTCTTCTCGTTTCTTCCACCAACACATTCTTCTCTCGTGATTTCTTCCACTCTGTCAGGAAACTAGCAAGTTTTGTGAAGAAATCTCGCCTGGAATTCTCGTCGGCAGGATCTTCTCCGTAGAATGTCATAATGTCTTTATACGTCCTCATCATTTCATCCAAGTAAAGCTGCATCTGCTCTGCTTTCCTCCTGGCCTCCTTCATTGATCGCTGTACAACTTGGCCGACGCGGTCCTGGGGGTGGAATTTCTTAGGGTCGCTCAAGTTTCCGGAATCCAGAGACATTTGAACGTTGCGAACATTGTCGATATACTTCTTTGCGTCGGTCTGCAGCTGCTCAATATTAATTTTCTGGGCTGCTATAACGCCAGCGATGTCGTCTGCGAAGCCTTCCCACTCAGAGTACTGATTTCGAACAATACGCTCCACAAGATCTGCTAGGGAAGACTCGTTCTTGTCATCTTTAACCATGCCCAGTCTAGCCAGAGAACTGAGCTTGAAACCGCGGGCCTGCTTGTTCGCGTCGTTCATGTAGTTTCCAATATCCAGGATGAGACCGAGAACATTCATGAGTGACACGGAGTCTCGTAAAGACTCGGAGACAGCCACAACCTCCTGCATCTTTGAGCTGATTTCGTCATAATCCGCCTCAAAATTTTGCGTTAGAGTTAGAGCCCTCATTCTACTCTTCCAATAATGATGCAACTCAAATGCAGTATACAAGTACAACTGATCCTGTCTTGTTAGTTCCTCTGGATTGAGCTCCCGGGTTTGGGTCTTAGCCTCCGGTCCGAGGAGATCTATGCTGTAAGGAGCCATTTGCTTGGCTGTATTGTCGGGGATGTTGCACATGTCATCCTTTTGTAGAAATTCCATGATGCTTTGGCTTGTGACGATAGTATCATCGCAATGGACAACCATACGCACAATTTCGTCGACAGGTTGCTGAGCAAACTTGACGAAAGCAATTTCTGTGAAATGTTAGACTGACTTCTACATAAAAGATGAATGTATACTCACCAAATGCTTTTCGCAGATCAGCAGATATGATTTGTTTCTTATCCTCTTTTCTAGAGCTCCCAACCCCGAGCTGTTTGATTTCTTTGGCCATAAACAGTTTCTCAACCTCATCCAAGATACCCTTACGACTAAGCTCATTGTACTTCTCCTCTCGCGCCTCAGCAGAGGGGGCATGCGCCGCCCAGTGACTGGTTTCAGGGGTGTCGACCTTTTCCCAGTGGAGGGCCTTGAGTTTCTTCTTAGGTCGAGCGACTGGTAAGCCAATACCTGGAGAGGAAGCGAATACAGGTTGCTGCGGTAAGAAGTTTCCAGAAGGCATACTGCCAGGCATTGGTGGTGGTGGTGGTGGAGCTGGACCTCCCATGCCGGGTGGGGGCGGAGGGGGAGGTGGTATACCCCGGCCACCAGGTGGCGGAGGAGGTGGTGGAGGCGGCGGTGGCCCTCCAAGGAAACCAGGAGGAGGAGGAGGAGGGGGGGGGGGGCGGAGGAGGCGGAGGAGCTCCAGATAGTTTTCCTGGTGGAGGGGGCGGCGGCGGCGGCGGAGGGGGTGGTGGTGGTGGTGGAGCAGCTCCCTTGATTTCAACCTTGGGTGTGTCACCCTCAGCAGGAGTGATTGGCGATGACGATTCCATGCTTGGATGAGACGGGCCTGTTGTAGCATCATCTTCACCCTCAGAGTCGCTCCCTTCGTACTTCTTGACCTTGGCACCGAGCTCTCCCATCAGTTCGGCTTGCTGTTTGGCGTCAACTACTGGTCGTTTCATCTGCACGATTCTAGGTCGTTCGTAGATCACGCCGTCTTCGCCCTCAATCTCATCACCCTCGGCAATAGCAGGAGTTTCAGCACCATCTTTGGATAGGAAAATAGGCCTCCGAGGTATCTTGGTAGAGCGACTGATGCTTCCCAGAACACTGTTGGTAAAGTCGTGAGGAGGCGTCCCCCCGCCAGGAGGGGTAGTTGGCTCTTCCCCATCCATTGCCTCTCTGAGAGCACGTAGGCGATCGGAGGGGCCATTAGCGTCACCCCATATTCTGCCTTCCAGCTTGTACTGAGTCTTCTGGCGCTCCAATTGCATTTGTAGACGCTCCATAAGCCGCTCGCGATCAAGAATTCCCTGTAGTTGAGCCGAGCTCTCCTTGCCGGGCTTGCTGGTCTTGGCGGCATTAGACGCAGCAATGTCCTGTGCATCTCGTAGCATGAGATATAGTTCTCTCGTCTCCAGCTCATAACGCTGAGCTTCTTTGGATCTGACGCTTTGGACATTATCCAGTTCGACCTTGAGTCCGTCGGCCTGTCGTTTTTGAGCTTCGATGAACCGAGCTTGTTCGTCCAATTGCCTTTGAAGCTTGGCAACTAATCCGTCGGCCCCAAGCTCCAGCCTCGCCCGCATCTCATCACGCTCGGCCATGGCGGCTTCAGCGATCTGGCGTGACTCGAGCGCTTCATCCTGTGCTTGTCGGGCTTCAGAATCGGTGTGTAGTTTATCAAGAAGATTTTGAACCGTGAAGTTAAGACTTTGCTTGAGGTCCATATTCGGCAGGCGTCGATCCATGGCCACATAGCTAAGCATTGAGTCCACAAGCTGAAACATGCGGAGCCTCTCCTCGCCATCACTGGCGCGAATGAGCATGAGATGCTGAAGAGCCGAAACGAAGTAGTCGTGCGTCTTGGTGCCCTGCAGACGCTGCTGGATAGAATCTGCGATTTGCACGGGGTCTGTAAGATCCTTGACATCACCCTCGACATTGTCCTTGATGCTGCTATTTTCTCGCTCCAACATATCCTCATAGTCAATGGCCTCATTGGTACGGAAACGATCAATCTGCTTATCCAGGAGCTCATATTGGAACCCTTCCATTTTGGTCAGGATTCTCCTGATGCCACAGGCGTGGAACTGGGCTCTGATGTGAACCCTCAACTGGAGATCCTTCTCAGGGGCATCGATAATCATGTTGACCAATATCAGCGATGCGACAGCATATTCCATCAGTAGGTTCTCCATTCCAATTCCTCCAGTCCGAAGCTCATCACTTGCGCCAACAAGACTTCCCATCTTGCCGCGCCCGTCGACGGTGACCTCAACAAGCCGCATCCAAGCGTCGAATCTGCCATTTTCGCCAGACTGAGATTTGACCTCGTCAAGGGCCTGTATAACTTTCAAGTGACCCTCTCCATGGTTTCCCCAGGTACACAAAAATGTGAGGATTTCGCTGACCAGCTTTCTTGTCGTGAGTCGCGAAGATATTAGGCAACTTGCCAAAGCTAAAAGGACTTTGGATTGCATAAGCGCATCATCAGCGCCAAACTTGTTGTTCATCAGCGCCTTGAGGCACTTGACGATGTCATATTCTCGGTCCAGATTCTTTTCCGCCCTGCCGCCGTCACCTTGAGATGGGCCATTGGCGCTCTTGCGGTTAATTTTTAGTAGTAACGTCACCAGAGCTACTTGGCCTTGGCATTCGACAAATCTTTTGACCCAACCTATTTGCTGGGTTCTCAAGTTGACCTCGAGACTGCCCATGCCTTTCGCATCAAGTTTGTCTTCCATTACCCTTCTAACATACCACTCGGGGGTTCCCTCTTCGTCGGAATATGTGGTGACATCTGGTGCGGCATATTGGTTGGTTCGCGCAGTCTGGCGACGCTTCTGTTCGCCCTGCCATTCCGTCAGACGATCTTGATGCAGCAACGTCCACTTTTTCTCGGCGGGATAGGCCATCATCTGCCTCCTCGCTTGTTCAGGTAAGTTGTGCCATCCTCGCTTCTGCATGAGCTGCAAGAACATTTGCTCGACAATATTATCGTCTTCGGGCTTGGGGAAGTAGAAGCCATCGTGGGGAGTGGGTCCGTAGGCGCTTGATTTCGTTAATCTGTGTGAATCTCGCGGCGATGCACTGGCGAGTGTCGCATGTGACGAGCGAGCCGAGCCGTGGTTCGCGTAACCCTGCTGGTTGGGATAGTAGTTGAAATTGTCACCGGACGATCGACCTGTCGAGGGGGGAGTCTGGTAAGAGTCGTAGCGAGCCGGATAGGAGCCGTTGACTGTACTGGCCACACTGCCACGGGGCTGGCCGGGGCCCCAATGCTGTTGTTGTTGATACGGGGACTGCTTGCTCGGAGCCATTGTGCCGGAGGTGCTCGGGCGTCCTGAGGTGTGGGGGTAGCCGGCGGTGGTGCTGAAGGACGAGGTATCGATGGAGGGATACTGATGATAATCGACACCAGTAATATTCAATTGATGGGGCAGTGGTTCGCGGCGCACTGGCACCTGGTCTGCCTTGGGCAGGTATTCGAGGGGGATTGGTGAACGCGATCCTTGGGAAACACTATCGTAGGGGATGGATGTTATCACACCCGCCATCTGATTAATGCCTGCATCAGGGGAGCCAGGTTGGTCAATGGATATTGACGATGACTCTCGCTTGTGGCGCGATGAGCGCGAACCAAAGGAGCTGGCAGTGTCGAACTGGTCAGAGGAATTCTTGGGATCAGTGTCGGTATATCGTTTCTCCTTGTGCTTGCTTCTGGAGAAGAGGGATCGGCCGCCGGAAGATTGCCTCGACTTATCGGCGGTGGATGACATGGTAATTGATCGGGGATAGAAGTGGGTAGGCGAAACACGTAACTGCGGCGGTATGCTAGCCCAGGTCGGCTCGCATGATGGAGGCCTAATAATTTGCGGGCCAGGGAGGTGGTGGACAGGGCTCGGCAGCCTGTGAGGATATAACGACCCGTCGCTGGAGCATGAACCGTTTTTCTGTCTTTTTCTTCTCGTTTATCGAACCGAGTCTGGGGGAGGGTCTACCACGGTATGGTATGGTATCGGAGAGGAGTACGAGGTATGCGACGTCGAGGTTTGCGCTTTGGATGTTGTTGAAGTTGAGACACAACGCAAGATAGCCGCCGCTGGGACTCATTTGTTAGGGGTCTGATGGTTTATGGTGGGCGGTTCTAGCACACACACACACCACACACGCACACACGCACACACATGAGGGATGAGGAGGGGGGGCACACACGCTACTACTTGATGCTAAGGTACGGTACGGTACGGTACGTACTGCCTGTATTTGGTACAAGATGTTGGAAGAAACAGGATATCAAACCACGGTCACCGGTACCGAAACAAGTTGAAAGCATCCTTGAATCAAGAAATCGCGACAGGAAATATTGTTTCGTTTATTCTGGCTAGGATCAATCACAACAAACGGAGTGCTGATCGAAGCAGGCAAGCGAGTGAGCGAATGCGGACTGTTCCGTTACGAGGCCCCCCTGAGTGTGTGATTAGGTATGTGGGTGTGTCAGGGTGCAGGACAGAAGAGGGATACTAAAAGTACCTGGGTACATATTTCAGGAGAAAGCTGGTCATGGCTTCTTTAGGATGGTGGAGGGGTTTTAATAGGAACTTCTCTGGATCATGGTTGGATGGCGTTGTCAATTAGCGGCAAGTCATTGGGCGCTGACAGCCCTGGAGGCGCTGGACGTTCAGAGGCCCGGGTCCCTAAAAAGGGTTTCAAGGTTGTCACTGGTCACTCCAGGGCTCACTCAGCGCATCCCGTCTTCTAATTAAGAACTCGATGTGACATGCAATTTTGAAAGACTGATGAAAAACAAACTAAAACCAAGACTAGGACAAATCACCGAGTCACATGCTGCGTAATACTACTCGATAACCATTCTTTATCTCATGCATTCGTTCAATCATTACTCATAAGTCATTAAACAAGGCAGGCTAACACCGTCCTGCTGGACATCCCAACTGAGTGCCCCATTCTCGCCCTCCCATGCCAGCTATAGCGATAATGCTATTTATCGTCCCTCCAATGCCCTCTCCTGCGACCAACCCGGCCGCAATAGCAAAGCCATAGCCCTCGAAGCTTTTCGGTCGATTTGATCTCCATACTGTCGCAACTCCTGATCCCAAAAACATGGCAATCCCGTACTTGGGAGAGGGGATCGTGAATGCCAGTGCAAGAATCATAAAGTTGGGAACATAAGGTTTTACCACATCAAATAGTCTCCCTTTTCCAAACTGCCGCAGCACCACACTCGCACTGCCGACAATAGCCATGACGAGAGAAAAGTACAGGCTTGATGCTGGGATGGGCAGCGTGGATTCCGTCGCAGCTACAGCCACAGCTCTCCAGGCTGCGATGGATGGCCCCGAGAACTCGCAAGAGGCCGATCCGCTCTCATCGACATCCAGAATGCATGGATGGGCAGTCGTAAAGAGCACGAAAACTGACGGCGCAATGATGGCTGCCACAGCCGTACCGATTAATTGTGCAGCGTACTGGACTCGAGGAGGCGTTCGCAACAGATATCCAATACGAAAGTCACTTATAAGGTCTACAACGCCTGTGTTAGCCCTCATTTTGATTCTATTCGACCCATGGCCGCATCAGTTGACCGAAAAACTCACCACAGGCTTGACTCGCGCCAATAGCTGTCAAGGCCCCCCCGAGCAAGTTCAGCCGCTGAGCCGACGCAACGCCTGTGGCATCTGATGGGCTGGTCGTCGTGCTTAGGAGTAACTGTGATACTTTGGAGACGGCCGTCACAGGCATCGTATCTATCAGGATAATTAGCCCAGTTGACATCCATCTCTCCCGGTCTTGACTTACCCGTAGCCCCCATAGCTTGAATGGCAACTAATGACAAGAAAAAGGCAAGTCCCAATGCTAGGAATGTTTCGAGAACAGACATCCCAAATAAAAGAGTTGTTACGAGACAAGTCATGATCATCGCCACAACCAATCCGGGAAGCCACATCCATTTCGTGATGGTGTCAGTATTTTCACTCATACTCGACTGTTCGATGGAACCATAGTTGTTGGCCCCGCCAGGGCTTTGTAGCAGTGAGTATCGCTGTTTACGCTCCATCAAGCTTGTCACTGTAGAGGTTGCATGTCCAACAGCAGAGCGAGCAAACATCCACAATGTACGATATTGGCAAACCAGCTCTAGTCTCTCATTAGCTAACAGTATTTTTTTTTTTTTTTTTTGTTTTTTTGAGAAAAAGATATCTAACAGAGGCCTCATGGAATAGACCAAAGGGAGATGGCAAACCAAGGATAACGTACCAGTGAATGCCACCGCCAGCATGCAGGCAACGCCTGGCCACAATAGCCAATATCTTGGGCTCGGATGCTCCGCATTAGCAAAGTCGGCCGTCATTCCAGTATATGACTTTAACTCGGCCCAAGCCGAATCATGTGTTACGACAGAATGTCCAACCGCGATGCCCTGCCAGACCAAGTATGGTCCAATGACACCCCTATATTGTAGGTGTCAGCCTTTCATCTTTCCAAGAATATCTCACTTGGGTTTGAGGCGCGGAAGTTACGCACCATGCTAAGAAAGACCCGAGAAAGAATGACATGGCTACGTTAGAGCCAACGAGCATGCCGGATCCGATCATAGCTGGAGACCATTCCAAGAGCCATCCCCAGCTCTCTAAAGATACAGCCAGCGAGGTCGCGACATTAGCGGCTTGAAACCAAGTAAAGATGTGCCAGTCCTATTAAGCGTCAGAAGAGGCCTCAATCAACAACTACGCTTCAACCTTGAGGACCAAAAGCCCAACTGTGATATGTGAAACCAGCCCCCTTTTGATATTGGTGTTTACGGGTTTTGGACTGTACTCAGAAAGCTCACTCACCCACAAGATTCCAACCGCATATTGTGAAACAACACGCAAAGTCATGGATCCCAAAAACGCAAAAAGGGTAGCCTTCAGCTTCTTCTTCGCGGACGCAGCTCCATCAGAGGCGAAGTGCATGCTACGAATGGTGAAAGCCGTCGCCGTCGATGACGGAAACAAGAGATTGAGTTCTCGCGCAACATCTCGAATGAAGAATTGGCGTACTACGACTCTGGTAAGAAACAGTATTCAAGCGGGCACTGAGAGGCCAAGATAGGGGGGGAACACATACATGGCGCTATTGACAACAGCCCAAAGAATCCACCGCTTGCTGTCAGAAGAATGAGTCTGAGCAGATCTTTCATGGGGGTCTGCAGAAGACCAAGTTGATAAAGAGCAGGAATGGCCGATATAAACACTCCGGACATGCCCCCGGACGAAGTCGCTACAGTCTGAACAATATTGTTCTCATGGATTCCAAACGGGCGCAGCGTAGTCGACAGCTTCTTCAAAACAGCAAAGCCGATTATGGACTAACATGAGCTCTTCCTCGTCAGTCAACGCTCCTACAAAAGCAAAGTCCCATGTTTATAAATCAAGATTCCCAACGCACCCCGAGAATGTTTGCAGATGATCCCCATCCCGTCTTCATGCCAAGATAAATATTCGATGCATTCACCAAGGCGCCGCAGAGGCTTCCCAACAACACGGCTCTGAAGGTGAGGATTCCGGTTTTCGAAGGGGCCTCGACATCGTGGAAGGGACTGAAGGGATCCGATGTAAGATTTTCTGCACACCCTTCAAAGTACGCTTCGTCGTTGGGGTGTGTTCCGCGTTCTTGGTCTGGTGCGTCTTCACATTGTTCCCGGTCTTGCGCCATGTTTTCATTCATTCATTCATTCATTTACCTACGTGCGCTTGAACAACAGCCCAGAGAGTTTCCGCTACAACATTATGGCAAACCAATCACTTTTATGAACAGTAGTATGCACATTCTTTGCTGTTTAACCCAGATTACAACCTCAGTCTTGGCCGTAAGCAACACCTCGTACCGGTAAGCGACAACAAGCGACCCTCTCGCTCCAGTCCTACCGATCTACCCTCGGTGATTACCCATTTCTTATTAAACGCCCGCGGAGCTAGATTTGAAGAATGGAAATGATCTCTCATGTCCAAGATTAGTAGGTCAAAAGCCGCATAGCCATTGGGCGGGTGGAAGAAACTGGCCGGCAAACGTCATCCTCCTCCCCGGCGCTGTATACGGCAGATCCTCCCGATCCTTCACAATCTCGGCATTTATAGACGCCGCTGCATCAGATTTGGAACAAGGGATTTCATATCATCCCGGGAAAAAAAACGTGCTATAGATTAATTAACCCTCTTTCCTATACAAACCTCCTGGATCATAAGACGTGCATTTGCATGATGGGAGACTCCTCTTACATGAGTCCCATTATTTGTTCGCCGCTCTCCAAATACTAGCAGCGTTCCATGTTTCCAGTAAAGGTAACAAATCACTTATATATTGTGACCCATCATATACATTTCTTCAATGCAACCATTTGTACGCTGCTGTATAGGAACAGGAACCCCGAACAAAGGTCATGCAGAGAGCTAGCACATGTCCAGAATGCTCTCACAACAATCCACCACGCAGCCCTGGAGCGGAGTTATCTTCGGACTTGGGTGGCTTATATTTCCCGTTTGCATGGTCGGCAAACTTCCATTTACGTCAGAAAGGGGAGCATAAGATCGACTCTGCAAGAGACCAACGCGGTAATGCTGACGGGGGAGGCGAAGGATGAACCTGGTCAATAATGGATGCACGGGGCTCCCAATCTGGCAGTGGATCAAATGGGCGCGCACTTGATGCAACTGGGGCATCAGATGATGTTGAACGACTGCGCGCATGAATGATGGTTTATGGAGCACCGGCACTGTTATGATGCGAAGAGCGTTGCATCTTTCTACATCACGAACCCGATTCCGATAGATATGCTAAGCTGTAGGGCTATTACTGAACACGAATGTTTCTTAGACGCTCAGTAATACAACAGACGAAGCGCGCTGACACACTTTCCTCAACAGCCCTGTCCCCTTATTTCCAGGATGCTCGACGAGTTTGATGGATTCAAGCCGCATATTCGGACCGAGCATAAAAAAGCGTATAAGTGGAAGCCCCCCCTGCTGAGCCGCTTCTGCCGCACACGACCGTCGGCCAGGACAAGCGACCGATGAACACAGATGCATAGGAACCTGTTCAGTTTCAGAGCAATCTACAACGCAGATTCCGTCATAGCTCAGAGACATGAGTTGCCGTAATATTTAGGTAACATTGGACAGAGGACACAAAACCGGCTGATGCATCTCCACTCCCAATTATCTCGCTTTATCAGATGGAAGATATCTGGCGCATTAATATTCAAGGCTCTACCAAGAACCATTACGCTATATCTCTTACCAGGATACAAGCCCATCACTTTTGAGTAATACTCAACTTCTTCAACAGCCCTCTCAAGACCGGGTTTGGGATCCCAACCAGCCCCTCCAACTCTGTAATCTTGTCCTCAATCTCCCTCTCCAGCTGCAGCAACAATCTGGCCGTCTCGGAGAAGGCACCGGCATTGGCCAAAAGCTTAAGAATGTGCTTTTTTATCTCAACAGAAAGATGACGCTCAGGCAAGCGGAACAGACCAAGGATCTGGTCACCGATGCCAGGGTTGGTCCTCATCGTCACCACAAGCGGGTACGAGCACTTCCGCTCGTCCAGGTCCTCTGCAAAGCCCTTGGTTGCCTCGTACTCGGCCGATGTGAGGTTCTTGTAGTCATCTCGAATCTGAAAAAAGCGACCGACAATGCGAGCCAAGTCTGTCGTTGATGCCTCAAAGGACTGTAGATCCAGGCCCGCCCGCGATGGGTTCTTGGCCGCAGCGCAAGTCATCAACCTTAACAACATGCGAAACAGGGCGCCAGTCTTACCATCCACCATAGCCATGTATTCATCGCAAGATGGCATCTTGGCATGGAAAGTCCAGTAAAGATCCCAACTCTGGCCAACGATGAGCCTGTCAAGCTCCTGGAGGAATACAGTCATCATTTCAGGATCACTAAGACTGGCCACCATCGTTGTCGCTTGGAGGTAAAGATAGCTCGCACTATTACTGGCTTGGCCAATGCCAAATATTGTGTGTGTTGCTGGACTACCGCGGCGTAACGGCGACTGATCTTGAAGATCGTCCAGAATAAGCGATGCGTTGTGTAAGGCGTCAATTATTTTTATGATAGTGTCGGTTACGGTATGTGGGATATCCGTCCATATATTGATAGCTCTGATGATCAACTGTCTCACCCCCTTTGATGGGAGAGTTGAGATGTATTCGACTGGTGCCAAAACAGCTGAATGATCGAGCAAGTCGATCTTTGAGTTCAGACCTTCCCTCTTGTATAAATCATCTTGCTTTGTATCAGGCTGTCTGCTCAGTAGGCTGGTATTTGGATCCCCTAATACAGACGAACAACTCTGTTCCAACTGCTCGGGGGGCATATGGCTCATACTTTGATGGGAATCATTCCCGGCTGGCTGCGTATTTGGAGAATCTTGCTCCGGTAGAGAATCACTCCTGACGCTACCGTTGTTAAGAGATGCAAACTTAATTAGTTCAGAGACACTGACAGCATCCGGTGGTGGCAGCGTAACTGGCGACTCCCAATCGTTGTATCGCGGGCATATCGACGACCAATAGTTATTGCCCCCAATGGCCAGAGCGCACGAGTCGAGTGCCTTCTTAATCGCTGGTGTAACCTCACCGGATTCGAGAATGGCAATCCGTTTAACGGCGAACGTAGCTTCATCTTCGAGCGACATGGTTTTCACCTTTTCCAACGCCTCGTCTTCTGTCATACCGTGTTTAGCCATGAAGAACCACACGGTGTTGAAGACCTGTCCATTTCTAGCAAATAACGTGTTTTCCTTCTTCCATGCAAAGTAGTCGTTTGCGAGTATACAGCACTGTATACAAACAGCCTGCGCGTCCTTCAATACAGCCTCTTCACGAGGGGTGAGCTCTACATCCAAACAAGCGAGCATCCAAGCACTGGCCAACCTGAAAGTCATTGTTAGATGATGATTCGTATTAGATATGTGTATCATACGGTAGATAGAAAGCTGTGGCTTACCCCGATCCAAAGTTTCGATGGCGATGATGTAGAAAATTCTCAAGTGTCTGAATGTCTTCAAGGTTGTCGTGTTCAACAATGTGAAGCCACTGGTCACAAAGTGCTTCAAAAATGGTGCTGGATTTGGAATTACCCAGTTTGAACCACTCGGAAACGGCTGCAGAAAGGAGATTCGTGTACTTCTGGTCCACAGACTTCTTCTGGTCATCAATCTGATGGAAGATTGATGCCAAAGCTTCGTGTTCAATACGGGCTTCATTTACGGCCTCTATTTCTTCACACGCATCTAAGAAGCAGCGAGATTATATAGAGTGAGCCCCAGTCGGTCGGTGACTGTATAGACATAAAGGAGACGGCTACATACCGTCGTGGAGGAAGCATATTTCAGCCAAATACGTCAAGAAACCAAGATACTCCGGTGAGGCTTCTGCGCAACCAAAGCTCATAGCATTTCCAGCTGAGGTTCGTGTGCCATGTGTCCTCTTTTCTCTGCCGTCTCCAGAAAGAGTGACCCAGTCTCTGGAAGCAGCAAAGCTACCAGCATCAGCAAGATGGTTGTGTTTACTGATGCGAACCGGCATCGTCGTGAAGGCTCTACTTCGAGCTATAGCTTCGGGTGGCACCTCGATCGAGTTGGTGAAGACGTATTCCCACTTTTCTACACCCATTGTGGAGTATGGGACGGGTTTTTTTTCTATAAGTAACCAGCAATCTCCAAGAATAGATGACAAAAAGATCTTGACAAAGATTGATGTTTGCCTGGCATCGGTGTACTTGTCCGGATACACATATATATATTATATATGCATGTAAAAAAGCCGTTGCTACACCACCCACACGCTACCCTGTTTGATTGAATCAACCCTAGTCAATTAGTCAGAGCAATTTTAACTTAACAAAATCATGTCTTGGAAATTTAACGAAAAGTTGCATTAGCCGTCCAATGATAATAAGGTGGATATCCAACTACCGAGCAGCCGCTGCAGGGGCTTAAAGAAACTGTGGTTGTTAGATGTCTATCTGCCCAGTACATAGTTAACTATCCGGGAGATTACATATTTAAAACCCTTTACTTTAATAAATCCACAGGACCATGACGGAAGATTTGTACATAGGTCAAAGAGGTTTGAGGTAGCTAGTCTTCTTATTCTCTTTCGAGTTAACGGAGGAATCCCTAATTCTACTTTGGGTAAGACCTGGATAGGTAGAACTTACAAGCATATAATCCAGGATCCCGACTATTAATCGTCCCGAGCAGGTGATGCTTTGTCTCACTCCGAGTCTTGGCTAGCCTTACTCCGAGATATTAGTAATTACTTGATATCTTAAATCGGTTAGTTATGAGTGAACCGTTTGGAGCTCTCCAAGCAACCGTACTTGACAACTCCGAGCTCCCTGAGACGCTTTCTTGTAGTAGCATGTCTCCACTTTTGAACATCTTTCTTTCTCAGATGAAAAACATCAGCGATCGCAGGGTAAGGGCTACAAGGACTGGAGGGGCAGGGATAAGTACTTGGGCATGTACATAAGGCTTTACCTACCGGTGGTTACCATATTTGGAGTTCAAAGTAGACTGACCTATGAGCGAACCCAACATAATGCATCCAAAGGCTTTGAAGTGTGCAGGTACATGTATCAGTACACACCACCCTTCTTTTTGGCAATCTCCAGGTTATCTGATCGTCAATGTCAGCATCGTGCCCAATCACAGGCTCGACTGATTGATAAACAGCGCCATGTGTTCCACCTATCCACGCTATACACCGTCAACCACTGCAGTCAGTTCCATGACTCTGTTGTAAATCCGAGCTCCGAACAACCCACGGCCCGTCGGCCATGGATGAATATGAAAGTCCTCTCGTTCATTGGGTACACAGCTGCTGGCTTGCTATATAAAACATGAGTCTCTCCCTCTCTTATTTGTTCTTAAACCATTGTAGATGATCCTATAAAACATAGGGGGGTTACGGTACGTGAAATATTATTCAACTTCTAACCATCAGTGTTGGATCGCAATGTCGGAATACAAAGGGGGATCGCCAAACACTCCTAGCTCTGCCCCCAGCCTTGAATCCCAAGCCCCTACTATCCAGCTGTCGGAAATTCAGAAGCAAAACTGCCGTTATGTTGAACAATATGGTGTAAGTGCCAATCACATCTCCTATCAGCTTGCATATTGTACCATACAATCTGACAATCTCCTCGTCTCTCTATCCACAGGCTACTTGGGACAGCGAAAATGATACCAAAAATCCCTACAACTGGCCGAGCACCCGCAAAATCGCCATATCCATCATCGTATCTTTCGGTCAGCTCGTCACCCTCATGTCCACCAGCATGATGGCCGCCGCTCTCGGCCAGATTGGCCACGACCTGGGCATTGGCGAGTCAACAATCCAGATTACCTTTTCCATCTTCGTCCTCGGCCTTGCATTTGCGCCATTCCCAATTGCTGCGCTGTCAGAGATGTACGGGCGCAAACCTGTGTGGCTCGTCTGTAATACCTTTTACATTCTTTGGAACGCATTATGTCCTATTGGCAACTCTCCTATCTTGATGGTAATTGGAAGGTTTATGGCCGGGTCCGGAGCCAGTGTTGGCATCACGGTATGTTTCTTCTCTACCATATTGACTCCACATTTAAACGGCAATGTCGTTCTCACACATCCGTCTTTAACTTAGTTGACTGGTCCAATTATGGCCGACATGTACGTCAAGGAGCAGCGCGGCAAGTCACTTTCCATTGCAACCCTCGTGCCCTACTTGGGACCAGCTCTGGGACCCATCGTAGGCGGCTTAATCACCGAGAAGCTGCAATGGCACTGGCTCTTCTGGATTCTCAGCATCTTCGCCGGCCTCATCACATTCATCGGTCTCATCTTTGTCAAGGAGACCTGCACTCCCGTCCTGTTGCGTCGAAAGGCCGCCGCTCAGACCGACCCAGAACTGGAACTCTCCCCCAACCCGCTCCAGCGAGAAGCCTACCGGGACTTTTATTCTCGGCTGCGGGTCAATCTCTTGCGGCCCCTGAGGCTGTTGTTTCTCCGGCCCATTATCCAGGTCCTGGCTCTGGTCATGGCGTTGAACTTTGGAATCTATTGTCTTCTCCTGTCCACCTTTTCGAGTCTTTGGATCGACAAATATGGCCAATCGGAGTTTGTCAGTACTTTGCATTACATTGCCATTTCGATTGGTATAACCGTTTCTACTCAAGTTGGAGGTCGAGCCATGGACCACATATTCAAGAGGCTCAAGGATCGCGCGAACGGTGCCACATCGCCCGAGTATCGTGTACCCTACCTTGCCCCTGGAGTCCTTCTTGTTCCGATTGGACTACTCTGGGCAGGCTGGTCAGCCGAGTATGGCATCCACTGGGCTATGGTAGATGTCGGCGTTGCCATCTTCGTCTGCGGCAGCTTCATCCTTGCGCAGGGTATGCTGGCTTACTTGCTGGACGAGTTTGAGCACGCAGCTTCAGCAAACGCGGCCTCGCGCATGCTCTCCAACATACTTGGGTTTGCATTTCCCATCTTTGCGCCTCAGATGTATTCCAGGCTGGGCTATGGTTGGGGCAATAGTCTGCTGGCATTCATCTTCATTGCTTTGGGCTGCCCTGTGCCCCTGATTCTTTGGAAATGGGGCGCCAAACTGAGGAGTTTGGGCAAGGATAAATCCTAGGCACAGCTGGATAATAAACAACATATATCCAGCAATTTGAATCCGGCTACTCCATATTGCGGACATGTTTCATAAAGTCAGACACCAGATAAATATTAGATTTCTATATATACCCGATAATCTTTATAAAAGAAAAGCATATGCAAAATCCCTGAATCTGCATGCAGTTCTGACCCAGAGTCTGTCTGGGCCTTTACAGCAGGGTCCATTCCGCTAACAGCGCGTCGGGCTGTTGCTGCGAGACACTCCACTCTGCTGCAAGTGGCTTAGTAGTCGGCTTCCCAGGGGTGATGCGAGTAATGCCACACCACCACCCCCCCGACACCACACCCAGCTGGAACCCTCCGATGCAACCTCTTGACGGCCCTGCGTTCGTCACCATTCATTCTGAAAACAAAGACATCCATATGTGATACATACACCTTAATTGAGCCTCACCATCAAGACCTTCGTTTTGTTCGCCCACCTCGCCTCGGCGCATCTCTCGCAGCGCGCGCAACGTCACTCACTCACTCACCACTCATTCCGTCTTTGCTCCGTTGCTCTCAATATCACAACTATGGACGATACAATAAGTGTCATCAAAGTAAGCTCCCCCCCTCCCCTTCCTATACTCTACTCTCCTACGGAGTACTTACACAACCATCACAGACCCTCATCCTCCCCGCCGTCATATCCCTCCTCATCTTCCTCCTCCTCACCTTCGTCCTCATCCCCATATGGCGCCGCTACCGCAACCGCTACAGCCAATACCTCCCCCTCGACGCAATCTCCTCCCAGACGTCCTCCCTCCGCCATCGCTTCTCAAACTACCTCTTCAACCTCGCCTTCGTCTCCACCTGGCGCAGAAACAGGGAGCTCGCCCAGGCCAACGCCTCCGCCGCTGCCGCCGACGAGCCAGACATTGACGTGGACGGCGAGGAGCTCAGCGCCGTCGACGTAGGGGCCCTGCGCGCCTGGGAGGCGCATGCGCGCAACATGAGGCCAGAGTATACGAGGCGGCTCAGCCGGGAGTAAGCGTCTCGGTTTTTTTTCCCTTTGCACATATTTATGTAAACTGACACATAAGCAAAACAGACTCGAAGAGGGCTTCCGAGACGATAGCGACGAGGAATCAGATTAACAGACGGAAGATGGCCATTCAAGCGAGATGGGATATAATTATACAACATAGCGTTGAGCGTTGCATTTTATTTGATTTCTCAGGCTGCCAAGAGCATTGATTTTGACAGCATTTGCGCATCTCATTCCCGCCCAAGGCATCACATAATATCATTAGAGTATTGTCTAGAGGCATAAAACATGGCTTGATCCCGTTCGAATAAATGTTTATTTAATTACACTGGTGACGGAATAGGTTAATAAATCCTCACTTAGTGCTCGAAGGTCTTATTACAGTCTCACGATTACATTCTTGCTACGCACACCTCCATGACTTCACATTCAAGCTACATGGAGCTCACACGGCCGCATTGGATATTCAAACAAGAAACTTATGATATTTAGAATCGCTAATCTCATCATCTCCCTCTAACATTCTTATCCTCCTAATCGCTTACCCCATACCGCTGTTTAAAGCAACTACATAATACTAGGGCCACTGGAGTAAATGGAAGGTTTCACCTAAACTGCAGGGCATTTCTGCATCTGTCCATCCTCATTTTCCTGGGCGGGGGGTTTTCTCCAGAGTCCAGTACACTGTACTGTCGGCATTGAAATATGGCAGTCTCCTTAGCTCGTTAAACCGCTTCCTTTGTCTTCAGAGATCCTGGGAGAGTTCTCCGGCTCCTTTTGGGTCGCCCTTTTGGATGACTTGGGCGGTGGGCTGTTGGGCGGAAAGACCGTTACAACATGGAGCAAGAGCTGATTGTTGAAATTAGAGGGGTCGTCTATGTTGGGACTGTGAGCAATGGTTGAGCTTTGTCCGATGCAATCTTCTTTGACTGCAGAGACTTGGCTGGCAACAGAGGGAGCTCTGACCGGGCTTGTATTTGTATCAGGGCTGTCGCTCTGTTGCCGAGAATAGGACTCCGTTGTACTAATTGACTTGACGGCCCTGGTGCTGCTGTCCTTATCTGGTATTTCGTTTGACCGATGGGTTTGCTGATAGTGTATGCTCGAATCTGAACTTTCAATGGATCGGCGCACTTTTGACTTGTTCCAATCCAACCTGGACCTCAACTTCATTATGCTTCGAGTCCATATTCCCCTGAGACGGGAAGCAGGCTCATCGTCCTCGTGATCTCGTAGATAGACTTCATACCGATCTTCATCATATGTGCCATCGATGCGAAACTCGATAGAAGCGGCATTGTTCTTGTCGGTGTATTGAAATCGAGGCTCATTGGCCTTGTTGAAAATGGACTTGATCTTCCTCACAGAACGTCTCCATCTCCCTTCAGTAGTTGGAAGGGATTGATTGTATGCCATTTTTGCAAGAGGTCGGATTACCCCTGGAGTGCGTGAAGCGAATCCAACAACTATTGGTGACGCTCATAGCGAAGTCTGGGGCGATGGTTGGAGTAATTGGTACTGTTGATTGGGTGGAATTGTATAAGGAACGATGTTTGGTCTTGGAGACGAGCTTAAATGAATGCTGGACTGAAAATGTTGTGTCACTCGACGTCCTGTAGCCCCCCAAAAAAGAGACCTGATGTTGGCAATGTGTTGTGTTGTAGTGAAGATGTTTGTTTACTGTTGGAGGGGGGGGGTATAAATATGTATCACCTACAAGGGTTTTGAAGGCTCTTTCCAATAGTCATCTTGATAGTTCCCTAATCAAGGCGCTCGTTTCTTTTCCCGGGTAAGAGCACATGATTAATACAGACTCGATACTTGTATTTTTTGCCATTGTCGTCTGCAAAAAAAAAGGAAAGAGACGCCTTGATTGACAATACCTGCGAGTCTTCTGCCCGTGTTGTTAGTAAGAGGGGCACAGACTACAGGTTACCGAAAGCTATAACGATTCTTTCTCATACTGACTCTGAAATCATCAAAATCTTTGTTTGCTATTGTGTTGATTTATTATATGGGAAATGCATGCCTTCTACCTATGTGACGTATTTTGGGCAACTGTAGCATGACTACCATTTGCAGAGTCTTCTCCTGATCATACACACCCACCCACCCACCATCACACATCACCACTTTGCAAACCCCCACCAAGATGTCTAAACCCACCGCGGCCATCTCCTGCCAAAACTTCATCTCATTCAACCTCGTCAATCCATCTCCCTTTCATTTCCCCCTCCAAGGCATTCATTTCCCATGAATTTTCTAACATGCGTTTCCGAACCGAGTTGAAAAACATTCGCACCTTCGCCAGTAAGATTTTTCTTCTTCTCCCTTCATCCACTGAATGCCCTTCAATTTTCACTCCAGGCTTCAGCTTCAGTGCTCCTGCGTTAACAGCTAACCTGGGGAGGCAGAACTTACCGCAGCTCTCTCCTCCCTCGAGAAGATTGCCTGGGTGCGCTTAAGCGATGACACCGTTCGCTTTACCGTCATTCCAGATATGGGATCGCAAGTCTGGGCGTAAGGCAATATCCCTTCAATCAAAACTGCCAGGTGTGAAACTCGCGACTGACCTTGACAAGGTCCCTGTCAATGGACTTCATCTTTGACAACTATCACATTCAATCCGCGGAGGCTGCCAACACCATCAACCTCGAACTTCCCCTACAACCACTCCAACGGGCTCTCAAGTCAGCACTGAACAGCATCTCAGCCAGCCTCCGTCTCACCAAAAAGGATGGTCTCCCAATTCTATCCATGACCATTACCACCACTACTTCCAGCACCTCCAACGCGCCTACTGCTAAGCCCTCTACCGATGACACCTTTGGTGATGACGACGACTTTCAGCCCGAGCATCTTGAGACGTCACTGAGGAGGGAACACGAGAAGATCATCACCCAAGACATCCCCGTCCGTGTCCTTCATCCCGAAACCGTCGAGACCATCATGCAGCCCAAAGTCCGTGAGCCCGACGTCCATATCCAGCTTCCTCCCCTTCTTCAACTCAAGGCAATCTCAGATCGCTTCACCAAGCTTGCCCTCACTTCGTCAAACCCTAACAAGTCGCCCAAATTGGAGATCAGTGCCAATATGCATGGTAGTCTACGTCTACGCATTGCCACGGAGACGACCGATATCTCCAGCGTATGGACTGACCTGGAAAACCCGGAGTTAGATCCCGCACAGCTGGAGAAGCCAGTTGAGGAACATCCCAGCACCAGGTTTCGAGAGGAAGGGCCCAATAGATGGGCCACAGTTCGCGTAGACGGCAAGGATTGGAGCAGAGTTTTGAGCGTTGGCAGGCTTGAAGGTCGCGTTATTGCCTGCTTTGCGGATGATCATGCGCTCATTCTCTACGTCTATGTTCCTCATTATGATGATGCGTCTGCTGAAGATTCGGTCGTCACGGTAAGTCCACTTCAATTGCTATTGCGTCAGTGCATGCTAACACTCCAAAAGTATTATGTTCAGTCTTATAGTTTGTAATGACTTTGTATATAATCCTTGGGATTATGATGTTATGTTATGGTGGTCGCGGCGTTTGGAAATGGGCGTACGAATTTGTCATGCTGATGATCACGGTGAAATTTTTACTTGAAATGAAGAGAGACTGAGTAATTGAATTCTAATGACCTTGGAACTTTTGTGTTCGTCATCCAAAACTGTCAACAGTTTAATGCTGTCGTTTGAATCGTATAGCCCTGTGACCAACCCATTGAAACCAGCTTCAAGCGGAAAATTATTACAATAGCATAATGCAAACCCGTATCATACAATCGCCATTTCACCCATGTCGTACAGAAATCTTCCATATCGTCATACTCTCCAGAGAGCGTCGTCCTATTCATGACAATAACAACCTTACAACGTTTCACTTGGCCATAACATCAACATAACGACCGCTCTTTCGAGGCTTCTTCTGCCCTGCCTTGCGCGGCGCCGACGTGCTGAGCAAGTCATCAATGCTACTAGCATTGCTCATGCTGGTCGTCGGTCTGCTGGGAGGCCTGCTTGGGGGTCCACCGGCGCTGGCGCCAGACATAGAGCGCATCATGGGTGGCGCACCTCCCAGACTTTCCTGTGAGGGAGCTCTGTTCAAGGTAGGCGGTGCCAGTAAGCCGCCAGTTGCAGGAGGAGGTACGCTGGCACGACCTGCTGCAGGTGGTGGTGTAAAGGCTCGAGGAGGAGGCGTACCGCTGACGGATCGTGGTGTTCCTCTTGGTGGTGGAGGCGTGGCCCCCTTGGCCTCGGTATTCTCCGCGCCGGCCTTCTTGTTGATCCATCGCTTGAGGTCAGGGTCATAGACAAAGCTGCTTGATTCGCCAAGCTTGGCTTTGATGGGCTTTCCAGGGGATGCTTCGCCAGGACTGGGCGCCGCCTCCTTCTTGCCACCAAACCAGCCGGAGAAGCCCCAACCTTTCTTGGCGGCTTGTTGTGCAGCAGCACGTTTGGCTATATAGCATGTTAGCAACTTTCTCGACTATCAGATTCGGTTCGACGAATAGCTTACCATCTTCCTCAGCCGCCTTGCGGAATAACTCATCATTTTCACGGTCTCTCTCTGCTTTGGACTTGTCTTGAGCTTTCAAAGTAGGGATATCATCCTCGTCATCATCCATGAAGCTCTTCTTCTTCGGTTTTGGAGCATCATCATCATCCTCGACCGATGGCTCCGCGTTGGGCTCATAAGACGGAGGCTCGTAGCCGTAGGGCTGGAAGGATGGAGGTTCATATCCACCAGAAGCCTCACCATTTTCTTTCTGGTTTGTTTCTGCGCCAACGCCAGCTGCAGTCACTTGCGGGGGTTCATAGCCATAGGATGCAGGTGCAGGTTGATATCCTTGATTCGATGCTCCAGTTCCCTCTTGACTGGCAATAGGCTGAGAGGACCCAGCAATGGGATCTTGATATCCAAACGGCTGATATCCTCCAGTAGTTGATTGCCCTGCAGGCTCGGTATTAAGACTGGTGCCGGCATCCAATGGCTGGTATCCAAAACCTGAGTTGATACCTCCACTGGTTGGTGAAATTGGGGAGCCTACGCCGAGATACGAGGGCTCATATGGACTGGAAGAATATTCGTTTGAACTTCGGCCTGGTTGTGGCAAGGACGAGGGGAGATATGCTGACGAAGAATCATAAGAGTTTGGAACCCCACTCGCTTGAGGAGCGTACCTCGAAGTGGAGGTAGCAATGGGAGCAGGCGCTGTTGAGTAACCAGGTGAAGTCACAGCAAATGATTCAAAGTTAGAAACAGATGGCGAACGACTGATTGTAGGCGTTCCAATGCGAGCAAAGGGGCCGGTATCCGTCTCACCAGAAGTGCCATTGCCATCCTGCTCATCTCCAGCAACAAACTTGTTGAACCGATTCCACATACTATCGGAAACCTTGTTCATACTAGGTTTAGACATCCATGAAGATGATTCTTCCTTTGGAGCTTGTTTAAGCCGCCTCATAAAGTCATCAACAGCTGACTCCAGTATTGTATGATGGTAGTGTGACCTCCTTGTCTGTGCCGACATGGCTGTAGCAATTGCGTCACAATACTGTAGAGCCTTGTCCCGATAACCGTATTCAGCAAGGGTGATGGCATGTTGAAGCTTGTAAGCAGCCAGATGAGGAGCTCCCGCCGCGAAAGATGGTGCGCCAGAGAGCGAAAGCCCATACTCATACACTTCGCTAAGTTGCAGCGCCTCTGTATCCTGAGAAAATTGAAGGGAGTTTTGACGATGGTCCGACCCCAGTAGTACGTAGTCAACATTTGGATCTTCTATGCCGCCAAAGATCGAGATGTTCCTGCTGAAGACAAAGCAGATATGAGCCGCCTCAGCTCTTCCGTAGCTTAACAAAAGTTTGCCCAAGGCATTCAAGCCTCGGATGTCATCAGCACTACGATTGCTCAGAACCAAGGTTAAGGTTTCCCGCCACTTATCGAGTCCATCAACCGCATCCTTGGTGGGTCCTGAAAAGGATTCGGTTGAAACCAGTTGAAGACCAGCACGAGCGTGAACAGGAACTAGCTCATCCACACAATCATCAAAGTTGCCAGAGAAGATCTTGTAGAGGGCTGCAAGAGATTCATTGCTGTGACCGGGATGGTTGACCTCCTTGCGTACAAACTCCTGCGCGACGCGCTTGTAGAGATCGGGTGACACTGTCTGTGAAATCAGCATGGCATGGCCCCACAAGCGTTTATCAACCGCCGCCCAAACTGCAGTTTCACGATCACCTTTGAGAAGATGACGGCGGATCTGTTCCATGGTGCTAGCGTCAACACCATCCGTTTGCATTGATGTTGTTGTCGAGTGAACACCAAAACCTGGCTCAGATGGGAACATGGCACCGTTGGCCACATCCGAAGCTTCCCCTCCTTGCGAGAGTATGTCTCGAACTGCGCTCTCCACGGCGGGCGTGCCCTCTAATGAGCCATCAAATTCGATAAAAGCACGAAGTACCTTCCACAACAGCAAACGTTCCATCGTACGTTTGGCTTCAGTAGACAGCTGTGCGTGGAATGACACATCCGGTAGTTCTTTTTCTAAGCTATCGATTCCGGCGGAAAGCCATGTAAGAATCTCCTTCTTTTTCGATTTGCCTTTGAGTGGGCCAGGAAACTTGGAGAGGCGATCATGAAGTGGTTCGATATCCTTAATATTTCGCACTTTTACCTCTCCGGCAGTCCGAAGCATTGACGGCGTCGTCTGATTCATAACATATCGTGGAATGCTCTTTGGGAACGTCGTGACGACTGTACCACCAACTCCCCAGGAAATAATGGGAACACCCTGCCACCTCTGAAGAGGGTCTTGTTCTCTCCCGTCAGTGGGAGCAACCATGTTCATTGTCAAAGATGGAGGCCGGGAATGAGTGTGTGCTGCGGTTGTAGACTTCACCACAACGGGTGATGTTGGTGAATGTGAGGAAACTGGTCGGCGGCCCGGATCGGAAGTTTTCGACATATGCCGTCCTCCTCGTGTGGCCCCGGGAGATTGTGTTTGGGCTCGGGGGGGTGGCACAAAACCAGGTTGAGTCGTAGGGGGAGGGGCATGAGGTACATAGCCCGAACCAGGTCTCTTAGGAGGTGACAGCATCGATTGTGCGGAGGCAACGGGTGGTGGGGTTCGCCGGGCCGCTGTAGGTATCGGGCTATACCTTGAAGCCGCAGGGGGGGGAGGGGGGGGTGATTGAGTAAGGCTCTCCTTCCTGGAGCTCGGGGTTGAATCGTCCTCTTCTTCTTCAACCTCTCGGGTAGGTGGGAGTGAAGGAACACGAGTAATTCGCGACTCGTACGAGGAACTAGCTCGACGTTCGGGATGAGTAGCCTCGCCATTAGGAACATGACCCGTAACATGTGCCTTTTCACTGCTAATTTCAAAATGAGCCAAAGGGCTGGACGTCCTTGGAAGATGAGAAAGAATTGGCTGCGACACAGCCGCTGGTATAGCAGGGTTATATACGGGCGGTCGAGAAGCCGGAGGTGCCGGCGAATAGCGACTTGTGACCACAGGAGGGGCGCTTGTTGTTTGAGCAGGTGCTGGAGAATATCTTGAGACGTTGCCAGTTGGTGGAGGAACTGGCGGGATGGATGTCTGCAGAGTAGCATAAGGGTTGACTCTTTCTGGTGCCACGAGATTAGGGATCCCTGGGGGGACGACAGCTCCAGGAGCAACAGATGGAACGGGATTATTTGAAGGCGGCATCGCCACGTGAGGACTTAGAGGTGATGGTCCTGGTGGAGCATACATAGCTGGAGACGGAGCTCTGTTACTCTGTCTCGAGCTAGGACGTAACTTGGTCGTGATAGGAAGATCTTCAAAGAAATTCTCCTTAGTTCGAGGAGCAGGGGCCGGCGGTTTCTGGGCTACTTGTGTTGACAGCTGCGGTGGAGCTGTCATATTCACGCTTGCACTCCGGGGTGGTGGCACAGGTGGAGTTGAGGAGTCATGAGAAAGCTGTTGCATGCTAGCTCGTTTCCTTGGCTTCACTGTGTTTGCAACCAAGTCCGTGGGAAGGTCATATGGTGATGAGTAACCTCCTTTGGATTTGTCCGCAAAGCTCTGGGTCTTTGAAGCTTCCGGTCGTGGTGGAGGAACTTGACCATATTGAGTAGCAAGACCAGCTGGAGGTGTCTGGCCAAAGGCACTATATGGGTTTGGGATTGCTTGTGTTGTAATGGGCGGGTATGCCGTTGTCTGTGGCTGAACTGGGATATAAGAATTCGCTCCATATCCCTGACTTGACGTGGTTTGGGACTGCGATGATGCCGCTGTGGGTTGTGGAGCTAGCGCAGGTTCGTCATCATCAAGTAGTCCCTCATCATCACTTCCCAAGAATGCTGCAGCGTCAACGTCTTTGTTCTCGATCGTTGAATCCTCAAGTAGAAAATCAGCATCATCATCCCCATCGGCAAATGCTTCCTGCCATTTAGATGCCAGGTCCTTGACAGGAGCACCGTTCTGATTGGACTTATCCTCTGTAGCATTGTCTGCCTCCGTATTCATGACTTCTACTTGCCCCTCTTCGTCCTCTTCTGGAGTTTCCTCTAGGGTATCGTGTTGGGAAGGGGGCACAGAATCCATGGCCGCCAAAACCTGCATAGTAGACTTGCGCTGCAGGGGTTGGATCTCATCTCTGTCGTTTGCATCGTTATCGCCAGTAGCTTGAGTCTGTCCAAAGAAATCGTCATTGTCGTCATCATCAAAAGATGTTGCAAATCCACTGTGCACGCCACCACCCTCGTGATCTGGGCTGCCAGTGGAATGAGATATCAGAGGCACACCCTCTTCAAAACGCGCCTCGGATGCTGCAGCCTCGGACCATTGTACCTCGCCGCCAATGGATTGAGAATGGGTACGCCTGTGTCCTGAAGCCCCTGATTCCTCGTCTGTTTTTAGACTGGTTTCTTGATGGACCCCAGTCTGGTATTCTTCCTCCTCGGCATCACAATCCCTCTCGGTCTCTTCCAGTACATCCAGAGCTTGGTTCGATTGAAGAGGTACCTCATCAGGATGCTCAGATCCAGCTGCCATCAATGGAACAACGGGGAAGGAATTGGTTCTATCGGATGGCGCCATGAACTTGAAAGGATCGGGGTCGGGGTCGGCATGCTGGAGGGACCAGTCGGCATCGTCATCGTCGTGAAAGCTAACTTCGTGAGAGACAGTTCGGGCAAAGGACATGGAACTCGAATGTTGCGCTATTGGTTTATGCGCAGGAGGATCGCTCGCAGGTACTACATACTCCGTTTCGGTGGCCCGGGGTTCATTCTCTGTGACTGAGTAGTGTGAAGTCCCTACTTCCTCCGCGGATAGCCCAGTGCCGCCGTGTGCATCTTCATCATTAGAGAATGAGGCATCGGTAGCCTCGTGTGCATCTTCGGAGTGGAGGAATTCCTGAGATTCCGAGGGATGCGCCGGGTCGTGAGTGGGGGGCTCTGACAGCTCCCCCCCAGATCTGTGTGACTCTATCGCACTCTGCGCTTTGGGGGTTCGGGAGTCCTGTAGGCTATTAGGCATCGACGCCGGATGCCAAGACGAGTTATCTTGCTCGGTAGCCATTTCAAAGGAAGGTTTAAACGTATTTTGCTGCTAATGAGGCGCGAAAACAAGAAGCAGTTATACTAGGCGAAAGGGTCAACGGCTTTGAACATTTGGATGTCCGCGCAACAGCTACCAAAGCAAGCTGTTCTCAATACATGCGCAGGGTCAGTATAAGGTACCGTACCTTATACAGGAGGAAACTAAATTCGGCTCTTCAAATCGAGTTCATCCTCGCTATAGCATGTGGGTTTGCTTGCCGGTAAGGGTATCAAAAAAGAAGAAGGGGAGATGATAGAGAGGGCCCTTTAGATGTGAAGCTCACGAGGGGCCAGGTTGGCAATGGACAAGCAAGTAGAAGTGTAAAGCATTCAGGAATCAAGAAAGGCCACCAAGGAAAGGAGATGATGGGATGGACGAAACGCTCTAGAAGAGCAATACCGTGGCACTAAGATGCATTGGGGTGGCCTTAGCGGCAGTGAAATGTGAAATCTGTTCCTTATTTCGCACCTGCAGTTTTTAGAACAGAAAATGTCAGATTCCGTCATGGAATGCCACGAGGTCTTTTTGATTCTCCGACATTTACCCAGCGCATGAACCTTCTTTTTGAGTTGACTTTGGGAATAGACTCTTGTATGCTGTCTTACTTTTAATAAACATAATTTACGGAGTACCTATCTATCCAGTAGTAGTTGATCAAGATTCAATACCTAAGTGAAAGGCATCTCGGGGCATACCTTTGAATCTTGACGCTATTATTGCATGAAATCCTCTTCCCCCTCCCTCCCTCTCTACGGACTCTACGGACTGTCGTTGCCCCGCTCCATTACATCGCATACTTACCATGGCTTGCTTTGGCCAAATTAAATGCATTATTTGACTCAGAGCAATGCCTCGGCCTTTTGTTTCCATTCTCTTCTGAGTCTTTGCAGCGGCTTGCATTAACCCCTCTGCCACAAAATCCCGGCCGTGCATGGAAGTCCTATTGTTTCGAAGGCGCGTATGAAGCGTTAGGTGTCGTCAATTGCTTCATTGCGTCTTGTCATGATGATTTTAATAATAGCTTCATGTCTAAGTCTGGGACGCTAATTTCTTCTACAAGCCCTGTGGAATATTACTATTTAGAATAGCTCAGGCACTGCTTCACAATCTGACCACTCAAAGCTTGGTCTCGGTATGCCCGTGGTCATGGTGTAAGTGGTAAGCTTACAAGCTGCTAACACACATCTGCAGGAATAGGTGGCAAGTAGTAGACACGCGCAGTCAGAGACCCAAATGCGTCTTTGCGGTTTCAAATTGAAACATGCATTAACCTCACATATAAAAGGAACTTTGCCAGGACGTTGCCACGGCCGAGTGTATGTGGTAAATAGCAGCCATGAAACTGTAATATAGATATAGTAGGTACTTCTAGGGATGGGATGATGCGTTGTGGGTGAGTGCTGGCATGTGATAGCTGAATATACATACTTGAGCTGGTCTTGGTCACACATTTCAGCTACATCCGATTTACTATACCTATGATTGAGGAAGAATCAAGATACGCATTCAAATCAACAATTTTTTGGCCTAGATCTGAATTGATTGAATTTGACACTATCGTTACTGGTGTTTAGTCGCAGGATATACTGCCCCCTCAACGTCTTGAGCATCAACTGTGGCGTTTCACTAAAGCCCCACTTGAGGCTTGATCCCCAAGGTCCCCTGCCCCTAGCATTAGCGCCACCCTTTACGTATCCCTTCCTTGGCATGATGCTCTGGTGCTACCACTGCAATCGCCGGAGGAGCCATAGGCTGCAACCAACTTAGGACAGATGGGAACTCTGATGTCAACAACAACACTACTCATAACGTTTGGATGCATAACAAGGCCCAAGACTTAAATTCAATCCCAGATAATGATAACAACGGTCATCCTAACACCGCCGTCTCTGATCAACTGACGCTCTGGCTGCCAGCTCCCAAGGTCCCCCCCGTCACCTTTCGCGGCGCGCAGCATGACCATCCAGCCACATTAGCGCACCTGTGAACTTCAACATATCCTCAAGACCCTCGAAGCTCTTGCGGGATGCCGTCCTCACCTTCATACCGTCCGACTGAGCCGCCCGACTCTCCCGCGCATGACTCCGAATCGGATCTCGAGCTTGATATTCAAGAGCTTGACCCCATCTCAACACAGCCGACAAGAGGAGTGGAGCAGGAGCCTCCGGCAGCAGAACAAACCAAACCAGGAATAGCTTTGCGGAAACTGCGTATGGGAGGTTTGCGACGAGCGCCTAAGCGTGGTCGTGGATATGGGGACCTCGGCCGGAATCGAGACGATTTGGAGGAGCAAGGAGATGGCTTATTAGGGGAGCAGGATGGTTCTCGGCCACGATGGTCTGAGGGCAGTGCTACCGGTGAGGATGATGCGCCGCTACTAGGGAACCAAGATCAGAGTCAAGAGTCCCGGTTTCGAAGGTCTTTCTCGACGGATCGCCTAGGACTTCGTAAGATCAACTTGCGACTGCCCAAATTCTTATCCCGGAAGAAGAAACAAGAGGTGGATGAAGATCAAGAAGAGGACGATCCATCTACTTCAAGGCTGGTTGCCGTCGGCTCCAGCCAGTCAACCCGATTCCCCGCAAACATTATTTCCAACGCCAAGTACACAGCATTTAGTTTTTTCCCTATTACGCTCTACAACGAATTCTCCTTCTTCTTCAACATGTATTTTCTCCTGGTCGCCCTATCACAGGCGATACCTGCTCTACAAATTGGCTACATGTCAACATATATTGCGCCGCTAGCGTTTGTTCTTTGCATCACTCTAGGGAAGGAAGCGTATGATGATATCGACAGACGTCGGAGGGATAACGAGGCCAACTCAGAAGAATACAAGATACTTCAGTTTAATGATCCCACGAGCCGTCCAAACAATTTGAAACCTCGCCGGACCTTGAAGTCAGAAACCTCAAGAAGAGGCTCTAAGAAGTCAAGAGTTGGGCGGCGTGACTTGGCAGATATTCAAGAGGATCAAGACGGGTTAGAAAATGCCCCGCTTTCATCATCTATTCAAGAATTAAATCGCAAATCCAAAGATCTCCGTGTCGGCGACGTCTTGAAGCTTAGCAAAGGACAACGAGTGCCGGCTGATGTTGTTATTCTTCAATGCTATTCTTCAGAGGGCGCTTCCGCCGCAGCAGAGGTCGCACCGGAGGCCGAAGAAGAGACTCTGTTGGCATTTGATGATGGTGAGGCTGGTCCCTCTTCAAAGGGGAAGCAGCCAGAGGACGAGACGGAGCAAAATACTAGCGATGGCTCTACTGGTGAAACTTTCATTAGAACTGATCAGTTAGATGGTGAGACCGACTGGAAACTCAGGTTGGCATCACCCCTTACACAAAAAATTCAACCTGAGGATTTCATTCGTCTTCGAATTACTGCTGGGAAGCCTGATAAGAAAGTCAACGAGTTTGTAGGAACCGTTGAACTCCTACCTACAAGACAGGATGCAATGAGCCAAACAGCCGCGATTGGAAACGACACCACCAGAAGTGCTCCCCTCTCCATTGATAATACGGCATGGGCCAACACTGTGATTGCATCCCAGGGTACTACTCTTGCGGTAATCCTATATACTGGCCCGCAGACCCGTTCTGCTCTCTCTACGTCACCACCACGCTCAAAGACAGGCTTATTGGAATACGAGATAAACTCCCTGACAAAAATTCTATGTGCGCTTACCTTGGCACTCTCTATTGTACTTGTCGCCTTACAGGGTTTTGAGAGCTCAGGTGACGGTGCTTGGTACATTAAGATTATGCGCTTTTTGGTCTTGTTCTCAACCATTGTGCCCATCAGCTTGCGAGTTAACCTAGACATGGGCAAAACAGCATTTTCACGTTTCATACAACGCGATCCGGGTATTCCAGGGGCTGTAGTTCGGACAAGCACAATTCCGGAAGACCTTGGTCGTATCGAATATTTGCTTAGTGACAAGACTGGCACGCTGACACAAAATGATATGGAGATGAAAAAGATTCACGTCGGTACTGTGTCATATGCCAATGAGGCCATGGACGAAGTCACGTCATACGTCCGGCAAGGATTCTACATCCAGCCCACAACAGACCCTTCATCGCAGACTATGCTTGTTACACCATCTTCGGCAATGACAAACACGGTTAATGTTGGGACTACGCGCACAAGACGAGAGATTGGATCCCGTGTGCGAGACGTGGTGCTCGCCTTGGCTCTTTGTCACAATGTTACCCCTACTACAGAGACCGAGGACGGCAATGAAGTCACATCCTATCAAGCCTCATCACCAGATGAAATTGCCATCGTCAAGTGGACCGAATCTGTAGGTTTGAAACTGTCATACCGGGACCGAAAAAGCATGGTATTGGTATCTACTGAGACTGGAAGACCCGTCGTTCGAGTTCGTATCCTTGAAGTCTTTCCGTTTACATCCGAAGGCAAGCGCATGGGCATTGTTGTTCATTTCCATGAAAGCACCAGTGTCCAGAGCCCAAATCTCAACAGTGGCGAAATTTGGTTCTATCAGAAAGGTGCCGATACCGTTATGAGCTCCATTGTCGCGGCTAACGACTGGCTTGACGAAGAAACCGCCAACATGGCTCGCGAAGGTTTGAGAACTCTCGTCGTCGGCCGGAAGAAGCTTTCCTACCAACAGTACCAGGAGTTTTCATCAAAATACCAGGAAGCATCTCTTTCAATTACGAACCGCGACGCTGGTATGCAGAGAGTAGTATCCCATTACCTCGAGAGCGATCTTGAGCTGCTTGGCGTAACCGGCGTGGAAGACAGACTTCAAAAGGATGTAAAGCCTTCTTTGGAGCTTCTTCGCAATGCCGGGATCAAGATTTGGATGTTAACCGGTGACAAGGTTGAGACAGCGAGGTGTGTAGCTATCAGCGCAAAACTGGTTGCCAGAGGGCAGTACATATATACTGTGGCAAAGCTCAACAGGAAGGACAATGCTCAAGAACACCTGGATTTTCTTCGCAGCAAGACGGATGCTTGCCTACTTATAGATGGAGAAAGCCTTGCGCTGTTCCTCACCCACTTTCGCCTCGAGTTCATTTCCATCGCGGTTCTGCTCCCTTGTGTAGTAGCCTGCCGGTGCTCGCCTACCCAGAAAGCCGAAGTCGCAACGCTCATCAAGGAGTACACAAAGAAGCGTGTGTGCTGCATTGGTGATGGTGGAAACGACGTCTCCATGATCCAAGCCGCTGACGTCGGAGTCGGTATTGTAGGCAAGGAGGGCCGGCAAGCTAGTTTGGCGGCCGACTTTTCGATTGAGCAGTTTTGCCATTTGGTCAAATTACTGGTGTGGCATGGGCGAAACAGCTACAAGCGGAGCGCGAAGCTCGCTCAGTTTGTCATTCATCGTGGTCTCATCATTGCGGTCTGTCAGACAATGTACAGCATTGCCCTCAAGTTTGAACCGCAGGGATTGTACATTGACTGGCTCATGGTCGGTTACGCCACCGTCTACACGGCAGCTCCAGTCCTGTCCCTCATTCTTGACAAGGACGTCGACGAGAACTTGGCAAATCTCTATCCCGAGCTGTACAAGGAGCTTACGTCGGGTCGATCTCTATCCTACCGTACCTTCTTTGTCTGGGTATTCGTATCGATCTATCAGGGAGGGATGATCCAGGGACTATCTCAGATCCTCACGGAAGTTAACGGCAAGAAGATGGTGGCGGTCAGCTACACGGTGTTAGTCTTGAACGAGCTGCTCATGGTCGCCATCGAAATTACAACATGGCACCCCATCATGATCATCAGCATTGTGGGGACATTCCTCTTCTATGTCGGATCTATGCCCTTCCTTGGTCGATATTTCGACTTGGGATTCTCAATAACATGGTAAGTCGAGTCCTTTAAAAACTATTTTCTTCTTCTTCTCCAATGTTTCACTTTCTAACACTCACCAGGGGTTTTGTTTGGCGTGTATTAGCAATTGGGTCTATTTCGCTCATCCCGCCATACGCTGGGAAGCTAATTAGAAGAACGATGAAGCCACCCTCTTATAGAAAGGTGCAGAATAGGTGATTCGCACGCTTGGTTCGTGTGTACTGGCGTTTGCAATCCTATGGTGAGGGGTTCGGTGTACTACATATACGAATTGTATAGATATGTGTCAACTACGTTTTACAATGAAGAGCCATGATTTCAAGAAGTTGTATTTTCCATCGTTTGCGGGTGATGTCAGGTTTATTTGTGTTTTTTGTCTATATGATAAGAGTTACAGTTTGAGTATAAGCCAGTCTTCGGCAAGGCATGGGTCCTTTCGCCGCAGTCGAGCTGCCACACCACCGACAGGTCCCTGAACCTGCTGTCCTTCTAGCCAGTCCTTCGGTCCGGCAAAGTAATCAACGAATCCATCCGGGCCAGAGACGATGAAAAGGTTCCTTCCGGGACTTGAGATCTCTCTTCCAGAACACTGGCAGTGCGGCGTCTCGGGCTCAAACTCGGGGGCTTTTTCAAGCGTTCTTGGATCATGGAGCTGGCATCCTCTATCGTAGAAGGAACTCGAGGCCAAACCCTTCCTATGTGATGATGATGAGATGGCCCTTTGAAGATCCATCTCTCGGAATTGTGTCTTCTCTTCATCAATGGCGACTTGTATATTCAGCCGCTGACCATATATCGCCTTCATCTCCTGCAACTGCCTCGCCACAGGACTCGCAGCCTCGAGTTCGCCGTCCACCTCCACAGCCTGATTCGCCACCCAAAACTTCCACCACGGCCGCGGCGCGGGCCCAACAGCTTGAAGCTCCGTCCTCCTCCGTATGGCCCACAGCAGACTCACCCGCGTGTCGGCGCTCCGGTCCAATACCGCCCTGGCAATCTGCATCCCCGGAGCGATGCCCGTGCCACCCGCCAAAAACACGACGTCCTTCCGGCTCCCTAGCCTCTGCACAACGTCAAAGCCTGCATGCGGGCCTCTCAACCACACGTCACTGCCCACGCCAAGACGGCTCAGATAGGTCGACATCTCACCGCCTCCTATAGCGCGGATGTAGAACCGCAGGCTCCCATCCGCCGGGTCCTCGCCCTCCAGGGGCGGAAGCGGGGTGTAATGCCGCGCGATCTGGACCTGGGGCTGTTTGAACTCGACGGACCATTGTGGGTAGCGCCACGTGGAGGTGCCCGGCTGGAGGTATGGCAGAGATGGGTTTGGGTGATGGGGTGAGATGGTGACGATGAATGATGTAGGGGAGACGGCTTCGCGAGCGGTGATGGTGTAAGGGACGAAGAGCTTGTCGTTGAGGAACTGCCTTTTGGGTGGGGAGGTGGAAAAGTAGTAGATTGTACCACCTAACACAGTTCCCACGAGTAGAAGGGGGAGAAGTTTGGATCGCCTCTTGGGAGACACTGGAGTAGTCCCTGGTGTTGAATAACAGCGAAGGCATTGTCTCAGTGATGGGGTCTTGATTGATGCCTGTGTATTAGGCTGCCTGGTAAGAAATCTCTCCGATCGTACACAACGCAACCCCCTTCCTAGGGCAACAAATCTATAAGACATCATCGGTCCGTCGAGACAGCCGGGACTTTCTGTATGAGCGCAGCCGCTCAAGACGGAGGAAATGAGAAGATTCAAAATTTGCTCTCAGTCCTGAGGCCCGGCATAGTGGACAGTCCTTGGATGGAAAGCTTTTTAGGCGTATTCAAAATAGTAACCAAAGGCTCAGTATAATATTACAATTATTATTATTATTATTATTACTGGCACGAGATCTCGAGTATTGAGAGACGCTCATCAAGTTCCCGCTGCGTAAAAGAATCCTAAGATAGCGAGAAGTCACGTGCCGCGATTAGAAGTAGAAGCAACTGATATTGTATCATGACGTTTGCTAATTCATACTATTGACTACCCATCCTAATCAATTGTAATCTCCAAGGCATCAGAAGTATACCTCCCCGAGAAGGATTCACCAGTGTTCCCCTCCCAATCATCTCTGCTAACATCCTCCTTCGCCTTGGCCCAAACCTTCATCCAACTACCCTCTAACACAACCGTTGCCTTCTTGCCCACCTTGTCCAGGGGGACCGGAGGATCATCAATGACAATAGCATTCTTCGCACTCGTGCTGGGAGCAATAGATATGATGCACTCATCCGAGGGAGGCCACGCCATCTTAACCCTGATGTGGGGATACTCGACGGGGCCAGAGGCGCCCTCTGGTGTGATGGATGTCATGCCCAGTGCAACGAGGTCGTTGTCGAACGGCGACTGGTAGCATGCGAATGTGACTGGATATGGATTGTTGTTTGCCACGGTAGCCAGGATGGTAGGTGGTGATGAGCTGGCCTGCTCGAGGGAGATGGCAAGACCAAGTATCGGGTTGGACATATTGGGTGAGTGAAAGACAAAAGGATGGATGAATATGTTGTTTTTTTGTCGTGCGTGATGCGAAGTTACCAAGACGAGTAGAAGTTCTTAAGAAGTTGACATGAAATTCGTTAAGATAAAAAGGGGTGAAGTTTTATTGTAGGTGATGGGCAGAGGTTGATGGAGGGTGTCTGTTCATCTGAGCAGCGCGCAGCTCATATGACACATTCTGAATCACAGCTGAGTAGCTAATTGCACCTCTATGGACTGGTACGGTACAGTCTACCCCCTAAATGGTTCGATTTTCGTGACCTGGCCGGGGTTCAGATCAGGGATTACTACCCAATCAGCTTATAAGAAGTATTAGCTATAGGTGTTGAAAAAACCTCCAGATTATAGCGTATCCCAGAATATGCAATCTTATTATGTCTCACCTCGGAAATGTCAAGAGGATGCCACAGTTGACACTCCATTTCCGCCAAGATCCAGTCTAGATAGTACCAGAATGGAAGTCTTTTACCCATGATAGCTCTTTTCCCCATGCTCAAACACCTTACGCTGTAGTCTATCATAAACGCATACTCAAAATCTTTAATCTATCCATCATCATAACCGCAAGATCTTTCTCTGCGCATCAATCCCTCCTCTAAAATGGTCCACCACCACATTCCCCTTCACCACCGTCTCCTCCACCAAGCCCTCCACATGCTTCGGCTCTACCCTCCCGTACCAGATCCCATGTCCCGCCAGCGGATGTGCCTTTCCACCCTCTGTTTTGAACTTCGGTGGTATGTAGATGATGACATTACCTGCAAACTTGTGCCCTCCAATGTGACTGATCAGGCCAACTCTCGCAATCTTGCCCGTCTCTGTGACTTGGCCTTCCAGCTTTCCTACCTCGTTCAGCTCGCCAATTTGTACCGGGCCTTGCGCGACCACAAACCCTGAATTACCAAGCTTCTCCTCAAACTCGTCTCTTAACACTGGACCCATCACGCCACAGCGCATATCCCTCCCTCCATGCCCACATATCAGCACCAACACATCCGTAACGTCCTTGACTCCCAGCAGTAGATTCTGATACGCTTCCTTCCTCGTAAGCCTGTCCCGGTGTATAGGCGATAGCCCATCATGTACAGAATGCAGCTTTTCGGGCAGCAAGTATCCCTTGGCCAGGGCTTGCACGCTATCAAACGATATGCGCGGCAAGAAGGGGACGTATTTGAAGCTCGGTAGGAGGTACGCCGACGTCGATTGCACCTCCACCCTCGGAGGTATCGAGCTCGGAAACGACGAATTCAAAACAGAGATATTATGAAAGGGCTATCCCGTAGCAACCGTCAGCCCATTTCTTCTTCTCCGCCATTCAAACCCAAACACATGGCGTGCACCAAGAACTCACATCAGAAAACGTCCCTCCCCTACCAAACAACTCCTTCAAATCCGCCGCCAGATTATCCCCCGCATTCTCCTCCTCAATCTTCGAGCTCCAGTCGTCCCTCCCCGTGCACACCAGCACTTGTTCCGCATACCCCGAGATCGCCCCGTTCAGCGGACTCGCCGCGTCAATCTCCAAGCCCTCTGGCATCTCGGGCGTGTCCGCGCATCCGCACGTCGGCGACGGACATGCCTGCACGGTCGCAAACGGAGGGGGTCGCGGAGGGATCCTTGAGGCAAAGCCTTTTCTTCGTTGAAGTGGTGCCCCAGCTTGTCGATCTACAGTTGGAATGGCATTGTGCTTTGGAGAAAGCGATAAGATTTGGCGCTGAAGTCGTGCCGCATAGGAGGTTACACGCAACGACATCATGAAGGATGATGGCAGGAAGAAGGTTCAGTGACAGACATGGTGACGATTCGAATATTGTTGTAAATCATCTTACCTCGGAGACCGAGATAATGTGATAATGGACTTTTGGTTGGAATTTCGGGATATTTACCCACCCATTTGTCAACAGACTGGACGGCCCGCCTCCACGCTAGTGTGTAATCAAGATTCAGATGCAGTTGTCACTGATTGATGGGCCTCACGGCCATTGTGCTACACAATCGTAAAAAAACATAAAAATCCCAATTGATTCAATACCTAGTACATAAAGAAATGCCTGTGTCTCGCTGTCTGTCCGCCTCTAAACCCAAAGGAAATAAATACGTGTCTTCTAAGCCTTACACACTACGCTGTACATGAATCTCGCTTCAGTCTGTCTGAGATAATCGCAGCGTCGTCTGCCCTAAACCCCCCTAAACCGTGGTGATAAACATTATACCTCGTGATTCACCCATTGCGCTTCGCTTATGTTCCTGTTCGGTCACAGTAGCCAGGCGACTTGGGTGAGGAGTTGGCCCAGCTCATGACGGTCTGGCTAGTGGCGTAAACCATGGCGATAATACCGAAGATGCATAGAGCAATGTCGGACCACTTGCGAAGATTGGTGCGAGCCACGGCCTTCATGTGCAGCAGAGGCTATAGAGGGTTAGCAAATGTTCGTAATTGGGTTAGGTTAAAGGACATGTGGTTCTTACAGGATAGATGTAAACGAGTGGGATACAGGCAAAGTTACCAACAAGGGCGACAAATTTGTCGAGATTGTCAGCACCGCCCCAGGCAATGGCAGCACAAAGCATGACCGAGAAGAATCGGAAAATGTTCTTCTGCCACTTGATCCAAGGGTTGTATTTTCCGCTTCTGGTGAACAGCTCCGTCTCCACAATACGAATAGCAGGGAAGATTTGCAGAGGCGTTGAAAGGAGAATGGCGCACGAGTACAGAAGTTGAACGCCATTGACAAGACGGTTGTCCTGAGGCAAGTTCAGAAGAACAACTGTCTCAGTCTTAGATCCATAGGCGGCATAGGAAAGGGCGCCCATGACTGTGAACAGCACGGTAATAATAACCATGACGAGGAACATGACTCGGGGGAACTTCTCTGGCTGCTTCATTGACTCTTGGATAGGGATAATGAGACCGATGCCCTCGAAAGTGAAAATGGCAGTTCCGATAAAGAGTGTCCAATCTTTCTCGTTGAACATGACAATATCAGCCAGGCCCTCCGTATGAAGGGTCAGAATATCATAGTAGAATAGATAGGCTAAGCCGATAAGAATAAAGGCATCTGCAATCAGGGCCGTAATACCGAGCTTTCCAATATCTCGAAGCAGTGAAAATGGCAGGAAGATGACCATCTGCATGAGAATCAACACAGGGATGCTGATGAATGTCTTGCAGTTGGTCACCGCATTGATAAAGGCTTGCAGGTTCTCCGAGGTGAAAACAATGTATGCGGCCACGAATCCAATCTGACTGAGGACGATGGACCCAAGGATGATACCACGCATCCATTTTCCATAGAGAATGCCACCCATATCACCAAATGAACCCTCCACCTTGAGGCGAGTATTCACCAAAAGGACGAAGCAGTAGTAACTTAGAGCAGCCACGAAGAGGAGAACCAGGTTACTGAACAGCATGCCACCATTCAGATAAGCACGTGGCAGGAATAGAACACCGGTGCCGACGAAGGATTTGAGCAAAAGTAGAGCAGCGTTGAAAGGGCTGTTTTGACCACTTCCACCACGCACCTTTCTCTTGCGCTTCTTCTTTGATGGACCTAGTAAGGCGCTATCTTCCATTGCCTCGTGTTCGTCTTCCTGATCATCACGGTCTTCGCCAGTCTGGAAATATTCATCCGGACCAAGGACCTCGTCGTCTTCTTCCAATTCTTCACCGGCGAAGTGGCCATAGATGGTCAAGAATTCGAGGAAGCTGGACGTGAAAAGAGGTCGCTGGTTTCCTCCTGGGGACTCAATGCCATCGTAGGCATAATCTTCACCTGAAGGACTTATGGCAGTTCTGCGAAGGTGGTTTCGCCGGAAACCGCCTGGGACCTTGATAGTATTGATATCGAGTGTATCATCTTCTGGTTCGGGCCTTGAGTGATCGAAACTCTTGCTGCGCTGCATCCTAGTCTTGGCCTCTGCTTGTTCAGTCCATTTGTAGATGCCGCGAGTTACGTCACCGCCCTGCAATCGCAGACTGGAAAACTCTTCTTCATTTAGGCCAGTAGGACCAATATCCGGTTGCTTGCCTTTGATGGTGCCCATCAGTGAGGACTCTTCTGAGGTAGGATTCTCGGCCTCGGTCGGCTGAACTAAATGCCTCTTGACAATCTCGGGATCTTCATAAGGTCCCGTGAAAGAGCCATAGTTTGTAGGAGTCGCGGATCGACCGATCAAACCAGGAGAGAGAGGTCGGATTGGAGGAGTACCAACGCGGGCTGGGGGAGTGCCGAACCGCGGTGGTGTTTGGCCGAGAGAATCGGACAGAGCAGCTGCTAGAGCGGAAACACCAGGACCTTGCGCGAAAGCTGGGCCCTCGTTAAGCGTCGCAGTATTCTCCGATGGTCCTCTGCTGCTCGGCCGAGGTGAGGCACTCCGGAATGGTGGAGTGCCAGCAACGACGGGTTCCGCAAGGCGAGCCGTCAATTCCTCCCGTGGAATGGAGGATGAGTACGGTCGCGGTGAAGATGACAAAGGCGGTGGCGGAATTGAACTGCTCCTCGGCGGCGACGCCATCTTGAAATGTCTTTTTCTTTATAGCAATCGAGGGAGACTTTCTTGCATGTCGTTTCCCTTGTGAAAACGGTCGGGGCTGGGAAGCCGAATCAAGCTCCCACAAGACGGCTGATCGGTAAACAAGGGCTGCTGGATGAAAATATGCGGTAAAGAGGTGTTGAAAGAGCGAGTGCAATGAATGAAGGAATGAAATTCAGACGTAAGTATGCGAAAGGCTCAGGTATCTGAGGCGCAAGGAGAGCGCAGCTGATGGTATTCCAATTAAGCCTTGCTGAGGTAGAGATGTGGTTGAGAGGTTCAAAGCACGGCTGATGGTTTGGATGTCGATGGGTGGTAGGCGCTCCCCAAGGTTTCTACTAAGCCCGGCTAGCGTAGGCGGTGGTGGTCACTGGTCAGGTACTCCCAGCGCTCACTCAGTGGCAACGTCACCGAGGGTCTGGTGACTTTTTGGGGACTAGTGGTGGATCTTCAGTGGCCAAGGTCCACTAAGAGAGAGCTGGGCCATTCTGCTCTTGCAGCGCAGTCTCAGGTGGGTAGCTTTTTCAGTCCATAAACATATCATCTCAGCTTTGATCCCTATAGCAACTAATCACCAAGACATTAATTAGTTTTCGAGTCATTTCCCATCCCAAAAATGCGTTTAATGATATATAATATATAAAAAAAACTTGATAAAAAATTCTCCAAAGCCATTACTATTCGTATAATATGCTATCGTTACATCCGTGATAAGAGGGTGGAGACTTGCAAGACGGGTCCTCGTGTCAATCAGCTATCTTTGTCCCACAAGTGATAGATAAAAGTCGGGTATGACTAAGAAATAATGCGGGGCAATCATAACATTCCTATTGGTTGAGAACTACCCTAGCGCAGAGGACTATCGGCACAGGGTCAGCATTGTTTGAGCGGAGCCGTCGACGGGAAGCATTTGGCATCCCCTTCCTCACAATAGCGATGCTGTTCTTGAGCTTGACGTCGGCCTCTATTAATGGAGAGTTTTCCTGCCTTTGGTCATCAAGAAGCACTCTGTCAGTCACTTCCACATGACTTGAGAGGCTGACGGCCCCAAATGTAGCATCTAGATTAGATTTGTTGAGTCTCCTGTTTGGAGCGGTTTTTATGACAGTGCCACAATGCAACAATGCAGTGGTTTCGAGGCATCCCCCAAAGGAGATTGGTTATTCTTCATAAATCTGTCAAATTGATTGGATGTGATGGAAAATGCTGCAGGAGAAGCGGTGTATCTATGGGATTTATCATTCGATGAACGTGCTCAAACGGGAATAGGGGTGCATATCCTCATTCGCTCAATCGCCATCCGCCTCACTTTTCCTTCAGCTACAAGCTTGGCGTATTTGTGCGGATATTTATTATGCTTGTAATGTGTTCGTCGCTCAGCTTTACTCTAATCCACTGCCAACATAAACCTCATGCTTTAAAAATTATCCTTATTGGGGAACACCCGGGATGTTAGGGGGGTTGATAGCATCAAAAAGCTTCTCTTTACTGCTAGGCTTGAGCATTGTCGTCAGAACCTTGATCAAACTAGCCGGTTATATCAATTGAGCCGCCAAAGATGTCTGGATTTTAAAGAGATTTAACACCAAAATATAATGACGATATGATCGGCTTACAAAGGCCACTATGAATCCTATTGGTATATAACTTTAAAAGCATTACTATCTACATACCTAGTTTAGATAGCTAATAGGTAGCATGCAACGCTCACCATCAGCTACCTGATGCCTAAATGGTGACATCAAGAGACTCCTTGCTCTGCTTCACCCTGATACCTGTACAATGCCAACACAAACGTACAATCTGGGTAAGCTTTGCTGGAAACTGCTCGGAATATTAAACCTGCTGGGCTCCATATTTCTTGAGCAGTTGGCAAATAGCATCCGTCATTGCCGGGCTTAATGGTGTCTGACGTGTATCTGATTGCGGATTGACATTCACACTATATGCGAGCAGGATTTTGACAACCTCTTCATGTCCATTTTTGGTGGCACAATGCAATGATGTCCATCCTTATGTTTCCGAATCAGATAGTAGTGTAGCATTTCTGTATATCCAAGAACTCTGTGGGTGATCTGTCGCCTTCAAAGGTGCCTTTGCCATGGCTATTAAAATGGGCTTTCTAGGCTGTTAAAAAAAAGTTAGAATCTCATACTCGATGACACTGCTAAGTAAGGGAGAGGGGGAAAGAAAAAAGGGGGCTGGGGGGACTTACTGCTGGCATTTAAATCAAGATAAGACCAGCTCTCATTAAGATAGACCTTTTCCGTGCCAATCTAGATTGTCTTCACCTTGCACGGACGAAACTCCTTGAGATCGGCCGCTAGCTTGACGAGTTCAGTAATGAAGAGAAGCATGATGTTTTGGACTATAGACTCGTGCTGACTGTGACAAAAGGTATTGATGGAGTCCATCCCACGCATCACTTCAAACTTGTCGGCGTTGGGGGCTTCTGATGGATTGCGTCCGGCCTCGCCCTAGGATATGGTTAGAAATCTCCCACTGGCGACGAAAGCAAGGTGGCAGATAAACAATGGGGAGATGCAAAACTTACCATCATCATGACAAGAACATTTCCGGACTGGATAGGCTTGCCCTCATGGTCAATTGACTGCGTCGCGATGCGCATGCCGCGCTGCGAGCTTGTCAGACGCTGAGCCTCAACGACATAAGCTCGAAGTTTCGAATCATCCCCCTGAGCGAGGATCTGCACCTCGGTTCAAATGGATGCATTCTCGGGGCGCAAAGAGAATTTCATGACTTCGTAAAACTGCTACGTGATTAGCAATGTAGACACAACGTATCGCTACGCGATAGGGGAGAAAGAATAGACGGCCTTGCCGTTGTGACATGAACACTAACGCCGCTAAAGGCTGTCAGCCACAGGTTGTCAACAACCTGCTCAGGGGAGTTACCCTAATCCAGCAATGCTTCAACGAACTTGAGACCGCAGGAACGCAATGAGCCCGGCTTGGGGCCAATCCCTGAGCCACTCTTGCGGAAGGAGGGGGTAAAATACTTGGAGCCACGGCGGTCTTTGACCTCATCGACCAGCTTACGGGTTTTGTCGATGATGGCATTTACAATATCCCGGGCACGGCGGCGACGGTTCCAGGCCTATCCAGGATCATTGTTATCGAGTGCCCAAACGCGGATGTTGAGCAGGTGCCGGTAGACAAGGGTTCTGCTCTAGTTGTCCTCCGAGTCTAGGTAGAAGAGGTCGGCGAGAAGCTGGGCATTGAGTGGAATGACGACATCACGGATCGGATCAATCTGGTCGAGACCCTTCTCGAGTCTAAAGGTCCCCTTCTGGATCAACTCCTTGCCCACACTCCCAATGAGGTCGGCCATGGCCTTATGCAGGTCCGGCAAATCACCCAGCAGCTTGGCCCAATCGGCACGGCGCTCAACGTTGTGGCCACTATCATCGGCCAGCGTGAACTTACCGACATCCTTGTTTCCTAGAAACAAAGAGTTGAGAGGCTGCAGACAAGGCAAGATAAACTTGTCGGAGCTGCCCAGTACTTGCTTTATGCCTGCACTTGTGGAGAGAATAGCTTACTTAGCCGGCGGCTGCGGATCGTTTAACGTAAATTATTTCAGGGTCCCAAGTTTCTCGGCAACCTAGACGTTGGCTTTTCTGGTATACATAGACTGCATAACAGCCACAGAGTTATAAGGGAACCAGCCTGGAACGCTCCGCTGAATAAGTTTATACAACATAGATCCCACAATCAGACGAGCAGTATTGAGGAGATCATGATCTTGTTTAGCCACAGCCCGGGCTTTGTCCTCGGGGCTGGCCTCGGGTGTGCAACCGAGCGTGAAGCGCCCGTTCTCGTTAATTTTAAGCAAGATCTTGGCGACATAGTTATGGAAGCGGCTGTACAGAACAAGCATGACGTTAACGCCGGTAGGCTATCCCAGCAAGCGTCTCTCATGGAACGTATCGGGTTTTAGTTTGCCTTCTTTCATAGTTCCAATCTCCAGCTGATCCTTGAGCGACGAGCCGTATAGGGGGGCCAGGTCAAGGTACGAGGAGACATCTGACTTGTTCATATCCAGGCGGTTGGTGCGAAAGATATCATAGATAATAATGGCAGCATGATAAAACAGCATTGACGAGATGCCCGCCGGGTTCTCCTTGAAAGTGTCATCACCCCGAGCCATCAAAAGATCAAAAAGCAGACCCGGATCAGGTTTGGCGCCATGAAGGAACTTTGCCGGTCTGATAGTCTTGGTATACGCTGTACTAGCCTTCCCCAAGTTAGGGTGGAGGATGTTTACCCCTTCTTATCATTCAGGGGGGGCTCCCTTTTGCGCAAGTTCGACGATGAGACTTGTGATTTCTGGTACAGTTGCTTGGCTTCTCATGCTGGCGTAGTCTTTGAGCTGGTTTATCGGTTTGGCAAGGCGGCTGGTTGGTGCCGTTTGAGACTGTGCATCGGCCTCACCACCCTGAAATTTGTGACCGTCTGACATGGCGGATGTTTTTTTGTTTTGTTTGGAGATGAAGGACATAGTAAGAATGGAATGGGTTGTTTCTTTCAGTGCGGGTGTGAGGGCGCTATTTAAAGACGGAAATGAAGGGCGACGAGCAGAGTATAGCAATACCACGAATAAACAAGTACACAAGTATCAAGAGCTTGCAATAGACAAGGGAAAGGTTACAGAGCCATTAGTAACGGATATGTGCAGGAATGCTCAAAAAGTCATGATAAGATGGTATGATGGCAATTAGGCGAGTCAAAAGAGACTATTTAGATTGAGAAAATGAATGGATAGATATTACTGTTCTCTCGCATTTGGGGTTTAGGAAAGCCAAATATATTGGCCATGGAAACACCCTACAACACTCTCTTTCATGGCTATGGTGCACGAGTACTACCTTATGTAATGAAAAGATGATTGGATAGAGTGATCGGTTATACAACTTTACACAATTTGATTAGAGAGTGGTTTATATGCCTATACAAGCGAACCACAGAATATTCAATACGGCAGGGCTTTATAGAAACTCCTTACAGGACATTTTATTATGCAGACATAAGAGGATGGCTTAAGCTACACAATCACCAGCACAACGCCGCCATGATCATATTCGTAGTGCCAATACGTTCTATCTGTTGTCCCATGGAACCAATCAACAGTGGCCATAGTAGTACCAGTGGGGATGGTCTTGATAGCCCCGGCCGAGTTCCATTGTTTATTAAACTCGTAGCCTGTCAGGACCCCATTCTGGTCTTGCCAGTATATGCGTAGCTGCGCGCCGCCACGGTTCCACGCGGAACCAGTAATGGCAGAGCCTTGCATTGCGGTTCCCGGGCTAAATGGGCCTGAACAGGGTGCCAGAGTGTCAGACATGCTCATGTAGTGTTTATGGTAGGTCTGTTACTTGCCTTGTCTCCAACTGCCATCATAAATGTGTCCCTGGATGCTGGAGTCTGGAGCCTGATAAAAGAGCCGAAGATTAATCTTCTGGTTATTATCCAACCATCCCATTGCAGCAAGGCCGGATCCCGAGATGCCGGCCGGAAGCGTAGCCCCTCTTGTCCAGGGATTTCCGACCAGGAATTCCTGGATACGGGTGGTGTTCTCCTCTGTTTTTCTATTAATAGCCAGCCATGATGTTTGGGAAACGATGGTCCTTACCTTGGCAATATACACGAATGTTGGGTCCAAGCCAGTTTACAGCGGTGACTGAGCTGTTTGATGCCACGCGAACTTTCAAATTGGTCAAGTAGCCAGGCACCCAGCTTGACTTGTTGCTGGAGACCCATTCCTCCAAATGGTTGTCTTTAGAGACACAATAGATTCGAATCTACTCATTGTCAGCCGTGATTACTTTGGCGGATTAAGAAGCAGACCTCATTTCCGTTGTTCCAGCTGATGGCGGCAAGCGGCGTAGCGAGCTTAGCTGTAAACAAAGGCTTATCACTCCTTGTCCAGGCTCCTGACACATAGATGCCTTCGTATATACCACCATCCGAGCGTTGATAATATATTACCCCAGAGACCTGATCAATGAAAACTGTGGCAGCAATCGCAGTCCGAGTCTGGATGGTGCCATGGTTAGCAAGCGCTGGGGATCCAATCATAGTGAAAGGTTTGGTTGAGCTGGGCTTTTCGTATAATGAATGGATCAATGCCAGAGCTGGATCTTAAGTTGGTGCAGATCAGGGTTTATATATAAAATATGTGAATTAGAACTGGTGATAGTGGTCACTTACCACAAACCAACCACTATTTGACTCAGAAATCACCCAGATTGTAGCATGAAAGCAAGTTACCAATCATCTTGGGATAAGAATACCGAGTAGAATAGCATAGCGATTATTGAGAGAGCGTCATTGAAGCCAAGAACACACCTTTGCGCGCAGAAACAATCAACTATTATTGGTTGAGAGTCGTTCTGGTGATGTTGTTACTATCCCCTGTCTTTGGACCACTCTATTGGTGCTTAGCATCCTATCCTAAAGGCCGTGGGTCTATATGCATGCAGTATGCATATGCATACTATACACCATTCCGTATCTACAAATCTATGGGATTGGATAGTAAGAATCTCCTACTTATTAAATATATTTCATTTGGGAATTTATTACTCAGCAACTTTGGGCAACTAGACACAACCTCCTTCAACGCAGCCCCAGCTATTACTTCCCAAACACCACGTTTGCGATAGAATTCGACCCCCCCTTGATCTCACAGGTAAAGCCCAACCGTGTGTAAGGCCGATTTGTCTGAATCAAAATAATGTATAATAGTCTTATGAATGGTAGCAAGCATTACTTCGCTTTTCTTGTACATCTTTCACATTTGTATACCTGATGGTTCCAATGTAATTGCATTTCTGATATGGTAAATTCTTGTGAAATGATTCGTTTCTATTAGGTATGAGTTCATTGGTCAAGGTTCCCGAGTACGAGGATTACAAGTAGATTGCGCTGACTGATGGCTGCAGGCGTTCTTTACCATTGCAAGTCTGTGGAACATGATGCAGCCAGGCAGCATCCACCCTGTGCTGTATCCAATCGGCATGACGAAAATAAAGTGCCCATGGGGTTGGGCAGTTGTGTTGAAACCCAAGGCTGTGTGCATTGATACGAAATCCCGATGAGAAGTGGCTTCTGTTAGATCCACCATACAGAAATGGCCACGACGTGGTAACTTACTTCGGAATGCCTTCAGTTGCGGGGTATACATATCATTTATGCAGATATATATATGATAGTCCAATCATTTCTCATTGCTGACACAGGCGTTCCATCACAGGGCTTACTAGCTGGTCTGGACGGGCTTGGGTACGATGGATGTGTGAGCCGGACAGGATAGAAGGAAACGAAAGTGTACCAACCGATGATAAGACACAATTATAAAGAAAAGTGACTTTAGGCTCCTATTTACAGCCGCGAATGTTAAACGGTAAATCATTGTTGAAGCCCAAAGGCCAATATTAGATGAACGAGAGAAACGTTAAATATAAGTCTGATGCCCCAACTCTGATGATGCCAGACATCAGCACCGAAATATTGTTTCAAGCAGTAATTCTTTTCCTGTCATCATGTCCATGAACGAAACAGAGTATTTTGAGGCCACCAAACGGCCCGAGTGGTCTGACAGGCCGACGACTCCCGAGAGTCCCGCGGGCTCCGACAGTTCAGGGAGTCCCGGTGACCGTTCGGACCCTGCAAGCCCTGCAACTTCGCTGGGCTCTGTGGATGCCATGCCATCTCCAGACCACGAAAAGATTCAGCAACCTCAAGACAGTGGTACTGGGGAGTCTCAAGAGGATACGAAGCTTGTGCTCTTCTTTGATGGTACTGGCAACAGCTTTAGTGGAACCAGCGCCGATACCAATGTTGTGAAGCTTCTAACATTACTGAATCGCAAACAGCCCAATCAATACCACTACTATCAGAGTATGTTCTCCCCAAACTCCGTTCTCTATAGTTTACCTTTACTCATCATGTCTCAACAGCTGGCATCGGGACATACAGTCTTGATGAGGAATCAGCCAGCAAATCGTTGCTTGGGGAGATACGAAGCAGCCTTAATAAGTCCATTGATATGGCCGTTGGCACGACATTTGACAGTCATGTCTTGGCTGGCTATCGGTTTCTTATGAGGTACTACAAAACCGTAAGTAATCCCTGCATCGGATTCAGTTATTGTTTGGATTGGGGAGCTGACGCCTAGTAGGGTGCCAAGATTTACATGTTTGGCTTCAGCCGTGGTGCCTTTACAGCCAGGTTTCTGGCGCGACTTATCAGTACCATCGGCATCCTCTGCAGTGGTAATGAGGAAATGATTTCCTTTGCTTACAGCCTTTACCAACGCTACCTCACCGGTAGGATACGCGATCTCAGAGAGGCGCAGAGGAATCAGGAGGAGGCGGGTACGCAAGAAGAGGAAATTGAGGAACAGCCAGATCAGACCAAGGTCGATGACTCCAAAAATCCCATCACCATGGACGATCTCGACATCCTCAAAATCAGCGAGGATATCGATGATCCCAATAGCCCCAAGCTTGGCAAGGAAAGCAAGGAGGCTCTTGGCGAAGTTCAATCGTTCCGTGAGACATTTTGTCGCAAGGGAGAGGGTGACGAGAACGTCAAGGTCTTCTTCCTCGGCCTGTGGGATTGTGTAGGCTCGGTCTCACTATTGGACTGCAAATCGCCTATACCGATGCCGGTAAAGGGCACTGCACTCTATGTTCGACATGCGGTAGCGGCCGATGAGCGCCGCGTCAAGTTCAAGGCAGCGCTCTTTGCTCAGGACTACCTCAAAAAAGATGCCGACCCAGACGCCGCCACTGATGGCGAAACTGCCAGTGGCTCCAAAGGCCGCGTGAAGGGTTTCTTTGACGGCCTGTTACGCCCGGATGCCATGAATCTGGTCAAGGGTGCTACACCAAAAGCGCTTCAAGACGCTGCGGGACAGCTTCAGAATGCCGCCGGGCAGCTCCAAAACGTTGCGCCGAAAGCACTGCAAGACGCTGCGGGACAGCTTCAAAATGCTGCACCACAAGCCCTGCAGAACGCTGCAGGACAGCTTCACGATGCCGCCGGTCAACTACAAAATGCGGCGCCACAGCTTCTCCACGACGCTGCTGGGCAGTTGCAAAACGCTGCACAGCAAGTCCAAGACGTTGCGCAACACGTTTGTAGAGCAGGTTCAAAATGCCATAACTCAAAGCCTGCAGACTGCCCACACCATACATGACAACTCGGCACCAGAAATAGAAGAAACCAAGGAGGTGTGGTTCCCGGGATGCCACGGCGACGTCGGAGGTGGCTGGCCTCTCGAGGATGGTAAAAGAATGCAACTGAGCGATATCACATTGGCATGGATGATTAAGGAGCTTCAGCTCGTGGAGGAACAACACAATAGCACAGCACTGGAATGGTCTCCGCATGTTAAACGCTGGCTGCTGGCTGTCGACAAGTATGCAGCCCAAACTGCCAGGACATCGCCAATTCACGATTCGCTAGCATTCAGATCTGGCACATCGGCTGCTGGAGTGCTGCTATGGAAGTTTATGGGTAAGTACTTTCATGAATATTGCCAGACAAGATGGCTCTTTTCCTGCCTCCCATGGCTAACTCCAAGCAAACAGAAATCATCCCACTAATTCGACGTTTTGAACTGGACGCCCGAACCTCGAAATGGAAGGTTGCCCACCTTCCCCTGAATATGGGCGGTCCTCGCTGTATCCCACGCAACGCTGTGCTGCACCAGTCTTTGGTCGATCGAATAGCAAAGGGCAAGGATTATAAGCCGAACAATCACCATGGTGACAAAAAAGACCTTTGTCTCAGGGGCAAAAGCCCGGGAAACGGCTTCACGAAGCTGGAAAATAGTCTTTCAGGCTATCATAAAACCTACCATTTTGACTACCCGGAAGAAGAACGCATCTGTGGAGGATTCCTGGACTATCCAGTCTGGCTATCACGAGCCTACGGAGCTGTGATAGGTGGTCTGGTAACTTCCTACAGTCTCATTTCCTTTGTCATGATTTACTATTTCATCACTCGATATACGAACCTGGAGCTTATTACGCTAACAGAGAAGGGGGGGAGTTTCATGCGGTTGACAGAGTGAAAAAAGGAAAGAAGAAAAAAGGGATGCCACTTACTGACCAAGACATGGCTTGGGTACATAGGAAAGATGATTGGAGCGGGTGTTTATGCGCGCAACAACGGCGTTTATATCAGTTTGATGGAGGAAAAATAAATAGCAATAAAAATTCTGCCAACTGTTATCCAATATAGATACGAACATGCCTCCATGCACCATGTTGAACTGTCAGCTAAAAGTTACGTAATCATAATCAAGCCGCCTATCCCGCCCCGATGGCCCCTCCCGACCCGGCCCCACTTCCGGGGTCCGTCCCGCCCTTGATGCTGTTGGCGTATGTTAGGTGACGGCCCAGCAAGGCTTTGCGAAGGCGTCTTCAGTACGCGATTTACTATGACAACCAAGGTGTAAGACTTCTGCAATAGCTAGTGGCTCTTTAATTTGTATTTACATGTTGTTCAAGGGTGAAATTAACTGAGGGTGGGATAATACAACCCTTGCACCAACGGCCATGTGGCTCAGAATTCCATGCACCAAAAACTACCATACTCTATTGTTTCTTACATCCACACACTCCCTTGCCAAGCTGGTCTGCCATATCCTTAACTGATGTATAGTCAAACCTACGGTGGAGTGTAGATAGCCAGTCGTCATACTTGAAGTCTTGTAGGTCCTTGTAGCCCCAGGAGTCAAGAAAACTTGTACCAATCGCACAAAGGACTCGAGTAAAGGCATCTTCAATTTGATAGATTTTTGCGAAATCTTTAAAATCCTTTTTGGTCGCTGAGTATTGATATTGTCCCTCTGGGTCGGTGATACCACAGCTATCGTCTCTTTGTAGTGGAACAAAGACTAGTAGCCCTCTGTGAGAGCCACATATCATATGAAGGAGGTCCCCACGATATTTTATCTTGTTATAGCGGCTTTTTGTACTATCGCCCGTATACTGACGAACTACCGCCGAAGATGCTCGCAGAGCCACAGGGCCTTTGGTACGCTCAACTGCCTCTGCAAAGTGCCAGATTAAGAGGCGTCGAAGAAGATTAAACTGTTGATTGGCACCGGTGCAGATAGCTATACCCCGATCCAAAGCGGCTTGTTGAGAGTCACTTCCAAGACTCCTGTCAATACGTGCCGCTTTAAAATCGACACAGTCCTTACTTCGGCTAGATTCCCGCAGTTTCCATACCTGCGCGATGGCACTGCGGCCCCGCATAGCCATGGCCAGACGGAGAATGTGAGCTTTGGGTGGGTCTGACTGGACATAGGACGGTGTAATACAAGACATTGGCTGGGCTTGTAGATTTCTTATCATCGCAGCACATTGAGCGTCCTCTTCATCTGCTTCAGTATCATTGCCACTGAAACTAGTTGAACTATGTTGTCGGCGGCGCTTTCGGGGGCGCGTGTTCGTTTTTGCTGTGCAGTCACACGGTGAAGCTGATATTTGCTGCAGTTCATTGCACTGACATACTGATGAGGGCGTAGGTGTGTGCGACGACGGCTTCTGTATTTCGAGACTAGATTGCCAATGGGATATATTCACTCCAGCAAAGATCTCGGCATAATTTCTATCGGAAGTTGTTGCGGTAGGATCGCTATTAGTAGAGGCGGTGTTGGCGGTGGTGAGATTGATGTCGCATGGCTGCATAGCATCGCATGCTTCAGCTGATAGAGCTTGGGGTGGGGTCAAAGACTGTAGCGAGCATGATAGCCATGACAAGGGACTTTGGCCAGGGGAAGGCACTGAATGGCTTCCGATCCACCATCCGACCTTTGAGTAGATATTATGTAACGAGGACAGGAAGAGGGTTGCAGCTGCAGTGTCGTCTGGTATAATATAAAGAGCAAACGCTTCAAGATTATTGATGGAGCTAATGGATTGCCATAGTTCAAAGGCGTTGTTATCGAGAGGCACTTGATTTGCTTCCATTGTTGTCCGTCCTTAATGCAAGGGGTCAGCGGCCAGCGTTAATTGAGTTTACCTAACTGGCATATTACCTGTAAGCGTGACAAGTCAGAACTCCTGATTGAACGATCCCCAACCAGTAAATGAGGTACCTCTAGTAAAACGATGCACCAAGTTCAAAGTAGGGTATATAGAACTATATAAGCTAGCATTGTAGATATATACACGAGGTTACTGTGGTCCATGCAAGGTCATAAACCAATTCGTGCGTTAAGATGAAACTTAACACCCGAAGTAATTGGTCTTTTTCATGCCATATAAAAATGTAATGCGATTGTGTTTACTACCAATATATTAGTGCCCGAAAAGAAAATACATTTCAGAGACAAAGGTATTGGGCTGAACCTCCTCAATTTGATTCAAGTTAGCCTCATGCTCTGCAACGGTCTGGACTGAGGTAACACAAGCATGTGCATGAGATGCAGCACTCCCAGCCTATGGGACATCAACTTCAGTAATCGACGCGCGATATGCCCTACTTGGTCTTTGCGATGTAACGTGCTGAGCTTTTGGCCGTTGGGCCAAATAGCAAAAGAGAGGATGCCTTCACTAGAGCAAAAGCTTGATAGGCTTAACAAACTTGATAAGCTGTTGCCCAACATAGCGCCCATGTTTATGAATCACCTATGCTGGGGCGAGGTCGTGGACGCGTAAATCATTCTTCTCCGCGGTTGACGCAAAGGGATAGGTCTATGTATGGGTCCAAGGGTCCAAAAATGAGACACTCACTAAGGCACGCAGGGATAAAAGAATCCAAGGCTATGGCTGTGACCATGGTTGAAGTATTGTGTACTTGATCCAATTGATAGTATGTTTAAACATGGAGAGAAAATTATTACAGTCTGAGAGCCAATTTGTCAGACTGAAAATGTACTTGATGAAATATCTAGATAAAAGGGGCTAGTAGGTCTTGTTCATCCAATAGTCACGAGCTCAACGGTCTACTGTTTGTTATATCCTGGAGATTGCCTTGATGTAACAAGACTAGGGTAGATATTAGTAAAGAGAGCAAGGATCCATGTGTCTTTCTTGACACAGCAGCTTTTGATTAAGCTGACAAGCATTCCTAGCGGCACTTGGGCCAAAGGCAAGGTAACAGAGAACTTGCACGAAATGTATACCATACACAATAAAAAAAGGTACTATACCAATAAGAATAACTAACTACTAACCCTAACATACGGATGCCTAACACGTATCTCGGGACTCTGGGTAGAGATCTTAGAAGTTCTAGGAGAGACAATGTCCCGTACATCTTGATCCTAAGTACCAGCCCGGATTCCTGTCCCTGAGCCCTTGCCAGGACCAACGTGGCCTACTTGTGTAGAATTTATCGGTAAGTCGTGGATATGAGAGTGTGTCTGTTGTAAACCCAAGAAATGATATCTCAGCAATCTTTCAATAATACATTGTGTATCTGTCATGATCAGTCAAGCAACTCAACGTCCTTTTCATGACTATCCACAGCTTTAGGTCCCGAGGCGGGGTAACGGAGCGCGCCTGCGCGGAAGTGTCTGCTCTGCATAGAAAACAGCCCATTTTACAAACTCGTACGATCACGATCCACTATGCTGTCACTTGGCTCCTGGTCACGTCTACGCATAGTTCATGGTCAAGGCTCCAGAGTATGCCCACCACGTGTCAAAGATCAGTAAGCTGACCGGCGTTTGTGGGGTGAATTCTCTCCTCTACATCATCTACAGATGCATCATCAAGTACCTAACCAGCCCTCTATGCGCTGAGAAGTATCTAAGGTCCAGTAAGCCACCCACGGCCAATGGTTCTTCCTTTCAGTCGTTCGGTAGCAGCAAGCTCTAGAGCAGTTCAATGGGGCGTGTGATGCCGGGGTCTGCGAAGTAGGAGATGTTATAGGTCTCTAACATGGCGAGGATACCCCTTTTGAAATGCCAAGGGCGGTTGTATTACAGCCGTGTCGATTCCAAAACTCGCAAGGGAACATCGATTTCACTGCTCGCATGTGCCCACTTCTCAATATGTTTCAATAGCATTCAGGGAGAGGCGCGGCAGCCTCAGCAGGCGGATACCGGACGGTTCAATAATGATTGCGTCGCATCGATAACGGCTAACGAGTAGGGGGGGCAAGGTTCCAGCAGAAATTGGCGGCCAGCCGTAGTCCGTACGCCAAGGACAGATAAGGAAGCGGATGGGCCATCGATTGAAGGCATTCGTGCTTTTACAACATCCGTTAGCGATGCTGTACAGGCATATCACTCGGGCAGTTGACTTGCAAGGCTGCCCAACATACGCCACACAGACTGTTCGCTGAAAGGCCCCGGCCGCGGACCCTTCCAAGCTTATCACAAACGCTTCGAACCCGAAAATGGGAGCCGATGCAGATGCAGATGCAGACCCCTGCGAGAGCAAGAACATTTCCTAGAATGCCGAACCACTCGCCTCTCTTGAGGCCCCATCTGGGTCTCTATTGCTGGTGGAAGTAGGACTGGACTTGTGCACAAGCAAACGGCCACTCACTTGGCGTGGCGCGGGGTAAAAACCGTTGACACTACGATTGCCCCGCATCCATTCCCGCGACTGCTCCCTGTCAGGTGATGATGAAGGACACAGAACCACATCGCGCGTCTATGAAGCCTCCCCGCAGGACGCCAGATGATAAGAGTGAAAGAGATCACGAAGACAGATAAGTAGCAATACGCTGCCTTTAAAAGGATGATGATTGGGTCCATTGATCACTGAGGAGCTTCCTGAACCATCAGTTGATAAATCGAGCGAAAACACAGAAATGGCAACCTACCGGGCTTATAAACGGACAGCGACAACAATCATGACATACAAGCCTACCACTCGTCCTTCGAAGTTGACATAGCTGGGTGGTACGTTCACAAAACTACGAGTGCCGGTGTGTTAAGAAACGATATTTAAGCTAACTATTCGAGTACCATTAGATATATTACCGCTCTAACAGAGCTCAATGGTATTATTATCATTCTCACATTCGGTAGATAGCGCCGGCTTCTCAACACTAGTAATGCTAGTGAGAATAGTCTCTGCAGCAAACATTCTGCTGCAGGTCATGCCGCTCTGTCGCTCTCTGAGGTCCGGGTTGAGTGGCTCAGAGTCAACAAGAGTGGCAGCTACACCTGAAAGGGCAATGAGGTCAGCGAATAAAAGATGAAGTGGTCTTCCTCGTGGTAGATGATATAGATCGTAATATAGGCTTCATGGAGAAAGGAGTATGGTTTGAGTGGAAATTGTTTTTGAGTAATCTGGCCTACCCTCTTATATAAAGCAAGCATGCATGGTGTACATCACCACTCAAGATTCATTTATATAAATGCCAACTACGCTCACTTCTACAATGCAAATAATTGTTGGTTAGCTAACAAAACGGTCGTGCTATATCAACCCTTGTCCGATCAATGCTCCGTCCTCTCCGAGACATTATGTATGCAACCAGTGCCATCCTATCGGGCTTTGGTTATAAGGGAGTGAATGAGTGCACAATCAGTAGATATAACCTAATTATCTCGCAGTCAGGACTCAATCGGTGACGGCTTCAATTCTCACCCTCCTCCTAACTTGTGATCCTCGCGCCTTCTAAAGAAATATCTTCCTCGGCGCTGGATAAGCCCTTGGTGCCGGGCGCTGCCGCACCGGCATATAACACATCCCAGGAGAAGAATTCAATGGAGTATGGGGATTGCCAACGTTTGTAACTACCTGGGGTCATCTTCGTTTGCCGTAGCACATCCCTCGACCCGGTTCATGCACCTCAGGCTAAGTATTGAATCACACCAGGCGAGGCTTCTAACTCGCGTTTCACAGAAGAATCTCTCTCATCAACCGTAAGTAGCATGTTATCCATGACTCCCGATGCGTACTCCGCTAGGACACTATTCCCAACTTCTCTCGCCACTTCAGAGACTTCCTCCTGTCGGCGGAGCCAAAATATCCATCTTAAAGGGCCAAACCCGGTTGATGGTGTAAAACCCGGTGCGCTACCACTACATAATAGGTCAACATTCCCAACATCACTCGAACAATCCTTCCATAGTTGGTCGGAAATCTGTATGATCTTCATATCGGTTTCAAAAGGCCATGCGTTAGCTGCGGGGAGGAGTTCGCCAATACTGAGATCCCGCAATGACCTATTCAAACTTTCTTCGTTCCGGTACCTAATCGCACTGAGGCGTTGTAACGTCTCCAACGCCTCACGAAGAATGATCAGAGCGATACTACAAAGATTTTCATAAACCGAACCAGCAAATGTAGGTTGAGCAAGAAAAGTAGCAAAGTGGAGGCGTTGGGTTGCCCCTATCACTGCGCAATCCTTGATCTAAAACTCTGTCATATTTGGGATCAAGAACGGCAGTTCATTCCAGATCATACCACCAAACGTAACTGCTATTTCGGCGGTCTGGCTGGTTACCTTACATCCGGATAACAGGTCCCGTCCTTGAGCCCGAAGTAACTGAAAGGCAAGCCTATTCGAGGCCAGACAATCGTGTGAAATGTTCTTGCTGGCATGTAATACATGAACCAAAGGCCATACAAGTCGTTTTCAAATGCTTGGCTGGGCACTTGACTGAGGAAATCGGAGATTTACGGATGACTGTTTTCTGGTCGTTGATACCCAGAGTCGATTATCATTTCCTTCACTCTGGAACGAATCTACTCATAACTGTCGTACTATAGCAGAGATCCCCGCGCGGTGGTCAATTTGTGTAGTGTGTATCATGATAAAATCAGGTGAATTTTTGACCAAGGCGTTATTTTATTTTGTATAACGATATTGGATGGTATAAAAGGATGGTAAGTAGAGTCAAACTGGGAAACACCTCGTTACAGAAGGATTGGCAGGGCTTTTATAGAAAACTTGGCTGGAAATTGTCCAGTCGATGCCTATCTTGACTGGATGGATTGGTTGGTAACAGGCTCAACGCGGATGCATCGGTAGGACCGATCCTGACGAAAACATTGGAAGCCATTGTTATTGCAGTTCTAATGATGAGATTGATGTTACTTCATATGGGGCATCAACCAAGAATAATCCAGGAAAATGTTATGCATCAAGTCGAAGGAATGTCCAATTCTCATATCACGGCGCTTCTCAGGCACAATGAGACAAGACGTCGAGTCGCTGTACCGGGTTGATGGGAAGTGCTGGAAGCCAGAGAGAGGATGTAAACGAGTCCAGCTGTTATAGAGTATTGAGCTATTGTTAACCTTATCACATCATAGCTGGTTCCAATATCCAGTGGGAACTTTTCGATTGCTTGGACTGGTTCACCAGATGCTCTGGACCTCTGAAAACCATTTCAGTGACTGGGTACCTCCATGTAATTTCAATCCAGACTGGAGCTTGTGTTTTGTTGTTAGTAATAGAATCGTCTTCGGTTCGCTAGGAGAGAAGTCTTCGGAGTGCGCCAGCGGAGGTAGCCGTCTCCGACAACGGACACATAACCATCAGAAGAGGAGAGGAGCCGAAACTCCAGAAAGGAACACGAAAATTGCAGCTATCTCATTTGCGGTCAATTTTCCGTAATTTATATCGCCACCAAAGTTGGTAATGGATTCAACCATCAGTAGATCTTTGTAATGAAGCAGGTTTTATGATAGTAAGGCAGCCCTCCACCTCCCAAGAAGAATGCTGGCACCAGACAATCCGGGTGTGCGCCGAAAAGGGTAATTAAATGCCCCCGCAGCAGCGAACCCATCCATCGCATTCTACCTACCCTGTAGTATTAAATAACAACCCCATGGTCGGGGGTAGTTGTACTTGTGAAGAAGCAGCACCACCGTCCGTTGCTTCCCTAGCGGGTCCACGTTCATAAAAGTAATCACTTTTGAGAAACCTTCTCTTAGACATGACTACAATTATTCACCACTCATTACCATCTCAATCCGATACCTAAAGACTCCTTTCTCTCCCTTCATGAAAAACTTCCCTCACAATGCAATGCAATGCTGTTATCATGGCAAATGCCGTCATAGCGCGTGATAAGCATAGGGCGGGGGTTGGACATGGGTCATCGACCTCCCGCATCTGCGTGACACTCAAAGCACCCCCATCCTATGCAAGAGGGCGAAGCAGCAAGGATAGCATTGTTATCAAGGTGCGCATCGATATTAGCTGTCTTGCGTCTCCGGTCCCAGTCCAACATGGCCAAACCCTGGAAATCGACTTTTGTGCAACCATGGCAGGCGGGGGTAAACCCACGTCAAAGGCTGCTTGCTATAAGGAGATCTGGCACTGGCTGGGACATGGAACGGACTGACAAACGGTCACTTAAGCCCCTGTACTATGACGACGGTTGCATGCGAGGCTAACACCACTTCAATCTTACCCCATACTGCACTGTTGCGAGGTTAGAGGCCGCCCACATGACACCTTGTCCTATGAGCGATCGGCGTACCCTACTACAATGGTTGAATGGTTGGTTTGGACCCCAATAACACATGCATTCCAAGGATTGTCGGTCTTAGCGGCCTCTTGGGCCCTACCACTGCGCGATTGGGGCTTCTAGTATGGCGTCGATGGCGCGCACGCTGTGCGGCAGATTGCCAATGCCCCGCCACTGAGATTATCGCTTTGAATAGACCCTATTTATCGGTCGAGGTTCTCGAGATGTTCTCCCGTGAAGAGCCGGTGGCGGTTTCGACTCACCGCAAAAGGAGCTGTTTGCTCACTTTTACCTGCCTTTGTCGCACATGAACATGCTTGGTGATGCTATTGAATATCTTGTACAGCCTTGATTTGGGTTATATACATTAGAGCCCCAGCTTCGTCGAGGTGACGCGTTGCGGAGCCAGCTGAAATTCTCCAATACAACCCCCAACAACTGCAAATTTGGGCTCGCAAACCGTCACCTTCATGACGGGTACCCTCTATTCAAAATGCCTTCACAGTCGCCGGAGCGAAAAGGATCCATCCTGCTCGCCATGGAAAATAAGAGGACTGGTGGTGGCAGCAAACTGGGCACAATGTCCGGCGTCTATGTCCCGGTCTACCTGAACATCCTAAGTATCCTCATGTTTCTGAGATTTGGCCACATTCTGGGACAAGTTGGGTTCTTGGGAATTTTAAGTAAGCGGCGGATCCATATATCGTTGTTTGTCTAGTCGTTCGCAGCTCACAATTCCCGGCAGGCCTCTTGGTAGTGGCGTATTGCATAGACTTACTCACAACTCTCTCACTATCCGCCATCGCCTCCAACGGCGAAGTCAAGGGCGGAGGCGCATACTACCTTATTTCGAGGTCACTCGGTCCTGAATTTGGAGGCTCCATTGGGATACTGTTCTTTCTAGCACAGGCTCTAAATACTGCTTTGAATGTCGTTGGTCTCATTGACTGCCTTCGACTCAATCTTGGATCTAGCTTTCCTGAAGGATACTGGACATCTTATGGGCTCCAGACGATGGCTTTGATGCTTTGCACCGGCCTCTGTCTGCTCGGGTCTGCGACGTTTGCCAAGGCATCAAACGCTTTGCTGATAGTACTAACCGTCGCTATTATCAGCGTTCCGATTTCGGCCATCTTCAAATCGCCTTTCCGGGATGAATCTACGGGGATCGATTTTACGGGAATCAGTGTTGATACCCTCGTCTCAAACTTCTTGCCCCATACCACGAGCAGTGCGTACCGCGGCATGGATACGTTCCGCGATCTCTTTGGTATTTTGTTCCCGTAAGTTACTATTCATTCTTGATGGCGTTGGCATGTTTTCTGACTATTTGAAGTGCAACCTCGGGAATCTTTGCTGGTGCTTCAATGTCTGGAGACTTGAGAGACCCAAGCAGGTCAATCCCGATAGGAACATTGTGGGCAACTCTAACAACCTTCATCATATACTTTGTCGTCATCATCTCCTTGGCCGCCAGTACAACCCACGAATCTTTGCTGGCGAATAACAATGTCATTTCTCTAACGAGCTTATATGCGCCACTCATCCTAGCAGGGGAATGTGCTGTAACATTCTTCTCTGCTTTGATGGGAATCATTGGCTCCGCGAAGCTGTTTCAAGCACTTGCCCGAGATGACCTTCTTCCTGGTCTTTCTATCTTTAGCCGAGGAACAAAGAAGGGAGACGAACCGATATTTGCCATCTTCCTTACCTACACCATTGCTCAGGTCGCCCTTCTTGCGGACTTGAACCAGATCGCCACACTTATATCAATGGGCTACCAGGTAAGTGTAAATCTATACCATGATCATTTTCAGTACACCTCGTATTCAACTCCTGGATATAAAGCTCGTTATTATTATGTAGAATGGCAACGCTAACTGTACCAGATGACCTTTTTCGTCATGAATCTCGCTTGCTTCCTTCTTAAGATTGGATCAGCGCCAAATTTCCGGCCTAGTTTCCAACTGTTCAGTGCTCAAACAGCTTTCCTCGGAAGTCTATTATCAGCGACGGCCATGTTTTTTATCGATGAAACCTATGCATCCACTGCTATCTCGGTGCTCATATTGGTGTTTTTGCTCATTCACTATCTTTGTCCTCCAAAGCATTGGGGTGATGTATCGCAAAATCTTATTTACCACCAAGTGAGAAAATATCTGTTACGATTGAAGCCTGAGCATATCAAATTCTGGCGTCCGCACATTATTCTTCTCACCAACAACCCGCGGCGTCAGACCAGACTGATCCAGTTTTGCAATTCCCTCAAAAAGGGATCCCTCTATATTTTGGGTCATGTTATTGTGACAGATGACTTCAATGCTGGCGTGCATGAGGCTAAGCTACAACAGCAAGCCTGGACACGCTATATATCCGAGTTCTCGAGGATCAAAGCTTTCGTCCAACTGACAATGTCGCCATCTATTACTTGGGGGGTTCGGAATATGATTCTCTCAGCCGGTCTCGGCGGCATGCGACCCAATATAGCAGTCTTGGGATTCTACAACATGGATGAGCTTCGAAGATCAAATTCCTCTATCAAGATACCAGATATACCAATGTCTCCAGCCTCTAAAATGAACCGACCCCCAAAATCCCAAGGAAAGGCGCCAAGACGGCGGCGCAGTGATACGTCTACACGTCTTCTCGATGGCGTTTTGCCGACAGATTTCATTCGGACAGAGGGTATGATGTCACCAACCGAGTATATGACAATTCTCGAAGATCTAGCATTGAGATACCGGTTAAACGTTGCTGTTGCTCATGGTTTCCAAAATCTTGAAACACCACGGGAAGATGGGTCTAACACCAAAAAGTACATTGATCTATGGCCCATCCAAATGTCTGCCGAGGTCTCGTCAGATGGTAAAAGCATGTTGACATCAAATTTTGATACGTGTAAGTATATTTTATGAGACATTATGTACCACAACCGGTCCCCCCTGACTAACGCCTTGTATAGACACTCTAATTCTCCAGTTGGGCCACATCTTACGAAGTGTCCATACCTGGAAGCGAGTCTTTTCACTGAGAGTGATGGTGTTCGTCGAATACGAAAACGAAGTCGAAGAAGAGGGCGCAAGAGTCAGAGCTCTGCTAGAGAAATTACGAATTGACGCCGAGATTCGGGTATTTTGGTTGGCATACGGTCAACTGAATACGTATGAGCTTATTATAAATGGCAAAAGCAACGATATGGACTGCGAGATTGTCGTCAACGATGCATTAAGGGACGAGGAGTGGTGGAGCGATTTGCAGATGTTTCGAGGACGACTGGATAATATGTCATCCAGCCAAGAGCTCACACACATGACACATATTCTCGACTCTACAGCGGGGCGACCAGGAGTTTACAATCCTCATGGAGAAATGGGGTCTCAGCGCCGCCGCTCGAGTGTAGCTGATTTCTCTGGAATGCCTAAGAGACCCAACATTGGAACACTCTCAAAATTGGGAATCAGCGTAGGTATACACACAAATCATCTAAACGACGATGTCTTCGAGGATACCACATCCGACAGTGATGCCGATAGTATCATGTATTCTACGGATCGGGATGAGGTACCAGGGCCAGTTCTTAGCACACTGACTGAGGAGGTGGAACCTGGTGACGCCACGCAGCGTCCACTTCTACCACGCGCCAGACGTCGAAGGAGTCAAGGTCACGTTAAAATGGATTCGGAGGGCTCCTCATCTGACAAAGACCGCAGCACAAAGCCTTCTGAAAGAAGAGACTCATTTATGCAAAATTATGGAACCTTGACGGATGGAGATCAGGCCACACCAACTGGACCAGCTTCCTTGCAAATCCCCGAATCTTCTTCTCGGAAGCTTAAGCCTCGGAATTCAGTAAGTAGTTTCACGGTTGATCACAAAAGCATCGAATCCTTTCCAAATCTGGATACACTGGCCCTTCCTGATCATTTTCAGAACTCTATACGTCAAGTCCGAGCAGAGAGTCCCACACGATCTCCAGGTGATCTGACCCCAGCGAACGGCGCATCAACTCCGGTACGCCCTACAATGTCTCGGCAAACATCCGCAGCTCGTTTTTCGAGTCGACCTGTCCCAGAAACAAAAGTCATAATGGAAGAGGGGTCAAGTAAACTGGGCTTTGCTCCTGCGGGCTCCAATCCAACAACACCAAAAGTAGAGAGGCCTTCGTTCTCCAGGCATTCCTCTTATAACAATAAGGTTTCTAGTCGTCCGGCACATGAAACAAAGGCCAATGACGGAGAAGAGGGACCAAAATCAATATCATTTGCTGAGCAGCCAGCATTCCGGACACACTCAGCCAGTAATTCCAGACGGCATTCTCGGCAGGGGTCTCAGTTTTCCAACATCGGTTTGGAAGATGCCAACCTAAATATCACGGAGCTCTTGAAATCTTACAAACTAAATGTACAGGCGGTTGAGGAAGGTGGCTCGCCATATAGCACCCAAGGCGTGGCATTATCTTTCAACGATTTGCCAAGTCGAGCACAACATTTGATTATTAACGAATTGATGAAACAAAACTCCAAAGATACCGCTGTCCTCATGAGCACATTACCAATCCCCTCCGAAGGAACCTGCTCGAGCCAAGAGGCAACCATTCAGTACCTTGCAGATGTGGAGATACTGTGTCACGAACTGCCACCCACTTTGATGGTGCTCAGCAATAACATGACAGTGACAGTGAGCTTGTAAAAATATACTGTCTTTGAGGGCTTCAGGTCTGAATGATTTTTATGACTGTTTTTGTGTTGTACACATAGCGCGGCGACAAAGTGTTTTGAGAATGAATGGTATATGAAGGAGTTTCTTTGGGTAACAAAAGGCTCGAGCCATTCTTTCAGAGGATCTGCAGCAAGAGAAGAAAACCAAAATAATAAAAGCATTGTTCTGTGTTTATTATCGGCAATTGAACGTCTTCATCAATGTCAAAGATGCCGAGGAGACCGGGCAACACATTGCTCATGTGTAAGACATATATTTCTGAATTGTCTCTGTTCTCAGCCCAGCATCGCTCACTTTTATTGTTTTTTTTCCCTTTCGTACTTCATACTTCATTTTCATGATTGCGAAATGAAGTGGAAAGATGTATTATCATCCAGGATTACAAAACCGCGAGGACTGCATGCAAACTCACCTCAAGTGGTGGCTTGCACCACTGAGACGGAGTGCATCATGACGCACTCTCCGGACCGACCGCTGAACCGGATATTATACAAGGATATCCCATCAGATGATGAGTGCGAAAGTATATTTCTCGCTTGGAAGTATGGGATGAGAGAGCCCCCGGTGGTGTGTACACAAAGGTCGGACGAGTACTTTAGAAGCAGGAGGAGGATGCTCTCAGGGTCGCAGAGAAGTCAGATCCCGCAGCGGCTTCTAGAGCCCGTACGACACGCTCCGTATAAAGAACGGAAGAAAGCTTCGGGCTCTGGCTTCATAAAAGCGTTGGCTCCCGAGCCCCTAAATTTGAACCGGATAGCCGCCTTAAGGGCGAGTTCAAGGAACGACACAAGGAGAGGCGAGGTGGGGAAAAGACCGTCGGGGTCGTCTTCGGTGTACACGTCGCAGCCTCGGTCACTGCAGACGTCCCGCTCGGGGTCTCGAACGGGGAGCAGTCTGGCGAATCGATGTCCTCTGTGCCGCACGTTCGCCTCAGAAGAAGGCGGGCTGTGCAAGCCATGTAAGCGAGAGTTTGCCATTTCGGATTGTAGCTTCATGCTGGACGAGAAGGAAAAGTACACTGCCTCCTCTTTGCAGTCCGTCGAGGGGAAGGATGGGGAAAGCAACATCTGTGCGGATCAGGGATGGTTTTACTCTCCTTCTTATTCTTCTTCTCTTTCTTCTTCTTCTTCTCTTTCTTCCGGGCAAGTGCCTTCTTCGCTGGAGGAGGATATATCAGAGCTGATGGGAGGGTGGGTAGTTTCGCCACTGTCACCGGGTCAGGGCATGCGTGATTCAGCAGTCTTGATACCGATTGTGTACATGCCTGAGCTCGATGAGACGTTGATGTCGAAAGCGGAGGATGGGGAAAAGGACTTGTATGATCTGGACTGGTTCGACTACTACCTTGACTCGGAAGAGGACTGAGATCAATCAGATCTTCCTCATGAAAATTCTTTTCATCAAAGCATCCAGCCGGAGTTTCTAAGACCCAGCGTTTAAAAAGCCATCACAGGTATTAATAAAGTCTTTATTATAGCTTTTAATGTGCCCGTGTCTATGTCTACCAATGTATTCCGTTATTTGCCTCCAATAAATGATCCCAGAACCCACTCTATACCCATCTCTTCCTATTATAGCAACCGTTTAACAACCAACTCCCCCTTATCACCTCCTTCTAATTCTATTAGACCCCCAGCTTCTAACCTCTTCTTCCACTTATTACTCTCATACCTCCCCAGAATCATGGTCAATCGCAGCGTGGTATCATTGCTCGAAGCGTGTTCATCGACTCCATCCGCCACAGGCGTGAACGTCCAGCGACCAAAAGCCCAGTTCAAAATATATCGGCCCCGGGGATGGTCTGCGGGCTGGGGGACGTCCGGGTCTGAGTTGGGCGGCGTAGAGGAGAGAGTGAGAATGGATTTGATGCGGTAGGCTTCGTCCTTGGGAGCAGATTTAAGGAATTTGAGGAGCTTGTCGGTGGATACGGCAGAGTTGGGGGTGCCTTTGAGCTCGACGGAGAGGACTTCAACTTCGCCCTGGTGGCTATGGGTTTCGTGTTCATGACCGTGTGCGTCCCCGTTGTGCTGATGATCCCCGTTATGTTGGTGGTCTCCATTATGTTGATGCTCACCATTGGCTTCCGCCTCTGTCAATTGCTTTGCCAATCCACCATCCACACCAAATACCAAGTCCACATCCACCCATCCCTTATCGCTCTTTACCCTAGCCACATCCACATCCAAATCGCCAACTCTATCCAAGCACTCCTCATACCGATCCTCCCCCGCCGTCTCCCATTTATTGAAGACAATCAAATCGGTATACCTCGCCTGAATCTTGGCCGTGTAACTTGTATCCTCGTAGCCCTTCCAATTCTCCACATCAATCACGCTGATGACCCCGTCCAGCACGTACTTCCCCGTATCCCTCGCAATCCTATTAACCTCGAGCGCCAACGTCGCAGGAAATGCCGATCCGCTCGTCTCGATCACGATCCTATCCGGCGCAACGCTCCTCTCCAGCTCCTCCAGCGCGGGGCCCAGCTGGCCGACCAAGTTGCAGCAGATGCACCCATTGAGGAGCTCTTGCACGCCTGAGATGGCGGAGCTGGAGGCCAGTTGAGAATCGATCGCGAGGTCGCCGAATTCGTTCTTGAGGAGGGCGAGTTTGTAGGCTGGGTTCTGCTTGCGGAGCTGGGGGATGAGGTTGAGGATGAGGGTGGTCTTGCCGGAGCCAAGGAAGCCGGTGATAATGGTGATTGGTATCGGCGCCATGGTAGGATCAGGTTGTGCAATTTTCTATCATTCAAAACAACATAAATGAGTGTATTTGGTATAAAAATAAATGAATAAAAAAATCCAACGCTTTCTAAATGCCTCTCCTTGGTGATTGTTAAGAAGGATCTGCGATGATCGGCCTGGCTTGTTGCACCCAATTTTTAGTTACCTTCCGATGTCAGGCAATAGTACTTCTTCTTCCTGCCCCGCGAAAATCCAACCCCACCAAAAACTCTGGCGTCAGCCAAGCTGATGTACAGAGTACCTGTTCCCGGTAGTGCCTCTTCTGGGAGATCCACGATGTCAAGCCATTTTGACGTCACGCCGCCGTGTCAATCATTCTTTTTTCGTTGTCTTAAAGTCATGGCATCATTCAAGCATTCTCTTCTTGGCAGGCTTATAACAGACGTTGTAACTTGATTCGATTTATTTGATTTTTTTTCCCTTCTCTTTTTCTTTTGTCCAAGATATCTTCAACTTGTCTTCCATAATCCCCTACAACGAAAAGCAAAATGGCGTCTGAGACAACAAAAACAAAAACAGAGGAGCTCGCGCAGGCAACGTTCAAGCAGCAGCTTGACAAAAAGGCCGATATTAATCGAGCAAACCTCAATGGGGAGAATACCTCGATAGTTGATAAGAGTAAGTAGCACAAGGCATTGATTGGGTCCATTCTACATCTGACAACCCGAATCCAGTCACGGAATACCTTCCCGCAGCAGCCAGCATCATTGGCAGATCAAATTCAGACAACAATGATGAGAGCTCAGCCAGCTCTGAACCTCCCTTCAGACCAGATCATGATCATAAGATTGAGGATTTTGTTCGGGATCAGCATCGATGTAACACCGGCGAAGACATGCTCGCCGAGGCGAAAAAGTGAAATTTTTCAATGGAGGATCAAAGAGCCTGTGTTGCCTGTACAGTTACGAAGCATCCATAATCAAGAATTTACCACAATACATCATCATCATCATCAGCATAACGGGTAGACCAATGGTATTGATTCAATGCCAAAGCACCAACATCACTCAAGTGGCTGCAGTGAAACATGTTATGCAGTCGTGACAAGCATCTTGTGGGACGATTGTCACGACATGACAATGCACCCTCATCGGTAGGGAATGGCAAACGACCTGGTCAGTACCGCAGAAAAGGAGTTTCCGGCTGCACCTCCACAAGTATTTCTTCTACGGCTTCACACATTTCATTTCAAAAACATGATTTACAAAGGTGATATGTCCCCCCTTCTTGGCATTATCTCGCCTACAGACAAAAGATCTGGCGAGAAATTTCCTATATCCAAGGGTTTTACTCTTCTGAGCGTTTCCCACAAAAGAGGGGAAAGGCAACGCAACACCGTGGGATGCTGGGTGAGGGTCGTGGCAGCTCAGTTGGCTTTTTGATAAAGAAGAAAAGAAAGAAAAAGGTAAAAGAGAAAATTCTGTGGCCGCTTTTTAAAGGCGAAATGCTGGAAGGCGCTAGCCCTATTTTGGATGTGCTTACTCAGCCATGAAAATGTCTTCCAGGTCCACCCAAGCCACCGCGACGGACGATGCTCCAAAAGAGGACAATTCTGGGTCTTTAATTTTGATCATTGTGATGAGTTCAGGTCTTATCGGAATTCTATGTTGCATTGCAGTGTTATCGATGAAATATCATGGCAGAAAAAGAGGAGAATATGTCGCTAAGTCTATACAAAAAATCAGTCTAACCCAAAAACGCGCCAACATCACTGTCTTCTAAGACCTCGACCCAGCAGCTCGTTTCCAACCTCTGTAACCAGCTTCTCAGTCGGAAAAGCCTTCTTCTTTGCCAAGATGGTCCCCTCGGCATCTAAAGCTCTAAGCAGATCCGCCAGTTCTCCATCTAAATCGGTGCAGTAAACCAAATGTCCGAGCGCCGACAACATGCCCTGAAGTGCTTCCACAGACTTTTCCTCTTGAGCAATGGCCTCGACAACTGAAGCCGCCAGCTCAACCTGGTCCTCTTCGGGTAACCTCCCATCAACTTCCTTCTCTCTTGCGCTACGGTTTGCCAAGGCAATGTTGAAAAGGAGCGATGAGGCAGCCACCCTAACGTTGTTGTGACTATCATCCAAAAAGCTGGATGATATGAACTGTGTGATAGATTTTCTAAGGCCAGCGTTTCCAAGAATCTCTGGAGGGAAAAGCGGCGAAGAAAAGAAGTTGCATGCCATCTGCAGTGTTACCAGTCGAAGTGCATATGGGCAGTCAGTTTGTTGGTTCACAAAGTTGAGAACGCTTAGAACCGTCTTGTGTCCTGCTTCCTCAGCAAAGTAGCCACTGACTCTAGGGTCAACTAAAGCGCATCTAAAGAGGTCCACGACCGTAAAGAGTATTCCAGGTGCCAAGTTGGAAACTAATTGTTGAATATAGGAAGCCATTTGGCCCATATTTGGAAGTACAGCATCCAGAGGGCCCTCCTTTGCTCTCGCCTCGATAAAGTTCTTCAGATCCTGTATCTCAGGAGCATTTGCAACTTTGTCGCCCATTTTAACCATTAGCTTTGGTAATGGCGGTACCTTGCCAAACAGGACGGGCTTGGAATCTGGATTGGAAAAGGTGGGCACATTCAGCCTCTCATGAAGATGTAGAGGATGTGCCATTTGCACCAATAGTTGAACATTCCCACGTAGGCCGGCTGGGTCGGCGCCAGACCATCTGTTCTCCTGGTCACCCTTTAAGAACGTGATGAATGTAGGCGTTGCGCTGATTTGGTATTGGCTTGCAATTGCCATAGCTTGAGGCTGGTCAATATCAACCTTGATGAAGGTGGCCTTGCCCTCAAATTCCTCGGCCAGTTGGTCGTAAAGAGGGTATAGGGTCTTGCATGGTGGGCATGTTGCCGAGGTGAAGAACACCACGGCACACGATCGCTTCGCCTCTTCCGATAGTTTCGAGAACTCTGAGTGCGTAGCCACATTCCTGACATTTGAGATCTTGACTGGTGCTGGTGCTTGTGCGCTCTGTTGAAGGCCCAAAATAGATCCGTTTTGGCGGCTGGAATTGACCCCTTGCGTCAGTTGAGGGAGCAGCATACGTCCAAATGGAGAATCCAGCACTGCTTGTGGCATGTGTGCTATATGACTAGGAATGCCTTTTCCAAGAAGAAAATTAGAAAATGAGTCTGTAAAGTTGTTGCAGTTGTGACGGAACAAGTCATAAGCCTTCCAGAATTAGCGACGCCTATATAAGCCGGTAGAGATAGTTGAACTTACCTCGAGCGTGAATATTGGTCTTATCGAGTCCAGATAATCATGAATTACGTCCATCGGAAGGCTCGTCTTTCCGAGGTGTAATCTTTCCATAGGCTGTCCCAGATGCGAGGTCCCCGGCGTGATGGCGATGATACCTCCATCGTAGACGTATTCCCGGCCCTGGAGTTCGATGGAGGTGTGGTATATGGCATCCAGCTGGAATCCTAGAAGACCCATGGACATTTGGCGAGCCAGGCCACGAGAGAGATCGTATACGAGCAAGGTAACATCCATCCTGCCGGCTATCTGGCGTGTCAAAATGCCAGTACTGAGTGAGGAGGTATTGACGGTGTTTTGCAGCTCAAGCTATTTATTGTCTGCTATTATTGTGTTCCCCTGGAAGCATATGAGAGTTGGTGAGTTGGTGCGGAAGTTTTAGAGTGGCAAGTGAGAAGTTATTAAGCTGTGGTGTCTTTATACGGAGGCAGCGATTGCATACGAATCAACGAAGCTTCTGGACACTCTCAGAGGAACTAATTCTAGCTCTAACAAACACCTACTTGGCATAAGCGAACTACAAAAACGATAAGAACTTGTTCAAATGAACACTAAATGAGAAAAAAAAACCATAAGATTAAAATACAAATCCGTCATAACATATAGTCATCCATCAAATAGAGATGGTGGAGAGAATTCTATGCTGTATATTCAATCTACCCTGTAATAACCTTCAAAAGACAACCTTAGAATGACGGAGTTTGATGTATGGGTACTCGCTCTCAAACTGTCACCTACTTAGTGGGCGGAGTCCCTGAAAGCGGGCCACTGACGCATCATCCAGGGGCGCTCAAGGCGCTTCATGGCCCGTTCTATTTCAGGGGCTGCAGAAAACGCCTGTGGCGAATGAGCCACTGTAACGCTCTGTAACCACAACATCTGGTTGGTTCAAGAGGCTTCCCAGGTTGTGATCGTCTGTTGTATCGCCCAGCGTACGGAGTATACCTTGCAAGGTTTAGCACTGTCTGGCGTCTCCCTAATTATTCATTCATTCATTTTTGTCCATGTCTGCTAGGACTCTCTCCTTTTTCTGGATCTGAACTTTTTACCCCAGATTCCCTTTCCCACCTGGAACCCCCCCCTTCCCCTCGTCCTCTTTTCTTCTTCCTAGTCGCTCCTTTCTTGGCCCTTCTTCTCATGTGCGACAGCGGTGCTCGTTAAACGCTTTTCGCCAATCTCCCTTCATCTCGCTACACACAACGTGCGGCCTGATGAGGAGAACTTCTGTGTCGTTGCCAACGAAAAACGTGGCCTTTGATCCTTACGAGAAACGCGATCGATACGACAATAACGCAAACCAAGGTGTTTTTGCGGCAATGAAAGAAGCATTCATGTCTCAGTCACAAAAGTCGCGGTGGATCAAGACGGGTGCTCTGGTTCTTACCATCATCTGCTTGTTCTACTGGCTATCCCCCAGTGGTGTAGATATTCATCGTGATTCAGGTATGGATTATTTTGAAAGTCTTCTAGTCAAGAACCAAATGGCTAACTCCCATAGCGCCTCATACCAGCCCCTCTGGCAGCAAATCTACCAACAACGGCCAGTCCCCCACAGATTCTTCATACGGAACCGAGCGATGCACCAAGTCATATTCCAAGGAGAAGCCAATTGTTCAATATGTTCTCATGATCGACGCTGGCAGCACTGGATCCCGAATCCACGTCTACAAGTTCAACAACTGCGGCCCTGTCCCCGAACTCGAGCATGAAGAGTTCAAGATGACTGAGAAGTCTGTTGGTGGCTTGAGTGCCTTTAAGGATGACCCTGTCGCCGCCGCCAAGAGTCTCGACCCATTGATGCAAGTTGCCATGGAGAATGTCCCCGATAAGTTGAAGCGATGCAGCCCTGTCGCCGTTAAGGCTACCGCTGGCTTGCGATTGATTGGCCCCGAATCCGCTCAGGCGATCCTTGACGAGGTCAGACGACATCTAGAGAACGACTATCCCTTCCCTGTTGTCTCGGCCGACAAGAACGGCGTTGCCATCATGGACGGTTCTGACGAGGGTGTCTATGCCTGGATTACTACCAACTACCTTCTGGGCAAGATTGGTGGTCCCGACAAGAGTGAAACAGCTGCTGTTTTCGATCTTGGTGGTGGATCTACCCAGATTGTCTTTGAGCCTACTTTCAAGGCAGCATCTAATGGAGGCATGCCTGAGAAGTTGGCCCCTGGTGACCACAAGTACGAGCTTGACTTTGGCGGCCACAAGTTTGACCTGTACCAGCACTCTCACCTTGGTTTGGGCTTAATGTCCGCACGTGAGGCCCTGCATACAGTTCTGGTCAATGAAATTGCCGCGACCAAGGGTCTCGACCAGACCTGGATGACCCAGCCGGTCGTGCACCCTTGCATTGCTCCCGGCATGTACAAGGAGGTTAAACTCAAGGACGGCCGCAGCTTCAACTTTACTGGACCTTCTCAGGCTTCCTCGGCCCAATGCCGTAACTTGGCAGAGAAGATTTTGAAGAAGGATGCTGATTGTGCTCTTACTCCTTGTTCCTTCAACGGCGTTCACCAGCCCTCGTTGGCCAAGACATTCGCCAAGGAGGATGTTTACATCTTCTCTTACTTTTACGATCGAACCAAGCCTCTCGGCATGCCTGATTCATTTACCCTTCGAGAGTTGCACGACCTCACGCAAAAGGTTTGCATGGGTGAGCAGGGTTGGGATGTCTTCTCCAGCTTCCCCGATGCCCTGACAGAGCTCAGGGGCCGAGCTGACCACTGCTTGGATTTGAACTTCATGGTGGCTTTGCTTCATACTGGTTATGAGATGCCTATTGACCGAGAGGTCAAGATTGCCAAGAAGATCAAGGGCAACGAGCTGGGCTGGTGTCTGGGTGCTAGGTAAGTCGATCCTTCATATCAAACTAATTTGATTTTCCTGCGCTAACAAATTCTTAGCTTGCCTCTGTTGGCTTCTGGCTCTGGCTGGCAGTGCAGAATTAAGGAGGTTTCTTAGAGGGAACTTCGGTTAAGGCGTTTTTGAAAAGGTCTGTGTTTTGTGTACCGCTAGCGTTCGGTTTATGGGAAAGGCATTGTATGACGGCTATGTTGGCGGGTATTGGGAACGGCTGGCGGGGGATGAATGTATGACCACCTGCTTGACTTGGACCAAGGAGTCCAGAACTAGTATTCATCATGTACATGAATAAGCCTGTGAGCTTGACAGGCTTGCGCGGATTAAACAATAGACTAATACATCAAGAGGTACGGCCTAGAATGGCTCTGTTACCATCTGTAATACTTCCTCTATGACTATTTCTGGCCCAACACCTTCTAGCAAGGCTTCTACCGCCTCGAGATTACTTCCCCATTGCATACTTCTCTCTTTTCCAGGCTCCGTAATGCGAATCCGATGGAGATAGATTTTCTTTGCAGCCAATCCAATGAGAGCTGGGGTGACATAGTCGAGTTCGTGTAGTGGTGCGAGACTGCGAACGAGTTGGTGGAAGTGTTTAGTGGCTGCGGGGGTAATGCCGCTTGCGACGGCTCGATGCATTCTGAGAAATGATATCACATTCATTTGATAGCGGAGAACATCGACGTCGACATGAACTTTCTGACTGAGTTTGGCAAGGTGGCTGATTTCCTGAACATGGTTGGTTAGACGATAATATTTAGGATACGGGAATGGATCTTGAAGCTTACGGTTTCTGTTATCAATGCCGGCGTAGGAGGGGGATCATTTGACGGCACTCTCTTAACCACACTTCCCGTAGATGAAGTTTCATCATCCTCCCCACCGTCCACCTCCTCTAGATTTACATATCCATCCTCGGGATTGTGCCAATGCGCAATTGAAAAGAAGTCGTTCAAGTGGTCGGTAACGTGGGCCTCGCCACCACTCGGCGCTCCTACAACGGGAACAAATACGAATTGCTTCGGCGCAGCTTGAACTGCAGTACGTGTGAATATTCGGTGGGTTCGAAGGAGCTCAAGAGCTTGGATCTGAACAATGCGCGGGGCACGATCGAGGTTCTTTGCGATGATGAAGTTGGCGATCTGGGGAGAAGGAGGAATTGGCGTGAGGGGGCCGAGACCTCCTATGGAAGGACGATATGAGTTGTAAGAGTTGATGGTGAAGTAGGAGTCGGCGCGAGATCGATATGGAGAGACGGAGCGACTGGTTGTGGGAGGTTGTTTGTTAAGCAAAAGAGCAGAGGCGAAGTCCTCGAGAGTTGTGGTAGAGTCGCAGTTGACGATGACCCATTTGAGACCGAATGTCTTGCTTGCTACCAATTGGAGTTCTTGTACCAGGTCGTCAATCGCATGCGAGGGAGTGCTAATCAGGACGTGTTCTCGATTAATCAGGCACAACAGCACGGCCAGTTCCAGATCGCTCAGGTCATGAACCTTTTGCAGCAGGCTGCCATCCGCCATCATGAAGCGTGAATGGCCTCAGCAAGTCCATGAGGTCCAATCAAAGTCGACGCCAGTTCCGACAATGGAAATTGAAAGAGAACCAAAACAAATAAACCAGGATATGGACATTCATACCTATCCCCTTCCCCATAATAATAGATGCATGCATCATCAGGCACACGACATAAAAGATAACGCAAATGGAGTCACGTGAAGCTGTATAAATTGAGCCCCACATGCGGAGTACAGCTTATGCATGAGTCTAGTCTCAGGAGGGCTAGAGCTCAGCCATCTCAGGTTGATTAGCACCGCACCTTGGACACCGATACCTGGAGCCTGGGCCAGGCTGGGTCATTTGGGTGGGTGCCAGTGCTAAATCGCTGGCCGCCTTGCCGCCCATGCCCACCATCCACCAAATCCACCACCGACCTTCTGTTGTTGACGCCAACCGGGAGCCACTTATACATATAAGGGTCTTGTGACGTTGGTGACTCTTGTTTTCTTTCGTTATAACAAGCAGCTTCCTTAGATACGTTTCGCTTCGATCCGACACCTCGTTACATCGAATCGGTCTTGCGTCTGGTCGTCATTCTCTTATCTTGCGCTCCATTCAGCTCGTAAACTCAATCTCTTCGACAACCGATCCATCGCCGAGATGTCGTCACGCAAGAAGGTCCTCCTCAAGGTACAGAGCATCGCCACCGAGATGTATCTAATTGCAGGCTGATATTGATATTCTGGATAGGTCATCATCCTTGGAGACAGCGGTGTAGGAAAGACGAGTTTGATGAACCAATATGTACGAATAATCTCTCGCCCCCGGCGGTCTCGTGTCCCAACCAAGAAAGCGACTTACTAATGACCCTGCTATCGAAATAGGTCAACAAGAAGTTCAGTGCGAGTTACAAAGCGACCATCGGCGCCGATTTCCTAACACGAGAGGTCCTGGTTGATGATCGACAAGTCACTATGCAGGTCAGAAGAGTCGGAACAAAGGATTACTTGGTCGCACATTGCTGATTTGGCGGATAGCTTTGGGATACTGCCGGACAAGAGAGATTCCAGTCACTGGGTGTTGCTTTCTACCGTGGAGCCGACTGCTGCGTTTTGGTATACGACGTCAACAATTCCAAGAGCTTCGAGGCGCTAGACAGCTGGAGGGACGAGTTCTTGATTCAAGCATCCCCTCGAGATCCCCCCAACTTCCCCTTTGTAAGGCCGAACCTTTCCGTGCCTTTCTCATCTAAGACTAACAATTTGTTCAGGTTGTTTTGGGAAACAAGATTGATGTTGAAGAGAGCAAAAGAGTGGTATGTCAATTGATAGGAAACTTGCCAAGACCGGCGCTGACGTAAACAGATCTCAACCAAGCGAGCCATGACATTCTGTCAGTCCAAGGGCGACATACCATACTTTGAGACCAGTGCCAAAGAAGCTATTAACATTGACCAGGCATTTGAGGGTATGTAAAATTAAACCAAATAAACAAGGCATGCACTGACTTTAGGTATAGTCATTGCAAGGAACGCCCTGGCTCAGGAAGAATCAGAGGAATTCAGTGGAGACTTTGATGATCCTATCAACATTCACATTGACAACGACCGCGAGGGATGTGCTTGCTAAAGGTGCGGGGTTGATAATGAGCCTGGACCAGCATGAGCAAAGAAGCCAATATGAGAAAGTATACCCGTCACTGGACTGATTCATGACTTGTCTGGACCTAGAATATTGTAAGACGAGACTTTGCCGGTGTTTATGCGGTTGGGATTTCCTAGTGTCGAGGTTTAAATGTGTTTATTATTCTTGTTTGACTGGAAATGTTGATCTAGTATTGGACGGTGAACTGTGTTCCTGGTTGAGTGATGATGAGATGGGGAACAATGTCCGGCGGACTTTATGCAGATACACGTGTTGCGGGGGCGGGGAAGGAGGAGGCAGCTATAGATATTGTTTACATGGGCTGAAAGCAATATGATGTAGGTATTATGCCGAGGAGGTTGTAAAGCTAGGACGATGTTCTGTAATGGGAGATGTAGTCACTGAGTCGGTGTAATGAATAGGCCTTGGGCTAATTGAAGAATTTGCATAGTTGGAATACATGATAAACTGTTATGAATAAAATACCAAGTGCCATGTGGAACTTGTTAATTGTTGGCTGGCAACTCCCTTGAGTGTTTTATAACCGACAATCCAATATACCTAGGATCTAGATATGTTGGGTGCGGCTAGCGCTCTCTCTCGGTGAGCTCGGTGTAGCTGTTTCGGTAAACTCCAGGTTTCGCCTCGGCTTGCCGGCTCTTTTACCCCAGGATCTCCACTCCAGAGTTCCCGACGGGGTTTGGGATTCGACCTCGGTAGCGTCCCATAATCGGAATAAAAGTCAGGCCATCGCGACTTGACTTTTTGCATCAGTCAGATCCATCATAACTACAACCTTGCACCCTCTCTTTTTATCCCAGATTCCTTTTTTTTATTACGCCATTATTTATATAAACCATAATTCAATATGACTGACAGAATCCCAGCTTTGGTATGGATGAAAAAAAATAAAAACCAATTGGATTAATAATGGGTCGGCTAATTTTTTTTTCTGCAAATAGGTCGCGGCGCACATCAGCGAGGCTGCCAAGCAGAAGCTTGATCTCGTTGCCAAGTTTGTTGAGGAGGAGTGTATTCCGTGAGTAGTTTACAATTGAAGCTTTACAATGCGAGTTTCCTCTAAGCTAACTTATCGCCTCCCCACAGCGCCGACCCTATCCTCGAAGCCCAGATCGGTGAGGGCGATGCACGATGGGAGACACACCCTTCTATCATCGATGAGCTCAAGGAGAAGGCCAAGAAGCTCGGCCTCTGGAACATGTTCCTGCCCAAGGGCTTCTACGCCGAATCTCCCGGCTGGACCAACCTCGAGTATGCCTTGATGGCTGAGTGGCTCGGCCGTTCGCGATCTGCCTCCGAGGCCTGCAACTGCGCTGCCCCCGATACCGGTAACATGGAGGTCATCGCCAAGTACGGCAATGCTGCCCAGAAGGAGGAGTGGTTGAAGCCCCTCTTGGAGGGAAAGATTCGCTCAGCTTTCTTGATGACTGAGCCCGAGGTTGCCTCTTCCGACGCCACCAACATCCAGCTCAGCATGCGACGCGAGGGCGATTACTACATTCTCAACGGTTCCAAGTGGTGGTCCAGCGGTGCCGGTGACCCTCGATGCGACATCTACGTCGTCATGGGCAAGACTGACGCTGCTAACCCCGATCCTTACAAGCAACAGTCCGTTATCCTCGTTCCCTCCAACACCCCCGGCATCACCATCAAGCGCATGCTCAAGGTCTACGGCTACGACGATGCTCCTCACGGACACGGCCACATCACCTTTGAGAACGTCCGCGTCCACGCCAAGAACTTGGTTCTCGGTGAGGGCCGTGGTTTCGAGATTATCCAGGGCCGTCTTGGTCCCGGCCGTATTCACCACGCCATGCGAAGCATTGGTGCTGTAAGTTTACCTGTCATATTTTAAACAAAAAAGTATCAGTTGCTGACAAACATCATGTAGGCTGAGGTCGCTCTCGACTGGATGTTGATGCGTGTCAACGACGAGACCAAGAAGCCTTTCGGCAAGCTCCTCCGCGAGCACGGTGTTATCCTCGAGTGGATTGCCAAGTCCCGCATTGAGATCGACGCTGCCCGCCTGGTTGTCCTCAACGCCGCTATCAAGATCGACCAGTTCGGCGCCAAGAAGGCCCTCAAGGAGATTGCTGAGGCCAAGGTCCTGATCCCCCAGACCGCCCTGACCGTCATCGACCGTGCCGTCCAGGCTTTCGGTGGTGCCGGTGTCTCCCAGGACACCCCTCTGGCCAACTTCTGGGCCGGCATCCGAACTCTCCGTCTTGCTGACGGACCCGATGAGGTCCACTTGCAGCAGATGGGCCGCAACGAGAACAAGCGCGGCAAGGAAACCGCCGACAAGATCAAGTGGCAGAAGGCCAAGACTGCCGAGCTCGCAGCCAAGTACACTGTCTCGATTGCCCAGCCCGGTGCCAGCATCAAGCACGCCAAGTTGTAAGATGATGTATGATGTATTGATCTGATGTGTGTTTCCCACAAAGAAAGAGAGAGAAAAAAGGGAACAGTTTTTTTTTTTTTTTAAACTTGTTTATTTAGTATTATGTACAAGGAGAATCCCTGAGATACTGGATGATATATGGAATAGTATTGATTTGATATCACGGCCCTTTAGAAATGGCTTTACAATAAAAGGAAAGACTGCTTATTAGCATGAGAAATTCAATTGGATGAGAATGACTACAAGGACGAGACCACATTGAGCTTGTGTCATGTTTGTTTGCTCTCTTGTGATGCGACGAATACGGTAAACAACTATTGACTCGATCCATGAACCTGAGGATAGTCATTTAACCCAGGTAGGTAGTTACTCGTAATCGATTAATCAATTACCACACCAGCTATCCCATTGCGACTCATTGCCCGGTCAATGCTTCGTTCTACCTGGAACGCCCTGAGTTCTCCTTTGTGTCATGCACATCCCAGACCCTCCAAAACCGAGTGGGTGTTGTCGTCGCTCTCCCAATCCCAGGCTTTCCCTTTTTTTTTTTACTGCAACCTTACAGGGCAACCAGGGCCAGTTTAGTTCACTGCAACCCACTAAAAAAAAACAGCCCGGTGCGCCTCCACAACGCATACCACTGCAGAACTTCTGCAAGGGGCCATCTCACACCTCGTTGCCCCGTCAACGGTTGCACATTAGTTTACTTTTTTTTCTCTCTCTGTCCCTTCCCTGCACGGGGACCTCCTTTGCGGCAGAACGAAGACCAACACACATCAAAGGGACAAAAAAACACTTTAACGCTTGGGTCCGTGACTTTTCCCTCTTAAGAATAACGGTCTTTTTCTTCTTCTGATAACAAGTGAACGGACGTCATTCATTCAGAGACAAGGACGAGACTGGAACGTGCAAACAACAACAACACTCTACCCAGAACACACACAAAAGGGCACCGTTGCGCATCTCCTTTCATTCCTCCATTTGTCTCACTCCTGCAACCACTTCTTCTTTCTGTCCCAAGTTCCTTTACGACCTACAACGACAAAGGAATCGTTTCCATCGCTTTGCCAACAAGTCAGGATTCCTTACGCGCGCACGCATACACAAGCCTTCTCTCTCTTCAATATCTGTTCTTCCCATTTCCTCAAGGAAAACAAATAACCCTACTTTTCCCTCCCTTCACTTTCAGTCAACATGTCCAAGGTTCTCGGTAACAAGGACGTCAACGCTCCTCTCGTTGAGCAAGCTCCCTCCAAGGACGTCAAGAGCATGGAATACCATCGCCAAGTCTTCCAATCCAAGATGGCCGAAGAACCGTACGTCCCCCCTTCATCCATCCGTCCGCTCTTTGCATGACAGGTTTCATCAGCGCAATGCTAACGCACTTGGGATGAACAGATCAAAGCAATACGTTTCTCCGTCCGACACCATCATGAGCCCTGCCTCAGCCAAGATCAGCGCCCTGCGCAACAAGCAAGTTTCCAAGTCAGTTCCTCATTGTTCCCCCCCCGTAGATAAAAGTTATAACTAACAAACAATCCAGAGTCAAGCCCAAATCTTTGTTCGCCCAAGCGAGTGCTAAGAAGCTCAACGGCGAGAACCCCCTTGGTGCCCGGTCCATCCGACCCTGAGAATCTTCTTCTTCCTCTTCATTACCGCCTCTATAGACTTGTTTCCTTTTGTGCGCCTGTATTTCTACATCATGCTCTGCACTCTCTGAGCTCCTCCATTTTTTCCTTTTCCGTTTCTTGGTACCAACATCCTGGTACCTATGGCTTGTAATGTCGCTGGTTGGATCAGAGGACCAATTTCCTTCTTTTACGTTTTTGTTATTGCTAAAGGACGGAAACACATGCGTTTGGACCAGGGGACATTCGGGTAATTCTCATTCGGAGTTTCGGGAATCACGTTGTTTATTATGTGTACTAGGGTGCTTTTACAGGGCTGATACGACATTCATCATGAACCAGAGTAAAAGGGAATAAACCGTTTCTTGTTATGCAATCAATGGGATCAGTTGAGATGATATTCCTTCATTCTTGATGCGCATTGATTGATTTAGTTTTGTCTTGTCTGTTTTATGCTCGCCAGCCACTGACGATATAAACAACGTCTTCGTCTGAGACGGGGTGGCTCAGGCCTACTCTTTGCGGTATGTGTCTTGCGCTGGCGCCCCAGACGAGCGCATACTTGAAGGTTTCCTTCATACTTCTGTGAATCCTGTCGCAAACGTCTTCGATGGTGCTGTTGCTCCTCACAATCAGAGCCTCGTCGAAATCCGGATCAATGCCCTTTCGCTTGGTGTAGATGCGAATAAGCCTAAGCTCCTTCCAGCACCTATCCACCACATCCTGAATACCCAGATCCAATTCGCAGCTCATGACGACGGTGTGGTCTTCCCTTGCCAGTTTGTCGAGGAAGTCGAGTGAGACACTATCGATCTTGTTGTACACGTAGAGACACTTGATGTACTTGCGGTGATCCTTCATGATGACGTCGATGAGATCGTCGACGGTGCAGTTGTCGTCTCGGATGAGGACCTCACAGTTGAGGATCTTGTAGTCGCGGAGAATGTTGTATATCATCTTTTCGTCGAGGTTCTTGGGAGGAGATTGGAATGTGATTTTCATGCCGCCGGCTTTCTTGGCTTTGAGATAGATATTCCTGGGAAGGTAAGGATAAATAAATGGTTCAAGGGAGAATGGGGAGTTATGGTTGGGTTCTGCTTACGGAGGTTCACGGTTAAGCCGTATACCAACAGATTCCAGTTCGGCCTCTAACAGGGCTCTCTGCTCGGCTCTTTTGGTGGCGTCCAAGACCATGAGAATCAAATCACTGGTCTTGGCTGCTGAAATGACCTGTCGTCCTCTTCCCTTACCCTCGGAGGCACCCTCGATAATACCGGGGAGATCGAGAAGCTGAATCTCGGCACCGCCGTATTCAAGCACACCGGGAATGGCCGTCAGGGTTGTGAAGGCATATGAGGCGACTTCGGATCTCGTCTTTGTCACTTTGGATAAGAAGGTTGATTTTCCAACGGATGGGAAGCCGACTAGGGAGATTCGAGCGTCGCCGCTTTTACTGACGTCGAAACCTGAGCCACCACCGCCACCGGCTCCAGGGCCTGGTTCCAAGAGTTGTGCTCGGAGTCGGGCGAGCTTTCTAGGTAGGTTAGATGTTGTTCACGGAGGGTGGTGATGAGAAGGTTACCCTTTTAAGAGACCCAAATGGTATTCTAACAGACGTTAATATCAATCTCACAGAAGGATTTATATGTCAACATACCAGTGGCCTTGTTTTCTGTCCAACAGTCAGAACTATTTTGCTTATGAGCAAGAGTATATGGAATCAATGTGAAGGTATCAAAGAGCCCGGCTCATTTGTGTTAAGAGACTAGGGTCACACCATCTCATACAAATGCTGGCATATTCGCCCGGGAAAGAGGCTCTAGAAAGCAGATATAGTATCAGGAACTTCATAGAGCTTACTTTGGGTCTTTCTCATCTCCTCCTCGATCCTAAAGATGCATCAGTTTCAAACCCTCATCAATTATTTTAAGGCCACTGACTCCTTGATTTTTTCCGTAATGTTGACCATCTTGAGATCCTTTATTTATAGACGGATATACCGTCCTGTACAGAGAATAACAAAAAGCAACGGATGAATCAACAATGTTCTCTTTCTATCAAGAGATTCAACGAGTGCGTTGCTTGATCCGAGGTGGGGGGTTTTTTGGCAGAATCATCTTGGAGGGGATTCGACAGTGGCCTTGGCCCAGTTCGGTGGGATGGCCCACTCACCGCTTGCCGTTTACGCCACCTGCAGGAAAGTTTCCCAGCCTCGTGCGCGTCAGCCAAACAGTTTGATCTGGACATGAAATTTAGGCGACAGACAGCATCATAACACCTATCCATTGCCATCGGATCAGCAACATCATCGACTACCACTTCGTAAGCGCGCCGATACGAGGTCCGGAGACCAAGGCTCGAAAATACATTTCTTAATTTCAACGAAATCATCGGCTGCAACCTGCGAGACGGAATCATGGCCGATCAAGACGAACAGATGGAGATAGCACCGGTTGCCGACCAAGATAACCAAGAGATGGCTGTGGCAACGACAAATCCCGAAGGCGCCCCCCAGAAGAAGGTTATCAAGAAGATTATTCGAAAAAAGAAGCGACCAGCCAGAGCTCAAGTCGATCCCGATACAATTACATCTGAGCCGCCGCCACAAACAGGCACAACATACAATATCTGGTGAGTTTAAGGCTCTTTGGTATCGCTGCGTAGGATGCTCCGACTGACATGATCAAAGGTACAACAAATGGGCGGGTGGTGATAGTGAAGCTTACGCTCAAACCCATGCCAAGGGGCGTTGCAACATTGCTCAAGATTCCGGTTATACAAAGGCAGACTCCGTTTCTGGCAGCTATTTCTGTCTCTTCTTTGCCCGTGGCCTCTGTCCCAAAGGCGCCGACTGCAGCTATCTTCACCGACTCCCTACGACCTTTGACATTTTCAACCCCAACATCGATTGCTTCGGCCGAGACAAACATTCAGACTATAGAGATGACATGGGCGGTGTCGGAAGCTTTATGCGACAGAACCGGACGATATACGTTGGCAGGATACACGTCACAGATGATATTGAGGAAGTCGTGGCACGTCACTTTGCGGAATGGGGGCAGATTGAGCGCAGTAAGTTTGTGTGTCCTGCGCAGTCGACAACGAATTACTAATGGTTATAGCTCGCGTCTTGAACACACGAGGCGTTGCATTCATCACATATACAAACGAAGCCAACGCGCAGTTCGCAAAGGAATCAATGGCCCACCAATCGCTCGATCACGAAGAGACCCTAAACGTTCGATGGGCCACCGCCGATCCCAATCCCATGGCACGAGCGCGCGAGGCGAGAAGGATTGAAGAGCAGGCGGCCGAGGCTATCCGAAGAGCCCTGCCCGCGGAGTTTGTAGCAGAGATTGAAGGCAAAGATCCCGAAGCTCGAAAACGAAGAAAGATTGAGAGCAGCTACGGTCTTGAAGGGTACGAGGCCCCGGACGAAGTACACTTTGCTCGAGGTGCAAATGCTGTGAACCCGATCGGACGGCAAGACCACGAATTGGAATACCAGGAGCCCTTGATGATTGAAGACGGCGAGCCCTCATATGGAGCGTCAGCACAGGAGGAACAACCACCCCAGAGCAATGGCGTCTTCTCAAGCAGCACATTGGCTGCGCTGAGCAAGGCCAAGGTTGGCGTAACATCGAAGCCCAAAGCTGCAGCATCAGCGGGGCCGCTGGTATCCTATGATAGCGATAGCGATGACGAATAGAGCAATGGCGTTTTCATGTCGGCGTTGGGATGATATAGAATTTAGGCTTTGTATAATAAGAGATAACGATACCATCTAATCAACATTGGAATGCACTCAGCATTCTCAGCTATTAAAGATTCTCGAGTACAGGGTCTCGTGGCGTCCAATCCATAAATCCATGACTGGCACGCTCTGCCCTGCCTCTTCGACTGGTGTTTCCCACTCCCTCTCAATCACTGCATTGATCATGTGCTGCACATGGTCACCTGCCAGCAGTTTTCTGTGCCTGGTAGGGGCCAAACATGTTGGCCCTCACGGCTGCTGAGACCAGGGCCTTTACATGGCTCAGCATGAAGACATAGGCTGTCTGATGGAGGCTCAAGCCCACGATGGAGCAGATCGCACCGAATAGCGGCCCCAGATGCGCCGAAACAAGCGGCACGTCCGCCTTGCTCTCCTTCTTCAGCAAGACAGAAAAATCCCTTAGAATCTGCGCATCCCGCCCCGCGACCGACAGCGTAGGCCTAAACGACCTTTCCCAAATGCTCAGCAGCGCCCTCCCCTGCGCCACGCTCGCCCTCCGCCCCACGGTGCACACCACGGCGGCGTCGAGCTGGTCGTCCAGGCCCGGCAGCAGGAACGGGTCGCGGTGCGCGGCGAGGACAAAGGGCAGCGTCGTGGACGCAAAGGAGGAGAGCGAGAGCGGAAGGAAGGTGGAGAAGCTGGAGGCGCGGGGGTTGTGCGCGGCGTAGGACTCGAGGCCGCTGCTGAAGGCGAAGGAGCCGATGGGGAGGGCCGAGTCTGCGAGCAGGAGGAGGAAATGGGTGGATGAGAGGGGGGCTAGATGACCATGATGATGGGCGTGAGTTCAATGATGGATTGGTGACGGTGATGGTTGGCGGTGGGACTCACAAGTTACGGGTGGTGCCGGTCCGTCAACAACAATATCCATGGTCATGGTCGACGGACTACTCGCCCTCAAACGACCTCTCGCTTCTCGAAGCCTCTGCTCCAGGACTTCGATTTCATCTTTGATTTCATCCTCATTCTGGACTTTGACGACCAACTGATGAAATGCCATGAGAGAAACTACTCCCTTGCCCATGTAGGTGCAAGGTTCAAAGTTGCTGCAGATTGGACTTATTCACCACCCTATATAAGAGAGAGTGAGAGTGAGAAAGGCTGGCCGTGGCAATCATGCATTTCTCAAACAAGCCTTCATTTCTACGTAATATTATGTATGTGATTAATTAAAAAAAAACACAGTTCCATCCAAGCACCTCATATATGCAAAAGCAATCCAGCCTGCATATACCAAATGTCGCCTTTCCTTGAACAATGAATTCATTCATGACACCGCTCTCGCCCAAACTCCCTGCTGGACCCCAAAAACTAAAACAGAAAAATGGTTCGCCTTCTCATACACTGTGCATTTCATGGTCTTACATTCTCCTTGTCATACCCATCGCGCCGCTGGGCTCTCTTTTCGGCCATCCTCTTTTCGATTCGAGCAAGGGCTGCGGCCCGTCGCTCAGGTGGCAGCGCACTCTTGGCATTCGTGCTCAACACCACTGTGCCTCTACCTCTGTCTTGACCGGCATCGGGACCGCCTAAACGGGCAAACCGATCTTGCAAGAGATCAACTTCAACGTCCCCTCTTTCAACAGACCCGGATCGCTTAGAGCGAGCTATGGATTTGGCGAGAGCGGGCAGGTCGGGTACAGTAATATCTTTGAGCTTGGTCGTCGAAGTTGTAGCTCCGTTTTGAATGCGCCTTGTCACACCCTCGTCCAGATAAGCCCTATTCCTGGGTGACCTTGGAACAAACGGCTGCCATCTAGGCTTCTCGAGGTTCGGTCGGTCAGCCAATATGTCGGGAACGGGCTTGGGTGTAACAGCGTCCATTTGGTTCATCGTGGTAGTGGCGTCTTCTCGATATTTTTCTCGTAACGTTTGTGGTTTGGGGTTTAACATGTCAGGCCGGTCGAGTTCAGCAAGATCAATACTTCGTCGTGCAACCCCGGGAATGACTGTACGTTTCGATGGCAGTTCCACGTTCAAATCGTCCTTTGTTAATTGATCATTTTCGGATTTTGGATGCCAGCTCCTTGGCCGAGTCGGCTCGGCTGAGTTGGTAGCCTTAAGGCTTTTAACTTCTTTCTTAAGATCAGAGATCTTGGTATGCGCCCGTTCAAGCACGGCCTTGGAATCCGCATCGTGGGCCTCGCTTTCCTTTCTAAAGGTTTCAAAGTCACCTTTGAGTTGTAGAATCTCCTCATCCTTTTTGGTAGATTCCTCTTTTACTTGTTTGAGCTGTGCTTTCAGCTCCCGAATCCTTGCTGATTCGGATTTATCAGACTCTACCACATCAAAACTACTCCGGTGATTGGCTTGCTTCAGCTGAGATTTAAGAGATGACACCTGCTCGCGTAGGGTGTCCAATTCCTTTAGTTGAGTTCTCGCTCGCCGTAGTTCTCGCTGTGTGTCCAAGAGAGTTCTTTGGGTCGTAGGCGAGGGGACAGCAGTTCGACGTCTTCTTCCTTTAGGTTCACCGTCTTGTTCTCTCCCCTGAATCAGCTCCTCCAGTTGCTCCTCCAATTCTTGGACGCGGTGTCGATATTGTGCCGCCAGGGCGGTCTGCTTCGTGAGCGTTGCTAGAAATTCGGCAGAATCGGAGCCGCAGGAGTCTCGTTGTTTTGCCACCATTTGGCTTGCATTTTCGGCAATCTTCTTTTCCATTGCAATCACCTTCTCCTGCTCCTCTTTGAGCTTGTCGGCAAGTTGCATGGCCTCGACATCCTTTTCACGGGCATATGATTTGGCCCGTTGCTTATACTTGAGGAGTTTTTCCATCTCCGCCCCGGCCTCCTTGCGATATCTCTCAAATTCTCCCTTCCAGTACTTACCAGATTGGGAGTGTGGCTCGTTGAGGTCCAGAGTGATGTCATTTGTGCAGAAGTCATCTTCCTCCTCCTCCCATTCAGAGTCTGATGGTTCCTTGTTTGAGGGTGCATCTGGCTTTTTAGATGCTGTGCCACTGCCTTTACGCCTAGCTTTTTCCAAAGCCTCTGAAAGACGTGTGCGTTTACCGCCGCTATCCTTTCCGTTTTCATTGGGCGATATCGACTTGGTCGTGGTCAACGCTTCATGATTGAATGAAACGCGTTTTCGTCGATTGGTTCCCGTCCCCGGTGTTAGGAGAATACCTTGCGGCTTCATTGGGGTTCCCATATCTCGCTCTGCGGTTGACACCACCGACTCGGCCTTGCCTTTGGCTCGCGATCTTGATGGTGAATCGGCTTGAGGGGCGGGAGTTCCAAACAACGCGCTCTTGAATGCTCTTGCGGCAAACACTGGCGCAGGGGTGTCTGGTTGTTCGATCTGCGTCGTATCTATCCATTGATATTAGTTTTTCAAAGTTCTCGCTAACCTTTCTATGTGGGGAGCCGTCCTACCACCATCTTCAATCGCGTCCAGCGCGTTTTCCCCTCGCCCCAGCATCCATCCCAACATCTTGAACTATAACCAACAATTATGTGAATAAAAAAAGGTCGATGACAATTGTTCATCTAATTTCAGGGGAGATGAGGCCGTAATTAATGCATTTAGGAGCAATGCGCGGCCTTTTCCGCACTTTTTGCGTTGTCTGGTAGTGGGATGGATGGATATTATTTACACTTTGAGAGTGGAGTTGTTTACTTTCGATTCCGTTGGTGACGAAATGCCCGTGTGACAACCGAATACAGTCCTGGAGGGCCAGACCAGACCAGTGCCTACAGCTGGACTAGGCTGCCACGCGGCGCCGATTGGTTGGCAACCTTCTAGCGCATTGCAGCTGCAGCATGCACCAAAACAAGCCTGAAACCCCTGCTCAGCCCTGTAACAGGCCTGATGAGGTTCGAGGTTGAGTCAGTTTTGGGCGACCCGACTCCAAGAGCTCCAGCCAGCTGAAGTACATACTTGGAGGTGTGTGCTCATAGGCTACCCCACCATTGAAGTCTCTAGACAGCCTCCACCAAGGCGTCATATCGTTTTCTTCCTTACACATCGCATCGTCTCTATACTACCTATAACCTAATTGTGCCTATACTATCATAATGGTTTCTTCCATGTAAAGCGTCGCGGCTTTGGCTGTGACACTTACTTGGGAACTCACGCAACTATGGCGTGGAAAGCACCCAAGGCATGGACGGCGCCGGCCAACAAGAAAGATGAGTCAAGTTTCCCTGGCCTCAAGCCTTCAGGGCCGGAGGCACCGGCAAAAATCGAGTACGAAGAGCTCCAGAGAGACGAGATATTCGCCCTAGAAGCCATTTATGGCGATGATTTTATACAGCACACTGCGGCGCATAGCGCTTGGCAGGTATTTCCATTTCCAACTCTTGTGTTGTCGTGTGTCATTTGCAACTGATCTCAATGTTACTAGAAATTAGAGCCGTCTTTTGATATTCGAATTAGGGCCTCGAGTGACGATGATTTTATTGTCACTGTCGGCTTCACCTTGACCGCAACATATCCAAAAACACCACCTCTTCTTGCCATTAAGGACATGAGCGATCTTCGGGAAGCGACCCAGTTCAAGATCCAGAAGTTCATGGAGACGCAACCCAAGGTTTTTGCGAAAGAGGAACAGGAAATGGTGGACAAGATTGTCGAAGGCATACGGGATATTCTCGAAGATGCTGCACAGGCCAAAGCGACCGGCAAACAGTTACCTTCTCTTGAAGAGGAACGCGATAGGCACGAAGCCGCGGTAGCCAGGTTAGCCCAGGAGCAAAAAGAAAAAGAGGAACTGGCGAGGGAAGAGGAAATGAGGCAGCAAGAAAAGGCTACGGCTGAAGAACTCCAACAAGAGATACAGCGCCAGAAGCAAAAGGCAAGAGAGTCAAAGCTCAGTCGTCGTCCAAATGGCATGTCTCAATCACAGGCCACCGAGTCTGCAAGTGCGGATAATGAGAAGATTGAGTTCGATCAATTTTGCACCACCACCGATCGGCTGGGGAACACTCTCACTTTCAGATCTGTGGCTGGGAAATGCGAGCCTCGTGTGGGACAGGTGTCTACTGTTTTTACTGTTCGTCCCGTTTTGGCGAACGGTCAAGGTAATCAAGCAATGGCATTGAAAGAGATAATTCTGCGGCCTAGTGGAAAAGACGCCAAGGAGTTCAAGAAACAGCTGCAATCTCTAGAGTCTCGGCTTCAAGATTTGAAAATTGGCAACAACGTACATCATCGGCACATTGTGGATGTCCTCGATTTTAAGGTGGAGAGTGGCATTGCAGATGAGCCCACGGTGCTGAACTCTTGGACTGTTCGGATTCTGACTCCGTTGGCAGAAAAGGGGTCTCTGGAGGAGTTGTTGGAACTTGCAGGGCATATTGAGATAGGCAAAGTTCGGGCTTGGACAAGAGATCTGCTTGACGCCTTGAACTTCTTGCACAATAAGAACATAGCACATCAGGATATTCATCCCGGAAATGTTCTTCTCTTCCGAGAGCCTACGGGTGAAATTATTCCCAAAATCTCCGATGTCTCGTATCAGAGAGAGGTGCATAACCTCAATGTCAAGAAGCAAAGTCTACCAGGACTAAACTCTGCAAAGTCTGCGTATTGGCTCCCACCAGAGATTGCTGGCGCTTCAAAGCCACAATATACCTCAAAGGCTGATATATGGGATTTTGGAGTTGTTTTTGTGCAAATGATCTTTGGTCTAGACGCACTGCGAAAGTACTCCTCGCCCAAAAACTTGATAGACTCGCTCATGCTCTCACAACCTCTTCATGAACTTGTGAGCAGATTCTTCAAAGAAGATAAGCAGAAAAGACCACGCGCTTTTGAGCTTGGCGCAAGTGAATTCCTTGCGACTGATGCCCCGGTGTTGTTCGAGGATGCGCCACCGATCCTCTCCACTAGTCCTTCGGTAAACTCTTTACAAGTCCCGCCGGTCAGACTAAGGAGAGATTCCATGACGACACGAGCATCTGCGGTCTCACGATATACCGAAGATTTTGTGGAGGAGGGTAGGCTGGGAAAAGGTGGCTTCGGTGAGGTGGTCAAGGCAAGAAAGAAGCTTGATGGCCAGATTTACGCCATCAAGAAAGTCACGCAACGTTCCCAAACCAGCCTCACGGAGATACTCAAGGAGGTCCGGCTACTTTCCCAACTCAGTCACCCTGCGGTAGTGCGCTACTATAATACCTGGGTTGAAGAGGTTGCCGACTTGACAGACACTGAGGGTGAGACATCGACGGATGATTATACCGAAGACACAGTGAATACCGAATCCGCTGGTATCGATATCCAATTTGCAACGAGCACCGGAGGCTTGGACTTCATGTCGTCCAATGCTGGTATAGAGTTTGAATACGAAGACGACTCAGATGAGGATGAAGACGAGGACGACCTGTCTGATGACGACGATGAAACCTCGAGTATAGATGATGCCATTGGGGGTCGGGCTGTATCACCTGCTCCAGGAAGGCTAGCTGCTCTGCAACGGCGTGCGAGACTGCAACGGCCCTATCGAACCATTCTCTATATTTCCATGGAGTATTGCGAGAAACGAGTAGGTTTTTGTTGTGAAATTAGCGCCACGATGCAACCTACTGACAGTATCTAGACGCTCAGGGATCTTATTGCTAGGAAGTTATACACGAAGACACCAGAGATTTGGCGACTATTCCGCCAAATTTTAGAAGGGATGGCACATATTCATAGCTTAAGCATTGTCCACCGTGATCTCAAGCCCGAGAATATCTTCATCAGCAGTAGCACTGATGGTGTCGACAATGTCAAAATCGGCGACTTTGGCCTGGCAACCAGTGGCCAGTTCTCGGTAGAGAGAGCTGGCGGCAATGGCATGGAAGGAGATGATATGACGAGAAGCATTGGCACTGTCTATTATGCTGCGCCAGAAGTAAGATCAGCAGCCAATGGAGTGTATAGCTCAAAAGTTGATGTATGTGACTTAAACTCGTTATACGATTCAAGTTGTTCTAACATGTTGCAGATGTATTCATTAGGAATCATATTCTTCGAGATGTGCTACTTGCCGATGATGGGCATGCAAAAAGCGGATGTCATCACTCAGCTTCGTCGTCCCAAGCCAATTCTTCCGCCTGATTTCAAACCTGCAGAAAAGACACAGACCGAAATAGTCCTCTCTCTCATAGATCACAATCCTAAAGAACGACCTTCTGCCGCTGATTTGCTCAAGAGTGGCAAACTACCTGTTCAGATGGAAAGCGAGACAATCAGACGGACCCTTGCTGGACTGGCAGACCCGAGTTCGCCATACTATCGCAAGATGTTAAGCACCCTATTTGCACGGCCTGTCGAAGCTGCCAAAAACTTTGCCTGGGATATGACCAACGCCAACATACCAAGTTCTGCCCAGCTACTGAATCAGAGCATTGTAAAAGATGCCCTCATATCAATCTTTCGACGACATGGAGCTTTGGAAACAACAAGAACTTCCATTTATCCCAAGTCAAGTCATTACGCCGATAACGTTGTCCAAGTTCTGGACTCCAATGGCACGGTTCTACAACTCCCGTACGATCTCACAATGGGAAATGCTAGAATGTTGGCCAAGCGCTCAGCAGGCCCAGTGCTACAGCGTACGTTTACGTTTGGCCATATTTTTCGCGACAAGGGTGACACCGGACAACCCTTAATGTTTAGCGAAGTAGACTTTGATATTGTGACTGTGGATACTTTGGATCTGGCCTTGAAAGAGGCCGAGGTATTGAAGGTCCTTGACGAGATTATCCACACCTTCCCATCCCTATCCTCAACGCAAATGTGCTTTCACATTGGTCATTCCGATCTCTTGCAGCTGATTTTTGAACATTGTGGTATTGAGACAAGCTGCAGAAGAGCCGCGGCAGATGTGCTAAGTAGGTTAAACATTCATAACCATACATGGCAGAAACTTCGCATGGAGCTACGGTCACCAGCCGTGGGTCTTTCTGCAACCAGCGTTGATGAACTGCAACGCTTCGACTTCAGGGGTGAGTTCCATTTCGCCATACTCCATGTCCAATGCTGATGAGTGAATTAGATTCGCCAAACAAGGCTTTCTCGAAGTTAAAATTGGCCTTTGAAGGTAGTGACATGTATCAACGTGCCTCTCCCACGATCGCGCACCTGAAAGAAGTTGTTGAATACGCCAAGCGGCTTGGAATCAGTTCGAAGATTTATATAAACCCCCTTAACAGTCTCAAGGAAAGTTTCTATACGGGGGGTATTTTGTTTTCATGCATTTACGATAGGAAATCTAAGGACGTCTTCGCAGCAGGTGGCCGATACGACCAACTGATTAACGAACAACGACCAAAGGTTGGAGGGCAGTTTGAGAAACGACACGCGGTTGGATTCAGCTTAGCTTGGGAAAGGCTAGCAAAAACGTCAAAATCAGGAGGAAACTCTGCGTTTCTACGAAAATCTGAGGATGATCCAAGCAGTATATTTGTTGGACAAAGAGTGAGTGAATTCTAGATTCTCCCAGACAGAGACGATTTACTGATCAAGTCGAAGTGTGATGTACTGGTGGCCAGTTTCGACAAGGTTATTCTCCGATCTTCGGGTATTGAAGTACTGCAGTTGCTTTGGGCTCATGATATCAGCGCCGAACTTGCCAAGGATGCCAGATCTCCCGAAGACTTGATGTCGAAACATCGAGACGAGACGTATTCATGGATCATCATCATCAAGCAAGACTCGATGCTTAAAATCAAAAGCATGGGTAAGAGAGATGTTCCAGATGTGGACCTCCCTATGGCACAGTTACTTGCCTGGTTGAGACCCGAGATTCGAGAACGAGATACCAGGTCCTCCATTAAGCTAAGGGGCAGTGTTGAACAAAGCTCGCAGGGAGAGAAGGAGCACGAACAGGATGTTAAAATCCTGGTAGCTCAGACTAAGAGCAAGAAGTTCAACCGGCGCACAGTTGTGGAACAAGCTCAGATTAATGCTTCCAACCTGGTCAAGTCTTTTTTGGATGGCCCCATTTTGGCAGTCGAGACATCTGATCAAGTCATGGACCTGATCAAGGAGACGAGCCTGTCGGATGCGGAGAGCTGGCGTAGGGTCGAGCATGCTGTGACGACGTCAGAAAAGAAGTATGTGCGGGAGATTCATGACCAGCTCGACACTTGGCGGTTCAGGTATGAGAAGAAGAATGGACCGAGGCACTCATTTTTGTATAACTTCAGATCAGGCAACTGCATGTACTACGATCTAGCGACATAGTAGCATGCAAGAGGGCCACAACTTTCATGTAGCGGGTAGATAGATGTAGTAAGGTATACACAAACGTGGAATGAGAATCTGGATGATGAATAAATTACAGGGGCTTGTGAGTAAGAATTACTAAAACAAATACAAGGGATGAAGCAATGCTGCCTAAGACAAGGTCCTGGTCTTATGTACTATCCAGGCAGTCGTACTACCTGACCTAATTAATTACCTATGTTATCAATAACCTGCTGCTCCGTAAATGAGGCAGATTCGAAGTAGAGTGGACGTCTAATTAGGGTTTCAATGCAGCAGTGATAAAAGGTTCAAGTAAGCATTCTTCGGGCAGGCAGTTATTGGCTTTTTGCGATACCTTAGAGTGAATCATAGTCTTTATATGTTGGGGATGAGGCTTGAAGATATCGTCATTGTGTCCGAGGATAAGACAAACAAGTATGCAAGAGTAATATCTATATGCGCTGGAAGTGTCGGATAGGGTGAGGGGCTTTGGATTCAGAAGCAGGGAGGTGGGAGGTAAGAGGTGGGGGACGCCCAAGGCATTTTTTTTCCAATTGCGGACGAGAGGGGGTTCGGTTCAGGTTCCAATCGTATCCGCTCTGCTGTGCCTCAGCGCCTCTCAGTGTCTCTCGGTGCTTCAGCGCGTTCAGCTTTAGTGGCTCAGAGTGTCCAGTATCTGCCGCGTTCTCCAGTGTTGCCCGCCCCCCTCACCGCCCAGCCGGGTTATCGTTGTAATCTGTTAGCGCTGTGACAGTGCGTCAAAGTCACCTGTTGTAGCCACCTGATGCCGTCACTCTATCAATGGGAGGCTTCCTTTGCCCGTAACCGGCCTTGGTTGGTTCTAAACGGCAAACTCCCCTGATTTACCCAATACAATCCCTCGACTTCCCTTTACTTCCACTCCCCGAGTCACTCGCCTCGCGTCGCTTTCCGAGAACTTCCCTTTTCTTTCATTTCCTTTTCTTTGATGTCGTGTCTTGTTTAGCAGGTTCAGTACGGCTTCATTCCCCTCGCCCGTCCACTCGAAGGGTCACCCACTCTATTAAAGTCTCGAGTCCCCAACACTATTTGTTGCCTTGGCTGTTTCTCCTTCCGCCCACGGACCGCCGCCGCTGCCGCCACCAACACCACAAGTCTCTTCCTTCAAACCATCACCTGAACAACTCTTGAGACCCGAAAGAAACCTTTGGCTCCTCCGGGTGACTCAAGATTTTGCACACTTCCATCCCATAAATTGCGACCACAACACCCTACATCTCCTTAGTCTTGCCACAACAGGGGTCACGATGGCTCAGAAACGGCTTATGCAGGAACTGCAATCCTTGCAGAAGGAGAAATGGGTAGACATTACCGTATGCGTTTACCAAAAAATATCGTGTGTGAATATTTGTTCCGAGACTAACTTTTACAAACAGACGGATGAGACCAACCTTTTGAAGTGGAATCTAGGACTCTGGGTCGTCAATCCCGACAGTGTCTGGCATGGAGCATACCTTCAGGTAAGTTGGGCACCATTGTCCCCGTGAGTATCCAAACATGAGCATCGGCATACTCACAACTTATCCAAGGCGGAAATGAAATTTCCTGGTGATTATCCATACCAGCCTCCGACGTTTCGATTCCTCACCAAGAACATTTTCCATCCCAATGTCTACAGCGACGGCAACCTCTGCATTTCGATCCTTCACAAGCCTGGGGAGGACGAACAATCCGGGGAACTGGCAAGTGAGCGATGGAATGTCCTTCACGGAGTCGAGTCGGTCCTACGATCCGTTCTTCTGTTGATGGATGACCCTGAGATCAACTCGCCCGCCAATGTGGATGCCAGCGTCTGCTACCGAGACAGACGTGATGAGTACAACACCCTGGCCAAGGAGACGATAGCTCGAACCAAGAGCGACATTCCAGAGGGCTCAGCTATGCCTACGGCAGCCGAGTTGTCGCCAGTGCCAATAAAGGCAGTTGATGATGATGCCGACTTCTGGAACATGTCGGAGGAAGAGGAAGATTTTGGCGGAAGCGATAGTGATGATAACATGGACGATTTTGATGAGGACGACGAGGACGAAGAATGAAAGCTGAAAAGATTTAGGGCGGCTTTTTACTTCTTGGCCTTGTACCCTTTTTATCGGCACAAAGCACAGATAGTGTTTGCCGTCATACACCACATTTAACAGTCGACTGCATAGCGGATTTGGTTTTGCGGCGTTGGGCGGCGACCCTGGACTATTTGGGCATGGGAGGAGGATTGGACCACGGCGCGTGGGCTTCTCAATATTGGAACTATGGGGTTTTTGAGGTTTCTTGATAATACACTTCTTTGCTTTAGCGATCATCTATCTATCTCTCTATGGTCTTTTTGACCGTTCTTGGTGGCTACGTCATAGGCAGTATTTAGACGCCTGGATGAATACATTATCACTACGCATGGGGTTGGCTCTTTTTTGGATCAGTGATGAAGTTGGAAAAAGAGAACTGAATGATGTCGTCTCAAAATACATGGGTACACTAAGGTGAATAGATAGGCTCCATAATATCACAGTGACAACGCAGGGTACTCCTAAAGTATGTGTATGCAACATTTCTAGAGGGTTCCTTACAAACTAAGGCAACCCACATCTATGGATCGCTATAACCACTAAATCTCAGCACGTCACTGCGCTGCCGCCGCCACTTTATCCCTTATCTTATCGTTCCCCGTTGGTAGTGGCCATACTCAAACAACACATCACTTAGCACCAGTCGCAGACCAGAATCTCACCTCCAAAGCTCAACTACGCCGTCTTCGACAAGCTCTACGGCTTGTGCGGGCCTGTCTATGCGGCTTGCCACTACCAACGCTCTCAATATCGCTTATTCTCCCTTGCTCATCCTCTTCCTGCGATCGCCGAGCCAGGGAGCTGTTACATCGTCCATGCCCCTCTTCCCCACGCGACGGTTCGGTTGTTAGGGCACGAGGACAGCATTCCCTAGTTGGTCAAACGAGGGAGCTTGGCAAGCTCCAGTCTGCATTCGAACCTCGCCGGACGACGACACTCCCTGTCGAAACGCCTCATGCTGCTACAGTGAAAGCATTGCAATAGTTCACCATGGCCACTATGGACCCATCGGAGGATGAGATCTCGCAGGTGATTGACTTTGCCGGGCTCAATCCTAGCGACGACCGAATAATGGTCATCAATGCGCTCAAGGTTCGTTCTATGGGTTTCCCTAATTTATGTCACCCCGGGCTAATTTTCGCTTGTCTTCAATTAGAATAATAACAGAAATGTCGAGACAGTTGTCATGCAGTTTTTCGACAATTCGGAAAACGTATGTGCTCACTCCCCACCTGGTGCCCACGATGAACAGCAAGGACTGAGCAATCGTAGTTTCGACAAAAATATCTTAAAGCATGGAACGAGGAGCTATTTGGAGCCGATAGAGAAGGAAACACAAACAACTCTGGTATATGTATGAACATGCTGTCTCGCCACCGGACAGAAGGGGCTAATATTTACCAGCATTCCATATCGAATCCGTAAGCCAGAACGATATCATACAAGGCGCAACACCCCCTCCACCGGGTTATGCTGCTGGAGCACCTTCCAGGCCCCCTTCGAGATCCAACGACCGATCGCCACTCGGCAATGTGGTTGACTGGGCCACCAACAATGCTATTGGTAACCATCTGCTACCTGTTCTTCAGGGTGAGGGCTAATGACATGGCAGGTGGCGCCCCTTCACGCTCTCAGGAAGATGAGGATATGCAACGAGCCCTACGAGAATCCGCGCAAGAAGCAGGAATAGCATTGCCGATACCTCAAGAGTCGGGGGTCATAGAAGTCTCAACATCAACGCCGTACTTTGGCCCCGCCAACCGCTCAGATTACGACCAGGGTAGTTGGGCAATGGTGCCTGTGGGTCCGGCAGCAGCTAAGGTCTCTGATATCCCAGCACCATCGTTGCGGAAGAGGGTTGCCGGTGCTCCCGCTTTCTTGATCCAGGGAAACGGTTCGGCAGGGAACCATCGTCTGGGAGGATTGCTAACCATTCTTCATGAAATACCTTTGGCACGAAACATTTTGCTGAATTGTGGCGCTCCTGCAACAAAATATGGCTACAACAATGAGTGGTGGAAGGGTCAACAGATTCTATCACCACAGGCTCTACAAAAATTACAAAGGGACGAGGCGCAGTGGGGCGAGCAGGATGAAACAGAATTGGATTTCGAAGAGGAGATACACCGGTTAATGGCATTTCTCGACTCAACAGAACGCAGTTACGGCACCGTCAGCGTACTGACAGATCTCACCCATGATGCCATTAACGGCCCCGAAAAGCAATTTTATGAACAGATTGGACACCGATATGAGGCGCTCATTGAGCCCCTATGCCAAGTCGCGACTCTTGCATCCGTCTATGGAGACGATCAAGGCAGTGAAGACGCAAGATTCGGTTTACTGGAACTAGAGCCTCTGAAAGCAGATTATTCCACCATTACGACGTTATATGAATCCATCGACCATCTCATGTGGAGCGATGCCTTTGCATGGAACGAGGTGCACGAGAGCTCTAGAATGGCCATGCTCAAGGAAATGGGAGAGATTCTTGCCATAAAATTCGGCGGGGATGGACCTGACGATTCGCTTGAGATACCTCTGGAGCTCTATCCGGAGAAGTATCTTGTCAGCCGGAAAGATGAAGCACGGCGTATACAATTGGGATGGTGCGAGACTAAAATTGCTATGGACAAGCTAATAAAAGAGGAGAAGAGTCTCCAAACCTGGCAAAATGACTTAAAACAAGAGGTTGCTGATAAGAATGGCATGATAAAGTTAGTCAAAGATCAGTGGAAGGCATTTAGCGACTATATGGATAGCTGTGGCCGTTTTCAGACAATGGAGGCCTCAGGGTTCGATACAAACAAATACCCAGATTACCGAGCAGCTCCTTGCCAGATGACTGAGGATCAGCAAAAGCAGCATGGGCAGGCTGAGGAAGTGCTTCTTTTCGCTGAGCGAGTGCTCTCAGATGTGGAGACGAGAGCCAAGGGTAAGCATGACTATTAACTGATATTTGAGATTTGTATGCTCACCGTTTTACAGACCTTCGTGCCCGGTTAGAGCAAATTAAAGCGAAGCAACGCTTCCTAGGCAGGCTGCTCACCAATCCAAACAAACCCGGCCGGCCCAAGCCCATGACGTGTAAAAAATATCTACTGCGGGGTATTGCGACTGAGCCCGATGCTGTTTATGTTTGCCAACGTTTAGAACGAGATCTAATAGACTTGGGGGATAACCAGAAACCCCAGGACCAATGGTGGAAACTGGCTTATACTCCTAAGGATAGCCAACAACCAGTCAAATCAGAAGTAAGATTTAGGATTTTCTTAGGCTTGATATGAACCCCTGACTAATATTTTGTGATAGAAAGTCCCTGTCGAGCGTGTTCTACGAGAAATCTGGCAGGAGACGAAGACTCCCTTATTAGTTTATGCCACAGAGGAGTCTCTAAATACACCGCGTGAGCCATTGACGGATCCATTAGAACGCTTTGTTCGATCAGAAAATCGAGCATTTAGACAAGAGCTCAGCCAAGAAAGCTCACGATCAAGCGAGGAGAGGGGGCGGCCGGCTGTCGACCCAATTTCACCATCCAAGCGAAAGCACCGTGCCGATAGCATGGACTCGATGAATAGTAATCGAGCATCATTGGGAAGTGATGACAGAAACCCATTCGAAAATCCATTTGAGGACCGGATGGAAAGCATCGGTGTAGAACTGGCGGATTTGTCTAATAGCACCAAGTCTGATGTTGTCAGGAGCACCGGTAACGAGGGCCACTCTCGCGAATCCAGCTTGCCTCCTCTAATACCTAGCCGGGAACTGGGTTATATAGGGAGCGAGTCTGCAACTCTCACACCGGACACCTTGACTGCAGAGGAGAGCGAAGCGGTTAGGGCACTACCTTTCGAAATTCACCCATCTGGAGACGAGAGCCAGACTACAGGGCTTGAAAGCTTCGAGACCAAGGTTCCTGAGATGCAAGAGCGAGCTCGCCCTCCACTGACCTTTATGGCCACGGCGGGAAAGACATCGGATCAAGAGCGTCAAGACAGTAACATGGATATGGAAATACCGGATCACTAGGAGCGGACTGATTTGTGGGCTGCCGAACTTCTACACCGACTGGCTTCGAACCAGCCACAATCTCAGCGCGAAGGAAAAAGAAGGATTATCATCAAGCGACGGCCAAGGGTCTAGATAAAAAAAGGGGGGGAGGCGGGTGGGTAAGGACTCGGCGTTGGGGGACTGTTGATTAAGAGTTTGGCATGGAGGATTATGGTATTCAATATTGTTTACCGTGATTAAGAGAAATTATTTAGGCGTTTGGATAGTATCCTTGCAAGCATTGCATCGGCTTGTATAGCGGTATTGCAATATTAAATACTCAGGTATTACATCCAGTTCATGACATGCCGTGAATTACCTATCGGGGTAGTACTGCACATGGATAGTGTTGGGTAATGAGGTTGGATCCAATAATAGTGAGTCAACTGAATTCCTGAAATAGCAATAAGTGATGCCACATGATCAAGGACCTCTTATTCACTCTTGGTTTATGATGATTGTGAGGTTTAGGTTGTGACTTGTTAGTGGAATCTTCTAGAAGGTTCCATCATTGAGGGTCGATCGATATCAGGAGCGTGCGTATAGCGTGACAGGGGAGAATGGAGCCACTTTGATATCAGCAGATAGTCAGTTGGAATGAGTAAGTTGAAGGAATAATTCCAGCGCGTTATTTCGATTCCAGGGGTGAATCAATGCCTGAAAATGAATATTTAAGGATTTTGTTTGCACTGAAGCAGTATTTTACTAAATTCCAATTCTCCATACCTCACAAGTCACTCGATACACTGCTAACTACTTAGATAATACAAACCGCATCCAACTGCTGACGCTAACAAGCAAGCTTCAGGTTAGTAGTTAGTAGTGGCTAGTGGTGCTGCTAAAACAAGAACGAACCCCCCACTAGAAATACCTCCCACTTACTGTTCAGTTGACAGTCTGCGCGGTTCAGTAAAGGAACCCCGCCATACGGTGGGTAGCAATAGAAAGATTCATCCGTCATAGGCTCCAGGTGAGAGCTCCTCGGGGCCTCAAGGGACCATCGTCACCTGCCAACAGCACCAACAGCACCAATCTGGAACAGGTGTGTTGAAGTGGGTGGCACGAGTCACCTGGTGTGTTGCAGAAGCCCTGCCCTCACGCTGCATCAATTGGCCCTGCAGCAACTTGGGACGCTTTCCGACGTGTCCGACAGGGTTTGATTGGGTTTGCCCAACCTTGCTCAGCTGTCTTTTTGAACTTGTTCCATTCAAGAGGGAACAAGAATACAAAAATCCCCTGAACGACGGCATCAGAGGTCGAAGAGAGAGAGAGTGTGTGTGTGTGTGATACAATCAATCAATCACACACCTTTTACCCTTGGCCACTGACCCCCTCGGTATCCATTCAACCGCTGGCGTCATAGGTCGATAATGCAAAAAAAAAAACTGGAATCCAAGCAGACCCCTATTAAGTTCAGCAATACAGGCACAAGGAATAACCGCCTGGCTTCTGGCTCTCGCTCTGGTTACTGACAAGGGCCCCTTCTGATTTTCCCGGGCGGCGGAATCTTCCACAAGGTCCCACGGTGCTCCTTTGACCTTTGACCCCACACAGCCCGCCTGCTTTTAGTGGTACCTACAGTCCCATGCACCCGTCCATCCATCTCATCCCATTCCATTCCATCCCAGAGCTTCGAACCATCCGATAACAACTTCAACTTCTTTCCCTTCTTCTTCTTCTACTTCTTCTTCTTGCTTTCGATCAGAGCAAAAACCCAATCCAATCCATTATCATAATTGTCTTTGTTACTTATTATTCACGAGTACATACGAAGCGCTATTGCATTCCCTTTTGCTTAATCCAAATACGCATCCCTCTCACACGACACACACGACTATACCTACTACCTACTACCACCTACTACCACGCCATCGAGTAGCAATCTCACACTCCACTCCTCTGAACCTCTCTCACACCGATCGACATCATACTTGAATCATGGTCAAGGAAACGAAGCTTTACGATACCTTGAGCGTCAAATCTGATGCCACTCAGGATGAAATCAAGAAGGCATACAGGTAGGTTTACCCCCCCTTCACAGTTTTTTCCCTTTTTCTTTCGCATTACACCCGGGGCGGCTAGACAAATGCTGGATGGCAAATGGAATTGGTTCCCCTCCAACACCGCCATATGCACGTCCTCCGCACAGCTTACCATGCAGTGGAGTGCAGCATTCGATCCAAACCAATTTTTTTCCCTTTCCCGTTGATTGCTAACCATGATCTGTGTACAGAAAAGCTGCTCTAAAGCACCACCCTGACAAGAACAAGGATAACCCGAACGCCGCTGAAAAATTCAAAGAATGTTCCCAGGCATACGAGATCCTATCAGACCCAGAGAAGCGTAAAGTCTACGACCAATATGGCCTTGAATTCCTTCTCCGAGGTGGCGCCCCCCCACCAGAAAGTACCGGCGGCAAGAACTCTTATGCAGGCGCTGGAGGCATGCCTGGTGGGTTTGGCGGCTTCGACTTTGGCGGCGGCATGCCCGGCGGTGCCAGGAGCTTCCACTTCAGTGCGGGGGGTAACGGCCCACAGGGCTACAACTTCACCAACCCAGAGGACCTGTTCACCGAGTTCATGCGCCAGGGCGGTGGTGGCATGCGTGGCGCAGCTGGTGATGAGGATGAATTTGGAAACATTTTTGGTTCGTCCTTTGGTGGCAGCGGAGGCTCGCGTTCCGGCCGTACTAGGATGAGGTCTGGCTTTGGCGAGTCGAGGGCGGCTCGTGAGCCTACACCAGAGGTGACAACTGTGGAGCGGCCACTGCCTCTGAGTCTTGAGGAATTGTTCTCGGGAGTGACGAAAAAGATGAAAATCAAGCGAAAGACGTTTGACGAGACCGGCAAGCGAGTGCAGAGTGATCAGATCCTGGAAGTACCTATCAAACCTGGTTTGAAGAAGGGCTCCAAGATTAAGTTTAACGGTGTTGGTGATCAAGTGGAGGGCGGCCGGCAAGATTTACACTTTATTGTCGAGGAGGTGAGTTTACATCCGCATCTAATTATTCAAAGAGTATAATGTGCTAACGGCTGTACAGAAAGAGCATCCCCTCTTCAAGAGAGAGGACAATGACATCATACACACAGTAGTTCTGGACCTGAAGGAGGCATTGACCGGATGGAAACGAAAGGTTGCGACGATTGACGGCAAACAAATCAATCTGGATAAGGGCGGCCCGACACAACCAGGCAGCGAAGATAGATATCCAGGCCTTGGGATGCCGATATCGAAGAAGCCGGGGCAGCGAGGTGACTTTCTGATCCGGTACAAAGTCAACTTCCCATCAAGTTTGCGGCCGGAGCAAAAAGAAAAACTAAGAGAAATTCTCTAAATGGCGAGGGACGGGCAGCAAGGGAAATGATGAGCGAGGGCTTTGTATGCAGGACATTCAACGGAACCTCAATGGCCGAGCCGAGGGTGTATCTTTGTGGACTCAGACGTTGAGGCACACTATGGTGGATTCATACTGGGCATGGAGATAATGAGCAAGAAGACACGACAAGGTGTATGGCGTTGGGGGATGATTTTGATTGATGGAAGAGACCAAGGGACACTATTTGTTTTTTTCTCTTTGTGGCATGAGACGAGATATCACACATATTTGTTAGGAAGGTTTCAAGGATTTATAGCTTATCCTTTTTTTCGTCTTGTATTGACTCCGAGCGAGAAGGATGTTGATATCAACATCGAGGACGTGCATATATGGCTTGTGTGTGGTTGATTGGTTGCACATCTGCACATTTATTATCAATCTAAATATTCGTTAACATGTAGTCAGCTTCATGGATGTGTATAGTAGCTCCGGCATCACGCGGCTGAAGGAGCATGTGCAAGATGACGGATGGTGGATTTGATTCCACTCTGAATGTCACAAACCGTGGTAGGGACAGTGAAGATCCCCGCTGTGCGAGGCCCCACCACAGGTCCAGGTCTCAGCTCGGCCATACAAGCTGCGTTGGTTGCACGACTTGACACGAAACGCTGATGCTTGTTGTATAAATGGAGGACGTTGCGAATTTATCTGAATATATAATTAATTATAGTTGCTATCAATACACGAAGCATACTTGGGAAGCACAGACTTTTAATATCGTGTTATTAATGTCCGTTTACGAAGCAAGCAAGCAAGTCTGTTGAGCAACCAAAGTGAAAACAGGCTAAACTGCTTTGGCTAAGGAGGGGTGGAAGCTAACCTATGACGACAACATTTCAAGCAGGGCGAACGAAAGAAAAGGAGGGGGAGGGGCAGCAGACAGAGAGCATTGGGTGGTGAAAGCCACTCTTGTTTTGAACCAAGTTTTTTTTACTCTTTAGCCATGCATGGAGATTGGGACTTTCGGATTTATTATTGTAAGAGTGAGTGCACCAACAACCACTGCGTAGTAACCCGGGGGGGAAAAAGGTCTTGAGGTATTTTCCCCCGAGTCTATCCGTCCATTGGCCCGGTAGTAATAAAACAATGCCTCCTCTTGGGTCAGTTTGAAGGGGGCTCGCTTGGCTGAACTCGGGTTGCCTGCTTGCCTACCTGCTTGCTTGCTTGCTTGTGACAGTGACATTGGCATTGGCAAGAGGTGAGTGGACAGTTGGACAACAGCTCCCCTGCTCAATGATGCTGAGCTTGGCTTCCTTCCTTTCCCCATTCCCAGTGCCTGCCTCCCTGCGTTGAATCCCACCTGTCGTATCTTGCATTGTGGCAGTAGCGAGTCTCTGCTTCTTCTCTTTCTCCTCTTGCTACTTAAATTTCCTTCTCCTCTTTTTTTTTCTTTCTAATTCTTCTCCTCTTTTCATTCCGTCTCTTCACTCATCTTCGACAAGTCCTCAAACTCCAAGCTCGCTACACACCAACATCACCGTGCACCAAACTTCCTCTACAACTACGTCATCGTCTAGAATTGACTTTCAATAAGCTCCAAGATGCCTCAGGTACGGTGACGCCATTGCCCTTGTCCAATCGCCATCGTCCTACCTACATCTACTCGGCGTTTCCAATCTACTTCACATGGCTAATGGTCATCCTTGAACAGATCACTTCCATCCTTTTTGACTGTGACAACACCCTCGTCTTGTCCGAGGAGCTTGCCTTTGAAGCATGTGCCGACCTCATCAACAAGATCTGCGCTGAGCGCGGCCTCACCGTCACCTTCACTGGTGAAACCCTCATCACGGAGTTTGTCGGTCAGAACTTCCGTGGCATGCTTACCACTCTGCAAAAGCAGCACGACATTCAGATCGCCCCTGATGATATGGAGAAATACGTTCGCATGGAAGAGGATGCCGTCATTGCCAAGCTCAAGGCTGCCCTCCGCCCCTGCCCTGGTGTTGATGATGAACTGGAGAAGCTTGCTGCTTCCCAGAAGTACCTCCTTGCTGTTGTATCTTCTTCTGCCCTGCGTCGTGTCCGTGCCTCTATTGAGAAGGTTGGCCAAGACAAGTACTTCCCTGGTGATCTTGTCTTCTCTGCTGCTACCAGTCTTGCCGTACCCACTAGCAAGCCCGACCCTGCCATTTACCTTCATGCTCTGAAGACACTCAAAAAGACTGCCCAGGAGAGTGTCGCTGTGGAGGACAGCAAGAGTGGTACTCTGAGTGCCACCCGGGCTGGTATCAAGACCATCGGTTACGTTGGCCCTTACGCCCCCGACAAGCAGCCCGAGATGGAGAAGGTCCTGAGAGATGCTGGTGCTGTTGTTATTATGAAGGATTGGTCCGAGTTCCCTGCCGCTTTGGAGCAGATTGAGGCCGGAAAGGTCTAAACGCTTATAAAAATAGATGAAAAGAATACACGTTGGAGGATCGGATTTTGCCCCTAGGCAAGGGAAACATATTTTGCCTCTTTTTTTTTTTGGAGTTTGTCCATTACTACAAGGCAAGCATAGATATTTGATGCAATAAGAGCCTGATTTTTGACACGAAATGGTTTTCATTTTACTTTCGCCAGTCCATCAAAAAGCTATTGACACTTTGTAGCGTTGCCCTGCTTGGGTTTGCTGCTGGATACACAGTCATGATGGAACCCAGTCTGACCTTTACAAGTGTTTTGGTAAAAGAAGCATCTGCCGCTGGTACCCGGAACTGACCCTTATCATCAAACAGGTAACATGACAAAGCTAGGGCTGCGCCAACCGAGATGTCCTTGCCAGAGTCACACGCAATAACAAGTTGCCTTGGCTCGGCCTTGTCGTCTTGCAAATATTTGGAGGCAAAATCACAGATATCTGGCAGGGCAAGACGCAAATTCCGGCTTGCATTCTTGTTCTTACCAAGACCAACCTCCATGTGCGTCGGGGATTTGCTCCACGTCTCCTTTGGCGTAGTGTTTTGCGTCAAGACGATGAAGCACTCGCTTGCTTGCGGAGAAGGGGAAATGGGCAAGGGGCAGACGGAGATGTAAGGGGTGAGACGTGTCCGCGGGGTTGGCCCCCCAGTGGTGGCTTGCTTTTCGGCTTGCTGCTGGGCTACGAGCTGGGTGATGAGGTCCGGAAGGTCCGCTTCCGAGGCGGAGAGGAGGGACTCACAGTGGGACCAGAAGAGGTCCGGGGTGAGTCCCATGGCCCAGTTTTCGGTGTCATCGCCGGCGCCTTGGATGTAGCCGCCTGCGTCGACTTCGCTGCTTGTGACGCGGCGACTTGCTGTGCAGCAAATGACGGGGCGGTAATCTTCGTATATGACGCCGCTGCCGTTGCTGTCTGAATCTTCCGGGTCCGGGAGGGGGGAGTCTTGGGTTACCCAGTAGGGGCGGAGGGGCTTTGTGAGGGATGTCGGGAGGGATAGGTTGAGGGCGTGGAGGGAGGAGAGGAATTGGGGGAGGAGGAGGGTGATTTGGGAGTGGGTGGTGGGGGGTAGGTAGGGCGGGAGGAAGAGTCTTTGGGAGAGAGGGTGGGAGGGGAGGAGGGCGAGGTTGAGGATGGTGCACCAAATGGGGATGGTGGTGGAGAGGGCATCTGGCATGCCTGGCGGTTTATTTGAGTTAGATGGAGGGTTTGTCTTTTTGGTTGAGGTGAGTTTGGGGGAGGTTGTGAGGGGGTGATATCTTACGTTTGCCACGGCGGGTTGAGTCTACGATGATGATTCTATAGTCCAAGTTAGTATCGACTTGTTTGTTTTACAATCTACCATCAGAGATATACTTTATTGGTAAAGCAAAAGGGGGAAAAGAGAAGAAGACGAAAAAAAGAAAAAGAGGAAAAGAAAACTCACCCGTCATTCTTCTCAATCATATCCACCAAATGCAAATTCAACCTCCTCGTGCTAAACTTCCACGCCCTCTCGTGCCCATCCGTGCTCTTAAAGTAGGCGCTCCCTCGCTTCTCCCCCGGCGGGACGTACCAGCTGCCGCACCGCTCGTTGGCCACCAGGGGCCTCCCCGGGAACGAAGAGGCCACGCGGGAGACGAACCGGGCGTCGGAGCGGATGGACGTGAGGCGGTTGTGAGGCGTGAGGGTGGAGCGGCGGAGTTGGGCGAGGAGGTGGGATATGGAGGGGGAGGAGGAGGAGAAGGAGTCGAGGGAGGAGGGGAGGTCGTGGGTGGATTCTGGGGCTTGTACTTCTTCTTGTTCTGGTGGCGGGGAAGACATTTTTGGGGGGACGTTTTTTTCTTTCTTTTTTTTTTTTGTAATAAGTCAATTGAAAAGGAAGTGAGGGAAAGGGAAAACGGGGGCTTTGAGGTTGTGATGGTGAAGGTGGGCTGGGTGAGGGTGTGCTGGTGTAAGTGAGATTTTTTTCCATGTATGAAGATTTGGATATTTTGGGAATGCGGAGAGGTTGTGAGGTCCACACAAAATTTGTTGGAGCGAGTGGTCTGAACTCGATATTGACAATTCATCTTTGCCCGTATGAGGAATTATGACTTTTTAAAGTAAAATAAAAAATACAATCACAAAAGAATGACGTGGTTAAAATATCTATGTAATTCATCATCTTTTGAATAAAGAATTCATGTTAACAGTTTTTACTTATTTGTTATGGTATCCAGTTATCTACAATTTTTTTTTTCCCTTTACAAAATCAATTCCTTTACACCAGCTTCCAGAGACCACCCTCGACAACGATGCCAATCTCCCGGCCCTCATCGATACTCCTCCTTCCGGCCTCCAGGATGGCCGTCGTGGCAATGGTGTTTCTCAGAGTGGGCAGTCCCTTGGCGTCTAAGTCGGCGGGCTTGGCCTTGCCCTCGTTGACGGCCAGGCAGCCGTCGACAAACTTCTCAATTGAGATGTAGCCGTAGCCGGTCTTGCCGTTGAAGTTGCCATCCTCATCGGGGGCGTAACGCATGTAGAAGGGGTTGAACCACTGGATCTGGCCGGCGTTGTCGTCGGCAATGTCGTAGCCTCGGTGAGCCTGGTCAACGCGGATCTCACCGTCCTTGGCGAGGTAGTGGAAGTACTGGTTGGTATGGACGCCGGCCTTTTGGGGAGCAGTCCAGGAAGATGTGTAGACGGCGATGGCACGCTTGTTGGGCTCGTCCTTGCGGGCCCAGGTTACGAGCAGGGAGATGGTGTCCTCTGTCTCGTCAACGCAGCCGAGGCTGGTGGCAACGCCCTTGGAGGAGGAGGCGGAGACCTTGACGGGGAGGTACCCGCGCTGCTGAACCATGGAGTCGCAAACGTCGACGTGGTGGCTGTTGAGGTAGTAAGAAATGTCAGACTCCTTGCCGGCCCAGGACTTGAAGGTCTCGAGCTGGGACTTGGGCTGGGACATGTAGCTGTAAAAGTAGTTCCAGTCGCCGAGGTTCTGGGCCTTGAAGCGGGCATCCGAGTAGACGGGGTCGAAGCGCTTGTGGTGCTCGATGTAGACGTAGACGCCCTTCTCCTCGGCCTTGCGGATGAGCTCCTGGTGGTGGTCGAGGAGCTTGACGGCGGGCTTGGTGATGAGGACGTGGATGCCGCGCTCGATAGCGTAGAGGGCAATGGGGAAATGTGTGGGATCGGGGGTGAAGATGGTGATGGCATCACCGGGCTTGAGCTGGTCAATGGCAGACTTGTAGGCGTCGGCGTCAACCTTGTCGTTGGCGGGGAAGGAATCGAAGGAGGTGTCGAGGTTGTTGTAGACTTGGGTGATGTTCTTGTCAAGGTGCTCGCCTGAGATTGAAGTCAGTCTCGTTCGAATTTATGATATAATATGTCTGGTTATTGGGAGACTTACGAATGGCAGGGAACTTGGTACCGTTGACACCGACCATACCCAGCTTGCCGACCTTGCCTCGTCGTCGCAGATCGAAAAGGGTAAGGCCAACAACGCCGACCTTTTTGTCTGAACCAGAGGCACCACCACCGACGAAGCCAGTGGTGTACTCGCCGGTACCGACCTGAAATGTGTGAGAATGGAGTAGAAGAGAGTTTGTTTAGGGAGATCCTTACCATCAAGACGTTAACGGTAGCCATTGTGATGTTGGAATGTCAGTTTACCGCGTGTAAGTGACAGGAAGTAGAAGCTGGAGGAGATGAGTGAGAGAAGCAAGATGGGATGGCAAGAGCTGGTCAAACACAGATCTTATGAAGGACAGAGGAGACGTAGGAAAAGAGAAGAAGAAGAAAAAAGTAAGAAGCATCTCGGTTCGCAATCTTATCGCCATTGGAAGATTACTAGCCCAGCCTCTCCAGACGTCTACAACATGACCTTAGATGTTACCTTGGCGGGCTGCACACCAGGCGGACGGAAGAATTGAGGGGCATCTCATGGCGGGGCATCAATTGGAGGGATAATTCAACGACCGACAGTTTGTAGTAGATGGACCGCCGATGCCGCCATGGATCCTTGCGTATGAATTCACAATTGCATGCTATGAATTTAGAATAATAGTAATAGTAATAATAATAGTGATAGCTGCAGTAAGAATTTTCCTGGTTTTTCTTTTCTGGCTCTGAACATTGTATCCCCTCCTCCCCCCCTGTACATTATCATCTTGAAGCAATTTCTGGGCGATGACGATAAGCGATCAACTACCCCGCCAACCCGCCTTATGACCCCGCATCTAGCATTTCTCACACCTAAACGGGGTGCATGTACGTGTACCGTCTCATGGTTAGTGTTAGAGGGTCTACATGTTAGTAATAAACGTCTACTATTTGCATTTTTTGTTACTGGGAATTACAACTCAATGCTCTGCTTAAAGCCGTCGGCTAAGTCATTGGGTCTATTGACTCAAATACCTAGGTACCTAGATACCTACCTACTCGGCGGTAGACACCGCTTCCCGACGGCTGAATGAATCACGGAATCAATATTTTATACCTTGGCCTATCAACCATTAAATGCCTGCCTAGTAGGTACTGTTACTATACTTGTCATCTTTGCCGCTGAGAGCTTCCCCGAGCTCTGAGTGGAGGAACAAAGCAGGAGTTTCTCGTTTCCACCAATCACTCCACCCCATTGTTCCTACGCCTTGTACCTCAACCCAAACTTCAAGGCTCGGAATTGTCATCCGCCATCAAACGATATACATAACTTGCCCAGATGAGCAAACATGGATAATATTCACACCATCCATCCAATCCCCCTCCCAGGCTAATTTACTGCCTGTTTACTACCAGAAATCTTAACCGACGAAAGGCGTTTTCCCAGGTCATTTGCCATCACCGCCGTCTTCGGATCATTACCCTCTCTCATCAAATGGCCATCTAAAGCCCGCCCCCACAAACCCTTTTTTCCCCCTTTGAACCAGTCTATCAGAAATCTGACCCCCATCCGATTAATTTTTTTTTTCGATTAACCCGCATTCATCGATGCGTGGATGAAACGAGGAGCGTGCCCAATTGCCCGCGGCGTAGTATAAGAAATATGACCTTTGTTATTACTGCTTGTTATAAATACTCCATCCCCAGGACCTCGTCTTGCTTTCTTGCATCTCCCAGCCCATATTTGCTTGCCTCTCGCTCAATATCATCACGTTGCTCGAGGCCTTTTATCGTATCTCGAATTCGCAATACATCAACTCCCCATTTCGTGTCCCCCAGAAACTTCAGCATGGCGGCTTCTTTCCCTAGGCCGCTCCCGTGCGGCATCTATGCTCCCACCACCACCTTCTTCGACCCCGAGACGGAGGAGCTTGATATCCCCAGCATCAAGAAGCATGCCGAGAGACTGGTCCGCTCCGGTCTGGTTGGCATCGTCGTCATGGGCTCCAACGGAGAGGCTGTTCACTGCACAAGAGAGGAGAAGCTTGCCGTCAACAAGGCTACCCGTGAGGCTCTTGACGCTGCTGGCTTTGAGAAGACACCCATCATCTTTGGTGCCACAGAAGGCAGTGTCAAGGGCACCATTGAGCTTGCCAAGTTGGCTGCTGAGAACGGAGCCGACTATGCCATGGTCCTGCCGCCTTCATATTACAAGGCTCAGATCGATGAGGAGTCCATCTACAACTACTTTGTTGCCGTCGCTGATGCAAGCCCTCTTCCTCTTATTCTCTACAACTACCCCGGTGCCGTGTCTGGCATTGACATGGACAGCGATCTCTTAATCAAGCTTGCAGAGCACAAAAACATTGTTGGAACCAAGTTCACTTGCGGCAACACCGGTAAACTCACCCGAGTGGCCCAAGCCACCAACGCCAAAACTCCCTTCCAGGAGGGCTCAGGATACATGGCCTTTGGTGGCATGTGCGACTTTACTCTCCAGACTCTGGTCAGCGGTGGCAGTGGCATCATTGCTGGCGGTGCCAATGTTCTGCCCAAACTCTGCACGGCTGTTTGGAACCTCTACGCCGAGGGCAAGAAGGACGAGGCGGAGAAGCTGCAAAAGATTCTGAGCCGTGGTGATTGGCCCTTGACCAAGGCGGCTATCGCGGGTACCAAGCAGGCTATCCAGACTTACTACGGCTACGGCGGTTACCCTCGTCTTCCCCTCAAGAGATTAGACCAGGCCAGAATAGCGGCTATTGAGGAGGGAACACGGGAAGCCATTGAGGTTGAGAGAAGCCTCTAAGATGTTGTTTGGTGGTTTCGGCGTTGGTGAAAAATTGACGTGTCAGGCCGTGCTTGGGTGAAACCGTGTGGGAGGAGAGGGGGTGTGCCGCTTCACCACTTCCGGGGTTTCGCTCCCCAGACAGACCGAGAACACCGAAAGATTAGTGATTGAGAAGAAGTTTTGTCAAGCCACATCTGATATATGGAGTAAGCGGGCTGGTATGTATGTTTTGCTTTTGAAAAGGGACGAATAATGATATCAAGTCTTGGATAGAAATGGAAAGAGATCTAGAGACATTACAGCGGGAGATTGCTGCAAGTAATGAATCACCATGCCATTGGATCTCTGCAGAAAAAAAAGAAGCAATGAACTATCTATCAATGTATGCCAACAAATAGTGTGAACGGGTCAAGCCACACGAGACAGCGCATCCTTGTCGTCGAAGCCACGTCAAGTCTGTGTGGGTGTGTGTGTGTGTGTGTGTTTCCTCCGACCATGACAATGGATGCCCAGGTCTAAGCGTTGTTGAGTTAGGCTCCAGGTACCGAATACATTGCTAGTCCGCTTTAGTCATCCCAGAGCCTTCACAGCTTGTAAGCCGGATCCCTGACCGCGGCCGAAAACCAACTTTCACCGCAAACCGCTTTTGTTTCCCTCTCCCTTCAACAATTGTTTTTCACCCTTCAACTCATTTTTTCCCCTTCTTTTCTTTGGAAAGCTTACTGAAGTTTTGGTAAAGGAAAGGGGAGAAAGAAAACAATCAAAATGCCCGGTGTAAGGTATGGGCATATGACCTCGGCGGACCCTCGCAACATTCACCCTGTGGTGATTGTTGGCGAGCGGACGCCTCTGCTTAGGTCCTACGATGCCGAGCGAGGCAATGGAGTTGTTCAACCACAGCAGCAGCAGGAAGAGGAGACGACAGTTATTGCGCAAGAGGTTTCCACGACCAAGTTGGTTCTCATCATGGGAACAGCTTGGATCGGCGTTTTCCTTGGCGCCATTGATTCAACCATCATCGCTACCCTTTCAGCACCCATCGCCAGCGAGTTTGAGTCATTGAGTATCATGTCCTGGCTTGCCACCGCCTATCTCATCTCCAATGCTGCTTGCCAGCCCATCTCTGGCCGTCTCACAGACATTTTCGGCCGTGGGCCCGGTTTGGTCTTCAGCAATGTTCTTTTCGCAGCCGGCAACCTCATCTGCGGTCTGGCACAAAGCTCCGGTACGCTGATTCTCGGTCGTGTTGTTGCCGGCATCGGAGGAGGCGGTTTGATGAGCATTGCCACGTTCCTTGGATCTGACCTGATTCCTCTCCGCAAGAGAGGCATGGTTCAGGGCTTTGGCAATATCTGCTATGGTTCTGGTGCCATGTTGGGCGGCATCATCGGTGGCTTCTTGAATGACCATACAAAGCTGGGCTGGAGACTTGCTTTTTTGATCATGGTGCCGCCTTCTATCGTGTCTGCTATTCTTGTCGCTATTCTCGTGAGAATCCCGCCCAAGCAATCGGACAAGTCCTTCCTTTCTCGCATTGACTTTACCGGCGTTTTCCTCATCATCTCGGCTCTTGTGCTGCTACTGTTGGGTGTCAATGCAGGTGGCAACATGGTCCCCTGGACTCACCCGCTGCCGCTCACCACGATTCCTCTCTCATTCGTTGTCTTCGTTGCCTTCTTCTGGTGGGAGAGCAGAGCCAAGCAGCCAATTATCCCCGTCAAGCTGATGATGGTTCGTACCGTCATCTCCGCTTGCCTCTGCAACCTCTTCTGCACCATGGCCACCATGGGATTCATGTTCTATCTTCCGCTCTACCTTCAGGTCCGCGGCAACTCAGCCACCACGGCAGGTCTCAGGATGTTGCCCTCGCCGGTTGGAGTGTCAATCGGCTCTTTTGGTGTTGGTTACATCATGACAAAGACGGGAAAATACATGGCATCGTCAATAGCGTGCCTCATCGTTCTAATCTCCGGCTTCGTTTTGTTCACTTTCCAGACAGAGAGTAGTCCTCTATGGATCACACTGGTGGCTATTTTCTTTACCGGAGCAGGCTATGGTGGCATGTTGACGACGACATTGCTAGCTTGTATTGCAGCGGTGGAACATTCACAGCAAGCCGTCATTACTTCAGCAACTTGTAAGTAATATTCTCTCTCTCTCTCTCTCTCTCTCTCTCTCTCTCAATCACGCCCACAAAACTGACACCTGATCTTCCAGACCTGTACCGAAGCGTTGGTGGCACTATTGGTGTTACCGTTGTAGCTGCAGTGTACCAAAATATCCTCAACTCCCATCTATGGAAACGATTTGGCGCCGAGCCAAATGCTGCCGAGGTTATTCAGCGAATCCGTGACAACCTCAACGAACTAAAGAACCTGCCCGATGGCTGGCACAGTGGGGTTATCAGATCGTTTATGGAGGCCTTTGACGGCGTCTGGTTGACTTTACTAGGGCTTGCAATTGCAGGGCTTATCAGTGTTTCGTTTATGAAGCAGCACAAACTGCACTCGACTTTGTCGAGAGAGTAAGAAAGACAGAAATGAGTGAATGCTATTGTTTGCTGGATGTGTACTGCAAGATCATGGCGCTGTTTACGACATGACATAAGTTTTTATAACTCTAAAGATTGATACGGGAGAACAATGACTCAAACGTGAAGATATTCGGTTGTTGATTGGGATAAAGAATGTTCAAGAGTGGATAGTATAGATGTACCTACGATGCTCATGTAAAATATGAAGACACGACCAAATTCCATGGATTATTCCTTAGCACGGTGGTTGTTACCTGACTTAGTTTGACTTACACAATGCACTTGCCTGGATGTTATGCCTTGGTGGCATGGGGTCTTCCTCTTGCTGCCTACGCCCTGTGTAACCCTTTTCTCCCTCTCTTCTATAACTCGTCATGATAGTGGCTTTTACTTTCATTGTCTCTATTCACCGGGCCTCAAAATACCGCTCTATAACAACGTCACCATCTGTTTTTATCCATTCATTGATACAGCTAGGAACTATTCTACATCATGCCGGCTACCACCGTCGAGGACAGTCTGGAGTATGCAAGCTTTCGGCTGAATCCCTTGGAGCAAAATGCTCCCCGACGTTACAAGAGGATAGCAATTCACCTGCAGCTTCGTTGGGGGATATATAGGGGACCCTTGGCTGTACATGTGGCCAAATCGGTATTTCCCGAGACCATGCAGGTCTGGCCGGTTCTTGCTGGCAAAATCAGACATTCTTCAACCGATGAAGGTCGACTGGCGGTGACTTACCCCGTGGTCTCAAACTGGAGGGAATACTGGAAGACACGAAACGACCTCGTTGAATATATATTGGTCGAGTCATACAGCATGGAGCACGATAGATATTTGGAGCGACTCGAACATGCCCAGCTGGACGGTACCTTCTTCTCAAGCAACAGGGGCCTTGAGCAAGAGGGCGGTATCCCTCCAGTCGTATTGAAGATGGTATTTGTCGGTTCCCATGCCATTTTTGGCTTCTCGTTTTACGAAGCGCTTTTCGACAACGAATATATCCGCCGCTTCCTACAAATGTTTCATCACGTGGCAACAGATCTAGAAGCATACCGGGAGAGTATTGCAGGCCGCTCACCGCTGACATGGGTTGATGAACTCGACCCAGACAAGGATTCGGACTTGTACTAGGGCCGGAGGCCGGAGCCTGGTGAAGCTATACCTACACGCAATGTTGCCGGGACAGTTGTGGTCTTGAGAAGGAGAATACTGACGCCATTATTGATGCATATGGCAAAGAACAGATATCCGGAGGAACAGGCGGATAGCATTTACAAGTCCTGCATAGCTAGCATACTCTGGATACTGATTATGCGAGCTCGATACCAGAACCAACGGGTCTCCATCCAAGACAAGACATTTTTAACGGTTATGGTCCCCAGCGGGGGTAAGGTTACGGAAAATGCATTAAAGAGTGAAAAGCAATTCGGCAACTATACCATACCCGTGAGGGTAGAGTGTTCGGTCCGGTCTTTCATTCTAGATAAGAACAATAAAGCATGGAAAGTTGGGGACTCAGCACGTCCATCTAGTCAACTCGAAGAGCTATCACGCATGATTCACGAGGCTATCAGCGGCTTAATCGACAAGAATTACATGGCGACCATGATGAGTATGCAACGCCAAACTCACCCAGCGATGGCACGCAAATTTGACGAGGAAGGGATAGAGCGGAATTCGCGTGGGGTCGTGTTCGAAGATTGGACAAATCTTGTCGGGGAGAGGCGAGACTGGATCCCTGGTTTAAAGGCACTCTGGCCCAGATTATACCCTTGTGTAGATGATGCGGAAGAGGGCCAGATCATCTTGCTACCACGGCGGAACTATACCGGCTCCAGCTCAACTAGGACATTGCCGGTTTTTCTAGGGCTTTGTAAGGCGGAGATGGAAATGGTGCTGGAGGATATGGAAAGGGGGGGGATGCTATACCACAAAAGCGAAGTGTCAGGATTCTGATGTGTAGAAGCACATGCCGGCAGTAAGCATGCCTGTTGCATAATAGACTTACATAGATAGATATGGCTCAGTCAGTCTTTTTTACTTGAGGGATATACCGTCGATGATGGAACTCGACGGCATGTATAAGCCCACAAGGCTCAAAAGGCTCAAAAGGCTCAAAGTGATGAAGCTAGAAGGTCTGCAAATAGTAGATGATGCATTATGAATGAATCCAAATGCTCAGCTTGAAGCCTTGAGATGATGGTGATGATGTGTAATTGGTTACCGGTTTCATTGTTCTGGTGGCGCAGCAACATCCAGCAAACCGACCAATGTCCCAGAGTATGACTGTGGCTGTGGCTGTGGTTGTAGTTGTGGGTTGTGGTTGTGACTGTGGCTTGGATCGGCTTTCGTAAGTGAATGAGGCGAGGCTCTCTCGAGTGAATGAGTACGTATCTATTTTTTTACGGATGTAACCCTGTTTCGTGGGACGGTTCAGACGGTTGCCCAGCAGAGCAACGCGTGGCTTTTCAGTGCTAAAATAGAGGGGGTTGAATGGATTAGTACCATACTTGTAGGTACGGGTACGGATCGGTAGGTAGGTTAGTGCTCCGTACCTGGTGGTAGTGGTGACAGTGATGGGAGACATGTCTCTGCTTAATTGCTTGCTTGAAAAACAACATGCATTCCATTCTCCTCTACTAAGTCAGGGGAATATACTCTGTGCTTTGGTTCTTTAAACACCCCCCTCCCCCCCCCCCTTTTTTTTTTTATTAATTTTTGTATCCAGCTTGCTTGATGATGATTTACGAATAGCAGAGTGTTTTTCTATTTACTCACTGTTGTCAACCGAATGAAGAGAAAAGAAAAGAACAGACAAAAACAGACAAAAAAAAAAACAAGACGTCACGGTTGATGTTAATAAAGGATTCGTCGATTCCCCTTGGCAACCAATAACGCCCAGCAAGCCGCATCAGCCATCAGCCTCAACCTGCTTGCACTACTTACTACTAGTTCACCCACCCCCCAGCTGCTGCTGCCGGAACGAAACCACGATCCCCGATCCCTTTCTTCGACCCTTTTTTTTCCCTTTACGAAGACGAGCTTCTTTTTTTTTTTTTTTTTTGTCTCTTTCTCCAAGAAAACCAGTTTACAGCAAGGCTGCTGGATATTGGAGTAGACACTGGATATTGTGTATTCTTTGCGGCGGCGGCGGCAATAATCGAGCATCGAACATTACTACAAGAAGGGTAACAGCGCAGGAGCTTGTTCCCGTTACCAACACAACCACAACCACCACCACCACCATGGCGCTCATCGACCCGGATCCTCAAATCATCCCTGGCCTCAAGCTTGGCCTGCACTCGTTCCAGATCATCTTCTCCTTTGTCCTTTGGTGTCTCGAGATCGCCGTCTTTCGGGGCGACGATGCGAAAATCGTGGGCCTGAACGGATGGACCTTTGCTGTGGTATGTTATTATCGGTTGCGCTGGAGCAGGAGATTTAGCTACAAAGGAGTCAACCTTCCTTTTGTTTTCAGAAGTGTAACTGTCGCTGACGGGAGGGGGGAAAATCACAGTGCTTCATATCTGCCCCCGCTTGGGTCTTCCTCATCATGACGCCCAGATTCAGTCGCACGCGCAAGCTTGCCAACCCGTATGCCATGTTCGCCGTCGACGGCGCCATGTTCTTCATTTGGATCTCTGCTTTTGCAACGCAGGCTGCCTACAACGCGGCCAACCTCTGCGGAAAGGTCTGCGGCATAAGCAAGGGCATCGTCGGTATTGGCGTCTTCGTCTCGTTAGTTCCCTCCCTACCGGCTCCTCCATTTCCCCCAAAATACAAAGAAGAAGAAAAAAGGAAGAAAAGGCTAACTTGGAATACGCAGGCTGCTCTGGGCTGCTTCCTCCGTCGTCAGCGCATACACCATGCAGTACTACAACTTCCACAATACCCTCCCCGGCTACGATAACCGCAAGATATCTGGCGGCGAGAACATTGATCCCGACAAGGCTGCCTTCTCCATGGCGCCCGTCGACGAGGAGGCATACGAGCGTGTCAATATGGACGACCACGACAACGACGCCCCCGGAAGCAGATACGATGACCCCGCCAGCCGCTACGGCGATGCCAACCCCTACAGCGCGGACGACTTTGACGATCCCAATCGCTACGGAGCTCTGCCTCCACGACAGACCACCTCCCTTTTCGATAGCGAGACGGCCTACAATCCCGGCAGCGATGTGGGTTCCAACATTGGTTCCAACATTGGTCTTGGCCTGAGCGGACACAAGTCCCCCTCTCCCAAGCCAGCATCTTACGAAGACGAGCCGATTCAGTTCCCCTCGGGTAACTATGATCGGATACAGCACTAAAAGCAAGCAAAAATAAATTAAAAACGGCAAACGCCCCAAAAGGCTACGATTATTTCCGGCGAGCCCCTTTTTCATGTCACGAAAGGGGCGCACGTTTGATGACGAAAGCTTTCTTTATCTTTGGCGGGGAAGGGGGAGGGATCGCAGTGGATGAACATGGTATTGGGATATGGTATTTTTTTCATGGGTAGAGAAATAATGTCTGCGGGCGTTTTTTATTTATTTTTTAAAGTGACGGGCATTGTGAGATATTTCTTTTTGGCATCTATAGGATAACGTCGATGAAAGAGACAGAGAGAGAGGGAGGGGAGAGATACCAAGGTTGTATATAGATATGGATGGGTTGACGACAACAAAGGATCTGAGCTGTATTTTTCAATCCAATATCTAAAAGATGAAAAATATAACAATCCTTATTTATGGACCATGGCAACTTTTCCCCCCTCTTTCGCACTCGAAGTATACATAACTCCTCAAACGCCGTTGAAATATGCCCCCCCCCTTCCTAACCCCCCACGAAAAAATAAGCATAAACAGCACACCCGAGACATGGGCAAGATTCTCTCCCTCTCTCTCAATATGCGGGCCCAAAGCAAGGGAGGTTAGGTTTCTGGTTTCTGGTTTCCCACTACCCTTTTTCTCATTAACCCTGCAACTTCTTGATCCTCCTGGCAATGTCCGCCGCCGTCTGCTGCATGGGGTTCAACTTGCGATCCCTCGCCATGGCGCGGGTGTCCTCCCCGTACTTTGCTATCAGGCTCTCCAGCCACTCCTTCTCCTGCTGGCTCTGGTACCGCTCCTTGGGCGGCGCGGGGTTCCTCGCCTCTTCTATGAGGCTCTTGACAATGTCCGTGGTGCCCACCCCGTCGTCGTTGATGCCGCCCCACTCCTCCGCCTGTTCCTGCTCCTCCTGCTGCTCGGCCTCGGAGTCCGAGTCCAGGTCCTTGAGCGGGTCGTTGAGCGGGTTGTTGGAGCGGGACAGGATGCGGACGATGCGGCCCTGGGCGTCGCGCTCGACCTTTGCCTCTGAGACGATGGCCTTTTCTGTGGTGGCGATGGCGAAGGGGTCGTTCTTGGAGGTGCGCAAGGTGGTACCGGCGGCAGGGTTGGCCTCAGAGGCGAGCTTCTTCTCCGTGCCGCCGGTGGGGGCCTTGAGGCGCGCGAGGAGGCCCAGACGGCGATAATTCTGCGCGAGCGTTTCCTTCTTGTCCCTGAAAAAAAGAAGGAAAAAAAGTTCAAACGGTCAGCTCATCTTTTTTCTCTTCTTTGCTTTCCCGCCCAAGATGTTTTGAAGACGAACCAGTTCTTTGCGATAATGTTGTTGCCGCGGGGGTTGAGAATCTTCTTGGTCTTGTTGGTTCCCCGGACGGGCGCGCGGCCGGAGCGGCGCTTCTTCTTTTGCAATTCGCGACCCATGGCTTTCAATTGGGAGGTTGTCGAGGATGTATGAAGATTTAGATAGATTGGATTTGATAGCTTGTCGATGCTGGAGACGAAGCAGTCCCAAATTTTCTGATATCAATGGTTATCGATAAGAGAGAATGCGCTAGGCTGAATGGAGTTACAGGGTTGGGGTTCATCTGCTGTATGATGAATGTCTACTCTCTACTTAGGTACTCATGCGAATATATGATATGGATATGAATAAGTATTTGGTATAATCTCTCATTAATTCCTTCTTTATAAAACGTTTCCTCTACTAAATAATAGCCAATGCCATGTTAGCTCTTTCTCTGACTGTCCAGTATATGCAAATCTTAGTAATGTATGTAAATATTCCGCATACATCAAACGATGCAACCGGGCCAAACGTTTATGTTTTTTCAAACGGTACATCAGTTTGAATGCCCCGGTCTCTAATTCGCACTCGTTAATATTGAAACGGGATCTCCTTTGTCCTTCTGCCTACCCCTTATCCAACTTTGAATTTTCTTGGGTCTAGTTTTTCAATGCTGGCACTTTTGGCCTCGCCGTCAAAGATGTATTCGGACATCAGCTTCCCCGTGCCGGGACCATTCTGAATGCCCCAGCAGGTATGGCCAGCTGCTACCCACAGTCCAGGCACAGTCGTTGGTCCTACCAATGGGTCGTGCTCCTTACCGAACCGAATATGCTGTGGTAAATAGCAAGCTTGCTTTGCTTTGATGGGTGCGGAGCCTAAAACGGAACTGACAGTTGCAATGTAAGAGATCATGTCGTCGCACTGGGCCTCATCAAACTGGACCTCATCCGCCGTCTCAGGCAATGGTACAGTAGTATCTGGTTCGCCTGCTTTGATGTGAGGCACTGAGGCTTCCCTTGGCCAGAGTCATGAGATATCAGAATCACTTACCACAAGCATAAGCTTCGCCAAACGGCCGGGCATAGATTTCGGGATCGACCCTGCCCTTGTGTAGTCGTTGTTGGCCCAAACGGGCGCGATGCTCTGGCACAAAATCTGACGGTAATTCAATGTCCGTAAAGACAGCATACGGGCTCACGTCGGCCTCGAATACCACGCTGTGCGCTCTCAATCCCTCAACCTTTGATCGCGGTAGAACCCTCCCGGTCCAGGGGCCTGCGGCGACAATAATGTCCGTCACGTCTGTGATTTTCTTTTTCTCTCCAGTTTCCCGGTCGAGGTATTCGACACCTTCAGCTCCGGTTTTTGTCGTCACTAGTTTCGTTACCTTGGCCCTCGTTCTCAAGTTGACACCGGCCTCCTGTGCCAGTTCTGCAATTGAAGTCGTAAAATGGTACGGATGAACTTGTGCTGTTTCAGTAGCGCCTGGATGTCCCATTTGTGACCAGCCTCTCACAACGTCCCGGTCCATCCAGTGTAAATCCTCCGGAACGTTTGCCTCCTCGAATAGCTTTTGGGCATTTTGGTTCTGTTTGGGAAGCTTCTCCCACGCTTTTCCCTTTTCATCCCCATTTTGAGACGCCTTGGCCATTTGAAGGTCATCAAGCTTTTGTTTTGATACAACTGCGACAAGACTTCCGCACTTCAATTTTCGGTAACCCCACCTGTTGGGCCCATCATGCTCGGCGGCCAACTCCGCATGGAGTTTGTACGACAATGGGACCAAGCATGCCGGATATGCCCACAGGCCAAGAAGACCACCTGCTTTCCCTGAAGCTCCTGTAGCCACAGATGGCGCCGCTTCTAGAATGGTAATAGTGTGCAGAGCAGGGTTGAATTTCGGATGGCGGGTAAGATAGTAGGCCGTTGTGCAGCCCATAATACCGCCGCCTGGAGCTTATGGTTAGCTCTTCAGCGCTCCTTGATGATGGGCAAATGCCACTCATAGGCCCAGTCTCAACAGTCAAGGGACCTGGCCACTTGTATGACCTTGAGGATCGACCAGTCAAACAGGAAAGCAAATGAGCCAACGTACCAACAATGACTATATTGCGCCTTTCATCCATGATTGGCTACGGGTTGTAGGTTCATGCAAGCAAAGGCCAAAACTGCACCTACACAGGCTACAGGTAGCAAAGGCCAAGCCAGAGGTGCTCGGTCGGTGGAGCCCGAAGCTTGGTCTTTGTTGAATTCGGCGATGACGCAAGTGGGGTGAGCAGAGACAACCCAACAATGAGGTGGGGGCTCGGAGAAATAATATTGCCAGCTTACCACATGAATGCCAAGACAGAGCAAAAGAGCATGTGAACCAGCATCTGTTTCGCGGCGGTGCTTTGTGATGCGATTGAATAGAAAGTAGCAGTGTATTATCTAAATTAGAAAGGCGCGAGTCTTATTGGGTTATAGGGTCGAGTAAAAAAGGGAAAAGAGAGTAAATTAATTGGGTCTTCATAGTTGAGTGCTCACGTTTTCCACTTTTCCATTTAGTTAGCTGCTCTTCCTAACACACCACCCGACGTCAACACAACCTAATACACTGCTAATCGTTTGAATCAAGTCACAATCACCATATTTGTCTCATCTAAATAGCTGGCTTTGTTTGGTCTAAACCATTAAGCATGGTTGCATTAGAAAAGTCTTGGGCTGTCGAATCTTGATGCAGAACGGTTCGGGACGGTGCAGATGGCACCCTGAACCAACAACACTGTTGGTCGTGATCCCAGTAACATCCTGGCAGGTTTGCGACTGCAACCACTTCATGGCAATGAATACAATAGGAAATGCCTTGAAAACCCTGCATCAACCGGTTCCTCAAGCTAACCTAAGGAGCATATAAAGGAGCGTCAAGTGGATACATGAGCAAACGAAGATTAGATCGAGAACAAAGCTCCAAATCGGTTCGAACAAAATGTCAATTCCATTTAAAAAAATTTCACAGCGGGTATCTTTGTACATTCTGGTTCATTAAAATCGGCAACACTCAACAGCCATTCCCTTTCGCAGAAGAAGAGGCCGAAGGCCGAGGCTTTCTAAACCTTTGGCTTCTGCTCCAATTCCTTGAGAATGCTGGACTTGATCCAGCTCGGGCTGTAGGGACTGCGCCATCGACCCTTGATCTGACCATCACGACCGATCAAGAACTTCTCAAAGTTCCACTTGATATCCGTGCCAAATAAGAAGGAGAACCAAGGGCGCTGTTCCGTCGTGAGCCACGAGAAGAGCGGGGCGGCATCCTTGCCCTTGACGTCGACCTTGGACATGATGGGAAACGAGACTCCGTAATTCAGTCTGCAAAACTCCTGGATCTCGTCATTGCTGCCGGGGTCCTGTCCGCCAAACTGGTTGCAGGGGAAGCCGAGGATGACGAAATCCTCCGGGTGCTTCTCCTTGACCGACTTGTACAGCTCCTCGAGGCCATCGAATTGGGGAGTGAAGCCGCACTTGGACGCAGTGTTGACAATCAGGATGACTTTTCCATTCAACTGAGACAGAGGGTATTCCTTGCCGCGCTCTGGAAGACACGAAGCCCCACGGATTAGTACAAAGTCGCCACAGTCGCATAAGACAAGCCACGCAATGGGAATTGAAGCATGGAAGAGTGAGACTTACTGTCAAGCGGAGCAAAGTCGTAGAACTTGGTTGCAGAGGCCATGTTGAATGATTGGATCACACTCTAAGAACACTTTACCAACAAAAAAAGTTGGTGTGAAATTAATGAAGAATATGGGATTTGCTAAAAAGATGAAGTTAGAAAGAAAAAGAAGTGCAGAGGCATATTTATTTATTATTGAATTTCGCTTGCTTAGCTCTCTTCCGCCGCCGCCCTCCCGGGCGAGTGTAACCCTTGAAAGGAGACGATGGCCTATGACGAATAAGGGGTGGGTCATGATGATTTTCAAATCTACAATACATAGATACATACTAGTTGTCCAATGATAAGATACTATAGGTACTGTATCTCTACCACCTACGTATGGCCGTACATCATTTTGCCATCAGAAGCCTGTTGGGGGGGGGGGGGGCATTCATGTAGCTCTCGACCTCGGCACAGTCGCGTGAGCCACGTGGAGAGGTCAGAACTTGAAAATCTACAGAAACGTTTCTTTAGCGGAGCGGAGCGCTGAATTTGTCCGTTGACATCCACAGAACCCCTCCACTCGGTATGGGTAAGTCCACCGAAGCGATGGATATGTATGTATCTATTTATGTTCGGGCATTTTAATAGCCGTCTGTGCGATTGGCTTAGTGGAAATCAAATATGAAATATGCATTCATCAAGCAACGTGAATAGCCTATTCATTCTCATTCTAAACGCCCTTTGGATTGTCTAGCGCTTACGATTTGATTCCATTCACCCTGTTGCTATATTCCTTGAGGTTGCTTGTGTTTTACTTCATATTACTAATTGGCCTAATATTGCTCTTTCTTTCTTGACATTACTCATAGTCGTCGTATGTGTGTTGAGATTGCTCGTGTCCCTTCACATTGCCCTCGTCATGCCAGATCGCCATTATATTACCATATCATCTAACCACTCTCATTGGTCTTCGTATCATTGTCTCGCTTCTTCAGGAGCATAGCCTTAATCTCCTCCGCATATCCCTCGTTCCTTGCAGCAGCCGCGAGGACCTCATCCGTGACCTGAACCTCCTCACGTCGTCTATCCAGAAGAAGCTCAATCAGCTCCTTACCGCGCTTACCGTTCCTTGCAGCATTAAGAAGAGCTTCAGAGGTTATGGGCGCCTGGTTTCCAACCACATTGAGAAGCATCGACATCATCTCTGGCCCAGGATTGTATGCAGCATTCTCAAGCGCCTTGGATGTGATGGGAATCCTGTCGCCTCGCTTCTTTAGAATAGCCTCCAAGATGCTCTTCCCGCTTTGAGAGTTTTTTGCTACAATCTCAATAGCCTGTGCTGTAATTGACACATCGTCGTTCACCGCACCCAGAAGCAAGTCCATCACCTCCGTGCTATGTTCGCCGTGTACTGCGGCCTTCTCAAATGCCTTTTCCGTAATGGGGAGAGCAGACCCGAGCTTCCCCAAAAGATAACTTAATATTTCATGGCCCTGATATTTATTTTCTGCTGCCTTCTCGATGACTGTTGCTGTGACGGGTATATCGACACCTCCTGCCAAGTCAAATAGCATCTCGATGACTTGAGTTCCGCATCCTAGATTGCCCGCTGCTTCTGCGAGTAAACCGGCTGTGACGGAAATGCTATTGTGGCCTTTGGTATCCAGAATAAACTTCAAGATTTTGTTTCCAAACATTCGGTTACCCACAACAGTCCGGACCAGCCCTTCCGTAATGATAATATCATCCCCCTTATGTTGGAACAACACTTTCAATACATCTGGAGCACACCGGTGGTTGTTCGCTGCCGCAATCATCACCTTGTCCGTTATGTGTATACTTTCGCCACGCTCCTTCAAGAGAAGAGCCAAAATATCGCTCCCGCAGTCTTGATTTTCCGCAGCTTGGACCAGTATATTCTCTGTAATCTGGACCTCGTCGCCACGTCTCTTCAACAATAAGGCGAAAACTTGAGCAGCACTTCTATAATTATAGGCTGCGGCCATTAGTATTTTTTCAGAAGTGTGAACGTCCTTTCCTCGTTGATCCAACAGCAGTTCCACCACCTCCACTCCGCTATCAGGATTTGATATCGCCTTCTCAAGCACCTCATCAGAAAGATGTATTTGTCCTCCAAGTTTCTTGAGTAAGAGGGAGACCAGTGCCCTCCCGCCCATGTACATGGCACAAGAAATAGCCTCCTCGTCCAATATCTGAATGTTATCTGAGTTCCCATCCAAAAGCGCCTTCACAACTTCGAATTGGCGGGCTTTATCGAGGTGGTAGCTGCTTAAAACCATAGTCAATGCCATGCTATCCCCATTTTTATGAGCCTCGCTGTCGCTTGTGCTTTTTGAGAGGAACCGGACGACATCCGAATTGCCCTGCCACGCCGCCGCAGCAACGGCATGTGAGTATATTTCCGCATACCCCGAATCCTTATCCATATCATCCATTATTTGCTGGACAACGGGGATCAAACCAAGACCGCAAGCAACATTCAACTCCGTATATTGTGATTCTTCCTCTATTACCCAGAACATGGTGTTAGATTGACAATACATTTGCATGAGCTGGTTGCCTCTACTCTCAGATGTATCACACAGCTTCCGAGCGCTTTTGCGGAGGTTTTGGCGACCAGCATCATGTTGAGAGTTATAGTGGATCGACCAGTTTGTCAATGCATACGGTAGAAACGGAAACTCCTTTCCCAAGCTTTCCAATTCCCCATGCAAGGTGCCTGGGTCAACAGCAGACAGGTAGCGGATACAACTAACCGTCATTGTAGCATGGGATTGTTGGACTGGGAATCGCCCATGCCATTTCCCTTGTTTGTTTGTATCTGTCAAGAACTCTCTTGCTGTCAAATGGATAAAAGAGAGCCGAGAGTCGCAGACGGTAATGAAGAGCCCAGAAAGATTCTTCACGACGGTTTTAAAGCCTTCTTTCGGCCACAATTCATCATTGATTGCTACTTGTGACGGGAAGTCGGCTTTGGCAACCCACAATGTCAGAGCATGATTCGCTTCTTCAAGAGTCAACGGTCGAGTTGCGGCTAAAATGATTTCCAAAAGTCCTTTAGTCATAAATTGATCGTCTAGATCATCCGAGGTGTGGTTGAGAATGGTTTCGTATGCTTCAGATACCCGGGTAGGCACACTGCTCAGAAGGTCTTGTATGCGTGATGCCTTGCTGAAGAAGGCTCTCCGTTTCTTGATGATGTCAAAAGTTAGATGCAGCCAGAGATAGGTGCGGTTCTCCATAGCTTTAAGACGCTCCGATAAGACCTTGCGATGGTTTTCGCTGAAATCTTCGGTGAATTCTTCAACCTTGATGTCGATAACAAAGTTTATCTCTTGGCCAATCTCCATGACTTTATCGTCACCATCTACACGAAGGTAGCTTGATCTGCTAGTGTGCTTCTTAAATGCCACCTCCAAGTCATCGTATGGGCGGCTCGTGATGAGGAATTTGAGCCGGCAACGGTGCGCTCCGGTGGCAAAGAAGTTGTCCAGAGCAATCAGAAACTTCTCCCTGCTCTCTTCGCTGCATTCATCAAGAGCATCAAGGACACAGATAATCTCCCCCGATGGATATGATTTGGCACAAGCAATGAAAAGTCTCCATAATTCTGCAAAATTATGCTTTAGCTTATCGCCATGGTTCCTGTGGCTTGTAAGCCCTTGCTTGATCAACTCTCCTGTCGAATCTTGAACAAAGAGCTGGTGAAGCACTCCTGTCAACGCGTTTGCACTGTCCATGTGCCCTTCAATGCCGGTCTGAAAAAAGAAATAGCATACGATTGGAGTTGTGGCATTGTTAGATAGGCGGTTTTCGTCAACAAGGCATCTTGTGAGAACCGACTTTCCACAACCAGGGCCAGCGGACACCCAAAGGATACTCGATTCGATGCTCGCCCTCCATTTGCGAAACCCAGCATCATTGAAGAACCACTCACATGTACCTTGGACTCTCAGAGGATTGACGTTCTTGTAATGCTCATAATCAGTGGATAGATCATGTAAGAGAGCACTCTCCCTCGCGTCATTGTACCTTGATGCCGCCTGGATTTCCAAGTCTTGAAGGCCTTTCCGAATTTCAGCAAGAATAGTCCGTGATTCCTGTATCTCTTGGAGCTGAAGGTCTCTTTGGCGCTGAATCTTCACTTTATCCGATTCGGAAACCAATCGGCTGCAATGCGCATCCAGTTCAGCAATCCCATGTTTCCTCCCCTCCCATTCATTTACATCGGCAACCTTCTGCCATGTACGGGAGAGTTGAGCACTGGAGAGATGACAAATCACTCTGGCCTGGTATTCCACAATATGGGAGTAAAGCTTGACGAGCGCTTCATGTATATCTTTCAGCTTAGGGTCAACATGGATCTCATGGTACTCTTCGTATATCTTCCAGTACATCTGGATATGGCCCATGTATTCAAAGCCCGCGAGCATAGCGTCATGTTGTACCTTGCCGCTTGTTATAAGAGGCAGGAGAATTGAAACGCCTGACCAAGCCATGGCTGCGTGAGGCTGCGCACTAAACGCCTGCTTCACGATTTCGTCTGTGAAAAGGCAGAATTTGGTCAATTTCTCAACCTGAGCGCGAATCCTGACGTCTTTTTCAAGGAGAGGGATCCTCCACTGCTTCTTCTCGCGATCTGCCAGTAAATGCTGCATCAAAGCCCCAACAGAAGTAGCATTTGCCAAGTTTGTGCCGCCATTATTCTGGCCGCCGCTGTGGAAGGCGTTGAGATGCCTGGTATAGTCGGCGGCCAGGTCGGGCTCTCGGGTCTCGAATTTTCGAAACGCCTCTGCCCAGAGATCATTACAGTTCGCATTGTCAGCGCTGGACGGCGCCGTATTCTGTGGTGACAGTGGAACCAGCGTTGACTGAACAGATAGTGCCGTAGGTAGTGCCGCAGAGCTCGTTTTGGTTGCGTTATTTGCATCTTGTGGCTTTTTTCTCTTCTTTGAACCAAACAAGACTTTTAAGCGGGAGAGGTGGCCCATCTTGACAGAACACACACACAACCTGACAACTTGACAACATTGTTACCGGAACAAAAAGAGAGAGGTTCTTCTTCTACTTATAAGGCTTGCGTGGGGATTTTCATCTTTGCCGTCCAATAAATAGCCATGTCCTATGGTGGCTGTACAGACATGCATGTCTGTCGCCTGCCTACCAACCTGCATAGGTGCGACGCGATGGAACCTTTCATTGGAGGATAAAAACACCACCAAGTAATAAAAAATCTTGGGGGATTGTGGCAATGAGCAGGAATCGTCGGAGGAAGCTGAGAGACACTCTACCAGCAAGAGACTTCAGAGAAAATGAGAGAATGTCCAAACACAAAGGACATAAAAGCCAGTCTTGCCAGTTTAGGAAATGCCAAACACACACCAACACTCAAGCCACAAGTACCCTCTAGGGTATGTTAAATATTGTGTAGATTACCCAACGGAATGATACTTGAAGCAAATAGTCAACATATACTGCCGTCTGCCACTGCGTGGCAAAGTCCATTTACTTTCTGAAGCAGTTGATTTAAATCAGTGTCGATGAGAAAGCCGGGCGCTTAATCAACGACCTAAGGATCGAGTGCATGATGCACAGGCCAAGCCGTAGCCAATGGCAAAAGTCGCTGGGCTGATTGACAGCGCATTCTGCAGCATTTGGCCCACAAGGCAACTTGCGCGATGCATCTATATAAAACAATATAGGGCAATTAATTCACTCCCTGATTGGTAGTGACTGCTATAGCATATGCATTCACCGCTGATTCCGCTCCATTCCGACCGACAAAGAATCTTCGCTGTATAAGCGCCAGACGCGGTCGTGGTGATGAAGCCTTCTGGCATACCATTGTATTGTATTAGTAGTATAACCCACTCTGAAGCCAAGACACCGCAGGTTCTTGAGCCGCAAGATCCAGAGTTTGATACGCCAATATGATCTTTACAGTCATTCCCATTCAAGGAGTGGAAGAAAAACACGTGTCTGGCTTGATACTTTTTCAGTGCAACTCTCTAGTGGTCGACGACTCGTATTCTTTCTCCACAACGTGCCATTCCAGCTCCTAGGGAGCCTGAGTCCTGTATGGAGTTTATTCTGGCATATGGTCATCAGCTTATGGTCGTGCACGTAAGCGAATGCAGGGCTCTTCGTGAGGAATCAGCAGCTACCCTGTAAACTTGGAAAACATTGAAATGTATTCATTTGACAAGCCCCAAATAATTTAATAAAAAAAATGCGGGCTCATTCACTCTGAACATTCTGCTGATCCAGTCATGTTTCAATCGGAAATTGTTTGCTTCAAAAAGTCGTGTTCCGACACACGAGGCAATGCCGGCTGTTTCGCTCAGTGATGGTCGAGGATGATCTCGATATGCAAAACATGCAAAACATGGCTGGGAATATATCACAATGTTTGTTTTACCTCATACCACATCTGGTCAAGTGTTTGTGCTTTGTTGATCAACATCCGACAAAACCAACCCCCTGGCTTTTGTTTAAGAATACAAGTATTTAGAGTTCAATATCCATACATATGTACTGCAGAGACCGAATCGAGACGCTCCATGCCCTCTATGTTTACCTAACACGGTGTCTCGTGGCGCAAGTGTTTAACACGAGGCTGGAGAGCTAAACGCGTAGTTGTGAAAGATCTGGTTTTACAAGTAATATTTAGTATAGAACCTGCTTTCTAAGGTTGGCATCGGCTTTTACTACGCTCTCAGCTCAGCTGCTCACGGTTGAGATCAACGAGGCTTATCTTTGGTGAGACGAACGCGTAGAAAGGATTCGGCAGACAGACTTGGTTAGCAATGGCATTCTGTAAAATGTAGGAGAAAGTGTCGCGTTTCGATTTGGGGACGAGGCACGAGTGTGGTGGTGTAGGCCATCTCGCGTGCCGTAGAGTTTTGCTCAACCAAATACTTGTATCTAATACTAGGAGGACGCAAGAATGTGGCGTATCCAGGGGGGGCTATTCGTACATATCGATACCAGCTGAATTTTCCGATCTATTACGGAGTACTCGTTCCTACTTGTGCGTACACTGATACCTGTACAAACTCGATCATGCACCAAGGAGGCTTGGACAATGTTCTGCCCGAAGCAAGGGACGCTGAGACAATCGATGGTGGTATTGGACCCTGAATGACAGGAACTGAGCAGCAGGATGAAATGAGATGCTGTGAGGCCTCATGATTTTCTGACAACAAACCCCACAGGGCTCCATAAACAGCGGGCACATCTCCTGTCGATCACGATGTTTACAGCCTGCTTAAGGCCATTGCCGAGCACTCAATGTATCGCAAACCAAGATATCCAACCACCGTGGAAGACAAAATGACGAAACCCTGTTACACGGCTTGTCTCTTTTAAAGTGTGGCTATGACCGCCCGCTTCTTGGCGCCATATCCTACTTGTACTGTATGCCCGGCAGCTATAGGGGAGCTATAGCCTAAGAGCGCCGTAAAGGGCTCAGGAATGTTCGCCAAAGCGAGGGTTGGATGGGCGGCCCCTGCAGAAGGGTCAACCGCTAACTGGTCGCTTGAAGTGCGCTAACTGAATAAAGTACTGGACGGGACAGTGCCTTGCATGGACCGAAACGTGGTGGTGGTTGTGGTGGTGGCGGCGGCTTTGATCGCACGACGACGCCTCTCAAGGCAGCCAATGCAATTTTGCATCCTCAACCCCATCTTAACGATGATGATGTGAATGAAGAGACGCCCTTGGACGTCCGTTCCTTACCGGTCCACCCAACCCAATGGCTCCCGAAACATGTTCCACTTGCAGCTTGGCTCCCATTACTGAACCGTTTAATCTCCTCCACAGCTCGCCCTAGAAGCAAGCTACGAGCTTTAGTGGCCACTCTGAGGTACGTACGCTGCGACTGTTTCTCCCATTCTCCCATTCTCCCCCACAATACAGTCAGTCAGTCCTACAAGTAGCGTCACATAATTGGGGGTTGAGAGATTGATGGCTGATCTTTTCCCGAGTTTAGGTATACACGCCAAGCATAATACTACCCGGCCATGGGAAAAGTTTTCCCCCCTTGCTAAGAAATGACCATCATATCACCCACACAGTATGCGCTTGACCGTCCATGGCAATTTTGCTGCCAACGAGCAAGGAAACGGAGCTGTTGGTCACTAGATTGAACCTTGACAGGGACGAATAACCAAAGGGGGGGATGGGACAAAAAGGAGAACACACACACAGAGTGCCAATCTGCATGCGCTTTGTCGGTGACGGAACATGCATCGCATTGCATGACAAAAAAACAATCCCCCGATTCAAGCTCCAAAAAAAGAAGACAGGTTCTTCAGCATCAAGTGGGAATGACTTGTTTCCCCGGCCAATTGCTCATTTCCACCATGCACAATAGTCAGCCACTGGCATTTAGCGCAACGGATGTGCGCAGAGAACCGCTCTCCTGGAGCCATCTCCTGGCCCTCTCGTAACGTGAGGTGCCATGGGACCCACGTCCAACGCCATGGGTCTCAAGGGGGTTAGCGAGCTCCCGGCCTCGTTGCTCCCTAGGCTTTTAATTTATCCACAATCGAAAGCTACAAGTATGCAAAAGCAATCTATATAGACGCACTACGCCCTGAATCCCTCCTCCCATCGGTGGTTCATCCCTTCTACCCACCACAGTCGCTCCCTTATTTTCCAACTACTCACGGTCTTTTTTCTTCTTCTTTAAAAGAGTCTTGTCCGTCGGTCACTCCTTAAGCCGGCAGACAATACTCTTCGAATCAAATAGTTCATCAATATGCGTTATTCTATTCCATTGGCGGCCTTGCCGCTGGCGGCTCAGGCTGTGCAGCTCATCGACGACACTCTCAATACGACACCATCTGGAATCTCACGACACTCCATCACCGTGTCCGGTGGTGCTCCCATCAGGTCCATGCGCAAGCGTCAGAATGAGGCCCATACACGCGCTCAAAAACTGGGCTTTTTCTATACAATTGAGGTCCGCATAGGCACTCCGCCTCAGCCTGTGAGCGTCAACTTCGATACAGGTTCTTCCGAGCTTTGGGTCAACCCCGTCTGCAGCAAGTCTACCGACAGTAAATTTTGTGAAAGTTTTGGTCGCTATAACCAATCCACCACCTTCGTGGACACCAAGGCTCCCGGCGGTGTTATGTACGGCACTGGCTATGTCGACTTTGATTATGGCTATGACTATGTTGAAGTAGGGTGTAAGTGAAATTGATATAGTAATGCTGGCAACGGGCTGCATCTGGCACATGTAGACTCTGTTTTCTCAGCAATTAGACACCGCCGTTGTTTGATGAGTACTGACCGGAACGCAGCTGCCAAAGTCAAGCAACAGCTTTTCGGCGTCGCTACCGACAGCGAGTTTGCCTCGGTCGGTATTCTGGGCGCCGGCCCTAGTTTGGATGGATGGGATAGCCCTTATCCCTTCGTCATTGACAGCATGGCTCAGCAGGGTCTCATCAAGAGCCGAGCCTTCAGTCTTGATATTCGAAGCCTCGGCAGTGACCGCGGATCTGTCATCTTTGGTGGAATTGATACCAAGAAGTACTCTGGTCACCTTGAGAAGCGCCCCATTATCCCTGCCGCAGACTCGCCTGATGGATACACCCGGTATGAACTCCCGAATCAGCATGTTGGCACAGCCAGCGATTTGCGCGTAAATATGTGCTAACTTTTACAGCTACTGGGTTTATCTGGATGGTATCAGCATTAACAAGGAGGACGGTACTGATGTCACGATCTTTGATAAGACTAATGGCCAGCCCGTCTTGCTCGACAGCGGCTACACCATCAGCACTCTCCCTGGGCCTATCTTCAACGAGATCCTTAAGGCTTTCCCATCTGCTAAGCAGGATGAGGATACGGGCGAATACTTTGTGGACTGCGCCCTTACTAAGACCAAGGGCATGGTAAACTTCAAATTTGGCAAAACCTTGATCAACTGTCCTTATGATGATTTCGTTTGGCACCAGGAGGATGGGACTTGCAAGTTGGGTGTTGCTCAGGATGATGATTTCCCCGTTCTTGGTGATACTTTCTTGAGGGCTGCCTACGTTGTATACGATTGGGACAACCGCAACATTCATATCGCAAACAACGAAGACTGCGGTTCCAACCTCGTCGCTATTGGCAAAGGTGTCGATGCGGTTCCGTCCGTGCTCGGTGAATGCGGTGCCCCGGTTACAACATCCACTTCGGCCCCGGCATCTACGATGACGACGACCACCAAGGTGCCTCTTACAACTGCACCGGCTACCACCACTGTCTATCCTACCACGTCTATCTGGAAGAACAGCACTGCTCCTGCCAGCTACACCACTGCTGCTCCTACGCTGACATCTACCTTCACCACCACCCGGGTTCACACCATCACCTCGTGCGCACCTACCGTCACCAACTGCCCTGTTGGTCACGTCACCACCGAGATCATCACCTCTTACACCACATACTGCCCTGGTGTGGACAACACTGCGGCTCCTACGCCCACCACAACCTCGCAGTACCACGAGATCACGGCTACCTTCACAATTCCCCGTACATACACTTGCAGCAAGGGTCTCAAAACTTGTGCCAGCCAGACTCCTGTTCATATCATTACTATGAGCCCTATTGTCACACAGACCGCTCCCGTGGAGATCCCACACTGCACCTCTTGTGCCATAGGCGGCCAGAGCCCTCCCGGAATTGCCTCTTCTCCTATGTTGACTCATCCTGTCGCGTCGCCCTCATCTCCTGTGGCCACCAGCCCGGTTGTGCCCGTTGTATCCGCTCCTCCCGCTGTGACTTACCCGGCGTCCACACCTGCTCCTGCGCCCGCCCCCACCGGCGGTTTGTCCACTGTTGTCAGCCCATCAGGTGTCTTGCCTTCAGGTGCCACCCCTCCCCAGGGCAACCCTTCAACCATCCCCCTTTCTGGTGCCTCTGATTTCACCACTCCAAGCATCGCCGCCCTGGTCGTCGGTGCTTTGGCTGTTGCCTTCTTGTAAATGACGATATGAGGCTGGACCAAAATATGCACGCCAAGTGTGAATAGGTGGCGTATCAAGACAAACATGATTAGTAAAGGAAATTTAGATGTATCAATATTGATAGTGGAGGATCGCAATTTTCCGTTGACTGGAGCCATGTTGTATATTCTGTTGATAAGTTTTGGATAGTTCATTGTCATACCCGGCGAGGATCCTGTACAGATGCAGGATAGTAATCGAATGGCTATAGTTTCCTGTCTCAATTATTAGAGCAGTATTTGCAATATGTCTTGATCTCTTAGCAATGTGATCGATAGCCTACATGTTAGACTCTTCACGACAACACCGGTCTTCTTCAGGGCAGTGAAAGCAACACCCTGTTGCACATCCTATATTGTACATGACAATAGTCAGGACACCTACTATTCCCGACGAGAAGCGGGCGCGATCGACTGCTGCAAGATCCTGCTCAGTCGACGCCCCTCAGCCAAGATCTACCACCTCCGTCAGCGTGCAGTCAGGCGAGGAACATCAGCCAAGCCTCATCTGACAACGGAAAACAAACACCTGTTCGGTATACACCACTCGAGACGGCACCGGGACGTGGAGACTTTGTCGGCCACGGAGCAATATCATTGCCTTTTTTGATAGACGGGCAAGGTCTCTGACGGGAGTGATTATCTTGTGTGCATTTCATCACCGGACGTGTCCTCAGGCCGGGAATTCGCCCGCAGCCGTGGCATCACGGTCTCACGGTCTCAGCACCGAATGGGTAACGTGAAATCCCTCGAATGCGCCATGATGGTGGTCAGAATAGATGCCCGACGGATATGGGGAGATCAATGAAGCACGCCCGCTCACCTCACTTCACTTCACACACCATCTTCTCGACCCATCCCATCACCAAATTCCAACACCTCTCCCAAACCCTGGGCCCACAGCGGCACACACCAAAATCAAAATCTTGCAGCCCACTCTGAGTCGGTTTTCGAAAACAAAACAAAAAAAAAACCACAGCCAACACACACAACAAGACAAACGTCATTGTTTCTGATGAGAGTGGGATTCGAACCCACGAGGATTGCTCCACCAGGAATTTACTCGTTAAGGTAACCTTAACCTGGCGCCATAACCGCTCGGCCATCTCACCGGATGTTTTCTGTTTGCGGGTAGCAATGAGGACGAGGGATGTGGTGAGCATAATAAGAATATACAGGGTAAGAAACGCGCCAGTTTGCTTCATAGTTGAATGGGTTGCCCTTAGGCTTTGGTCGGAGATTGTGTTCTTGACAGAGAGGATGGGAGGCATTGAGGTTCCGGAAGATGAGAGATTGATAGCAGGCAGCAGCCGTATGTTTCAATGAATTGTGTTAAAAAATGCGACCGTAGAGCCTCCAGATTGCTTCAAAAAAACAAAGCGCATCAGGCCACCCGCTCAACTCATCAACCGCACCACCACAATCGCCTCGTTTCAAACTCCGAGACGCCTCCATCACTATCACAAGATCCCTTCATCTTATTGATATCAAATAGAAACACACAGTTCCTGCTGTCAATTCCAATTCGCTGGGAGTTTATGGTCCCCCTTCCCTTGATCCTCGCCACCATTTGCAGATCCCACACACCACTACCACCACCCCCTCCAACTCTACAACTTCAAACAACGAATCAGATTCAACAAAATAGTCACTTCACCTTGACTCGATTAAACCAATAATGCTCATTATCGCCCTTCAGCCGAGAAACCGAAGCGCCGATTCGCTGCCTCACCTCCGCCTCATCACAATTCTTTTTTCGCCTTAGGCTCTTTGTTCATAGGCGGCGGCAGCGGTGGCCCGGCAGGCAACACAAAGAAAACATGGGTTGTCCACGGCGTATGCGGAGAAGTGGCAAAAGTTCTGGCTCAATCTATACATGGAAACTAACGTTTTGCTATGCATGATAAGGAGGACCACTCAAGGACCCTGATTTTCCCCAAACAGGCTCATGGGCCGATCCGCAGGGGGGGCTATCACGGGATATGACCAGGCAGGAAACCAAGGGATTGTTCCGGATTGGCGAGTCGTAACAGCAATAAATCTATCAATCTCGCTGCGTCAAGCCGCATGGGCACCGCTGCGTGCAGCTTGCCAAGCTCGTGGAAGGCTATTATTCACTATCCCCTCCTCGTCCAGGCCGGTATCCAGGCTATAATTGATACCCCTCACTCAGTCATAGAGCCTTGAGCGAGCAGAGCACGGAGATACGAATTGTGATCGGCAAAAGAACCTAGAGAGAATACGGTAAGATTGACAATAGTTCCTGGAAATTTCCCTCTTGGGACTTTGACTGGATCTTCTGGAATACCGAGACTAAGCCTCGGGAGCACTCCGAGCCAGCGGTAGGCAGGAATCCATGCTGACAAACTTCCGTAGCCTTCTCAATCATAACCAATCCCAGAGTAAGATCGTAGACATCCCGAAAGTGAGTACGATATGGCCAATACCTGCTCAAATCCGAACCACGGTTGGCGGGGTTCCCGCTTGGTCGATTCTTGACCCTGGGCATAACTATCATCATCCTCGGGGGCCGCGAGTGTCACTTACATACAGCCCCTGTATTTGCTGCATGTCCCTGGTTGCAAGATAAAGGGAAGGATGATGAGCGTGGGTCAAAAAAAAACCTTCCAGGGGATCCAGGTCAGCATTGCGTCAAAGGCCCTCATAAACGAAGGCACAGATCACAGAAAGCCCTTCAGGCATGTTACCCAATATGGATGAGGATTCATTCGCAAGTGGCATGCTAGGTTTGTTACCATGTTGCAAGGGGATGGTTCCAATGCCTGCCTGGGGCGTGTTGTCCAGGGATGTGATGGAACCTTGGACAAACACTTGGATGTAGCGTTCCATGTCCATGCCATGTAGTATAAGCGAATACTAGCGTAACCACACTTGCCAAGGACAGAGGCGGGAAGCATCTTCGGTTGTCGTTTGACTTACCCAAAGCCGTTGGAATCGTGTTCGTCCTCACCTATCACGTTCCGTTGGGAATCTTTGTCTGCGGGCACATCTAGCGTGGCTTTCCCGTTGCTCCATCAAATACCAGAACAGCGAGCAATTAGGACCACGACAAGAAGGGCAGGAGATCTGGCATTCTCTCGATGCAATCACCTTTGTCAGCCATTCAACATTTGTGATTCGAAGCCCATCTTCGGCTGGTACCGCCATCCTCGGTGACTAGAAGGATACTTTAAATCGAAGCGCTTAGCTCAGGAACAGCGGCTTCGGAGTTGACATGTCGATGTTGAGAAGATGTAAGGCAAAGTCGGCAAGCAGGCCGAATCATGTTCCTCTTTATCCGACCAGTTGATTTCCCGGGCGTCTCGCTGAGTGCATAGTCTTTCTCATCTCTGGGCCAGCCCGTACCCTTGCTCGCCAGGGGGGGGGGTTATTATGACTTTACCAATAATCCGGACATGGGCACCAAGACGTAGCAATATGTCAGATGCTGCGTGTGCCTCAGACGGGGCTTAGCGAAAGATCCACATTGTTCATCCGATACGAGAGCCGACAAGCAGTGGAGTCCAGAGTCTGGGGTCAATCGAATGGCTGAATGTTTGATGATGCTTGATGATTGATACTCGATAGACCTTGCAACTTCAACGTGCGTCGTATGCTACGAGTACGTCCGCGGTGATTGCGAGCCCAGCACTTGATAGTCTGGTGGAGGATGGCTACTCTCGGCCCAAACTTCCATAAAGTGGTGTAGTGTACTAAGGAAATTAAGTGGCGGCTACAGCCATTGGACTGAGAATTTCCCGGGAGGAATAAAGGTTCGATAAAGCTTGTGTGAAAACCAGCGAATGTCAGCAGACTGGCCCTGCATAGGAGGCGACCCGGTTCTGTAGCTTAGCTGCTTCTGGTGTAGTTATCAGTAAATAATCTGCATGATATTCCAGGGCCAAGGCCGAGCTGCATGAAGACGTAGATTAAAGGGGTGGTTTAAAGTTGCTCCGTTGAGCCCGTTTTTTTCTTCCTTCTCTCTCCACTAGGAGCGTTTTCGAGCAAATACGCAATGTCTGGAGCGATCAGCGTCGGTGGCGTAATACCAGGTTGTGAGGATGCCAGGATCACAAACAGTGAGGGGGGGGTTGCTCGCTTGCAGGCCATCATGCATGGCCTGACGTGCTATCTTAACCTATACCCCAGCTCCTTGCGGTTGAGTTGAGACGCACATGAGCCCACGATGCAAGTAAACCTGAGTGATCAGTCTACGACGGCATGTGTTTCTATGAAATATTGTAGCACATTCCCTCCGTCTTAGCCCGTTGTCTGCAGAGACTTGTCATCAAATAGAGCTCGATTTGGTGCGAGTAGTGTGCGGATGAAATTTTGCTTTTTTGTCTTGTCTAGTCACTCGGAACTTTTGTGGTAGAACACTTAGGGTTGCAATGAAGCGGCCGCTTAGCGGTTCTCACGGAAAAAGACATACTAGAGCTCTGTATTGTTCGTTTGTGGAACGTTGAAGTCAACCCCGTGGGGTTTCCACGTGTCGACAGTATACATAGAATTGACGGCTGATTTGTGCGGAAGAATTTGGAGGAGTGTGCAGCCCGTTGCTGAGACAGTGAGATTCAGGCTTCACTTTGTCTGTCGGCAATGGGTACAAAGATGTGACACCTTCACGGAACGGCAATCTGACGGGTGACATGCTCGTCATTCCGCGAATAAGCTTCTTCAAGACAACGTTTACGGATCACTCTGTCGTAAGGTGTGTCAGACTCAACGCCCAGAGCCTTTTTTTCTCCCTTCTTCCTTTTCTCTCGCACTCGACGATTGGGGTGTAGAAGAGATTCGGCATCCGTATGAGGGCGGTAACCAACGCCGACTGTATGCCTTCAAGTTCCAGACGCTACTGGATAACGCCATGTGCCAATTCCTGCTATTACGTCTAAAAAACCAGCATTAGATGCTGCTCATCACCGTGGGAGCTGGTCCGGATGTGCGAGAGGCCCATCGTCGATGAGCGACCCCATCTTTGCGGGGAAGCGTGTCAGCCGACTGAGAATGTCTGGTCTGTGAGTCTGGGGAACATGCGTCTCGCCAAGTCACCTTGCAAAAAGGACACCATGGCGCTGGCTTCCCCCGCTGTATGGCGGCTCATAATCGGACTGACTTGTGTCCTTGGTTGCTAGCAATTCCGCACACACACCCACGCTGGTTCGCCAAGCTGCGAGTCAGGTCCAAGGGTTCTGCCAAGCATGCCACCAATCAACCAATGCAGGAAACCCCAGAAAACTAGGGACAATTTTTTTTCCCCCTCTCTAGCGCTGTTGCTGGGACCAGGAAGTGCGTCCTCTGAATCCAAATTGCTTCCCACGCACACAATTTAGACGGATCATGTAGGTATACGCAAGTGTGCTCACGCGAGTCTGTTTCATCCTGCGCAAGGGAGGACCTGATGACAACCGAGGGATGCACTCATGTGTCTTCAGTTGGTTCTTCGGCGGCTTGTCGCGTGGTTGACTGAGACATTTTGAAGTGAGATCACTGGCTTTTGCACAAGGCGGAAGCCAAACTGTCTGCGTTCTTTGGAGCTAAGAAGCATGCACTCTTGGTGTGGCGACCAGTAAGAGCGCCGTGTCATGGGAGCCGCGATGTGGTAGGCAAGGTCTGGCTGCAACGTTGTACTTTTGTTGGCTCACCCCCATTGAACCAATCAGGCCGCAACGATAGTTCTGAATCTTGGGTTCGTTATTCCTTGGCTCTAACATGTGTAGCTACTCCTTGCGAACTGATATCCAGGCGAACCCGAGCTTCACTTGTCGTGTTGGGACTTGAAAACTTGAGCAGTTGTTTTCCGAGTTGGCTGATAACAATTTCTTCTTATGGAAGGTTGAGAATTCTCACGTTGATAGATGCCATCGTGTTGGATCCTGTAAAATAACTACTTGTGACAACTGGCAAGCAATTGTTGGTAGGTAAGAGTCAGCGAGTATGGTGGCGTCCGCTGGATCAAACCACGCGCGAGTAGCGACCTGTTTAGTGAAGAGTTTTCCAAATACTCGACGCAGGATATGTGTATGGTATGCACTCCCCAGATTGTAGAATGTAACCCTAGAAAGCTTCATACTGCTTGATGGAGCGGCACATCGGATACATGACCTGGCCGGGTTATCGGTGTTACTGCCACCTCCCACAGAACCTACTCGGGAGCCAGTCGTTCCATGCCCGAGACGACAAGAAATAGCCCTCTCTAGATGCTTCTGGTATCTACTTGGAAGAAAGGTCTCGGGACTCTTGGCAACCATAGTTTGGAGCTCATGACACACCTGCTCAGCGCCTACTCATGGTCTACTGCCGAGAAACTCGCACAGAAAATTGTCTTGCGGAGCCCGGCATTGAGTCGGTGATGGGGTTGTTGGTTGCTAAACAAAATAAAACAAAACAAAAAGATGCGGAACAGGCACCGGTAGTCATCTGCCTGACGCCATCGTTGTTGGATAGAATCCTGTCCCGAAATGAATCCTAACCTCCCCGATCCCCCTCCTCCATGGTTCCTCGATTACCTAAGGCTCTATCCGTTATTGCATGCTAAAACTGGCAACCACGATTCCATGTACCTGAGGGAGCAACCTCGGTGCCGAATTGAGTAAAGAGCCTTTTTTTGGAGCCCAGGTGCTTTTCTTTCTTGATCGGTACGTACCTCGAGACACCCGATATCTCCTCTCTCTCGTTTTTTTAGTCCCCGTCCCCTGTCACTCACTCCTCTAGTATTGTTTTTTTCTTCCTCAGTCGATAAGGTTGAACAGAGTGTGAGGGTGAATCAACGATAGCGTATGGATACGCCACGTCCGACTTGTCTAAGAGGAGGGATGAGGGCAGCAGATCGTCCGAGGTTGTGAAAGCTGATGCGGGACGATCTCGGCACCAAACGCCATTCGCTCATGGGCTAGTCAAAGGGGCATCGAGGACACCACTACGTGAACGCCACGAGCATTAGCCTTGATGGCCCTGGCCGGGTCTGGAGGGACTTTTTGAAGAGTCCGAGGCTTAGACTTGGGACGTCGGGGTGGCTTTCTGTGCTGGGCTTCCACACAGCGTTCCTCGCATATTCTAGCCGCCACTCATTGCCTTTCAAAGTCTAGAGCTCCGAAGCCTTCAGAGCTCGCTCTCTTGATGAGCAGAGATTCGCTCCAAGTACGGCACGGAGTACCTTCTCCGCATATTTGTTTGCTTAGTGCGGGAACACAAAGCCGCAAATCCCAGAGTGAGCATGTGATATCTACGACAGTCTCTGATGTCTCCGACGACAAGTAGGGTTCCAAATTTGTTGTGCACACACAGACCAAAAGAGGAGAAGGAAAAATTTTCCCCTTTTATCTATGGATTCAATTTATCTGATGTGCTTCCAGCCGGTGATAACGCAATTATGGACAGAGATCGAAAATGTAACGGCAACAAGGGCTTGGCTGGCACTTGGCGGGAGTCCAAGCTTGTATACCGATTTCTTGGTTGAAGCCCTCGGTGATTGAACCCACGATATCACCACGTTTTTTAATCATAGAACTCCAATCGAGTGGAGCTTGGGCTGTTTAGAGGAGCACGGTGCACATGGGATATCATGATGCATTGTCTTTTGTGTCGCATTGCCCGCCTTGCCTGATGCAGGAAATTGAGTCTAGTACTAACTTTTGCCCCTGTCGCAAGAGAGGAGGAGGAGGAGGAGGAGGACGATAACCACCCAATGCGACGTCTTTATGCGAAGTCATGCATCCTCTGTAAAGGAATCGACCCCGGCAAGGGTTGCCGACATAGTAGGAGGTCCAGATAGTTTTTTTTTGTTGGATGCTACAAGATCTCTTTTACAATCTGGATCATCGTTTTCGGAAGCTCGTTGTCGACCAAGGATCAATCAAGATTCAGCTGGCTTTTTTTTTGGTGGTCTCAATTGAACAATGAAGCCTCATTTTCGCCTTATCTAATAATCATTAGGTTATAGGTGGAAAATCACAAAAGGTCTGAGGCTCTCTTAAAAAGCGGGCCCGCAGATCCATGATCTTACTGACTGACATCCGAGTCGGCTTGATGAGCCTGCCTCGGTTCAGACTTAATGGACCTTTGGACTTTTGAACTTGCTCCGTCGCCTGATTTCATGATGCCGATGCGATAATACTAAATAATCCGGTAGCCGCTTGATAGCTTAGATAGCGATCTTGACAAGCGAGACATTTGTAGAGACATTCGGAGAGTCAAGTTGGTGTCCAGCGTCCGGAGATGCGTCGACAAGGGGGAGGGGCAAGGGGGGTCGAATTCCTGGCCTCCAGGACGTCTCTTTTTGTCTTCGGTGGACCTCTCGGTGATCGACACTCGGTAGCCGCCCACTTATGGCCCAATCCTGTCACGTTGCCATTCTCGTGACTCCCTCTGTCACTGAGCAGCTGATGAAAACTGACAAAGGAGAGAGCTGAAGAGACGGAGAGAAAAGCATAAAATTGACTAAGTTGGGGGGCAGGCCGGAGGCGAATAAATGGGAGGGCGACTTGGTGAATCTAAGTGGACGGCAGATCACCTCGAGCAAATCTACCTTAATTCTGAGGGTTGTGTGCTAAAGGGTCATCCGTAGTCATCGGGACTGGCCGGTAGGATGAAGGTGGTGGGAGGAGCTGGGAGAGCCCTCAGAAACATCAACCCGGGCCACTTTAATCCCTCGCCCCGCTATGGCGTTAGAGGTTTACAGGCCGGTCATTGTGTGGTGTTTTTCTCTCTCTTTCTCTTGGGGTCTGTCTTCTCTTCCTTCTTCCCGTCAGGGGAGACAAGATTTGTCCGAAAGGCTGGCGCCTTTGTGGTACGTTCACCATGCGCTTTGCCTAAACCGTAGGATTCTTATTATAGAATGACTAACTGCACAATAGGTTCAAAGGACGGTTTGCTGACTTGGTGCATTCTTCCTTTTGTTCTAATTCTTCTTCTATGGTGCGTACCTTACTTACTACGAGTAAGTTCAACAAAAAAAAAAGTTAGCATCCAAGCCAACTCTAATAAAACTAAGTCAACTTGCCTGTTCCCTGCTCGGCGTTTTCCAGCAATCTCACGTCTCGCGTGGCTTCTGCATAACCTGTGACAGCTAGCAGACAAGTGATGGCGAAGATCAATTCCAAAAGGACCAATACCTGGACAGCATCAGGCAGCATGCTTCTAGAAAGGTGAAGACTGTTGGAAGTGAGACATACATAATCTGCTGAGTCGTCACCCCTGCTCCCTGTTGCGCCTTGACACACGTTTTCGCCAATTTTACCAAAACAGCGCTCTGCAGGAGTCAGTAGAAAGATCACGCTGGCTTCGGGCTTGGGCCCTTTTAGGCCCCCGGTTCTCTGGGGGAGAAGAGAGGGGAGGAGAGCCATTTTCTGGCCCCGTCAAGAATGCAGCCGATAAGGGAAAATGACTTGCGGACCCTGAATCTTGGTGCAACGGCCACTGGCCGTGAATAGCAATGAGAAGCCAAAATGCGTGGTCTGTTTGCTGCAACAGGGGGAATAGAATCACATCACTTGTCAGGGATAGGCGTGCAGTGACTGCAGTAGCACGAGGAGGGGGTGTATTCAAGGTGAAAATGCAAATACAATGCAAGTGTGGACGGGCATATCCTTTACATCAAACTGCCTGTAACCAAGGGAACAACCTTGGAGACGACAGACAACCCAGCATCCGCTGCATGGTCTGGCATGACATCGCATGGCCCTCTTACCTGGAGGCCATCTCCGTTCTTGGTGCAGAAGCCGTCCTGTGCTTCACGGAGTATGCATACAAGGTGTTACAGCAGGCAGCCCAGTGGTGGGCGTGCTTTTTTTGGGGGTGACTCTCAGGGCAGTTCGCAGGCTGTGTGGCTGCGGCTACAGCGCGTCTTCGCTGGCTATCGGCCTCTGTAAGGGGGCATGGCATGGCATAACATGGATGGACTGACAAAGGTCTGAGCTAGATCAGATGACGCCGTTGCAGACAGACAAAGCGTGAGAGTGTGTGCCTGAGAAAGGAGGTGCCGTCTCTTGTGTTTGCTGCCAACAATGGCGCTTCTGCAGGCACCGAAAACTTAGGGCGCTGCCACTGGAAAAGCGGGGATTTCTTGTTTTGGTCGAGTTAACAATTGTGTTCTGAATTTTGCCCATTGAGTGTGGCAAATTAGTCGTCCTAATATCCAACGTTATGCCAGTGAGGACTCAATGAACCAACTGATTTTCCAACTCAACACGGGGGAGAGAGCCAATGTCTTTGCCCAACCAAACAAACGTCGTGAGATGGATTTGCGGATCTACGAACTGCAGGCGCTGTTCTCATGTTGATCCGTTCACGGCTGCCCCCAGGCAATGATGATGTAATGGGTGGATTGGTTATTGTCGTAGCGGAAGGACGCATGGAAGTCTTGGCGGCAGGCGGTGGCGGCCCAGCAGGTTCCAGAGCTGGAGGAGGGTTCTCAATGTACAACAACAGCCTGTTTGCTTTGAGATGACAATGCGTAGAGAAGGGAGAAGAAGAGAGAGAAAAAAAGAGGAAGCGTCGTGCGAGTAAGTCATCGCCATCTTAGCTCGAGTGATGGCAACGTCCGTGATTCACGATCTCCTCCTTTTCCCATCGTGCTTTGTTTTCTCCAACAACCCTCTTACCAACATCTACGCCGGGGTCAAGTTCTGGAAGAATACCATACCTTACTAGGTAGTCCATCTTCATCTTGTTGGATACCTATTCAGAAACATGATTCCTTCATTCCAGTACGGGATTCTATTCCCGGCAGTTCGGTTGGTCACGATGAAATTCGCTCACGGCGTTTGAACCGGCTTACTTTTGATGATATCTCCAGGGAGAAATTTTTCATTGTGTTGAAGACGCTTGAGCATGGGTCTAGAAAGATATCATTTCCTATGCCGGTGTAAAGTCTATCGGCACTCGCTGCTCATCCGCCGCAAATCCATCCATCCATATGTTGGACAAAGCACGGCCCGGCGTCCGCTCCCCACAGGACCACAAGATAACACTTTCAGCACAGCTCGGTCCGTTCTTGGATATCTGATACGCCAAGTAGGACCTTGGGAGTTGCAAGTGTCCCTGAGTACACCCACTGATGAATGGTGGTGTGCCTACATGTCCCTTCCTATCCCCGGTGCCGGCATGGTTACACGCTCCCTCCAACAACCTGGGATGGGGTCAGACACTGCGATCTTTAGGTGGTTGCATCGGCCGTTGACTCGAATTACTCATGAGTATGAGCAGGTTTTACTCGTCCTTGGCATGGGATATGGTAATCTGTCTCTAAAGCTCCATTTTGAACTCCTTTCAGCTGGGGTACAGCATGGCATTCTCAGTTTGACGTAATGGACAATCGGATCAAAATGTCAAACTCTCAGCCATCAAGTTGGAAACCCAGTGCTGCCAGTCTAAGCAAAGGCCAACTCTCCCCTCTTCATACTGAGGCTTGCTTGACAGTTATTGTGCGGCCGAATCCGATGGTGCCAAACAGGACGACGGGGTCACGATCAGGGCCAGAGTGCATCACCGTTCGCCAACCCTATTGCGTCCTGATTGCTCTACCAAATGGATGTGCGCATACTGCACGAGCACTTTGTACCAAGTATGTGTATGTGCACCTCAATGTACGTATGTATGTAGGTAGGTATGCATGAGTAGGCAGCCCGCGCCGCCGAAGTGGGCTTTTCTGGTGGGTTTTGCAAAAGGACCTGGACAATTTGGGACTACCACGACGCTAAACACCGAATGGTAGCGCTGCCAGGGCCTTTTAGCGCCTCCTTGCTCCGAGGCCAGCACCTTTACAGTTTACGTGCCAGCCAAGTGGCTCACCAAGTGCTGTAACGATTTTCCCCCCTCATCGGCGTTGAACTGCAACCCATGGAGAGGCACCAGAGGGACGGAGCGGATGGGGATGGAATGACTATTTCTGTTTCCCTCTCTCCGTCCAAGCTGAACAAACGGTGAGGATTGTTTATTGCGTGCTATGAAAGAGTTGATTTTTTTTTAATGGCCGAAGTGGAGGCGGGACGGCATCATGAAATGAGGTGAGGTGCAAGATAACAGAAAGGGCCTACTCGTACCTGACGGCAACGGCGTCACCGAGACAGGCGGGATCGCGTCAAAGGCTTCTTTCGACACGAGCCACAGATACAAGAGAAAAGAAACGTTTCGCTGACTCTGACCTGACGCATGCAAGAAGACGGTCGGTAGATTTTTCTAAACTCATCACCAACCGTTCGTACTCGTACCAGTTTAGTTTTCTTTTTTGTCTCTCCAACGCTGGTGTTATGTTGTTTGCCAGTCACAGACAGTACCTGCTTGGATAGGATGGAGAGAGAGGGGGGACAGAGAGGAGAGAGTCCTGTGTGTGTGTGCATGTGGAAAAAGTCGGCCCTGAAGCACTTTCACAAGCAGCCGCCTCAACGCGCCATACCCGTCCACACCCATCGTCGTGGTCGGTACATATCCTTTGCAGCGTTTTGGCGTCTGCGGCAAAGCAAGGAAACTGAGAAGAAGAATCTGGAGGTTGGCCTGGTTGGGAATAGCACACGCCACAGGAAGAACTTGCTTGTCCACTGCCCACTGCCCACTGCATCTCCAATTTCTACCGACTTACACACACACCCACACACCCTCTGGATTGACGACGCCCCTCTGCAAGGCCAAATCCCCCAAAGAACGGCCCTACTCAACCCCTGTTTCCCCATCATGCACCACATGCTATCCTACCCACCTCCGCCACCTCCAGCAACCCTCGCCGGCGGCTCTGACTGAGACCCCTGTCACTTGAAATGCTGCCCTGTCAGACGTCTTTGGGTCGACTTTGTTGGAGAAATGGACTAACGGAGGGGCCCAACTAGGGGGGGTCTTCTCCTGCACACCCCTCTCTGCAGGGAACCCCGGCCCCAAAGCCAGACCCTCTGCATGCGCGCCAGTCCCGCTGATCTCCTCTTCACTCCAGGGCCGCTACTCTGACTCCAGTACATACTGGGGGTTCATATCCAGATAACCCACCGCCATCAACCCCTTGTTCACGATCCATGGCACAAGTGCCCCGGCTAACACTACCACTGCCGCTACTGTTAGGTACAAACTAGGCTGGGTTGTGTGAGCCATTCCCTATCAGCCGGCCCTGAGCAGCACCGAATAACACCACTCTCCAATGTCTCCATCTGTCTCGGTGTCTTATACATAACCCTCCCATTACCCGTTCCCTTTCGACAATTTCACCACACTCGGCATAACTAGCCTCACTTCCCCAATCACCTCTTCTTATTTACTTCCATCTTTTCTTTCCAAGTCTACGACATCTTTCAGTGTTGACACATCTTGTTGACCTTTTTGTCTTATACCTATACACTTGGGGCTTGACCAACTACTACCACTTGTGGGAATAGAACAAAACAGCACTCGCTGTCTTACTCTATCCTTCAACAAGCAGCAGTTATTGTTATACCTTACCTCGAACCTCAGCCAAACATCCTCCTCCTCCTCCTCCTTCATCATGACTGCTCCTCTTTCACAACAGACCGTGTCCGTCAAGGACCCTGCGGCGATCCGCAAGCGCAGAAGACGTGCCCCTGCCGGTGGCGCTGCCGACGACTGCTTCACCTGCTCTAAGCGCAATGTCAAGTGCGATCGCCGGCGACCATACTGCTCGCAATGCCTCGAGATTGGAAATGAGTGCTCTGGCTACAAGACTCAGCTTACCTGGGGTGTTGGCGTTGCCAGCCGTGGCAAGCTTCGTGGTCTCTCATTACCCATTGCGAAAGCACCTCCCGTCGCCCGAGAGCCAAAGAAGTCACCCGTCTCACGACCCATCTCCCGACCCAGAGCCGATTCCAACACCTCATCTGCGCCCGCGTGGAGGGAGCACGATGATGCTCGCGGATCTATGCGAAGACCTATTGATATTCCCTCTGCCCACCATCACCACCATCACCACCACCACCCCACCTCCACACCAACGCCGCCAGCATATCCCATCCCTGGATACGACTACCTCTCCATGTCACACCCTGGCAACACCCCACCCATGCCTCAAGGCAGCTGGGGCAGCATGGCCTACTCTCCTAGCATCATCCACTCGCCAGACATGGCTCCGAGATACACCAAATTCCCTCTCCATCTCAGCACCGATGCACTCTCGTCCTCTGTCGACTCTGTTGGCAGCGAGGTAGACTACCTGTCTCCCCTCAGCCAGTCATACCCCCGCGAAGAGATTCCCTTTAGCCACAGCCCAACCGTGCTGTATGAGGCGTATCCGGCGCCGCACAGCTCCCCCATTGCCCAAAGCCCTCCGTCGGTGCTCGTTCTCGATCACTGTCGCGCACCAACCTCATACCCTGGCCTGGTTTACTCGGCTCCGGAGCCAAGCTCAAGCCTCCACTCCCACATGGACCCATTCGAACCGCACCTTGGCCACAAACTGATGCGGGAGTGTGACAGCCTCAGTGAGCATCATCACATGGCTCCTCTTCCGGCCTTCCCATTCTAATGAGCGAGTAGGTGTTTCGGAAGTTGATGCGTACAGCGCCAGCTGCGGCTCTAGGAGCTCGGGTTGGTCGCCTTCGCATAGGAGGGGAGGGAGTATGCAGCTATCCCGGTCCGACAATAATCACTCTCAGTGGCCTGCATTGCGGCAGCCCCGTTTAATACGCACCAATCAGGATCTCTTGACTAAGATGCCATTCTTCATGGACTACTACAAAATTACATTGGCCCCATTCATGGTCTACATCGACGGGCCCCACAATCCTTTTAGGGAACACATCCTCCGATTAGCCGGCGACAGCCAAAGTCTCCAGCACGCCATCTGCGCCCTGTCGGCCTGCAATTTGAGGATGAAGAGGAGGCTTAGCTTGGGATATAATACCCGGGAATTATCAGAGAAGCTGATGGCGGAAAAACAGGCCGCCGAGGCCATTGGCGACGAACAAATCGAAGACCAATCCTTGTCAGAGGAATTTCAACACCGCAATCTTGCCGTCAGTCTTCTGAATCAGCAACTCAACGATCCTGCCAAATCATGTCACGATTCGGTGCTGGCCACCATTCTTCTCTTGTGCCATTACAGAATGGTGGAGTCGGGCGTAGCCAGATTCCACACCCAATTTGAAGGTGTGCGCAAGATCTTGGCCATGAGAAAGTCGCAAAGCGCCGGCTCCTCGAAGGACACTGCATGGATGGAGATGCTATTTACCTATTTTGATGCCATTTCCGCTAGCATCAACGATCGGGAGGCGCAGCTTGCACCAGGATTCGAGGGTGTCTCGCCAGACGTCCAAAACTTGGCCGCCGGAGCGGAAAACATGGTTGGTTGCGATCGCCAGCTGTTCAAAATCATTGGCAAGCTTGGCCGTCTCAATTTACTTTCTCAACACCGACCTGTGCAAGTCGTGGATGGATCATCATCACAGCAGCAGCAAGGGAATGCCATGGCTTCCATGGCCGGTCCCCGCTTTGATGGTAATGGGTTCAGCACTGTGCTAAATGATGACGAGATGCTAGCGTCCGCCACGAGCTCCTCCACCTCATTCGATGACAACCAGTACCTGTTTTGGCAAGAGTGGAAAGAAATTCGACATGCGCTCCAGTCTTGGCAATTTGATGCACTAGCTGTCGCAGCATCTTTGCCAGCCACTTCAACCCCTGGACAGGTGCGGGACCTCGGATCCGTTTCGGAAGCCTTCCGGTATGCGGCTCTCATCTACACGGAGCGACTGGCCAGCCCCAACTTGCCATCCACACATGCCAACTTTCAGCATCTGGTGGGCCAAGTGGTTTACTACGCAGCGAGCCTAGATAGGGGCAGCACGGCGGAGAAGTTTCTTCTCTGGCCATTATTTGTGGCGGGATCAGAATGCGTCAACGAGGTGCAGCAAGACACGATACGCAACAAGTGTCGGGATATTATGAGTAGATCTGGTTACATGAACAACTTGGCGGCTTTGGATGTCTTGGAGAAGCTATGGTCTGGTGACATCAAGAACGAGAACAGACTTCGATTTGGACGAGGAGCACCATTCAACTGGGCCAAGTGCCTCGGCGGACCAGGCGCTGGAGTGGAGTGGATTATGTTTTGATGATTTTTTTTTCTTTTTCTTTATTCCCTTTTTTTGTTTCTTTCTTTCTTTTGCACATACGTTCTATGATGGTTGTACATATGGGATGAGGTGAAGCAAGTTGGACCACGGCAAAAGGTGGACGGTGCCTTCGGGCAATATCATGACCATTTTCTCTCATCTCTCCGGAAGGGACGGAAAAACCAAAACAATGGGTACATGGGTCGAGTGGATGCATGATGGGGAACGATATCACAATTGTACTATTAAGATGATTTTTATGTTTTTATGCTTTTTCTATTGCATGTCTTTGGGCATTGGGCATCTCTGGGTGGCTCTGGCGTTGGGTTGCAGTTGCGGTGATGGGATAGCTTGGCATTATTTGACTCGAGTTTAGTTAGTGGTTTATGATTTGAATTGATGTTTGAGATTTATATTTGTGTTTTAATCAAGTGGTGATTGAGATTTGCATGTGCTGATCCGGGATGATCGCGTCATTCGGCGGAGGCCGCGTTTGACAAGTTTGACAAGCATATGATTGCCAGTTTCGGTCTTATCCAACTAATTATACAGGGTTATACCCAGCAGAGGGTGCAGCCCTAGATGGCGGGCAGGCTTGAGTTTACTGCAAGGCACCAGGAACACGCGCACACACACACACAAAGAAAGAAAAGGAAAAACAATAGATTGACAAAGGAAGGGGAACAGAAAAAAAAAGGTTAAAGAAGCTTAAGGCATAGCGTGGTATTGGATGGAGGGCGTCATGTACAATATCCGCGTATATCTAGAGACATTAACATATGTAAGATAGGGAATAAGAGTGAATGACATGACGCAAGATGCGATGTCGCAGGACGGGGGCCCCGAGGGTTTCTGAAATTTTCAGGGTCCTTGTGGAGAATCTCTCTCTTTTTTTTCCCTTTGGGTGTGTGTGTGTGTGTGTGTCTTTGGCTTGCTTTTGCTTGAAGATTGTGGCATGTATGGAGAACATGTTGGGGAAGCACGATACCTAACCAAGCAATCAAATCAGGAGAAGAGAGTCAAAGCGAATGCAGCAGTCTCTTTTTTTTTTTGTCTCGCGTGATGCGGGATGGACGAACCAGGGGTGGTGGCCAGGCTACTAGTACTACGGTGGGGAGAGAGAGAAAGAGAGAGAGAAGGCGATTACGGAGTTGGAGATGTGAGGCTAGGAAAGTGAGACATTGGGAATAAAAATGGGTATTGGTGTTGAGCTATGGAGGGATGTTTTTTTTTTAAGGACGAGGAGGACCTAAAGGATGGAGTGGAGGTGAGGGGGGAAAACTAAAGAATTGACGGGGAGCGAGGAGAAGACCAAGAAACAGAGAGAGGAAGAAAAAGAAGTGTGTGTGCGGGAGAAAGGATACAAGGGTACATGGAAGAAGAGTAAAAGCCCCGAGTGGCTGGTGTCGCGGCTGGAGAAGGACGATCTGCAGCGGCCGGAGGTGCCGTTTCTGGAGTATTTTCTGTGGGAGAAAGTGTGTGTGTGTGTCAAGCGTTACAAGGTGGGGGGGGCATGTAACGTGATTGGTGGCAGTTGGCACAGTTTGACAGCTGATTGACGATTCTAAAGCTGGAGGAAGAAGAAGAGGGTGTGCAGAAAGTTCCCTTGAAAGGTGTGTGTGTGTGTGTGAGCGGATAACGGATGTGTGTAAGAAAAAAGTTGAACAAACAGCAAACAGCAGCAAACAGCAGCAAACAGAGTCGGAATTAAGAGTCTATCCAGAGGTAAGAACTAAACTTGTAGTATTTTTTCCCCTTCTTCTTTTCCTTCTGTTCTATTTTCTCTCTGCATGGTTCACGAATGCATGCATATGTATGTGTGTGTGTGAGGGTGTGGGTGAGTGATATGAGATGCATCATGCGTTGGGGACGGAGTTTATGATGAAAAAGTGCGGCGGCTTCGGATGAGGGACGGATGGCTTGTGGGATAGCAGATAGACAGAGACAGGCAGACAGAGTGATGGACATCCGGTGTTGCACACTTATTACAAGGTAGGCAGTGAGTGAGCCCCCATGGGAAAATGCTCCGGTTGCTTAAGCGCTCGAGCAATATGGCGATTCTCCCCGACAGAGTCAAGGAGCAGCAGCAGCAACAACAAACAGTAACAAACAGCAACAACAGCGTTGCAAGTCAAGTGGTCCCCCTATGTATGTATGTTCCCTTTTTTTCCCCACCATGTGTTTGTCTGTCTGTCAAGTGGATCAACAACGAAAAAAACAAGACTGCAGCGTCAAAGCACACACAGGCAAACAAAGAACAAGACATTTGCAGCAGAGACAAGACATACAGAAGCGCCAAGTAAGTGGGGGTGAAGAAGAAGGGCCAAGCAACAATAAGCGGTGCCCACCCCAAAAAAAAGCTGCAGTTGAGGCTAAAATAAAACAAAAACAAAACAAAAAAAAAATAAGCCAAGACCCTTTTTAAGCAATCGTTCAAATAGAAGCAGGAAAAAAGTGAGATGTGATGGGCAGTAGCAGTAGCAGTAGCAGCACCGCTGGTCCTGTTTTTCGGCGACGCAGAGGGAACGGGATGGGACACGCCCGGTCCAACGTTGAGTATGTACTTACTAGTAATAGTATCTACGGAGTCCATATTAGCGGATTACCCAAGTTTTGTTACTGTGGATGGACTGGAACTGGACTGGAACTGGACTGGGCAAGACTGAGTAAGGATTACGGGATCGGGGTTACCATGAACCTGGCGTGTGTGTGTGTGTGTGCCTCGAAGCCCCGTCCTCCGGAAGTGATAGATGGAAACAGAAAAATCGAAGAAGAAGAAAAACGTCGTCGTCATTGATTTTCATTATTTTTGTTCCTTTCTATTATTATTGCTTTAGTGGAGTCGGATTCATACCCAGCAATTTTTTTTTTTTCATTCTGTGTTATATAACAGGTCGTACTTCAATGTCTTACAACATGGGGCATGAGGGACATGGCCCCGGGGGGGTCAGTCACTTGAAATCCCATCGGGAAATGCAAACACTCGGATAGCAATTACGGGGAAAAAAGAACGGGCATCAAAGAAAAAGAGAGAGAGAGAGAGAGAGAGAGAGAGAGAGAAACACGGCGAAACGCTCACCGAATAGAGTAACCGATTCGTCTCGGTTTACGGCCAATCGCTATTGTCCGTTTGCCTTGCCAGCGCATGCCATCCTGGCTGACCCTCTCCCCCCCTCGCCCTACTGGAGCGTCCATCACAGGGCTGCTTTTTACAGTGGAGTTCCATGGCTTTTTTTTTTTTTTTACAGAGGGATCCAATGTGTGTACTTGTAGGTATGGATGAGACCCAGGTTGTTGTTGATCTTCAGTGGCGCTGTCCCATTCAAACCCACGGGGGGAAGGGGGGGGGCTACCAGTTGGAATCGTACATACAGTAGCAGCGTTACACTCGACCACGGCCATTCTTCACGCGTGCGCGCGCTGGGAACTGGGCGATCCCATCTCGTGATGAACACGCCAGCTGTGCAAGGTTCATCCGTCATCGTTCAGCATTCCGGCGTTCATGCTCATCATGCTCATGCTCATGCTCGATTGAACTAGTAGCATATCAACCCAACTTGTATGTACTAAACAAGAGCCTCATCTCCGTTGTTTGCTTTTGCTGACTTGATCTCACCAAAGCAAAGCAAAGCAAAGAAACAAAAATAAGAAACAAAAAAGCATGTAAATTAGATCAGACCACTCGGAGACTTAAATCATCTTATCCTTGGACTATTGAATCAACGATCTCCAGGCACCAGAAACGTGAGCCGGCAGAACTCCCAAACAGATGTTAATTATGCCGGGCCTAAATTCTCTCTCTTTCTCACTCTACTTTGCACTCTATCTCTCACGCACCTCTTTTTTTCCTTTGTTGGTTCCCCTTTATTCCGGGTGTAAGCTTCAACTTAAACATGGTCAGATCAGGCAGTGAGAAAGTAGACTCACACAGAAAAACGACGATTAGAATCTGAACTGTGGCGTCTCACCTCCCGCCGCACAAGGTTCTGGGTGTGTGGCTTCTTGCTCTGCTCATCGTATCTACATCTCTCTCCCTATCCCTATCCCTTGCTTATGTACATTAGACTAGGACGAGAGAGAGTGAGAGTAGTGTTCCAGTGCGTGTAAGAGTAAGATCTACTCGTAAAACGGAAAGGGAAAGAAAAAAAAACGGGTGATGAGATGATGCGCCCTCCCATCCCTTCCTTTACTATTCCCAGACTGCGGGGAAAGGGTAAGGGGGGGAAGGGGGGCGTATGATACCCGGGCATGATCTGGTTAACTGTAAATGGCTTCATCTTTCAGTCTTTTGTGTATAGGGCGGACGGGACGGAAATGCATGTCATTTCCATTCGTCTCATCGTAAAGCCGACCAAGGAGAGCGAGCGAGAGAGAGAAGGAAACGGAATTGATGGATTACAATCTTACGTGCACAAGTCTCAAACGCCAAAGCAAGTCATCATCAACAGGACAGATAGCAAGAGTAAGTCCATGTGAGGAGAAAAAAAGAAGGAAGAAAACTGACAAAACATAATTCCCGTTTTCATCAGAATCATTTTTCTTCTTTATTACGCGTAAAAAAAAAAAAAAGAATGCCACATTCGTAGACCTCACTCGCATACTCTCTATCTAACCGGGCGATGGGGATTTCGCTTCACGGAGTGTCATGGATACGGTACCAGGGATCATCGACTTGATCCCTGATGCTGCTCAAATTCACTACGCTCGCTTCAGTGCATTATCCGTCTGCTTCTTTGTTTTTGCGAGAGCGAGACGTATAATCGAGAAGAAAAAGGCGACAAGGCAAGGTAAAAGCCTGCAGGATCACCAAAGCAGAAAGAGCATGGGATCTAAAAGTGTGGCGGATTTTCTTCATGGGATGGGATGGGATGATTGTCCATCCATCATCTGACAGGGTATGGGGGGGGGGCGCACAAAAAGGTGAACAGGGTTTAGAAGGGGGCCCGCTGCCTGTCCTTCTGGGTTATCCATGTGTGCGTGTGTGTGTGTTTGAACAAGACGAGGCTCCATGCTGGCTGGCTGTTGTCGTTGCTGTCGTTGTTCGCTGTTGTTGCTTGACGACATCCGATGAGCATCAGCACGAGCAAGGCCAAGCCCAGCCAAGAAGCAACCAGGAAGAAACAGGATGGGGGGCAGTGGAGGAAGCAGCAGCAGCAGCAGCAGCAACAAGAGGTGGCCAGCGGCCGGGCTGCGGCGGATCTGCAGATTCCACCACTCCCCCACGTCGCAGCTCCCGTAAAGGAGGGGAGGGGGAGAGGGGGTGTGTCTCCAATTGTTCAGAAGCCCACGTCTCTTCTGAGTCTAGCCTGGCTTGTCTCTCTCTTTTTGGACTCCGCTTCCTCCTCGCTCGTGCGCCACCACCACTCCTTTCGCAAACAAAGCGAAACTTTGCTGTCCACGGATATCGAGTGAAAGGGAAGGGGAGGGGGGCGTGCATCTAAGCTCGGGCCCCAACAAGCGTGCATCATGCCAAAAAAACTCATAGGAAAATCCACGATAGCCTCACATCAGAGTCCCAACGCCCCCTCCCCTTCCCTCCAGGTTTCACACTGATGGAGTTGTGTTATGGCGTGTGATCCATCTCCCTTGTCCGAATGCCGCAGACCAAAGGAAGCGGCTATCCGATAACAACGTCGATGATGATGAGACGATGATGATGATGGTGGTGTGCAGTTCCCATTATTTATTTTTAAAATCCATTTCCCGTGCGGCCGAGAGCGTTCGTTCCGTTCGGGTGCCTGAACGGATGGATGCTCTCTGGCTTGATGGTGTGGTGTGGTGTGTTGTGGTGTGCTATCTATTTCGACGACTTCCATATTGCTAGGCTATGACCCCCTCCCAATTGGTATCCCGGGTGCGTATATATGCCGGCGGAATTATAGGGTGCACAAACCGGACAATTTTGTTTGAAGATGATTAAAAAATAAAATAAAAAACTTGTAATAGTTGTAAAGGGCAAAAAAAAACAATTAATTGATAATTAAATGCTCTGTATTATTGACAAGCCTCATTGCTGCTTCTACTACATGTGTCTTTGTTTTTAGGCACAATTGTCTCAGTCGTGGAGACATGCATCGTCACCCTCTGCCTGTCACCGTCCGTCATATCCCCGATTGTGACTTACGTCGCTTCTTTCTTCCAGGTATTTGATGTACTATCCGCATGTGTGTACGTCTGTCTGTCTGTATGTATGTGTGTATGTACGCAGCCCAATGCATCTATTCCTATCCTAGGACGCTGGGAAAGCGACCAGGGGGGGGATAAGGATGGAGGGACCATGTCTTACGCACGCCTCTACCATTATTATTTTTTTGTCTTGTTTTGCATCTTGCAACAAACTCCATACGGCCGCTGGGGTCGCCCTGCAAGGCGACATAAACGTCCATGGCCTTTTCTCTCTCTCTCTCTTTTCTATACCTACTCCGTACTTTGTCGTTATATGCAGGACTTTGCCAGGGTCACGGACGGACTGACAAGGGCAGAGGGAGGGGGGGAGGAGACGGATATCCGCTACAGGACACACACACACACACACACACTTCTTCCTCTCGTGCGAAGCGATCACCTTTGAAAGCACGCATCGGAATCCGCCGATGCAGCAGCGAACATCACGTCATTCCGCAAACAAGAGGCAATTCTTTTTCTGGCTCCAAGACATGAAGAATGTGCAGAAAGGCTCCATGGGAGGCGCAAGTGAGAGACATTCCCCTAACCCAGTGATATGACTCGTGCACCATCCTTTTTTTCGTTTGTTTTCTTTTTTGCCTTGCTTTCCTTCTATACGGGGCTTTTTTTCTGATACATGAGAATCCTTCGTAATTGGTACAAGCTCGCTATCTTCAATGTAACAACGGCGTTTACGAAACACGCAAAAAACGTGGGTTGCAACACACACACTCAGTCAGCCCCCCTGTCATCTTTCGACGACTTATACAGCCGGGCTCGATCACGAGCCTCGGTATTGATATTATACCGAGCGGTAAACGCCAGGCACACAAACCACCACACACACTCTCTCACACGCATACACTCTTACACACACACAGAAAGAAGCACAAGCATACAAGCATAACACGCAGCCGAAAAAAAGGCTGATTCCACAGGCACACCCGCTGTCCGAGATGTCACCGAGGGTAAAAAAAAAATGTATCTGGGTTAAAGAGGGGAGGGGAAGGGGGGGTCCCCCTGGCTGATTATCGTGATATTTTAGCCTAGGTACCCCAAAAAAGCCAACCATGTCCCTGTTACTCTTGCGGATGTGAGGAAGGGAGGGAGAGAGATATGCCAGTCATTCTCACCCCCGGGAAATATGCTGTATGTACGAAAACGAAAGTTGAGGAAGAAACACGCATCATCACTCCCCCCCCTTGACCCTGACCTTGATGATTTTCTTCCACCTGTACTAGGGGGGGGAGGGTGTGCTTCCTTTTGCCCATGTTATGTCCCCTGGTTCTTAGGTACGCAGTAGAAGGAAAGGAAAAAAACCCCATGGATGGGGTGAAATCGTGCTTCTGGCAATGGGCGTTTTCCAGATCTGTTATACTCCCCCCTTCCTCGATCATGGAGGGGGAAGAAGAAAGGACGAGGGAAAAGGGCGTGTAAACACCCAGGCGCCTTCTCGGTCCTGCTCGTCGTTAGACTCACGATGTATACCAAATGAACAGATTCTTGGTATACTCCAAAGCCCCCCTCCTCCCACTCCCCCAAGACTAGCAACCTGCACGTAGATGAACCCACGAGGAGGAGGAGGATCAGTGCAACATGCCATCCGGAAAAGACAGGAAGACAAGAAAAGAAAGAGAAAAAAAAAGCATGGGAAACATGGATTTCAACCCCACGATTTGGGATGCATCCTTCCCCCTCCCTCCCTTCCCTTCCCTTTCCCCTCCCATGTTACAACACCACGAGGCACAAAGTCTTGGCCGCGCTACGACCTCTGCCTCGCGATGTTATGCCCGATTGCCTTGCAACTTGCCTTTTTTTTCTTCTTCTCCACGATTTGTTAGCTGCACCTCATTGACCATCAAGGTGTTAGATAGAGGGGGCAAGCAAACAAACAAACAAACAAGAAAGCAAGCAAGTAACAAGCACAGGCACAAGCACCACAAAGGCAAGCAAGTTGTACAGCAAGGCAAAAAGCAAGAACCATCTCCTGGTCCCAACACCCAAAGCATTTTTGGAGAAAGGGAACAACACAAAAAAAGAGCCTTGGAGAATAAATCCCGGTTTCAAGTTCATCTCCAACTGATCTCCCCCCCCCCCTTTCAAGGAACCAACAGACATGAACACGTCCCGACAATGTGGTTCAAGACCCCCCTTCCCCTTTTCCTCGAACCAACAACGAACCAACTAACTGACTAACTAACAAAAACGACAACACCGACTAACAAACAAGCAGCAGCAGCAGCAGCAACAGCAGCAGCAAACATAAATGATACCAAACATCGGTGACGAAAAGCCGCCAACGTTTTCAACTGCCGATTTGAGCTCGGCACATCTGTTGGTCTTCGGGTCTTTTCTGTGTACTCCCAAGGAGCGTCTGTTGGGCTGAGCCATCAGACCAAACGAGTGGGGGATCCTATTGTCGAATCCTATTGTTCTGCAAGGTCTTTAAACCAATATGCAAGGAGAGATGCCCAAAAAACGGCCTTCACCCAACTGTCTACATTGGCCCCCCCCCCCCAAACAAAAAGAGTTGTATTTAGCTAGAATAGGAAAACACCAAGACTCCAATATCTACCTTGTTCAGACAGGCACTTGATCTCCTCCTCTCCCTCCCCGCTTCTAAAGCTCCGCTAGTATCCGTGAACGCTGCCGAAAACGTTTCTCCCTTTGATAGGTATCCCGGGCATCAAGTGTTCTGGCCATTTCTCGTATCCCGAACATGAACCAACTTCCATATCATCCATCCTCTCTTGTATACTTGCCGTATTCAGCAAAATCCCATCACGAGGCCTCATCACCAACATCAAACCTCCCCCCTTCTCCTTCTCCCCATTGTTTGTCTTCGGTCCCGAGGAAAACGAGGCACGGTTCAGTTTCTATGCTTTCGTTTTCGTGGGCGAGAGCTTTCTTCCTCTTCCTCCGTGACTTCCGCAGGTTCGTACCGCGCAGGAAAGGTCCGCTGCCCCATATCGTATCCCATCTCCATCTCAAAGAGCGATGGGATATGTGGATATGGCGCAAACGGATCGACTTTCCATATGCCAGCTCCCCCCATTTCGTAAAAGCTTGCAAAGTGAGGTTTGTCGTTCCTAGAAGGTGTTGGCCAGCGGGCTCTGAACCCTGTTGCTGGAAAAAGAGTAGATTGATCAGCGGGAGTCCCCTGTCTAAAGAGCACATCTGGAGAACTTACTACGAGGCGGTTTTGTGTCGTCCGCAGACGGCGTAGGCGTAGGCACAGCCTCTTCCTTACCTTCATCCTCGTCCGAATCATCCACCAGATCCTCTTCCTTTGGTTGAGCCGACATCTGTTGTCTATGTCTTTTCCAGGGCACCGTGGGAGTCGAGGATTTACCGGGCTTTGACCTGCTCACAGTGATGCTGAGGCCAGGCCACATGTTTTTTCTCATGTTCTTCAGCAGCTTAAGACCGTCCCGTCTCAGCTCCAGATCCCCTTCATAGTCATAGAGCACCATCCACAAGTTGTCGGCATAGTTCTCCGCCCAGACCTCTGCCACTCGGATGATTTCCTTCTCCCGTTCTAGCCGCTCCACCTTATCCTCCAACGACTCTCTCTTGGTGAGCTTCGCACGGGGCCCTTCGTCGTCGAGATTCAAGTTCTGCATAGTCTTCTTGAGTTCCAAAACCTCCTTGGAGCTGTTCAGCAGGCTGCGGCTGCCATGGCATTCCTGACACAGTCCTTCATACTTGAACCCTACAAGTATCACTCGCTCCTCCAGTGGGCAAGTCTCGTCATCTTCGCAATCCGAAGTGCAACCCAGTCTCCGGACGGACTTGCTGTCGCACTTGGAGTATTCCAAAGAGCTGAAGTAACAGGGCATATTTGATTTGATGTAAGCAAGTGGTACGAATAATAGTTTGGGCAACGAAAAGAAACATAAGAGGCGGCGGTATATTGGTCTTGTATTAATAAAAATCGGTATTGAGGATGCAAACAATACACGTCATGTTTAAAGATAATTTTCCCCCTATTGTAAACTACAAGCTTGCACAGCACTCCCTTTATTGTATAATAAGCTTTTGGAAGCAGCTATTGACCTTGAGGACTCCACCGATGAACTCAAAGGCATAATCATATGCCCCTAAGAGTCAATCATCGCGTAGGAGATAACCCTAAGCAAACACTCGACGTCTTCGTAGTCGACTATCTCAGACTCATCTAGTAAATATCCTTCATAACTGGAAAGCATCATTTATAAAAGCACCAGTGATAGAGTTTTTAGAATAGTTTCCATTAACTGGCGTTGATGCCTGCCCTTGGCATTGTCTATCAATACATAAAAGTAAAATAACCATACTTGCCCCCCCAATGAACTTTGGTGCCCCTGAAAATAAATTACGCCTGCCTGCTAACTCGTAGAAGCCCTACGGAAAATAAGTCATAAGAGGTCTGTAGCGTTAACCTAAACCATTGTTTACTTTTGCCTAGCTAGCTGCGCCCTAGAGCTAGCCAAGCACCTCACGAACCATATGCTCTTTCGTATTCTTATCGCGGCGGCGAACTCAAGGTCTGCGCCATCTGCAGTTGCGATGTAAGGCGTGACTCTCGAGAAGACACAGGAGTAAGCGAGCGACGTGCCAGATCAGGACTCAAACTACGAGAGAAAAGCGATTGGCCGAGCGCCTTTCTCGAACCATCGAGACTAGATGGGCTCAAAGACCCGCTTGGTGTCTTCTCGTTAGTGGTAAGGCCTTTGGCCTGGACAAAAGCGCTGGATCGGATGTGGTGAGGGTCTTTCTCGTAGTACTTGTCAATGATGGGGTGAACCATGACGGTTTGCCGATGAATGGTTAGTATGGAGTTTGTGGGGACATTGACCCAATTCTCTATCAGGACAAATCAGTAAGTCTTCTCTAATCAAAACCAGTAACAACAGTATTGTTGCAATCATGACTCACCTCTCTCAAATGTCAATGGTTCACTGGCTACAAGGACAATATCTCCACCTTTGTCCTTGCGGTTCATCTGATACTGCCGGTCATCAGGTGATGAAGTCCTCGTGGCCCACTGCGTACCAGAGGAATAATACAGACTGGCCGCCTCGTCCTTGGAGCTGCTAATGTATCGAGTGCAAATCACACTATGACCATCGGTGACAGCAAAATTGAGCAGGCTCATAGTCTCAACATCTTCGTTTTGGAGAATACTCTGCGGAATGGTGTCGACCAACTCGTTGATCTGGTCAATCGTCCGTTCCATGGCCTTGCGCAGCACCGTAGGACCGAAGCCCTTGTCAGGGCACGAGCTCGGGTCATGGCCAAGCTGCTCAAGTGTATTAAGGAATAAGGCAAACGCCCACTCGCTATCCGTTCCGCCCTTGACTCCTAGATACCACTTATCGGCCAGCATTTCGCCCAGGCGTCGCTTGATATGTTTCCAGCCTCCGAGACCGCCATTGTGCATCCACATTAGACTGCCATGGGTGAAGGGATGGCAGTTGTCTTCGCTGAGGGAGCCCTCGGTCGTCGCCCGCACATGTCCAAAGATGAGACGGGAGGCCGTTTTGGAGGCGATGCGCTGAAGATTGGTGCAGTTCCATGCGGGGATCGTCGAAGTAAAAAGACAGGGAGCGGCCCCAAGCTTAGGATCAGTGTAGAAGCCTATGCCAAACCCGTCTGCATTGTTCTGACCTCGTCGCGTGTCCTGCGATGGAGGGGTTCGTCAGCTGATGTGTCACCGAAGGGATGGCTCGAGGGGTATCTTACGAGTCGCAGGCGTGAGTCAAAGGACTGCTTAAGAATAGAATGAGTCGGATCGAGGATCAGCTTGGATAGCAGGATCTCGTCGCTGCCCTTGTAGACCTAGAAGATGGATGGTGGTGAGTTGAAATGGCCCGACTTCGGAGGAGGTGGTAACTGCGATTACAGCTGTAGTTACAGCTGCAGTTACAGGATACATGACGTACTAAGAAGCGGCACATGATGTTGCAGTATAAAGCTGTGTGTGGTTCACAATGCGAAAGGATGGATCAGGATGTTTGGCGCATCAAGCTTGACGTGGCCGATCGGATTTATGGTTTGTTTGTCGAGATTCTAGGAATGCTAACTGGCTGAGCAGTCTGTTATACAAACATGGCGATTGTGAATCATGGCGAAAAATGACACCATAGGTTGGCTCACCGACGTTGAGCTGAGCACGCAGCCAGCCCAGGCTGAGCACAGCACAGTCTTTGTCGTCTGAGCGCAGGGAGGCGGGCGAGTGACGCACCTTTAATCCCTTGGCAGGGCTGGACGCTATGTAGACGATTTAACGGGTAGGGGGAGAGGTAAATATTGGATATAGGGTCGCAATATTGAACAGATATAGGGATGAAGCCTTTTACGAGGAGACGTTGAATTATTAGGGAACTAGATATTGCCAACACACGTCATTTGAAGTATGGAGTAGATGCTCCCTGTTACCGAAATCGCAGCGAGTACCCCGTATAGTCAGTATTCTTGGTACTGATAAGATAACGCTGCGCCCGAGATACGATGGGATTATGGTATGTCTAAGATGTGCATCCTGATCCCTAATCCTACGGTACTTTCAACGTGAATGCAATGATATGGACCTTAGTAACTGCTATATTAGCTGGAACGAGGGAACTTCAAAAAAATGACTTTACAATAAGACACTGGCGCGATACCGACACAGTACGTAGATCAAAGCAGGACTGTCCTCATCACGTGATACATTCTTCGGTGGGTCCGACACAGCTCTAACCCAACCCTAGAGATTATCTTCGGCCAATTCAACAGCTACATCCCCTTTCTCCTTATTACTATTTGATAAGTCTTGCAGTGCGCGCGAAATAATTGGGCACATGGCATCCAATTCAAGCCTAGAGATGGAATGTCACTATCAATGTGATTTGAGTTGAACGGGTACCAGAAGAATACCAATCACATGGAAGGGATATCCATATACCATTTCCTTTTACTCTTTTGCCATCTCTGTGCCATCTAGCCACCTCTTTCGGATAGCACCAGGACCATCAAGGGTCAAATCTCGTATATACAACCCAGCTTCGGACTTGCTGAATATGCCCAGGGCCGCTGGATCTCTTTGTACGCGGCATCGACCGAATTGATGATACGATGTGATGGTGACTGAACACCAAGTCTCACTTCTCCCTCTGTTCCTCCCATCCTTATGGATAATAGCTTCAAAGTCTGTGAGGCAGTATTTGCAGAAGCCACACCGGATATCCTCCGTATCTGGAAACAGTATGCTGGCGTGATCAAACCTGGTATCTTTGACCAGGGAACTATACGGCCTTGTAACCCTGTTATAGTCGATATGATTGCAAATTTGAAGCTGACTATTGCAAAATATATACCAAAGCTCCTCTGGTGATATACTTGCCGTTTTTGGAGTGAACTTTTGCGTATAAGTTAGAAAGAGTTGGTCATTCATTATTCTGGCCGTTGTAAACTGGTTGAGTAGCCCTGCTCCTTTAAGTTTGCAGATTGGGCGATCTACCACCAATATATCAAGAGGTAGTCCACATGGAGCCCCGTAAAAGTGACGGTTCATTACGAGCCGAGCGTAGGCATAGCCCAAGAGGGGATGCTCCGAATTGGCATGATGATGTACGAGTTGCTGACGCTTTCGATTCCACAAATACGATCTTAGCTGCGGCTTGTGCTCATCGGGTGCCCATGATGATTTTGATACGGCAAAAGTATGAAGCTTGTTGCAGTGGTGGCAGTAGTAGAACCGGCCGCCAATGCTGCCGTCTTTCTCAAGGAGTTGAAGTAGGGTCTCCCGGTCTTGAGGTGAGAGATTGCGAAGACGAGAGGGTTTTGCCTGATCAAACAGGGCAAAAATGTCCTTGCATGTTAGGGACAAGCATATTGTAGATGCATTGTCCAGGTGAAGTGCAATTTGAAGCAAGACATCTGTTGTTTGATTAAGAAGAATCGAGGGGCTTTCTGGGCGACGCTCTGATTGCCCCAGCCATTTGAACTGACTGGAAAGGCCTATTAGTAGTGGAATAGAGATCTGGAACCAGAACTCCTCACCGTTTTACACGCTTCATGGTAACACTTGAGAACTGTCATGATCCTTGAACCGCAAAGTATTTCAACTTGTTTGTGTAGATGCAGAGGTTAGGGGGGCTTTATAGATGAGTCAAGGCTGCGCTGCTGCGCCTCTGCCATTTAGTATTTGTAGAAAAAGCATCTGATTCGTTGAAATTGAGCTCCCAAGAAGAGGCGAGTTGATATACAGAGATATCGGTTGCCAAAACTGCGCGGGAGCTCCAAAAAATATCACACATACAAGTAGAAGACATGAGTGGAATCCTATTATTCGAATATTGACAGGCCATACTCATTGTCTTAGCCGTACCTGCAAGTCTCAGGACATCGCTGCTTAAGCGAGATCTTGAACAAACTACCTTGGCATGTGCATCTGGAGGCATGCCATGCAAACAGAAACCATTGATTAGGTCGACTGCCTGTGAAATCTACAAACAATATCAAGTCAAGTGTCATACTTGCAATTCGCCAGGCATACTGACATGTCTCTGCTTCAACAGACTTAAATGAGGTATGGTGACTAGCATGATTGCCTAGGTAATGATGGGCCAAGGCTTGTCCAAATCTATCTAGCAGGTCTGGTATCCATTAGGATAGCACAATCAAGGAAATAGCTATTCTGTTCTATCTTGACAAATAGATCCGGGATGAGTAGGCCATTGCTGTAGGAGGCTGAATCATTGTCTGGCAGGTGATGCATGTAAGCTTTTGATGGTGATGATGGGGCCTATTGAGCGGTGTTCCCGCAGCTTGATCAATGCAGCATTATTTCGTATAATTAGCATTGCTAACAATGGCGAGTGCTATGCATTACTTGTACTTGTATAATAAGATAAAAATGGCTCAGCCACAGCAAAGGATTTGGTGTTTGCTTGTTGTCATGCCAGCCAAAGGCAACCTTGCCCATGACACTGGCCATTGCAAGGTTGGCAGCGGGACGTTGTCAGAGTGATAAATGGACATCTGCATGCTCAGATCCCACAGCGGGGAATTGACAAAGTCTGTATGTCGCGTGACAAGTGAAAGCTCGCATCGCCGATGCTTGAAGGCGACGAACGAGTAAGTTTGTGAGAACAATGGTTCGAATCGGATGACTTGATTTTTGGCTTGAGAGAACGTAAGAAAAAAAAGTCTTTTCGGGATGCACAAGAGAAAGCCTCGAGAATTGACGCCATCAAAGCTCAGCACTTCAGCTCCTTCAGGCGGTTTAATGACCCCTCCAAGTCGTCATTTAGGCCATTTTAGGCGCTTCTTGCGCACCCACCTGCCCCATTTCAGTGAGCTTTAGCGGTTGGCAGGTGAACTGGTTCCCCGTTCGGGCGCTGTGACGGACGCCGGTACAGGGTCCAAGTGCCCTGGAGCGTACCAACCGGAATGAGCGGCGCCCAGTCGGTGATGATGAAAAACGCGCCAAAACCCATTTACACGCTTCCCGCGTCATCACCGTGAGAGCGTGAGACCGCGTCTCTCCACTCCGCTTCTTCCCTGCCCCAGCCTCGACCATTTGCCCATTTTGTTCTGCTCTGCTGTCCTCCAAATCCTGCCCGTCTTGCCTATGCTTACTCCTCCGAATTGCATTCCCGCCCTTTCGAGTGTCCATACGGAGTACTAGGCTCAATACTTTGTGCTCTCTTCTCCCTCTGTCCGTAGTGGTTCCAAGACCTTTTCCCTCCCTTGCTATGCCACGGCTCTTCCAACCCTGATACCCTTGTTTTATAAACCGAGCTTTGGAAGCCTCTCTGTTCTATAACCAACTCTAGCCAACTGGAGAGCAATATGCACTATCACCATGGCCCGTCTACCTCGGCAGATGAGGTGCCTTCGAGCCCACCAACTGCCAATCCATCATCGCCTGCGTCTTCAATGCTGCTGTCACCGACGAGATCGACCCGACGCAAAGAGAAGCGAAACCCTTCGATAACACCGAGAAGATTTGGAAGGTTTTTTACGCCGAGGTCATCGCTGCCTGGTGGTGGTCGAAGGATACTGGGCATGCTCGACGACACTGCCATGAACCATCGCCAGCTTGTTTCGCCACAATCGATTTTTAGCGATGCTCTCGGTTCAGATCCACTATGCCCGCCTTCTCCTAGTGAGGGAAGGAGCACCGTTGGGCATGAAGGAAATAAGCGAAGGTTGATAGAAGCTGAAGAGTCACCGATAAAGAGGAGAAGAGGAACTGCTGCCCATGAAATGCCTCCACCACCACTTAATCTCCCAGGCATCAGCGCCCAATCTTCTCGAGAGGGAGAAGTGCGAACATTGGATGGAGGCGCGGAGCCGAGCCTAACACAAGAGAGCCTTGGTGAGAGACGAAAAGCGACTCTGGTAAGTTTGGTTTGCATAGTTCTAGCCATGCTGGCTCACTAATCCACTGCCAGAACCTGTTCTTTAAAGCCAGTAGGAATGGCACACAGGGTCTGGGGGCCAAATCAAGTCCAGCCTCGAAGAATACACAAGCTACTGGGCTCAGGGTTGCTTTGGTAGGTGCCGTCACACACATCTCACGTAGAAGATAAGTCTAACACCTCTCTCAACAAAGACATTGGAAGGGTATGAGCCGAGACCCATTCGCAAGTTCCGCCATCGTGGAGTTGGCGCCCAGCTCCTTGACAGGGAGCATGGCTTCTCTTCACATCATGGCAAACAGCATCTTGCGTATCCTGCTTGCGATCCAAGAACGGAAACCTCAGCCTTCTACAGCCGGAGCATCGACACTCACCACTGCACAACACATGATGGAACAGGTAACACCATTCCCTTCAGCTTGGCCAGTTGCCATAAAGCTCCGGTTACTGCAATTGGGGACGAGCAGGGCTTCGTCCGTCTGTTTAATACTACGATGACCAGTAGCGCGTCCGAATCCAAGGTTGACGTCTTCATCCCCGTTCACGACAATGCTATCATGGGCCTTGCATTCTCTGAGGATGATATGCGGTTAGCTACAGCATGCGGCGATCGAACTAGTAGGATCGTTGATGTCGCAACGCAAACAGTGGCTGCAGAACTGAGTGGTGCTCATTGGGATTCTCTAAGACAGGTTGCTTTCCAACCGGGCCAAGCGGGTGGCGACATCATTGCCACATCGGACAGAGCTGGCCGTATTCAGATTTGGGATCTTCGGTGTTCATTCGCTCCCGTTGGTAGCTTTTCTTACATGGAGACCGGTGGCGTTAGGCAGCGTGATGCCGAGTTGAATCCATTCCTGGGCAAGACGGTCAACACAATTGAAAATGCTCATGAACGCAAAGCTCAAGGTGTTGTTTCATCAGCCTCCGTAACGGCTATCCACTGGATGCCTGCGGGCCGCGAGCACTTGCTTCTCTCTGCGTCCGAGGCAAATGCTTCCATCAAGCTTTGGGACACCCGATATATCAAGCCTCGGCGACAGGTTGAAGACACACCCCTGGCTGTGACGCCAGAGCCGCGAAGTCACGCATGGCGCTCGTACGGCATCACTTCCATGGCTTTGAGTTCCGACGCTTCACGTTTGTATGCTGTTTGCAAGGATAGCACCGTGTACGCTTACTCCACCGCCCATCTCATGCTCGGTGACGCTCCTGAGTTGGTGGATGGGGCAGCCAAGCGAAGGCCTGGCGGTGTCAAGGGTCTTGGCCCACTGTATGGCTTCAAACACGACATGTTCCGTGCTCAGTCATTCTACGTCAAGTGTTCCATCCGCCCAAGTATCAACGGCTCCTCAGAGCTCCTCGCCGTCGGCAGCTCTGATGGATGCGCCGTTCTCTTCCCCACCGACGAGCGCTACTTGCGAAGCGCCTTGGCTCAACGGGAGCACATTCTTCCCGATAGTGCCCAAAACTCGTTCTCTTCACAGATAGCATCTACCCCTTCAGGCTTTGGAGCTGCAGCGACTCCTACTATCCCCATCTCCCGCTCCGGTACCCCCCTCATTCATGGTCACAGCCGCGAAGTCACCACGCTCACTTGGTCCAACCAAGGCAAGCTCGTTACTGCATCGGACGACTACATTGTCCGCCAGTGGCAGCAAAACGAAGGCCAAGCCCGTCATCTCCGTGAAATCGGCGAGTCTGACGTTGAGAGACACATGGCGGGCTGGGCTGATGTTGGCTCTGACTGGGACCAATGCGACGAGGAGTAGATTCAAAGTAGGGATGGGTTTCATTCAGTCGAGAGATCGCCTTTCTTTTTCGTCATCAATTTAATGGTGTGTGTGTGTATGTAAGTGTGGCGCATTGCCTGGATATTTTATGGTATGGAATTAGGTATACCCCCCTTGTAGGAAACAGGAACTTGTTTTTAGAAAGCAAAGCATAGCCATGGCGTTTTTTTTCTTTTTCGATAGGACATGGGCATCTAGGTTCATGGGATACGATAGGCAATAAAAGTGCGAGTTCATCCAAGAATGTATATTGATTCAATGCGATTTATTTATTTCCAAACTGTGGCCTAGTCTCATGGGCTTCAACTTAGTGAGCACGCTCCTCCAAGAACAACATTGTAGTTTGACGAGTCTTTAACCTATTAGTCGTGGAAAAACCAATGCTTACTTCAAACTGCACATCTAAACGGATACAAACGCCAACGTCCAACCCTAACTTGCTCTCACAAAAGAGTTCATATCAAATAAAAAAACATCATGCTGTTATTCTCATCGTCCCCGGCAGCACCGAGAAATAAGCCCCCAGCAGCATCAACCCCAGCGCGGCAAACATAGCCCAGCCGGTCACACCGGTAGTGACAGCATCACGAAGTCCCTGAGACTTCATTCTTAGACTGCCAGCGCCGGTGCCGCTCGTACCTGACTGGCCCCTTGGTGGGAGAGGAAGCGACTTGGAAAATCTCATAGATTTGGGGATGCCGGGACACAGCTCTATGCCTACAGGGCTCCCGTCCTCGTCCATGGCGATTTCGGGATGGCCATTGGGAGGGGGGGTTGTAACGGCGGTGGTTGTAGTATCGGTGCTGGCATCGCTGCCCGAAGATTGCTTGGAGGAATTTCTGGCGCTGCGGCGTTCTTTTGTGACGGCGACGCTGTCCCTGGGACGGGAGCCCATGGGGTTCTTAAGCCAGCTCAGGAGAGAGACAGGGAGGCTGTTGCCAAACCCTTGACTATCTGGATCTTGCAGGAGCTTATCTAGCTGACCGACGATCAACATGACTCTTTCGAAAATAGCCTGTGATTCTTGCAAAACCTCTTGTCTCTCCTCAGGTGTCAGGTTGTCCTCCACATCAAGGATCTTTTCCTTATATTCCCTCTTCAAATCCTCTCCATCCTCCTTGGTACTGAAATGCAAGAACTGCATGGGGAACGCATGGGCTGCATGCGACTTCCCGCCCAGCTGGGCAATCTCTTCCGAGGTCATTAAGCTGGCTGGCTCGCGTTCGCTCATCGGGACCATGTTCTGCTCGCAAGGCTGCAAGGTTGGTTTGATGGGCTCGGGGACAGCAGACCAGAACGGGTCACCGGCGCTCTCAAAGGAGGCTCTGATAAATCGCCCCCCGGCAAAGAGGCCCATGTACATGATGTAAGAGTAGGAGATGAGGACGTGAGGCTTATCATGGATGATTTGTTTAATGTGAGCGAGAAAGTCGGCCAGCTCACCCGTCTTGCTGACGTTCTTGAGCTGCTCATCGTATACTTCGGGCGACCAACCGGTCATATCGCAAATATCAGCCTTGAGCCGACTTGAGCGCATGAGGCCCGGGAGGTATATACGCTCGAGGATGGCGTAAACCCGTTCAGTAGTCACAGGAGGAGGTTTTGTCGCCGCATTCCCTTCATCCTTACTAAAGAGCAAGACGTTATCCTGGTTTTCAGGCGTAACGGCAAGAATTTGTTGCCACAGAGCCTCAAAGGTTGCGTATATGGGGGCAATATGCAGCATGCCGGTGGCATAGGCTCCGGGATCAGAAGCTCGAGGGGGAAGCGCTAGAGGTAGCCTGGCCACGATAAGTTTGTTGACCTTGGCGTGGATGCGGCGTGTGCTCATGACGATGTCCTGGGCGAGTGAGGTGTCGAGGGATGAGAACGACGTAGCGTTCTCGGAAGGCGTGGGGTCGGACATGTTGGACGAGAGAGGCTATAGCGAGTATTTTGTGGTGTTTTGCGATGGGAGAGGGGGAGAATACGGCAAAGCAGTTGGAGCTTTAAGAGGATACAAGGGAGAAGATATAGGAGAAAGGATAGAGCCTGGAGGCAAGAGATGATAGGATATAGGCCTGATTCAGATCAGGTGTAGGGATGAAATAGGAGCTTCAGTACAGTGTAGAAATACTAGGTATGTCTGAACCAGGCTTGTGGTGAGGAAGAGTGTGTGGTTCCGAAAACCAGATGAAGTCAAGTGACGAGATGTTTCCCTTTCGCTTGACAGAATCGTTTATCTGGATTGCGCCTTCCCGTACGTATGCACGTAGTGACTTATCCGCAAGCGGCTGATCAATGTAAGCAGTTAATGTGAAGGGGTCATTGAGATGCACTGAACAAACAGGCGAACAAACAAACAAACAAACAAACAAACAAGTGATATCTATTACTGATTCAAGTCAAGCCCGAGTGTAATTACTTGCAAGCTTTGGTAATGAATCGAAGAAAACGAAGATGAACAACACCGCAAGACGAGAGCTACGATCGAAACGATAGAGGACTTATATAAGAAGGAGTTCTCCGTCTCCCTGCATGCCGTCGCGGTTTGCTAAAAGTGACCGGAATGTGCCGTTCGCAGCACTTCTCTCTCTCTCCTCCTCCTCCTCCTCCTCCCCCAGGTCCCAAAATGACGCCGTCACGCACCAACCCCGGTTCCCAGATCAGACCATTACCAGACCAAGGCCAAGGTTCGAGTTGGCATTAGCGTCGTGATCTTCGCTCGTTTCTTTGGTACCTCTTCTCCTTGTGGCTTATCAGGAGGCGCCAAAACATATTTTGTCATTGGGTCAACCATGGCCATGCGGGTTTGGTTGTTCGGTTTTTGTCTTTGCCTGCATATAGCATAATGACATATGACATTCTTCACGATAATCACAACATCTGAGCGGCTGGGTTTCAAAGCATGTTGCATATTCGACCCGCTGGGGGCATCAGAAGTGGCGACATATCCCGCCGTCCCCAACCAACGTGTGAATAATAGCAATGTCCTCCTCCGCCACCCCGTCGCCGCCGTGACATCGCACTGTAAGAATAACCCGCCCGCCCTACGACGGCTATCATCTCAGCCCTCCCTGCTTCTTACTAAAATTAGGTCACATTGCGTTGCGTAGATCAGTCGTTCAGTGCAGTGTTTAGCTGCATCCAGATCTCAAGCCCCTCTCCCAATCGCAGCATGATATGACCTCACTCTCAGGAACGCCGCGTTCCAAGCCATGGCTGGAGAAAGCATATTAGATTGGTGACTAACTTGTGGGCGCCGCCATCACAACCAACCTACGCGCACAAAGAGCACGGCGTGATTTACCCTTCTTTGCAGCACCTGAATATACCATTGATATGGTTGGCTGCCTTATACAAGGTCAATATGCCAAGAAAAGGGCCTAGTGTTGCAAGCCAACAAACGCAAAGGGTCTGCACCACCATGCGTGATCAAAGCCATGTGTGTCGGCTAATCACGGCCCTTGTGAATCAATGCATCTTAGACAATCTCCCTTCATTTGTTGAGTTCAATCAATATTTGTCTCAACCATATGGATCTTGCCCCTCATCACACCAACTCAGTCCCATATTTCCGTTGGTCATTCCCATTGTATAAACACCATCGTTTCTTCCTAAAAAGGGAAGACAGAAAAAAAATAACGCCAAATCCCATGTATCCAAAGCGAACTGCGGCGAAACATTGTCTTGCTCGTCCCACATCTATCAGGGCATCTACACAGTGGCTCCGCCGATATCGCCTCGAGCACCTGACTCTGAGGCTGTTTCATCCAGCTCGGCGACAACATCCCTTCCATCCTTGGCACCACCGACTTCTTCGCTCTCATTGTTGATAAATACGAATGAGACAAACACCACCGCCGCCCCGACCCAATAGATGAAGCTGGAATACTGTCCGTACTGAATCATCTCGCCGACCAGAGAGAGGGGTATGGTCATGGAGAGCCCAACCGTGACCACCAGTGGGGTCGTCAGGAGGAGGGCGTAGGCCCATGATATATCACTGACGAATGATGATACCGAGTTGAACTGTCACGCGGTAAGTAAGTTTGTTTCAGGCTATGACTGATGAGACTTGTCTGATTGCTCATTGATGACTTACCAAAATGATTGTCCAAATCTGCCCGGTGGGGGGCATCTCAAACTGCAAATCAGAGTCAGCCAAGTCTCCTTTCTCAGTGCCCAAGGATTCAACATACTGGTTCAAGTCCCGTCCAATGTAGGATGAAGAAGAGGGGCCACAAAAATAACAGGTTGAACACTCCGACCAACCCAAAGAACAACTGCATATTTACTCTATCCTCGCTCCCCACTCGTCGCTTCATCACGGTAACGTATATACCGTAAATCACAGCGCTAAGAATGGCCATCGTGTCCCCAATAGCGACCTGCGCGGGAGTTTTATGCGGGAAGGATCCTCTGTTCTCGTCGCTCTGCCCAGAGAGATCAATCGTCGAGATGAGAACAATACCCACCACCGAGGCCATGACGCCAGTCAACTTGCGCAGGGAAAAAGTTTCGACATGTGCAAGGGCACCAAATATCAGCGTCCACACGCTGCTCGTCGACGTCAAGATCGTCACGCTTGCGACGCTTGTGTATTCTAGGCAAGCGGAAGAAAGGTAGTTGGCCAGGAACCACAACATGCAAAATTCGAGCGCCACCACCACCGTCTCCCGGAAGCTCAGCTTCCTATCATCGCTGGCGCCTGTCGAATCAACGGCACCATCTTCATCAACGAGCAAGCGCTGACCCAGCTCGTCATCGTCGTAGGAATCCGCCGTCGACTTGACACCCGCAGCACTATACTTGTGCTCCATCCACATGCGATCCAAATCGCTGCGCAGCCCCGTGATTCCGGTTCGCAACATGTACTTTGTAAACATGGGTATCATGGAAATAGCAAACATGGAAGTATTGACGTAGACGAGAAAGAATGGCTTGTCGTAGGTGTGATCGGAAAAGATGAACTGTCGCACCGTTAGCATTTGGATCCTTCTATTATAATATGATAGCGTGTATAAACTCTTACACTGGCCAGAAAATTGGACAGCGTCCATAGAAAAACGGTCACCAAGAGACAGCATATCCCCAGCGTTCTCCTCGCAACGCCCCCAAGTCCCATCTTTGCAAAGAATCCACCTTTTACCGGCGATGGTGAACGGGTGCGAATTGACGAACTTATCGATCCTATCGAGGCGGCAAGTTCAGCGGCGTCGTCGGAGAAGCGCCTGTGATTATGTGCCTGTGTAGTTTCTGCCGGCTGCGTCGAAGTCGTCGTTGCGTCTCCCGTTCCTGCTCCTGTTCCTGTTCCTGGCAGCGGTGCCATTGCGAAATCATGGAAATGCGACTGCGATTGCGGGAATCATTTGGCACAAGCGCTTATCTGATTAGATTCCGTGCGGGCGTCCTATTTCGGAGCGATGAGCGATGATGAGCGCATCTAAACCGGCCAAAGGCTTTGCGAGTCGTAAAAACGAACGGATATATCGCTTAAAATGGGCGACATGGAAAGAGGCAGAAAAAAGAAGGAGGAGAAGGAGAAGGAGAAGAAAATTCGGATGGATGTGGTAGAGAGGTTTGAGAGTTGCGGCCACAAGGTTGTACTGGATTTGGCGCAATATGGACTCGTAATCATTAGCGAGTCATACCGGTTCGTACAGTGAGTGCATGACCGCTAAAGCCATTTAACAACCATCGCCGTCAGCAGTCGGCTCGGGTTGAGTAGGCGCAACGGTTGGCGCCAAGTTCCAAGAGTAGGCGCCCACAAGGATCAGCGAAAAACGACCCTGTAATCTTGGGGATACCATGAATGGTCATTGTCGACTGTTGAATGAAAATGGATGACCCTGGATTATTTGCTGGGAAATGGCCATATTGAGTATCTATACTTGTTGTTAAAGGCAACAAAGAGGCCATTCGCATAAAAACCATTATACATGCCACAAGCAATCCCACACTGCTCACACTGCTCCCACAAAAGAGTCGTTGTGTTGGTGCTCCGTATAGCCCGAGCAGTTCCGATCCGGTCACCACCCCTTGTTCCATCGCGGGGTCAGAGACTGATGGATCATCCCACCTCGCTCAACCTGCAGGTCTCGGATAATATTTAGTAATACCGAGCGGAGGTTGAGCACATCATTTGTCTTGGCGTCGGAGAAGAACATGATATTGGTCATCGGGCTATCTCTAGATTGTATATTATATTATAATCTTTCTTGTTTGATTTTCAAGCCGAAGAGGTCATGGCATCTGCTCCAAGGCCCTTGCCCTCAACCAAAACACCGGCCTTTTGCAAGATGGCGACGCAGTTGGATACTACCTCGGGTTTTACGCCCTCTGTTTTGGTAGGGAATTTGACAGTCTTGAGCCACTCCTTGGCATCGGCCTCGGAGTATTCCAGATTCGTAGAGATGTACTGAACAGCCTCCTCCTGATTGGCGTTGAAGTGCTCGATGCCCTTGTCCAGCTTCTCGAACAGATCCTTGACTCGGGCATCCAATCCGTTCCGGGTAAGCTCCGTAGAAGCGACAATCTTCCAACTGCTCCAGGGCGTGTAAATCTCGCCCACACGGCGAATTTCGCCAGAGTCATAGAACTTCTTTGACGTAAAGTGCTCCCACATGAAGAAGTCTGCCGAGCCGGAATTTACGGCATCGCGCAGGTTCTGGAACGTGTTGAGGACCACTGTGTCGGAGAAGGGCTGCTGCTGCGAAGGGGTAAGCCAGCCCTGCTGGTCAGCGAGGACGAAGCCCATGACGTAGCTTCCAGAGCCGATGCGGGAGACACCAATCTTGCCGCCCTTGAGGGACTCGACGGAGATGATCTCTGGTCTCTGAGCACCAGTCGAAATAGCCCAGCCTTGAATTGCATACCGATTAGTGACCATATCAGGGCGGCTTCGTTCGCTGTGAGATGATGATGATGCACTTACAGAGCGGGGTGTCAACGTATGTGCCAACCAAGCGGTATCCTCCATCGCCCTCGATGCCCTCCTTTCCAAGTCCCGCAATCCATCCCTCGGTCAATCCAATAGCAACATCAATCTCCCCAGCCCTGATAGCCGTAATCATGTGTCCAGTGCCTGAGGGAAAGGGAATCAGCTCCGCCTCGAGACCGAAATGCTTCTGCGCAAAGTGAAGTGGGGTAGAAAAGTGCTCTGGCACGAAGCCGATGCGCAAGCCCTGAACAGCAGCCATTTTTTCTCTCTCTTTCTGTGTATGGTCTTTTATGGCTCCTTTCAAGTCTTGATGAGGAGATGGACGGAGTATTTGAATATTGAGAAAAAAGATGAAATCGAGATTGAGATTTGTTATTGATTAAAACATCTCATCCGAGCTTTGCGGGCCGATCCGGGTGGGTGGGGTTGTGATTTGATGTGAGGGAGCATGACGAAAGACCCCCCCTCATTCTTCTATTCGTATGTATTGAGAATGCAATTCTTTAGCTGTAGAAGCTTATGTGGGAATGGGAAATACTTGGAAGTTTGGAACCATTCGTCTGATTAGAGATCCATTCATCTCTAGGCGCACATCTTAGCTCTCTCATCTTAGGCTGCTAGGCCCGGTAAGAAGTCTTGTAGCGTTACTGCACACAAGACTGGAGATAGCTGTAGCAACGGCCCATGGGTGATATGCTCAAGTATACATAAATATGGCATTGTGCTATAAATAAGATGGGGAACAACTGCACACCGCAGCATTTGACTCGTTCCTGTCTACACTACGCCCGTAGCGAGTCAGTCTACTCCGTACGCGTCACGCTTATATTTGGGCCGCTGATACCTCCCCTCTCACGCATCAAGCTACTTTGGCTGCTGCGTAGTTTTAGGACTTCGCGTTCGTCGGTTCCTGTCTTGCATTTCTGTGGTGTGGCGCCGGAAGATGAGGAGGTAAGGGGGGCGGAGATCGACTAATACATAGTACAACGTGTACCGATGTCATCAGCCTTAGGCGCCGCAAATAGAGTCGCCATCTTATTTATCAACGGGATGAAGCGTCCGCTTTTTTTGGTGCATGTCTCAGCTCCTCTCCCTTCCTCACCATCATCATCCTCCTCGTCGTCTCGCTTCGTTCATGTCGTCCTTTTCTAACTAACGCACATCAATTGCCATGCTGGAGGACATCGAGTTGGACGTACCGGAGAATGCGCCGTTCCTAGACGACCAAGAGCGTCAGGATCGCGACGACGATGACCCCAGCACCGCCAAATTCCCACCCGTCGATCCGCCACGTCGGATATTCAGGACCTCGCGATGGCAGACCGAGTCGCCCAGAACCATCATCCTGCTCGTCTCCTTCTTCAAATTCTGCATCGTCTTTACCGCTGAGATCCTTTTCCTGCCCATGTTCCGCTTGATTGAGGATGCCGTCTGCCATGTCCACTATAACGACGATTCTTTGGATCTCATCGACGAGATGAAGTGCAAGGTTGATGGCGTCCAGTCCGATTTGGCCTACATGATGGGCTGGATGGGTATTCTCGGTTCGGTCTTGTGTAAGAGAATCTTGAAATCGTCTCCCAGATGAAAGAACACGATACTGACTCGGGTCCCCCATCTTAAGCATTGATTGTGACCTTTCCGTTTAGCACGCTGGCAGATAAGATCGGCCGCAAACCAACTGCCATACTCTCATATGCTGGCATCTTAGTCTCCTTTTGCTTTACCCCATTCATGCTTGGCACAATGCAGAGGCAGGTCCGAAGCCATCCCTACATATTGGTACTCGGATCACTATTTCTGCTTCTGGGAGGAGGAGTCCCAGTGCTTCTGGCGGCACTCTATTCCATCGCTGCAGATGTCAGTACTGAGAAGGAAAAGTAAGTGTTTCCCCTGGTGAATTGCACACCAAATCCTCTAATATATTCTTCAGAGCTTCCAGTTTCGTCTACTTAACATTTGGTGCTGCCGCCGGTGGCCTTGCTGGTCCCCTAGTCGCAGGCGTCCTCATGCAAAAGTTTGGGCCGTGGATACCCATCTATCTCGTCCTGATCGTGACACCGCTCAATTTCCTGCTATTTATCTTTATCCCAGAGACGCTGGTAATAGACGCTAAGGTCAAAAGGGAATCAGGTCCGGCATTGGATGCCGTCAAGGAGCATGTCCTCAAGGGTCTACGAGAGTTAAAGGAATCCTTTAGCATGCTGAAGAACCCCAACGTCCCCCTCATTCTTATTTTCTTTTTATTCACGAATGCACGAATGACGGCGTACGGCAGCATAATTGTGCAGTATCTGAGCAAGAATTTTGGGTGGAAGCTCGCAGAGACGAGCTTTCTCCTGTCGCCCCTCGGCGTCTTCAATCTCATCATCCTTGCTGTTCTTCCGAAAGTGTCAGACCTTCTCACGTCCCGGCGTTTTGGATACTCATCGTTCCAAAAGGATTTATTGCTAACAAAGCTGTCGACCATCGTTTTCATTATCGGGGCTCTTATACAAGGCATGAGCTCCAACATTGTCATCTTCATCCTGGGTCTCTTTATTCAGATATTTGGAACGGCAAACAGCCCTCTGGCCCGAGCTACCGTGACACACTATATCGAGCCCGAGTTTACCTCTAGGCTGTACGCATTGATTGGCATGATTGATATTATAGGAGTTGTTTTCGGTGGGCCGGTATTAGCGTGGTGTTTCTCTACAGGGCTGGAAAAGAAGGGCGTTTGGATGGGTTTACCTTGGTATTACTGCGCGCTCCTTGGTGGTTTGACGTGGCTGGGTCTGGCGTTTGTGCGTCCGCCGCCTTCCAAGAATGCGAACAAGGATGCCGATGGGAATACAGTAGACGAGTATCCAATGACCGATACTTTGCACCAAGATTGACTTTCAGGATGAAAAGCAGGGATAGCACTTTAGATGCATAGAAATAGAATCGCGCCAATGTTCTCTTCTACAACATGAACTAAGGCCAGCACACCAGTGAAACATTGCCACTATGGCGTCCGTCCCAATGTCATGTGTACCGTAGTAGCTTGTAACTTTGTAGGCATATCCCTGATAGCTAGGGAGCCTCCTAACTTGGATCACAGTTTTTCCATATCCGTGAGCCTCGCTTCCGCATGCGTAACTATAGTTCTTAGACTGGTAGGCCTCCCGCACTATTGGACTGAGATCATGACGTCCAGATGTTATCATCTCATTCCTGAATCAATGATAAAAGTTCATTCAATCCGATCAAAGTTGTCTTGTAAGAGCTTCAATTTCACGAAGGTTACCATAACTCCACATTTGATTGAGAGCAATGCCATCCGATATGATCCCCTATGGGCAACACACAGAACACGATCCAAGACAACCAGGGGGGGCAGCCAACACTACCGCCAGTAATCAATAGACTCATCAAATATTTTCTTACGGATGAAGAAATCCAAGAAATCCATCAACAGCTACAATCGAAATGTATTCCAAATCGTCAAGTCCTATGGAGTGGCATGCTGCGTGAAGATGCCCAACGTTGGGCTGATCGGCACGGGTACCAAACCTTGACGACAGCTATGGGCCCTTTGATGAACAAGAATGATAAAAGATGTCCCTGCAGCCGAAAATCGGGCAAGGAGTGGTCAAAGTACGTGCATGGAGCCTCTGTTTTATTTGCTTGGTACATCACTAGAAGTGATGTCGTGACCGTGCTCTCACAGCCCCCGCCGGAGCGATTTCATCCGTCCGGCCGTTCATATTATCAGTTACTGGAGGAGCCCATTGTCGAGGGAAAGTTTGGAAACACGCCCGTTAAGAAGGTAAATGTAGTTCACCCTACCGTGACAGGGGCAGAGAACTACACTTATCAGATGTGGCCGTTGGATTCCCCGTTCTTCTGGAAAGATCTTTTCGGTAAAAAACAAGGAAAGGTTCGATGGCGGAAGGTTAAGGCAAGCTCGCAGTAGTGTATTCAGGTTCAAGTATCTAACGAGAGCAGCAGAAGAAGACCTTGCCTTTTTTCAATTGCTTACCCAGTGACCAGTTACCGGGTGCATTGAACAACGAGGGTTAAGTGAGAGGTCTAAGTGCATCGTCTGAGGCTAATACGGCACCTAGTACTCTAAAAAACGAAGGAGAAAAGGGATGAACAGCTTGACGATGTATGGGATTAATCAGTTGGGTAAAAGTAGGCCGAATCAACACTGCAAAGGGATATGTGCACCGAAGATATAGTCCTAGGTGCCTATAGGACACAGAAATGGACAAAGCACTGCGTCGATTGTAAAGACAGATTGAAGCAAGCAAGGAAGAATAGCAATGATTGAAAGTATGAAATCTTTTTCATCATGTCCAAATACGGAAATGGAATTCTTACTTACATTCACTCGGTCTCGGAGTGTTCCGTACAAATTCGGGATGTCGCCTGAGACACCATAGAGACCCATTAAATCCCATCCGTCTTTTACCCCGCTGCGCCTGAGGGGCGACGACCCCATGCACAAGTGGAGAGAGGAGGAGCTGTTAAGGGGGAAACAAACAGCATTGATCATAAAGTGAGACATGAGAAGGTCTGTGGGAGTTTGTTGAGGCATACTTTTTCATCCCAACAGTCTTTTGAAAGCACGCTGCAAATACTTGTAACAATGCAGATATTTTTTTAGGTGTTCCATGTCATTGGCACGTCAGAGTCCTACAGCTACAGGGTCAACTCTCAATTGAGACTATTAATGCTCATGCTATGATGTATGAGATGTGCTCGATCACCTGCTTTATGCTCTGCTTGCAAGACATAGAGAAGCCGAGGAAGGATCTCAATGCATCCCACGAATCCATGTTTCGTGTGGGGTAATGCAGAATTCTAGATCCCTACTAGTTGAGCTGATGGTTGCCCGCCTGCAACACCACCACACACACGCATACTTGCAGAACCGTCTTGGTTGTTATGTTGCGTTGCTCAGGAGGTTAAAGCGGATAAAGCTTGGACCTTACCCTTGCCAAGCCAGGGCGTTTCCCGCCATGAAGAGGTGCCTGAATGCAAAGAATGTAGCCGATTCGCCAGCCGAGGTGCCGATACTGCAAAGAAGCCTGTGCGGCAATCCGGTCAATGGCAGTCTGACGTTTGGTCTGTGGCGTATTCAGGTTTGACGGCCGGCAAGGCGTGAACGACAGCTGGGTAATACAAGACGATTGCTGAGAGGAGCATTCATTTGGACTCTATGCCAACGATTCTCCAAGCGTGTCAGACGGGAGAACAGAAAACCCCATTGCTTCAACGAGCTAGACAATTCGACGGAGAAGCTGGAAGAAAGCTTGGCTATGCAATCCACCAGTGCCAAGTCTGGGGTAGCACACACACACACACGCACACACACAACGTACACGAGGTGGTGGTCCAGCATCTTCAGCAATTTCTGCATCATCGGAGTGGCCGAGTCGAAGAGGAAGGAGGATAGCTGGCAAATGTCAAGAAAAGGGCTCGTTGTGCCACTTTCCAGCAAGGATCGGAATCTAAATAAATTGTGATGCCGTCAGCTGGGTTATACAATGCGGCCATTATGAGAGCCTCGATGAGAGAGAGGCTGAATTCAAGATGTTGGGGTTCATCCATCCACGGCAATATTCACATGTCTTTGTTGTTTCGACCATTAGTATACCCATCTTGATGATTGTGTGCCCCTCTCAATCTCAACGGTCAACTTTTTCACCGCTCCTGGGAAAAGAGAGAGAAAAAATTCGATTGACGGCAAAACTTGACAATGTTTCTGATGACGGTCTGGAAGCATGGCTTGTGCTGTCGCAGGTCGTTGGTACGGTTACATTGTAGTGAGATGTAAAAGTCTCAGTTTTAGCATTGAGTGCCGGCGCAGTCTCTGGTCAGTGAGTGTGTTCAAGGCAAAGTCCGCGAGACCCGGAATCTCCATCCTTCTTTTCCCTTATACGGGCATGTTTTTCCCCTCCAGCCGCTAAAACCCCGCAAATCAAGGGCCCCCCCCCCTGGAACCTGGTAAAGAGCCTTGAAGGTCAAGGTTGGCGGGAGATCGACATTGGAGTTTGCCTACCTAGTGCTACATGAATAAGGACCTACATACAATGTATCATAAAAACAACCCTTCATGACTTGACGCTCCCTTATGTTGCGGAGTAGATATATATGTTTTTACGTAAAGCTTTCTCTTTCATACGCGCTCAAAACCTGTTAATTTACCCTTCACTCCTTTAGTGGGACCATTGCTATCCTTTTTGGACAGAGACATGAGCCCCGTGACGGCACAATGTGCAAGCAAGGATCCATGTCCATGATGGAGCAAAGATGGGGCTCTACCGGACCGATCGCCCGCACGCGTCCGTGGACTCTTGTGTTTTTTTCTGTTACGGTGCCAAGACAGTAATAGAATGACCCTGAGCCAATCATCCTGTAAACAACTCAATTCTTGATGTTGCATTGTGTGCCTGGGAAAGGCGTCCCTATCCGTGTCAGTGGCTTCTGACTAGAGAAGTTCTGGAGATGTTTCCGCTGCAGCCATAATTCTTCCGGGATCAGGAGAAATTAACTACACCAACCTCACGGCATGGATGGATCATGGAGCTACTACGATGGACTGAGACATCTGATTTTCCACACTGTCTGCCTCCCTCCCTTCGTGCTGTTCCCTCCCCCTTGCGGCGGTCAGTCGGGGACTGGTTCGGACATGGATGAATTGGTTGACTTGGAAGGGCTCCTTGTGAGGGTTGTGACACGAAGGGATAGGCATCCAGCCAAGATTGAAGTCCCACAGACTTGCCTTTAAGGCGTCTTTCATCAGTATATAAACCTCTCTTCTCCCCCCCTCAAACTTATCCGTCTTCTTCTCCATCACTATCAACATCTTCAATCATCTTTCTACTCTTCCCAACCAACAAACTTCCACTTTCGACTTTCCAAGTCTCAACCTCAAACCATCAAAATGAAGGCTGCTTTCGCTATCCTCTCTGTTGCTGGCCTCGCTGCCGCTCAGTTCCCCGGTGCTCCCCAGTGCGCTGTAAGATGCCTCTTCCTACCCCTTGATCTAAATGTGTACTGACATCTCATCTTCATTCAGGTCAACTGCCTCATTCCCGCAATTCCTGCCACTGGTTGCGCTACCAGTGATATCCCTTGCCTCTGCGCACACAAGGACCAGCTCACCAATGCCATCATCGGCTGCGTTATTGCCAACTGCTCCTCTGCTGAAATTCAGGCCACCCTTGCTGCTGTTAGCGCTGCCTGCGGTAACTAAGCGGTGTCTCAACAACTGCTTAGATGAGCGGGCAGGTCTGCTCTTTAGTTTTCGGTAGTGGAGGAAAATCATGATTGATGTATTTATGTAGAGCAAAAAGCAAGTGGATCTGGATTGTACATAGTTAGCATCAATGTGTGCTCTCCCTACAGGTATATATGGGAATACAAAAGCCTTGATCCTCATGATTGTGTCTTCTCTGATATCCCACCTGTTTACGTGTTGACTAGAAATATCGGCTTTGTAACATGGCATATTGAATACCACTCTGCCCAACCACCAAAATCTAGATGATTAACAACAAATCATGCATGAACATAGTCAGGGTGCATTCAAAATTCTACGAGATTCAAGGGTAAGAAGAAACGCCTAGCCCAACGACGATTCGGATATAGAGCAACCATTCCGGGCTCCTTATGCAAATTTTGGTGTGTGAAATCTTATTGTGCCAAGCAGTTCGAGTATTTTAATGGAGTATATAGGGTAACTGTGTTTTTATTGCTGCATGTTTGGAATATATCTATTGTTCAACCTAATGCTAATACTCCGTAGTTTGGAGTATTATGGTATGTAAAAGTGTACAATTTCTTGGTATCATCTACCACTGGAAAGGAGTAATCATCGAAAGGATACCTATCCAATAACTTCTGCCATCATGGTTCGTTGATACCATGGTCCGAAAGGAATCGCGGTCGAACCATTCTACTATGCACGACGAGCGGGGACGGCTAACACTGCACCAGGGTGAGGGCTTACGAGATGGAACTACGACACTTATCCAGCGCTGGAATCCTGACATATAATACCGGTTGACTGGGTATCTGGAATAGGGTTGGTCCGGTCCCGAGGGGGGCCTTGTCCTGATTATCTCCCCGCAAGAGGTTTTGGACTTCGAGGAATTAGTCTACCCACATATGAGCACTAAGCACACTTTTAAGTATTTTAGTTCTTCGACCACTGCGCGCCGGCATATAGCGTCAATACTCAGCAGAAGTTCCGCGACTAACGTTCCAATGGCCCAGGGAGATAGAGTTTCTTGCTATTCTGCATTGCCGGACGGCAGTATCCGCTTGCTCCGACTAATGCCTCATAGGGACCAAACGGCAGCTCTACAGGGTGAGCTCGTTGATTATCCCCTGCGGGACGCTGGTGGGGGTAGTCTTCCTTTTGATGCTCTATCTTATGCTTGGGGCTCCTTGGAAAAAAACAGTGTTATCTCTATAAATCAACTCTCCCTGCCTATTACGGAAAATCTTCATGCAGCACTATTGCGACTTCGAGATCGCTTTATTGAACGAATTATATGGATAGACGCAATCTGCGTTAATCAGGAAGACCTAAAAGAGAGGGGGCATCAAGTTCAGTTTATGCCCGTAATCTACAGCATGGCAAGTCGCGTGATAGTTTGGCTAGGAATAACGGAAGACAACAGTGAGGAAGCAATAAAGGAAATACACCAAGCTGCCAACGGACAACCTAGCATAGACAACAAAGGGAACCAGCCCGCGATACTCGCGTTACTGCGGCGGGCGTGGTTTAAACGAATTTGGGTAGGTGAGGGGGATACTTGGCAATGGTAACAAATGTATGGATATTGTTAACAAGGTCGAATAGGTTCTCCAAGAAGTCGCCGCAGCACAACACATCCTGATAATTTGCGGCTCCATGGAGATAGATGGATATACTTTTTGCTTAGGATTAAGTTCATTAAAGCTTCCCTACAAAGCTTATCCAGACTTGCAGAGTCTGATTCCTCCTGCCACTTATCTGATCAAACGCACAACCCTCCGATCTAAGCTGGCTGCTGGGAACCAATCGCTTAATATACGTCCCTTATCCGAGCTAATAGACATGTACCACACTCGGGAGGCATCTGATCGCCGTGATAAAATTTATGCCCTGCTTGGCATGAGCTCCGATAATTATAACAGGGGTGGCCTGTCCCCTAACTATGAGATTCCGTGGGAAACCCTTCTACAGAAGTTGATCAGGGCTATCCTAGGCGAACAAGTATCCGTGACAACTTGGGAAAAGAAAGAGGTAGCGTTGATCAGGAGCAAGGGCTACGTTCTTGGCCAGGTATTCTCAGTTGAAGACGACAGTACTTGGGACGACAAACAGAATGTGGGCATCACTTGGAACAATAGATTTGGCTATTTAGAGGAGGGCGACATACAGGAAAGGCCCTGGGCTCTTCCGGCATCGGCAAAACTTATTCAGAAGGGCGACTTCGTTTGCCTTTTGCAGGGTGCATCAAAGCCTACAATCCTTCGACTATATAAAGATTACTTTGCCTGCATAGCTATCGCTATTGCCCATAAGCAAATCGATGGACAAGATCAGAGCTGGATAGACATCTTAGAATCCATGCCAGACTTGAGGCGAGATTTTCTAGTTGTCTGGGATTGGGAGAAGGCTATCACGCTTCCGGATAAGAATAAGGAAAAGGACAGATGCTTTACAAACAGCGCGGCACCGACTTCCGCGAAAATAGAATTCAAAATTCTTTTAGCCAAAGGAGATTGGGTAATGAACATTGGCTCTATATGGGGAGACGTGGGAGACTATGAAAAAGCAATCCAGTATCTTCAATTGGCAATTAAACTTTTCAAGGAGGAATATGGAGCTGAAAGTTTGCACACCACTGCAGTCATGGGGGCGCTGAGCTTGATATTTAAAAAATCAGGAAATCTGAAGGAGGGAATGAAGTTGAAAGTGATGGCGGACTTAATTGCCCGCCGAGGCAACTATGGTCAAATCACAGAACAAGTCATGATGCATCTCGCAGAGTCATTTGACAGAGATGTTATTGTAACCACACTGATTCAGAGAAGCAGTGAGGTTATAATGACAGATAGAGTGCTCGAGGCAGCAGCTAGCAATCAGGAATACGGAGAAGAAATCATGACGCTTTTACTTGATCGAGCAGAGGATAAAGTCAAGATTACGGAGGCGGTTGTTAAAACCGCGGCAGAGAATGCGAACAGCGGAGAGAAGGTAATGAGACTTCTTTTGGACCGACGCGAAATCGAAATTCAGATGACAGAGGACGTACTTAAAGCGGTGGTGGAGAATGAAACCAGTGGGAAAAATATAATGAGACTTCTGGTCGATCGACGGGGGTCCGAACTGAAGATTACCAGAGCGGTTGTAAAGGCAGCAATTAGGAAGTGGGGTAAGGGAGGAGAAGAGATTATAAGGTTGCTAATTGATCAGTCAGGAAACAAGGTCGAATTTACTGAGGATGCTGTCGTTAGGATTAGGACATCACTCGACAAAGAAACCGCAGGGCTTCTGTTTGATCGTTGGGTGACTAAAATCACGACAAGTGTATTTGAAGCAGCAATGAACAATCAGTATCATAGGGAAGATATAGTAAGACTTCTACTTGATCGGGGGGCCGGCAGAATCAGGATATCGGAGGAGACTGCCGTCCAGATCGTTCAATCCGTCGATGAGAAAACGATAAAATCCATGCTTAGCCGACGAGGAATTGAAGTTGAAATCACTAGACGAGTTGTTGAGGAAGCAGCCGGGAACTCCAAAGTTGGAAGAGAAGTGATAACGCTTTTATTTGAGCGACAAGGCGGCGATGCCGGAGTTACAGAACGGGCGGTTGAGATGGCAGCCGGAAATCAGCAAAATGGGGAGGAAATAATAAGGCTTTTACTTGATCTGGGAAGTAATAAGGTCAAGATTACCAGAGCGGCTATTGAAGCAGCAGCCGGGAATGATAAAAGTGGAGAAAGAATAATAACGATTCTACTGGACCGACGGGGAAGTGAAATTGAGGTTACAGAAAGTGTGCTTAGGATAGCGGCCGAGAATAGAAATGGGAAGGGTATAATAGAGCTCCTGCTCGATCACCGAGGCAATGCCATCATTACGGAGGCAGTGGTTAAGGCGGCAGCCGGGAACCCCGGGGATAGCGAAGAGATTATGAGACTCCTCCTAGACCGACATGGGGATACGATTCAGATCACACAGGGTGTGCTTAGCACAGCAGCCGAAAATAGGAAAAGTGGGAGGGAGGTAATGCGTCTTTTGCTTAATCTAGGAGGGGAAAGAATTAAGATCACGGAGACAGTTGTGAGGGCAGCGGCCAAGAATTCCCAGCATGGCAAAGAAATCATGAAGCTTCTTCTGGACCAAGAGGGAAACAGGATTATGATTACCGACTGGATAGTCAGGGAAGCAGCTAAGAATAAGGAAAAAGGAGAGGCGGTAATGACAGTTTTGCTCGACAAGTTGAGAAAGGTTGAGATAACAGAAGAGGCCATTATTCAAGTCACTGAATCGTTTGACAAGTTGGCATACCGGCTTTTGCCTCATTTGCAAGGAAGCGGGGCTAAGATTGTCGAAGAAGCCGCCATAAATATCGCAAAGTCGGATGACGAGGAGAATCTTAAGCTTCTACTTCACCTACGACGAGACAAAGTTGAGGTGACGGAGAGGGTAGTCAAGGCAGCAGCCAAGAATGACAGTATTGGAGATAAATTGATGACGTTGTTACTCGCCCGTTGGGGTAATGAGATTAACATTACAGAAGAGGTGATCAAAGCAGCGGCCAAGAATCATCAATACGGACAGAAGGTCATGAAACTCCTCCTCAGTCAGCGAGTCAACGAAGTAATGATTACAGAGGGAATGCTTAAAGCAGCTGCCGGCAATCGGAGATGTGGAAAGGAAATGTTGAAACTCTTACAGGAAAAAAAAAAGAGTCCGATTAAGATTACTGAGCAAGTGATGGAGGCAGCAGCCAGGAATTCCAGAAATATGGAAGATATTCTAAGGAATTTGCTTGATCAAGGAGGGGAAGAGGTGATGATTACGTGGAGAGTGGTTGAAGTAGTGGGCTACTATTATAAAAATATTCAGCAAACGATGAGATTCTTACTCAACCGACAGGGGACCAAACTTATGATCACAGAAGGGGCAATTGTCCGGATTATGGCATTGTTTGATCAGGAAACCATACGACTTTTGCTTAACCGACGGGGGAACGAGCTCAAGCTTACGGAAAAAATGGTGGAGGCTGCTGCTACGAATAGAGAAAACGGAAAGCAAGTAATGAGACTCTTGCTTTATCAACGAGGAAGTGAGATTTGCATCACAGAAAAGGTGCTTAAAGCGGCGGTTGAGAACATAGAGGTTATGAGGCTTCTTCTCGACGAAAGAGGAGATGAAATCAATATTACGGAAGCTGTTGTCGAGGCGGCGGCTAAGAAGAACGATAAGGAAGTAATGAGGCTGCTTCTTAACGAGAGAGGGGACGAGATTATACTGACGGAGGGGGTGGTAAACGCAGTAGATAATGGATATCGGGCCAAAGACGAGGTAATGCGAATTTTGCTCGACCAACGGGGGACTAAGATCAGAATCACACCAGACGCTGTTGTCCAAATTGCAGCACAATTGAGAACGGAAATCATGAGACTTCTACTCGACCGACGAGGGGATGAGATTAAGGTTACCGAACAAGTGATTGAGGCAGCAGCTGGAAATCTTTGGGACGCAGAGAGCATGATGGAACTTTTGCTTGATCGACGAGGGGATGAGATTAAGGTTACCGAGCAAATGATTGTGGCAGCAACTGGAAATCGTTTGGACGCAGAGAGTATGATGGAACTTTTGCTTGATCGACGAAGAGATGAGATTAAGATTACCACGCAGGTGGTTCAGGCAGCAGCCAAGAGCTCACACCTTATGAAGCTGCTGCTAGATCGGCGAGGTAGTGAGGTTAATATTACCGAAACAGTGGTTGAAGCGGCAGTTAGAGAGGGGACATATGCCGATACGGCTCTGAGACTTCTGCTTGACCGGAGGGGGGCCGAGGTCAAGATTACAGAAAGAGTAGCTAAAGCGGCGGCCGGGAACAGTTCGTGTGGAGAGAGATTGATAAGGCTCTTACTAGACCGACGAGGGCACGAGATTGAGGTTACAGAAGCAGTAGTCGCGGCAGCGGCCGGGAACAGTTTATGTGGAGAGACATTGATAAGGTTCTTACTAGATAGACGAGGGCACGATTTTAAGGTCACGGAAGCAATACTTATAGCGGCGGCTTGGAATCGGCATGACTCACAGGGAGTTCTAAGGCTTTTGCTTGATGAAAGAGGCAATGAGGTCAGGATAACAGAAGCAGTAGTTAAGGCGGTCGCGGAGAACAGTGGACGTGGAGAGGAACCACTAAGACTGTTGCTTGACCGAAGAGGGAATGAGTTTAAGATTACGGAATCGGTGGTTGAGGCAGTAGCCGGTAAGCATGGAGTGGAAGTGCTAAGACTATTACTTAGTCGACGAGGGAGCGAGATCAGGATTACAGAGGCAGTGGTCAGGGCGGCGGCTGGGAATATCTTGCACGGGAAAAAAATAATAAGGCTTTTGCTAAGTCAACGAAAGGACGAGGTTAGGATAACGGAAGCAGTGATTAAGGCAGCGGCTGGGAATCAGGAGTTTGGGGCAAACGTGATAAAGGTTTTACTAAAGGAAAGAGGGGACGAGGTTAGGATTACAGAAGCGGTTGTTGAAGCGGCGGCTGGGAATGAGGGCAATGGTGGGAGTGTGATTAGGCTTTTACTGGACATGCGAGGGGACGAGGTTACGGTTACAGAGAGAGTGCTTGAAGCGGCGGCTAGGAACAAGCACAGCGGGAAATGGATAACGAGGCTTCTACTGGATCGACTGGAGTATGATAGCACTAAACAGGGAAATGGGGCCTAAGCTACCAATGGCCAGTTCCAATAAAGCAGAGAGACAATAGTATACGACGAAGAGGCCGGTTTCTATGGAAAGAATCATGATTCAGGCGCAAGCAGGTTCGCTGTGACGTTCTGTGCATTTCCCAACATGATGGCCACCTTCTATGATAGGGTTCCGAGTATATGGGAGATGATGTCGACTATTCCCCTGAAGAGAGTGGAGACGATGACCTGTAGAAAGCTCGTCACTTTTTGACGGAAAACTGTTCCCGGGTATCTACCCACCCACTCGTTTATTTATTTCCCCATGTCTCATGAGCCGTAGAGGGATGTTATGAGCTCAGAGTGAGTGAAGCTGATGCGGACAGTGCTGTGCAGAACAGTATTTGCTTCTTTCTCTAGATGATTGATGAACCCGTTTCATCAGTACACCTAAGCCAACATTATTTCAGAGATACTGTGACAGTTTCTCTAACGTGTCTGCTCGCTCTCAAAGTTTTAATCAAGACACACTTATCAGCAATATTGGCAAATCTGGGCCATCTTATGAGAACACCTTCTTAGTAGTACGGTTAAAATTCCTTTAGTATATCTGGAGACGATTATAGAATCGTGATCTAAAATACAAATATCAACGACCTTCCCCAATGGGAAACAGGCTAGAAAAGCCATTGGTGCTGGTCGCTGAAAAGGCGTCTTTGCAATCAACGAATTACGACTGCGCCGCGCAATGGTGCTGCGATAACGTGTGCTCCCCCCCACAGACCACGCACCTGGAACGCGCACTCCTGCAGGGCATGCGGGCCTTCGGGTACCGTAACCGTACAAACGAAGCGAACCGATTGGTTTGCCATAAAGAGCCGAGTCATGGACCCTCGTTGGTTAGCTTGTAAAAGGCATAAGCTTATCCATGTTGGTCAATCAGAACTATTGAACGGGGCCAACAGGATTGGATTGATAACTCTTTGGCGGCGACCAGGTTTAGAAGATGAAAGAAAGAAACATTAAAGATTGAATATGACCCAAGAAGAAATTGATTCATTTGTTTCCCTTCTTTCCTTTCTAGTTGGATGTGAGCGATGATGGACAACAGCATGAATCGTTCGTATACTGGCGGAGACTGTGGTGATGGCTTCTTTGGGCCTGGTGTCTGGTCAGAAGGGTCTGGATGTCGAGGCGGCTTTGACTTTACCCGTATGAATTAAGCTGCCAATCAAAACCGTTGGAAATAATATGCATTTGTTAACAATTTGCCAGTCACTTTCGAGGAAAGCATCTTGTCCATCCTTCCTGCCGCGCTGTTCCTTCTCCTCGCCGTCCCCCGATCCATCTACCTCTTAAAGAGTCCCGACAGAGCCAAACGGAGTCGAATTTACAGCCCCAAACTCGTCAGTATCTCCCAACTGTATACGCTCCTGAGTAAAGTGCTGACAGGAATAAAGATAATATCAAGCGCATTCGCTGGAATCCAAGTAGGAAGTCTCGCCTTGGTCGCCGCCTCCACCCACCTCAACACTCGATTCTCCATTGCTTCCGCCGTGCTCAGCCTCTGCACCGCCTGCTGCATCGTTCTAGTTTCCCATTTCGAACACGTCAAATCGATCCGACCCTCTTTTCTCCTTTCCGCTTACCTTTTCACATCGCTACTCTTTGATGCTGCACGCTTACGGACGGAATGGCTTCTGTCAGTCAATATTTCGTATGCAGCTGTGTTATCGACATCCGCTGCTTTGAAGCTGGCACTTCTTGTCTTGGAAAACTTTGATAAAAGACGAATCCTCATCGAGACGCAGGAGAAGCCATCAACAGAAAGCACCAGTGGCCCGTTTAGTCGTGGTTTCTTCCTATGGTTAAATTCTCTCCTAATCTCGGGCTGGGCTACCGTGTTGACAAACCATGATCTGCCTGCCATTTACGAGAAGCTATCGTCAGAAAAACTGGCTGTCAAATTCAGTAAACAATGGGATAAAGGTGTGTAATTTGAGCGAGGAAATTCGAGTTTTCTGGGCTAACAGATGGACAGCAACTCGCGATGGGCGCAAAGCATCCCTCTTTCTCAATTCAGTATGGATCCTCAAGTTCGAAATCATTGGCATTATCCTTCCTCGAATGGGAACGGTAGCCTTGGCAATTGCGCAGCCTTTTCTCGTATCGCAAGCACTCCGGTTCCTGTCTTTGCCCAAGGATGAGTACACAAATAATACTGGCTACGGATTGATCGGTGCTTTCGCACTCGTTTTTGTTGGATCAGCTGTGAGTGAACACCATCCAACTGACTACCAAGTTTACATACTCACAGAAACAGATCCTTACCGCTTGGTATGAGCACCTCACATTCAGGGTTGGGGCCATGTTTCGAGGTGGCTTGATTGCTCTAATCTATCGTAAAATGCTGAAGCTTCCCACTGCCGAAATCAACGAGTCATCTGCTGTCTCACTCATGGGAAACGACATTGAGACGCTGACGGAGAGAGTTAATGCTTTGATTATAGAGTTTTGGGCAAATCTAATTACTGTAGGAATTGCAATTTGGATGTTGTTCGCCCAGCTGGGCCCTGTTTGCATTGCTCCCATCGTCATGGCACTGGGTTAGTTACAGCTTGGCCTCATGTTCTATTCGTATACTGACCATTATAGCTTCGCTTGCGACCTGTACATTTTTAGGAAAGTCTCTCGTTAGGCGTCAGATTGGCTATCAGAAAGCGACACAGAGCCGTATTAATTTCACCTCTGAAGTCCTTGGCTCTATGAAAGCAGTCAAGATGCTAGGGTATACCGAAAGATTTACCCAGTTAATTAAGCAGAAGCGTGACTACGACTTAGCAGAGGGTAAACACTACAGAATCATAATTGTCTGGATCAACGCTGTTGGTGAGTTAAGATGATCTTGCTACTACGTTCAGGTATATTGTTAACAAATCTTTCAAAGCCAACGGAAACAATTGTCTTACACAGGCTATCACTTTCGGTGCTTATGCTATTGCTGCAAAAGTAACTGGTAGCGGGAACTTTTCGGCATCACAGGCCATCACAGCTTTATCTATCCTTAATGTCATGACACTTCCTCTTGCAAACCTTCTCGGCAATATTAGCTCCGCATTTGGAGCCCTCGGTTGCTTCAAGAGAATCCAGGAATTCTTGTATCTGGAAGAAAGGATCGATCGCCGCGAAATCTGTACGACATTGGGGAAGCCGGGCACATCGCTATCCAGTGAAAAGGGCGAATTTGCAACGGACAGCATTGAACTGCGAAAACTTGAGCAAAGCACGAGTGGAACCGCGCGCATCTCGATTTCTGACGGCGAATTCTCTTGGGGCGAGACCAAGACTTTGGGAAATATTAACACATCATTTCCACAGTCTCATTCCGGATCCCTGACAATGATCGTTGGCCCAATTGGATCCGGAAAGTCCAGCTTGTTGAAGGCTATTCTTGGTGAGACGACCTCGGCAAAGGGCTCAATCACACTATCAACCCCCAGCATTGCGTTCTGCGACCAAACGCCATGGGTTATGAACGCCACCCTTCGGGATAACATTATAGCCGAGTCCTTTGAGTTTGATGTCAAATGGTTTGACCAAGTTATTGAAGCCTGCGATCTTACTGTTGATTTTGCAGGATTACCTGAGGGTGCTCTCACTGTTGTTGGTGACAAAGGAGTCAAATTAAGCGGTGGCCAGAGGCAAAGACTGGTAAGAATTGTGATCACCATTTAGCACGACAAACTAACAAACTGGAACAGTCAATTGCTCGAGCCGTTTACTCTCGAAAGCCAGTTGCTGTTTTTGATGATGTATTCAGTGGACTGGACAAAACAACTGAGCAAACTGTCTTTACTCGCGTCTTCGGAAAGGACGGTCTACTTCGACGAAATGGAACCACCATAATCTTTGCTACTCATGCTGGTAAGGGATAATGCGGCATATATGGTGTGTAGCAGTATATTGACAGTTCTTAGTTCACCTGCTTCCGGAATCTGATAATATCATTGCACTCGGTCGTGATGGCGAGATTGTTGAGCAGGGTTCCTTTGAAAAGCTTCGCTCAAGCGGCAAATATGTTCAGAGTCTCGACATTACTGAGCCGGAAACAGACGATGAGAGCGACGAGTCCTCTTCTAGTCAAAAAGTCGTGAAAGAAACTGAGCAACTCGAACAAAAGGCAACAGAGGAAGAGCAAGAAGAGGACGAAAAACAACCGTCGAGTGATAGGAGCACCTTCAAATACTACTTCTCTGCTATGAGGCCAATCAGTCTTGGCATTGCAAGCTTCTACATCTTTGCTCAAGCGTTTGCGGCCACTTTTAGATGTATGTAGTGAATCGTTTAGGCATGGAGATTCAAGCTAATCTCGATTTCAGCTGTTTGGCTTACATGGTGGGGTGATGGTCGAGGCCGATCCAGTAATGATGTTGGTTACTGGCTCAGCATCTTCACTGTGTTGGCCGTAGCTGAAGGTATCTTCGTCGCGATGGCAATCATGTGGGTCTATTAGTATTGCACCAATGAAAATCACTGACAAAGAAGCCAGGCATTTCCTCCTCATCGTCGGCCCGGCATCAGGGAAGAGTCTACATAGCAGAGTTTTGAGGGCAGTCATGGAGTAAGCTGATCCTATGAGGCAAATGTTCATAACACTGACGATGATTAGAGCACCCATGTCTATCCTCTCAAACACCGACACCGGCTCGCTAGTTAATCGGTAGGTGTATTGCTGAGAGCAATATTTACTATATACTAACACCTTCCTAGGTTCAGTCAGGACATGCGCCTTGTTGATATTACCCTTCCCGTTGCCCTATCCGTATTCTTATTTGGTTAGTACTCTTTTGTTATAACACATGGATACTGGCTAACCTTACAAACAGAGGTTATTGCGTGCTTGGGTGTTGCCGGCCTTGCTATTGCAGCAGTTAGCTGGTTCGCCATATCTATCCCCTTTGTAACGGTCATATTGATTATGATTCAGCGATTCTACGTCCGGACATCAAAGCAGCTTCGTATACTAGAGTAAGTCTATCTTAACACTGCCAGCTTTGAGCTAGCTGACACGGGTTTAGAATTGAACACAAGGCACCGTTGTATTCACACTTCCTCGAGTCTATCAACGGACTGGCAACGATTCGAGCTTTTGGTTGGACTCAGCCCTACACTGCCAAGGCTCTTTCTCTAATCGACAATGCCCAAAAGCCATCATACCTTCTAAATTGCATCCAAAGATGGCTCACATTGGTGTTGGATCTGGTTGTGGCCGTTCTTACGGTGCTCTTGGTTGTTTTTGCAGTGGTCTTGAAGGGCAAACTAAGCTCTTCATTGCTAGGTGTTGCCATTGTTAACATGATGAGCCTCGGGAACAATCTGAAGGGAATCATTATCAATTGGTCTACTCTGGAGACTTCCCTTGGTGCTGTTACACGAATAAAGAACTTTGCAGAAAATACTCCGTCTGAAGCCTTACCAGAGGAAAGTAGAATTCCATACCCAGAATGGCCATCGGAAGGCGTCCTGGAATTTAGGAACCTAGCCGTGCAATACGAGTAAGTATAGTCGTTGCCCCAAGAGAAAAAAAATCTAACATAAAGCAGTCGCACTACGGAGCCTGTGTTGCGTGGCATTTCTTTCAGTGTTAAACATGGAGAAAGGATTGGACTTGTTGGCCGAAGTGGTAGCGGCAAAAGTTCAACCATTCAGGCACTTCTTCGAATGGCAAATATTGTTGAGGGTCAGATCCTTCTCGATGGCGAGGACATTACAAGGGTACCCAAATATCTGATCCGACAAAAGCTGAGCTGCCTGACGCAAGATCCCTTCTTGTTCACAAACACTATACGGTTCAACGCAGATCCGTTAGAAGAGCACACGGATGCGGAGATCGTCAGCGCTCTTGATCGGGCTGGTGTCTGGGAAATCCTCAAAGCCAAGACTGAACGGGGTAAAGAGTCTTTAGATGAGAAAATGGACGAAAACTTTTTGTCACATGGACAGCGACAATTGTTTTGCCTGGGCAGAGCTTTGTTAAAGAAGAGTTCAATTCTCATTCTCGACGAGCCAACAAGCAAGTAAGCGAATTACCATTCACTATTCAACGTAGAATAAAACTAACATTTACAGCGTCGACACACAAACAGACGCACAGATTCAACGGGTTATTCGCTCAGAGTTTAAAGACCGGACGATTATTATGATTGCGCATCGTCTTGACACTCTTCTTGACTTTGATAGGATTGCAGTGTTGGAAAGGGGTAGGTTGGCGGAATTTGGATCTCCCAAGGAGTTGCTGGACAATTCAGATGGTGTCTTTTCGAGGTTATATCGTGCAGACAAAACAAAGAGACGGGGGTCTAACATAAGTTGATAAAGGGTCATGGTTTAATATCGCTGTATATAATAGATATATAATTGAATGTAATTGAACAAGATTTTCATGTAATGACGACGATATGAGAAATGCATTATTTACTTGAACCATATAACTTTTATATTCAGCCATAATCAACATCCAGTTCCTACTCGTTCTATCTTGCGTGGAATAAAGTCTCCTTGACTTTGCAACCATGCCCCTTTAAGCCCTTGTGTGCATCTCTACATCATGTTAGAAACTCCGCAACACTTAGCAGAACAACAAGAACAAAGAGACACTCATCGCCTGTTCAACATGAATACCTTCAATCTAGGATCTAGGTACGACTATAAATTAGCGTCATGAGCGCACCTCCATTCTAGCTTCTTCACCCTCCATCCCTCATCCACATCCACGTCTCCAATCCCATCCCATCAATCTACACCAACCCATCTTCACAGCCCCTATCCCTTCCCACTAACCCAACAGTTCAGAACAACCGTCATCCCATCTCACCCACACAAACCTCCTATCCCCTCCATCCACCATGTGCAACCTCTGGATCTACACCAAGCCCTGCGAGCGCTGCAAGCTCAGCCTCCCCTACGCCACCAAGGAGGCCCCCTGCACTCGCGTCATCAAGCCCGGCGTCTTCGGCAGCTGCTTCCCTGTCGTGGGCGTCGAGAAGCTGCGCGCCAGCGGGATGACCATCGACATCGGGGAGTACTCCCGGCAGTGCAGGTGCTGCGTCCGGGCGGTGAGCGAGGGGGGGCCCAAGGCCCCGTCGAAGAGGGTGTTGGCGGCGGAGGAGAAGAAGTATGGTAAGAGGGATGCGGACAAGTGCTCCTATGATTTGAAGAAGGGGGTGAACTTGTTGAACTTTGACTGAGTTGGTGGGGAGAGGGGGAGAACGGAGTGAGAAAAGACCAAAAAAAAAAAGAGATAGATGGGATTAGTGAGAGATAGATGGGGATGAGAAGGAAAAGGATCATTAGAAGCGTGTATTTGCGAGTGTTTCTATAGACGGACAATACAAATTTCTTCTTAAGCTAAAAGAACCCCCCCAAAAAATAGACGCCAGTTGGATGTACATAATGTGGTTTCCCCTTTCATTGAATTGGATCAAAAAATAAATAAAACTATATCAAAAACATAATGTTCCCCAAAATGCTGAGAGGGGAAAATAGGGGCCCGCTATCTAAGCATATATGTTAAATCGGGAAGATTTCGCAAGATATCAGCGATAACTTCTTCCTCGTCAATAGTGATATCCGACTCTGCAAATGTTACCTTGGACTCGGTTGTAGGTTTTGTTGTAGCCGTTGTATTTGTAAAAATGGGGGATGTGGTTTCTGGTAGTTTTACTGGCGAGCTGTGTCCAGACATGAAGGATGGTGAAAGGGGTTTTGGGGAAGTAGCTGATTTCCAACCGCCATCTAGGTGGCCAAAATCCCATATATTGGATGGTGGGTTAAGAGTTGTATTGATGTTGGGTGGTATAGGCCTTGTATCGAGCCCCTTCTTGCTCGGTATGCTTTCAAGCGACAGGCGAGTGGCCATGTCTGTAGTCCCAAACTCTGCACCTCCTGAAGAAAAGGGAGTTGCTCCGCTATCTCTCACTGTTGGTGTGCTCACCATTTCTCCCCAATCATCATCGTCTTCGTCAGTGCTGTTCACATTTGATAGACTGGATGGCTTAATAGGAGATGATTGGCTAAAAGAGGATTGAATAGGTGACGGAATAGGAGAAGGTATAGATGCAGTCTTTGGCGTTGGAGGAGATTCAAATGAAAGCCGGGGCGCATCTGAAAGAGGTGACCTGCCCGCATGCAGAATAGGCTTTGGAGCAGTGGCCAGCTGAATCATAGACATGGGCCGTTGTTTAGGGACCACAGGTGACGAAGGTGAATTGCCCGCCCACCCAAACGCCACGGCAGTTGGCGACACAACCGGCGACATGAGAGATGCATGTCTCGCATGCCTTCCACTCCTCCCTAATAGCTCTCCAATCTCGACTTGGGGTGCCTTGGAATCCCAGTTGAACATGCTTGCTCCGGATGCTCCATGGCGTCGGCCGAGCACAACTCTTCCCGTAATCGAGTCTTCTTCCATCCACCGGCGCACCGTTTTTAAGGTGCGGTCTCGTACCTGTGACTCGGCCCAGCCAACACGAACGTAGTTCTCATCATCACCAGAGTCGTGCTTCCGCATTGAGCCGAAGCGAGAAACTCGATACCACGCTTTACGTTCACTACTGGAGGTAAATGAGTCGTCGATAATGACATCTGGTACAGGTTCTGGTTCGGTGTGAATAGGTTTGGTTGTTGGAAATAGGTCCTCCAGTTCGGTGAGGTTGACGGGGTATGAAATCGAGGGTCGTACAGCCCGTGATGGACGTTTCTCCAATACCCCTGGCTCGGTTCTGTCTTCCAGGCTTTCCCGTGCCCAAGGCTTACTCTCAACCACAGGCTTAGAGTCCATGACCATTTCATCCTGAGAAATTTCTACCTCATGCACGTCTGGTACATCATCATCGTCAGGTTCTGGGGTTTCCTTCAGTTCTTCTTTAACTTGCGAGTCTTCTGCCCCCAAATCTTCCGTATCGTGTATAGAGCCGGCATTAGGGGATGTGCTTCTTGCCATCTCTTCGTTCACTTCCACTAACCCCTTCACTTTTGTATGTTGTAGGTCGTGAGCCACGTCATGATCAATGTCTGATTCTAGCCCCGCAAGCGTCTCTCCAGAAATCGATCGTTCGAGGTGAAACCTTGGCGGCACCACCTTCTCCTGAATCTTTGGTGTATCTTCAACCCCCCAAGTATCCTGCGTATCAATATCATGTCTTAGTGTTGGTTGCATCTCGGACGTCGTCTCTTTCAACTCTTCGTCCCCTTTCAATCCTTCCTCCTCTCCCATACTAATCGCCGAGTCCATAATTCTCCCATCTCGCGATGACCTCTCGCTCCCCCTCCTTGATCTCGGTACGGCTTCCAGTTTGCTCGTATCCAAATGATCAAGTCCTATTCCCTTCCATGGATCCGGCGACGGCGATCTCACCAGACCAGGTTCTTCGACGGGTTTCAGCGCAGGACTCCTCCCCCACGCCGGGCTCTTGTTGCCGCCATGTGTGTCGCTCCACCCACCCCACGCGTCATCTTCACCCCACGGCGACAAGTTTTGTGAAATCTTGCGTGGAGTGTGGTGCTCGACAGCAAAGTGCGCAGTCTGCGGCGCCGTCGGCAGGTCGTCCAACTTGGCGGACGTGTCCGTCGCCCACGGAGAGCCCCAGGGATCCTCCATGGTGAAGGCTTATATCATGTCGCGCGCAAATGAGGGTATATATGTTATAGTGTATAGAATCGTAGCGTTACGGACATTTCAATCGTATCGTTGGCTTCGTTCGGAGGTTCAGGGGCTGTTGCGTACGGAGAGATGACGAAACTGCCCCAAGACTTAGACGGGGCAGCAGCAAGGTTTCGAGCAAGTTGCGTTAAAAAGAAAATTAAAGTCGTCTAAATATGCAAATAACAGAATAAAAGAAGAGAATAAAAAGCAAAGGACACAGCAGCAATATCCCTCTCGTCAAATTCTGCGCCTTGTTGTTCAATGCAAGCGAAAGTGGAAGGTCAAGGTTTGGATGCTACATGAAAAAGAATATGGGCGGCGTCTTAGAGACAGAAAAGCCATCGATATGCCACGCCAAGCAGGGGGTTCTAGTCCAGGTACTCCGTACTCCGTACTCTCACTGGCGGTACCTGGAACATTGGCTTCTCAGGAGCATTAGCGCCTCCCCGCATGTCCGGCCGCCTCGGGAGGTCCATCCGAAAACTCCGCAGTCATTGGAAATCACCATAAGGGACACACGCAATAACCATTGCATATCGAGATACCTTGCTTAGAGCCATTGTTAAGTATGATTAAAATTTCATTGATACATGCCTAAATAGACCACCGTAAATGCAACTTTTTTTTTTCTCAAGCAATGTCAATAGGCCGACCAGAGCTCTTCCAGGCCGTTAACACCGCAATAATACAACCAATCCCCAACCTGCTCCATGCTAAACCGATTTCATCACTCATTAAGACACAGTAAGACCACGACAAAGAAACCCCTTACAAAACAATCTCATGGCCGGGCTTCAACTCCCATTCCTTTAGCCGACCACTGCCTTTTTTCTCGGCTACAAATTCCAGAGTGTTCTTAACCTCGGCCCGCGATACGCTGTCTCTAAATTGGTGGAATATGATGTCTATTATTCCCACCTTGGAAAGGACCTTGTTGTCCAGAATGGCCTGCTTGAAGTCGTTCATTAGATCAGCCTTGACCAGCTTTGTCTGTCCACCACCGGCACCTGCTGCCCCCTGAATGGCTGCAAATGCGTTTGCTGGTGCTGGCGGGGGTGCCATTTTCGTCTCTGACTCAGACGACTTGGTTGCCTTGGCCTGTTTAGCCTTCACAGGCTTCGGCTCGGGCTGCCAATACTTGGTCGAAAAAGGATCGATACCCCACTGTTCCTCAAGGCTCTCTGTCCGCTGTGTTAGCTCATGCTCACACCAACAATTCCGCAAAGAAAGCTTACCTAGCATAAACTCCATCTTGTGCTCATTAGTCTTAGGATTAGGTGCAGTCCGATTCTGATCCTCAAAGCAAATTCCTGTGCTCTCAGGCTCCATAGTGTTGCCAAACACCCTTCTAGAGACGGCAACATCTTCAGAGTCGTCTAGAAAGCCATCCATATCATCTTCATCATCCAGTTCCTCTTCATCGTCATCCACGTCAACATCTTCGCCTTCTTCGTCCTGCCATTCCGCTTCTGAGTCATAATCATAGTCGAGTGGTAGTCGTCGGCCCATTGATCTTCGCGCAAGTCTGTGCATGTTGCCCTTACCAAGTGCAAATGTCCGGTACGTGAGGGTACCATAGTATGGCGGTCGTACATCTTGTGAGAATGAAATCACCTTCATCGGCACTTTTTTGAGCTGGTTTCGAACTTCTGTATAGATCTTGTTTGCATCAACTCCACCAGCACTTCTTGAATTTTGAGACTCTCTGTAGGCCATTTCCATAATATGCTTTACAGGTTGGTAAAGACGGCCACGACGATAAAGTTTGCTGGGGTCAAACAGTTTTGTCGGCTCAAAACCAAGGCACTTGTCCTTCTGATTGGCAATGTACTCATCCAAAGCCTTGGACTTGATTTCTTGGGTTGTTGTATCCATTCGTGCTGGGGCTAAACGAGTGTGTTCCTTGATAAAGAATGGCTTGAACATGTTCGTATAAGCAGAGGTCTCTTGTTTTGACACTGCGGCAGAATCTGTTTTAGTTGGACTTTTATCTCCGGCCACGTCTTCATCGGATTTCTTAGGGGTACTGGGTATCTTGAAGAAGCTGCCGAGTGTCTTCTGAGCACGAAGTTTGCGGTCCTTCTCTTCCTGTAGTCGACACTGCTCTTCTTCTTTCTTCTTCCGCTTCTCGTCTCTTTCCTTTGCCCGCGCCGCCTTCTCCTCTTCCTGTTTAGCTTTCTTAACAGCTTGAATAGCGGCTTTTTCTTCTCGTTCCTTCTTTCTCTCAGCCTGCTCCTTATCGCGAGCTTCTTTCTCTGCATCTGTTAAACGCTTGCGCTTCACCGGTAGAGTGATTGTAGAAGGTTCGTCTGAGGGACCGGATGTAGGTTTCTGGGCTGTGGAAGGATTTGTCTTTGGTGAAGCTTTTGTAGGAGTCTGTGGAGCTGGTGAGTTGCGCGCTGGTGTACTGCTGCCGGCATCTGTAAGCGCAGGCGATCCCTGAGGGGAGAAATCTGTAGCATTGTTCGATGTAGGTGGAAGCACTGCAGGATTAGCAAATAATGATGACGTAGAGTGATGTCGGATCAATGGCTTACAGCTGCTTTCGGATGCTTGAACAGCAGCAGTGTCAGATGACTTGGCATCGGAAGCCTCGTCCATCTTGACCAAATCTCCAGAGAACTCATCATGACTTCTCTTGCGACCAGCAGACTCCGACTCCTGGATATTCGGGGACACCTCAAGCAACGGCATCGTGGCTAGTAAAGTAAGGCCTATCTCTCATAGAATGACCAGGTGTCGAATAAGAAAGAATCCAATCCCAGGATATCAGGTTTCGACTGTGTTTTTTGAGAAGCGTGAAGGCTCGGTCGTTGTTGGACCAGACAAGATTAATGACGACGGGAACAAGAATCAAATTCGACCAATAGAATTAGTGAGGGGTATGCAGAGATTCGCGACTCGGTGATGAGAGAATTGAAAACCGTCAGGATTACGGCAAACGGAGGCGGTGATTATGGTTGTCAAACGCACATTTGCGGAGCACACACAAGTCGGGATGGTTTGCTGAACGAAGAATCGTTAATTACTTTGGCAAGGGTTAGGATAAGGAGGAGGGGACGCGTTCTTCGCGTGATTTTGGCGCTTTCCATTTTAAAACCGCGTCGCTAGCCTTTTCCCCATTCGGCAAGAACGCGCACGAGTTTCAATTTAAGGGTTAAATATCGGAAGTGGTTTGATGTGGCTGGTGAGCAGCAACGGTATCATTGACAGCCACATCGATGCCCCACCCCGCCGCAGTCCCGTAGTGGCTTGGCTTTCGTCAGAACCTACCCACGACGGAGGTAACATATGATGCCATTTCTTCAACGCTTTTAGGTTTTACGAGCTCAGGATCTACCAAAAAGGACTGCCAATGGAAACTCCCGTCTTAGATCGGCACAAACACATCTTGCATCTAATGCAGCCTTAAACCCCCATCTGATTCCCACTACGATAATACGGAGTACGGTCAAGGTAACGTTCCTTCGGTTGGTGGCGAAAAGGATTCAAGCCTAAAACTATTATGTGCTCACCTTGCTCAGGAGAGCAAGTTCATCAACTGAGCTTACAGTCACGCGACTGTATCAAAACCTTGTATTACCACTGTTTCGTATTGGTATCTACCTACTTCAACAACTGCCTCCCCATTAGGGGTATCATGAATACACTTTTCTTTTTCCTCCATTATTATACTGGCGGTCCTCCTCCTCCGCCTTGCTCAACCAGCAAGCTATACAGTAGCGAAAGTAAATAAGTTTTAATAATAGGAAAGGGGGTATCGAGACCCTATCAGCGACCGTAGTTCCCAGTAATATTGATATCAACCGTATCCAAACTCCTGACAATGCAAAAAGAAAATACAATTAAGCGACCGACATTTTTGTGACTTAGTAAACCTTGGAGCGAATGCTTGGCAGTTGAAGTAGTTTCTCCGGTACGTTGTGGTATAGATAGTTTGTAAAGTGTTCTTATAGAAAGCACACGTCTTGTAAGGAATTAATCGGGGTTGGCGATGAAGAGGCGTCCAGATGTGAGAGTCGAGGTACGCTCGTCGACACTTCCTCGTCTTCTCAACTCGTCGGCACTCTTAACGCTCTTTTCCCTGGTGACGGCAGAGTGCATCATTGACTTGGTAGCAAGTCTCGGGGGTGCACCCAGCTCGCCAACATTGTCCGCACGCTCAGCACTGCTTCCACTGCCGGTACTTAGAGCCCTGCCGCTAGCAGTATCCTCAATGACCGGTGTTTGAGGAGCTTCGGCACCTCCTACCAAGCTACCTGCGCGCTCAGGAGTATCGCCGGGACTGAATCGTCGGCCTCCTTGGCTTCCAGGCCCGCCAGAGTTTCTGTAGGGCATATTGCGACGGCTGCTACCAATACTGCTCCGTCCGCTGCTCCCCGTTCTACGGTGATGCGTTCGCGATGCGTACTGGTTCTCTTCGTCTTCGCTATCCTCTGCTTCCACCTCGGTAGCACTAAGTCGCATCGGTACGCCTCCAACACCAACGTGATTCTCACCAGCGTATCCAACAACTGGGGTCTTTCCGTGGTGTCGAATCTTGGCGGCAACCTTGCCTGTAGCACTTATGCCTGTACTTGTACGACCACCAGCGGAACCGGCGGAACCGTAGGGTGCAACTCCTCCGCTAACTTCCAGGTTGGCGCGCATCTTTGCTGCTCGCTGCTGGGCGGCCAGCCGGGGGTCTTCGTACTGCGCGCGATCGCACCATACTGTCGCCTTTTGCTTACGCAGCAGGGCAACATAGCCAGACGGCTGTTGCTGTCCAAAGGACCGACTAGAGGTAGAACGGCGAAGATCTAAGCTTGACGAGTTTCGATAGGCGGCCGGAGGCGGGATGCTCGAGGAGGTGCTGAAGGTATTGATCGAGGGCGAACGGCGGGTGATTTGCGGGTTGTGTTGGTGGTGTGAGAGGTGTACCTGCGCAGGCGCTTGACCCTGGTGAGGATACATGCTGGAGGAAGTGGTTCTTGAGCGCGAATGGCCATAGACACTGGTTTGGTCCATTGGACCTCCCCGTGATTGTGGCTCCAACATAGTGAGGCGCAGATCGGTGGTGGTGGTGGTGTGTCACAGAGTTGGAGAGCAGGAAGGCCTTAAAATGCTGTTTATTTTCCCCCTCCCTTTCCCACGTGTTGGGTGAGCAGAAGGTCGTTTTTTCAGGGGGGGAAAGGTGAGATGTGAGGGCGTTGGTAAGGCAGAGCGGAGGGCTGACCAGATGGGACCAGACACCGCACAAAACGTCGTTACCAGACCAAACGGGTCAGACCTGGTCAGCGGGGCCGGGCGCGAAGGAAACCCACCGACAGGCTGCTGGTCTTTGTTCAGCGGTAACGGTGTCGAAGGTTAATGAGCAGGCAGTCCAAGGTATAATTCAGGACAGCTGCACAATGGATATATATTCTCAGTAAAAGAGTATATAATATTATTGTATGAAGTCTTGGAGGGAAGGAAACCAAAAAGAAAAACGACAAGTAGTGGGCACAATCCTCGGGTATATAAGAGCTGCTAGCTCATATGTAGAACTGGCTCGGTTGACGAAAGCCGTCAAACGTTGCATGCCCCAGCCAAGACAAGGGAGGGCAAGGCAAATGGGATTATGTGTGTCAGTCGGTGATGATTATGAGTGGGTGGATGGATTTGGGATGGATTGGATGGAACCTGAGAACCAACAACCTTACCCGGCTCCACGCTCACGCTGCCTGTACCTTTTAGTTCCAAGGTTGTCAGGTCACCTTTGGGCTTGGGCCCGTCGGGCCTGTAGAGTCTAGCGGCTACCCTACTGGCTAGAGACCGCCTGGTGCCCTGGATTGCACTGAGTCTAGGAGGTTTGGGGGCCCACTGGAGCGCAGGAGCTAGGGGGAGAGACGCCCAGCTGGATGGGTTCTTCCAGGCTCCCAGTCAGTGGAGAAGGCCTCTAAAAGGTTTCCAGAGAACCCTAGAGAGGAAAAAAACAGAACGAAAAAAAAAAAACTATCCACCTGGACCCTCCCTTCAATCCAATCGCTTGTCGGGGGCCAATCAGGCAATGTGATGTAATGCACAATTATGCGGCCTTTTGGCTCCCCACGTTTTTTTCACTACTACCAGTTGGTCTGTTTGTCTGGCGTCCTCCGCGGAACGAGACGGGAAGAAGGTGACTGAGCAGATCTTCTCTTCAGGTATACCGAGTCAGATGTCGGCCGTTTGAGCAAGGCTGGGGACGCGGGGTCCTTCGGTTGTAGGCGTTGCCGAGCAAGAAACTTCCAAGGTTTGCTTACTTACTTGATTGCTTGCTTAGAAGAAACGGGGAGGGGTAGGAACGTTTCAATAGAAAGAAGCTGGATAAAGTTATACTTCAATACTTGATGCTATAATAGCGTCAATGAATGAGGCCTTTTCCCCCCCTCTGTCTCCCTCTCCTTCTTTCAAGAGACAAGTCAGATGGACAAGCTAACAGTAGCAGAATCCTCCTTGAGACAATTGGCAATGAATCACTCGCAACTTGAGCAAAGACCATGTTATCGAGCAATTGACTTTCTTGATTGAGCCTTTGTTGACTCGTTCCAACCTCAAAACAACACAACAACACACAACACAAAGACCAAACAACAACAAAAAAAACACCAAGGAAAAGAGGGGCACACATCAACAAAACGGTAGGTCGTTCGGAGCGGGCTCCATGGGCGAATCCTTGCATCAAAACACCTGCAGCAGGCGCACGCGCCAAGCTGAGCTTCTCACAGCAAAGTGTGTGTGTGGTCAATGTGTGCCACCATCTATTGGTCAACCGTCTCCATACCGCTTTCTGTGAAAAGATCGAGATCTCATGGAACTTCTCCAGATGGCAGGGATAGCCTTGATGTCAGAGATGCGCAACTCGCACTGACGTTTACGATTATTGAAGGTTGGCCAGAGAAATGGGCACACACACACACACCACAATGTCGCTGTTTGTTTGTGCTAATTTTCCCTCATAATACTGTCCTGTTAAATTGTTTTGCTTCATACAGATGAATATCTAACATTTTATGATGCCCCTTCAATCTTGCTGTTATACCTTGCACCGTCCAATCTTGTCAATACCCTGGTTTCATGATGAAACTACCATCCAATTCGGGAAACTTGTCCATCTTGTTACGTCTTATTAACCGTGATTGAACCAGTTTCATACTGCGTTTCATGCCCCCTCCCCTTCCTTTGTCTTTCTTTTCTTCCATGTACTCATGCCAAGTCGGGAAGAGAAAAAGAGCGAGAGACACAGAGAGAAAGTCGGCAAAGCGCCCGCATAGTCACAGTCATAGTTTCTGAGACATACATAATCCTTCCAAAAAGTCAAAAAACCAATCTCATGGTGGCACTTTAATGAAAATACCTCCCTGCAGAGCGAACGTCGGTGGAGAATTGTTGGATGGAACAGAGGTTCCAGCTATGCAGGCAACATAACATCATCGACCTATCACCAGTTAACTGCCCACCGTTGATGTCACATCTACGGATTCGCCGGGAAGACTCGTTGCTGCAGACAATAGACTCGTTTCTCCGCACGTCATGCATCTTACCCAGCGGGCGGGGCTGCAGAGTTTACTTTACTTTGGAACCCGGCCTTTCCCTTGGGCCTTGGGTCTTACTTAGGTCTTGGGTCGTGGGTCTTGGTCGCCGTGGGCCTTGGGAGAGATGGTGGGTGGTGGGCAAAGTGGGTGTGGTTGTGCTGTTTCTTCAGCTTGGCAGAAACTTTTTTTCCCCTTCATTCTTCTGCCCCCCTTCCTTCTTTTTCTCTCTTTGTTCCTGTTTAACCGAATTGATTGAAATGCAGATCCGTGGGATGCAGCCAGCCAGCCAACCCGCCCGTCCGCCCGCTCAGATTGGCCGCAAATGGTCGACTTCCCAGGGGCCGGGTGAGGCCCAAACGGGTAAATCGAGGAATGGAGGGGGGGGAATATATTGCATTTTAATCTATGAGTTGTCCACGGAGCTGAACAATTCGGTGAGACAAATTAACATGCGTCTTGATATCATGACTTTTTGGCAGATGGAGCATGGAGCAGTTCTCCTTCTCCGAATTCGGTAATCTCTGCGTAGTCTATTGACTTTCACAAGACTTTGCAGTTCCCTATCCATGTTCTTAAATTCGAGAGTCTATTATCCAATGTCCTGCTTGTGCCGAGGCTTCGATCTTGAAAAGCATGGAGTCTCACTGTCCCCACACAGCTTCGATCGTAGAACAAGGACGGCGTTGTAGGGTCAGCAATTAGCGGAGACTTGGGTGAATACAATGTTCTCATGTCTGGTCTTTTCAGCCCACAATTGTAAGTCAGGTACAGAGTAGATCTCAGAGAGACAAACTAGGTATTTTCTCATCCAATCTACTGCATTGCATGTCTTCCAATATTATCTCCCCGACCCGGAGATGCAGAACGCTCTACTGTTTCTGCCCCTCCTTCTCCCCCCTCATCCACCAAAGAAAACACTGTCCATGTCTCCAGCTGGCGCTCAATAGTGACCTGAACGTGTCATATTTCCACTGGGCAGCTGGGCGCATAATGTTTCAAAACACTTTCCTTTAATTTGATGAAAACGAAGGGCAAGGTCCATCAATAGGAAGCCCTTCCGTCGGATTCTAATAACCTGTCAAAAAAAACGACTAAACAGGCACATTCTTGGCGGCATTGGCGGTTGCGGCATGCCGAAGCAAACAAGGCCATCATCACCCAGTGCGGCACGGCATAAATGAGACATTCACATCCCAGCTGCGGGAAATCGACGAGTGTTAGCCGCAGTTCAAGAAGCAAAATTTCTTTTTTGCTCTCTCTCTTCATTATCACCCTACAGCAATGGAAGGGGAAAAAAACATAGTAAACCATTTGCAAATTCCCTCATCTGAAAGAAAAACAGAGATCGTCGGTGGGGGAGCTCGGACGGGCCGTTCATTTATCAGATCAGGGCCCCGGTTTTTTTTTTTTGGCAAGGCGCTTCAAGGGCAATCCTTGAGCCAAGGTCGAAAGCTCAGGTCCACAGGGATCATGCCCAATCGCTATAGATCCTTGCATAGCGTTGCGCTCGAGCGCCGCGATGCGTGCCGTCGTGAGATCTTCACGTTTGGTAGAGAGTGTGATGGCTGATGGCCTTCTAGGAGAAATACGTCCTGGGTCTCTATTCTCCGTCTTGGGGCTCGGGTTGCCTTTCAGAGGGGTGGTCGCGAGAGACGGCATCCCCGTTATCCCGAGTCCGTTCAGATAGGTTCAGGCGTGAGTTTCTATGGCAGTGTGCTGATTTGCCAGTTCCGTGAGTCCAGCCTGTTTGTGATTAGAATGCTGGCTAACAGCAGCTGTGTGCATACGTTCTTTCTCTGTGTCATAGTTAACATGGGGCGAGGAACGTGGGGGATGAACTTTTGCTTCGACTCACTGTCACTCTGAACTCTCTTTGACTGTGAACACCATCGTAGCATGGTCTTCCTATCAAATGACCATCAATAACTCGTCTCTCGGGCGGATATTGTTCTTTATTGAGCCACTCATATTTGGTATCTTTAGCTGATAACTTATAGCCTATGTGAAGACTCTCCTTTCCTGATATATCGACCCGTGAAATGTATTCCTTAGGCCCTGTCTTAAGCAGCATGATCTCCCCCTTCCCATTCGCCGCGCTCTCCCATCGACTCCATCAGCTCATCAATAGCCATCATGGCCTCCTCCCTCTGAAACGCATCAGGCCATCCATGTTGCCGGTAAATCTGTCTCACATATTGCACATCCAAATCCGTCCACCAGCCTCTTGTCTGGGCGCGGAACTCTTCCTTACTAATCTCATCCTCTCGCTCGCCAACATTCTCCGCTTCAATGGTGACTCTGCCTACGCAAGGAATGAGCTTCAAGCTCAGATATGCTTGCTTCAGGCCATCAAAGAAAGACTGGACATCTTGCGAGCCGCCTGGACCACATCTCACAACGTCCTCTATGATTTCGCCATGTAGCGTGTCAAGCAGTAGGTTAACGCCGCCGCTCTCGTGACCAAAGGCAATAAAAAAGACGTGAGATGGGTCGACCTCTCCCTCAGAGGACCCAAACTCGATGCATTCCTCCCGCCACTCCCCATTCTCAAAGTACTCGCGATCAAAGACAGTATAGTCGACCAACCCTGACTTATAGTGTATAGCCGCTCTGCTGTTCAAGTAGGGTAGATGGCGCAGAACCTCGATGGCAAAGTCGGACTTGAAACCCACGCACATATCTGGTGTTAGGTTGGGCCATCCTCCAGGGGGTGGAACTTTGAGATGGGCCTTATCGTAGTGCAGCGTGGTGAGGAATGTGTAAAAGTCCAAGAAGAAACCTATGAGCTCTTCAACCGTATAGCGTGGGCTATTAGATGTAGAGAATGACTCTGACCCATCTTCTTCATCTGAGGGATCTGGTGATGGAGTGCCATGAGGTTCACTCATGGTGACGGGATCTGATTTTAAAAGCATAGCGTAACTGGGATGATAGTCTATGTAGGACTCTAGACTATTAAGATGGGTTGATGTTGGAAGTTGGTGTATGATCCATGGATGTGATATGCATAGTTCTGGATGTTGAAGAGGGCCGAATCACAGGCTTAGGCTAAGTTATAAGTGGGCATTTTTCTTATTCGTCACGGGAATATAGACCGCTGTTTAGGCATTGCTCCGGCTGGAATGAATATGGATTGTGATGCAATAACTTGGCGAATTCAGGAAATTCCCGATGCTATCGTGGAGTTTTGACCTGCGTAATGGATTGTACATCAACGTTCATCATATTCTGTGACAGTGTTCAAAGAGACATATTAGAGATGGTCAACTACCCCCTGAATTGATCGTCAATGCCAAATTTGATTCATATCATACAACTCGTTCAACTCTCTTGTATCCTCGTTTTCCCTAAGTATCATAGCAATCGTGTTTGACTTATACGAAAACTGACTTATTTACCCCAGCCGGCTTGATTGTTGGTTCCATCAACTGATCTCTTGCCCCAACCAGCTTGGTTGTTGGTTCCATCGACAGATCGCTTCCCCCATCCTGCCTGGTTGTTTGTGCCATCAACGGCTCGTTTACCCCAACCAGCCTGATTGTTGGTTCCGTCGACTGTGCGTCTGCCCCAGCCGGCTTGGTTGTTCGTTCCATCAACAGATCGCCTTCCCCATCCTGCCTGGTTATTGGTTCCGTCGACTGAGGATGCTGGGGCAGCGTGTACAGCGCCAAGCAGAGTGGCTGCGAGAGGAAGAATATATGAGAGCTTCATTTTGAGGGGTTGAGAGGATGATATCAGGTAGAATGATGGTTCTGATGGGTGAGTGATTTGATCTGATGGAGTTTATGATATGGCTTGAACTACCTATATACATATGCCAGTTATATGTCTGAATTGTAGGAGCTCGAACTCAAAGTACCGGTACATTGTGATTTCAGAGCCAGACATCCGGAATTGTCTCTTGTGCTTGTTATCGAAGTCAAATCAGGCAAGTGAATATGCGCCCCAATGCAACATGCCAATCCACAGGATGCTTTGCGGTCAGGGATGTTGACATTGAACTTTATTCACTTGCTGCGCCATCTGACAATCATACTAGTGTTAAATTAGTAGTGAGGATTGGTCTGATAGATTAAATTGGAATCCTATACAGGGAGAGTGAAGCACGTGGGTGTGTGATATGTCTACATCCTCCTAGGATTGGTTCTCCGATGACGATAGAATACTAAGGATCAGCGTTCTTTTAGATAGGATGGTAACAAAATCAATTGCTCACTTCTATCTGACCACCATCTGGTATCTCATGAAACATCTATGATGCTCATTAGCCGTGCTCATCGTCACAGTTTGATGACAGATACTGTATCCGTAAATTTGCATACAGATTTTCCATATACAGAGAATCCTATCAGCAACCACGAGCAAGCTGAAAACAGGATAATACTTTGTGCATAAAGCTGTGAGATAAAGCCAGGTGGGGGTGTTCTGCGCGATCTAACTACCCATATCTGAATGTAACCATGTCTTACACGATGCATGCATGACAGATGAACCCTAGCCCATGACTTGCCTACACAGTGCGCTCATTCTCGCGGAAGCTTTGGTGGGAAGAAGGTAACAGGCACTGTTCGAGTCGCTTTAAAAGGCAAGTGAAGGATCTCTCCCATGATGCACTGCATTGCCGATGAATCATTAGTTTGATCCTTGGTCAATTGCCGATTTCGGTTAAAAGAAACTTGCCTCAGTTGTTTGCTGGATGTAACGTTTGCCGCCTCTCGACAATAGAATGTCTCAATCGACTCTGGTTATTCAGTTTTGAGCTCTTGGAAGTTTGACTGAATCAACCATCTCCATGCTGTCCAAGATGTCGCGCAAAGACTCAAGCCAGTTTCTCGATAATGAGCATCTTCTGGCAGATGAAGAGAAAGATGAGTTTGGATCGATTCGGCATTCTTCTAGACGAGCGTCATGGGCAAAATTCTTGCCATTCTCAGTTGTTTTAAACATCGTGCTGTTACTGGCAATAGCCTCGTCCTGGATATTTTCCACGAGACAATCTCGCAAGGCATACATTCCTAATGAAGTGTACTGTTCGTCTCCTCCATACTGCTTGAGCACTTGTATCAATGCTAATGTTATGCAGCGCCTGCGCAATCCGCAGTAGAATACAAGACTGTAGTCTTCACTGGGGGATTGCATGGTGACAAGTCGGCATATCAAGGATCATCAAAGGAAGTCGACGCCAAATGGGAGGCTCTTTATAACGGTATGTTGCCCTTGATGAACGACCCTTTGAACCTTGATCTGACCATTGAGATAGACATTGGTCTCTCTCAAATTTCTGCTGCATCTGCTGCTCGTTTGCCAAATGCAACAACACCGCTGGCCAGTGACCCGACGCAGTTCATGGTCGAACTGGACGTCTTTCATCAGCTTCACTGTTTGAACCTCATGCGCAAGCTTGTCTACCCTGATGTCTTTCCCATTGACCTCACCTCGGGCTCAGAGAAAGCCGAGGACAACGTCTATCACATGGAGCACTGCTATGATCAACTCAGACAATCGATACAATGTGCGTCGGATGTCAGCACGATATACTGGGAGTGGAGTGTGGAGAAGAAGAAGATGTTTGGCAACCTGAAGACAACTCATACATGCAAGGACTTTGACAAGATTCAAGAATGGGCTGCGGAGCATAAGCTCCGGGAAGAATTCGATTGGTTCAAGGAAGTAAAGGGTGCTCCAATCAAGCATTATCATTGAATATTATCTTTATCATGTAAATGGAGCTTTGGACTTTAATTGTGGCATCAACTATTGCTGTCAGTTGCCGAGGTAAAAGGGAGGCACCTTGTTCGAGCCATTGTATGTTGCACTGGCAGACCAGTGTTGTAGGAACCATACGACTCTAAACACGTTGAATTAACCAGATAAAAACAAGGAACTCGAATGAATTTCACACGAAGGATTCCCTCCATTGACAAAGTTCCATGAGGATTCATAGAGACCCCGCGTGATGCAGCATCCGTGTAAGTCGCCTCGTGTTGATGGGAACTTCCACCAAGCAAATACAGTTTTGCAAATAGGACTTTACTATCTACTATGAAACGTTGCATTGTGATACAGAACTAAAGACAAATATAGAGCGGCTGAAAACAACCTGGGAGTTTCGAGAGATCATCTGCTGGTCTAAATTCATATTCTTAAAGTTGTTTAGCTAAGTGTGGAACGCATCCATACCTCAATTGCACTCATCGGCGTCAGCACACCTCTATGTGCATGTATTAACAACCCCGAGCTCCCTTTTTAAGCCTAATCGTGTTTCTAGGATTCCGAATCCTTTGCCGTGGCAAATCGTGGGGGAGTAGCAGGGGATCCTTACGGGGGTACGGACCATCACAGTACGTCTTCTCCACCAATGCACGGTACATGATATCCAGGTTCAGTCCCAAGCATCCATTCACTCTTCAAGTTCTTTGGTAAACTTTTTTGAACAACCTTCTTCGTCCTCAAGCGTTCATTATAACTCAAGATACCTATGCCATTCTATATACGATCACAAATGTTGGAGGCGATCAAGGAACACGCACCCTTCATGCAGGTGCAAAGAGCAGAAACACGGCAGTACTCCAAGCTCGAAGAAACCGAAAGCGAAGATGAAGCGCAATTGCATTCATCTCAATCTCGGTATCAAAAGAGGGGAGTCATGGCGTTCGCTTCATCCTTTATTCTCGGTATCTTGACCGTTGTTCTGGTACTGGCTCTCTGGAGGTTTATGACAAACACGGCGCCCAACCGGAGACTGCCTGAGATGCGTGAGGGCGCCGATGAGAAGACTGGCCTTCCATTGAGCTGGTCGAATGGCGACTGCGGCAACTCGCCAGAAGATGCTCTGGCACGAAACTGTCGCTACAGTATCGTGCTTCACTCATGGCTGCCAAAGGACTGTCTCACAGACGAGGATATCGAAGACGAGCAACTCATGCACGAGGGCAGAACATGGCCCTACACCCTCGACAGCGGAAAGAACCTCACCATAGAGGAGCTCCACAAAGGCGACTACAATCACTTCACTACGAGCTTTTACTGGCATGTTACCCATTGCATGTACGTGTGGAAGCGGCTGCACAGAATAATGCTCGACGGGTCAAGGAGGCTGGACTCTTACACGGCCAATTTTCACCACACGAATCACTGCGTGAAGATGATTGGCGGCGATCCTGCTGGAATGAAGGACTCGGGGACCAAGATTTTTGTCAAGTATCCTGTTTGTGCGTAGAGAACATGTATAGCAAAGCAAAGCGTATCGTTAAGCTCACGATGGAACGTGATTGTATAGTATGGTTTGTAGGAATGATATCGTGTAAGTGGCTGGGTGAGTAGATCAATGCCATAAATTCGTTCCGAGGAATGAAGACTTCCTTAGACATGACCTCACACTGAGACAGCAGATCAACCGTCTGCAACGAGCACTCCCTCAATTTCAATTTAGCTATAACGTAGTATATGATCCTTTCACTGCATTCATGAATCATCGTCGCCGTGGGGGTGGCAAGCAGGCGAGATGGAATGCTGCTCCCTGGTCTGCCTTAGTGCTGATGGAGCATATAGAACCGCCCCGAAGGAAGCTGGGAAGACAACCCTGGAGGATGTTGATTGATTGCGGGGAAAGTACCAGTACTTGATGGGTTGTTGGGGTTCTTTTTCTGATGGATACGTTCCATTGCATAGATCGAATAGCTGGGTCCTCCCAATCCATATGTGCTTCCATCACCATGGGAGAAGGTCACCCGTCTTGTGTCCCTGGAGCTCTCCCTTTAGTCAAATTGTCTCCCTTCTCAAAATTTATGGAATTGAAACTGCAATACAGTGATTTTATTAACAGTACTCGATGAAGTATTGACAATGAAAGAACGAGACACCGACTATAAACCGCTTACCGTGGTAGACGAGGCAGAAACGGGGGCGTATATCGACCCTGCGGAACAAGGACTCTTACCCCCAAGATACTCCGAGGAGACAACATTTACAAGACGAAACATTGCACCATCCAGCCTCTTCCACATTGCGATCATATCTCTCGAACTTATTCTCTGTGCATTCTTAGTTGCTGGCTTTGTATTCCTCAAGAATGCTCGGCAGTCGCTCGCAGAGAGGGTCCCGCTCGATGGGCTGCTAGACCTGGGTTCATACAACACCACATTGAAGTTTGAAAATAATTCATATCTTCATCGCGACACCGAAGAAGGGAATACATATTGGAAGAACCTTTTAGAGAGCGGCGGGGTGGTTTCTTTGAACACGAAATGGGCACAGGAACAAGGACTCCGGCCGTCAGCAATGTCACCGACAGACTCATCTCAGAGCATCTATCAAATCGACGTCTTTCATGCTCTCCACTGTTTGGTAAGTTGTGTTGGTCAATGAAAATGAACCCAACTGACCTTCATAGAACTCCATTCGTCAAAATCTCGTCCCCGAAAGTCGTCCCCCTTGGAATGAGAAACACATGCTCCATTGTTTGGACTACGTACGGCATCAGCTGCTCTGCCACCCAGACCTGACTCTCGTGAGGACAAAAGACCTTGATGAGTTTGTCTTGGACGAGACGCATACGTGCAGAGATTATGGTGCAGTGGTTGATTGGGTTCACCGACATCGGTGGGTTGAGTTTCCTGAGTGGCTCAAGAATAAGACATCTCACTGAAAACAAGAATAATTAAATGGAAAAGTATGTGTTGTATTGGTTTCTTGGCTCTGTTGATGTGGTGAAGGCCGACTTGATCCGGTTTACTCCGCAACTTAATTTATAGAGTCGCATCTGTCGCCGCATCGGGATGACCCGTGAAGGTAATTGGGCACACGACTCAGGCACCGCAGGGCATTGTTGAAGCTTTCGCACAAAGAGTGCCACCCATTGTTCGTTGTTGGGTATTATCTGTTGCAAGAATCAATGAAAGCGTGATTGTGTTTCTCAAAGGGGCCAACAAATGGTGGCAATACCAAGAGTTGCCACGTTCATGGTCGAGACCACTGCACGCTGCATTCCCAACTTGGGGATAAGGCAGAGAGGAGAATTTAATACGCCACCAACATGAACTGTCGTGGCAGTGTGGGTGCCATCGCAGACTGTATACGACCCTACTGCATGTCGAGATGCCGCTTTCGGCCCTTGTCAATGTAATTAATATAAATTTCCCAGCTTGACGGGGCTCCGATGCAGGACGCCGTGCGAGTCGTGTTGCTCTCGCGAAAAGTTCCCAAAACAGGCGGGCCAAAGGAAAACAGAAGTCACATTTGCTGCCCGTAGAATCCGAAGCTTTGCATGGACGTGGTTTTCTTTTGTTTGCTGTATTTCGGTAGGAGATTGGAACGAGCGTGAGATTCTCATCGGTTTTTGCGTCGTGAACCGAGTCTCAGATTGTCGAGGGCCAGGTTCTAGACCTTCACGTGGCGCTGGTTTAGACAGACGCTCTATGGAGGGGTCGTGTCGAATCCTCTGCCCCTCCTGTTCTCGGGTTCCTGATTAAAACTCCGGCTGTGGTTGTATCGATTTCGATTCTGAATCGGATGGGATAGCGTTTCGAGTTTGCTGCTCGTCAGAATTTACACGTTTGGACTGATCATTCAGTGTTTCAGTGCCAGAGTATGGATGAGACAACTCGGTCATAGCAAGCTTAAAGTATCGAGGTAAGAAAAGGCTGTTTCCGCGAAAAGTCCGACAGCCTTCTGAGAGCCAGTGAGTTTATATGAGACAAGATTGAATAATCCACTCAACGTCGAGGATCATCCTGACGTGATATCCATGGATAAGTATGTGCCAGGCATAGGTACCAAGGTAAGCTCCATTGAGAGCCCAAGTGCAAGCATGCCAACGCCCGCTAGTGATCGACCGCTGAATATCTGCCAAGACGATGAACACCACATAGACAGCCTCATTACTAATTAGTGGCAGAATAAAAATGGTCACCGGGTTGTTGGCAGGCCCATTTTATTTTATTTTATTTTTGAGCTTAAATCGAACATCACAAACTTTGACAGCCAAAAACCGTTGCATCTCAAACGGATCCATGGATCGGTCCATGGAGACCAGCGGTGGACGTTGAGTGCACGTCCAGTGGGTACCTGCAGCATTTCACAGGGCTCTAATAATACGGAGTAGAACCCCTAATGTTAGCGAGAAGCAGAAGCACTGGAACCTCTTGATGCAACCTGGGGGCGGAGTTTAAATTCTTCACCAGTAACTTCAATACCATTAGAAATGCAAGGGAAATAAAACGTCAGCGCTCTTCACGCTTCGTTGTCTTTCTCTAAAAGCAAAAACCGATGCAAGAAATCTTCAATCTACCCCTAAGTAGCTTAAGACAGCCCTGGAGAGTGCTATGGTGATCGTCTAGTGTCCCACCTTGGCAGGCAGTCAGGAGACCTTTGTAGCCTTAAAGCCTTGGAGCGCCGCCAGAGACAATACAAAGTACCTAGATACCTACCCTTACCCTACCAGCATTTTACCTTATCAATCCCTGATTGACGTCAAAAACTGGGAACCTCAGTAAACCAACAAAGTGGGGGGATCCTCCGAGCCTGTCTGAGACAGTCACTGGGCACGTTTTCTCATATCGCCTGCTAAGAGGCCCAAACTATTTCCACTATCCCTCCGACACATACCAGACACTGGCTGTCTTGACACCCTCGACTACCAGGCAGTCTATCTCCATTATTACTAGATCGGTCGAGGACCCTGCATGATATTACTGTTTTTTTTATTACTATCATCTATCGCCAGGGACTCATGAGCTTCTCCCACAGAGAGCTGAGCGAGCACCAACGACGCAGTCATGAAGTTCGCTAAGGAGCTGGAACGAGAAGCAGTTCCCGGTACCCAATCCCTCTCCTCTGTCACACCCCAACGAGTTACACTGCCAAAGAAAATTAACTGACTATTCTCTTTCCCCTTTTTTAAATAGAATGGCGAATCAAGTATCTGAATTACAAGGCTGGCAAAAAACATGTCAAGGCCGTCGTTAGAGCCATCAATCGCGCCACCGCAACACCACGAAGTAATCATCACCGTCGAACCCCGACTTTCCCACTCACTACCCAGCACCAACGCTCCGCCTTGGATGAAATTGATTCTGGGGGTCATGATGAAGAGAATCGACAATTCTCACCCAATGCACGACCAATTGATATTGGTAAAAAGACTGAGGGCGAAGACAAGGCTCTAACCGGTAACGGTGAGAGTCTTCAATATGGTAGCTTCGTCGCGACACCGCCGTCCTCTTCATGGCCTAGGAAGCATGAGAACAAGGATGACGAATTCCAGCTGCCTGCACCAGCAATTAATTCCCAAGAACCTCCCTCCGGGCAAGCATCACAGCCCAAGTCCAAGGGTACTACTCGAAAGAGTCTTGCCCGCCACTTCGCCAGTCACAGGTCATTTTCCGCCACTGATGTGCCCAAGTCTGAACCGCTATCCAAGTTGCCAACCAAAGGCGACCAAAATGATGAAAATCCGTCGTCGGTCCGACGCATCATCTCACAGGCTACAGCTTCTGGCTCAAAGGACTTGGCCAAAACCTTTTCCCGGACTGCACTTGCTCGACAGAGCTTTGATCTTATTCGTGAGCGAGAACAAGACTTCAATGCCTTTCTGGAGTCAGAGCTGCAAAAGGTCGAGACCTTCTACAAGCAAAAAGAGGAGCAAGCTGGAAAGCGACTGGAGGTATTGAGAGAGCAACTTCACGAGATGCGCAATCGTCGAATATTAGAAATGACTGCAGACGAGCGCCATGAAGACCAGGGAATTTATTCTGACAGTGGCGAGAATGGTCACGACAAATCGAACGGACCCAACGGATGGGTTCATCCGCTAAAGGCCAAAATATTCCCGCCTGGGCCTAATTCCAAGGCTTTCAAAAGCATGCCCCAAACACCCCACCTTGGTGCTGGTCAATCAGAGGTAGAGGGAAGGATGGACTACGTCCGACGACCGGATCGTCATGAAATCCCCTACAGAACAGCCAAGCGAAAGTTGAAGCGAGCGGTCCTCGAGTTCTATCGTAGCTTGGAATTGCTCAAGTCCTATGCTTTGTTGAACCGGACAGCTTTCCGTAAGCTGAACAAAAAGTTCGACAAGGCCGTCCATTCACCGGAACCCCTTAATTTTGTGAAGACAAAGGTCGAAAAGTCGTGGTTTGTCAACAGTGACGTACTTGAGGGGCACATCAAGACAGTTGAAGATCTTTACTCCCGCTACTTTGAGCGCGGAAACCAGAAGCTCGCCGCTGGCAAGCTGCGCAGGCTGACCAAAAAACCCAAGGATGAATCAGGCAGTGCGTTCCTCAATGGATTTCTCATTGGGACTGGCGCTGTTTTCACTATTCAGGGTCTTGTCTACGGGATCGAGTTGCTTTATGATGAAAACCCCACCATTCGACTCAACACCGGCTACTTACTACAGGTTTATGGTGGCTATTTCCTTATGCTCCTGCTCTTCTCTCTGTTTTGCATCAACTGCTACATCTGGACGAGGAATAAAGTCAACTACCCCTTCATCTTCGAGTTTGATCAGAGAACCCAGCTGGACTGGCGCCAACTGGCCGAGTTCCCCAGCTTCTGTTTTCTCATTTTTGGAGTCGTCATGTGGGCCAACTTTAGCAGATATGGAGACGACGACGCATATCTGTACTACCCTGTTGTTTTGATATTTATAACGGTCGTGATGATTTTCTTCCCAGCTCCTGTCATTGCATATAGAAGTCGCAAATGGTTTGTATTCTCACATGTAAGTATCGACTATTTTCTCACGGTTTGAGCATTGCTGACAGAGCTTCAGGGCCGACTTCTTCTTGCTGGTCTATACCCCGTAGAATTTCGTGATTTCTTTCTTGGAGACATGTACTGTTCCTTGTCATATGCAATGGCCGTAAGTCAATCTTTCAATAACATACCAGAGTGTCAAATACTGACAGCACACAGAACGTTGAATTATTCTTCTGCCTCTACGCTCATCACTGGGTTGACCCACCCATGTGCAACTCGACCCATTCGAGACTACTTGGATTCTTTACAACTGTGCCACCGATATGGCGATTTCTCCAGTGTATCCGACGTTACCGGGACACTGGTAACATTTTCCCACACTTGGTTAACTGTGGAAAATATAGCATGAGTATTTTGGCCAGCGTGTTTTTGTCATTGTACCGCATCCACAGAAGCGACTCCAATCTTGCACTTTTCATCACGTTTAACATTATAAACGGCGCATACTGCGGTAAGCTTCTATCTTTCTCTAAAGTTTTAGCAATAATACTGACAATTTCAGCACTTTGGGATCTTTTCATGGATTTTTCTCTTGTACAGCCTCAGAGTCGACACTTCTATCTCCGAGACATTACGGCTTTCAAACGTCGTTGGGTATACTACATTATCATGCTGGTAGACCCCATTCTCCGGTTCTCGTGGATTTTCTATGCCATCTTCACTCACGACGCCCAACATTCTACTATCGTCTCTTTCATGGTTGGCCTCATGGAGGTTACCCGTCGTGGCATGTGGGCTCTTCTCCGTGTCGAAAACGAGCACTGCGCCAACGTCTCGCAGTACAAGGCCTCGCGTGATGTCCCTCTGCCATATAGAATCGAACCCATGATGGACCGCGCCAGCAGCGAGCTGACACACGACATAGCCATCGAAGAGGATGTGGCACAGAAACCACAAAACCTATCGCACGCGGCTACCTACTCCACAGCCACCGTTGTTGGAAGCGCTATTGGTACCATCAGACGTCGCGCAGGTACTGTCAACTCCAAAGTTGGTGGCTCTCGCGGAATTTCCCAAGTATTGGCCGAGGCCCACAAACAGGATTTCGAAAGGAAGCGCAGACCAAATGAGGAAGTCGATGACGAGATTGGTCCTGAGGATCACACCGACGATGATGAAGACGACGAGGAAGATGGGGATGGAGACATCAACAGCTTCATGGACGTGAGAACTCCCCGTCCGCAGAGCAGCCAGGAGAACGGAGGAGGTTTGGTTTAAGAGCAAAGGTAAGATTGGAGGAGGGGAAACGATATGACGACATATTATTGTATCAGGCACGCATTGGTCGTGTATTCAAGATCTAGATTGTTTTGATGCTTTTCTTCTTCTTCTTTGGGTTACAGGTTCTCTTTTCCTTTCTTGTCTATCATAGCGGGTGGAATTTTGGGTAATCATAGCGAAGGAAAGGGTAATTATTGAGCGTTACAGATTGTTCAGGATATATTTTACGAGTTTGGATTCCCTTTCATATTTTTGAAATATACTTGGCATTATATCCCATCTATATCACCAAAAAAAATATTGGTTCATCTATCATGCGTACGTATCATATGGAATTCTGTCATTAAGTACATGTTCATACACTGTATCCTACCCATGCTCCTATCCTAGCAGTTCTCCCATCCAAGCAAAATTTACTCCCATTCGTTATCAATTTGCTCCCAGAAGTCGTAGAAGCCCTTGAAGATCTTGACACCCAGACCAGGGTCCAAGGCACCAGTAGTAGCACGGATAGAGTGCATGCTAAGCTGAGGCAGGCCAGCATCGGCGGCACGAACACCCAGGGCACTGGACAACATGGGTCCGACAGTACCACCGCTGCGGGAGTCGTTTCGGATCTGGAAGTCTTGCAGCTGGGAACCGGACAGTTCGGCAAAACGCTTCACGATAGTGGAAGACACGGCATCAGTAGTCATGTGGCCGTTGCTGTCCCCAGAGAGCACCAGACCAACGTTCAGCTTGGGGATGTGCTCAGGCATGTACTCGCTGAGGAAGTTGGGGTTGCCGGCGTGGCTGACATCGGCAGAAAGGAGGAAGGACTTAGCCATTGTCTGGCCGAAGAGGCCGGGGCCATAAGACTTCGGGTTCAGAGATTCGAGCAGGCGCTCAAGAGTGCTAGGAAGGAAGTTACCCTTGGCACCTTGGCGAAGAAGTGAACCAATCTCCTCATCATCAAAGAAGGCAGCAAGTCTGATATAGCTATCATCCTCACGGTCCTCAGCGGCAAGCAAACCCATCAATGCTGCCCAGGAGCAGAGCTTGTCGTCAATACGACCTGCGGTGATGAACTCCTTGTCAAGACCAAAAGTTGTGGCTGGCTGGGCGTCGAAAAGCTCAAGCTCCCAGTTGACAATGGAGTTGTAGGATTTGACGCCAAGCTCCTTGGCGATCAACTTAACAAGCCTAGGAGGCTGTGTGTTGACAAAGGAGCCAACGGGGCCAAGGGGCTCGGCCTCGGCATCACTGGGATGCTCGAGTCCAATGACAGGAACAGCTTGGGTCTCCTTATTGCCAGATCCCAGCGATCCCACACCGAAGTGAGGTGCCAGCGTAGGAATCTTGGCAATGGGCCAGTCAAGTTTGACAAGCTTGCTCTTGGTCTTGCCTGTCGCATCGTCGCGCACGATAACCCTGCCACCAATGCTAAGATCGCGGTCCCACCAGGTAGTGCTAAGAGCACCAGCATAGGGAGCAACGCCGAGCTCAACATATCCGCCCTTGTTAGGCTTGGTGGAGATGGGCTTGAGTCTGGCTGTGAGGGCATCGATGTGGCCGGCGATCATGGAAACACCGTTGCCGGTCTTGTAGGAGTGACCGACAGCAAAGGCAATGAGGGAGCTACCATTGCGGCTCACCCAGTATTTGCCACCGGGGTGGATTTTGTCGGCCCAGGAGTCACGAGAGGGGAGCTGTTGGCAAAGGTTGTTAGGACGACGAAATTCGGCAGCCTCATTTGCGGCAAGATAGATATAAAGCTTACCTCAGTATATCCAGACTGGTTCAGCTTCGCCTTGAAGTGATCAACAGTGTGAAAAACAGTTGGGTTCTCTTGCAGGAAGTCGCAGAAGGGCTTTGTGAAAGCCTCGGGCTTAACAGCAGCAATCTGACACAGCTTGCACACGTGGTCCTCGTCGAGATGCCAATTCACCTGGCCAATCTCTACGGGAGACAGCTTGGTGATGCAGCTAGGACAGGCACGGTTGTCTCTTGGTGAGCGACCTTCCATATCGGCCAAAACAAAGAGCTTTGATCTCGAGGAGGAGGCGGTCAGGGTTGTGGAAGCTTCCATGGTTGCGGCCGTTGTCGGGGCTTGTGACGCAGCTTGCTGGCGGAGGGAGAGCACGGAGTTTTGTGCGCTGAGCTGGCCTGTGGTGCGTCGGGTCATGGTTGCGAAGGGAGAGAAGAATTGAACAAGATGGGATGAATGCGCTGGTGGCTATGAGAGGGTATTAATGGTCGGAGAGAGTCTGGCGGTGCGAGGAGTTGAAAGGGGATGGCTGGATTGGTGACGAAGCAAATGCAGGTGGTGCAGGTACAGGTGCAGCTTGCGTGCTCCCCATATCAGGGCCAGTCAGGGTCCAGGTACCAACCAAAAGAGGGACAAAGTACCTCCCGTAGCTCAGGTGGGCGGAGCGTGACAGCGGCTGAGGGGTCCAGTCGGGTGAGACCCTCGCTGGAAACCTCGGAACAAGAGATAAGGTGTGTTATCCAAGTGTCCCATTGGTTGCCTCTTGTCTGGGGCGGTCACTTGACCCCAACAAGCAGGTGCTCATATCATTAATCATATCGTCATTGATCTTACTTGTACTCGTAGTTTCAGCAGCGTCCGCAAGGCTACGACTATACTAGGTAATAATAGTATACAGGCTGTATGTATGCGCAATTGATCTTGCCAAAGCTGAGAGACATTATTGAAACGAAAGGCTGAAGATTGATCCCATGTTTGGCATATCTTCAGGTACATTAGTCTGCGAGATTGGAGGCGGCCATAGTGTGCACTAATAATAATCCGGGGAAGACCATGAGCCGTTGCGACTGCGCCGGCACCAACCGGACAGTCTTTGGTCGATCGTGAACGAATTAGCATCACGCTCTATCAATGTCGATGATTATCAACTGCTTCTTGATGCAATTTTAACTTTAGGAAGATTCATATTCCCAATATTAGGGATTCAATGCGTAGTACTTTCTTGGTTGCGACCGTTGATTTGTATCAGGATACCAGGGTTTGAGCTGTTGACTGTTAGGCCATGGAAAGGCTGATAAAGCCCATCGTCCCAAACACTGTACCATAGGCTTGTTTGTATTGTTGCTTCATCTGCAGACTTCAATACCCCTCAAACAACATCCCTTCAGCTTTCTCTCTATGCCCCTAACCTCAATGTTTTCCTCAAAATCAACATCCATGAAGGCGGTGAAGTCAAGACCAGATTCTTCACACTAACCAGGTGTGTCCCCGGTAATACCGAGACAATGACGTAGTTGACAATTCCCACAAAGACATGTTACGCCTCAAACATCACAAAGCAATCGCACAAACAGGTCATCACGACAAGAACTGATCTTCTCATTAGGGTATCATTATTTAGTAGTCTTTTCATATTAACACTCCAGTCATTAACCCCTCCCGATTCATTCAATACACACTTATCCGTGTGCTTGTCGAGGGCCATTGCCCTGTTCTATCATCATTCGTTTCGGTTTTTTGTTTCTTTAATTAACAGTCCCAGCGTCTTTGTAGCAAGGAGTATCGATGGCAAATTCGTGACTAGAGTATGACCCATCAGGCAGGCTATTGAGCTCAACGCATTCTGGGACCAAAGTGACGGCCGTGCACTCCTTAGGTATAGGATCCTGGGCAGAGAGGTTCTTGAGAATGTTGAAGTGTTTGCCCTGGTAGTATGGGATAGGTTCGTCGCAGACAAGGAATTGGCCAGGGCTGACAACAGCAATCTTGGAGATGGCAATGCCCTTGGTTCCTTGGCCAACGTTGAGGTTGGCAGTGGACAAGTGCGCAGAGCCCTCGTCTTTGACTAGTGAAAGGCCGAAGGGGAAAGGGGGAGTACCACCATCGGAGAGAATGCTGGATTGGCCGGCCGCATACTCCTCAGCGGTGCCGTTTTGGTAGAAGATGCGAGGGCCATCGGTCGTCTTGCCTACGCCAACGAGAGCAAGACCAGCTCCGGTGTGGATGCTGTTGATGTACAGGCCATTGATTTGGGTGTTTGTGTGCTTGATGACTAAGTGGAAGCCCTTGGATTGGTCCCCAGGCGATGTAGGAGGAGGGTAGTAAGATTTGGTGCCAATAGGAGTGGCAGCAGCCAGGCCAATGAGGCCGAATGTGAGGGCTGAGACGAGCATAATGATGATGATGTAGCTGTTGTCCTGGTAGATGTGGATGATGAGTGAAATGGTTTGGAATAATTTGGCATGTTTTGAGGCGGAGGACCTCTCGGTTCTTATACCTGGACCATCTTTAACGAACCCTTGAGACATTGATCCAGTTTTGGCATGAACGGGTTGGAACTCTGATGCCCTCGCCGAGGGAGGTTGGGCCGATGTGGGCACAGAACGGCCCCGGCTCAGTGACGGTGCTCCAGGCGCCACCCCGCTAGGTTGATCGCTTGTGCACAAAACCGGGGAGTTGGCGGGCTTGTTAGCAGGCTCAGGAGGGTTAGTGGTCGTCAAAGCAGCAAACCCCCCACTGAAACTACTCCCTAAAGAAGGCCGTTTTGGACACCATGAACGACGCTACGGCGGATTTTTCAGTTGGGGCAAGGGTTCGCTTGCTGCCAAGATGTGAGCCTTGAAAACTCAATGGGCACCATTTCGTCATAAAAATGGAGTGCCTACTCGTCGAAAGGGATGTAGCCTGAGTGTTGGTAGAATCCATGGACGCATGATTAGCACAAGCACGATCTTGACACACCAGTTTAGATCTTAACAAACCTCTGTTAACGTTAACGTGAGCAGTGTCACATCGATCCGCTTACCTTGCATCAAGAAATCGGTTGAAATAGACCGAAAACTCGTATCCTAGAAGCAAGCGCACTCCAGGTCAGTTTCTGGCAGGTTGTCCCAAAATAGAGTCCCTACACGTTACAACTTGAGGATCAAAAAGCCTTAATCAATAACAATATTAAACACCAGCGTCCTGGGCAGAGCTGATTCCGCGACAGTGTAACACTCTCACCGACAGGATCCTGTTCCAGTTAACACAGGTTCACCCTGAACCAAACCCCCTACAAACAGCCGTCATACCTGGTGTTACCAACGGCCGACGACCCGCTATCCATGCTCGCATTGCCGTCTGTGTCTCACTGCCTGCGGGCTACATTCGGCGCTTCATGTACGAGACGCATGCAGTTGAACACTGGTTTCGATGCTCAGGATATAAGCCTATGAAATCACGGCCGCTCTTCCAATCTGTGAGATGAGGTGAGGTGAGGTGAGCATATAACACTCATGTCAAATCTACGGAGAACAATAGGTGGGCGATCATTGATCAACGGCGCAACCAACTCGGCAGCAACCGATGCCGACCAATATTCATGCAAATCACATGGCGTTGACAAATCGGTCCCATACGAGGGTAGCGAGGCGAGGGAGTGAAGAAAAAAAACCGCATCATGTTTTAGCCACTTTGTTTCACGCAATAGTACTCTGCACAGAGTGCCTGATATTGACTATTCCATATACCAGCGCTGAACATGAAAACCTTTGGAATGACCCAATTCGACGATCTACATTCGGGTACGGGATGCTGCATAGGGTTGCATGCAACTTTTGGAAAGGGGTGACGGGGGCGGAAAGCTGTGGCAGACGTCGACGGCCTTGGCAAGCTTGGAGTGCTGGGTATCACACCCTGTGCGCAGCCAACGCTTCCCTTTAACTGGAAACAAGGTGGTTGATCTTTGAAATGAGACCCCTTTTTAAATTAAAAACCAATTGGGGACTACGGAGTACGTTACTATTTGGTTGACTTGGCGACCATCAACCTGAATGGGATGCACATTTTATGCCATGGCCATGCATGTCACGATGCGCAGGTACGTAATAATGCACAGCACAGCGAAGAGGTAAGACCAGCGTTGTAACGCAGCTGATATGCAGAGTCTCATATGATGAGTCGAGCCACCTACGCCAATCCAGATTAAACTCTTGTACTCGTAGTGCCGTCTTCGATTTGTAAGAACAGATACGAGGGCGTAGGACAGGAAAGCAAGAAATCGGATGGATTACCACCTTGAGCACTTCGTCGATCTATTGCACTCCACAAGGGGCAAAGGTGAGCAAATGCCACGCGTACATATGCACAATGGATTTCAACCCACCCCCGAAGCTGTAGAACAGGTAGGCTATGTCATATCGCCTCTATGGAGCTTAGGCTTATCGACTTACGTAGGTATAACAAGGGTGTTATTGAGGAGGATTGTATGCCCTAACATGAGACAACAAGCAAAGCAGGCCTAATGACTGACTGGCTTTGTGTAACATCAGAAGAAGCCGTAAACGGCAATAGCCTTCTCCTTTGTTCAAGTTGGTGGTGCACAAGTACTGCTCTGCAGGGTAAGTATTGTTTCGAAAACAACGAGAAAGGAGTGATTCAGCCCGACCAGGGATAAACACATCCATGATTACTCACTCGGTGTGATTGATTCATGTTGGTTGGTGTTTGGTAGCCCAACGCATATTAAGCTCGCCACTTTCCATTCCATAATTTCATATCACCTCTTGGGCCAATCTTTCGGCCCCGGATTGTGATCCACATGCGGAAGAGTGGGGTGGCTGATGCCCCTGAAGTTCGGCGCCGTGCCGGCATCAGAGATCGGAGGATGTGTCACGAATACGATATGAGTGGTTCCGTAAGAAGAGTTTCTGTGAAAATCTTGTGTGAATAGCTGCCTATAGAAGCTTGTAGATGATATCTTCAGCTTACTACAAATATGTACTTTGACATTATTGAGCCTATTGAGCCTATTGAGCCTATCGAGCTACCTCGGCTTACAACTGTCAAAAGAATGCCCGACTGGACTTTCTTGCCTCCTATATTAGTGTAGTATACTTCGCGATGTTGTTGGCAGCATCCTCTGCCTGAACCAATTGAAAAATCTCATATAATCTTGTGCTTCAATGCTATAATTGCTATCCTTCTTATTCAATAAGGATGTCGCTTCTATTATAATGTAATACTGAGCGGTGTGCAGATGACCATGACCCTACGTCAACCGGACTTGTCTCATGGATTTAGGCTTTCTATTTCGCACCTTGAATGATAGGTGCATACTATAAAGCCACTGAAAGGCTGCCTGGGCCTAATCTAAATATTCGATGTACAGTATTCATCCCTTCTCTTATTCATTCTTAAAGCTCCGGTGCTTATGTACATAGCTGTAGGGTGTACTCGAGACAAATTAGGAGATATTGGTAATGGTTGAGAGTTTGAGAGCCGAGATCGACGTGCTTGTTGTTGAATGAACGTGTCATCACTGGAGAGCTGCTGGGTATATGAATATACACACCGTATGACAAATGCTTCTTTGGAAATCGTGACTCGCTATTTGATGAATTCCCGTGAGCAGTCAGAGGAAGGGGGTATGTTTCTCTTTTGGCGTATATGAATGGCATGGTCTTGAGTTAGTTGCCAACGTTGAAGTCTCTTACAGAGCACACCGATTTGACACCAAGCCTCGAAGGTCGATGAGCGATTTCTCTCTCACAACAAGTGTATATGATATTTCTGGAGTGTATTAATATATGATTGCGTCTTGTCATACAGCAAGCTGCACGCTGACTTGGCCATGATGAAACACTACCAAGACCGTCTGGGCCAATGGAAATCATGCCGCACAGCGTGAGCTATGTGAAGGAATCAATTGGATGAATAGTAGAAGTATTTTGAACCTTGAAATCATTGTAGCACACGTGAAGTTGCATTATCGTACGTCGTGTTGCGGAAACGGGAGATATGGAGAATTTGGTGACTCGCGCGAGACCCAGATCCTTGCGGGCGGTAAAGCGGCAAGTGAGCGTTACTTATGGGCCGAAATCTGTGGATTGGCAATGGTTGGTGGTACCAAGTATGCGAATTGCCTAGGCTCGTGAGCAAAGGATCTGATATCACCAAGTCCTACTTCATCCGGGGTGTATTGCCAGTCAGGGTTGTGGTAAATGAATACAAAGATGGCGACATTTATGGCCATTTCAATAAAGAAACTGACCGAATCGCCACAAAGTTAAAGCGGATCCATGTTGAGCGGATAGATGGAACGAATCATCTATAGATGGTCGAGTTGATCGATATCATCAACCGTTTTTAGAGGGCTATAGCATGACTTTGTCAAATACGACACTTGGCAATAGTCTCTTCAAAGGAGGGAAGCCCTCGGCATAGAAAGGCGGGAGACCATGGTCCCATGGGGGACTCTCGGGATAGTGGGCATCGTGGGGATTTGGAGCATCATCCCATTATTATGTACACGACAGAACGAAAAGCGGGCATCAAGGTACGGTGAACTGGATTCCGTTATCGGTTAGCAGGATGCGAAAAGCTTATCCATAATTCTTTCTGTAAGATGTAACGTGGAAATATGGAGCCATGTTGGCTGAAGGTTGTCAACCAGTACGAAGAACGAATACTGCAGAAGGATCCCTTGAAACATTAGCTTTTCCAGCTACAAGTAAAATAAAGGGAAATAAGATGCATATAGTATCTCCATTGAGAATAGCCTAGATAATAGACACCACATGATATTGCCTGAAGAGGATATGTCGTCTTTACAGTTCTCGTGTCTCCCAGCTCGGAGCTTTGTTTTGGAGGTGGTGGAGGTGTGGAGTTGAGAGGGGCGAGGAGTCTGTCGGCTGGTTCCATGGATGGGAGTTCGGTATCTTGTTTGTGCTCCGGGATGGCCCAGAAACCCCTCACCTCCCTTACTATGAACCCATGCAGAAACGAGAGCGCCAATTTTAGGCGAGTTTGAGACTTGAGTGCTGGTGAACTGAGAATGGTTTGTTTGGAGGTTGTTGTTGTTCATACTCTCCATGTGTGATGTTAATTCGGGTGCCTCCAAGAAGAAACCACCCACCATCTCAATATTGCAACGTAGCAATGGAATATTTAAAAGATTGGCTTTATGCCATTAATCAAAAGCTTAATTCTGAATGCATAATTGGGAATAAAATAGTCACAAACTGTTAATATAATGTGTTCCTGCACTGTATATCAATCAAGACTGCAGGGTAGTAATGCATTTTGGTCTGCACCTGTACGTACCTGACATTGCAGTTCCTCCCTTTTCCTTCCCTCCCGCCTTTGTGCTTCGACCCCACTTGCCCATCCAACCAACTTTGGCCCCACCATCATTTCTCCATTTCCCCATCTAGACCTGGAGCTCTCCACTACCACCTCCACCTCCACCTCCGCCAAAAGTGCTCCAACACCGAACCCCGAGATACACCCATCCAGCGCTTCTAGCCGGTGGAAGCCCCATGGACGGGCGCTCTCGGTCATGTCAATCCTTGACCGGCGTCTACTCGCTATGCTGACGGCCAGGCTAATGGAGGCTCTATGAACCCTGATGGACCAATCCAAGCGGAACTACGGCTGAAACATGGAAAGTTTCCCATACTTGTTGTCCTTGTCTAGAATGCCGAGGCGGCTGCGAGGTGTTAGCGGTCGGCGACACACACACACACACAGTCTGAAAGCAGGGAGCTGCGGAGGGGAGGTAGGGATGCTTGGACATGGAGGTAGGGAGGTAGAGAGGTTTGGAGATGAGGAGAAGTGACACAACGAAAACAGCAAAGGAGGGGTCGTTACGCATCTGCATAGCATCGAGTCTATCGAAGTTGACACCAACCAAGTACCTTGCTCTACGACTGGGTACGTAAATTAAAGCATAAATATCAGACGGTGGTGCCATAAAATTGTCGATATCAACACCAATCCTCCTTCCATCTTCATTCCAGCAAACAATCAACATCCTAGCCTAGTCTAGAGAGTCGATCGGTATCAATTCCATCTCTCTCTTCCCGAATACCCTCGAAACACCTACATATATAGCCACCAGTCCCAACCGGTGGTCTTCCGATCAGACAAAGAAGTTACTCTTCTAAAAACACATAAAACAACCGCCAAAATGGTATCTTTCCGCCCCATTTCTCGTTCTCTCCCCTTGGCTTCACGAGCTGCCCTTTATTCTACCTCTTCCTCTCTGCCTTCTTTGGCCAGCCGCCATGCCTCTCCTCGAGTCGCGACTGCTCTCGCCACCGGCAAGCTATCTTCTTTCAACAAACAACGTTTCATGCCGTCGTCAATCCGCACGCTGACAACCGCTCGCGAAAAGGTCAAAGTTCTCCTCGTCCTCTACGATGGTGGCAAGCACGCCCAAGATGTAAGTTGTTCCCCTCTTTTTGCCTCTTTTCATCCTTCGGCATCTATATCTGGTTCTGGTTCGAGCGCTTGCTTGTTCTGCCTTGTCTGCGGGGCCGTCTTGCAGCAGACCGGACCACCTCCCGGTTGTTGATGTTTAGCGCCTTTAGGCACCTAAAAGAAGGGCCGGGAGGCATTTCTATAGGTGCCGCTATCTAAAACCCCCTCGCTAAATGCGGGGGAGATGCAGATGGTGTGCGTCAATATTGCGGGGGAACTCATTCCGTTATGTCATGAACTGCAGTGGTTCGTTGTAACTCAACCACTAACAATCTGTCTTTCATAGGTTCCCGAGTTGCTCGGAACGACTGAGAACGAGCTCGGTATCCGCAAGTGGCTTGAGGAGCAGGGCCACACTCTCGTTACTACCTCTGACAAGGATGGCGAGAACTCCAAATTCGACCAGGAGTTGGTAGACGCCGAAATCATCATTACCACTCCGTAAGTCTTTGCCCAGCTAATGTACGGTACCTGATTTAACTACAATATCACTCACATATTTGCAGCTTCCACCCTGGTTACCTGACCGCTGAGCGTCTGGCCAAGGCCAAGAACCTCAAGATTGCCATCACAGCTGGTATCGGCTCTGACCACGTCGACCTCAACGCCGCCAACAAGACCAATGGAGGTATCACTGTTGCCGAAGTCACTGGCAGCAATGTCGTCTCCGTTGCTGAGCACGTTGTCATGACCATCCTCGTCCTTCTCCGCAACTTCGTCCCTGCCCACGAACAGGTTGAGCGTGGTGACTGGAACGTTGCTGAGGTTGCCAAGCAGGAGTACGATCTTGAGGGCAAGGTCGTCGGTACCGTCGCTGTCGGCCGTATTGGCGAGCGTGTCCTCCGCCGTCTCAAGCCCTTCGACTGCAAGGAGCTCCTCTACTACGACTACCAGCCCCTCTCTGCCGAGAAGGAGAAGGAGATTGGCTGCCGTCGTGTTGACACCCTCGAGGAGCTTTTGGCTCAGTGCGATGTTGTTACCATCAACTGCCCTCTCCACGAGAAGACCAAGGGTCTGTTCAACAAGGACCTCATTGCTAAGATGAAGAAGGGTATGCACCATACTCTCCCCAACTAATTATGAAATAAATTTAGCTAACTGTTATAGGCTCATACCTTGTCAACACTGCTCGTGGTGCCATCGTTGTCAAGGAGGACGTTGCTGCTGCCCTAAAGTCTGGCCACCTCGCCGGCTACGGTGGTGATGTCTGGTTCCCCCAGCCCGCCCCTGCTGACCACCCTCTCCGAACTGCCAAGAACCCCTTCGGCTTCGGCAATGCTATGGTCCCCCACATGTCCGGTACCTCACTGGATGCCCAGAAGCGATATGCTGATGGTGTCAAGTCCATCTTGACCAGCTACCTCACTGGCAAGCACGACTACCGTGCTGAGGACTTGATTGTCTACAACGGTGACTACGCCACCAAGTCATATGGTCAGCGTGAAAAGAAATAGAAGCACTTTGATGGTGTTTAATGAAGGAACTTGTGGAGGTTGTCCCATGGGACGTGTATAATGATATCTAGCATTCTTATTGATTTGACGGAAATGACTGTTCACGATTGTATCTCGCATGGATAGCCTGGCTGCTAGCATCAAATAGCAATATATTTTTCTTTTTCTTTTTTTCTTAACATAATGTTTTTATCTTGTGTGCTCGCTTGTTGAGTTAATTCTGCTTTATTTGACGCCTATCATTTTAACACTCCTTTGATGGACACGTTCTGAATGACTTGTGATTTGTCGTGAATCATACTTTATATTTATGCCTTTTTATTATTCTTCTCTTGGTTCATACTGGCGCTTCCAAGCAGAGACCGACCAACTGACGTACCGACCATGCAGCGCTTGATCTAATTACAAAGCTCGCTTCTTTCATTATACATGTAGTTCAGACCAAGAGTTTAGATATCCCCTTCCCATCCTGCCTTGCTTATTTGCATTATAACACCCCATGATACCCCTTTTATACCGAAAAACCCTTCCTTCATCATCCAAAAAAATAAGAACCTCATACAAGAATGAACCCTCCGCCGAATTGCCCCCATCATAGAGCCATTAAATCTCGTAAAAAGTCGCAAGGTACGTAAACGTTCTATCATTACCAGAAACGCCACCAGGGTTTTTCCTCATCTCCGCTTGCGCCGGGTCTTCTTAGTACGACTTGGTCTCTGCCTCGGATCCGCCAGAAGTACACTGGTATTCCGGCGAGGACGAAGGATACGACGATGATGGTCTGCAGGGGCTGCGCGAAGACGCCTCTGCTGAGGAGGAACAAGCTGACGCAGCAGAAGATGATGGGTGTCGTGATCCATGTCTTGTAGGGTCGCTCCAGGTCCGGCTCGCGGACACGGAGGACGATGAGACCCAGAACGACGAGGAAGTAAAATGTATAATTCGCAACGCCGTGAAATGTGAGCAGGGTCTTGAATTCGCCGACGATGCAGTATGCGGTGGTGAGGGCGGCATTGAAGAGTATGGCATAAATCGGCGTGAAGAAAAGGCCCGTGTCCTCATCTCCAAAGCAGGTGCGCATTTTCTTTGAAAACCAGCCTCGTGATCGCGTAGAAGCGGCATGGTCATCACTGTTACCGACACCTAGCCGGGCAAAACAGTCCGGGATGTAGCCTTCTTTGCTGGCAACGTATACAAGCCGACTAGATGTGAAGGTTCCTACGTTGAGAGAACCGAAGCAGCTTGCGCTGACGATAAGAGCAAAGATGAGGGAACCAATGGGTCCGAAAACTTTGGAGCCGAACATTACGGCGACAGTGTTGCTGCCGTTAATGGCGGCAATGGGAAGAACAAGAAAGTAGGCTACGTTGGCTAAGACATAGGAGAAGATGACCAAGGGCATTGCAGTATGAATGACCCGCGGAAGATCTCTACTTGGGTTGCGGAATTCACCCACAACGTAGTTTGTCTAATTTCAAGGTTAATATTTCATAGTTCAGAAAAAGGGGGGGGGGGGGGGGGGGGGGGGGGGGGGGGGGATCTGCAAGCTCACATTGTCCCAGCCATCAAACGCCCACAGACCGGCATACAGCGCCATTGCCCAATTCGAGGGATTGTGCGAGGTGCCCTTGAACCAGTCATGCGACTTCCACTCTGCGCTTGCCTCTCCCTTGAATGAGAATCCTGTTACCGCGACTACGATACCAATGACGGCAACGCCTATCAGGGCAACAAACTTAAGAAACATGAGCATGTCGTTGATCCTCGTGCTCAGCCGGGTCGAGATGCAGTTGACAAAGGTAACCGCTGCGATCGCTACCAAGGCAACTCCCTTGTTGACCCAAGGGTTTATCGTCTCCGCTTCTGCGCCAATAATGGCCCGAACAAAGTACTCTCCCATGATGATGGCAATGATGGCAGCACCTCCTGGTTTTAGAACCAGAAGAGCCACCCAAGAAAAGAGGAACCCCGCCATTTCTCCAAAGATCTTGGCTAGATAGACCTGCGCACCTCCGTTGAGGGGAATGGCGCCGCCCAGCTCTGCGTACGAGGCCGCACCAGTCCATGCGAGAATACCAGCAATGACCCAGACGATGAGCGCAGCGCCTGGGGACCCGACCTTTTCGCTCACCTGGCTAGGCGACGAGAAGATTCCGGATCCGATGATCAGTCCCACTATCAGCGACAATCCATTGAGGTATGTCAGGTTCTTCATCTTCTCCAACGAGCCCCCGCCAAGTCCACCGCCAGGTCTCCCCGCCGAAGTAGGTGCGCCAATGGGTGCATATCCGCCTGCTCCCGTCGACGAGCTCAAAGGGAACAAGTTTCCAGCAAAATCAAACGCCGATGACACAGAGTATGAGCGCCCAAGTCGGCCACCCGCCGCTGGGTTGCCGTCGTCTAACGGATCCTCCTCTTCTACCATGGATAGTCTGCGCGAAGAGGATATGCTCTGGCGGGACGATACTTCTGACATGGGGCCATCGTGGGCGACGCTGGAGCTGGCGAGTGACGCAAGCTCAAGAGAGTCCCGCGACTGTACTTGTAGCGGCATGGCGACGGTGTGTGCTCGATAGATGGGGCGGTCCGTATCCTCCTCAAAGATTACCCTTCCTCGGGTGTGGTATCCAATGTTCCAAACGTTATTCGGCCGGCGAATTTAGAAGAGACAGCTCATAGCGGAACGTCTAGTAGGTCATGCGCAAATCCGGTCGAGGAGGAATCGATGATGTCGAATGGGGGGGTGGAGGGACGTCGATGGTGATGCAAGATGACCGACTTGTTTGAACCGCCGCTACTTGTTTGTCGTGCGGTATGTATGCGCTGCGGCAAAGACTTATGCACAACAGTTTCAATTAGAACAATGTAATCGTAAGCGTATTCGTAAAACGGCGTATAAAAGCTACAAAAGACACAATTCGCCTCTTCCCCCCTGAAATGTGACAAAAAAAAAAACGGGTTTTTAATCTCCTTGATTGGAACCAAGAAAGAAAAAAAACAGGTATGAAGGGATGTTCAAGGGTTAGAAGCGGCGGCGGGCACATGAATGGGCTTTCCAGCCAACCTTTTTGGCGGTTCACCCCCTGGAAGAGCACGTTGACCTGCCCTGCAGCCTTTTTTTTAATTGGACATGCCATGCTTGCAAGTGCCGCCGCTGCTTTCCATGGTTTAGGTCCTTTAGGACTTGGGCTTACTAAGGATCGACAAGGGAGTGCGAACTTCATGCGACGTGCCTTGACGCTGCATCTCGCGTATCGAACATCCATTCGACGAGAAAATGTGCATTCCGACGCACTGAATCTCTGTTTCAAGGGACGAAACAACGATGGGCTCAGACGACTACGCCGTAATTGGTGGCGGCGCGCTGAAATTGAAAGGCGCAAAGGTGTCCAAGAAGAAAAGGAAGAAGACCAAGGCCGATTTGGAGAAGAACCTCTCCGGCACAGAGAGCTCCGTTGTGAAGAAGGACGGCCGCGCGGACGACGAGGATAAAGAGCGCAAGGAAGAGGAGGAGGAAGACGACCAGCCCATCATCACCAAGACCGAATCCGAAAGGCGACACGAAGAAGCTAGAAAGAAACGAGTGCGTTACCCCTTGGGACCCCTTGACAAGTTCAATCAGAACTTACAGTCATACATATTCTAACATTCAACTACGTAGCTTCTGCAAGCATCCGGTTCCAGGCCAGAGCTCCTCAAGACTCACAAGGAGCGCGTCGAAGAACTCAATACATATCTCTCCAGACTGAGCGAACATCACGACATGCCCAAGATTGGTCCTGGTTAAAGGGGGGAAGGGAGTTGCTTGAACGAATCATGATACTTGGAGTTCGTGGCGTCTTTTGGAAACATACTCGGTGTAGCAGAGGGTCTGCCCGATTATAATCACTGTCACAATAGATATGCATAATCTTGAATGAATTTTGATCATGCGAGTAACTGAACTATTAGGCACGAAACAAGTTTGAACAATACCATGAGCATGTGAGTTGGCTACGACGTGAATGAGGTAGGGTTAAATCAATGAAGCGTACGGTTATCTGCGCGGGGGAAGAATATAACAGTCACGAACTGAGACGACAAGATGCCTAAAATACGGCTCGCTTTAATTTGTGCTATGTCAAATACACTTTGTTCCCATCTATACCTCCAAGTATCCCCAGAAAAACAAATGCTTTGCAGTCCCCCGGCCCGAACCATACTTATTGGCCATATCCAGTCTAATCCCTTTTTGTTCCAAAAAATGCAATTACCAAGTCTATGTTCTTCGCGTCCTCGTTTGACGCTGAGGGATTAGGAAAAGGCCGTAATGTCGTATCGCGAATGATAATGCTACGCTGTCGCCATTTCCACATGTGGGGTGGATACGCTCCGCCAATATTAAATGAGTGACTATACATAAAGAGTGTGACAAAACAAGAAAAGATAAACGAAAGGTTCAAATCCATGCCACCTAAACCATCAAGACAGCGCCAGCCATGAGACCAAGCACGGCTGGCAAAGCCATCTGGGCACGTGGGACGGAAGCATCGTTTTGCAGGTCGGGGCTCTTGTCGGAGCCGGACTGGCCGGTAGGTACAACGGCAACCCACGAGGTTGAAGTGTAAGTGATGGTACCACCGTCAGGGAGGGTGCTGGTAAAGGTGTGAGGAACTGGGCTAGAGGTCGTCTTCTTGCCAGCAGTGATGGTCTTTTGAATGGAAGTCGTGGTTGGAGTCGATACCGGTGTCTCAGTTGAGCTTGCTGTCTCGGCTACACACAGACTTGTTAGTCAAATGCTACAATGAATCGTGGAACATTCCCCTATTTAGGGGCACAGGCACAAAAGTATGCATGCATCGATCATACTGCGCTTGCAGGTATAAATCGCCATGGCCTAGGTTTTGATGCAAATCACACGACTTTGGTCTCCAGGTTTATCCTAATCTTTCGATGATGTCGAAATCACAGGGCTAGATCATACCAGAACTGGTCGGTGGTGTTGTCGTCGTTGCTCCCGGCTCAGAGGTTGTGGTGGTAATAAAAGATGAAGATAAAGGGGAGGTAGTAGAAGGGGGAGTAGTTTCAGTAGTAATGGCAGAAGTTGATGTTGGAGGTAAAGAATCACTGGTTGACGACGTACCCGGAGTGGAGGTGGATGCAGGCGCACTGGAGGAGGGAGTAGAGGAGGGAGAAGCAGCCGTGGAAGAAGGAGAAGAAGTCTGTTCCGAGCTGGACGTACCGGAGGAAGAGGTTACAGGCGCCGAGGTGGTGGGAGCAGCGCTTGTTGTCTTGACGGAGGATGTCGTTTCCACGGGGGCAGTGGTTGATTTCTCCGAGGAAGTGGTCTCTGGCTGGGTAGTAGTAGTAGCAGGCGTTGTTGGTGTTGATGTTGACACAGGGTTGCTGGTGACGGAAGCCTCGGCTGTATAATTATATTAGTATACGTGACACTATGAATCTAGTTTTTTGATGGATGCATCAAGACTCACTTGTTGTAGTTGCAGCAGCCACATCCGAAGTAGTCGCGGGCTGGGTAGGCGTTGTCGAGGTCACCGAGTTGACATTGGCTGAAGTTGCAGTCGTAGTGTTACTGCTCCCAGCATCTTCTTGTCTCTTGGCAATCTTGATCAGAGCAGCAGCAACACTGGGGTTTTCCTGGCCAATGGCTTCAATGGCCTCGCGATCCGAAGCGTACACGCCATGCTGATAGACCTCGGGCAGATAGGCGTGTAGAAGCCTGTGAAGGACATCTGGAGAGGCCGTCTGCAAATCCTTGACGAGTTCCGATCCATCTCCGTTTGCAAAGGCAGCCTTTGAGTCGTGGCTTTTGGAACCACAATGCATGAAGGTAGGTCGTGCTGTGGCGACACCCAGTCCTAGGATGGTGGCAACTCCAAGGATGAGGAGAGCCTTTCGAACGGGCGACATCTTCCGGGTTGATTTCGGTTGGGCGTATTCCTGAGATCCGGGAGCCTGGTATCCAGTCTTCTTCTCCTCTTCTGAGCTCTTCAAGAGTCCAGCCTCCAGGTGAGCGTCACGGTGCATGTTGATGGGGGCCATTGTGTGATGTTAAGTAAAGAGTATGATGAGGATATAAACGAAAGAAGCGGGATCCAGTCGTAGGTAAGGTCGGGGGTTGATGGGGATCAAACGGCAAGCCACTCAGGGCAGACCGGGCAGGAAGCTTTTTGGGATATGCTGGGAAAGGAAGGCCAGACAAAGTCAAGGAACAGCGGTTGAGCGAATGCGGGTCTCTGGATGGATGAAGTTTGGAATTCGCAAGCGGCCGGGCAGAAATGCTGCAGGCACCTCCTAGTTCCTTGGGTAGTAGTATATGGTAACGAGCGTATGTGACTGGGTTACCGGCGGTAAAGGTATGTAAGTTACGAGGTACTCTCGTATGTATGGCTGCACGGAGTAAGTTTCGTATGCAAGCAGGTTTGAAAGAGGAGAGGAGAAGTGGTGCGAGAGGCTCCGGTTTATCGATGATGGAAAGTTAAGTTGGGGGCTGGTGGAGAGAGTCCGTCAGCCAAGGCCGTTCGGGCAGCGTTTGCTCTCCGTGGTTGCGTCTCTCTTGTGCTATCAATGGATACGAGGTGCACAAAGGCGTCTTTGCTTGCTTGTCCCGGACTGCGGACCCGGACCCAGGGCCAGGCAGGGCAGCTTCAGCTTTTAGTGGAACACGGCATGACAGCTCACAGCAAGCCGACTAGGCAGGGACCAGGTATCTTCAGACATGGGGCCATTCCCGATAGCTTATCCATGCGTCATTATTAGTTTGCTGCGAGCGTGTCGAGCTGGGGGTTTAGAGTGGACGCCGCTTTCTGCACGTTGGAGGTTGGGATGGAGGGAGAGAATGATGATCCAGTGGAGTTTGGCTCCAGTGGGAAGGGGGTTTGGGGGCTTGGGGCATGGCAACAAGCAAACAACAAGGAGGCAAAGCCTGGAATAGCACAGCCGGACAGGGTCTTTGACGCCTTCTGATTGGCTGATTAGCGATCCATTGATTCCGGCAGAAGCAAGCCTTCCAGTGGGTTCTCTCCACTGAAGCACAGGGGGTCATCCACTGAAGCTGGTTCCGTGTCAGCTCTAGCCCGCTGTCTGGTTTCAGTTTGCACTGGAAGGAGGCTCTGCTACCGCTACCGGTTACGTTTACCGTTCTGGAACCCTGTGCTTAGGGCTCTTATTAGCGCCGGCAGGGAGGGAAAGCAGTGCAAGACGATCCATCCTATTGTCTGAAAAAAGCACATTCCAGGTGCATCTCAAACACAAACTTGTTTTTTTGATGTTGCATTTTTCTGTTTTATGTTGTGTCTTATTGTTTGAAAGTTTGCATTCATAAAAACAAACACATCAAACAAAACAATGAGTGTTTGGTAAAACTTGATTTGATTCCATGGTGGCCAATCGTGTGGTGCATCATCACAACAACCTCAAACAAAGGGATAAGCCCACAATCAGTTTGTTATTGTACACGTAGCAAATGGATGTCATTCCATCAGGCTCACCGACCGACCGACGACTGTCATCCCGTCTGCAACGATGCGAAGGAGGTTGCCGTTTTTCGGTTGTTTTCTTTGTTGATGTTGGCGTTTAAAACGTTGCTTCTTCCAACCGCCACAAGAAGGGGGTTCCCTGTCGGACTGCGTGTGTGTGCCTCGGGAGTCAAAGGGAGGACCCAATGGATCGTTTATTTTGTTTTTCTTCTTCTGTGGCATGTTTGGTTTTTTTTCACTGGCCGGAGGAACTTACTACCTGCGTATGGATACCTCTCTTTACCATGCGATCGGATTTTTGATCGTTCTTTTGATTAAAGATAAATTACCCAAGAGATGCAAGCGAAATCATGCCCGCTCCTCCACCAACCATGGATGCTTCTTCTTCTTCCCATGACCTGGCCCTGGTCACTCACCTCACTTATGGCGCTACAAGCACTACAAGTAGAAAAAGACATTTTCTTTGATTTTCGATCTGCCTTGTCAAATGTCGAACTCTAGCTATTTCTGGCACATTTGCTTGACGCGGTAAGCCATGGCGTGATCTCGATCTCCACCGACTCTGGGCACTTGGCTTCTGGGCTCTAGGATTCACAGCCGGCATTCCCGCCACTCCCTACTCACTAACGGCGTTTTGGGCTCGTATAGGAGGCTTCTGACTGGGTGAAGATTGAGGCAGTGCAGAACCCCCCTGGCTCCCTGTGCCAAAAACAACAACAATTCAACCCTTGCATGTCAAGTCATCTAAGACTGGAACGATTCGGATATCATGTTTGTGTGCAGATGATATATACCTGTAGCAAATTACGTTCAAGACTCGTAATGTGCGGCACCACTACCCGTCTATGATACTGCAAGTGCAGGTATGATCCTCGGCTGCAATTTAATAAGTCAAAACGGTGACCAAAACAAACTCAAATCATTGACATCACGAAGCAACTTTAAAAGCGGGACAGACTCAGTTTTTTTTTTGTTTATGCTCGTATTCAAAGCAGGGAGGGGGGCAGACTGGCCCAATGCTGCCTCCAACCATGGGAATGTGGTGCGGCCCTCGTTGATTCGGGGTCGTGCATATTGATCCAATCGCCCATGATGCGTCGCCGCCCAGCGAAACGCGATTTAAGCCATGAGACTCTAGCTGCAGCACAAGTCGCTCTGCAAAGGCACAAGATCAGCGTTGAGATTGGCGAGACAAAAATTTTCCCTCCGCCCATGGTAGCGCCCTTGGTGATAATAGGGTTCAACTATCCAGAAAAAAATCCAATCAATCTATAGATAGTTGGGCAGGGGTGTCAAATCTTTTCCATGGCCAACCCGGAAGTCGGGAATGTCTCCATCGCCAGTTCTGGCAGGTAGAACAAAGTATCCGAACTCATGGGTCCGGCCAAGTAATATCTCCTGATTTACTTGGTCTTCATGGGTGTGCTATACGAAGAGTGTAGCCTCCTCCGTGTGCTTATCAATGCGAGTTAAACAGAAAGCGAGGGAGAGAGCCGGACGGACACAGACAGACAGACAGACACACGGAGATATCACAGTTACAATTCCCTCCCTACCTACATTCACGCTTCTGCAACGCTATGCTATGCTGATTATTTCGGTGTAAGGGCCAAGCTATAGTCAAGTTTCGGATCTCTTCTCTCCACGACAGAGATTTGCCGCACTAATCATAGTTCGACGCTACCTATTGCCTCTTGAGTCGCGGGATTCTCTCTCCTCTCCACCTCCCATCCATAGCTCCAACTCTGTTTGCCCTTATTGTTGGCTTGGTCTGTTTCCTTTGAGACGAGCCCTTTTTCCTCGGCTGGCTCCTTTTATCGGCTCGATTCCCTCACAAGGTAAGCAAAACCCCACTCGATGACGAAAAGCTCCTCAGCTGCACGGAGTCGACGAGTCGGGAATTTTCGAGATGAGATGGAGAAGCCACCTTTTCACATGAAATCGAGGTTAGTTGATGCTATTCTATATTAAATGGCGACCCTATATAGTGGTTCTTGGCCTCTTTGGTCGCTCTTGATGGCTGTCGAGATGTACAAAACCCCTCTTGAGTTTGTGTGACAGTGGCCATCCATTGGATCCTCTGAATACCACCTACCAAAGCCAAAGACTTTATGCTTCCTCCAATTACACACGATGCTACCAACAAAAGGATTCTGGAGACGATCGGAGTTGCACGGATCCAACTCCACAAGTGGAATCTGTCATGGTTACATTGATGTTGATTTTACGGCATCCCAATTCTGGAGTGGGCCGGCAAGAACGGTGCTGACCGGGAATACCCAACAGGTATCCGTTTTTTACAGAGCATCCTAATTTGTATCTATGTGACTGATATCGTATTCGAGTCACGACTCCCCCCATCAAAATGGTTCGTACCCGCTTGAACACCACCGCAGACAGCTTGTGCTGCCGAGGCGTTTTTCTTGCAGGTCAAGTCAACGCAGATCACCAACCCTATAGTAGAGAAAATTAAACAAAATAAAAACACGGTGCATCCCCACGAATGCAATATTTTTACAGGACTTATTCCCATATTGTTCATCTGTAGGTTTCCATCACTATGCTGTCATTCACTTGAGCTCTACCTACTGCGCACTCAATTGCTAGTCATCAATTCAATTCATCTTCAAGCACTCATCATTCGCTGCACGTGATGCCGGCTGTGGCTTGTACCTGTTCGCCTAGTCCCGCCGCACTGGATAGAGTTTCGCAAGATGTTCCCAACAAAGCTTTGTTTCGTAGCTTTTCATGTGAAATCCCACCCTTGACCTGAACCTGACCTCACATCTCATCTTGGAGGGGGGGAGCTTGGTCTAACCTCTTTACCAAAAATCTGATGTGACTATCAACAATGCAAGATTATTTGTGAGGGCCGAAGCTACCAATTACAAACGCACACCAGTTACGTTCCTCACATACATACGTCACGGAGGACACATCCCACTTCAAGCGCATTCAATGGTTCCTGGCGAGATCCGGTCCCGTCATGCCAGAGCACCTCAACACAGAGTCCACCAAGGCTCTCGACCCCGATGAGCAGCACACTTTGCGAGCTTTGAATCGGACGCCGCATCCATATCACCACCAAAACTCCGAGCTGCCACACCCCTCCGAACGCCTTGTCTCCCCAAACGAAACCGCGCAAACGAAGCCGGAGGATGAATCGAGCCACCATGCTTCCCCTACGCTAATATTCTCCAAAGACTCTACCCCGGCCAGCGATAGCGGCACTGATGCCGACGACGAGCATTTTCTCAAGGGACTGCCGGCACCGAGGGCACGGCCGCACAAGGGGTTGAGGGGTCGCAATGAGATAATATCTGGGACCACTACGCCAGTGTTATCCCCCGGCTTGGGGGAAGAAGAGTCTGGTGTTCCATTGGAAAAGAAAGCTCTACATCATGTAAAGAAACCAGAGGAGAAGCGCCGTGTTTTGGAAACTGTGCGCCGGAAGAAAATTATTGTGCGACGAGCAACTGAGGTCGGCATTATCATAACGTTGGCTGTGATGATTGGGGTGAATCAGCAAGTATACCCACTGGTTAAGATCTGGCGCAAAGGTAGAAATACTACAGTCTATATGATATTTCGCGGGCTAACGTTTCAAAAGACTTTCAATTCTTTGGCCTGCTGTACTTGGTCTTGCTGGCATTTTACCCTCTTCGACTTGTTATATGGGCATACTGGAATCGCCAGCCAGTTACAAGTCTTCCACTGAGGATCCCCTCCAACTTCGACCCTGCCCCTATACTCTATCCGTCCGCCATCACAATATTCGTGTCCTTGCTGGTTTCCGTCAACAATCCAGCAGTCATTCTACCAAACCTTATCCTCGGCATCAGTGCCATACCCCAGCAGCTGGTGCCCAAATCCGACCTGTATGCGCCATATGATACCCTTCACTGGACTCTCTCATGCCTTCCTCTAGTTTGGCACACTTCGGGGCTGAATTCTTCTTTTCTCAAATCTACTTATACATTTCTCCCACCAGAGTCTCTCGTCTTACTTTATCCTCTTCACCGGATTCTTTGTGTTGTTTTACACCATCTGACGACAACTAGCCTCCTCACAGCTGAACTTCAGCTTCTCTCAATAGCTTTGGTTAATGTTTTAGTCCTGGCCTCATCGCCTCAAGTCCAGATTCTAAAGGCGCTGTTATGGGGTGGCGGCCTGAGCGTTCTTGTACTCTGCGGGGCTGTCATTCAATGGGGAATCGTTTTGGCAAGAGTGCCCAGATGGCGATTCCGGAGGGAGCCCTATCCCCAAAGGCGCCCTTTCTGGAAGACTTTGATCAAGTCGCTATCTTGGCAAAGAATCTTGAGCGATATTCTTGGTGCTCCGTTTGCATATGAGGATGACGAGACCCCATACTCAAGTGAGGAAGACGAAGATGTGTCTCTTTTGCATGGGCCGTCGAGAGTTCGTACCCTCAGCCCTTCTGCAGACGTACGACATGGGGTTGATGGCGTTCCATCGTCACCAGAACAAGGCCTGAGGCTTAACGGTGTTTCTCGAAGGCACACAACACCGCATGCAGATCGATCACCTCGCAGAGCTGCAACACATACTCCGTCTGGTAGAAAAAAGCGGACAGCATCAATTTCTATCCGGGCTTACTTTAAGCTCACTTACTGGCAGGCAACTGTCAAGAAATGGGTGTATGCAGCCTATGTATACGCATGCCTGTTGGTAATTATAGTTGCTGTTATTCGTGTACACATTCAGAGATATGCACTGGATGGAAATGAGCCTATCGGATGGGCGCTTGGGTATCTCTTTGGTGGTCTGAATTGGTTCCGGTTCCAAGTTGTTTTCAACAACCTTGAGCGATGGATTTGTCTTCCGGACCGAATTGATGCCGAGACCGATACAGAGTGTTACCTTGGCTGGGTGCAACACATTCGACATGCTGACTTTGGCGAAGCAAACACTCGACTTATCATCGGTGCTTACTGGGTTGCAATCCTGGTCGTTGGGCTGGCGATTGTATTTCAACTAAAAGACACATATGAGGTCGACACAAGACGAAAGGTCTTCCACTTTATGATGGTTGGAATGCTTCTTCCGGCAACTTACGTTGACCCGGCTTTTGTTGCTCTGGCTCTCTCGATAGTATTGGCCGTCTTCCTGATTCTGGATTTGCTGCGAGCAAGCCAGCTGCCTCCACTATCAAAGCCAATCGCCACCTTCTTAGCTCCCTACGTGGATGGCAGAGATTTCCGCGGGCCTGTTGTTATTTCTCACATCTTTCTACTGATTGGGTGTGCCATTCCTCTTTGGCTGTCACTCGCCTCGCTTCCACGTACAGGGTCTGGCTATTCGAGCGGATGGGAGATACCTACAAAAGAAGTCAGTATGGTGTCCGGTGTCATTTGTGTTGGTCTTGGCGATGCTGCTGCATCCTTGATCGGCCGACGGTATGGTCATCGCAAATGGCTGTGGGGTGGAGGCAAGAGCTTGGAAGGAAGCGTGGCATTTACAGCTGCCGTCTTCTTGGGGCTCACAGTTGCTAATACATGGCTTCGCGTGGGAAAGTGGCCGACAACGGGAGAAGAGGTCAGCCTGACTGCAAGTGCAACTCATTCCTTTGTCTGTGCTTCACTAGCGAGTCTTACAGAGGCTGTTTTGACGGGAGGCAACGACAACGTCATTGTACCAGTGGTACTATGGACATGTGTCAAGGCTCTTGAGATTTAGATGTCGCATTTTGAGGCGTTGGCGTCTGGGTTAACAACTGGAAATAATATTTGGGAAAGACAAAAGGTGGGCGGACGGTTGTGATTTTGTCTCGCTCTGGGTTGAATACCCCATAATATCATGTATCATAGAGTGGCAATCTGCCTACACGCGACGATGCCCATGTTTAAAGCAAGCAAATGAGGATTAAGAAATGATCCTAATATGACACGGCCGATAAAAACCTACTTATATGAGGGTTATGTATTACCGCTCATGAAGTGTTGTCCATCATGAATCCCTTGACCCGTCGGGCTGGGCGCGAAACAATCACATATAGAGCACATGGCTTAATATTACCATGGTACTTGAATCGATCATTACATGACAAAGTTAGAGCATCTGTACGTCTTGGCTTTGCTGGTATATAATCGACTCAATGAGCCTAATTAAGTAGTAGTAATGCTTGGTATCTAATCATGCATGAACATGAACCTCTCATCGCTTGAATCAGTTGTTTTTTTCTGTCAAACCCCAAATCTTTCAAGCCGCTTATAAAACGCCTGGAAATACCATATGCTTTAGTATACACGAGACAGAGAAATCAAACTGAAAGATCTTCCAGGATGGCCTCCAAATCTTCCTTTCTAAAGGGGAGGCTGAGAAGTTCTGTGCCGAGAGCGTCTTTACGACTGGTTATCATTTGATGGTCGTGGAATCTGGGGGAATGCTGTTAGTTGACGCTGTAGACGTAGGATGCTTGGGGATGTAGGATACGTACTCTTTCAGCAGTGTTCGGAAGGCCATCTCCGAACTGCAGATGAACTCCTCGACGGCCTTGTTATACACCATTCTGTACTCCAGACCAACACCATCTTCACCACCGGCATCTTCCTCCATCGCAATGAGAACTTCTCCGACAAGCAGACGGAACAAGTTCTTTGCATTCTCCGTCAAACTCTTGAGCACAAAGGCCACACCCTCTCTGCCGTTGACACGCTGGGCCTGTCGTCCGAGCAGCTCGTGCACCTCGTCCACCACATCGAGCTCGGCCCTAAACTGCGAAAAGGTGGTGCAGTCGTGGAAGACAAAGTTGAAGGCGGAGCGGACGCCAATGTCCCAGAGGAGGGAGAAGTCGGGCGTGTCGGCGGTGCAGATGAGGTTGACTTGCGGGTGGGCGGCGAGTTGGGCGAGGACGGCTTGGGAGCCGATTTTGCGGAGAGGGGCGGCGTCGATGGAGTTGATGACGATGGTGAGGGTCATGGAGGTGACGGAGAGGTGGGAGGAGATGTTTTGGACCATGGTTGTGGGTTGGCTTGTCGGTATGCGCTGGGAGGGATCGATTGCGGCTCCGATGACACTCAGGATCTCTCGAATTGTGGTGGTATGGGCGTATCCGTTGATCATGACGATCTTGTTCGGCCCGCCTTGATTCCTCTCGTGAATATGCGTTGCAAATTTCTGGACCAGATTCCTTTTAGATCCGAAGCCATACAGGCATATGCTGAACCCCTGAGACAGCTCAAAGACCCATTGTGGGAATGACTCTGCATGCAAGGACTCGAGATACTCGATGTCACTGGTGTGTCGGTCTTGGTGCTCTCGTAGTATGTGAAAGTACTCATCGTGTGTGAGAAGTGAGAGAGATGATAGGGTGTTGTCCGAAGTCTTGGGTCGGCCTGGCTTGTTGTGCGCAAAGTATAGCTCGTGAGGAGGCAAGTCCCTTGGCGGTGTTGGAGATCTCGCCCTTTTCGGCCGGCCACCTTTACGTCGCCCTCGTGGTGTTTTGGAAGGGGTTGTGGCTTCATCAGCGCCTGACCTAGCCCCCTCACCATCTGTCTTCTCATCGTCCTCGGCTTCGTCTTCTGCATCGCTCGATTCGTAAATCTCCCTGGCAAGATGATCATCTGCCTGTTCGTCGTCGCTAACGCCATCTCCAACAACTTGATCGATCAGAGCTCTTGCACTCTTCTTTCTTGCGGACCTATCTGCTGCCCTCCCCGGTGTAAAGGCAGAGATCCCAGGAGTCTTCACTGGTGTTTCGACAATCGGCGTGAGGGCGGGTTTTGTAGGTGTTTCTCCAATTGCCTTATTCTTAGGGGGACGACCTCTCCGCTTCGGAGTTGCCTTTACAGGTTCCGGCTCTGGCTGTGTCTCTGGTTCTGTTTCTGTGTGTGGTTGTAGCTCCAGGTCCTGCATGACCACATCGTTGGTCTCGTTTCCGCCATCTTCCATAACGACGATGGATTCCAAGACTTCGACTTCCGAGGCTTCTGAACTTTTGCGCCGCTTCGAGGGCGTCGACTCTGCAGACTTGGTTGCTTCGCGTGATGGTTTCTTCCGCAGCACTCGAGGTTCGTTGATGTCTGGAAGGGTTTCGGGAACGGCCTTCTTCTTCCTAGGCATAACTCAAGTCTGGCAGGGCAATCCTGCATCAGGAGCTGTGCAATTGGGTGTTATGCGACGCTATCCTTATGCAGATCATCATCGTTGCGAGTCAGGTTGAGGCTGCTCCAGCCGAGGATTCTCCCTTAATTAGCACGCGTCTGACGCGCTGAAGAGCTCTGAACCTCCAACTCTTCAGTGGTCTTTTGGCTTAGTAATCACGATTTTCACTTGATCGCAGGCGAATATGATCAAGAGACTTGGGGTAAGCACTTGATCACTGTTCAACTTCACTCACAAATATGGATACAAGATGAATTTTAATTTTTACGGCTCACTCAGTGTAACAAGGCTCGCATTTAAGCCGGGTCTTTGTTTACCTCATCACACCGTTCCCACCTTTAATGATCTCCCCATTCCCTTGGGTAAGGGCCTGCAGAAAGATGGTAGAAGGGTCAATATCAAGGCCGTAGTCCTGGACAAGGATGACTGTTTTGCATACCCTGATGCCAAAGAAGTATATGGACCATACAAGGTGTGTGGTGTTTTCTGGTGAATATACGATTTGTGCTACTTGGCTTACTTGGAATTAAGCAACATTTTGAGAAATTGAAGGAGGCTTATCCTGGCCGTCGCCTGCTTGTAGTATCCAACACTGCTGGAGCGACTACTTGGGACAAGGACTTGAAGCAGGCTGCAGAGGTAGAAAAGAGCACGGGTGTTTTTGTGTTACCCCATTCAGTTAAGAAACCGGGCTGCGGTTCTGAGATTATGGCATACTTTAAACAGCATCCAGAGACTGGCGTGACTGACCCGGCGCATATTGCTGTTGTTGGCGATAGACTAATGACGGACATGATGCTGGCGAATATGATGGGGGCATGGGGGTTCTGGATCAAAGATGGAGTTGTTCCATTTCAGCAAAAGAGTATTGTGAGTGCCAAGCGACAGTTCCTGTGTACACATCATTACTGACCCCTTTCAGTTCTCAAGGATTGAGCGTAATCTGTCGGATTTCTTGAAAGCAAGAGGAGCTCAAGCGCCAGAGCCTCGTTTTCCAACAGAGAATTAACATGCTTCAGCCCAATCTCCCAATGAAACTGAGCTCAAGAGAGTGCCTGTTGCCCTTCGCTCTCTATTAGTGTCTGTGAATCATGAAAAGTGACGGGATGGCCGCCTCCAAAGACGACTGTCGACCTCCTGGCATGTTAGCGGTCTGATCAAAAGATCACGCCAATCTCAAATTACAAGTGAATCATCCTTCCAATGTCCATGTCTTTACATGCCTCAAGTATAAAGCTTTCTCCTCATGTCCTCTTCTCCACCTCTTCATCAGGTCTCTCATGCCCACTTCTTGCCTATATCTTCGGATACCCCAAGCATTCCCTCTCTAATCCTCCACTCATCAACGAGGTCAACACATCTCATTGCAGACTTTAATCCACTGGCAAAATGGGAGGCAAGACTTGGTCCCGGGAAGAGGAGCACATGTTTTGGCGTGTCATTGTGCCTCAGTCTCCCAAAGCCGTGAACCCTACCGACCGTGTGATGAATTGGGAGACCTGCGCGCAGAGGATGCAAGAGAGAATGGGCGAGGGGGCCCGACGTCGATACACGAAATTGATGCTCTGTATGCATGTTGTGCTCATTCTGCCTTTGACATTGCTGACGCTTCCAAGTTGAACACTACTTTCAGAATGTGACGACTGGTCATAAGTCACCTCATGCGAAGAAGTTTGTCCTTGAGCATAAGCGTCAACTAGGTAAGCCTATCCGGTGAGAATGATACGGTGCTTATATCACTAACGTAGAACTAGCTGTGGTACATGGAGAAGATCCGAGATCAGATATAACTCTTCTTCTTCAATCTCCTTTCAAGGCCTCACCTAGGTCTCCGACTACTACCAGTTCAGTAGCCCAATCAAGGAGGAGCTCTAGTTCCGGCCTCAGTATTGGAGCTGAGGGAGGGCCGACCACTCCTAGACCTATGGTGTGTCAGGAAACCGTTTCAGTCCGTATTGCTGATCCTCAAGGGGCTGTTGAACCTCAGGTTTCGGATTCTCGAGCTCATGATGAGGTGGACAATATTACCTTGGGCCCTGAAGGAATGGTTATACCACATTGGCCAGTGTCTCGAGCTTGTGAGAAGAGCAATACGCTTTTCGAAAGAGCTCCGGTGGCCGCGATGTCTGTTCAGGTAGCCATGGGCAGGTATTGTGTGATGCGGGAGGGCCTGGGACAAGACCACTTACAGAGGTCTCTGCGTGATACCAGTGTGGAAGTTCAGTGAAGTTGATGAATGACAGCCACCGTTCTGGTATGGTCGATTTGATGAATGGTCTAATTGAGTTATAGCCTCGAGTGATTTTCTCTCGTTTCAAGATTGTAAGGAAGGGTTTACGCGCATCTCAAGTGTTTTGGTTCCTGGATGGATGGATGGATGGATGGAAATAGCTGCAACCTAGTCCTGGTAAGATTGTTTCATTGTGAAATTTTGCCAATTATTCGTGACTGATTTGCCATCTCGGGGCTTGTGAACATCTAGAAGCATCAAGTAGTTTTATTTTGGGCCAAGAGAGCCCCCTTTTTTCTTTTTGTTGACATCGCAGTTATGAATGTCTTTGTTTAAGTATGAGAGAAGTCCATCAGCATAGGTGGGAGGTGGTGCATGAAATAGCTTTGAGGTTGACGTTGATCAGGTTGAAATCTAAATTCAGATTTTCTTTATGTGATGTTATGACGGTTTGTTGTAGAATGTCTACCCACTGATTATAATCCATGGCTATCTATAATGTAGATACTCGATATTTATACTGCCTTTATTATCGTTGTGCGAGGTACAAAATAAACAATCCTCTAGACTCTGAGTGTTTGACAACTTCAATTCTATCGTGCTGACGATATCGGCTGGCTCTATTGTAGCCTTTACATTTTGAGATATGAGCAATGGCAATTATTAATTTAACGAAATGTATCTAGCATGTAGAAATGTTACTCTGTAGCGCCTCTTTTTCTCAAAAGGTCAGCTGTTTCAGTTTCCTTTAACTTTATCGCCAGTTGCAGAGGCGTTCCTCTCTTTCCCCGAGCGTTGATGTCAGCTCCAGCATCCAGCAAACACTCAATTATTTCTTTTTTCACTGTATCCGTAAGTCCCATATAGTCGTTTTTCACCGCGAGATGAAGGGGAGTCTCATCATCATCATCTCTAGCGTCCACTTCTGCATAGTAACGGATGAGGACCTTCATCTGCTCCACTTCGCCGTAAGGGGAAGCCGCGGCTTGGTGAAGTGGAGTGCGCTGCCTGCTATTGCGGGCGTTTACTTGGGCTCCTGCATCGAGCAGCAAAGTCGTAGCCTGGGTTTCAATCCCAAAAGCAGCCCAGTGAAGTGGCGTTCCATCGAAGTCATCCAAATATTCAGCCTGCGCTTCAAGCGGTGCTCCTGCTGCTAAAAGCATCTCCACAATAGAGTTGCTCTCCTCCCAAGCAGCCCAGTGCAGAGCTGTTATACCAAGCCCGTCCCTTTTGGCAACGTCTATGCCCCGTTTTAACAGATATTTTATGACTGACTTGTTGTTATCTTGAGTAGCATAAGGCAATGCTTCACGGTTCTTATTCTTGGTATCATTTCCCCATCTGTCGAACCCTCTTTCTTCCAGCTTTTGGATAGCCCTAATGTCTTCATCTGTAAGCTCTTCATCCTTGGTTTCCTCATCCACGGCATCTTCGCTTATCGCTTCTTCAGAGGTTGCATCATCCTCATCGCCGCTTTGATCTTCAGTAAGGGATTTAGGTAGTGCGGACAAGGCCAACTGCTCGAGGTGCTTCCCTAGGTGCCTCCTGAACTGGACCAAGTTGTTTACTCTAGAGCCTTGAGGTGCCCACTCAGAGCATAAAGGGCATGCGTCGGCATCAAAATAGGTCTGAGGCTTACGTCCTGCATCCACAAGCATAGATAGTTGCGTAGAGGTAGCGAGGCCCCCATGTTCTCCTCTCATATGAGAAGCGAGTTCTTTCTCCGACTGAGCGGTAAACGACTTGCAGATGATGCATTCCCACTGCGCCCGGTGGTACTGTAGTTCGTGATTGAACCATTCATGCCGCTTGGAATATAGTGTGGGTGAGCAGTCTTTAAAGGTACAAGTATAGGGTTGTAGATCTTCGAATACATGAGACCTGCACGGTGCCAATTAGAATTACCATCTCTATTCCAATCCTGCATAAACTTACTTCCAACGACTCCGGTTCTTTACGGTCTGAATATTGAGACAGTAAGGACACTCGAAAGGCTCACCATACTCGAACTCCACCCCGTTCGGCAGAGTAGATGGCGGATCAGGGATCCTGAGTGCTTCGTGGTCTATACCCCCAGTAGACGTTGCTCGAGATGTTTCAGTGGCGTATGAGGCAACTGATTCCTCGTATATCTGATCCAGTTTATTGCCCATGGGGAGTAGCTCATCATTCCCCTGAAACGTTGTCGCCTTTAACGTTTCATTATCTTCGTTTAAAGACTGATGGTCTGACGATAATCCACCTCCATTCCCTTGATTATTTGCATTTTGAGCTGCTGCAACTAGCTGCTTTTCTCTCCGCAACTGCTGCTGTCGGAAAAAGTCGCGGCGCTCGATGATCGCATTGCCAAGCCTTTCCATCAGCCAAGGTGTTGTTCTCGACTTTGAAAACTTATCCCCAATATGCATTATGTCAGGGCCCGGGTCGAGAGGAGGGAGGTCTCGCGACTTTACTTCTCTGCCACGGGGTTTCATTTGCCGAATTATGATTGAGATCTTGAAAAGCTGCGTGATGGATGATTGAATTCCATAGGCGAGGTGATGAAGCTCTGTGGTTCCCCGGGCCTGTTGTTTTCTAACTTCATCTTGCCCGTTGTTAGCCTTGAGAGATCGATTTGGCTTCTCTCCTTTGATGATGGATTGAGCTATAACGTCTGTGTCAGCAATCGTAAACACCTATTCAAGTAAGGGTTCATGCCTCTCTGGAGATAATCCTTCAACCTGTTTAGGTTCCAAAGCACGCTTTCAGTCATAAGAGGAGCCTCAGAGAGCCGAGAGTCGAGGGAGCTGTGACTTCGGGGATTCATCAAGGCATTTATATTCCCTGCCCATACATTAAAGCGGCGCCGTTGATAATCCAGCTCATCATAAGAGATATCGCTATTACTTTTAGAACGTATTAGGTCCAAACTAGAGCGAAATGCCTCTGATGAGGACCATCCAACAGATGATATCGTATCTGACCGTCCCATATCTGAAGTCGATCTATCTTCTTTCGCCTGTACTAATTCAAGCGTGGTGAATACGAATGGCGTAATCAGTCGCGGCCTAGTATTTGTCGAAGTGTTTCCGGTGCTCGAGTCTATGCAGACTTGCATGGCGTGTATTCAAGGTTAGAAAGATTGGCCTCTTCCTTGAGGTGCTCTCAGCGCGTTCGCCACAGAGAATATTTGATTGGTATCGAGACACGCTTGTGGGGTATGCGGGCATCCCTGCTTCTATATATTGCTGCCCAAGCGGAAACAGCCGATGAGCCTCCTATCTGCACGTCGCCACTGTTGGGCATCTAATTGTGTGAAAAGACGCGGCGTACATTCTCGACTGTTCCTCTCTTCTAGCCACGATCAAAAACAATAGACTGTATCGCTAACTCGAGCACTCTATACCATAATGTCTGCCTTTGCTCTTCTTGGGACATTCTCCGCCATCATTGAGGCTGCCCAACATGTGCACAATGGATCGAAAATTCTTGACGACTGGTGGTCATTTGAGCAAATCTATTGCGACTTCATAAACAAAATCCAGTTCGAGAATATCAGGCTTGATCACAATTTGGAATCTCTCCTGGCACCGCTGACGCTACCCAACGATGATCGGAATGAACTTTTGCAAAATCTCCATACAAGCCTTTGGAATGATCCCGTTCTTATCAGACAGATTAGACTTGAGCTGGGAGACAATCATGACCTGTACATGACTACATTATCCGATATGTGTTCAGCGCTGTCCGAGCTCACGGAGTTGCTTCCTATCAAGAATGGCAAGGTGAGAGACATTGATCGGCAATAAACTTAAAGTGCTGTCATAGGTCTTGATCTCTCGTTAGTAAAGAAAACTAATCAAATCACTACTGACGTTAGGTATGCTATCTCGATGAAAGCGACTTGGAGCATGAAAGTCGTAAAATACGATATACGTTTCGGATACGGCAGGATAAGATTTTGGATCGCATCAAAACCTATAATGACCGCTTAAGAGATCTTGGCCCTTCGAGGCCCAGTACTGGTCATCATTCAATGAGTAGTTATACGACGAAATCGTCTCCAAAGGTACTGAAGAAATTATCGCGCCGCCGAGTCCATGCCAAAATGCTTTTCAATGCTCTCGATCAGTCACTGCAGTGTGATTGCCCAGAACTACATAACTGTGGTATTATAATGAGAGCAGTGAAAGAGAACGAGGCAGAAGAGGATGGCCATATGCAGATCCTATTTATGCAACCCCAGCCTGTTGTCTGCAAAGTTGTGACACGCATTCAGAATAGTCGCGATGACGACCAAAGCAGCTTAGCATCGACGCAAAGTATGAAAAAGATAACAGCAGAGACAGCGATTCAAGTTCGTCAAAAGATGAAAGAAAAGAAACGAAATATGTTAAAGTCGGTTTTTCGACAGCTATTTCGGATAGACCGCGGGGTTTCAAAACAGCCAGCAAGAATCGAAGAGTAGGTTGATGGCGCACATTGAATCATCATTCCTAGCTGATGAGTACAGGGCACAGTTACCACCCCCTACGAAAAAGAGAACCGGGGGGGTTAGATTCGCCGACGACAACGATACAGAAAATGATGAACCAACCTACCCGCCGATAGGTAACCTTTGTTCTCTTATCAGAACTCCACCGAGTCAACCATGTTGGGGAAGCATTTCCGTTGAAGGAGGAGGAACGGTGACTTTATTCTCCGAGTCAATGAAGTCCAGTGCTCTTCCTACCGCACAAATACCGAGACTTGCCCAAGCCATCAATGAAGGACTCAAGAAGCCGGAGAGGCTCCGAATAGCCAGGAATATTGCATATGCAATGATGGAACTACAAGGCACCTCCCCATGGATGATCAAGGCATGGAACAAAACAGATATTGCCGTATCACAGGCACTGGGGGGCGGGATGTATGTCCAGCAGTTTCCCTCTGCTCGTGCAACTCAGCCAGCGAAAGTGGTGAGCAGTCTTCTGGGTCTTGGCATATTGCTCCTCGAGCTCGCTTTCGGTCAAACGCTCGAGTCACAGAGCTTTCGAGAGACATATTTGTACAATGGGGAGCCCAACGACATGACTGACCTATGCACGGCATTGAAATGGAGTGAACAAGTTCAGGATGAGTTTGGGCTCGATCTTGCCGATGCTATTAATTGGTGCATTAGAGGTGGCATTGGCGTAAAACTGGACTTTGAGAACCTTGGATTCATTACAAGTGTTGTCGAGAATGTCATCATGCCGTTGGACAATTTTTTGCGGTTGTGGGAGAGGTAAAAGATGATGAAGAGCTGCGAAGGACAGGAATAAAGCATGAGCAAGTGTCGACGCTGAACTGTCTCGTTTTGTTTCTTTTTGGGTAGATTGACAGGATAATATGCTTAAAATATTTATACCATAGATAATTATAAGTTTATTGGCAGGGAACTGTAACCAACTATTTGGAGACCTCAGTGTCGCTTAGAACTAATGGTAAGTTATTGCTTGTGATCATGGTATGGAAGAGGAGTGTCCCAGTCCTCAAATCCTACAGTATCCTCAGCTACTTTATAGGACTAAGTTGAACATTATCAAATGTGTCTCAAGAGAAAAAGAGAGTATCAATTCTCCAGAACAGAGAGCCAGAATAGGTGTCAAAACTTGGGGACATTAATATGTGATCACAAGCCGGACAATGGACGGACCTGGCGGGGCGATTTGACCGGGAGCTAAATCACCAGTGGGGCCGCCCAAGCCGCCTCCTCCCGAAGAAAGAAGGCGGTAAGCCATGGCAGAAATATTTCCATCTTGCGACCGTGAGCGACATCGCCAAGCAAAGTTGGCAGCGCAAATCATACCGCATCGCACAACGACGAACCCCCTCCCCTTTTGCGACGGTGAATCTCTGAATAACTATTGAAAAAAACACAATCGCAATGGGCTCGCTTGGAAATTTCATGGGAGGCAGCGGGGCTGCTAACATCCCTGGGTTGGGTGGCCAGGATCCGAGTGTCAAGGCTGTGAGTGTTTGCCCCGCGATGAAGTGGCATGATGTGAAAGCGAAGGGCTTGTAGCTGACAATTCGAGATATAGATTCAAGGAGCGATGGAGTCGTGTTTCGGAAAATCTGTCATGTCTGGTGTCATGGGCTTTGGCATGGGCGGTCTCTTCGGTCTCTTCATGGCCTCCGTACGACTTCCCCCCCCACCATCCTCTCCTAAAATGCCCATCATACTAACCTCTCCCCCCTCCGTCTAGATGTCCTACGACACCCCCTACGGCAGCCCCATCCCCGGCGCCAACCCCCAAGGCACACCCATAGCCTCCCTCCCCCTCCGCCAGCAGCTCCGAATCGGCTTCAAGGACATGGGCACGCGGTCCTGGTCCATGGCCAAGAACTTTGGCAAGGTCGGCGCCCTGTTCTCCGGCATCGAGTGCGGCATCGAGGGCCTGCGCGCCAAGAACGACTTGGGCAACGGCGTGGCGGCCGGGTGCTTGACGGGGGGCATATTGGCCAAGAATGCGGGACCGCAGGCCATGGCTGGCGGGTGCGTTGCGTTTGCGGCGTTTAGTGCGGCGATTGATGCGTATATGCGCCAGCCTAGCGAGGAGTAGGCTCTCCCTTGAGTCTTTAACCTGATGAAAGAAAAGAAGAAAAACGAAGGGGGGGGTTGGATGTACGATGGGATTGAGCAAAAACAAAACTTGGGCTTGTGTTTTATAGGGAGTTTGGGACGATATATAGAGCATCCGGCAGGCGTTGGGAGATGGTCATCACTCCACTTTGGGTTTTTACGGACTGAAAAACAAGAATGAAATGAGGGGGGAAGACGACATGCGAATGAACATGTGTAATACCCGGAGCTGCTAGAATAGCAGAATCATGTACATCATAAAGGATATATGAAGGCATCTGAGTTGATGTGAATCCGTTACGCCGTTTCCCATTGAGTCTAACCGCACCGCTATGAATGACCAGTCCAAAATCCAACGCCATGCTCCTAAATGTCATTATTCATTCTTTCCCTTGCCCATTTCCCGATGCATGATATCTGTTTTAGTCATTTATCATTACTTAAGATGATTGATACACTTGGAACTTGCCAACCTCCCAGTAAGCATTAGTGAATGCCTCGGGATGATTAGCCACAAGATCAGTGCAGTTGCTAGAGCCTGTTCCAAAGTCAGCTTCCACGTTCTCATCAGTTCTAAAAGGGGAGCCACTTACAGCCAGAATTGCCCCAAACGCCATACACCAAATCTCCACACAGGTCAATATTCAGAACAATCGAGTTGTTCTTGAAATGATTTCCAATATCGCAGCCTGTGTTAGGAAAGTCTGCAGCTGCTGTGCCCCATGTACTTGGATCAGGCTTCTGGCTCGTGATATCTGAGGGAATGGCATTGCGCGCAAACTGCCACATCCGGATCCCAGCTTCGCGCCACTCCATGGCCATGATGCCTCCACCAGCAGTGTTGTAGTCTGTGCCAAAGGTGTTGTCCTGGCCTTTGACGCCACACCCGGCATTGCCGTTCTTTTTGTAGTTGCAGTCTTCTTGAAGGCTCTTGTCTGTCTGCTTGCGCTTCACGTCCATATCACATCCGTTAGTGGTGTGCAAAGTCATTTGATTACCATCAGAAGCTTGGTTCGTGGCCTCCATGATATCAATCTCTCCATGATCAGGCCAGTTAAAACGATCCGTAAGCCAGAGGGCAGGCCATGTACCGCAGCCATAGGGAGTATGAAGGACGTCAAAGATGAAGAGTCCGTTGTTGTAGGTGTTCTTGGACTCTACGCGGACAGAGAAGCGTCCTGTGGAAGCGTCGGGGGTGCTGCCGGGGCCGACGGAGGTGTCGACTCTGAGGATGGCGGAGTTTTGGGAGGCGTATGTTAGGTTCTGGGGATAATTAGTGATGAGCTGCGCTTGATAGAGGGAGGAATATTTACAAGTTGTTTGGCTTGACCTTCTGGGACATAATGGACAAAACCGCCGGCTGCTTTATGTTAGCTGGGTCTGTTGAAGTGAAGCCGTTTCGAGGAATGGTATGCATACCGGGGTCAAATCCCGTAAAGTAATTGAACTTGTCAAAGAAACCCTCTCCTTCGTCTAAGATTGTTAGAATTGTCATTCAAGCAAATACATTTTAGCAACTTACATGTCTCGACGAGGTTGTAGCCAATCTGAGAGTAATTGGGATAATGCTTCTTCTTGCTTGAAGTGACAGCCACGACGACAATAATGATGATGATAATCACCACAACGGCCACCACTACCGCCCATATCTTCTTCCCCCAATTTTTGGGATTCCACCGAGATCCGCTGGGACTCGCATTATTTGAGTTGTCGCCATATCTTGAGAGGACTACTTCCTCGTATCTGGGAGGAACATCGTCTGGCTTTGCGTCTTCGCGAAACATTTTGAATTATTATTTTTATGACAGGGTATGTAGAAGAGGGAGAGAGGCAGGTCGTTTCCCTAGCGATTGAAATAGGGAATGGCGAGACTCGACAGTGAAGGAGTGATGGGGATTCGTTTGTTGGTCATACAAGTGCGCAAACGGATGTTAATGCTCCCTCGGATGGAACGGCACGGCCAGTAATAGAGTAGGCTTAACGCTTCAATGCGCACTGAGAAACTGAATCACTCCGAAAGAAGAAAATAAATAAATCAATAGAGATGCAAGATAAACGGAAGAAGCAAAAGAGTTGATATGACCGTAAAAACGACGCGTCATGACTCTCTATCTATACGAACTACCATCCCATCATCTTTCATCACCTCAAACATCACCGATCAAGCTCCAAACTACTGCCGCCGAGTGGCGGAGTCTCTGCGGCAACCCCCTGAAGATCGATTGGCCTGGAAGACTTGACTCGAAACGGGTGTGAGTGCTATTGATAGACACTGAACATGCAGGGATGGGGGGATTTTTTAGCACCCGAGTCGTATCAAGTAATGTACTATGGGGAATGAAAAGACTGTGCGTTGCGTATGTGAGTGTGTGTGTGTGTGTGTGAGCGTGTGAGGGTAAAAAAGGATGGCTGTCATTGGCGATCCATGCGATACGAAGTGGTGTGAGTGGGCTGTTGATAAGCGGGATGGGCGGTTGTCTGGACAAAACATGCGAGTTGTGATGCAATGGGTGTGGGAATTGATCAACCTGAGATGCATTGATTCAAGATTTTTGAAGATTTTTTTTGTTTATTTACTTGATCATGGTCAGTAGCCTGGCTGTAGTGAATGCATCGTGCTCTTGACAAGGAATGAGATATTGAATGGTTCTGATGCATGCGTCTTACACAGTCAAGACAGTCTGTCGCCCAGACAATCCATATGAATCACATTTTTAGACAGAATCATCAATTCAGTCAATCAATAGATCTAAATCTTCAACTCATTCATTTTCAATTCAATTCCCACATTATTTTCCATCAATCTATATGCTGAGATGTGATACCTGTTTGACCCTGCATCTCACTGGTAATACGCCGACACTTGCCCCTCCAAGTCCCTGTGTCACCCTTCTCTCACACAGCCTCCCTACGATACCACTGTTTATACCCTTCCACTCTCGTATTTCACTTTGATCTCATTTCACAAATACAAATGTCTCCGTGACGGTCATAATGCAACATACCTACATACCCTCCCAATTCTGTCACCACCATCCTCCCCAAAAAATCACCTACAACCATCCCCTCATCCTCTCTCGACCCACACTCCTCTCCGGCTTATCCTCTCCATCCTCCGCTGTGTTTCAAGTCCTCTCCGGCATTTCCTTCACAGGCGGAGCTACTCTGGGAATGGAACGGCCATGTGCCACAGCACTGAACTCTAATGCTCCAACGGTGAGCGAATGACATATGCAGCGCTGGCTACTAAAAAGGCAGAGGGGAAACGTATTGCTCCTAGACATGATGCAGAGTGCATCTTGATGAGACGAGTCGGGCGATGACCAACACCATGTTAGAGCCGGAGACTACCTTAAGCCATCACTTTGACCGCGCGATTCACCGCGCTTTTTGATAACTAATGTCAACTGCCCTTTTTTGCTAAAATACTATCATGGTTGCGGTAAAGAATGATTTAGCATCTTTGGCTTGAGCAACATAGGCCAACGCCAAATTAAAGCTTCAAGAAACCATCTCTGAGACTCACAATCCCACCACATCGGACCGGGCCATTCTTTGAATCCTTCGGAAGATGAATTATACGCTCTAATCTGAGAATCGGCCGACAAGATCGTATTCGATCCTTACGCTGGTCTGAAATCACGGATGCAGACGCGCACGCTATTCTGTAGTTCAATAGTTTGTCATCTCCCATTCATGAACAATCATCCAAGATTCAAGCCATGACCCATATTATTTGCTTCATATCGTCTATAAACTTTCCCAGAGTCACGAGTTGCCCCTTTCATCATATTCAAACCCGCCCAGTACCCCACATGCCAGTAGTAAAGCAGAAGCTCAAAGTAAAATTCATCATGCCGCTCGATTTCACCACATGTTGCGATATTTCTGTAAAAATACACTCATCTTCTTCAATCATCGTCTTCATCTACTCTCGCCTTCTTGGGTTTCCGATCGTCATCCTGTAGACCATAGCCTCGCTTGGAGGATGAGGTTTGATCCACCTCGGACAAAAACTTGTCCACATTAAATGGATCTGTCTTGTCTTTTTCGAACTGTACGGGTCCCTCGCGCGCCTGTAATCGACTAATTAGCACTCTATCCAAACCGGAATTGGGAAATAATAAACTGACCTCGACTTCACTGGCTCCCTTAAACGTCCCCTTACCCAGAGCTTCTCCAAATCGACTGGATTTCTGAATCTTGGCCATTTCCTTGTCACCAGCCTCTACATCTTCGTCATCCATGTTCGCTCGCGGTCTGTAGATGCTGCTAATGGCATCCTGGGCGGCGAATAGGGGCTTGTCGTATGGGTTATCCTCATTGATTCCGCTGTCAAAACCGCTGGTTTGATTGAACAGTCTCGAGTCGTACATGGTCTCTTTTGACTGTGTTGGCTTGGCCAGTCCGAGTGCGATTTTTTCTGATATGTCTCGGTTTTGTTCCCGTGCCATTACCTGTATGCGTCGCTCTGCTCCCATTCGGTTTTGCCGCAGTTTCCTCTCTTCGTCTTTCATTTTTTCTTTTCGAGCCTTCTCGCGCTCTCGAATCTCAGAATCCTCACTATCAGACCCTCCAGAATCTGAATCGCTGTATCTTGAACGTGACTGTGACCTTGATTCCGAGTCTCGTGAATCCCTGGAGTCCCTTGAATCTCTCCGGCCACGGCGTCCTGCGGCAGCGCGATCATCCCTTGCCTTTTGAGCCAAGGCCCGTAAATTATCTTCCTTTTGCGCCTTCTCCTTCTCCGCCAATCTTTGCTGCATCAACGCTCTCTGCTGAACCTCCTCACGAGCATGTCGCTCTGCCATCTTTACAGCTTCGGCAAACTGGGCATGCTTGTCGTTAATTGTGATATCTTGCAGGCCCCTTCCATCCGCAGCCAAACGCTTGTCCAACGGAACCGTAAAACCCTTGGGATTTTTCCAGTTTGATACCGGAGGTGGTATCCTCCACATCTCCTGGTCTTCGGCGGTAAGTTTTCGTGGGGGTGAGTGCATGACTGGAGGAGGCGGCGACGGTGGGCCGCGAGGAATTTTCTTGTGCTTGAACTTCGGGGGCTCCATGGGGTCTCGCTGGCGCTCAACAATCTTCATGATACGGTCCTGCTTCTTCGAATTGTCTCCCATTTGGTTTGCCGGCGTATATCGCACAAACGTAGGATCCTTCCGCTGCCCTACGTTGACATTTTTCGGTTTCTGTGCTGCGACTGCTCCACTGACAAGCGCCGCCAACGCGTTCTTCGTCCTCTCAGCGGTGGCCTCGACTGTTTCCTTGTCTGGACGCGACAAGTCAATCTCTCCAGCATCAGCACGTTGCCTTAGAGGGATGAGATCCTTGAAAGATGTGTGAATTATCCGTCCTTCGCCATGACCTTGTCGTGCGATCGCGTCGTATTTGACTTTTCCCTCGGCATCGACCTGCAGTGCCAGGGCATTGCTCGTCGTCGCTCCTTTCTTGCCCATATCAAGGGGATACTGGGCAATGGGGATCTCGGGAAACGCGCCTCCGTCGCCAAAATCTTCTTGCGAACGTGGTCGCCATCCTGCTCGCTGACCGTAGGAAGGAGGACCGCTCCGTTTAAGGACGATTTGCGTCTCGTCCAGCTGGCCGGGACCGACGATTCGGGGGCCGCGCTGCTGTGCTCGAGGGGGCGCTTCTTCCTCCTCACCCGTATACTTGGGCTTGGGGAGTGAGGTCTGTAGCGATGCGGCAATCGACGTCATGTTGCTTTGATGATGGATGTTGAATGTCGAAAGATAAAGTGGGCAGGCAGCCTTGCTTCAAGAAATTCAGAGGTGTGGCGTACAAGATGTGGCTTAGTGCAGACAGCAATCCGGCTTCACCATGTTCTTGAACTTTATTGTGGGTCCGGTGTGGGATGCTCGAGTCTAACATCAAGAAGAACTCTTTACCCAGTATATGATATGTTTAAAATTGTATTAGAACATGCAAATCATTATAGGGGTTGTAAAAAGACTTGGAGTCAAAATTAAGATTTTATATAAGTGGTCATCTCCAATTGTCGTGACGTTCATAAACATCAGAGCTCTCTTGTAGCCGCACCCCTGAGTCGTAGCACGAGAGCACTTCCCCACCATGCCAATGGACGACATTACATGCTCCCGGTATCATACATGACTTTTCTCTACCATCCTCCTTTTAACCATTGCCATTATCAGATTGAGAACCTGCCTCCATCGATTTGTTTAAACGTAGCCCTTGCGAGCGCCCTGATGACGAAATTAGTATCTGTTAACGTGCATAGAGGGGGTGCGACTTACTTGGAAGAAGAATCGGACAACAAATACTTGCAATGCGCCCATGCAGATGATGAGAGCAATTTGAATCATGCTAAAATTCACAATACGCTTCTCCGTGCTCTGGACGGTGCTAAAGTTTCGGTTCTCACGAGTTCGGAAGTATTTTTGGTTTCGGGAGATGGTAGAGAGCTGGCCGGAAATTTTGTAGATTGACTCCTCGAGGGCGCCGGTCTGTTCTGGTGTTGAGCCTTGCTTCGATGGCAGCTGAGCAGCTCGGGATTCGTTCTCGACCTGGGTAAATTGTTAGTCAGGGGTCCCCCATCTCGTGATGGTACATCTACGAACCGAAATGTCGAAATCGACGTATTTGTCGGAGAATGTGCTCATTTCGTTGTCGAAGCAGAAGCTGTAGTCTCCAACTTGTTGCGCAGTGAAAACAAAGTCGCCCTGTCGCTCCTTTTCGCCCTCCAAGATAATCTTGCCTCCTGGCCCCTCGACGACATAATCGACATCGAACGAACCACCAGATTGGACCTATGAGTCGCCGAATTAGATAAAATTTCTCGTCTACCATGCCAGCAAGGTAGAACCAACAGCAAAATAAAAGGCAATCTTCTCGTTTTCGTTCTTGGTGTGGGCGTAGAAGCAGGCCTTCTCATGCGCCGACAGTCTATATGTCAATGCTGTAGCTGCAACATTGGTGACCATACAGGCCATAAGGCCAGCTACGAGCGTCGGTAGTCTCATCTTGTCGCAATATTTCGACCTGGTCGACGACGATATCAGGTTGCTAGTCAGGAGGTTCGTCGTCTGGACAGATTGGCGCAACCTACTCCAGTCTTACTACAGTAGCAATTGTGTCCATTTGGAGCCACTGGCACTAAACTGACAGGCCAGCTGTTGCGGGGCGGATTATCATGCTACCGACCCCTGAACTGTGGCTCAAGCACATGTAAATTCCATGTCCCTCCGTACTGGACACTAACAAGCCACAGCTGAGACTGCTCATTTATCATTGGCGCGCACGCGTTCTTGGTGGACTTGGTGCAGCCTGTATCTCAAATGGTCGGTGACGTAGATGCGCATGTATGTTTCGGCACGTTTCTGAATTTTCATCATCGCATCTTCAAAGTTTAACACGTCTTTTTCTTGTAATGGCGCAATGAGCTGATGCATAGTCAACTACGTTGAGCCTTTTTCTTCACTTCCCTTAACATATACCAATTTCTTTTGTTTTGGTGGTGAATATCTTTTCCTCCTACTATTTAGTATTCTTTTTCTTACAACTCCGAGTTTCATGACAAGGTGTTTCAATAACAATACTTGAACCCCACTACAGGCGCAATTGCGTCTTTATCAACCAAAAAACATGGCGATCCAAACAACCTCTGCGAAGCTGACTTCATTTCTCCTGAGGATAAGCATACCTGTATTTCTTCGACTTGTGAGTCTATTCTCTGTCTAGCTGTAAATTCTATCGATTCTTGCCAACTAACATATTTCCAGTTTGCAGTATGTCATAGCTCCGTTGACGCTAATGCTGTGCAAGCATGGACCTCTGTCTAACCCAGCATAGGCCCCCATTGCACCTATAATCTTCTCCCTATTTGCCATCTACGTTACATCCTTTGTAGCGACCTACTTGACCAAGCCCAAGGTCGAGGTTGTGGCTGATGAAGTTGATGTCGTTGTAAAGGACACCGTTTTCCCGGCCAACGATGGCACAGAAGACGAGCTGGTGGTAGAGGAAATAGACGTCAAAGAGACAATCACTTTCTCAGAAGAAGATGTCCCATCGTGGAAGATTCTCTTGTCTGGAGCTCCAAGCCCCAAAAAGCCGGTTGCATCCATCTTAACATTCCTGATTAACCTTGTTCTCGTTGGATTCGCGGCGGATTTCTTGTTTCACGGGCGATTCTACCCTGCAGAAGACCTTTCCTTCGTTCGACTCGGCTATGTTTCTCACACGGAGGCAAAATTTCTTATTCGAGAGCCTGATCAGGCCAAGTTGCCCGTAACACTTGAAATTCGTTTGAAGGGCGCTGATGAGTCTGTTGAGAGCTCAGTTTGGAAAGCTGTTGGAATTATCTCTGAGACTAGCAATGGGACCGACTTCACAGGTGTTACTACTGTCTCCTTCAAGCATACTGACGAGCGAAAGTATGAATGGCGAACATCCAACAACCACACTGGCGAGTTTTTGACTCCTCCACAACCTGGAAAGATGTCGGCTTACAATGACGGCAAATTTACCTTTCTCTCAACCTCCTGTATTCTACCTCGCTTTCCTTACAATCCAACAGACCATCCACTGGCCATTCCTGGCGTTCGGCATCTTGCGAAAAGGCTTCCAGAGCTGAAGGCTCAATTCATGCTGTTTCTCGGAGACTTTATCTATATCGACGTTCCTCAGCGCTTTGGCAAGCCGATTGACCCGACCGAATACAGGTTTCAGTATCGCCAGGTCTATGCCTCTCCTGACTGGGCTCCTGTTGGACAAAATCTCAGCTGGATCCACACCTTGGATGACCATGAAATTTCCAATGTTTGTTTTCTCCCGCTTTAATATTGACTCTTGGCTAATTTTGAATAGGGCATGTCCTCTTCCACCTTTGACAACGATTTCTAAACTAACATTCTCTTAGACTATAGCTCTTCCAACGAGACGGGTGTATACAAAGCTGCGTTTGACCCATGGAACATCTATCAGGCTTCAGTTAACCCCCCGAAAGCCCTGACGGCAAATACTAAGAACCAACGTCGCGAGCATGCAACCTGGTATGAGTTTGTCCAAGGGCCCGCTAGCTTTTTTATGCTTGACACTCGAAGCTTCCGCTCCAGCAACAACGTACCGTTTGAGGAATCCGAAAAGACAATGCTGGGTCCTGAACAATTGGGAGACTTTTTGGCTTGGCTTGCTCGTCCCGAGCCCAAGGGCGTGAGGTGGAAGATTATCGCTTCCTCTGTGCCTTTCACCAAGAACTGGCCCGTCAATGTCAAGGATACCTGGGGAGGATTTTTGGTCGAGAGAAAGAAAGTTCTCGAGGCCATGTGGGATACCTCTGCGCGCGGCTTTGGTGTGGTTGTCCTTTCTGGAGACCGACATGAGTTTGCTGCAACTAAATTTCCCCCGCCTCTGGAATCGAAGTGGGAGGAGTCCGCTTCGGTTCATGAATTTTCTACAAGTCCCCTCAATCAGTTTGCCTCTCCAATTCCGTCGTACAGGCAGACTGATGAGGAGGATATCATGCTGAAGTGAGTATAGCCCATCCCCTAAAGATGCATGCAGCTGACTTAATTTACAGGTACTTGCACTCTGGCAACTCGAAGTTTGGTTCCTTTACTTTTGAGAACAAGGACGGAGAGAACACGCTTTTCTATCAACTCTTCATCGACGGCGAGGAGACGTGGAACACCACAGTCACTGCACCGCCGGTGCCTGAGTCTGAAAAGCGTACGGGATCCTTCTGGGACAAATTCAGGTTTATTTAGAGAAGGCTGATTCGTAGTTCAGCAGGTGAGCGGCCCCAGAGTTGAAGGCGTAAAAGAAAGGTAAGTCTTTATGTGCGGTAGCTTAGTCTAGGTACATCTGTTCGATTCGGCCGTTTGTTCTTGCGAGTATGCCTTTCTTTTCCCACGAGCGCTTGAGGCGGATATCGTGCGACCCGTTTAGACGTTAGGAGTATTGTTTTAAAGCTTTATCTAGTATGAGGGGAAGTAGTTGAATTCGCTGTTAGTTTATTTACACTGGTTGTGTGGCATGTCTTTTTGGTGCCCCCCTGTGCCTTTTTAACGCCCACTTTGTCATTGCCGTACAACGTCCAAGACATGGGTTCTATGATGCGCATGATACAGGTTCATGGCATACTGGTAATTCATAAACCTAAGGGTGGGTATAATCATTCTTCATAGTTGTCCTCAGATTCAGATTCTCCAGACTCCTCTTCAAAGTCATCTTCTTCCTTAACATCATCAGCAAGCACTACCTCGGAACATTTTTCTCTTCGATATTATTTTCACTCCGGAATGCTGCTGCCATAGTCCATCTGTTTCCATGCTTCAATCCAGTATTCTCAAGTGCTTTTAGAGAGAACCACTTGAACACCAGTTTGCGGTATTGGACGACATAGACGGTTTGACCGGGAAACTGCGCACTTAGCCTTTCTTCATATATAGATTTCTGGGAGGCCTTTATATGGGCATCCATGAGATTCTTGGGGGCTGATGGCACGGGAAGATGAGTATCTATTAAAGTAGTCATGCTCGACTCCGTGTGAACGCCGACTTGGCATCTGTGAGGACACAGTGGCCTACGATCATGTAGATGGGACAGCCTTGCTTCAAACACTTCAGGATCCATTATCGAGTCTCTACACCGTAGCATGCTTTCTCAAACTATGTCTTGGAGTTATGAAAGGTGTTGATTGTGACGGTCACTGCAGAAATGTCCTTTGCGCCACGACACTCGTAGTCGAAGGAGGTGGATACAAATCCCGTGAGCTTGGCGATAAGTGAAGTAGATGACAGTTCCTTGCGGAAGCTCTCATAGGATTTGACTGTAATTTTGGATGATATGATGCTAATAAATGGTACATCCCAATAATCATGATGTGGGTGCCGACGGTTCAGAACAAGGCGTCCAAGGCGAGCGTTGTCAACAGGTATACTCTCAACGGAGTTGGGGATTGTCGTATGTATCATTTCGATGGAGTTTGGGCGTGTTTTTAGTAATTATTAATCATTATCTACCTTTATCATCTTTCTTTATACTTTTGCTGTAAGAATATTATATAGTATCTGCTCTGAACAGATGCGCTGAGTGAAATATGCAGCACACAGTCTACCCCTAGGTGAGAGCCTAATGCATATTGCAGCCTCAGATTTTGATGGCTCGCATTGCTGCCTTGAAGCTTTATTAACACAATGCTTGATGGATACCACCCTGCATCCATGATAAAACGAAGCTACCAACAGAAGAATCCGGCCTTCCCACTCGCCTGCATTATCGTTAATGGGTAGTAGTGGCAGTGTTGAATAGTGCTGCTTGGCCTGGCCCTCTGCAAATGGGACATCAAGCCCCATTCTGTCGGCCCTGGTTTGGGAGGATCAAACATGAAAGATTTGGCAAGGCTGTACACCGTTTCCCTCTTGCACGGTTGCATGTGGCTGGGTTGGCCATGTTGGTACTGGTAATTGGCCCAAGAAAGAAGTACATAAACGTCAAAATAAGCTGAATATCTGATTTATAGCCTTGTTGTATTAGGTTACCCATACAGGACTATCATGACGCCCAATTTCAACCTACGATTTTGAAGTGTTGCACACCTGGGATTGAAGGCGAGCAAGCTTATTTTCCAAAGGTTGGAATGAATCATCGCTTATATTTACTCCCTTTCTTCGTCTTCATACTGTCCCCTAATGCTATTAGAAGTTTACATAGAGAGGTTCGCAAGTCACATCATGTCTGTTTTCCCCGGTAGACTGCACCATAATGGTAACCCGTGGCAACTTATCCGCCAAATGCGCCGATATCTTGGCTAGGGATATACCACCTCACTAATATCCCGAAACGACATCGACCTTATCAAAAACTCAGTGATTAAGTGTAAGGAACTAAAGTTGTTGATGTTCAGGTCCAACAAGCACCCAGACTCTGATATTGGAGGCGATGATATTGACGTTCACATATGTCGTGTTATTGAATATAGTCGCTGGCTAATAGATAATGTGTTTGACCATGACTGTGGAAGCTAAGGAAGACTATTGTACCACGTTAGAGTTCTCGCTGACATATATCAAATACGATATAGGCGACATGAAAAGCTGGATGATACCCAGCAGGTGCTCATGTTCTATGAAGAGCTGCAATCTACACTAATAATAGATAATGGAATCATTTTCAAACTTGCAGTTCTTTACTTGGATCAGTTGCAATATGATAAGTACAGCCAAACTCAATGTATGGATGATCTCGTTCGCGGTATCAGATGCATGGAGAAGATTGGGAGCCAGTATCTACGAACAGATTTTAAAAAATATTTTCGTGAAATTTATGCTGATCTACTTTACGATCTTTACTTAAAGACAGTCGACCATCAAGATCTTGATAAGTCAACCTCATCACTGTTTAAGATGATCTAGGATCACGATATTTCCGAAGAATCGTCTACATTAGCCATGATAGCCTTAGCAAACTACCTTCAGCAGAGACACCAGATCACAAAATCCATGACGGATCTTCAGCAGGCTACGCTCTATACCTAAAAGTTATTGAGCGAAACGGACGAAAAAAGTCCTGGATTCGGACCCGCCTTCGGTAATTTGTCATTCATTTATTTCACCCACTACACGAGAAACAGCCTTGAGAGTGAACTGAACCTCGCCATTCAGCTTGGAAAAGAAGTGTGTGAGGGAAATCTTCTCCAAGGTCAATCAAGTTTATTGTATTCCAATCTTGGAAGGTTTCTCCGGTCAAAGTTTGTGAAGTCGCGGAATATTGCACACATTGGTCAGGCAGTCTATTATGACAAGCACGCCGTTGCAGCTAGTCAGGTCACGCACCCCAACCATCCCTTTTACGTTTCGGGTCTCGGTCAAAGTCTTTATTTTAAACATTTGGACGAAATTGTTGTGGAGATTAACAAAGCTATTGATGCGAAATTGGCCTTGTTGAGCACACCTGCAATTGGCTTGCTTTACGGCTCTGTTCAGACGAAACTCGGCTATCACAGTCGCCATGATCTCAACATTGTGATCGAATATCTTAAAGCGGCACCCAAACATTTACCCCTCAATCATATCTATAGACATGAGGTTCTTTTACATATTGGAGTAATGCTCATGGCGAAATATCGCCACCTACATGGGATGGCAGCTCTCGAATTTGCTCGCCTCGAAAGGCTATCAATCCTTGAAGAATCCGCGAGCTTCCTCACTGAGCTTTGGGCGTGTCAATCTGCCAGTCCAGACTTCAGGCTCCAAGGCGCAATAGAAGTGTCCAGAGTGACTATCCTCAAGAATGAGTGGGCCACCGCTTGGGGGTTATCTGTCGGCCGCGCTGGTTCTTTTGCCCATATTAAGTGCAGGATTACTGGGAAGAGACAATCGACAATATATATTGGCTGTCTAAGAAAACTTTCTTCAAAGGCTGCCTCTTATGCTCTTGAAGTAGAAGGTTCTGGATATGAAGCTTTCCGACTTCTTGAGCTGGGGCGTGGGGTGATTATGAGCTCAGCGATTGATCTGAGAAGTGACATCTCATCCCTAAAGACAGACCACCCGAGCATGTTTCAGAAGCTGGAAGACCTCAGAAATCAAATTGATCAGAAAAGTTTCATTGTACAAGACCCCACCGCAACGAACCTCTCTTGTGGGTTTGAGCTTAAAGCAATCGGTCGCGCAGAAGATGGTAGATCGTCAGCATCTCTAGGATTTGTACCAGCAACTCGAAGTGTTGACCGAGGAAATTAGAGCACTAGATGGGTACAAAAGATTCATCCTGCCTTTAGCGGAGACAGAGATGATGAGCCTTGCTGGGGATGGAGCCATCATGGTTGTCAACTCATCACGCATGCGTGGCGACGCCTTGATTGTGACAAACTCCACTATTTGAGCGCTTTTGTTTGCAGATTTGAGCTTTTACGCGAGAAAATCCAAGATGCAATGCATAAACTCCATTCTTGAGTGGACGAATATGGTGTCCCACGGCAGCGATAACAAGAAACTGTCCACAAACCTTCTATGGCTTTGACGTAATCGTGGGTCTCGTCTTGCAGGAGCTGGGTCTTGAACCGAGCCAAACGGCGATCAAAAATATTTGGTGGATTGGCGTAGGACACTTGAGCAAGTTCCCTTTTCACGCCGCCGGCAAGCATCCCTCAAAGTCAAGGAGTGCGATCAACTTTGTCAATTCATCGTATGCACCAACCAAAGCTCTTTCGTACGCACGATGAGTTGTGGAACCCAAGATGGCCGTGAGTCGGCTGAGTATTGAGCTCCTTAGCATACCAGAAACCCCTGGCTATGTGTCCCTGCCAAACATTAAAGACGAAGTTGAATGTATTTATCAGATTGCTGAGAAGAGAGCAGATGTCGAGATGTTTGACAGATCATCAAAGGAACAGATTCTTCGACAACTTCGTCAAAGCTATGATGAGGATGTCCTGCAAGTTGTCCACTTTGCATGCCATGGCCTGTCTGATACGGAAAACCCGCTGGAGAGTCATCTTATCTTACTCGAAGACGCAGATGCTTCGTCCAATGAGTCTACCAAGCCACGGGCTACCAAGCTCTCTGTAAGAGAGATCTCTTCCATGAAGCTTCAGAATGCGTATCTAGCCTACCTAGGCGCATGCCACACGGCCAACAATTCCGCCATCATGCTGGCCGACGAAGACCTGCATGTTGTCAGTGGCATTCAATCAGCTGGGTTCAGGCATGTCATTGGGAACATGTGGGAGGCGGATGATGGAAGCTGACGGCTCTTTTCGAAGGAACTTTACAGCTATCTCCTGACGAACGGGGGTGGTAAGAAGGGTGGGAGTGAAGAATGGTTAAGGTATCTGAAGCATTTCATCATGCTCTCAAGATAGTACGGCATGGCGCACCGGGTGATTTTTTTTTTAGATGGATTCCCTTTCATTATGGAGCTTACGTTAGTTGGTAGTAAGGAATAATCGACTCTGAGAAAGCTTGACAACATGTGGTCGATTGGGTTCGCCGGGTTCGCGATCACCTTGATGTTAAGCGTCGTAGCCATCGTTTTAGCGTCTAGCGGCCTTTGAGCTTTTGCTATAATCTCCGTATTACCGCAAGAAGGGATCATTACTGCCTAGTTATGATCTTCCTACGCAGTTACAATTATAAAGCGAGCGAATATCATGTTCCCATTCCATTGTTATTCTATTTCCATCACGCTCCATGGTGCCTCGATAACCAACTCAAGCACGCTATCTTAGTGATAGTGATATATATACACCCAGTTGAAAGTGACTCTACGAAGCAAACATCATATATATATATATATGACGAAGCTATGCATTTAACAAAACCATCTAAAGACTATCATCGCTAACTGGACTAAGCAAGTTGTATCAATTCCATGAAACAACCAGAAGATAGTATTTGCGTACATTTCATGACCGTGCTATGAGGTCGGTTCAATCATTTCTCAAAGAAGAGGACACATCTAATTTAGCCATGTGATTCCTCAGTATCTTCTCTATCTCCTTGTTGTCCTTCAAAATGGCTTGATCTAATGGGGTCTTCCCATCTTTGTTGGCTTGAAACACATCGGCCCCCGCTTCCAATAAAGCCTTGACACACTCTTTGCGACCCCATTTCACTGCATAATGCAATAGCGTCCATTCGCTCCTATCTTTATGAGATGGATTGACGCCTTGCGAAAGCAGAAATTTGACTTCATCTAAATTATCGTAAAGTGCCGCAAAATAGAGCGAGTTCCGTCCTGCGTTATTTGAAAGGTTTACATCGGCGCCATACTGACGCAGCAATTTGGCGCCTGCGTTCCTCAGCATTTAGACTGTATATTAAAACCATGAATGGCTACTTTGATTTTACGTACCTTTTAGAAAATCCAATATCACCGCTATCATCAGCGGTGTTTCGTCACTTTTATCGCGGGCATCCACAAAAATCCCATTCGCGAGCAAAATCTCCATGGCCTCGTATTTTTTAGCTCGGACCGCGAGATGAAGCGGCGTTCGCCCCAACGAATCGAGAAAATCCTCTTCCCCCTTCAAATAAGGTGAAAAAAAAGTAAGGATATTGCTGTCTCTGTTCAATGTTTCCAACTGCAGTGCCTTCAAACCGTCGTTATCTTCAAGCTCAAAGCCAGTCCATAGTGTTTTTACTACTTCCGGATGCCCTCCAATTACGGCCCAGTTGACTGGTACTCTTCCATTATAATCTTGACATTTTGCTGTAGCTGGCTTCTGGGATTGCTCTGCCGGTTGACCCACACGGCCACTATCAGCTTCATATTCGAAGCCACCAAGTAGCAATTTTATCACATCCATGTGACCTTGAAATGCTGCAAAATGAAGTGGTGATACTCCATCACGATCTTGGGCATCAACTATGGCTCCTTTCTTAAGGAGGCAATTCACAAAATCAACCTGGCCACACCAACTGGCGTAGTGCAATGGTGTCCGATCGAACAGATCGCGAGCATTTGCGTCTGCTCCACCACTCCAGAGTCTATCGATCTCTTTGTGGCCCGAAATTGCTGCGTAGTGAAGTGGTGTCCAATCACCGATATCCTTCGCGTTCACGTCTTTACCATCGCCCTGGAATATCTTACCGTTTCCAGCCTGAATATGAAGCTCTGTCAGGCCAAATGGGTTCAGATAATCTTCGGCAATGGTTGTTTTGGTACTGGATTCTTCAAGTAATCCCCCAAAAACATTTCCTTTAAACGGAATAAACAGAAATTCGTAGTGCTTCAGTAAGATTGATATGTGCAAATGGTGCTCCATTTCGAGTATCAGCTTCCTCTCTAACACTTTGATCACTCTCTGTAACTCCGTTATATTGCCACTCTCTTTCTGCCGCAATCGTATTTCAAAATAGAGCTTGCTCCGATATCTCATGGAAAAAATAACGGCACGTAAGAGAAAGCTGTCTTCATTTTCATAACGTGGCCGTGCTTTGTCCAATAAGAAGAGGTAGATATCACCTGCCTTTTCCCATGCCCGTTCACTTTCCTTCCCCTTAGCCATGGAGAGCATTGCATCCCAGGTTTCCGGGAAAGAATACGGAAGCTTGTCTGCTTCGCCGAGAGCCGAAACGATACTGAGATAAGCCTCGGGCAAGCTTCCAAAGCCGTTGTTCTCAAATACTTTCGCCAGCTTCGAGACTTCTTCATTCCAAAGCAAAAACGAGTTCCTCTCTGTTGACTCGCCAACATCCGTTTTTTTTATTCTCCACTGTAAGCCCGAAATGTGACGATTCAACTGCTTTTGCTGCGCTGCACATGAAAACAAACAAAATATGCTTGGCATAAAGTTCCTCCAGGCTATCATAACACTGAACCGCCAGCATGTCAAGTTCCGTGTCATTACCAACAACTCTGCAATCCTTTGCGTCTTTCTTTCTCTGCTGAAACTCCTCTGACTGCAAAATACCGGAGAGCCCACCGGGTCTCCAAAAATGGAAATCCAGAAGATAACGCCGGGGAAACAGTCTGAAACCAAGGTCCTGCTGCGGTCCTTTTCTTCGCAACCAGCTATCATCTTTTTCACTCAGGCTTTTGGTGCCTCGAGTCTGGCCCGTAGATTCGCGTTGTTGACTTTTGACCGAGTAAACCCAGAGAGAAAGAGCAGAGTCAATCTCATCCGCATAAGCTCTCCAGGCCTTCTCAGCGTCAGGTTCATCTTGCGTCTTCGGTTTACCAAAGTCCAATTGAAAAACTACTTTTGTGGGAGACTTTTGGCCGTATCTCACAGCTAGAGACCATTTTGCCTTTGGTAATGTAGAGTCTAGAGGGAATAGCATGTTCATGACCGTTTCGATCGTCCTTGCAACACGGATTGCCACTTCGGACGTTGTCCCACGCCAATCAGAAAGCCTACCTAGGTCATTACGTATCATCAAGATATCGTGTGCCGTTAAACCTATATCTCCGGCTGGCTGAGAAAGCCTATTGACATCTTCGTATCTTGAATTATGTTTTGGTGAGGCAAACTCAAGCTTTTGGCATACGTTTTGCCAGTCTGTCTCAACAATCCATGTTCCGGAGTCATCCTTTTCGGTCCCTTGCTTCTCTGTCTTGAGTTTAGGGAACCAGGGAGCCTGATTTCCTTTTCCTGATTGCAGCGCGAGCCAATCAATCTCCAGATTTGGCGGAAGCTTCTCATAGCCAAGCTTGTTGGCAAGCCCACGACGCACCCATGACCGAAGCACAGTCATGAGAAGAATACCACCAAGCTGCGCGATTGAAGCACTCCAGTGCATACCCCGCAAGCCAACGAACTGGATAAGGAAGCCTACAACACCGATAGCCGTGCTAAGGAGCGTTTTTATTTCTAATCCAAGACTCGGCTTACCATATTCATGCTCTTCATTCTCTTCATGCTCTTCATTCTCCTCATCCTCCTCATGCTTATCCCGTTGTGCTCTGCGTGACATTGTAATGATTATACGCTGCTCAGTAGGGTGTATGGCAAATGACTTGAAGACTTGATCACTAACTTTACTTTCCTGCTGCAACCAAATGATATAAGCCTTGTACCCGTCACGAGGTGTGTAGTATCTTTCTGTGGTGCTGCTTTCGACAACATGAGCACACAAAAGCACACCGAGTACGACCATTACTGACCCACTAATGGCCATGGGAGCTGCGTAAGTAGCAATTTCCCGATCATTTTTGAGGAAATGTGGCCTGATAGTCGGGTAGTAGGTAATAAAGCCAAAGTATAAAAGAATACCAAGTTGCAGTATTGTCCCAAAAGCAGCCAGGAGATATATCTCCCCTCGCTCGATTGTATTGTGTCGGTTTAGAGATATATTTGGTGCAGCCGGATCCGTATCCCTAATGATACTAATATTGGGAATGCCACTATCATTTCTCCTTTTTTTCGGATGCTTCGCGTGAACCAAATGGCTTATCAGAGGCTTGGTTGATGCTGGATTCCACATCATTCATCGGATTCTTCCGCCATCGCATCATCCTGTATAACCAGGAGGGATTCCAAGGCAAGGATACTGCCGGCATTAACTTTTGAACACACTTCCATCCATTTGTTTCTATATGAATGATTAGTAGTCCGAATGATTGGGCATGATAAAACGGCCAAGGTCTCTCACCTTTCTTGATTAGCTCATCTCTTTTAGCCTGTTTCAGAGTTTTAACCTTGACTCCATACTTGCTCTTCGTGGATTTGAGGTCCAGGCTGTCCGGAACCAAGCAGATGAACTCCCAGATAGGAGCCGACCCCTGGCACCTTACAATATTCTCTCCGTTCCATAATTCACACACCTCCTGAGATGTAGACGACATCAACTCAAGCTCAGCCGCTGAAAGATTTTCGGTTGCTCTTCCAATGATAGCCTTAAGCCAGGTTGGGCCTCCAACTCTGATGGCACTGATGATAGCCGTGATGATTCCTAGAGGCGCCATTGCAAGAACAATACAGTCCGCCAATCCCATGGCCTGGCTCATGAACTGCATGGTAACCCGCTCCCCAAAAAGAGCAAGGATTCTAGTGCAAGTGAGGTCAGTGGAATATGTACTTTGAGGGTGGTGGGCGATCAGCGGGAGGGTTCATACGGCGCCAAATCGGAGAACAGATTATTATAGAAATCATCTCCAGAATCCGCAAAGGCATTCTCAACAAATATAGAGGTGATAAGAAGCTTCGAGACCCAGTGTGATGGCATCTTGCCTGGTTGCCGCTGATGTCGCTTCCGTCAGCTTGATGTCAAATTATGTCGGAATTTGAGATAGAGCTCAAATCAGTTCATCGTCCGTTCATAGAAACAATAGATGGGACGAAAAATAACCAACATTCGCTGTTGGTATTCCCAAAGCCAGATGGTGCCCAATCTACATGGGGGGTTGATCGCACAGCGATATGTATGGCTGCACATGTGGGTCGTAGTGAGGCGACAGGCGACGTCCGACCTGCATGAAGGCTCATGAAGTCCGCGAACCGTGAGCATCGGATTACAAGGCAGCCAATTTTACTACGGATGCGGATGCAATAAAAGTATTCAGAGGAAAAATTCGAGTGATATAGGGTAGGAGGTATAAGAATATTTTGAAGTCACCAATTACTATCAGGATGGACAAAAGTTCAATGCCCACTGATGAATGCAGCTGTATGCCTCTATTTTTAGGAGACAGTTTTGTATGATATGAACTTATACGACGAAATTACACGTGATATATATTGTAATTCAGATACTAAGGCTACCGCTAAATGACATTTCATTAGGTCCGGCGTTATTGTGACAGACGCCAAGGCAAGTTTTGCAAAGACTGGCGATTGCTGATCTTGGCTTCATGACACCTTCCTACTATGTGGGCACATTTAGCTCATTCTGGGGGGTCTTTGCGAGAAATAGGGATCATTTCTCGATAGCTCAGGAAGGTATCGAGAATCGAGATTATTATACCGAACATAGGGGTGCCCAGTCCAATCCTTAAGAGACATTCACTCACAGAGTTTTTTTGTAATCTCTATAACAACTTGGAATCGCCGTGTATTACTAGCTAAACCTAATCCATAGAAACCCACACCCTTTGTATTTGAAGAAACGTTCGTCGCCCGGTGGTCCTGGTTGTGATACAGACTATGAGGTAGAGCACGTCAGAGTAGCTCAAGTCACACATAGTGTGTGATTAAAATACGAATCGCTTAGCTTTCTACTGCACATTTTAGCTTTCAGATTGTTATAAAATTTATATCCAGGTCCGTTGTTCTCGCTTGGTAAGGTTGGTATCGCTATGCCAATCGTTCATGCTGACATCCATCGCTTGACGAACTCCCAATGCTTCCCAAGGCGTGAACTCTGGTCACAGTATCAGTACTATTCTTGAAGCGGGTATCATAATTAATGGCATAGATTGCGTGGCATGAGTACTACGTAGTTGTTTTGCTCTGTGTTTACAGGATTGTCGTCGTCACAGGGGGGTGGTTTCTCATAGGCTCCGTCGATTAGCAAGAGTCAGAGACAATCAGGTTTAAAGTAAAGAGAGAAGGATTTTCATTGAAGAGAAGGCAAACATTTATTTAGCAGTAACTGTATCAAGTAGTTACTAGGTAGTCAATCGGTTGATGAAACAGCGATGCATATGCCTCCGAGAGCGTAGCCAAGGCGTTACATGGGGAACTCCTCAACTCAACTCTATCATACTATGATCAAGTCAAATTCCACTTTTACCACAGCCCTCAGCTACCCCTCCCTCGCAGAAACCTGGGTTGCCCCGCCATCGCAGGTTTTGTCGGGTGGTGTTATTCTGACCTGACAGCTGCCCGCCGCCAGCTGGCAACTCTCAGGAGACGGACCGTCAACCACAACCACCTGCACTCATTTTTTAATTCGACGTCTTGATTTTTTTTTATTCTGATGTTCGATTTATTATTCGTGATCGATTTTTTTATTGGCCAGCTGCTCGATCAGTAACTGTGGGTCCACCAAACCCCCCAAGTATAAATGCCTCCCATTCCCCCAGCCAATTCCAACTTTCCCACCTCATCATCATCATCACAAACACTTCAAACAACTCTTCTCTTCCATTCCCTTTTCAAGCGCAAGATGCTCTTTGCAATTCATAGCATTTCTTCCTCCACATCCTCATCGCTCATTGCGAGCATGCACTCCTCTCCTCTCTCTCATGAGTCTCATCGCCAGTTGACAACTGGCTGAGCAACTCAATCCGTTTGTCTTTTGACACTGCCTCTTCCACTTCATAGGTCTTCCATCGACCTTCCATTCACATCCTCTTCCCATCATGACTTGACTTCTGTTTGCCATCGGCATGGTAAGTGTATTCCCCTCCTCATCGCCTGGCTTGAGCTTTGGCTCAGCCTGACTGACCATCTCCCAGCAGCACTTCAAGTCGAACACAACCTTGGGCATGATCGGAACAACAACGCCTTTTCAGGCCACCAACTCATAACCACCCCTCATCCACGTCAATAATCACATCACCCCAATCACAAGGTTTGTCCATTCATCCCCTCGCCTTCTGTGACTCATCACTAACCCATTGCATGCTAATAGTCCCACACTTCAATCCCACACCTCTTCCTCGACAACCTCTCTCATCGAACAATCCTCTCTCAACTACCACCCCATTCTCCCAATCTATCTCGACAACTCATATTCCACATCTACAACCACCTCTCCTCCACTCTCATCGACCACCTTTCATCATCGACATCCTTCCTCATCAACGATCCCACTCACCAACCCCTTTCACAATATTCTCTACCTCGACAACTCATACATTCCACATCAACAACCTCCCTCACCAACCACTTCTTGACCACTCCAACACCCATACACACCACCCCACATTCACATCAATAACATTCACATCTCTCCCGATCAAGTTGGTTAGTTTGCCCTTTTCCCTTTATTTGCTATGATTGATCACTAATTCATCACAACACTCGCAGCATTCCACTCCATATCCAACACCTATAACCCATCACATCCACGACCAAAACACACACACAAGCACACACACAACCACTCTCAACACCACTCATCATCACAACCAAGGTTTGTCTTCCTTCTTCCCACTCAACCATAACTCGCATCTAACCCACTGCATATCTCACAGGCATTCACACTTCACCACGATCCCACATCGACTCTATATCGACTCTACACTGCCATGCACCCCACGCTTGATGTCTTCTCTCAGGTAAGTCAGAGAGCGGAAAGTCGTCCGCTGTAACCGATGTAGGGCCTATGTTTCCCGCGGCCGTGCGTGGTAACAAACCCTTGCGGGGTCCAAGACGCAGTTAGTCTCAGTTATCGACCCCTGAGAGCAAGGCATCAAGTGAGTTGGCAGTCGACATCTGCGGCATTGATCCGATGGCTGTGATTCAGTGATTCAGAGAGCGGAAAGACGTCCGCTGTAACCGATGTAGGGTCAATGTTTCCCGCGGCCGTGCGTGGTAACAAACCCTTGCGGGGTCCAAGACGCAGTTAGTCTCAGTTATAGATGATCTGAAGAGCAGCCGGAGGGTGTTTGACAAGGGTGTTGGTTGTTGGCGCAAAGTACATGACAGTGTGGAGGAGTTGGCGAGTAGATTTGGACTCTGGCGGCGGGTAACACTGGAGGAGCATTGGGGGACATTGGGAGCATCATGGCAGAAATATTAGACATCAGATAGCACAATGACAATGGTTAGCACACACTCATGATCATTCAAGTGACTTGTCTTTCATGTTTCAACCCCGCAGTAACTCAATATTCCCTCAATGATGGTTGTCTTTTTTTCTTTGTCATGACCTTGGTGATTAATGGACGTGTGCGAAAATAAACAAACAAAGGTTGGCACGTCACAAGGTAGTGTAAGCAGTTGTTTTCAAATAATTCTACCAACAGATGCGATAGAAAATTCCCAAACACCAATCACCTTATTTATTTATTTCTACCCTTGGCAAGCCTATGCATCATAATTCATCCATCGCAATGTCAAATATCATTTACCTCCATTCTTTATTCCCCGTGGCTCGACTTCTTCTTCGATATCACATCCTGGAACCAGTCAAGCACAACTTGGTTTTGATACACCGCAGCGCCAATAGAGCAGTGCTCTCCCGCACCATCCGCCGTAGCGAAGAAATGGTAGGTTGCCAAATCTCCAAGCTTATCGGCGAGCACCTTGCCCTCTCCTGGGAGGAGCTCGTCGTCCTCCGAGTCGCCCGAAAAGACCGGAGTCTTGATCTGGTGCAGAATATCGGCCAACGAGAATGACTGGCAGCGAGAAATAAACTCAAATGGAGACTTGGTGTTGTAGGCCCAGAGGCCGTGTTCGATTGACCAGCGGAGGGATGTGGGCGCGGCAGGGTTGGCGATGACTTTTGCGATGGCCTTGTTGAAGGCGTCTTCATCGCCCGACTTGAATACTGTGAGGATTCCGGGAGGGAATAGTTTGAGGACTCCGGCTCCAAAGTCGTATACTCCGTCGATCGCCATTATAGCGGCACACCTGTGTTCGAAAGCAGCGGCTCGACCGACCAGATATCCACCAAGGGAATAACCCCAAGAACCAATGGCCTCCGGGTCGACCTCCTGTCTTGTTAGGGCGTAGTCGACAACAGGTGTCAGGACTTCCTCCCAATCTCCATAGAATCCAAGGTTCTGTTCGCGGCGAACGGTTGGCTGTCCTGGACCCTCATAGGTGATGGCGTTGAACCCGCGCAACAGCACAGCCTCGACAATGACATGATACAGTTCCTCCTGCGAGCCGTCGAAACCATTACACATGAGAATGGTCGGTCTCTTTCCAGGCAGTCCGCAGCCATAAAACACAGCTGGGATTTTGAAATTCTTCGCTTGCAGCGTAACTCTCTCTCCGGGAACCGGGAGCAAAGCAATCGCCTTATCAAACGCCTCCAGATGCCTCTTCCACAAATCGTTTATCCGGCTATCCTCCCAGTTTCCGTGCAAGAAGAAATCCGCCGATCGAAGATAATTCGCGACTCTAAAGTATGCATGTCGAGCCGAGACGGGATACTTGCTTGGGTCGATCTTCTCGGCACCTCGCTCCACGCGTGAGGCGAGCTCGTAAAAGGCGGCGTAGTAGCTTTCAAAGTCTCCGGGTATGATCTTGTTGGCAGCGATGAGGACCTCTCCGACATCTGCGCCCTGATAAGGGGCAAGAGAAACAGCACGGAGGATCTCAAAGTGGAATTCTTGGTCGGGGTTCAGTTGGAGCATCGCCGGGGCGGATTTCTTGTGTCCTGACATGTTGGGCTCGGTCCGAAGAGATGTTTAGTATAACCTGCTAATGGGGGTAAGGTCTTGCGTTATAAAATCTGGTTTCAATACGTTACTGACTTTAAGTTCAGGGGTAACCCTTTGGATCTTTGTGGCGGGAGACGGGAGCAAAATCGGGATATAACTAGATATCCGAAACCGTTTTTTGAAATTGGAAAACGCCTTTCAAAGGTATTCTGAGGATCTTGTTCGTGATTCAGTATTTGATGATCATCACTACATATTTATACTTGGTATTCGCTTCGGCTCGCGTCTTCGCGGTTTGCAACTTGTAAGTCCGCATCATACATCCCGCCGGGCATGTCGGCATCGCGCCTTTACAAGATTATGTCTCTCCCAAATCCCTCCATGAAAAAAAAAGCTCCTTGATCCAATACCGACAGTTTTCCTCAAGAACTATTCCCAATTGCCGATCGTTATGGGCCCCAAGATTGAATCATATTGGCCAGTGACGCTATGTCAAGCCCTCCTGGGCGCGCCCCCGAAGCGAGAACGAGCCCCGAATGGATCGGCCGCATGACAAGACTCCAGCACGGAGCCTAAGCCTAAAATGGAAGAACGAGAACGAGCAAAAAGGCAGACTATCCAAACCCGCAGCGAGAACGAGCATCAATAAAGGTCCCCTTTTCAGCCATTTTCGTTTATCAGCGAGAGCGAGATAATGGATATTTGCCGAGGCTTTTTTGGGCGTATTTGTAATGTGAGGCGAATTGAAGATTCAGTGATAAACCGATTCTGGTTCCCCTTCTACCATTTGTAGAGGAAATTCAATCATATCCAGCCACTTCCCAGATAGCTGCCCTGCAATGGCTTGCAGCTCGTCTCTTCCTGTGCTTCCAACCCACCAGAGGTCTTCTACGATGGTGAGAAAGGCAAAGTAGTGCGCCAGCACTACTAATGCCCTCGGTTGTTTCTCCAGTACTAGATCGGCAAACCGTTTCTTTATGAAAACGGGGAAGAGTATTAGTCGTCTGCGGGCCTCTCCCAGCCCAAACTGGCTATCAAAACTCTTCATGGCGGCCGACGCACCACCGATGAAGCTGATTGTAGTTTCGTACGCTTCCTGGATTTCACAATCCCAGGGCTCGGAAATCAGGTCGTCGACATCTCGTTCCAGAAGATGCTCCCATCCTATACGGTAAGCAGCTCCGAATCTCTCTTCCTCATCGTATATAACAGGACTGAGCCTCATCATCTGTGCTGTCAGAGACTGAGGGTTGTCCATAACCAAAGGGCTAGCCTGGTCCATTATAGCCATCGTCGTCCCGTTAATCATCAACCATTCCATCGGCGGACGGTATGGCGCTCTGCCTCGAATTTGCAGCGTGGCAAACGAACATATGCGCAGCAGGTGTGACGTCAAGCAAATCATCTCGACAGATTGCCTGTTGAAATCTGCCACTGCCTTCTTCTGCTCCCGAATGCCCATTGCGAGGTACTTTCTATGTACATGCATCGCGTCGAAAGACAAGTCTACGTTGCCTATAAACGAGTGGAGAGCTGCGAGCGAATACATCGAGTACAATACTGCTTCTGATTCAAGAGCACACCTTGGGACCAGAACGGCAAACGCTGGCCTTGACCTATCATCAATACCAATCAGTGGCCCCGTCACCGTCAGGTATTGATGCATAAGTCTTGTCTCCAGCATTCGTCGATCTCTGGACTCTGGGATGTCTTCCTCCCCTAGCATATCTAGGGATGGGGGAGACTGACTCCCGAGTTCCCTCTGAGGCGTTGTTTTCTCAGGCTCGTAATGAGGGGATATATAAGACGGGGACGAAGATGCCTCATCTGATTTCTTTTGAGGAACCCGATCATAGACACATTGTGCCCGATGTCGTTCGCAGTTTTGACAAACGGGTTTTGCTTCATTGCACTTGTAAACAAAACACCATTAGAACTCGTAAACAAAAATGCCAATTTTTTTTTCCCAATATGATTTTTTGGAAAGATAGATGATGACTCACTTTGACTCGGCGTGCTCTGCAACGTTGACAACCATATCTTGACTTTTTGTGGTTCAACTTTGGTACACGGTGTGAGCCCTCGGCTGGGCTTCCGGAAAGGGGGTATTGGCTGAACATGTTTTGTTGAGAGAAGACAACCCCAACACCGACTTTGGATATAATTCCAACAACGAAAACAACAACAAAAATAATGTCAGAGCTGAGCCATCAGAACAAACAACAGAGAAGTATCGACAACTAATAGCTATAAAGGGCAAGTTGTGAACGGTTTTAATAGACAGTCCGTTGCATAAGCAGGCGGCGGGCTCCAGGATAAATTGAGAAGGCCGTTGTCTTTGTTTTTTTTTAGTTGGCCACCATCAGAGAGTTACAGGGTAGGTTGGCGCGATATATTGCCATGACTGCTAATTATGCCGGTAATAGGTTAAAGGAAGCCTGGAGGAGGTTTCACTTCACCGCACAGTATACACTCAAGTGAGTAAACCCGGTATCCGTACACGACATCCGCACCTCATAAACACACGGTACGGAGTATAACTTATAAGCGGCGATAATCTCATCATGGGTGGTTGGACCGAGGTCACAGGGCAGGGCTACTACCTGGTAAGTTGGTAAGGCTCCATGCCCCAACTTGACAATCTGACAAGGCAAAGCATCGTGGCTAATCGTTGACCGATCAGCTTCCAAGAATGATAAGGTTTCCATGGCGCGGGCGGCTGTCGTTCCGTATACTGGGCTGCCTCCCCGCAGTTCGCTCACGCCGAGAGCTAAAATGGAGAAAACGGAAGCATATAATAGACGTGCAATATAGGTGCTTTTAGGTGCAGTGCTTGTATTACTTTCTATTATGTGGATTATCTATACCGAGTATGATTGGCTTGCGAGCGTGGGAGCTTGGGCGAGTCTGGGAGTGGGAGCCTGTGAGACAAAAAAAAGACGGATTAGATGAGATGAGACGACGCCTTCTTGACAGGATGACCAGGACTGAGTAGTATTTTCGATTACTGATACGCCAGAGTACTGCCGAGAGCTACACTGCTAACACTGAAACTGAACTCGGACCCAACTTTGTGTCTCTGTTCCGATGTTCGTTCGGCCGATATAGCCCCTTCTCGAATGCTTTCGCATGTAGTTGAATATTGTCGAGTGCCGTTGAGTGTCGTTGAATCTGTCGAGCGTCTTGCGTCTATTGCGTCTCGCGCATCATCTCTTGTAGGGGGACCAGTCGATTCCGTGGGCTTCGAGTCCATGGGGAACATTCCGCACCCCCCTGGTTCATCCTATGGCGTCTGGAGATATGAAGCGGGACGTGCTGCTGCCCTATCGGCCGGGGATAAAACATGGACAGCACATGGGTAAACAACAGTTGGAGTCCCAATCGGCAATTTCATGACAGGGTGCTGTTGTGGAGTCGTCGTTGAAGAGACGGGTTGTTGCATAGAGTCATGTTATGGCCTATGGGCTGATTGAAAGTACCGAAGTACAGTTGATTATAAAGGAATTATTCCGCTCGATGCCGCAACGACTTCCGCGTATGGTAACTACTCCCGCAATGTATCTTTTTCACCGCCTTACGCCCCACCACCGCTCGAAACAGGAATAGTACTGCCGGCAAAATTCTCTAAACTTTTTGATACCAGTCAATTGGAACGAAATCTTCAAGGAGACGAATCAGCAACAAGCCTATCGACACCGGCTTAAAAAAAACGACACAATGGTTGGCCATGTAGGAAAGAAGCGTCGCAATGAGCACAAGACACAGCGACCAAAGAAGAAGATACGAAGACAAAAACGATACAATAGCGACTCGGAAAGCGAAGATGAGCAGAATGAACAGAATGAGCAGGCCTTTGATGCCGTCAACTTGCTAGATTCTGATGATGATATTCACAATGCCAAGGTGGATGATGGCGCTGATGTTGACGAGGATGCATCTTCTAGCTCAGATGAAGAAGCGCCTGCACCGAAAAAGACCAGCAAAGTCAAGTCAAAGGAGCCCGCGGTAGAGGCTGATGAAGACGATGACGAGGAAGAAGAGGAGGATAGCGAACCAGAATACGATGACGACGACATGGGTCTTGATGAATTGGAAAAGAAGACCAAATCTAAGCGCAACGACCCGACTGCTTTCGCCACTTCCTTGTCTAAAATCTTGTCCACCAAACTTTCAACATCAAACGATCAGATCCCGTCCTGGCCCGAAGCGCTGCGGCTCACGAGGCCTCAAAAGCAGCGGTGGATAGCGCATTGGAAGCCAAGGCCAAGCGGAAGCTAAAGGAGCAAAAGAGAGTTGCCATGGAAAAGGGCCGTGTCAAGGATGTTCTTGTTGCTACACATGACGTGTCGGGCGAGCCGGAAATGACAACATCTGAAATCCTGGAAATAGAGCGAAAGTTGCGCAAGATTGCGCAGAGGGGTGTTTGTCAGACTGTTCAATGCTGTGAGGGCAGCTCAGGTCAAGGCATCAGAGGCGGAAAAGGGCGCGAGAAAGGAGGGCGTTATTGGTGTCAAGAACAGAGAAGAAAGGTTAATGAGTTGAGTAAAAAGGGATTCTTGGAATTGATCGCCTCGGGAGGCGGCGGGCTGAAAAAGGGACCGCTGGAGGAGGCATAGTTTCTGTATAATTGTTTGTAAGAGGAGCGATATTTGGCCTTTATTGACGTTGAAGATATGGAATCACAAAAGGATACCCCCAGACAATGCGCCTACTTTTTGACCCTATGCTCCATTGACGCTTCCATCCCTTCTATTTTTGAGTAATATACAGCTTTGGATCTTCATGACACTTATTTTACGTTTGGGGATTGGCTATGCATTAGCTGAAGTCGCTTGCTTGCAGGTTCCTTGTCATCGATGGCAGCTTGACGACCAAGCCATTCAGCTCTTTGGTCATCTTGACTTGGCACCCCAATCGGCTCGTCTCAGTCAAACCGAATGCCAGATCCAGCATGTCGTTTTCGTCATCCTCGGGCTCGGGCATCTTGTCAAAGTAGGCCTCCTCGGTTACAATAACGTGGCATGTGGAGCATGCGCATGAACCTCCGCAGGCACCCTCCATCTCCAAGTCATGCGCTTGGGCAATGTCTAGGAGGTTGTCGCCTTCGGAGACAGCGAGTTTGTGTTCGTCGCCTTCTTTGTCTATGAATGTAACCCAGATTCTATAATTGTCGTGAGTTATATAGCTTCGTTGGCGATTGTAGTTTAAGACCTACTCTTCACCGGCCTTCGGTGGGGTGACATGGCCGTGCCGCCGCTCTGCCGTGGAAGTAAATGTGCGGCTGCAGGTGGGATGAAGAATACGAGCTGCACTAGCCCTCGAGGCGCTATGTAATAGAGACTTTGTAGAAGCCGAGGCAATCTTGAAAGGTGCTTGACTGGGTTGCAATTGACGGCATGCTGTAGCCGACAGCCTCGTGAGGCTCGTGGCCAATGTTCTGGAAGATGACATGGGGTTCGGATGTATGAGGTACTTGGTGATGGTGGGGGGACGATGCAAAAAATAAAGGCTGTCGCGTAACCAAATGGTGCTCGATTAAGCGGTCGCAAACGTCATATAGAAACACTGCAGCAATTATTACAGCCAATAAACCGACAGAAGAAAGAGTTCGGACCAAGCTGTATTATATAAACCAACGGCGATTCGCTCCAAGGGCTCGCAACTCCGAAGTATGACCTGTTAAAGAAAAGGCTGGACTGGGACTGGGTGGGCGGGAAAAATGGTAGTGTGTCGATAACGGTTTACGGTGCTGATTTGAGGCCTTATCGCGCGGGATAATTCATTTACCGGGGAGGCGCACCGTTTAGCAAGGCCCAGCCTCGGGCGACGGTGCAGTGATTTCGCTGCCCACTTTGCGCCCAAACTGGAGGGGACATCTAAAAAAAAAACGCTGACTTCTGGTTTCACGTGCTAGAGATTGAATGCCTTTTTTTGTTTTATAATCCCCATCGATGAATATGGCTTCGTACCAGGAGGATTTCAATCCTCTAAGGCCGTATCACAGGCCGCCCACTATTGAAGAGCAGACAGACTCCGTTTCAATCCCCAGCTCAAATCCGTTTTCCGGTACCAGCGGCCGAGATGCAGCGAGTGCGGCACAGTATGGCTCCAAGGCGAGGGCAATGTTGAACGACCTCGATGTCAAGGAATATACGGGCGATTTGTCACCGTCAATGGTCGAGAGTGTTAAAGAGCTTGTGGACGACTTGATATGGAAATATGTGTCGGTTCTCATTGGTCAGCCTTTCGAGGTAGCCAAGATGATTCTGCAGGCTCGTGATCAGGATGAAAACGCTACACTATCGACACCACCGCCTGTGGAGCCAGAGCCTACGCCAAAGCAGGCTTCAAGTAGAAGAGGCTTTTCATATGATGTAAGGATTGACGGATTTGATGATGTAGAAACCTGGTCCCATGTGCTGACAAGGATCCGTGCAGGCCCATGAATCTGATTCTGAAGGAGAGGAGCCGGCATACTTCACCTCCAATATGCCGGGCGATCAGACTCCATTTTCTAGCATGAGCGTTAGTAGCCGTCGTGCAGAAGAATCCCCGGTACGGTCACCCGGCCCTGCGAAAAAAGCAAGCATTCCAGAGCACTTCCTCAACTTGCGCCGTCCCGATGCTATCATGGATGTGATTGGACAGCTTTGGCAAAAGGATGGTGCGTGGGGTGTTTGGAAAGGCGCCAACGCAACCTTTTTATATACAGTTCTGCAGTCATTGCTTGAGAACTGGTCAAGAAGTTTCCTCAGCGCCATCTTCAACGTACCGGATTTGGGTGTCAAGGATGTCGACCGCCTGGTTGATATTGCATCACCCTACCCCTGGGCCTCTCTTTTCGTGGCTGCCGCTGCGGCCATCACAACAGGGCTAGCTCTTGCTCCTCTGGACCTTATACGGACAAGGTATGAATGAGACATTATGCTTACTTGTCGGACAAAAAAAGCTGACTGCCTTAGGTTGATTCTGACCCCTATTACCAAGGGGCAGCGAAGGACGATTGCGAGCCTTCGAGCACTTCCATCATACTATTGCCCTCCTACCGTCGTTGGGCCAACCATTCTCCATTCCGTCATCAACCCGCTCTTCACCCTCTCCACTCCTCTCGCCCTCAAGACCACTTCCAGATTACAAGCGAGACGGCTCCAACAACGTTCTCAATTGCCAAGTTTTGCGCCTCCTCGGCTGGTATGCTGATTAAGCTTCCGTTGGAGACTGTCCTGCGCCGTGGCCAGGTATCTGTGCTGTCTCAGCCAGAATATCTTCGAGCTCTTGAAGGGGAGGACCAGACGTTGGACACTGTTGTCCCAGCTGGCCGCTACTATGGTCTGTTTGGCACGATGTATCATATCATCACTGAGGAGGGCACACGAGAGATACCTCCTAAACCTACAACAACCAAGAAAGGCAAATCTAAGAGCAAGTCTCTTCAGCCAACCTATAAAAAGGGCCAGGGCCTTGATGGTCTCTGGAGAGGATGGAGAATTGGTTGGTGGGGTTTGGTTGGTGTATGGATGGCACACATGGTTGGACACGGGGGTGAGGGCGAATTCTAAACAAATAAAAAGGCATCATGCATGCCAGGTGGAGAGAGGCGTGTTTCTTGGGCATGGCGTTGCGGGTTCAGAGCTCTCCCCTTCTATGATATTGACGATAAGACGACATGATATCCAAATTTACAGAGTATATGGATGCATTTCACGTCTATTGATGGTGTGACGTGGACATGAAGGAGCCTTACGCTGCTCCCTGAACATATTCTAGGTTCAAGATATGCTGTATATGAATGAATGTTTGATGAGGAATGAAAATAGTTCCGCTTTACGATGGTTTGAGGAGGAAAAGGTCAAATTGATAGTTGGTCAATGAAAAAAGTTACTATAGAATTATTGATATGTAAATAGGTTGCGATCGCCAACAAGGGGTGTGAGTAAGTGGTCACGTGAACTGGCGTTTGACAAGCAAGCTTGGTCATTATAGATTGCGCATCAACTTCTCTCCAATCAACACTTGTGGAAAATATAGCGTATGACGATTCGAATTGACTCCAAGAGTAATTGCGACAATTCTTTCAATAATTAGGGCTTAGCGAAATGAGCTGATGTGATAAGCGACGCCTGGCTCTTGGAGACGCGCATCACGACACGCATCAGCAACTCGAACAGGATTAGACCAAGTGCGGCATGATGGCGACGTCTACAGAGCCGCCGAATCCGACAAACGAAACAAATGATGGCCCTACAACTCGAAGGTTCAAGGCCTCGGAGTTGCCACTGCCATCTGCGACACGAGCAGCGATCGATTCCTTGGCGCATAGCTTCAAGAAGGAGGGCGCGTACGACTCGATAAGAAAGCAGGTTTGGGAGAAGTTTGAAGCCAGTGTACGGTTGAGCTCCTGTGATTCGTATCAACCATGTCTAATTAAGATTCTATCAGGATTATGAAGCGCAAATCACAAAGGCTATTCTCGAGGTCGCCGAGCAAGAGGTTGAGCGAAATCCGCAACAGCTCCTCACTCTTGATCGGCGAAAAGCCGCTGCATTGATCGATGGTGCCTTGGAGCGATCCGGTGTTTATCAAAAGGCAGAGGCCGTCATTAGCCAGCTGATTGATGCTGGTGCGATCGAGGAGAGCATCCGCGCGATTAGGAAAGCAGATATTGGCGAAGAGGCAGCCGATGAAGAGCACAAACGTGGAGCCAAGACGGATGAGGAGTATACAACCGAAACTGCGAAAAGACAAGAAGACCGTGAACGAGTCAGAGAGGAGCTTAGGCAGAAAGAGGCAGAAATCCAAGAGGAGAAGCGCATTGCCAGGGAGGAACGCCGTAGAGAAGAGAAAGAACGAGAAAAGGCGGAACTTAAGCGCCAGGAAGAGCGAGATGAACGCCGACGAAAGCGTGAGAAGGAGAGAGAAGAGAGAGAGAAGCAAAGGGACTTGGAGCGTGAGCAGAGGCACAAAGAACGAGACCGGAGGGACCGCGAACGTGGCGGAGATCGTGACCGGAACCGGGACAGAGACAGAGATCGCGATGAAGGTCACCAGAAGCAAAAGGAGGAGCTTTCAGAACAGATCAAGGAGAGGCTTTCCAAAGAAGATCACGAACGACTGGAACGGGAAGCCCTGGCTGATCTTTTGCGCGAAAGCAGTAAATCAACACGGGCCAAACCAGAAGTGGAGATTGATGTTACTTTGGCGCCACCTCCACGAAAGATTGGTCCTGCCTCTGCCATCAACCCTATTCGAAGAGACTCTTCTAAAAATACAGATTCGAGGAAACCGAGCGATAGGAGAGACTCAAAGGCCTCTGTCGACCCCAAGTCTGGAGTGAGGAGCGAACGGCGATCTAGAAGCCCGTCGAGAGCTCTTGACCGAGACCGAGAAAAGCCGAGAGAACGAAGTCGTGATCGGGATGCAGAAGATCGCCGCCGCCGTGACCGTCGATCCCATTCTCCAAGACGCGACAGAAGCCGATCCAGGGAGAGGGAGAGACGTGATAGGAGTCGGTCCAGACTCAGACGAGAAAGATCCCGTTCTCGCCATCGACGAGAGGAGAGGAGAGAACGGAGTCGTTCACGGCATAGACCTGAGCGCACTGAGCGAAGTCGGTCAAGGCGCCGAGAGCGCAGCCGTTCGCGTGCCAGATCCCCTAGGAGGGAAAGAAGTCGCTCAAGGCCCAAGACTGATAAACGAGAACGAAGTCGAGAGAAGAGAGAGCGCTCCGGTTCTCGTTCTCGCTTACGAGTTGAGCGACGGGATAGAAGCCCCAGTCGCCCCCGCATACGAGTCGAGAGACGGGAAAGGAGCCGCTCTCGTACAAGGAGGGAACGCAGTAGATCTCGGGAGAGTCGTCGGGCGATGCCGGATCATTATGATCCCAGATCAGAGGTACCACGGCGACGAAGTCGTGATCGGTCTCGTAATAGAGACAAGGAGCGAGATAGGGATGACAAAGATCGAGATCGAGAAAAGGATCGACCTCGTGATCGCCGAAGTCGCTCGAGATCTCGTCCGGGTTCTTCTCATAAGCGACCTCCATCCTCGACCAAAGACGATTTAGAGGAGTGGAAGCTTGAAGAAGTGAAGAAGCGAGAAAAGGAAGCCAAAGCATATCTCGCAGCCCAGAAGGACGCTAGGGAGAAGGGACTGCCGATTCCAGGAGTGGACGACAAAAAGAGCAGCGGTGAAAAGACCCCTGCTACGCGACAACAACGGGGTGATGGACATGGTATCGACAGATATGCCCCTGGAGGTCGTGAAGAGAGGCATAGGTCTCGATCTCGTAGCAATAGTCGAGACCGGGCGAGATATCGTGACCGCGAAAGGGACCGGGATCGTGATAGAGATCGAGAGCGCCGAGATAGGGATCGCGATAGGGAGAGGGACAGAGATCGAGACAGGGACCGTGAGCGAGATAGAGATCGCAGAGACCGTGATAGAGAACGTAGCCGGGACAAGGATCGGGATAGGGATCGCGATCGTGACCGCGAGCGAGATAGGAGGAATAGACGAGATCGAAGCTTATCGCCACGTCGGGAGAGGCGGGATGGCAGCCGAGCCCGTCGTCGAAGTCGTAGCCGCTGAGGGGTTGTATGAGCATTGTTTATTCCCTTAATTCTTGGTCAGGGGGAAGATTTTTTTTTTCACAGCTTGATACCCATAGTCGACTTGTGTATTATGAAGATGTATTTACCAACCAACCAAGGGGAGGCAGGGAAATCCCTTTGGTTACTTTAGTATGCTTTTAATCAACAGCTTGTGCGGCTACGAATGAACAAGGAGACTGCAGCGAGTGAAATATTGAAGACTCTAAATGCTATTTTTATTACTTTATAAGATGTATGATCATTCTAATCATCAATTGGCTCTGTGAACCAAGATGGTAGTGTGAGTAGTTTTTTGGCGCCTCAGTATTCCACATGAGCTCAATTGTTACGACAAACGCCAGAAGAACAACCAAGCTAATCAGAATGCTCCTCCGAGCCCAAGTCGACATTCTACTTCCGGGGAATGATGAGGCTTCAAGTCTCTTTGAGAACCAGTCGACAAGAGAGCGCGAGAGAGCGACAATTTGGTCGTAGCCCAGAGAGTAGTATACCAGTCCGGCGAGGGCGACGGAGTAGCCTAGGGCTTGGACGAGGGTGATGTGGGTTTGCCAGATGAAGACGGAGGCGATAACGAGGAGGATGCTTTTGAAGATGCCTGTGAGGGTCATGACGAGGCCGGAGGTTTTGCCAATCTGAAGGATGTTAGCCCCTGAAATGTAAAATGAAGTGAGAGGGGGAATGGGAGGGGGCGAACCAAGAAGACGCTGGCGACGTTGAGTATAAAAGCCACCAGTGCGTTGAGAAACAACATGCCAAACCCCGTATTCACAAGGTCTTCGTATTTAAACCTAGGAACCTCAGTGACGCAAGCTATGAAAAAGTTCATGACCGCGCAGACAGGCGCATAGTAGTACAATCCTACCAGGGGGTCCATCCTGAGGCCCTCGCCGCTGAGCATGATCTGTATCATGACGAGGCGCATGGCCTCAAAGACGATGCCGCCGAGCTGGAAAAGAAAGCCTATCCACGAGAACTGGATCTCCCCGACAGAGGCGACGCCGACGCCGAAGACGATGACAACAACATTAATGAACTTGGACAGGCTCGGGTCGGCGACGCGCCAGGCCCAGGAGGCGAACAGGACAGCGACGGGGGAGGCGGCCTTGAGCATCTGGATGAAGGCGACGGAGAGGTAGAGGTAGACGAGGTTGGAGCAGATGAGGGAGCCGGAGTAGAGGAGGCCGATGGGGAGGATAGTGCGGAGGTAGAGGCGGCCGGTGAGGGGGAGGGCGGAGCGGGAGTCGAGGAGGGTGGTTGTGCGGGCGAGGAGCTGGGTTGCGATGGTGGCGAAGATAAGGTGCCAGCAGGTGAGGATGATGGCTGTGGTGGGTTAGTATGGGTGAGTTGTATCATGGTGTTGAGAGAAGTGTTGAAAGAGGTATTGAATATGGTGTTGAATATAGTAAATATGGTGCTGAGATTGGTGTTGAAGATGGTGTTGAGGTTGGTGAGCTTGAGATGGTCATGTATACGTACGGTATTCTATAAAGCGTTAGTTTTTAGCACTTCAACTGCTTTCAAGGCAATATAGAACTTACTAAATCCAGCTGTATCTATCAGCCATTTATTAAAGATGATGGTAATATTCGAAAAGAAGATCCAGTTCCTATATCCACACACACACACACACTCCAGTTAGCCAACCCATCAATCATCTCCAACACGCACTCCAACGCTCCAAATGCATGGCGTTTCAGCCCCCCCTGCGCACTATCAAAGTAACAGCGGGGTGGCTTGCCGATAGAACGAAAAGACGAACAAACGTACACGACGTATGCCCATGCAGGGAAGATGCCCTGGGCGGAGGGACCCGGTAGCGGTCGTCGTTCGGTTGTAGGCAGTAGTACGGCGGCGCTGTTGGGAGTTGATGCCGTCATGGTGACTTTTTTTTTATAACGGCCCCTCAAGTTGGGGTTTGATGATGATTCTGCCAGCGTTGTGATGGTGGTTTTTTTTTTATATCGTGGTATGAAATGAAAAGATAAACAGTCGATTATATCGTCAGACAAAGAGAAATTAGGTGTTGGAGAGAATCTTGGATGTAAGTGCCGAATGCTTGATATCGTCAATGTCTTCTCTCTTAAGCGTATCCAGTCGTTCTCTTCTATAATAACCCTTCAAGGTCCTTCACCTTGGTCATTACCAAACGGCAGAGAGATATAGAAAATGGAACCCGAAAGAGAAAGACTGAATTAATAAAATAAAATAAAATAAAATAAAATAAATGGCGAATCGGGGCTTCCAAATGCTCAGTCGTTGTTATCTCGTAAGGAAATCTCAAAGGATCGACAACCCTCTGTTCAACTTTAAGATGCTGCGATCCCGTTTGATAAGCGAATGGATTGGGTAATGCAGATGCACAGTTACAGCGCGATCTCGCTTCGGGAGAGATAATGCATGTAGGGTACGATGACGTGTAGACCAAGAGATGGAGATGAGATAAGCAGAGAAAGAAGAAGAAGAGAAGAAAACAGATGGCCAATTATAAAAAAGAGACGAGAAGAGAAAAGAAGAGAAAGATAGAAGAGAAGAGAGGAAAGAAAGATACCATGGACCCCCGGAATGGAAATCTCCCCGCAAAGTCGTATTGGCCCGGCTCCCGAAGCAAATGGAATGAGATGCATGGACAAGGTAGGCGTTTAGTAGAGGGAGCAGTGACCGCTACAGTGCTTTAAACCCCATCCTCTTCAGTGTCTATAGCTATCTAATTTGTATCTACTTGTTTGCATCATCCCTCCATCCGTCTTCTTGTTGGTTGTGGGTTTAATAGGTAGTCTCGAACCTACAAATCTCATCTCCATTCACCACCACCAACAAGTGAGATCTGGCGAGACCGTTGGATGGAATGCCGTGTTGGTAACTCGAGAGTTCAGCATTAATCACCATTCTCTCTTATTTATTTCTCTTTTATTCTTTTCTCTCCGGGCCCATCTTTGGCATTCAACTGTTCAGATCCTACCTATGCAGTTGGTATATCTGCCTAGGATTAGGCACTCATTGTCTGAGACAGTGCCCTCTTCTTTTTAAGCTGACACACCGCAGCACGTTAATCTCATGGCACACACACACATACCCATCGCCAAGCCAAATAACTGTTCCCTTCTAACAAAGCAAACAACAAAGCCCCCCCTCCCTTACCTCTTATGCGCCAAGCCTCAAGGGAGGAAAATAGTTAAAACACCGAACACAATGGACTGATTGGACACTAGCGGAACGAGAAACCAGAGCCCCCCCCCCTTATTTGGGCCTCATGCTTTGGTCAAGCATTGCCCATATTCCGAAAGAAAAAGCTTTTCTTCCTAAGGGTGGCTGAGAGGAAATAACACGTTGAAAAGACACCTCATCTTGCTTCCCCCCCCACAGTCATCTGTAGGAAAATCAACTTTGCTGTATCTCCAAATCCTCGTTGTGGCTGTGTCGTCCGGCATAGCCCGTGTGATTACTCAACCGACGGATTTAATGCTACAAGATATTCCACGGATGAGCTTCAGACAGGGGGGGGCTTCACTGCCACAGCTAGAAGCATATCGTAAAACTGTTTGCGTACAGCAAAACGCCCTGCGTCGCTTTCAATTCCCGAGGCTTAGGACTTGTCACTACCCCTGGCATCCCCATCCCCATCCCCACCTCTGCCTCAATTCAACCCCACGTGGTGCAATCAATCTCACTCGGCTTCTTTCATTAATATCCCGGAGTTTGACAGGCTATTCAGCCATGCTCCTAGGTAAACCTGCTTTCATCAAGTGCTTCCCTCACAATCTAAACGGACCGCAGTTGTGACTGGCCCTTGACCCTTCCTTGGACCAAACACCAACTTCATGGCCAAGGAATAAATACAATACGCGTTTACCACCCAGTCTGACTGTGATTCTATTACTGTCAAGTCAAGTCCAGCCCCATCATATGAAATGCCCGTTTCCCAATTACCTTCGAGTTCTGGACTAAAACCTCATCAACGCCGTCGCTATGCATATCAATCAAGATAAAATATGTAGATACATCCGCTGTCATCGCTTCACAAGTTCCTCCCTGCGTCATACACCTTAAGTCATGCTTCCCGCACCAGTCATTAACTTGCCGAAACTGGTTCTATCGACACACCATTCGCATGTGCAGAAATGGATTTTGGGATGCCGTTACTTTGTCCTCCGCTGCTCACATCTGGCTTATCCAATCCCGCCTGTGTTGTATCCGTCGGCAGCGCTGCTATACCGATTTTGGTTGTTTGCTTTGGATCGACTTCAGATGAAGGCTGGCTCTCTGATACTGGATCTGCGACCTCTGCTTTGGCAGTCTCGGATGCACTCTGCATTTCATCCATCACTTCGGATTGAAGGATCATGCTTGGATCCACGCATTCATAGAACAGCATGAAGACACCGGGCGATAGGCTCATAACCAGCTCTTCATCAACCTTGGAGACATTATGATCGCTAAGCCTCCACCAGTCCATCTCTCTGTCATTGATAGGCTTTTCTGTGCTCGCATCTTTGCGCTCATCGTCAACACCGCCATCAGTCACCTTATCGGTAAAGAGGCCGTTTTTCTCATCTGTAACCTCAGAGCTGGCTGAGCTGGCTGGGGGGTACCTTCGATAGCATATGTAGTGGCCATTTTCGTGTCGCCCATAATGTGTCACGGCGGCCCTAAGCTCGTAAATTGGCCCTGTTAATCTCGACGGTCCCATGTCGCCTGCAATCATAGATGCCATCGGATCCAGCTCCCACTGCTCTTCGCTGTCTTCGCTGCCATCACCTGAACCCTTTTCAGGAGTTGACTTTCGTTCAGCGCTTCCCAGACACCAGGGACCGAGATCGAGCACCATCGGAAAGTTGACAGGTGCTGAGTTTTTGATCATGTTGAACGTTGAAGGGTCAAAGACTGATCTATTGACATGAACGACGAGGCTCTGTGGTGGCCGAGCAATCACCATTTGTTTGGTCTTAGTGGTGCTCACTCTCGTAGAAATCTTGCAGGTATCCTTGATTGTGGTTTCATCAAACTGGTCTTCCTCCAGTGCCGTATTAACAGCCTCCAATCTTTGCAGTAGCTCCTCAATCTTCTCCTGGGCTGAATTTCCTGTTTGTAGTCGCTCTACAAGCTTGCCCAGAAGTCTCTGGGTCTTAAGCAGTGTGCATTTGGAGCACTCGACGCCTTCTATAGTTTCGACTTTGCTGTAAGAGTCCAACCGTTCGTAAAGATCATGGTGGTGCTTATCCAGACCAAGACTCAGGGTCAGGCAGTTGAATGGAATCATGGACAAACCATCCGAATGTCCACACTGAACGCACGCGACTCGCTGTGCTAGTAGACCCTCCAGGGGATTTCGCACGTTATTTGCCTCGGATAGCTTCGAATTTGAAGGTAAACTTTGATAGCCGCTGTCGTCGCTATGCTCACTGGCCGAGCTCTCGTCTTTATCCTTGGTATGAATATTTCCTTCCAGACCCATTATTTGCTCCGCAGCGATTGCCTTGGCTGCAAGAGCTGCGCCTTTATCAATGTCGTCCAATATCTTCGAATAGTATTCCTGCGCATCTTGTTGGGTCCATGTGCTCATCGATTTGAGCAAGCTCGGGGTCCAAAGCGTCCTTCCATTATTTGATACATTATTGAGATCCGAAATAAGTGCCCGCAATGTTTGCGCAACGTTCTTGTCGGCCTCCCGGTTCAGGTCGATCCCTTGGATGCATGTCGCAAGATAATCCGGCATCGAATGAAGCGAGGCCAGACCCTGCAGAATGCTGTTTTGGTAGCACGAATTGTCTCGGTTGCCCAGGCCGGGGGGTTGCTGGTAGTCGAGTTTCAGTCCCAACACACTGCCCGTCACTGATAAGGCTCGTGTTCTCGCACGAAAGACGGAAGACATCATGCCGCCGGGGCGATCCAAGCCCATCACCCTACGCAAGGCTTCGCTTTTGGCGGCATGGCTGCTTCGCACGGTATCGCGCATTGGTCGTGGAGATGATGATGAATGAAGCCAGTTGTCAACGGCGAAGAGGAGTGGCGCCGGTATAACGAAGACGATAATGCCCCATAGAAAGGCCCCGACAGCCGAAAGGGCGCCCTCAAACGAGCCGTCAGGGCTACAGAACCTGATTAAGACGGTAAGAAGAAGAAGAGCGCCCGTGATGACGACGCTCGAGTTTTGAAATTGGTCCAGGATATTCTCTCGAGGGTGAACTCTTCGGTGGGCCGCGACCTGGTCGTCATAATAGGTGGCGAACCTCGGGTTTCGCGAATTCATGCTGCAAGTTCTTGTGAGACCCACAGACGGTTTTGTTCGTTCCTTGCACCGTTATTTAAGCTGTAACGAGAACAGGGCTGCAGCGTCTATTGGAGAGCGACGCTGCCATGGCCAGCGAAAGACGGAAAGCTATGTTTTTTTTTTATCTTCGGTGCGAGGGATTTTATTGATGACAAAGAAAGCTGGAGGTATCCACCAAGCAGATGAAAAATATCAAGCTTGAAGCTGCAGAGAGCTTTGTCAGTCAAAGGGAGGCATCCGTTGTGTCGTCGGCGTCGTCGAAGCTATCAACAATTAATAAGTTTAGCATGTAATTTACGGGACGTGGGATTGGTCTCTTGGCCCTTTGCTCATGCAGGTGTACGTACCGCATTCCACACCACGGATCGGATCATCTGTGGTTCCTCAAGCCAACCCAACCCTTGCTGTGACTCTAATAAACTCACGTGCATAAGGTGGGAATACCAGTTCATCCACGACCCACGCCCTTGGACCGAACCATTCGGGAAAACGGATGTAGCTTGAAAACGTCTCTCCTCAGATGACAGAGAGTAACAACTCTCGATAACCAACTTTTGAGCAATCATGAATTTCCCTTTGAGGGCCTTGAACAGGGCTCTATCGTAAGTTGAATATGATTTTTTGTTTTTGTTTTTATTTTATTTTTAGTAAGCTTCTTTTTTTTTGTATCCCGCAACTAACATCCTATACCCATCTCAAGTCCTAGCCTAGGCCGTTGTCTCAGTGGCCGAACAGGGAGCATCAACCGCTGTGCCTCGGTCATCAATTCCAGGCCACGCTTTTATGCGACCAGTCTTGAAAAACACCCAAATGCTTTGGTTCTTAAAACTGACGAGTCTGGGGTGACCCAGAGCAAAGCATTGTGAGTTGCTATTTACTTAGAAGCGTGGTCCACTCCTAACTGGTCCGTATACAGGTCGAAATTTTGGCTTCGGTATGTATATGCATGGACATCTCCAGATTAATGCTGAGAGTGTCATTGTGTGGTTATTCAGCGACAACTGCCGTTGCAGCCAATGCGTGAACCAGGATACCATGCAGAGAAATTTTAAAACGTTTGAGGTACAGAGAAACTTCTAAATCAAGTGATACCCTGTCACTCACCCCTGTCCAGATACCCGAAGACATCAACGTTCAAGAAGTCTCTTCAGGAACTGAGGGCATTGACATTCTATGTAAATATTGCGACTTTCTCGTCTATTGTGTTGGTAAACTGACAAGCTACCGCAGGGTCGGACTCTCACAAGAGCCATTACACCTGGACCTGGCTAAATTCGACTCTCACGGGTTTCAATAACAAAAACTTGACCACAAAACTGTAAGCCTGCTCTTCACTGTGATTTCTAGAGCGATCTGACTATTGTAATAGTGGAAGACGACTCTGGAATCGAACCATTGGCAATAATCCTCCTGAAGTTGAATATGAGCGTGTCATGAAAGAATCGTCTCAGGAGGGCATGGCCGAGCTCACCAACAACATTGTAAGTCTTTGACACCAAGAAAGGTTCTCAATGCTCATAATCGGCAGCGCGAATACGGCTTATGCTTCGTTACGAATTCGCCCAAGACCCCCGAGGCTACAGAAAAACTTTTGGAAAGTATTGGACCAATTCGAAACACTCACTATGGCGGCTTCTATGACTTTATTCCGGATCTTGCTCGCGCTGATACCGCTTACACGGATATTGCTCTCCCAGCCCATACTGATACAACATATTTCACAGAACCAGCGGGGCTGCAGGCTTTTCACTTACTGTCTCATACACCACCGCCTGGAAAATCCACCGATGAGGCCCTCGGCGGCAAGTCATTGCTGGTGGACGGGTTCTATGCTGCCCATCGGCTAAAGAGGGAATCACCAAATGCTTACCATACTTTAAGATCCGTTAGGATTCCGTGGCATGCCAGCGGCAATAACGACGCCGCAATTGCACCGGATAGAGCTTATCCTGTGATTGAGGGCAGCGCTCACCAGCTCTTTAGAATTCGCTGGAATAATGATGACCGTGGTGTTGTTCCACTGACCTCCCCAGTATCCGAGTGGTATGCAGCAGCGCGGAAATGGGACGAGATTTTGAGACGAGAAGATAATGAATATTGGTTCCAACTCGAACCCGGGCGAATCCTGAGTATGGCGAATGTCTTCAACTCCTCCACTTCATAAGCTGACCACACTCTCCCAGTCTTTGACAATTGGCGCATCCTTCATGGCAGAAGTGAGTTTGAAGGGACAAGACGCATTTGCGGCGGTTATAGTGAATCTCCCCCCCCGGATATAATTGTGGCTTATTGATGGATGCTGATCGCCTGTGAACCAGTTAACCGCGACGACTTCATATCGCGTTGGAAGTTGACCAATTTTCCGCGGGAGGAAGTCATTGCGACAAACATGCAACTGAGATAACGAACGTTTAGTCGAGCGGTTGCGAGAATATACCGGCTTCGTCAAAAGCGAAGTGCGCAACTGGAGGGTGAAACTGAACAATCAACGTCCTCAATTGGGAGCGGTAAGCAATACCACCTGTAGTTAGGGCGCGCTGTACATAGAATGAAGCGGTAAACACATGCCTGGTGCGGCGATTGTTGCACCTTTTGATCCAACCCCCACCACCTTATGACGTCGCGATCTGATCCAGATTGCCAGATTTGTTATAGTGAGTTGGATTCGATTCCAAACAGTGCTACTTGCATTTGTTCTAGCTTATTCGGCAATGCTGTTAAACCAGTTATAGTAGTCTTGTGCCAGGCCTGATGTTGCTTATTTGATATCTTGAGGTAGTTTTATCTTTTCGGGATCTCTTTTAAAAGGAGGTTTAAGCCGTGGCTCCTCTCTCGGATAGTAGCGTGATCCAGGTTTGTTATAATAAGTTAGGTTCGATTCCTAACAGCGCTATTGGTATTCGCTTTGGCTCATTTCGATCTTCCCACATTACTCCTGGATGCGGGAAGACACGGATCTGCCCTATGATTTTACCACGGCCAGCGGCATAATCTGTCAGTCTTGGCAGCCGGGCTTCGTTGGCTCACATGTTCGAAACAAACGCTTCTAGAGGATGATCCAGATTTATTATAGCGAGTTAGGTTCGATTCCCAACGGCGCTATTGGCACTCGCTTTAGTTTATTGAGCATGATCCGCTTAGGTATCGTGGGGGTGGGAATGGTGCTGATAGGGTGGGATGAGGCCCTGTCGTCCGCAAAAACGAGGACGCGCTGGTAGATAATCATGCATCTCAGTCCAGCTCCACTATCGTACTACGCCGTATACCCAACCGAACCAAGAAAAAAGCCGCGACAGCGGATTCGAATAGCAAGGGATAGCTGCAAGAAGGCCTAAGTTGTGGGACATTGGTATGATCTCGCATTGACTCGGTAATTTGGTTTACTGAGCGAGGGGGTTGTGCTGCATGTTTTTTGCGTGTATAAAGTTGCTGTATGCCCCCTTCTCCCCGCAGATTTATGGCGTGACTATTATCAATAAAACTGTTCCCTCCACATTTGTTCCTCCGCAGAGCCCTCTTCGCTACTTGTTTGGTTGAGATTTATTTGCATATACTCTGACATAATGTCTCATATCGTGAACGGTTTGTTTAGCCATGATGCCGCGGACGTCCCCCAGGGTGACCGAGTTTTGCCCATGTTCTCTCTGAAGGGGAGGACTGCCATTGTGTCTGGAGCTGGAGCTGGTATCGGTTTGGCCGTCGCAGAGGCCTACGCTGAGGCCGGAGCCAATGTTGCTATATGGTACAACACCAACAAGCAGGCCGTCGACCAGGCCGCCAGAATTGAGAAGACTTACGGTGTTAAGAGTGAGTTGATACTCGGAACCCCACCGCTAAGTCTCTGAGCTGATTGTTATGCAGGCAAAGCGTACCAGGTCAATGTGATATCGCCGGAAGCTGTCGAGAAGGCTATCAATGAGATTGTCAAGGAGTTTAACGGTCGCCTTGACGTCTTTGTTGCCAATTCCGGTATTGCTTGGACCGAAGGCGCTTTCATCGACGGGCCAGCCGAGTCTATTCGGAATGTCATGATGGTTAACGTGGACGGCGTTATGTGGTGTGCGAAGAGCGCTGGTGCTCACTTTCGTCGACAGAAGAAAGAGGGTACGACGCTGGACGGCAAGCCCCTCGAAAACTTTGTCTCTGGAAGTTTCATTGCAACAGCTTCCATGAGTGGTAGCATTGTCAATATTCCCCAGTTGCAGGCTGTTTATAACGCCTCAAAGGCCGCAGTCATCCACTTCTGTAGGTGTCCTCAGCCCTGGTCAACCAGGTTCATATGGCTAACATATTTGCAGGCAAGAGTTTGGCTGTTGAGTGGATTGGCTTTGCTCGTGTTAACAGCGTTTCTCCTGGATACATTAAGACGGAAATCTCCGACTTTGCCTCAGAGGATACCAAGAAGTTATGGAAGGACAAGATTGCTATGGGGTAAGTTTTCCCGCTACTTCTTTTTTGCTCATATGCTGACTGTTGAACAGCCGTGAAGGTCGGGTCACTGAGCTCAAGGGCGCATATCTATACTTGGCAAGCGATGCTTCTTCGTATACGACCGGGTTGGATATGATTGTGGACGGTGGCTATTCCTTGCCATAATGCTATTACCGAAAATAAAGAAAGAAATGGGTGGATATGACATCAGAGGGAAGTGTGCAGTAAAAAAAAGGGATGAAAAAAAATCACTTGAATTCTAATACTCATGCATAAATTTGCCGGATTAAAAAAGAAAACCAACGAGTTATTCTGGTTGAAAGTTGCAACTCTCTTCTAAAAGTGTTAATTTATTACATCCCACACTCGTATGACATCAGGTGGGGGTATAGAGGGCCGTCAATCTACCTCAGTACTGATTTTGGGCATGATTAAGTAATCGGACGCGATAGAAGAGGGCAAGACCCATGTACGCACAAGAGGCCTCTTCAGGGCCCTGTAATGTCCGCACAGGGTGTAACAACCGCTAAAGTGGCCGCTAAGTTGAGGGCAGTTGAGGCACTTGGAGTTGGGCTTGAGGGGAGGCTACCAATGGAACAATAGCGGGGTTGCTAGCAAAAGTCACCATCCTCACGCAGGGACGGTAAAAGGGGCTGGATGGATGGAGCTGATAACATGCATGGAGGGTATCGACATAACGGATTTGGGCTACGATATTGCAGAATGAACTGCAACCTAATGATGGGCATATTATGGCATAATATGGCAAGATACCTATGCTCCGCAGTAGACAATTGTTAAGGGCGACGTATTGAGAATACGTATCTGTACTTGTAAAAGCCTTGAGAAAAGCATAGCGGCACTTGTATCTCCCCCTCCCACCAAATAATGCCAAATACTTTCAGCCAGTGTCTCAGTCAACGAAGAACCAGCTTCTCCTAAGAGCGTCATGATTGGGCCGTAGCAGGTGTTGGCTCCCCCGCCGCCTCTCTACCCCAGCTCCCTAGGCTGGCACAGGCTCTTGTTTGTTGCACCACCAAACCAAACCTCTTCTCTCCTGTCAGCTGTATCTGCCTTTTTTTTTTTTCCTCCAACGTTGCAAGGCTCTGGTCACCTGCGCAGATAGACAAGGCAACCTGCAATTATCCTGCCTAGCGGTAGCCCTCTTTACTACGGCGACTTTGGTACGACGAGCTGCGGGACAGTTTGCACCCCTCACCGCCACCCACTTTGACTGTTGTTCCTCGACTCGACCGTGTTTGGGACTCAACACCTTTCTGCGGCACTACGATCCGACGCTGTTGGTTCCGTTAATTTCCCCTTTACTCACACGTAACATTATATAGTTCTGAGTCTTCGTTCGAGTCGGGTCAGGCCATCAGACAGTCATCATGGATACTGGAGGCGATTCTCAGTCCGTCGAGCCTCGACGCAACAATCAGGTCGACAATGCCATTCGCGCTATTCGAGAGAAGAAGCCTCTGCCCGAGATCGACTTTACGATCCACATGATGGAAGATGGCACCCAAGTGAGCACACTGGAGCGTGTATGCAAAGGTATGTGGGCAATATTCTTGGCCATGGCTTGATATCAACCTGGGAACTACCCCGCCATCGCCTCAGACCCTGTCTTGAAGCACTGAACGCTGACCGTTGTCGTGGTACCTCTATAGATGTTCAAGCGCCAGCCATGTTCAAGCCCACCGACGAGCAGTTCTATGAAGACGACACCAAGTCGAAGCCCGACATCAATTTTCTCAAGCAGCACTTCTATCGCGAGGGAAGACTCACCGATGAGCAGGCCTTGTTCATCCTCAAGAAAGGCACAGAGCTTCTCCGCGCCGAACCCAATCTTCTTGAGATGGATGCGCCCATTACCGTCTGCGGTGACGTTCACGGCCAGTACTACGATTTGATGAAGCTGTTTGAAGTCGGTGGCGACCCCGCCGAGACGCGCTATCTCTTCTTGGGTGACTACGTCGACCGAGGCTATTTCAGTATAGAGTGTGTCTTGTACCTTTGGGCTCTCAAGATTCACTACCCCAAGACTCTCTGGTTGTTGCGAGGTAACCACGAATGTCGCCATTTGACCGACTACTTTACTTTCAAGCTCGAGTGCAAGCACAAGTACTCTGAAGCTATCTATGAAGCCTGCATGGAATCGTTTTGCTGCCTCCCCCTGGCGGCTGTTATGAACAAGCAATTCCTGTGTATCCATGGTGGCTTGAGTCCCGAACTGCATACTCTCGACGACTTAAGAAGCGTACGTGAAGAAGGGGAGCCCGATCCCAGTACTCTAACTAACTTGACCAGATTGATCGATTCCGAGAGCCACCCACCCAAGGTCTGATGTGCGATATTCTATGGGCCGATCCCCTCGAAGACTTTGGACAGGAAAAGTCGAGCGATTTCTTTTTGCATAATCACGTACGAGGTTGCTCATACTTCTTCTCCTACCACGCTGCTTGTGCTTTCCTTGAAAAGAATAACTTGCTCTCCGTCATTCGCGCACATGAAGCGCAGGATGCTGGCTACAGAATGTACCGCAAGACTCGGACGACTGGCTTCCCCAGTGTCATGACGATTTTCTCCGCGCCAAACTATCTTGATGTTTACAACAATAAGGCTGCTGTGCTGAAATACGAAAACAACGTCATGAACATTCGCCAATTCAACTGCACTCCTCACCCATACTGGCTGCCCAACTTTATGGACGTCTTTACCTGGTCATTGCCATTCGTTGGTGAGAAGATTACAGATATGTTGATCGCTATCTTGAGCACTTGCTCCGAGGAAGAGCTCAAGGAGGAAACACCTTCCTCTCAATCTCCTGGCCCTGGTCCCAGCTCGCCGCCCCTTACTGGCGCTCTGGATGATCCAAACTCGATCGAATTCAAACGACGAGCTATCAAAAACAAGATTCTTGCCATCGGCCGCATGTCGCGTGTCTTCCAGGTCCTTCGAGAGGAGTCCGAGCGGGTTACGGAGCTGAAGACGGTTTCCGGAGGAAGGCTGCCTGCTGGAACACTCATGCTTGGTGCTGAAGGCATCAAAAACGCAATCAGCTCGTTTGAGGATGCGAGAAAAGTCGACATACAGAATGAGCATCTCCCACCGTCTCACGAAGAGGTTGTTAAGCATCAGGAAGAAGAGAGAGCTATGGCTTTGCAAAAGGCAGCGCAGGAGGCGGACAATGATAAGAAGTTGCAGCAGCTATCCAGGCGACTTAGCACGTGAGTATATTCCGCGATCCTATCTTGTTGTGTTTTGTTGTAGCCTTTGCTCTTTACCTCTGTCATGCAACAATATCCCCCCTTACGATTATGATTACATATACTAATCACGACCAAATACAGGGATCGCAAGCACCGAAGTACCTCGTCAACTTCTTCAACATAAAGCAAGTTTTATACAGTGGAAATATTCACGGCGACGGTTTATAAAAAGGAATCAAAAGGGCTGGAAATATGAACCCCGCGTATAAAGGAGGGACGGTTGAATGAATGGGGGCTTTTGATGATTCATGTTACATACCAATAGTGGAACTCTCCTTTTTTGTTTTTTTTTCTGCTTCGAAAATAAGGCTTTGGCTATGGCAGAGTCGAGAAAATTATCGTTACTTTTTGAAGAACGTTGAAAGTGCAAGTTGGTGTGGCGCCGGGAGGGTCGAGGGCTACATGGTAGTTTGTTGGGCATGCATGAATTGATGGTTTTTGCTGGGGGAAAGTATATACGTAGGATTGCGAGCGGGCAATCCAGCTTAATGAATTTGCAGGACAGCTGGATAGAAGAGGGATACTATTTTTAAAGAAGACACTGGTCATGGCTCGGAGCTCCCTCAAAACAAACGCTAGTTTTATCCTCTTGTCGCTATTCTGAATAGAACTACCTCGCTAACGTTGATATCCTGTACTCAAAAATCACCCTCAGCTGCCTGACCTATCCCTGCTGGCATCGTCTTCAATCTGGTTATCTTGCTCAGATTCCTCGTTGTCGATGACAGTTTCAGCGTTGTCATTGTTTGCGGTTCCAACTTCCACACGGCTGCCATCCACACCCTTGGCATTCTTCGCACGAGCAGCCGTACCTCGAGGTGCTAAAAATCCCTCCGGTGGCCGGATTCCGTATACCTCATGGATCCTTGTTATCAAGCGGTACGGCAGCTGCTTGATCGTCTTGCGTTGTTTCGCGAGCAGAATGGCGCTTACTTTAAGATATCTCTCCGCAAAGACCCGCCAAATCAAGATGTCGCGCTGATCACTGTTGTCTGGTTTGGGGTAGTACGGGTAATTGAACCAAAAGGCAAAGCATGCCTGTTCGACGCCATCCGAGTCCATGTGTATTTTCTTGCACTCGGCAAAGTCGTAGACCCATAACTTGTGGGGGCCCAGGGTGCCTGTGAGTAATTTGTCCCTTCCATTGTGGAAGTCGTATTTTCTGGGTCGACCAATGGCGAATTTGACCTTTCCGGCATCGATGTTGACTACCCAGTGGAGGTGTGCGAGGGCTTCGGCCATCAATTTGGCATAGCACAGGGGGTCAATACCCAGTCTCTCCATATGGTCAACGTGTAGGTCAAAGTCTTTGATGTTGTAACCGCCAGGGCCCTGACGCATATACTTTGAATTCCATCGACTGCCCAATCGAATATGCATCAAGTAGTGACTTATGTTTAAACGCCGGGCGATATCGCTCCAATCAGCCCGGGGTACAAAATTCTCCATGAGAATCCTTGGAATGGGGGGAGATATAGGTGGGATCTTTTCGATGAGCATAGCACAGTTCCCGTCAAGAGGTTGATGCACCCTCTTCATGATGGCAGCCCATATGGGAGTATGTCTTCTGATAAGTTCAGATAGAAGAGGAATATTGAAGTTCAGTGACAAAATATCGTGACCGTGTATTGCCAATCGGTGCTGTACCAATTGATTCATGTCTGACTCGTGTTCGATAAACTTGTCATCCTTGCTCTTCATTGCCATTTTCATAGCCAAATGTTTGCACTCCGTCCGGTCCCCAATGTAGCACGCGCTGCAACGAGCCGAGTATACTCGTGCGTAACGACCTTCGCCAACATGGTCGAGCTTGCTCTGGCCGACTGTGCTGCTGAGCTCGTGGTATTGAAGGCTATTTCCCACACGGCGCATACAATGCGCATCCCAAGCTGTAGCCGGAATAACCATGGCGTCTGTCTCGCGTGGCGACTGAAGGTAAAGTAAGCTGATAAAAAGGGTGAAGAAGCTCGCTGATTTATGAGCCCAGTAAATATTGAGGATGCGAGATGGAACTTTGCAGAAACCCTCTGGGCTACCTTCTTGAAGCCTTTTTGCTTTAGGAATCTCAAGGAAAGTGTAGTCTTGGGTTGCGTACGTTGCACCTCCGGTTGTTAGGACGAATACATACTAAAATGGGCAGGTTTCCTGTTGCTTTCAGCAGGCAAAGTCGGATGTCCATATTGCCTTTGTTAATCTCATCAAGAAGTTTATTCAACCCACTCTTTTAGTATCTGCTTTCAGATACCAATAAATCAAGTCAATGTGCACCTTAATAGTATCAACATCAGCTGGTGCTCTTGCTTGGATGGGATCGAACGAGTCTCACATACCTAAACACACACAGCCTTCGCCTGAGAATGATCATCACTGCACCAAATAAAAATCCTTTTGAAAGTCTCTGTTGCGTTTGCCTGATTCCTCGAAGGGCATCGCCAGCCAATCATGCCCTTGTTCGTTGCATCCTGGCAGAACGTGATGCAGCAATTTGTGATCCTCGGGAGCCAGACGTAGCTGCGGATTTCAAAGTCGAAATCCATACCTCCTTCTTCAATAATTGGCTTGGATGCACTGCCTTGGTAATTCGCACCTGAAAAGGCTTGGAAGGCAGGTTTATAGTCATCCGGCACGGTTTGGTTGTTCAGGAGAGTCGGCATCGGTACTGCAGATGCGGATCTCGTAGGGCTTGCCGTGTGACTCGTTGATGTGGTAGGTAATGAGGAACTATTTAAGGTCAACTGGCCGAATATGTGAGGCAACTTGTATTTAGGGTTACCGACGATGAAGTTGGAGCTGGAGCTGGAGCTGGATCATTAGAGTTGGACTTGTGCTTGGATGTTGCTATGCCTCCACCAACGCCTCCTCCTACTGCTGCCGCAACAATGATAATAAGGACAATGGCAAGAATTATAAATCGCCTGCGCCGTATGCCAAGTACCGTTGGCTCCCTGGGCGCAAGGAAATCCCCTCCCTCGGGATCTTTATCGGTTTGGCTCTCAATTTGAGCAGCGGACATGGCAGTACTCGTTACTATCTGTGGGCGTAAAGCTTCAGAGTCGTGCTCTGCCGGAACAACAATCTTATGCGTATCATCCTCGGGGTGAATGGCGGTTTGTGGTGCGTTATGCTCCAAGTATTTTCGCTTGTATTCGGTCTCGAGTGGTGAAAGAGCCTCTGGTGACGTGTCTGGAGCGACTTCAGGCAGTCCGTCATCACGGACCGGAAACTCGCCAACTGCCTGGCCGTAGCCTGAGCTCAACGAGGAAGCTGGGCTTGTAGGTCTATCAGCATTCTCTCGATACTTTATGTCCCGGTTTGGCTCAGTCATGGCTGTGATGGAGATGCCAATTGTAAACAAAGTAAAATATCATCAACAGCAATGGCTTTAGACTAGCTAAATGATTTTGGAATGAATTGTCCGAATGAGACAGGATGATCCTGTTATACCCACTTTGATCTATTGAGCTTCATGCACATGGCAGGCTCTCCTAACTAGATGCGCCAGCACCAGCACCCGGATCCCTCATTGGAGCCATATGCAGCTTGAAGGTCGACTGAAACGCATAGTGAGCCTCGTGTGCATGGGCAGTTTGCAAATGCAAGGCTGCTAATCAATGCAAACTTCACTTTGCCAAGAGTAAGACGGAGGAATGGATTCCCTGTGCAGTGCGGTCGTGAAGCTCGTTTAGGAGGGATCTTCATATCAAGGAGGTTGCACTGGCAGCTCGTTCCAAGACCGTTACAGAAGCTGCAAAGAAGTAGGCCCATTTCAATGCTTTGTCTGATTGGATGCACAGGGTCCAAAGAAGATGCGATGCCTGTCAAGTCTGTCTCGTTGCTGCAAGCCATCAGACGCCAGACAAACAGCGTGGTGCTTGGACCAACATGCCGCGTGGAGCCTATAGATACCTGTTGGCTATTGTGATTCCATTCCGGTTAAAGAACATCTCAGCCGCAGTGCGATATTAATTTAAATTGGCATCAGGATCAATACTTCATTCAAATCGAGAGATGCGTCTGGCTGAAGGTTGGTGGAGGACGAAGGATCAAGGACTCAAGGTTGCAAATTAAAAGCCCTAAAGTCTCTAAAATCTCAGTGATGCATGAATGAGGTGTCCACTTTTCAAGCTTTTAGGGGTCTTCAGGTGAGTTTAAACTATTTTTAGCGAGCAAGGTTGCTGGAAGAGCACCTATAGCTTACAGTTAGCGCCGTTGTGACTAAACTCAGGGGAGTCTTCAAGCTCCCTTCTGTCACCGTTTGATAGCCCTAGAAGCGGCCTGATGAACGGCCAGTATAAATGCTTGGAAACCCAAAAGAACACCGCCAGAACCTGGGATTCAGTATGGGCCGAAGAGAAAAAGGAACGAAATCGAACGTTAAATAGGTGTAGGTGGTGGTTATTGTTGGCAAGGTCTTCATTCAATAGAAATGCCCAAACCCCTCCCAATATCGCCATGAGATGCCCCTTGAGTGAACTCCCATCCGCGAGTCAGGAGCTCATCTTAAAGATGAATGTGCCCCATCCAAGCTTTTCAGCCTAAACATACTTATCTTCTGTAGTGTGTATCTTCATGTAATTATATATTAACACCTCTGTCTTTTACGTGGGCGATTTCTACTCATTGGTCACAATATGTCAATGCCCACCCTAGAGCGCTCAATGGAAACCCAAGAATCTGTCATGGAATAGGCCCAAGGAACTTTGATTGGAGGCCCTCCACCGCTTGGATTCGTATCCTCTAAATTAACTTACATAAAACCCCTTTACTCATCAACGGGCACACGATAAACTTCCGGTTTCGTGCTGTACATGTCGAGTAATGATAGCTTTGGAGTCCCAGAAAATACAGAATTCGACGTCCTTTGATGCTTAAGCCTGCTTGTAGTAGCCATTGATCATGTTTCACCAGAGGTCTTACTAATACTATTCATAATGATACTTATGCTTGGGAAATAGCATTGGTAATTTGAATATACTACTATTCATGTTATCTAGCGAAGCTCGAGTGTTTGATAAAGGAACAGTAGAAGCCATCTCCAAAACGCCTGGAAAACCCAACTACCCGAGACAACAAGACCTAACCTGTATAATATTACTGGCTTGGCTTTGTCGCAGTCAATATTTGGCATGGCAAGCTTCCAAACATCATCCGGAATCCCACCAATGACACATCCACGTTCTTCCATCCAAGTGTCTGAAGCACTGTCTTGTGATCCCCAAAATATCCGTACAAGTCAACAAGTACAATCCGACCACCCGGTTTGCAGACCCTTGCCATTTCTCTGACGGCGGTGATCCTTCCATCCTTGTTGGCGTTGTGCAAGGCGAGGTTGGTCGTAATGAGGGAAAACGTGTTGTCGGCAAAGGGGAACCTCTCGGCAAAACTGGCGGTATGAAGGACGGCGTAGTTTAAGACGTCCATAGCATCTGCATTCTGGTACGTGGCATTTGGGGAGTTGCCCGTTTGGTCGGAGGTATTGAAGATGTCGATGCCATAGGTTGGACAGACATCTGTCGAAGACGAGTCGGCGATTTTCTTCTTGCGCTGTGCCATCTTGAGCAAGACCATGCCTCGTCCACAGCCAACATCCAAGGTTGGGTGGCGAAAGTCTTCATCGGGAACATCGGCGAGGATATCGTCCCAGACATGGAACTTGCCCTTCAGGGACGCATAGAGATATAACGGTGCTGCAACGCTGGAGAGCAAGAGACCAAACAGGGAGTCGAGTCCAAAGTCTGCCTGTGTTAATTTGGACGGCTTGTTGTCTGACTGAGCAATGGTTTGGATGTGATCCAAAAGAGGATTTTGACTATTAGTCTCGTCGTAAACCATGATGGGCATTTGTTGTTGATAATTTGAGGGTGTTTGTTGTCGTGAGACTCGGTCACTTGCAATGCTTGAAGATGCTCGAGGATGATAATATGGCAATTGTCGTTGATGAGGATTGGAGAGGCTTGAGAGTGAACCATTCTACTTCCATTTCGAGTCTTCCATCTTTATATTTATAATACTCCAAATCTCAATTTACGCCTTTCGCATCGTGAGTCTTCGCCATGTCTGTTGCAGAACTACTCGTGGGCTGTGTGCGAGCTGATGCGCTAACGCGATGACTTGAAGGCTGGACGCCAAACCTGATACGGGAGTCGATTCGAGATTTCGAGCCTAGTACGAGATGCGATGGCATGTTTCGGCTTCATACCGTCTCGTCTTATTGGTCGAATTTTCCATTTTTAGGAATTGTTCTCGAATGAGTTGCCTGATCGTGCATTTCGAATCGAATCGAGATGTTGATTCGATCGTAGCGTCTCTGCTCTAAATGGCGGTGCGGTGTATGCTAGCGATGACTGAGTCAGTGTCTCGAATCAGTCCATACAAGATGGCAAGGCGATGCGAGCTCTGATGACGTTGCACCATGAATGCTACCGAATCTCTCTCTTCAGCTCGAATAACTCATCTGAGATTGGATACTATCACTAACACCTGTTTGTGTGTCTCTACCCTGCGTTTTGCTAAGGTCCATCTTCAACTCGCAATCATCGGGCTCCTGGCGTCAATGCACGACGTCGAACCCTGACGTGGGAGGGGGTAAACATAACCAAGTAAAACAAAAATACTCATGCTATGGAGATATGACCTTTGCTATTATTATTGGTCTTCGAAGATGATGTTTTATTCATTCTCTCGACTACCTATCCAGGAGGTACTCATGCCCATCTCTCCGCAACCGGTCAGCAGTCCTTCACTACTGCGTATAATGACATGAGGGAATCAGCGCAGAGAGGAAGAGAGAAGTAGAAGCGATCTTTTGAGTCTAGTCATAATTTCATTTTTCATTACTCATGATACATTTTTAGTTGTTTAACTTGGGATTTGAACACATGTACATGGTGAGATCAAAGTGTTAGCCCGAGCTCCTTGGCGATGATATCAGCCGCCTTCTCTGCCACGATGAAGGCCGTGTTGACTGTGTTTGCTCCGACGTTCTCCGGGCAAATCGAGAGATCTGCAAACTTGTCAGTACGGGTCTTTGTTTAGAATGAGTAGCGGGGATACTTACCAATAATCTTCAGTGCCTCGGTTCCGTAAACGTTCAGGAACTTGTCAACCGCACCGCCCTTCTCCCTCGGCGCCATCTTGGCGGTACCCAAGGAGTGCCATGTCGTCGCGAGAGTAGATCGGACCAAGTCCTCAATGGCGGCGTCATCTTCGGCATCGTACTCGATGAAGGGCAAGTTCTTTCTGTCCTCCTCGGTCTTGAAGCCGCCCTCGGGGGATGGGAACTTGTTGACGGCAGCCTTGCTGGTCTCGCGGAACTTGGGATGCGAGGGGGCGTACTCCTCGATGAAGGTGTTTGTGCGGCGGTAGATCTCACGCTGCTTCTTGTAGGCCCAGACGTGCTTCTTGACGTCAAGTTCGTTGGTGAGGAAGCCGGAGTTGAAGGAAGCGGGGGTGTGTACGTCCTTGGAGACGATGTGGATGTCGCCGCGGGAATAAGGATAGGCGGTGTATGGAACGATGGTCATGTACTGATAGATCTCGCCATCTTCTTCTTTGAGGGGTGTCCTGTCTCCGAAGAAGCCGGCGATAATGGCTATCAACATGACAGGCCTGGACTTTTGCTCCCTGTAGTCGCGGTTCCATGCCTCCACAAAGTTGGGACCCAGCGCCGCGGCCTCTTCATCGGTAGGTCGCAGCTTGCCCGCAATGTCAACGCCGTTCCATCCAACAATAAGGTTCTTCTCCTTGACGGCGGTTTCAAAGTCTAGACGCTGGGATAGCAAGCCGTCCAGAGTCTCCTCTGCGGTGAGCTTGGTCTTGTAGACGTAGAACATGCCATTGTGGTCCTGGTAGTTGTCACCAACTTCAGGCAGGTCGGAGATGACGGGGATGTCCAGCTTCTTCAGTCGCTCGGCGTTACCGAGACCAGATCGCTCCATGATGGAGGGCGTGCTGAGAGCGCCGGCTGCAAGGACAACGAGCTTCTTGGCCTTGATGGTCTTTGCTGGTACCCTGACCTCTGCGGTGGCATTGGATGAAGGCTCATACTCGACGCCAGTAGCGCGGGTTCCATCAAAGATGATGCGGCTAACCTTTGTCTCGAGGAGGAGGTGGAGGTTAGGGTAGTTGCCGGACTGAATCAAGGGGTGAATGTAGCTGTGAGCTGCATCCTGTCTAACACCCTCTGGTGAGACGTATCGAGCCCAACGAGAGAAACCGCCCGCGGTCTCAAAATCCTGGAGATCGACATGAACTTCCTCGCCAACTGATTTGACCGCGGCAAAGAAGTCCTCCTGGTGTCCAGGGACGTGGTACTTGCCATAGGAGATGTGCAGGGGGCCGTCATAGCCGTGTACATCCTTGTTGATGGCAGGGTCATCGATGTGATAGGTTTCCAGTTTTCTGGCGTAGGGGATTAAACTCTTTGCGTCCCATCCCTCGGTGTTCCAGGAGTCAAAGTCGATACCAGAGGCTATTTTTACCAATTTTAGACGTATGTTATGCTTTCATTGGGTGATGGTAGCTTACCTCTTGTGTACATCATAAAGTTGATGGAAGAGCCTCCTCCGAGGATGCCTCCGGTATTAACGACAACCTCCCGTCCATTGACGGCATCGGACTTGTTGGATTTGTAGAAGATACTTGCAGGCGCATCTGAGTGTAGATGACGAGGGTAGACGGAGGGGTGAATGACAAGAGGCTCGTTCAAGTTGTTTTTGCCAGCCTCGATAATGAGAATGGACAAGCTGGGGTCTGCTTTGGCCAAACGGCCAGCAGTAACACAGGCCGTAACACCACCTTGAAGACCATTAGAAGATGAATTAAACGAATGCTAGAGACGAGCATCATACCTCCTGCAAAGATGATATCATACTCCTTTCCTTCCTGATAGGTCGTCATGATGATGGATTATGCAGGTGTTATAGTGACCTTGTGTAATGTCAAGATTGCGCAACCGGATGCATATATGAGTAACATGGGAGAACGACAAGGGAAGAGAGGGCAGGACCAGGGAATATAATAAAGAAACAAGAGATCCACGGATCGGGAAATGCCAAGCGTGGGATTCCCGAACCTAGATGGAGAAAGAGATCATGGGAATCAAGTTTACGCACAGTTGGCGAGTCAGCGCCACATTGCCGCCCACGCTACATGCCCGTGTAGCTATGCCATCATACAAGAGACATGTACACAGAGTTCCTGTTCTTCCATCTTATCTGCATGAACAGAAAAAGCCTTCATTCGCCCCTGGCGGATTCGTTGGCAACGACCCCCTCCCCTGCATCATGGACGTGTGATCAAGTGTCCCTTGGACCGGAATGCAAACGGCGCGTTTTTGCGCCGTTGCGGGGTAAAAGGGAAAAAAAGGGTAGACTTGGGGCGGACCGAAGAGAATAGCGTCTCCTACTAATGTCAGATCAATCTAAGGGTCCATGTGGGAAGAGGGAAAAAAAGCACTGTCTGGTGGGCGATCCGCGTTTGGGCTGAATCTGTCGAGATGCAGTGAACCCAGAGATAAAGATCAACGCACCTATACACCGGATGGGGGAAAAGAGCACGACTACCGAACTATGCATAAAACAAATCATTTTTTTAATAAAGATTCGAAGAACCAGTAGGCATGATGCGAATATGGCCGATTGCCGGAACAGGATTGTGTTCGGCGTTTACATCACTGCGAGAGGGCTGCTCCTTGTTGGTTCACGCTTGGCGAGTCAGGGATCAGAGCGGCAGGATCATCAAAGGCGTACAAGAACGTGGAGCTTCCCCATCGTCTTAGTCCTCTCTCTTCTTTGCCTGCAGGACGAAGGGAAGGGAAAAAAAAAAAAAACTTGGTCACACAGGTGTTTATGATGTTGAATACGCCGAACGCCGAATATACCCGTCCTATGATGCATCATCATCATGGCTCGCTTATTATTCCACCAAATGCCTCCCTTACAACTAACTAGCAGCTCAAGTTCCGAATCCGCACGCCGGAAGCTGCATGTCTTAGCTCCCGCCCGTCTCCCCGTCCTCACATTCCGTGTCTCTCTCGACTCGGCTGACAGAAACTTACCCAATCACAGTGGCGTGCATCACCGACGCCCTATAGAGGGCGCTGATTATGAGTGGGATTGCCTAAAAGGGGGTGTATACATGACGTGAGCACCGATTATTTATTAATCAACAGTTGTTGTTTCACCATGATTCACATACATACATGGCATATGACTCTATTGAGAACAGATGGCGAGGAAGAGGTGCAGAAATCATACAGATATGTGTAACCATATCCCGATGATATCCATCAAATACCGCCAACCAACCAGTTGAAAACAGGTGCTTTTCTACCCAGTCATTCACCATGGCAAGCAATGCAAGCATCAATAGCGGTGAGACACTGTTCAAAGACAGCCGTAGATAATTCATAGTCAAGCTTACCTCATCAATCGCAGGCTCATGACGTCTATTGACTGGTTCTTATGGATGTCTATAGCCATATTTTACCAAGCACTTGTAGTATTAACTCATCAAGTCATTATGTCTTCCAGCACTTTCTGAATAGACATTATTAAGACGACCTGGGCCTCCTGCCCGCATAGAAGTTTATAAAAGTATCTCAATGCTAACAGCTCAATACCTTCTGTGAGATAGTCCTGAGATTTGTATACTGTTGGATTTGCGCTATCTCCATATATATATATATATTATCGTTAACTTAGATCTAAGAGGGATGTATTTGCAAAATCATAGTGAGGTCCTTATATGTACTATTGAGCCAATAAAAACAAAACAAACATGTTGGATTTCGTTTCTTATCGCAACCGTATAGAGGTTCAGATATCGTCAGGGTCCATGTCAGCAGTAAGGACTCCTTGCCTGGATGATAAAAGCCTTTTCCTCAGGATTAGGCTTTTAGGAGAATGTTGCTTGAGTTCCATACTTTGCTACAGTTAGTGAAATGGAAGAAAAGAAGATATAACGCGACAGGATAGTACTCACGGATTTCCAGACAAGGCAAGAACCTGCGAAAGCATATTATAAAACTGCGCATCGGCTCTTTTATCCTGCTCCCAAACATCCTTGAGTATTTCAAGTTTTGTTTTGGAATAATTGGGCACTACAGCAGTTTCTGTACTGGCCATTCCAACCAAGGCATACACCTTATCCCGAATGTCGGCACATTGCCAACCGTGAAACACCTCTATAAGGGTCTGTAGACTTGGTGTTGGAGTGTCTGGGTGTCTCCAATATGCTCGCTGCCAGATGATGACGCCCGCTGAGCTCTGAAATACCCCCGCTGCAAATGCATGATGAGTGAGCCAGCTTGTCGAGTCCAGGATTTTGAGCTTCTGGTAGAGCTTCTCAATCAGCCCCCAACCAAAGTACTTTGTTCCACACCAGACCATAATCTCTCTGGCATTGATGATCTCTTGGATAATCCACATCCGCCTCCAATATGGCCGCTCGCACAATTCTACGAGAGCTTTGCCTTCCCGCTTAGACCATATAGGCCAAAATCCCGGTCCCTTGGCTCTGAGTTCCTTGGATGCCTTTTTGAGCATATACTCCATTGCCACATCACTATCATCGTACTCACGCCCTAGCCAGACGTATACATTGGTGGCGTTGACGTAGATCTGTGTCATCAGGCCAACTTGATGATTGCGCTCACTGACGTCCGACTGATTGATGCAGATGGCATCGATCCAAAAGAGTTTGGGCTTGGAGAGCAAGCTACTTTGTAGACGAAGAAACCACCATAGGTTCTCTCGAACAGAGATATTTGTGTCGCTACCAACCTTGATTCCTCGACACTTTGTTTCATCCCCCCATGTATACGAGAGTGCTGTGTATTCTGGGCATGCCGACATGTCCACGCAAATAAAGGAGCCTTGAATTTCTGAGCTGTCTGTGCCAGGGTACAGCTCAAACAGACGAATTTCTTGGCGCGAGGAGTCCAATCTCGAATAGGGAGCTAATGTGAACTCTGTCCCTATTGCTTTTGTAGTGAGGTCTACCGACGTTCGCCTTGTGGTGGTCATAGAGACTGGCGATAACGGCTTTCCAGTTGTGTGTTCAGTTGCAAACATGGAGCTTGGCTCAACCATAGCCTTGACGACAATGTCGTCAAGTAACCGCAAGGCGCGTGATGCTTGCTTGGCAACTTCATCTAGCCTTTGAACAACAAAGTATGATAGGTGGAGATGGGGGTATGAATGAGGACCCCCATGCCCTGCTCTTTCATAACAATCTTTAACGCCGCAAGGGTACCAAGATTCATGGGGCGGGCTGTGTCCCAGGAATAAAACACAGCCAGGCTCACAACAATCGCGCTTGAATGAACGGGAGACATGGTCGAGACGGTGCCCAAGAGGTAAAACACACCCGGGCTCTGTGCAAGAGCCTCGATTTTCATGAGGCGAAAGGTGTCCCGAAGGTAAAAGACAATTGGGGGAACTGCAATCGGGCCGAGTCGAGGCATATGATGGAAATAGATTGTGTGAAATGTGTGTAGCTTGTCGTCGATTGAGGCGCGTACCGTCCACGGTTTCCGTGTCGCCTTGTTTGCTGCAAATTGGGCACTTCAAGTCGGGCCAGCGATTAAGAAACCAATGGCTCCTCTTTCTACAAGTACCCGTACAAAGGGGATCATGAGATCTCTCACTCCCCGGCTGCAGACAAGTGCTCATATGAGGGGAGTCGCATTTCTGAACCAATTCCCCCCATTTGGAATGCCCACAAATAAAGGTCATCCGCTCATAATAGCACATTGTGGTTATCTTGGACGATGCTCGAGTCAAAGACGTCGTTCGTGTATGTTTGTCGGCTTACAAAGAATTTGTACGCACGATAGTATCACACCCTCGACCATGGTAATTACATAAAAAAGACAGTTCCTTGCCACCGCTGGTGAGCCGTGTTTTGTGAGCATTGATGGGCTGGTTTGCCTGCATGTTTGCCTCTTTCTGCCTAGTTTGGCTGCCTCTGGCCTGCATGTGAGTCGTCTGGTGGCTGTACAGGCTTTGTGGGGTGGAATAAAGCATTGCTGTAAGTCATTCCTCTTTAGGCACTGACGTGACTAGAACCACATCGTAGAGTAAATTGGTATTGGCCTTTTCATTTTCTTTGATTGAATGTATAAAAAAAGCTAATTTAGTAATAGAAGTAAGCCGAGTGGTAATAGTATCTATATCTAAATTGCTCCCTTAGCGGATAAATCTGCCTACCGCAATGGTCCTGATTGTATTCTAGGGTAGTGATGCCTACCTTTGAGATGCCGAACAAACGGCTGTTGGGACGAGCCTCAGGATAAACGGGGATAGCCAAGCCTTGTATGATAGAACGATCGGGGTTGCACTTCTGTTGGTTTTACCTGATTGAATTCTATGATATTGTCCTAGTTGCATACCATGGTTTCTTTGATTTGTTTATTGTTTTCAAATTGAGTGACGGACCTGTGCTTTAACCCTGATTGTATGGCTGATACACCTCAAGAATGCGGTTCGTAGTATATGAATATGGAGGATAGCGTCTGTAAATATTTGGTAATACTTTTCTTTTGCCAGCCAGATAGGTATTGCCTTGCCCCCGTTGCGGCCTGGCCTCGTCAGAGCGGCGAAGTCATAAAAGAATCTGTACTTTGACTCAAGCATTCGTAGCAGTATAACATGATGAGGTGGAGGTACTTGATGAAAAATCGGGCGTCTACTAACAGATATCGTCCAGGCGTATGTAAAATCTATGCTTCTGGCACTTGCGTCTGAGGTTGTCTTCAAAATCTTTGGCTGTATGTCTAGAGTTTATATTATTTCCCTACTAGCAAAAGATTCACTATTAGCTTCCTGATATCCAAATTCGAGTGAATCATTTTTTCCATGAGTTGCTTCAGCACAGCTCACTGCCTAGCATAAAACTTACCATAGAGGGCATCCTTGTTGGGAACGTCTGAAAGGTTAGACAGGATCAACATGTCCAAGGTCTGGCGTGGCCGCATTAATACCTTGCAGATGCCGGCAATGCCATAATTGGATATTTGCCGACGATGGCACTCCAAGGCTCGAAATATGGACACCTAAAATATTCTAGTAAATAGATGGTGTAAGGGCAGGCTGAAGCATGCAATTCTGACGGGCTCGCCGCGGGCACATGTAATGGTTATGTCTTCTCTCATCCAGTTTCAGTGGCTTAACAGGACTTCGGATTCAACTATGGGATAAAACCCGCTGGCAACGACAGCTAAAGTAATCAGGAATTCTTTTCGTACTCGGCTCCGCCGTAGCGAGACATTGATTTAGGTGATGAAACTCGGCTCATGCTGGGGACCCTTGCTTCTGTTGTCTCAAGTAGAGTAACAACGCGCCATTTCCAAACGGCCTTCTAATCTTTTATCGTCAATCATGGAATGGGAAACGGAATATTCCGGTGCTATCTAGTCGCAGTCCATACTGTGGATGCATATCTATCTTGAGGTAAGAGGATATTGTTTGCAATTCCTAATTCTAGAGCCTTGAGAAACGGACATGCATCCAATTGACATCATATACCTAAGAGAAGGATGCAAATATTGGATATTTTTATTCAATAATGAAGGAAAAGAAATTTAGTTCCTTGAATAATTGCCATGTCTGCTTCTAAAAACAATCGCATCCCATAAACATGGGATTCGCAAATCCGAAACCCGCATGCATGGGTTTTCAGGCAGATCAAGATACCCATGAATGGAAAATTCTACAGTACACTGATATCGTGAACGGAAGGTAGTATTAAGCATAAAATAAGATTCTGAGATGTAAATGATAGATATATATATGTCTGTAGCTGTCAATTCTTTGGCCCTTATATGGATTTGCCGAAAGACACTTTGCGATAACCATGGAGGCTCTTCCATTAAGCACTGCACTTGCGAGTGTTGTTGACGACTTTACAAACTTCACAGCAGTTGATGAGCTAGCGATATGTCATGATTTCATCGAGATCCCTTTGTCGCTCCTTCATGGGCTCAGGTTAACACTACTCGAATCTGGAGTGTGGTGGTTTATTACGCTGTGGGCACCGTTTCTGGTGTTGGTGAATGTTTTATCGACTTGGAGGACATTCAGGAATGCTTCAAAACAACATGCTCTGCACAAGCTACCGCCCGTCTTGCCATATCTGGTGCCTTTGTTAGGACCTGCTATGACACTGGTATCATACTGGAACAGCAGAGATCCAATAAACTGGATTCTATCTACAAGGTGTGCCTCATCCACAGCTTCATTTGTTCTGCATTCACCAGCTAACAGGTTACACAGAATCTTCAAACAGTCACATCCCATCCGTGTCAATATCCTCAACAATGACGTTTATTTTGCGCAAGGGCCCGATCAGGTCAAGCAAATCTTCAAGAACTCATGGACATGTACATTGATTTCCGTCCAAAGCTTCGTTCTTGGCAGAGTCTTTGGAATGTCAAACGACTCTCTTAAGCTCTATGACAGAGATAACTCGGGCTATCGGGGCAAGCCTCGCCCGGGCACCAATGTCGAGCCACACAATCGTATCGAGTTTCTGACTTACAGGCCCTTGATCAAGCATTTGACTGGCGCAGGAATGAAGGCGTTTTGGTATCGATACGAGAGCGAACTGATTGAGCAACTTCGTGGCCTTCCAAGCAGCACAGATTGGACACACATGCCTGACTTGACGCGGCTATTTGAAGGCGATGTCTCCGTTGCAAATACCAAAGCCCTTTGTGGACCCTATCTACTCCAGCGTCACCCAGATTTTGTCGAGAAGCTATGGAAGTTGGACCACCACATCGATGTGCTCTTCAGAGGCACGCCACGCATCTTTGCGCCGCGGGTTTACGCTCAGAGAGACCGGCTACTGGAGGCTGTCAAGGACTGGCAGGCTCATGCGCGCGCGAACTTTGACGAATCTTGCATCGACGAAAACGGAGATGACCCATTTTGGGGCAGCGGCATCTTCCAGGAACGAAATGAGACCTTTGCGCATGTGGACGGTATGGACAATGATGCAAAGGCCTCAGAGGACTTTGGCGTGATTTGGTCGGCGACACGCAATTCCGTGGTCGCCGCTTTCTGGACCGTCCTCGAAATATTCCAAGATGCCGACCTTCTTGCCAGGGTGAGGGAGGAAGTTGAAGGCTGCAGAACGACTACGGGTAGCGGCTTCGACATCAACCTGCTACTGGAGAAACCCCTCTTACAGTCCATCTATTCCGAAGTCCTTCGCCTGCGCGTTCATATGCTCATTCCGCGCATCCCGCACTACGAAGACTTGCATATCAACGAATGGGTTGTCCCAATGGGCAAGATGCTGGTCATCAGCTCAACGGTAGCCCATATGGACGGCGAGGTCTGGAATACTGGGTATAATAACGAGCACCCGCTGGACACCTTTTGGGCCGAGCGCTTTCTCAGATATGAGAATATTCCAGGCAGTGGTCCAAGAAAGTCGGCCACCAATGGTCCTACAAGCGCCAATCCCGGCAAGGCTTCATATGCCATCGAAGATGTTGAGGGATCATGGATCCCATACGGCGGGGGAACAAGGATCTGTCCCGGTCGTCATTTTGCCAAGCGAGACATTATCTTCACGGCAGCAGTTCTGGTTACGTATTTCGACATTGAGATCCTCACAGATGTACGCGCTCTGCCTATAGATATGCGCGGCTTTGCGCTGGGGACCATGTCGGTGTCTGGTAAAGTTCCATATAAGATCCGAAGAAGAAATAATGTAGAGTGGTAGAGCAAGGTTTTAGAATGGGCCATGATAATGTTTTATTTATATAGATTTAAAATGTAACGAGATGAATTAAGACTTCGTCTGGACCAGGGTATGGAGCGTAATACATTTCGACCTTTACGCCCAAAGATGAATGGCAGGAGTGAAGTCCGAGAGATAATAATTGGGATCAGATCCAGGAGGAAGTGTTGAAGCTTCTCCGATCGACGTCGAACGAAAGGCGATGGCGGCCTAATAGTTTTATCGGTAGGTGACATACTAGCTTGCATTGTTATACCGTGGTCCTGCGCGGTAAGATTGCTCCTAATAGAGCCGAGTCGGCAGATAGGCAAAGGGATGTCACCTACATATAACAGTGCTGAGGGAATTTAAGTAGACGTAGGAACAAGAGGCATGTCACACAGCTCACTTGACAATAATGTTCATGGATAGCTATGTGAATAGGGGCTGTCGGCTGTGGTGGATAACACGTTGCATGCATAAAGCACGTATAAATTTCTCATAGTACTCCAACGTAATAGCTGTTATTCTACACAGTTGTACAAAGAATAGCACGGATCTTGAATGGCTCTTCTGAAACTTGGCTGAATCCAGGCCACCCGACAGTTGACACGTCGTTCCTCGTAACACAGCATTAGATCAGTACGATGCGAAAGTAAAATTTATCCAATGTGAGGTATGTTAGCTGCCCAGGTGTTAATGTAGGAATCGGGGGGGAGGAAGTACAGAGACCTAAATGCCTCCACGACGAGAAACACGCGAGCCAGAACGAAAGCAAACATGGTTAATGACAGGAAAATGTTGTTTAAAGCATTCACAAATAGGTTCAGTCCCCTGGACTGGAACAAGCTGAGCAGCATGTTTTTGAACCAGAAAACAAGGCTATTAACAATCGGAACAAGCATGGTGATGAGAGATGCAATCTTCCATAGGAGGTGCTCAGTCGGCGTGGGAAAGTGGATATTCCAAGCGATGAGATGCAAGCCACCAAATATGGCAGCACCAACACCGGCTCCAGTCAACAACCAAGCATTGGAGGGGCCTCTTCCATGCGCAAGTGGCCATATGTGGTGATAGGCGTTGTTGGGGATCGAATTGTCTGACCTCATGTTGGCCATGGCCCAGAAATGCGTAGGGCAAAGGAATGCAAAGTTTCTCATGTCGTTGATCGAGGCAGATCGGCCGGCCCGAATGTACACTGGTGTCTTGACGTCTTGCGGGTGGTTCAAAAGCAAAATGTAGATGATGAAAGCACACGCGGCAAATGACAATGTCATGACCTCGAGGGGGGAGGAGGGCTTATCGGTGGCTGCTCTTGCGACCAGTTGAACCACCAACCAGATGACTTGGCCGAGGACTAGGAGCTTAGCAACTAAGTCTCCTTTGTTCTTATCCGATATCTCATCCTCGGTAATGTATGGCAACTTATCAATAAGGTTGCTAGCCCTGGCCTCGTACAGCTGCGCCGCGGTGACAACCCATACATCTCCCTCCAAGGCAAGGATGGTCGAGATCCCATTCAGCGTAATTAGGTTGCTGCGTGATCTATCAATAACCAATCTGGAAAGGATCTCCATTCCAATTGCCGTGTGGCTTTCGTGCGGTTTCCATTCAAGTTGGCCATAGAACAGGGAGCGTGACTCAATGTTGTATCTGAAAATATCTCGCAGTTGTTCCCAGGTTTTTGGCCCGCTGAATCCACGGCCTAATCGGGGTTGCTTCTTTGGGTGGGACCGACGGCGGTTAGCATCCGAACCACGATTGTCTTGACTATTCCCGGTCATTTCGAATTCGGCCTCGGTGTTTTGTCTTTTATCAGAACCACGTGCAACAGCCCTGGCTGGAGGATGTTCGGCTTCTAACAGCGTTTGTGCCTCCAGTGCACTGGGTGTCCGAGAAACCTCTTGGGGGGCTGGGCCGATTCTGTTATGACTCTGGTCATCCATATTGGGATTCAGCGTGGGCAGCCCCTGATTAGAATCCTGATGACTCCATCCTTCCCCCCTATTCGTATCGTTTGACAGATTTGTCCTATTTCGTGCATTCTTATCCATATCGCCCTGGTAAGTTCTCATCATTAGATCCCAGTCAATCTTCAATCCTCTGTTGGTAGCAGCAGAGTGCTCGTTGCATCCAGCTGTGGAAGAAGGAGTATGGGGACGGTTTGATGTATTGTTTCTGGCTGAAGATGCCGGGTTGTTGCTCCAGGTCACCGGGTCATTTGAGAACTGTATCGCAAAACCCCCCATATCAGCAAAGAATGTATGAGTCTTGCTCCACGGAACACCATCTTCCTTTGCAAACTTTTTGAGTAATTTAGAGTGTAGATATGCCGAGCGATAGTCTGTGAGTGCCTTGGCGAGGAGTGCCTCGGGAGCAATCAAAGTGGCCAACATCCACTTCAGTTTCTGAAACAAGAAATGTACCTTTAAGAACACTTTTTGCATAAAGGTCTCTGGATGGAACTGGGGCGGGACGTTTAGGTGTTGAATGGACCAGCTGCACAAGATGAGGATCGAGGTGCAGCTCCAGACAATATCCAAGGTAGAGCGCACATTGGGTGCAGAGACAAAGGCCGGTGCCTGCAAGGGCAGGCTACAGTTTGGATGGAAATTGATCATTCTGGTAGTTGGCTGCCAGATGTAAAGACAAAACAGGCCGTTTACCGTAGAGATCTATATATAAGACCGCTCAACGCATAAAGTATATTGTATCCATCAACAACCAAGACATGTGTAGTGACAAGTCCAATATCTATAATTTATACAATAAATTAATTGCCCATCATATACTGTCATTAGGCTTATAGATTTCTTCAGTTGTTGCTTCTACGATTCTGCCTACGGCTCTGTGGCGTTTTGGCATATGCAAGGATTTGCGGCTGAAGCACCGGTGTCATGCGTGAGTCTAAAGGAAGCACATCTATAGGTGGTCGTTCTATATTATGCACATGGCTAATTTAGATCGACAGCCTTGCCATTCACTCTTCCGCCTTTACCGCGCGTCTACTCTCGAGGCCATCAGGTCCCCCTCTTGTTCGACCACTCGCAGTGAAGGTGGATGATAGAGGCTGCTACTAGCAGGTTGGCAGGATTTTTGCTAATTTAGCTCCCGGGTCGGTCAAGATGTCCAACTGAGAGGTTAATGAGAAGTTTTGGCTGTATTGATTAAATATTCTGCCTCTTTCTTATCATAAAAATACTGGCATCCCTTCTGAATTCGCCGTTGGTAGGAACGGGAGCAGACCTACTTATAGGTACCGGGTAGGTATTTACTAAATATGCAGATATGCTGTATTTACACTGCCCTGCTATGGCAATCGGTTTGGATGGATCTCGCTTTATTCCAGACTAATAGCGGGAATCTCATCTATTAGCCCATACGATTTAGAACATGATGAAAATGAGCTAGACTGCAATTAGAAATGTTAAGTTCCGATACACGGTGGAAGAGGACTTAAGCCGGGGATGAATAATAATGACATCGATCGTCAAGTAGGGGGACAAAAAGAGCCCGGCATTAGTAGGCAGCGAATGCATAGAAATATGCCAGCCACTTTTGTCCCCTCCCTACCAGCCAACCTCAGTGCCTTGTGTTCGGCTTAACAAACCCTCCATCGCGTGAACGGGAGAGCCCCCCAGAGCTAGCGTGATAACAAACGGCTCTCCACAAGGGATCAATGGGTCAATGACGTTTTCGCATGCATCCGGAGATAAGACAAGATTGACTTCTGGATTCCCGATAGGGACTTAAAATTTTATTATTAATGGCCGAAACGCGAGCTCTGGCTCACATATCATATTTCCGTATATCTATCTTCCATATGCCGAACATCAACTGCAAATGTCCGAAATGGCATTTCTTTCTTTCTCTATATCTTGAGCGAAGCTCTCCTCCTACATCCATTGAGCGTGGATTGCTCCCGTAGGGTCACCATACTGAGGTACAAACTTGCACAGGAATTCACACAACAACTCAATCCACCAAGCACTAATAAAACGACCTCACAATGGCCGCTGCCGAATCGGCCCCAACGCCAGAGCAGCCGCCGACTCAGGATCCCAAGGCCGGCCAGGGAAAATTCTCCAAAGCCTTTTCCACGATCATTTGGACGCCGCCCTGGCTGAGATGGAACCACGACGTGCCCTACGAACTGACATGGAGCTTGAACATTCTGTTTGGCTTTGTTGCCGCTTTCGGCGTCGCCAATCTGTACTATACTCACCCGATTCTTCACATCCTGGCCGACGACTTTGGTGTTTCCGATGAGCGCGCTTCTCTGGTACCGACGGTGGTGCAGGCTGGCTATGCCGCTGGATTGCTCTTCATTTGCCCAGTTGGCGATCTTTTGCCTCGTCGGCCGTTGATGATCCTCTTGAGCTTCATCACAGCCATGGTGGTGAGTCCCCAAGACCATTGATGGCCCTGCTGAGCAAAGTCGTATTCTAACCTACCATCAGTGGCTTGGATGCACCCTGACCAAATCCTTTGAAGCCTTCATGGGCCTGCACTTTGTCGTCGGCGCCTTCACCGTAACACCTCAGCTCATGTTCCCCCTCGCCGTGCGATACGCTCCACCCCGACACCGCCCCACAATGACCGCCATCACCTTGTCCGGCATCCTTTTCGGCATCCTGGTGGCGCGTCTGCTTTCCGGTATCATAACCGAGTATGCAAGCTGGCGTATCGTCTTTTGGGTGTCCTTTGGTTTGCAGATGGCCCTCTTGCTGCTCATCTTTCTCTTTGTGCCGGACTTTCCTGTGCTGCGGCCGGGCATCTCTTACCCCAGGATCTTGCTCAAGATTGTCACGATGCCATTCAAGTATCCAGTTTTGGTGCAGCAGTCGCTGATTGCCTTCTTGATCATGGGCATGTTTACGTCCTTCTGGACCACGCTGACCTTTCAGCTATCCGACCGGTTCCATCTGTCGACTCTCGTTATCGGCCTCTTCGCCCTTGTTGGTCTGTCGCCCGTGGTTCTCAATCCGATTGTCTCACGAGTTGTCATGTCGCGAATCCATCCGAGCGGCACCCTGATTCTCGGCCACGTTCTCCTCATCGTCGTCATCTGCATTGGAACCTTTGTTGGTAATTTTTCGATTGCCGGAACTGTCATTTGGGCCTGTCTGGGTGACTTGGGAATGAACATTGTTGTCGTATCCAACCGCATGTCATTTGCGCATGTCGAGCCTACAGCGCAGAACGCCGTCAATTCCGTTTACATGGTCTTCTCATTCTCTGGCCAGCTGTTTGGCACTGCGGTGGGAAACAGTCTCTACGCCGATGGTGGATGGATCCGAGCCGGCGCCTTTTCCATTGGAATTGTAGGTGGCAGTCTGCTCCTTGTCTTCCTCCGAGGCCCTCACGAGAAGGGCTGGGTTGGTTGGAGAGGCGGCTGGGAGCTCAGAAATAGCAAGCTCAAGCAGAATGAGGAACAGGCGGCGCCCCGGCAGTCTGACGAAGAGACCGCTGTTCCAGAAAACAGCAGCGGGGAGGAAAAGATTTCCGAAAAAGCATCACAACACCCGAATAATTAATCGACGCTTTACGCACTTATCACGACGCGATACCATGTACACATATTTAGGAATGACAGCCAGGCGCAAGGGCATCGAAAAAATTAGATAATTTTGTAATAAGTTGAATAGATTGCAGCAGCGTTCTTACGTTATGAAGGGAATAATGAAATGAGTGACAAGGTTCTATTAAACCCAGGCAAAACTGATCGTCAATGCAAAACACCAAAATACGCCCGTTTTGTTCATGGATGCCATGAGTCGTGAACCATGATATGCCGTATCTGAGATTCGATCTGGGCGTGTTCCTGACATAGACTTTTAGAATGACGTCAGAGCTAGCAGTCAAAGATGCTATAAACGCATACCCTAGATCAAGTTGTTAAATAGCCATTTTCTCTATGAACGGCCAAGCTCTCATGATATCCGCATGGATGATGCTGTGGGCTTGGTTATAAGAATAAGAATAGGTATGTAGAATATCTGCAACCCTTAACTAATTACATAACCTTTCTGTATCACCCTCCTGTTGCATTGTATATCTAGTATGTCTTAGTTAGTGAGACTGATATAACAACCATTTACTTGATGGAGAACACTCTTGGATACACTTTGACTTTCACCCACTTCCTGTCTCCTGTTCCTATTAGTTCAACATCGTACTTTATGTCAGGTATATCTCGATAAATAGGTCGAAAAGTCAGCTGTCGCGTCTTCTCCTCCCTCCCGACCTTGAGGTCAATGCATGTTCGGTCCAGAAGGAAGATGTGCCCTCGCGTTGCTACACTTTCCTCGCGATCAGGGGACCAATACCTCCACAGCGCTGCATCACTGTAGCTATTTGGCGAAGCCAGGCGCTTGGGAAGCCCTGTTTCCGGATTGATGTCTTGGGGTCGAATCAAGGCGGGCTTTGCTTCTAGGATGGTGGGATGGGTTGGCTGTTGATCGCTGTTGACTACTTCGGCGCAGTTGTGGATGCGTGTGTTGAGCAGTTCGATGTATTTTGGGTCTCGTAAGCTCTTCAAAGTGATAGTATCGTGTAGTTCCTCACATTCGTGATATACTTGCCAGTACTGAGGCAGGCTCAAGAAGCTTGTTTCCACACTTCCTTGCAGCAAACTCTTGACCTCACTAAACGAGACTCCGGTACTGACACTTGACTCTTTATCCTCTGCGCCATAATTCGCCTGCTCCTTGTTGAAGAAGCCACAGGAAACATACATGCCGATCGACTTGGACCAAAAGAATCTCAAATGTTCTCTGACCAAACTTTCGAGGAGTGGGGTGAGAAGAATACGAGGGGTTTGATGCAGCGTGTGTCTGACCTCTACTTCATAGCCGTTGGAAGAGACATGATGAGGGCCGTGCATGGCTTCACACGCCTTCTTGAGGGTATTAAGAATGGCTTTCTTGAAGCCCTTGTCGTGAAATCTCTCATTAAAGTACATTGAAAATTGCTCCTTGACAATGTAACGACACTCATTGCCATATACAACTTGCTTGACAATCGTCAGTGGTAGATGATGTCGGATATTGTTGGCCATTGCCTGTCTCTCATACGAGGACGATTCATAATACTCCGTTTGCTGGACTTTTATTACAGCAAAGCCATAGAGACTCTCTTTGTAATCTATCATGAAGGTCTCATCGCTCGTCATGCTATTCGTCTCCCAAGCAAAATTAGACATGAGTTTTGCATAGCTGTCATACTCTTGGGCCAGTGACCTGAGCCTTCCAACCGCGATGCGATCAATTTGGCTCATTTTCTCCATCAAGCCGGGCTCTGCTTGTATCAATGCTGCTTCTAAAAGCATCCTGGCCGTGTCGGCGTCGAGATCAAAGCCAGATCCGAGGAGCTTGATGTAGACTTGGATTGTAGAAGACCACGAGGCTTCCTGGCTGATTGAAACAGAGGATGGGAATGTGCGAGTGACAGGATGATGGTCGATGATTGCTTTGACTTGATGCCCTGAAGCGTCATCAATGGAATGGCAATCAACGAGCACAATGTCATTGGTGGCCCCAAAGTCAGGTACTTTCTCAACCAAATCGCTAATCTCTTTGGGAAGAAAGTGTCGGGTGATGGCTGGATTGCCTGGTAACCAAGCAGCACAGTTCTCCCCGTAGAAAATGTAGCGTCTGACAGCCTCAAACACCGCACTTACAACACCATCAGCATCAGGATGACTGCTGCTCATGACATATGTCGTGTTAACGTCTGGCTGTGCTGACAAGGCTGTAACCACCATGCTGCGATCAATCTTTTTCAACGTACGAAAGTTTCCCTCAATGAGTCGCTTTTTGCCAATCAGATCAACAAGCCGCTCCTGGGTTTTCTCAGAAGGCAATCCATCGGACGTGTCCGTCAACAGGGCCAATCCATCGAAATCAAGAGACTTGAAGAACTTGATGATCTCTTCATCATTCTTCTCGAGTGTTTTCTGTTCATATTCGGCCCAGATTCTATCTAGGGGTGTGGTATTGATGACGTTGACAGAAAATGGCGGCTTCTTGTAGCATTCTCGAATCATCAAGTTGGGATGGCGCGCAAAGCAGGGGACCCCCAAGTCCAACGAGCAAGTCCCAGAGGAAGTAACGAAGCCACGAACAGCAGCCGCTTTGAAGCCTGGATCGCCTTGTGTCCAAAGTTTCCACTTGCTGTCTCCGGGGGAGGAGCAAATCTTTGTTGGTAAACCATCTTTCCCGATACTGCTGAGGTCGAACCACCCTGGCCGCGAGGGCGGAAGATTGAGGACCTCCCCATCTGGACGCTCCATGCTATTATCCGGTCGTAGGTTGTATGTGTCATCCAGCCACTCGGCAAATTCTGGTGAGGCCATCCTTGGCTCTCTTTTGGCAACAGACATAAACCCTTGGACGGATAACATGACAATGCCAAGCTCCGCGCTCAAAGACATGACTTCATCGTATGAGATTTTGTGAACATGACCGTTTCTGTTCCATTGCAAGGTGATGCCAAGATCTTGGGCCGCTTTCCAAACCTTGGAAGAGATCATCAGGGGCTCATCATTGATGTAAAGTTGCAGCTCTGCGTCGTAGAAGAACATTTTGACGACAATTAAATAAAATATGGTGCAAGCAAATACGTCTAGCAGTTCTTGAGTTTCCGGTAGGTGATTTTCTCATTGCCATTTCAACTACTTAGCCTTTGTTCCAATTTATAACAATCTCGTGTCTTACACGAAAGCCTTGAATGTAACCTGTTGGTCGTTGACCTGCAACGCCCAAGTTTAGAGCCAACAGCAAGGCATTCTGATGTACAGCCCCAGCAGGCAGCGTACACAGATGATGAGAAAATGTTCCTAGAAAAAATTCAAGAGTTTCAAATAATTTATACAATAACTGTGGGATGGCTAAAAAAAAACTTGAAGCTTGGCCGTGGCGAGAAGACCTCGGCAAGCCTGAAGACTCGTTTTTTTTTTCGCCATCATATTATCTCAGTCTGACTTGTTTTCATAACTAGTTTCATGACCCTAGAATTCATTCTAGGCACCCCCAAATGTCTCAGGATGCTACGGTTACCTGGCCACTAGAGACACTTTGCCTTAAGTGACGATGACACCACCTTGCTACGAGGCAGTCTCTAGCTCACATTCATGGAAGGCTGTACACGTGTAAAGGGGCTCCATCTATAAAGGATACGGCTGCCTCCAAGGCAACAGAATAACTGCCCGAATCACTTTCCACATTCATAGTCTTCCTTCTTCACCACCCCCTCAAACCGCCTGTACTTGCCTATTCACGTCAAACACACCCTTACTTTCGCCCTTTCCAGTCATTGCATCAACCGTTATGCTTATATAACCTGTTCCTAAGTCGAATTGTAGAACCGGCCTGATACTTGTTGCATTACAACACTCTCAACCAGACCATCACCAATTCTTGACACAATGGCCAGTACCACAACATCTATGCCCATAGTCATCGGCAAAAAAGATGCCTCAATCGACTACACCAAGCGTGAAGCTGTTCGCGCGGTAGTAATCAATGCCTGGGGCCATATCGCCATCCTCTACTCCAGGCGAGACAATTACTACAAGCTGCCAGGCGGCGGCATCGAACCAGACGAAGACCATCGCACCGCGGTCGAGCGTGAGGTGAAGGAGGAGACCGGCGCCATCGTCAAGGTGTGCGACGTCGGTTGCGTTGCCGTCACCGAGGAGTTTCGCGATAATCTTCACCAATTCTCATATCTCTACTTGGCCCGAACTGTTAACGACGAGGGAGTTCCCAAGTTGACCCAAGCTGAGAGGCAGGACGACCTCATTCATTGGTGGACACCCGCGAAAGATGCCATGAAGGCTATGGAGAATGTGAAGCCAAAGTCGGAGCTTGGCTGGTTCATCAAGGAACGCGATCTCTATCTGTTGAGACAGGGCATGATCCAGTACAAGAACATGGTTGCAATTCCGCAGTCGGAGGGCAGTGGATATCCCGTGAACAGCGGCTGCGTCTCAGACGATAAGATTTCAGCATCTCTTGAAGACATGGTAGAGTGAGCAAAAGTAAGATGGAGAGGTATGCTTGAGTTCAGATGGTCTGCTCGTACTTGCTTGAGCTGATCTCGGTGATAGGGTTAATAGAGCCTGATGAAGTTGGAGAATCCTTGATGGGTATGTATGTATCGATTATGATGCACCATTCATATGGTCTTTCCTGATTGACGCTGGTTTGCAATGGTTATTTCGTGAAAACATTGCACCCTTACGCTGTACTCCTTACACTACGTTCAATATACTACACTCGGTATACATCACAAGCGTGGAAGAGCATGAGACCTTTTATGGAGCGCCAAGATGATTTGGGATAGGCAATTCAGAAAGCGATTGGGTGTTAGAGGCCATTATTCGTTCAAGTAGTGCAAATTGAAAGCTCAGCTCGTGTACAGGAAAATGGTTGAGTTGACGCCTATTTGCCGGCGATGTTTGCCTGACTGAGCTAGCCCAGCTGCATGTTTTACATTACTGTACCGGCAGATATCTTACTGTTTCTGGGTAGTATCGACGTCATCTCGTTAGTTAGCAATAAATACCCCCTTCAGTCATGTTCAAGCTGCTAGGCCATGTCTTGGTTCTACATCTCTTTTTATAGAGTAAAAGGGAGTAAGGCTTAAACAGTAAACATGAAGCGCCCCGAAATGTCAAACGGAACACATGATGGGGAAGCGGATTTCCTTGCACAGCGTGCAACTGCCGCCCGTGCACTAATTGAGCTTCTTAAGCCGCTTGCTGGCGATGCTGAAGCACCTAGAGTGAGAGAGCAGCAGCAGCAGCACGAGGAGCTGGGACAAGCTAACAGGAATGGCGGTGGAAGCGATCCACCACCACCACACGAAACTCACATCCTCCCTGCTATGCAAGATCTCGCATCGACGCTGTTGGCGGACCGTCCTCTATTCGCAGGATTTCATGATGGACAGGTTCACTACCCGCTGGGCGGTGGTGCATATGCCTTTCAGGATGATCTCATCGGCCCTCTCCTTTTGGCTCTGGCAAACGATGAGGAGCTTATGACGGATAATACCAAGGTAGCTGCGATTTTTGTGCCATCTTCTCTTCTCATTTACATGCGGTGTGTATGATGCTAACAAAAAGCATAGGCCACGGATCTATCCGAGGTAGATCGACAGTTTCCTATTCTGGCAAATGGCGACCTGACCAAATCTGATGATCTATTGCTCGACCCTATGCTTGAGGATCAATACTCGAGTGCTGAGCTCACGCCGGAGTCTTCTATAGATCAACTACCGGAGTACGATAGTGCCATAGGGCTACCAAGGGTGATTCCAATTCGCCCCATCACAGTCCATGCCGGTGCCCAGCCAAACAACTCGCCTCACGCAGGCACACTGGTGGTATTCTGTTATGCCTTCTTGCTGGCGCGACAGTTGCGAAATCGGATGCGAGACCTTGTCCCCTCTGATTTGGACGTGCCTAGCGTTACAGTGGAAGTCACATTGGTTGATACAGCGCCGGTGAAGGATGCGGGCTGCGAAATTAACGGGGTGCAATACCAACGCTCTTACAGAGATGTACCGGCTGCACTCATGACCCATATGCCTGACTATGAAGAGGTCCTCGGCCAAATGTCTCAATGGTCTGGCATTCCCTTTAAACTCACGCTCCAGTCCAATTTTTTCTCACCCTCCAATGTTCCATCTTTGTTGAAATACATGGTAAAACGTCGGGCTCGTCTTGGTTCACAGCTTTCTCCAAAGTACAATGTCTTGGCCCTCAGAGCTGCATGTCCCGTCCCTGATTGCGGTTTGGCTGAGAAGCATGGCCGTTTGAATCGGTACACCCCCGGTCGTATCATCTTCAACTGTCCACAGCATGGCGAGCATAGCGTTTCTCTCTCTCGTCCCGATGAGGTAGCTCGCCTCGAGGCCAATGCGCCGACACGGAACCTCATCCGTTCTATGCAACATCTCCTTGATGATTCCACCCACCATGTTCGCATAACTGGCGCCGATTATGCTGGCACGTATCAGGAAGCCTTCCTCTACCGTCCTCTTGCGGAATGGTCTGCATCTACGGGTCTTGCAGTGGGCCGGACGCCACATATCCTCTATGCACCTCTCATTGTAGACTGGAGCGGCGCTAAGCTTTCAAAATCGCTTTATGTTCGAGAAGGCGGTTATGATGCGATGAAAGTGCTGGGTACTGATGGGCTCTGTAGTTATATGCGTCTTGAGTCCAAGTATGGTCGTGAAGGGCTCCGTCGCTTATGGGCCGAGGTTGAGAGGTGGATGGCGGATCCTCACAAGCTGTTCCGAACATCTTTCTCTGTCGAGTACATGCAGGGGATCTTGAAGGAAAAGCAGTGGCGGAAGTAATGATGGATTAAGTGGATTCCCATGTCCAGATGTACGTGCAATAGAAAGAACTGTACTCTGTAGATGATTAGAAGATCTTTGTAACTATTGCTTGTCGTCCCTCCTCATCGTCGCCCCAGCGGTCTTGCCACATGTCCTTCTTCATGTAGCACCATCCCATGGGGGCGCCGCCCATTCCCCATTTTGTCTTCATCTCATCGAGCGTAATGGGGCGAACGAGCTTGTATAATTCGAGGATTGGGTATCCGTACTTGGACTGCTTCAGGCCGGCGTTGAAGTCGGAATTGCCAATGCCAAAGGGCTCTTCTGGTACTGTGCCTGGCGTGCGACGGATATCTGATGGGATGGTGGCGATGTGACTTGACACAAGGAGGCAAGTTAGTATACACGCGAGTAAGTAGATTAGCTATTTGGGGAAACTTACGTGATTGCTGCACGACCTTGATTTGCCTTGTCCCCTCTTGTCTCGTACAACCACAAGCGCTCTACACCATCGCGTAGCCGATATTTTCGGTATTCATGGTTCTTACTCTTGGCGACAATGTTGGCCAGGTGAAGGGGCTGGATCGCCAGGAGGACGTCTGTTTCGACTCTGTCTGACGCGACGGTCGCGGCGGCAGCTCGACTTTTGGTCTTGGCTTTGGCGCTGGTGGGGATAGTGGAAGGTGAGGATTTTGAGCCGGTGTTAGTCTTCTTGAAGAATGTAGCAGGGAGAGTAGATTGTTTGTGGGCGCGTTTCGTTATGCGTGTTGGTGCCATTTTCTTGGTCTGTTGTGTTTGTCGATGGATGAGTGAATGGATTAATGGTGGTGGTGGGATTGAAACCGCTGGAGCTTGGCTCTAGAGATCTCGATTAGCTACACTGCAGTCGGTATTAGTGGAGGCTAATTAGTGACTGGGGTGCCCCCTGAAGAAATGAATGAACGGCTGGGGCCGCGGATCTCCAGCCCCTAAATCAGTGCGGAACTAACTGCGCTATGATTTAGCTCTGGAGAACTGGAGCTCAACTTTAAACCTCCACTCATTAGCTTCAGCTATGAGTCCTGTGGATAGATCCTTATGCGGAACAAATAAGCCTATCCATAGCCAACCTATATGGGATAATTCAATGAGTACATGATAAGAATAGAGAACTGAATTTAACTTCTTTTTGATACGTCGTTATATGCGTGGTATTGTGCAACAATCTGTCAATTTCTCAGGAATTGTTATAGTTATCATACACCATTCTGATCATCATGCAAATTCCCAGCCATGATCCATCCATCCATATCCGCAAGCAATTTCCAATAGCATCATTCTAAAGCACAACAACATCATCACATACCTATCCCACCGTGCACCTTTCTCATATGATCATAACAATCAGTCCCCACGTTAAACGCCGCCAGACACACCCAGCAAACGTGAGCTCCGCAACGGCACGTCATGTGGTTACATCCGGCAGTCTTTTGCATCATCCTCGTGCATCTTGGGCAGTCTTTGATGCCAAGCTCTGCCTTTCTCTGATCATCGATGACCTCGACTCTGCTGACACCCTTGCCCTTGGAGTCGGCGCATGTCGTGCCGGGGTGCGGACTGTGGCAGGCGGTGCAGGTGGGTGTAAGACACTTCTTGCACGTAAATGTGTTTGGCGAGTCAGTATCAGAAGATGAGACACGGTATATCTGATCGCAGTCAGGGGTCGGGCAGTATCTAAAGTCTGCCGGGTGGCGGTCGACGTAGGATGCAAAGGAAGCCTGAAGCACGTCCTCAAAAGTTTCCGAAGGAAGATGTTCTTGGAGCTCCAAGAGAGAAAAGGCCCTTTGACAGGTATCTTGACCGGAGCCGACGCTCTTGATACAGGCGATGTGAAACTCCTTCTGCCCTGTAGTCTCCGCAACGCACATGCCGACAAAACAATCGCCGCAATAGACATGGTGGCAGGACATGCGGATCGGTTCCTCAGCCTCGCACCAACAGGAGGAGCAGGCCGTTTCGGAATGAGAGAGCGCCATGGCGGATCCAGGCTGTCTACTGGCAATGATGGACATGGCCTTGTTGTAATCTGCCTTCGATCCTCTGATGCAGATGTGTTTCTGTCTCGACGTGACGTTCAAGGCCGCTTTGCCCTTCCCCAGGCGTGATTCGAGTAATGCGAACCCGCCTCTCGACAGCCATTTAAAGTCATCCATACTGAGCTCGATGGTGTGGCTATCGGATAAGCCGTCCTGGATCATCGTCTTGATTCTCTCCAAGGTAGCTCCGGAGTTGGCGGGGAGCCCAAAGACTCTGAATTGTGAAGCGCGCACATCTGGAACGATGACAACCTTGAGAGAGTCCTCGATGTTCTTGATTCTCTTAAACTCATCTCCGCCCTTCCTAAAGTTCGCATTGCGCAAATCTTTTCCTTCTACTCTAACCACTTCACCTCCAATGATCTTCTCGATGATTTCTTTGGCCTTTGCCACCTGCTGGTGATTGTCGCCTTCGAGCTTCAGGTTACGATAGGGCCCCTGGGGAGGATACTCAAAATATCGCATAAACTGTCGCTCCCAGACAACCTTGTCCGCCTTGATCTGCTTCTGCACAGCCTCGTACACTCTGGTCGAGACTTTGAACTTGGCCGAGGTCACAACCCGCACCGCCAGCTGTGTACTCTGACTGAAAGACAGTGGCTTATTATGCAAAGCAGAGGCTGCGTCCCTGGCCTGCGATTCCTCGAAGAAAATTCCATGAGCGTTGATGCGCTTCCCCTTGGAGTTGGCGGACACTTCCCATCGCTCTAGTTGACCGTACTCAAGCAGCATTGACTTAACAACGGTGGAGTCGAAGTCCAAGTCGGCCACATAGCTAGGAGCTTTGATCTCAACAAGGCGAGGCTTGTCCGACTCAGGCATACCCTGTGTGACGTTCCTCTCTTCAACCGTGTCAGGCAAGCCCCTCAGCGTCATCGTCCACCCTGCTTGAGCCTGTTGATTGCCCTGTGCGGTTGGTGCGCTAGCCGTGACCTTGTTCCCAAGCACTTTATAACTGCCCGAGTTGAACTTCTTTTGAACTTTGAAGGCCACACTCTTGTTTGTAAAGGTGAGCTGTGCCGCGCGTGTTGGACGGAGCCAAGAGCAGTGCACTTTGCGACAGTCGACTTGGTGGAGGCTCTGGCTTTGTCCTATGGTGGCTGGGATGACAACACTCTCAATACCTCGTAGGGTAGTATAGGTACGTAGCTTGTTGCATACGTTCTTTGCAAACAAGGGATCCTCGGCTTTGATGGTTGCACTGCAGTTCCCCTGATCCGTGTGCGTCATGACCCGCATCTCAGCTGTTGGTGCATGTATGCCCACGTCTGCTAACAGTGCCCTGACCGATTTGATGGTGCTATTTGCTGGGAGGTTGCGAATACGGACGGCAGAGAAGTCAGAGGACAACGAGACCTTTGAGACTGTCGCCCCGTTTTCGAACTTTGCCCAAGCACCTCCAAACTCGTATGTGTGATGATCGTTGGAGCCATTATTCTATAATGAATCAGCTTGTCAACTCTGTCCATGAATATTAACAAGAGACTATCGTACCTCAAAGGTTGTCGCGCTTGTGCTCTTTCCCTGATTGTCATTTCCTGCAGCATCATTCTTATCGTGCGAAAATGTACAGGAAGCTCCCTTTCTGCAATGGCCTTGTGCGAAGAAGCGACATGGCCTCTGAGGGCGTGTATGAACACGAGCCTCTCTCACAGCTGGAGCAGCATCTCGATTACGACAGTAGGCGCAGTCTAACAAACAAATTCCGCGATCAGGCCAGGGACAAAGGGGGTTAGTCCTCTGGCGGAACACGTTCTCTCTTGGTCTGGGCCGTTCTGGTATGCGAGCCGGGACAGGTTCTGGGACGGGATCCGGTCTGTATACTGGTACGAATGCTGGCTGGGGATCTGGTCTGACTGTAGGTCTATATACTGGCTGTGGCTCTGGACGAGTTGCTGGTCTGGTTGCTGATCGGTATAACGGCTGAGGATCTGGTCTGGTCGGTCGGTTTATCGTTCTGTATGTTGGCTGGGTGTCTGGCCAGTCTTGCCAGCTTGTTGATCGATATGATGGTTGGGGTCTTGGAGGTGGAGGTGGAGCTGGAGTGCCGAATATGTTGCCCATCTTGGCGACGAGATCAGGTAATTGGAATCACCTAGAAAACGCCCGATCGCCCTGGACTCGTGAATTGACTGGAATGATGCTCTCGCAAGTCTAGGTCCATTGATCAGTTATGTCTCTTGAAAGGTGAAGGCGGGGTCTTGTATCACCACACGCACTCAGTCTGATTAACTTTGCCTATCTGCTGGACTTATAAAGCCGACAGTATTGTTCTGAGTTAACAAGCTGATAGATTTTCTTGGCGCAAAATAAAGAGAAAGTCTCTGGCAAGAGGTCCAACAGAGATTAATCTAAGAATAAAAGATGCGAAGGTAAAGAATGGAGGTAATGCTTGGATGCATCACCTTTCTCGCAGGAGGAGGCCGTCTGAATGGGGAGGGGCTGGTCAAGAAACCGGCCTGGCCCGCATATTGAGGCTCAAACAACACGCCTGTCGGGTGCATCCGAAATGGACTACAATTGGTTGGGCATATCATCCTGGTAACGAGGTGCAGGAATCAAGAATCCCTGTCAGTCGGAGCCCGATTATGTTTTTACTGGCATCAACCCTCATCGATGCCTAAATGTGTTGGTTGGCCGCATTGCAGGCTGCATGGGACAGGGCATCCCATTTGATAATTCGAGGTCGGCTACATATTAAGGCGTCATTTGTTACATCCAGGCTGTTGATCCTAGCGCCAATTATCAAATCAAACAGTGTACATTGGCGTCCTGTGGGAGGCCCTTGAGAGGCGTCATGCGTATCCCTGGGTACGCAATCATGTGGGTTGCCGTGACAGCCTGATGTGCCAACAGCAGGGCCTGCATTCTCCAAGAGGCCCCGTAGGAAATTCTGGTGATTCTGTGGACTAATTAATTTGATGTCGTTTCCCTTTGATGATAATTTGTTTACGCACCGACATCATGCAATTATCCTTTGCGCCGTTTCTTAGAGCCAAGCCCAACGGCACAATGCATTTCATCGTAATCTAGGTCCTGGGGAAACACCTCATCTATGCTATAATATCTGGTGATTCATCTTCAGAATTGCTATAGCTTCACTACTCATCACATATTGCATGATCAGATATCTCTGCGTGCGAGCCGAGATCCGTAAGGTAGACGGGCTTTGGCTGAGTGGACGATTCCACTGACTTCGCTGACGATTATCTGCTTTACAGATGCCGCTATCCCGTACACGTTCTTGACACAATCTCGCTATCCAGCCGTAGTCTTGACTCATAAGAAGGAGTAGGAAAGTCTCTTGAATATTCGTGGAATTCCAGCCATGTAGATTCCGTATATGACAATCCTTAGGCATCATCTCTGCTAAACTCCAATGTCGCATTCCCAATGCCTTTTCCTTGACACACAACTCTGAAGTGCATATATCCCAAATCATCCTCAACCACAACAACTACATCAAAAATCACCTGGTACACATTGGTTTTCGTTCCTGACTGTACCAGCTCCTTCTTTTTGAAGCCGTCAAAGTCTACCAAGGTTAAGTCAACGACAAGGTCCCCTAATTTCTTAATGGCTTTTGCGAAGAGTCAGTCCCTACAAGATGCCTGCTTGTTGTATTTACTTACAATGATGCGATCTCTTCTCCGGGGATACGGCCATGGTGCTTTGCAACAGCTCCACCGTGAACTTCTTCGAACTACCTTGAATCCATGTTCTCCAGTATGACTCACGCTTGATTGTATCGGGGGTGATTGTCTCTCCCTGGGATATGTTCAGCCTGGTTCTTGAGAGAAAACCGAGGGGAGACAATGTCATTACTCTTGCAATCAGCCAATCCATTTGTCCTGAGACCAGTTTACGGCAGGTCCACAGGTCGTAATGGGCGTCGGCTTCGGGGTCTTTTCCTTCTTGGAATTCTTTCGCTACTTCATGACCCAAGTTCCATCTGCTCTTTGTTTTCACAACGACCGGGCCCTCGAGACCCCTAATAGCTGCTCCAACGCATATAGCTTCCCACCTAAAAGGTTTAAGCACGTCTGTTAGCTTCTCTCAATGTTTAGGTGCAAACATACGCGATTGGCGGGCTGATTAACTCCATATGCGCAGGACACCATTTGTTTATCTCGTTGTAGAGATAGGTGGACTCGCCGAACCCGCCAACGAGGATGAGCGTCTAGAGATCATCTAGTTAGCTCTGAAAGTCATTTCATTCCAGGATTTGGTGCCAAGTACAGTGATGGATAATTTACTCTCATTTTCAGTGGCGTCTATCTGCTGCTCAAGAAGTTTGACTATTTTCTTGACAACCGGATCAAAGAGTAGGTGCATGTCGTCCCTAGGATTTTTAATCAGAGATACAGAAGCCCTATGCTGACCATAGACTCACGTCGTAAGCATGACTTCTTCGTCATCCTCGTCGTACCACTCAGAATGTGGGACATCTCTCAGCCGGAGATGTAAGCGATATGTCTGAAGGTACTTGGAGGCGCCAAAGTCTCGCTTAACAGACTCAAATTGAGCCATAAACTTCGAATTCGCGCCTATTTTTTCGAGGGGGAGGTCTGAGAATGCCTCACCAAACCGCTCGCACATCAATTTATGTAGTGCACGGTCGATGGTTGTGGAACCACATTTGCCCCCTTCCAACGCGCAGATGAGTTAGCCAGGCAGCTTCACTCCACTTAGCCAGCCAAAGTTTATTACTTCCTCACCTTCACTCACACAGGTTTGACTCAAGCTTACTCTGGGATAAGATTTCAGAATCTCATAAGAGGCAAGGTCCTGTCGCTGTAAGATTTCGAATGCAGCGCCTTCGGGAGGTTGAACGCCTTACAACTGTGCCGCCTCCACAATCACACACCAACACGCCGTTGCCAACCTAGAATTTCACGCTTAGCTTGAGTTCTTTATAGATGATATAGCACGGAATGGATACCTTCACAAGATTACTCTCACCGTCTTTGATGAGATGGCTTAGGCATGCAATCGCAGCCGCCTCTGGCTCGCGGATCATATGAAACTCATCTTCTTTTCTAGACGCAAAGCCAGCTGCTATTGCTGCCTCTCTGGTAGCTGCTTCTGCTTCCGTAGACCATAGCGCAGGTTTGGTGAACCAGAAATGAATCGGAGTAACGTCTAGAATAGCCTTGGAGACCTTACGCTCTAGATACTCCATGAGGTGTTCATAGAGATGTGTCAAATAGTCTGTAACAACCATTTCAGGGGTCTTCCCCTCTGGTGTCTGTAATATTCCTGGGCCATGAACAACCCTGATATCGCTAACAGTCGGGTCATCGAAGTCGGTAATCTGAGCACTCCGATCAAGAAGCAATTTAGTCCAGCAGTAAGCCGTCGTACCTGGTCGGATATGATAACCCCAGCGGACGTCAGGGCTGTAGGCAATTTTTGACGGGACTTGTTTTTCGTAGGAGGCTTGGCCAAAGTTTCTATGAGAAGTCCCCCATTGGTCTACAACCCTGACATCGTCGAAACCGAGAGCATTAGACCAGACAAAACTTGCACCTAAATAAAGTGAGTTGGCCAGTGGAGGTACGTGTCAAGCTGGCGTTACTGACCAGAGAATGTTGTACCGTAGTCGATGCCTACGATGAGAGTCTTGATTTGGTCAGCCATGGTTGTTATTCTGGATTGAAGTTTGACTTGCTGAAAGAATTGGAGTCCGCGGGTGCACTCGGGTGTAAGTATGAGAACTGCTGTGGTGCGCATTTGACACAAGAATGAGGCAGCTGCGGAGTGGGAGCCTTAGCGAAGGAGGCTCGTCCAATTGAAAGACCTGGCAGCCCTACCTCAACTTTGTGCAGTCCAGTAAAGCTTGCCATGTGTCCCAAGCATCGCATGAATTTGCAGTTGGGCTAAAAATGCATGTGGCTTTTATCATCCTTGTTCATTTGCGGCGAATATGGATGATGTGTCGATCCCATCTCTACCCAACGAGAAAGGAGACTCATTCAATTCATGTGAGATTCTGTTAATACTTAATACACAAATGGCCCGCCAAGAACGCATGGCTAAATAGAACTCTTTCAAATATTGAGGCTTATACAATCTGTGTTGTTATTATGCTAGATGGCGACGTATACATCATCCATGTCAGGTGGCCAGCAGGCGGGCCATGTATCCACGACGGCAAAACGACTTCAATATACCCATCCTTCTCAACCGAGTAGCATTACAACGCCTATAAATGTATCAAGAGATGAGAGAGAGAGCAAACAGGTAAATATGTCTCTGAGCAACACTTCAGTTATATACTAATAGGAGCGAGATTTCGAAGCATCACTCTTCTTCGTCCGAGATGGGAGAAAGCCCAGTGAAAAAAGATGGATGGAGCTTCAATATTTTTTCAGTAATCACCCCCGGAAAAACTGCCAAGAACAAGAAGGCTGTGTCTCAGCCACGGGGCGAAAATCTACGGGAGCGCATTCAATCGTTGGAGAAGGAAAAAGACCATCTGCGACTTAGGAACTCAGACCTGGCGCTTGAGATGCAACAATTGAAAGGGAACATCGCTAAACTAAGCAAGAAAAACGCGGGCCTAGAGCATGAAAAGGGGATATTGCAGGTTAAGAACTCCACACTGGCGTTTGAGCTGCAACAATTGGAAGAGACCATCGCTAAACGAACGGAAGAAAATGCCTCTCGGGTGAAGAAACTGAATGATGATATGAAAGAACAAGAGCATAGCTACAATAGGAAAATCTTGCGGTTAGAGAACCACATGGCTGAACAGGACAGGAGAGTCAGCAGTGCACAGTCAGTGGCAAAGGAAATGATGGGGAAAGGTCAGTCGTTTTCGATATCGGACAGTAAAATTGGGGAATGGTTTTCAAACAAAGAACGGGCCTGGTACAACTGGGCGAGCGATTACGCTCAGCAAGGACAGCTGATACTTGCAGATTTGTCGGTAGAGGCAAAGAAAGATCTAGCTGAATTTGTGGACCTCGGTAACAAGGAGCTTGCAGAGGAGCTCTTAGCTAACAACAGGATGCCTCGTATCTTACTGCAAGGTCTGGTTGCAAATTTCATTTGCAGGGAGGCATTCGCGTCCCCATGGTGGATCTTTGACGCAATGGAAAGCTTCCAAACCACAACACAAAAGGCAGAGAATTTCATCATGGATGAGAATGGACATCCAACTATGCGAGGCCACATGGACAAACTATACGACCTTGTTTCTCAGAGTAAGCCGATCCTCCAAACCTAGAATCAGATTTTTGCACTGCTAATGGTCATTAGTTAGCCTGGGAGATTCAGACCAATGGCGGGCCATGTTGATGAGGATGTTGTCGGTAGGCATGGGTAACAAAGAGATGAAGAGAGGGGAGGGAACAAATACCCAAGGAGAATCGGCAATGGGAGTGGAGGTTGGACGATACGCGGATTTCCTGGCGCAGCGGTTCTTTTCAAGCGCGGCGGCGCGATGCTTGCTGAAGACGCTTCCGATGGCTGAAGGCGAGAAACAAAGAGGACGCTTGAAAGAGCAGATTAGCATGGCATTGCAGTACTCAATTGAGCTGTGGTGCCATCGATCGTTTATGAAAGTCGTCACTCTACAAACCATGCAGAAAAGAAAGTCCACTGCATTTACAGCAGATTCCGAGACGATGCAAGCTCACCGGTCTCATAAGTTCGAACAGCCTGAGTTGTTCAACAATCTGCCCATCATTGCAGTCATTCAACCTGGCATAGAAGCTTACGGAACTGAGGAGGGGGAGTATTACCCGGGCGCAAGACGGATCTGGGCAAAAGCGACAGTTTTGGTGGGAGGGACAGCAGAAAGGCGGTTGAGTATGGAAAATTGACTTCTCATGTAGTATTCCACTCCATAGTATCCATTCCACGGTTTTTTTTTTTTCATGTAACAATACTTATTTCACCAAGTATAGGATGAGATGATCCTGGTAGGAGGCTGTGTTCGGGTTTGAACCACTTCAGTTACACATCTATATACGGCCGGGTCCCCTTTCGCGAACATCCACGAGCGAATTCGACAAGTTTGGAGCTGGAAAGAGGGAGTTCGAATTGGCAAGAATAATAGCATATTAGGGGAGAAAGTCATTAACCTCGCAGTGGTCGCTCAGATTGAAGCATCATATCCTGTCGCGGTTCTAGTTAATAGTATTCCGGCGACGGCAGATTTGGTCGAAGAACTTGACCAAAATTATACATGGCCACAGCCATAGTCCATATAGACACTTTGAGTTGTGTATTGGACAGCATTTAAGAACAAGCTTTATCTTTTTAGTAATCTATGTTCATCTCATAGGCCTCCTACTAACAAGCCAACCATCATGACTTCTCTTCGCGCAATATCTCCTTGTCTCCCTCCTCGGTGACCTCCTCTGGAGCATAGCGCATCTCTGGCACAAGTGTTTCCTTTGCAGGAAAGAGAAAACTGAGGCCACTGTAGACGACGGATGAAGTCATGAAGCCATAGTACCAGTTAAAATCCGCAAGATGGGCAGCCCCGCCAATGGAAACATCTGGGCTGACTACATTGATCAGGCCAGGAAGTGTAGGTGCAACAGCCGCAATCAATGCAGCAACAGCTCTCCAATTCACTCCATACCAATAAGAGTATCGTCCCTCAGGTTGATAAAGCGCTGGTATGTCAATGGCCCGCCGTTTGACGACATAATAGTCGGTCACTTGGATGCCCTGTACGTATCCGAGTTAGTACTGCCAACACCAAGTTCAAAGTGTCTGCTTACCACGATCGGCGTCATAAAAACACCAAGAGAGTTGACGAAGTTTAGCAAGGATGAGGCAGAATGCAAAATCTTCCACGGAGTCAAAGCCCAGCCCCCTATAAAGGCGATGATGATTGCACCTCTTTTGATGTTGATCCATTTCGGGCACAAGCTCGCCATATCATTTGCGCCGTTGATTACGGAGCCTGAGATGTTGACACAGATTTGCGCCAAACACCAGCTAAGACCAGCGAAGAAGGCTGCTGCCCTTCCGGCTGGCCCCTCCCATTGATCAATAATGGCCAAGGGGTCCCAGATGTGTTTGCCATAGAGAACACCAGACATGGAGGTAACAACGATGCCGATGATGGCGATCCAGCTGCACACGAGGGGGAACCAGATACCCTGAGATAATGAGGACTTGGGAGATCTCATATAACGCGTAAAATCAGGTATGTTGACTCCCATGGTGGACCTGTGTGGTGTCAATCGACTGTTTCAAAAGACACTGCAGAACTGAAGCCTTACCAACCGGCCGTGCAGCTATTTATTGACCACATGACTAACCACGCCTTCTTAGATCCGGTCACCGTAGCCTCTTGCGTCCAGATGCTCCCAGAGCCCCCAGCCTGAACGCAGATCCAAATCACCATGCCCAGCACAGTCGCGGTCACCATTACAAACTTGGCCAGGAAGAGCCATTTTATTTTGTACGGCGGGATCAGCATCAGAGGAAACTGGATCGTCCATATGAGAAAGTATGAAACCATCTGCTGTGTGGTTATGCCGACAGACTCGGGGATGTGGTTTGGCAGATTCCGGTACGAAGGCCAGATCGCCCTAATCACCTGCGTCGTCGGTGCGATGGCGAGATAATTGGTGATGGCATACCAGAAGAGACACGTAAGTAGTCTTAGAACGACAGGGAAGTTTGCGAATCTGTATCCAAACGAGGATCGAGCCAAGACGGGAAAGGAAACATGCGTCTTTGCCCCTATGTAGCCGTTCAACGTCAGTGGAATGGCCATCACACACGCTCCCAGAACGATGCTCAATACCGCTTCACGCCTGTCGTTTTCCTTTTGTTAGTGGGGCCCAATACATGATGTCTTCTGTTTTCTTTTGGAATGGATTTTGTTACCATGTCAAGCCGACCGCAAGAATGGTACTTCCAGTCTCCCAGCTCTGAATAGTTATCACGTCACTAACCCAGTATCCCAGCATGGTCCAGCTCGTCCACGTCCGCCGCTCGGGAGGCGTCACATCGAGATCTATGTTGGTCCATGTTCCGGGTGGTGCCCAGCTGGACTCTTGCTTTGGTAAGATCCAGCCATCAATTGTTGTCTTATTCTTAGCGGCTCTCGTTAAAGAGGAATACCGTTTCCGAATAGTTTCCGACATGACTTCGGGTGTTCCCCGTATCATGTCAAATAATGTTTCGTGAAAAGTCAAAGTGACGAAGTCGGTGAGACTTGGGGCGGGCCAGGCCAGATGTTGACTTCCTGTTGATGTCTTTTCCGCCAGCCTCTTCAAGGCTCGATTTAATTCTTCCACTGTGGAATTGAGACCTGTGCATGGGCTCCGTGTTTGCAAAAAGCAAAATCCGAGCCGCCCTGTCCTTGTCGGCGTCATAACACTGCCCTTCAGTTGGCATTGACAAATGCAAAGGGATATACAGTTTATCCGCTGCATGTTTTATATGTAAATGGGTAGGTGTTTTACCCAGATACTTGTATGTATGCTATCAACGACCATGCCCGTACTAAGTATTTTTTGGTATTTTCCCAGTTCCCCAATATGTAGAGGTACCTATGCTTGCAAGTTGATTACTTGTTTTGCCTTGATCTGAATCAGACTTATGTCAGGTGAGACATTCAAGCATGCATGTTGTGTGGATGAAGGAAGCTTTACATGACAACTATAGGCCTTCACCCTCAGATGGAATTATCAGCCCCTTATGCATTGAACAAGGCATGGCTGGTACAATTCTGACTAAATCTCAGTTAATCCGATTGGACTACCAAAAGACTCTCGGACTACAAAGGGATCCGTACCATAACATCGCTACGACATCGGATCATTAAGGCACCTAGATATCTCATTTCTAAGCAACCTCACAATCACTACCATCTAGATAGATAGATGGCCAGCTTTTAAAGCATGATATTCACTATAAGCTACGTTGTGCCTAGATTGCAAGAATTGAACCCCTTTGCCCGACTTCACCCTGATCCACTACCAACATAAACCTTGCGGTCCAGGTTATCCTTGTTGGAAGCACCCGTAACGTTACATGATTGATCCCTCTGCTGGTATAGACCACTTCGATCCGTCTATTCTACGAGGAACAGATCAAGTCATCATAGTGTGTTGATGATGAGTGTGACCGCGTTGGCGCAGACTGTTATAACTCAATTGGTGGGGGCTTTGCAAACTGGAGTGGGCCTACCACTCTATATAGAATATTAGTATATGTGGTTGAATATCAATGGACTTAATAGAGCATGCATACCTGGCTAATGTTACTACAGCACTGAGGGCAAAAACACAATACACACCGCTATACTTGGGTTGCCTGTCAATGTCACACCCGGCCTGACAATCTCATTATCCGGGTTTGGCCTAACTTCTCCATCGCGTGGATGGATTCTCTTGGGGTTCAGGGTGCATCGATTGTCTCACTTTCACCGTCACTGCAGCATTTGCACGGAACGCTGCAGCCGAGACAGCGGAAACCAAATGGACGCTGCGGTCCGTCGTTTCGGCTTGGAGAATGTGGTGGGGTGATTAAACACATCTATGGTACATGCTATGTCATTCTCAGGATGGGAAGTCTATGGGCATGATCAATAACACTATTACTGGGATCCTCCATCAGTATCTTACATCACCTCTTTATCTTGATTTGTCCTGAATTAGAACTACAGATCACCGATGCAAGATGTAGCTGAATGGAGACTGTTTTGTCCTGTGTCTAAGCTGTCGAATTGCCAAACACCTGACCTACGACTCCAGCCAGACCTCCTACTGCGGCAACGGTGCCTCCAATAACTTGAGCTACGCCATTGACCACGGCAAGACCTGCCCCCCCTGCTGCAGCACTCTGCATAACGGCAAAGGTACTCCCTCCCACTACATTCGGAATGGTAGCTTGCACGGCGGCCGCTGCTGAGGCTACAATCCAATCGTTAGAAACATTGAGTTGGCTGGGAGAACGTATATGCCATACCTGCGACAACGCCATTTGCGCTGAACCCAAAGACTCCCGCAACCGCCATGAATGGAGCGCTGATGATTGCAGGCGCAGCAACAGTGAGGAGCCCAACACCGACCGCCGCGGCCGCTGCGGGGTTCTCAACTGCCATTTGGGCTGCCTAGAATAAGGTCAGACGATTTCCTAAGAATCAGGTATTGTTCTTGACTTGCTCTTTGAACCACGGTTGATGAGCCGCACTCGGCTAGAATCTTCCGACATCCCTCAGCATTGGCTATCCCTGCCGCCTCCATGGCAGCACATTTAGCCGTCTGGGCATGTTTTGGCGCCTCTGCGGCGACCATCTTGGCAGCTCCGGCAGCAAAGTTCTGAGCCGCTTCGAAATGTTTGGGAGCTTCGGCCGCAATCACTTTTGACGCCTCGCTGGCAAAGTGTTGAGCTGCCTGAAGGTGCTTGGGGGCCTCAGCGGCGATGACCCTGGCTGCTACCGCTGCATGTTTGTTGGCCTCGGCAGCGACGACATTGGCGAAGCTCGACAGGCTCTCAAAAAAGCTCATGATGGCCGTATTAATAAGGTATCAGGTGCGTAATTTAAATGAAGAATGGAAAAGAATGCGTTTCACATCAAGTGAGGCAGACAATGGCGACGAGACCAGTTTTGACGGCCCAACGCCTCAAGGTTGATTGATGAGGCTCCATTGGCACATATTGACTGGGCACCCCAGTGCCACCCACTGATTGATGGTTTTTTTTTGCAGCTGTGGTAGAAATTAGGCGACTGTCTGCCGGTTATTGGTGAGAGACAGGGTATGGAGTGCTGTGACGATGTGGGAGGCCACCCTGCCCAGGGCTGTGCTGATTGATGTCCAATCGAACTCTGTTGTCGTCTCAGCCCGAACGGAAAAATGGTCCAGCAGTTTGAGATACCCAGACTTTGAGCTTGGGATTAAATTCCGGCTTAAACAAGGATATATATAAGCCCGAATGACGTTGCCATCACGAGGATGGCGGGTTGCGTCTGTCACGGATAAGCGTTCCAGGTTATCCGATATATGAGGGCCTGCTTGCGTTCTTATTTCTAATCACCATGCCCAAAATGAAAACAGCTGCATAAAAATCACCAGTAAAAATGTGTAAGCCAATTCGAGAAGGTGGAGTGATTGGCCTCCCTCACTATGATTGATAGACATGGGAGAGCCACACATGCTTGTCCAAAGCAAATATGGGAGGGAAGCAAGTGTGAAACACAAGCAAAAGAGTGAAAGACCAAAGTATCCCAATGTCACGGCAATCATGAAGACTTCACTACAGCTCTAGTCCTATCCTCTTTCACATTAGACCCGTCAACCCCCTATTTTAATGAGCAAGGCAAGCTGGACGAAAGCCACTGATCTTGGGTTCCTGAGATTCCTTTAACCGGCACAATCCGCCCAAGTTTATACGGCAGCTCCACTGCGGTGAGGATATACAAGTACTTGGTTTATTGTGAGACACGAGTTGTGCTTCAGGGTACTGATTGAGAGGCCGTAGATTCTAGACATCCCATCCCGGTAACGGTCTCCCGCCCCGCCCTTCCCCGCCACGTCCGGTACAAGTTCTGTGATAGGAATGAGTTGCTTCTCAGTCAGGGGTCTTGCTTTTTTTTCTGATACTTGTAGATAACAGTAGCAAGGGTTAGGATAGGAAGTGCTCCTCTTGTACTCCGTAGAAGGAAAAGAGTCACTACCAGGTGGATCATGTGTCAATTTGATGTGGTGCTTTATACTCCCTGTAGCGTGCAGCTTAATTGTCGATTCATCACCTATACTGCGATCAGAAAAGAAGCCTACGTGCGTTTCAATCGCCCATTCATACAAGCACATCATGTCGTTAGACATTGTTTGGATATAAATGCGTGTGTCGCTCCAATGTGAAAACACATTCGCAATGTTGACAGTCTCTTCACCTCCCACATTTCGGCCACACAAGACGATTGTTAGACCGTCGCCAACATGGAGCCTCAATTCGTGATCCCAATTATTGACATCTCAGAATATTACACAGGCGATGTCAAAGCCAAGGCGCGGATTGCGTCTTCCATCGCCTCGGCGGCCCAATCGCCCGGTTTCTTTCAGATTACCGGCCACCGGGTCTCACCCGATCTTATATCGCGAGTCTACGAGCAATTGGCCGCATTCTTCTCCCTGCCGATGGAGCTCAAGAATGCCATCTCCTTGTTTGACTCACCGGCCGTGCGGGGTTACGAGGCGACGGGGCGGCAGGTCCACCTGGACAACATCGCGGATTCTAAAGAAGGATTCATTTTTGGTCGTGAGCAGCCTCTTGAGGGCGCAAAATACCTCCAAGGGCCCAATCAATGGCCGGAAGAGTCCGATGCTCCCGGTTTTAGGGCCGTTGTTATGGAGTACTTTGGCGAGTTGCTTAACCTAAGCAAGATCATGTTCAAACTGATAGCCCTGAGCCTGGACTTGGAGGAGGACTATTTCGATAAGTTTGCCGATAGCGACGGCTGTAAGTGATGGAGCCAATGTAAAGCTGTTGAACCAGGAAGGCTGATTCTCTTCTGACAAGCGATTACGGTCATGAGAGCTCATAAATATCCACCGACAACACCAGAGCTCGCTGCCAAGTCTCGAGGCATAGGCGCCCACACCGACTTTGGGGCTCTGACACTGCTCCTGCAAGATTCCGGTAAGCACCCGTAGGAACTTTGGCACAGAATCCATGGCTAACCGTACAAGTCGGCGGCTTGGAAGTCTTTCATAGACCAACCAAAACTTGGCATCCCGTCAAGCCCATCGAGGGCGCCTTTGTGGTCAACATTGGGGACATGTTGGGTGAGTGTTTCCCCTAACCACTTGTCAAACGACAAAGGCTAACAGCCCGTAGAGCGCTGGACAAATAATCGCTATACGTCCACCCTGCATAGAGTCATCTCGCTAGTGAATGACAAGTACAGGTACAGCATAGCATCTTTCAACCAAGGTCTCACTGAGCAGGTTATTGAGTGCATTCCGACTTGTCTCGGTCCTGGTGAAAAGCTATTGTACGAGCCAGTTACGGTCGAGTCACATTTGAGGGCTCGATATGGTAGTTTTCAGTACTAAGTAGAGCCAGATGCTGGGTACCACGTTTGGGAGTGGAAGCACATTTATTTATGGGACTAAATCTCTAGACATGAAATCTTACATGTCTTTGTTGGGAATGATTGGCAATGCCTGTTAATCTAAACCTTGTACACCAACTTCTCTCCGCTGATCTTGCCATCCTCCATCTCCTTCAATCCGCCCAAAACTTCCTCAAGGCCATTGCCCAGACGAATCTTGTGAGCCTTGATCTTGCCGTCCTTCAGAAGCCCGTAGGAAAGGTCCCAGAACTTGGATGCGTGCTCCAAGTCCTGAGGAATAGGCGGGAATTGGTGACCAGCCAGGGTGAATGCCTCGCCCAAGGCAGTGTAGGCGACGGTCAATGAAGCGGCGACATCTTCGCGGGGGAACTTGACCCAGACGAGAGAGTTGTACTTTGCGCCGGCTTCCGAAGTGAGCGCATCGGCGCAGATCTGCGCGGAGCTTTCGCTGGAGATTGTGTCCCAGGCGTAGATGAGCTTGTTGTTGGTATACTCACGGATCTTCTTGCCAACTTCGGGGTCGTTGTAGTCAAAGACGGCGTCGGCGCCGAGGGACTTGACAAAGTCGTTGTTGCGGGGCGAGCAAGTCGTGATGACGGAATAGCCAGCGACCTTGGCGTACTGGATGCCGAGAACACCGCTGGCAGAGCTACCGCCATAGATCAAGACGGGGGCCGACTCCTTGGTCGGTTCAGTGGGCAAAGCCAGACCAAGCTTCTGGAACAAGCTGAATCCAACAGTGGTGATGCCGACACCAAGGGTGGCAGCCTCCTCAAAACTGACGTTGTCGGGGATCTTGATCTGGAGAGCGGCCTTGGCGACAATGTACTCAGCAAAGGCGCCCTCCTCGTGCCGAGCCTTGTTGGATCCATGGGTTACTCCGCAAACTCGGTCACCCTTCTTAAAGTCCTTGGTGACGGCAGAGCCAACCTCCTCAACAACACCGGCATAATCGCAGCCCACAACTGGGCCGGCTTCAGTGATGCTCTTGATGTGCTTCCAATCAGTAGGGTTGAGAGCCACAGCGACTGTCTTGACCAAGATGTAGTCATCGCGGAGCTTGGGCAGGGGGTGGTCATTGACCAGCTTGGCGGTACTGTCGCCCTGAATGACGATTGCCTTTTGAGTGGTTGCCATGTTGATTCCGTGAAGGTAGTAGTCGATTGGAGTTGAGATGTAAGTGTGAGAATGCTGTTTAATGATATCTTCCATCGGTCGGCGGAGCGGTTCTTATATATATATGATGATATCACATACCCCGGTGATCAATCTAGCTTGTCAAGATGCAAGATGCACGATATACCACTAGCGCCGTCTCCAGGACTAAGACCATATCTGTGCGGAGATTCATCAGACCCGGTTGTTAACGCGCGATTACACAATACGGTGCAACAATGCGCCGGTTCTATCGATGGAGTGGCGCCAAAATTTCTCACCAGGTGTCCAACGATGGGATTAGAAGGTGTGAGTTACTACTTGAAGATTAGGCTTATGTACGCGAACTAGGATTCCCTCTGTTGTTTCAATTGCCGAGATTGAGAATCCCTGAGGGAGAGAGGACAAAGAACAATACAAACATAGGGGCTTCTTGGGAGCCTTGGAACTTGAGACCTATTCTCTCCCAAAGGCAAAACATTCTCCGCCCGCAAACGTTTGGTGCAGCCGAGATCCGCAGAACAACCTTTTGGATACACTTCTACTGCATCTCGGCCGTGTTCTTGCGCATACCCGGACTTTATTGTAGGTGCGAAGTCCGAAGAATTCGGTATTTCAATTTCTTTTTCTTGTTGCATCACGCAGTAGCACAATGGCGACGGTCGGGTTTTTTTTTGGATGATTATTGAACAGATAGATAGATTACTGATGGACAAACGTATGCGTGTCTTCTTGGAGATGCCGAGGTTCGAGGCCATGGCGTCCAGATACGGCCAACAAACAGCTCAGTGTAAGCAACTGTCCTTGTCCACATCTCTGCAATGGAGATATTGTCCATCCATGCGCGTCAAAAAAGCGACTCTGTGACAAATTCTCATGGACCGTGGTAGAAACAATAAGAATAGACGTCCATAGAAACATCCAGAGCGGCGTCGATAAATCATGGAATTCTCCAGTAGCCATTGTTCAGGGCAGTTAGGGCTTCTATTCGATCACCACTATGTGTCCGACGCCGACGCCCAGGCCAATAGAGCGAGGGGTAGACCCCTGATACGTGACTAGACACCTATGTCAACTCCTCCATGGTCCACAATCAAGGTACGCAAGACTGGATCTAAGTTAAGATCTTAGGGAGGCTCATCGACAGGGCCATTATAGCAGGCTAGACTGTGTATGGCATGCGTCGATTCTTCTGTAATACTTTGTAGTAAGGCAATGGACTGCCACTGATCTTCTTGGCCATTGGTATTATCTACTCTAGGATAGAGTCATGCAGTACTCGAAATGTGATGGGAAAGCACAGCGCTCTCAGGTTTAACTAGTTATCGTACACCTGCGTTTAATGAGAGAATCTCGTAATAGAGTAGATCAGTGATTGATTGATTGAGAGGCAAATGAATCAAGAATCACGGCGTACTGGCGATAGGGTACTTATCCTATTGAAGATGCAACGTCTTATTGCCATACTGCATACAAGCAACCATGTTAATCGTTTATACATAAGAAAAAAGATAATAAGAAATCAATTTTGTTAGAATTTCGGTAGTTTTGTCTTTTTTCATCTTTCTATTATCGCGAAAATATCCTCAAACAAAGATCGACACGAGTGTCGCAGCTTCAGCGTTAGTTCTAGGGTATGGCTGCCACGGCCTCCCAGCAGCCCAGAGCTAACACGGGAAGTATCTAGGGGGGTTAATAAGCTTAATGATCGTCAAGTGGGGGGCACAGTAATTCGTGACCCTATCGGATAATCAAGCCGTAAGAGTGTGTACTGTATTTTGTCTTCTCCTTGATCATCCCAGAGTACGTGTTCAGCTTAAACGTTTTACCACTTAGCACTCATATGTTCTTCATCACATGGCCTAAGCGAGCCCAGAGAGCCTCTCTTATGCGGCAAAGACTTATTCATCGATGTTGAGTAGGCTTGGTATCGCGACAGCTCCATGGCCCATGTTGAATGTCCCAAGCATCACCACTGCCATTGTGCCCAGGGTTGAAAGCAACGTCACTAGAGTAGTAATAAATCCTGGACATCTGTATCAACAAGGTGAGGCATAACGATCTAGGTTAGGTTCGTAAATGAAGGAAATGTTATCTATCTTGCAGCCGATGGTGGCCGTGGGGTAACCACAACGTAGGGTAGAGTGTACAATGGCGTTGATATTCGACCGAATAGATTCGACACGCAGGACTCTCGGAAGACCGAAAAGATGGCCGAGATTGGAGGTAGCGTTTTAGAGACAGGTATCATAAAGCATCATCGATGCGGCTTTGGGTATCTGGGAAACAGACTGGTAGGCTTCGCTCGGCAAACATTGATTCACCCCCGTCGTCATGCACTTGTTGTCAAAACAGGCAACTGAGTCCTACCAGTGCGCCAGTCTACGTGAAATGGAACTTGGGGGTGGATACGGAGCTCTTCAAAGTCGTCATAGATTCCAAAGCCTACTGGCTTGTTTCCACAAGTATATTGTTGGCGGATCAGACTATGCAACCAATTGACGAGACAGGCGGCCTTTGTTGGGTTACGAATGGCGCTGGGGACAATTCTAGCACAGTAACGTCTACTGTGTGCAAGATTTGCGGCTCAAATCACTCCTGAACTTGCAAGGGCTTTGTGTTCATGGTTGACCATGGCTAGAGTCTTAATGAATAGGTCTGACATCTCCTCAAGAATGGCATCCGTTCCGTTGATGCGGTTAGCGAATAGCTCCCTTGAATAGATTGCTGCAAGGATCGGCGAGAGGATTTCATGGTGATATTGCGGCTTGGGCTAACGATGCAAGACGAATCACTGTCGTGCCAAAAGGGAGGCCGCGTAGGCCGCATATGCCGCTGCTTCTCAATTGACCATGAATACGATGTGGGAGCACAATGAGAGATATACGACATGTTTATCTCGGTTACGCAGAATACCCAAGCTCTCAACAATTAGCCCTTATTCTTTGGCGGTTATCTATTGCAGGACGCGAAGCGAGTCAACCGGGCACTCATTTTGCGGGGACAATATCTGTATTTCTCCGCTGATTTGTATAAACTATATAGATTAAATATTGATAAGAGAGTCACTGAGTATGGAAAAGATCTTCGCTATGTGTTACAAGGGGCTGTTGGCTGAAAGGTCTTGCATATATATGCCAATTATGTGTCGGGAGAGGGGGCTACGCGAGGCTGGTACGGCCACTGATAGTGTCAGCAGGATACCGTGCTGCTATTGAGGAAGAGAAAGGATTCAGATGGAAGGTTCGGTTACATAAATTAATTGTATAGAGAGATTAAAAATAAACTCTGGCATCTGCATGACACATCCGACGTCAAGAACAAGGCATACAGGCAGTCTGTACTTTGTAAGCCAACCTGAGAGGGAGCCTCACTCCTTAGCCAGCGAAAGGGACATGAGAGACAAGGCCTATGTGATGGAATGCTAAATGTCGGATAGACGGAACATTAGAAATCTATGTGCCTATCTTCGGTGACAGTGTCTCGCACTTTGAGAATATTGCACGTGGACTCTGAAGGGCCGGGCCGCCGTTGTTGGGATTATGACCTGTCATCAGTTGAGCAAGAAGCCTGGTCCTCGCGGCATGAAATGTTCCTCAAATGGCTATCTTGGACGGCCATAACCAAGAGTTGAGTCATGGCGATGTTGCCCGTGATTCGGGAGAAAGTCATGAGCAACCATTCCGGTGATGTCCCAAACGTCTCGGCGATGACAAATGAGCTTGTGGTTTGTGACTTCTCTTAAGCGAAATATCTATCGGCGATCAAGTAAGAGAAATATGAGAGGCCTGTCTTCAACTGCGGCTCCATGTGGCCGAGCCTCAGATGTGCACAAACGGTGAATTCATGTACCCAAATGACACACATGTAGCACATGTAGCATAGATGGTTAAATACTTTATGTGCGACCGCATTAATTAGTATTAGCTGAAAGGTTCTCCACAGAAGCTCAGTCCACAAAACCCTGGAAGATCAAAGGGAAATGGGTCCAGCTTAATGAATGCCGACATCATCCGGGACTGCGGACTTCTTGCTATGAGCCTATCATTCTGATAGCCTTATTTTTTCACATAGATGGAGAACTTGGTAGGACAAATACTACCCTTTTCCTGAGCAATGCATGCATATCCCCCAATCAGACACTGTGATATGATGTTACCATTATAATATACAGACCCTTGTTCATTAACGATGCAGTGCATATGGCTGATGAAGACTGGTTGTGATCATGATGAGCTTCAACAATATCCTACCAGTGGACCCCAGGCACCCAAAGCGAGTTGTTGATGATGCATATGAATGACTGGCAGGACTCCTTACATCTGTGTCCACTAGTAGGTAGGGAATTAAGCAATCTATTCGCTGGGCCGGCGGCATGCAAAGCGAGATTGCCTTTATAACTGACTTGGGGCGAGCATGGAAGTGAGCTGCATAAAGTATGGAGAAGTCTTGCCAATGCGGATGTGCAGGTAGGTAAGGTTGTCAGTGGAGGCTCAAGAAGGGACAAGGGCTTGCTGCGTGGGACCAAGTGAGAAGAAGCATGGCGACTTGTGACTGTTGGCCCATCGTCTGGTAGGCACTTTTTTTTTGCAAGGACAGGTCCTCAATCTACCCAATCAGCAGCAGTAGGAGCTGGCGAAGCTGCAATTACAAATCTATGTTGTGTTGGGGGCTGTTTCTTATCAGGATGGCTGCTCGGAGAGCAGAATAATTTCCATCAACCGCTGAATGGCAACGTCTTTGTTGGCGTATCGTGTAACAAACAGCTGTGGGAGAAATGCTACCTCGGCGGTGGAGAGCTCATCCAATACAATGGCAATGGTCGGGGCATACAGAAGAACTTGGAGGATCGCGTTCTCCAACGACTGGTCGGACTCGAGATGAGAGCCGCGCTACGGAACGGGGCACACAGATGCCGGGCCTGCTTTGGTGGGACGGCGGCTTTGAAGTGGCAGAGCATGTCAGCAGCAAACGAGGCGAGACAAGAGGGAAGATAGGGACGGAGGAATCCATTTCTAGTGTGCCAAGATCTGCTGAAGATTTGACAGGGTACGGAATAGGAAATCATCATTTATGACAGAAAGGAGGCCCAAGGATCCTCGGGAGTCTGGGCTTTGGTCCTTTTTCGTCAACACCAATTCCGCCCTGGGCCTGTACGTTCACGCGCATCATTGCTCAGTGTCTTTGATTGCTTGCATGGAAACGAGAGCCTGCGCGCCACCACGCTGCAGCCAATGTTGATTATTTCACACCGTCTTATCGGTCTCAACCTATGAGGCGCTGCCTGTAAACAAGCAAACCACCCGTCCAGAGCGCTGAACCTGATTTTTCTTTCTTTTGTGCGCAATCTTTTGTCAGGCTGCGCCATGTTGGCATCATGCAGGATCCACTGATGGGCTTCGACCCCTGTACTCCATTCCTGTGCCTTGATATTAACGTGAGAAGGCTACCAGTAAGATTGGCCGAGTTGTGCCACTGTATGGGGCCCCTCGGACAGGCATCAGGATTTCTGATGTTTGCTGCATCAAGGACGAAAGTGCCCGGGATGTAGATCACCTGCGGGACGACGCGCGCCACTATCATCCACATTTGCTTGATTCAGTACCTGACTGCCGGGTGGGAAAGGGCCAAGTCTAAGACCAGATGAGACCGCATTGCGGGAGCTAAGAGATATAGAGACTAGATTTGAAGTCTGGGCAACGGCATAGTTCATGGGAAATGTAAAATCGGATTCGTGCTGTATAGAGGTCATCGTCAGTTTAGAAAAACGGACGTCGTCTATCGCGGAGGCTCATGTAGTTTGCAAAAAAACAAAAGGCTTGGATATACAGAAAGGTTGTCTCCCCCCTCCCCGACGGGCTTTTGCATATGTTTGCTTCTTGGCTTCCTGCTGGGTACTAACTAGCCCCTCCGACGCGCCTACACTGCTCGTTCGGATTGGTGGCCTGGTCACTTCAACTGGTTACACGGCGATGGCGACAACAAATTGGATAGTTCCCTGAAATTCAGGCACTGCAATATCCCCTCTCGTCACCAAGCCGGGGGCAATAACTTGGAAATCTCACCGCACATGTGACCTTCAAAGATTGTCCTTGGGGCGAGGGGGGTTCTTGGGATGAAGAGGAGGAGGGGGGAAGGGGGGGGGGGGGGTTCCTGGGAAAAGTATTAAAGGCAGCCTCCGGCGAGGTAAAGCAGTCAAAAGATTTTGTGTTCTGTATCAACTTAGTTTCCGCAATGCAATCTCCTCATTCTATCACCACTATTTTGCCATTCTCTCGACAAACAACAATGACTCTGTCCGAGTATACTGCACGAAAGGGCCCAGCCCAGAGAAGAGACCGTCAGTTACACCAGTTCTCCTCCCATCTCTACCTTTCCCTCCCTCCCTCCCACACGGGCCTTCCCGCTATTGCATATCCATGGTGTAACCTGCTTTCTGACTCTTCTCTAGGAAAGCAAAGGAGACGCATCTCAGAGCTTGAGGCATCTGACGCGAGTGTTGGATCCTCATCGAGCGACTCTGCCTCCCCAACGATCGACACTGAGCCAACGCTCGAAAACTTGGATATTGATGATATCTTTGATAACTTTGGTCAGCCGGTTGTCAATGGAGTCCCAAGAGCTACGGTACACCCATTCCAACACGTACCGGGAAATCCTGCGACGGATGCGCCCTTTGACGCAAATGCCAGCTCCATTCTTGATAAATCTACGCTGGACATCCTCCTGAACCATCTGTCTCATACTGAGCCGCCTGTGGTAAGTCATCAAGACAAATCCTCCTTCTACCGCCTTCTAGCTTTCTTTTACTGACCATGATGCGCAACCTTGCAGCAGAATGACGCCGGCGTTGGTCGTAGCGGCACTGGCCCTGTACACTACCGAGTTTTAGGTAGACAACAAGCGGCGGAGACGTTGCCAAACCCCTTCGCTCAGTTTTACAAGAAGATACTTCGCATGGCAGCCGAATTGTTGCAGACATACAACCTTGCCGTCGAGTTGCTGCTCATGAAACCCGACGAAGATCTCACGCATATGCTCAACGAGATCAAGCGCCGCTTCCGAAAGTTGATTATTCGCGCGGCCAATGCTTCTACTATGGCTAATCTCAGATAGCTGACTCGCCCTTCTTACATGCGTAAGACAGCCGGTTGGCTTCGGGAACTAGACATGGCGCGGCCTGATCTATGTCTGCAAGGTGTGTTTGTTGCTTCGCGATTGGGGTAGGGGGAAGGGTGTGACTGTGGGTGATTTGGGGTGGCAATATATGTTCTTTGAGGTACATGGAGGGTATTGTCTGGTATGGTAGTGTTAGCGATTAGCAACTTGACGAAATGAGGTATACTCATCTGCTCTGTTGATCAATGTGAGGCCGCCCTACCACAATATGACAAGCTCTGTAGCATAGCCGGGATGAGTAGGAAGTGATTCAGGGGCCATGATGGCTCGTCAGTCCTCGACAGTGAGTCTTGGATCTTTGTTCGTTCGGTAAGACTTTTAAACAGCCAACTCTTGGAATAGCTACTGCGGCTTAGTCATTAAGTTGTGGAAGACCCTTCATCTGTTTATGTAGACTTCTATCGTCATCTGACGCACATAACAAAGCTTTAGGAGGTGACCACTTAGTATACTTTGCTTTGTTCATGGATCAAGTTAATATCTGGTGTTTTTTTTAATTGAGCAAAGAAATACAGGAGACCACTGCTCAATTCTTTTGTTTAATCCAATTCAATAACCCATTCGCCCCTCGCCCCTTGGTCACATCAACACCAGCCCTCCATGTTCTGATACAATCACCCCGCCTCCCTTCCCCTCCCTTCCCCTCCCTTCCCCTCCCTTCCCCTCCCTTCCCCTCCCTTCCCCTCCCCTCCCATTCGCAACAGAACCCTCGTAAAGGCCATTGGGCATAGCAGGTTTAATAAAATTTTGCTTCACGCTGCATTGCTAACTTATTGGGCTATTACAGATCTGCGGCCCGGCGCGTCTGACCGCTTGATGAATAGACTGCTGATCGAGTGGCGAGTATTGGATCTGCCGATGGCTCGATACCGTGAACTCCTGGGATGGGGCTGAAAATGATTGTGCCCTTCTGTGGAGGTAATTCCTCCTTTCCCATGACGGTCTCCAGCTTCAAAATACCCAACTCCACCACCTTCCTATCATCCGGCCATATCTTGGTGCAATCATCTATGATGTCGTTGTCTTCTGCAATCTGCACTACCAACTTAAAGCATATAGGCTCGTTGGCCAAGAAACTCGGCAGCTCGTCGAATAGAAAATTGGGATCCTTCTTGTCAAGCTCGCTCTGCGTCAGGTACTGTGAACCGGCCAAGGAGACCCAACGATATCGACCAAAGACCCTGTTATCATGCGCGTCTATAAACTGGAATGCGTTGATTGAGTAGAAGGTTTCATGGGCAAAGCTCTTTGGAGTTGGTCGGTCTTCTTGAACGAACTGAGCTGCAGCTGGATGGTGCTTGATGTAATCATCGACACTGTTATCTCTAATGCTTTGAAAGAAGGACAGCACGTCTTCCCCGGTAGATCCAGGGAAAAGCTTTGATGCATGACAGATAATGTCAGTCTTGGTATCGCGAGTCTCGTCGACTAAAAACCGGACTGCAAGACCATGAGGGTTTGCTCTGGGGTCTGTCCCCGCCAGGTCGGGGAGGCCAGTAAAGAGAGAAAATCTGGCAATGACAGCTGTGGAAGGATTACTGAAATGAGGGGCAGTAGACAATTGCTTAGCCTCATCGGTTGGGATAAATACACCCTTGAGGAAGATTCCTTTGGCATGAGCTACACATCGAACACGTTACCGAGATATTTCGCTTGACTCAATGCAAGATACATACATGACCGCACTCCAGAAAACTTCCCAAAAACCTCCTGAAGGGTTTTGATCAAATCCAGGTGAAGCATCGTGATGAGGGGTTGTTTGATAGCAGTATGTCGGCGTTGTGAAATCAGTGGTGAGTTGAATTGGTTAGAAAGAGGGATAATTACGAAATATATATACAGATACCTTACATAAGGATTCACGATAGGAGCGCATGTGTGCTGAGTTAATCCTGCTTATTTCACATGCTGCTAATAGGCTGATCCCACATACTGTCCGTTTCTGCAATTCAGCTTCTCCGCGGAGCCTACATCGCTACCACACACGACTTGATGTGGAATCAAAGTATTGTGGGAGTGTGTCATGTGTTTATGATCACTAATGTGATCTAATAGCCTGATAAGGATAATATTGTCAAATGTAGCATTATTGTGGAGTAGCCGGACTCAAGTTAGGTGTGTTTGGCAGGGCTTTGTGTAGTGGCAAGGATGTTGATATATATTATAGACCTTGGCTATAGTATGAGCGAAGATCTCCACATTAAATCTATAAAAGAGTAGCTGGAGAGAGTCCCATCATCATATTTTGGTAAGTTCATCACACGCTGTGTTTTTTTTTCCCAATCTGCGCAGGCCGATGTTGAGTAACATTCTTCCTTCTGAGAAGCACATTCACACGCCAAATCCAGAACAAAACTCGCTGATTTCATTAATGAAGCAATAGTCTGAGTGATCTTTAATTATTGGTCAAGACAAGCCTATCTCTACTGAAGGATATGCTAGGCGATTTCTTAGATGGTGTCTCGTTATAACAAGTCTTGACCTAGGTCACTTGGAGCTAGGACTTCCGCGATGGTGCTACGGGAAAGGATCTGGAACATGCGGAGTGCTGCCGTGTCTGCGGAGAATTACGTAATCTTAGGGAAACGAAAGACGATTAGGACGTCAATTTCTACTTCAGGATATATCTAATCTTTTGGTGATAGATGCACGGGAGGACCAGCGAGCGTATTCAAGAATTATACAAGTTTAACGGGCTTAACGCTACGATCCAGGTTCATACTGCACTAATTTATGAGATGCATGGTATGGATTTCATCTTGGTAGGTCCAATTTGAAGACTTTGTAAGCCGGGGTAAACAGTGCGACGGCGTTCAGCTTTTCATCGCCGTCGCGCTGAGACATCGCGAATGCAAGGGAATCAAACGATTGGCGGGAGACCTCAGGTTGGTCTTCGCTGAAACACACGATATTGACAGAAATCTTTGGAATTACGTCACCACAATCTCACCGCATTAGGCTCCAATAGGCTTCAAAGGGTTGGAGTAGCTCACATCCGACTCGCCGCCACGATAGATAATAGCTTGGGTATAAAAGGGATTGAGACCTCATAAATTCCCAGTGCAGAGTATCCGCTGTTCTGCGTCTTTACACCATCACCTACGCCAAACAACATGCACAGTGGTCGCAATGGACGGGTTACGGAGGCTTCTGTGGCGACAAACCGTCTCACCAACATTGTACGACAGCGACATTATTTACCCCATTCACTTCTTGGATGACGTTCCGGGTATGCGGGATATGATCATGACTTGGACAATGAGATTCAACGATGTGCTCGATCCGGACATGCTTCACACATCTTTGGCAAAGCTGCTTGAGGTGGGTGATTGGCGAAAGCTGGGAGGTAGGCTACGAAGACAAGTATGAGATACACCCAAGCCAGGCCTGATTATCCTGGTTGCTAATTAAATCTTAGCATGGAAAGCTTCAGCTCCATGTCCCAAACCCCTTTACCCAAGAGAGGCCTGCGGTGTTTTATACTAAGGAGGCGTTTGACGTCAGCATTGATGAGCACCCATTGGGGAAGCAAATGCCAAAAGCAACATCCGACCCATCTCTACAACCCAATACTGAATTGTTTCGTCCATTTTCAGTGCGACCAGATGTACCGGTAAAAATTGAAGAGTATCTCATACAGGACCTTCCGCCATTGTCTCTGCATGTAGTTGCCTTCACTGACGCGACCCTGGTCTCGGTCGTGTGGCCGCACATCCTAATGGATGCGATGAGCTTGCGAGATCTCATGAAAGCTTGGACCCTTGTGCTAAGTGACAGAGACGCGGAAGTACCATCTATATTGGGAGCAAGAGACGATGTTGCATACAAAATTGCGGATCCCAACAAGGGAGGTGAAGCGTTCAAGCTTGAGGGTAGGAGACTCCGCGGGCTAAAGTTCTTTGGGTTTGTGTTCAATCTACTTTGGGATGTCTTTTTTGGTCCCCCCATGGAGCCACGCGTCATCTTTCTCCCAAAGAAGGCGGTTGATCAACTACGACAGCAAGCGAAAGATGATTTGGGCTCTAAACAAATAAGTATTGAAGAAGCGAGACTGCGAATTAGCACAGGAGATGTGCTGGTCTCATGGATCGTTCGAACGCTTGCTTCTTCACTGCCCAAACCGCGACCAATCACCGCAATGAGCGTTGTTGATATCCGTACACGGGTATCAGGACTCTGTGAAACGGACGCTCCATACATCCAAAACCTATTTCAAGGAACAAGTATGATATTGGCATCGGAAGAGGCGTTAAGAAATTCACTCGGTGATATTGCCCTGCGGCATCGCCAGAGTCTAGCAGATGGCGCGACAAGTCCTCAGATTACAGCTGTCTTGCAAAGCAAGCGGCGGGATATAGATGCCGGTCGAGATCCTACAATACTAGTCGGCGAATCCAACGCACTTCTCACGTCGATTACTAACTGGACAAAGGCCAATTTTTCCAAGATTGTCGATTTCAGCAAGGCTGTTGTTCGGCCTGGAGATAGATCCCCTAACAGAATCAACCCGCCAGGAACAATAATATACCACTATCCAGCTTTGATGAAGCGGTTCGCCTATGTTAGAAACCTGGTTAACATTATGGGTACAGATCATGAAGATAATTACTGGATGTATGCCTATTTGTCTGCACAGACATGGTCAAAGATTGAGCAGAGTATGAGAGAACTATCCTCATAATTTACTATGATAAATGCCTTGAGTTGCCTCGTATTCTAGGAAAAAAAGTCTATACACCACCATATACGCCTAAGAAAACACACCATTGCATCCTGAATAAACAGCCTGACCCCCCCTCCAAATTAAACCAAGACATAAGGAAATCATAAAATACAAACTCTCATCAACGCCTCATTGCTTTTGCGATAAGTCCACCCAGTTCGTTTGCCTATCAATAGTTAGTACCGAGAAAATATGACTGAATGGCAGGAAACCTACATGTTCTCTGGTCATGGAGAAGTGATGCCCATCCATTACTTCGCAAAGGATCTCTTGTGTCCCAATGAGTGAATCCCATCCGTTGCTTGTAAAATCACTGCGATCCTCGAGAAGCCACTCCATTACCCGAGGGTCACCAGGCTCTTTAACTGGGCGCCTTCCACCGGTGACAGACGTCACACCCTGTCTCGCCCAGATCGCTGTCGTGACCGGCTCCTTGCCTTGAGGTAGCGGAAGTGGAGTGTACGTGTCAAGGTTGCGGACAGTGGCATCAAAGTGCGGGATAACCCATTTTGGAGTGCCAGCAGTATTTCCGCTTCCAAGCAAACCGATGGAATCAAGAAAAGTAAACATCTTCATCGGCATAGGCGGCAATTGTATAGGGCAAGGTGAGTCGATGAGGATGAGGCGGTCCATGACCCCACCAGTCCTCAGGACATATGCGGCCGCCTCATATGCAAGAATGCCACCAGCCGACCATCCTCCAAAGTTGTATGGACCGTTAGGCTGTCGTCGGTAAATCTCGTTAAGATAGTACTTCATCACCGAAGTGAAGCCGTCGTTCCATCGCGATGGCGTTGTCATGAAAGGGCAATTGAGTGCAAATACGGCGGTATCTGGGCCAGCTGGAGGCAGGGTCGCGTACGAGGTGGCCGATCCAGACCCGTCAGGGAAAAGGAAGAGATATTTGCTTGCTTTCTTTGGGTCGCCGGATAGCAGGTAAGAAACAGCCTTTGGCTCGGGAACGTCGGGATCAGGGGTTGGAGACCTGCTGCTGACGCTCGTGGCCAGAGAGACGGAGCTTCCAGCGTCTTCGTAGCCTCTGACGCTGTCATTCTCATAGCCCGACTCATCTGAGAGTGCAACAGGCTCTATAATACTCGTAATTGGTTCTGATAGCATTGCTTGTTCATTTCCATTGTCGGCGGACGATCCCAGCAGGTCGGCCTTCAAGTCCCCGATTGACTCGTTCTCCAAGAAGATATGGGGTCTGAGGTCGATACCAAGCGACTCTCGAAGCTTGGCCAGAATCTCAAGTGACAGCAGGGAGTCAATTCCCAGCGAGAGGAAAGTACATCCGTCTACCATCTCTGCAGGATCTACACCACACTCTGCTGAGATGACTTCCAGAATCTGATCCACGATTGATGACTTCGATCGCAGCTCTGGGGAAGGAGGAGGTGTGATTTCATCTGGGAACGCTTCTTGGGGTCTTGCCTGGGGCTTTTCCTGAATAGGTGTGGGCTTTTGCTTTGTCGCGGGGTGTGAGGCATGTGAAGTTATCTCAGCGCCTGCTCTTGGCAACAAAATGTCAATCACCTTGCGCGGAATCCTTTGGAACTTGACGGCCTTGGCACATCCAACAACCTCCTCGCCATCAAAGATCCACACATCACCCTCCATGAGATTGTTTCCAGTCTCCTGCATTCTGGTATATGTGCGGTAAGACATGTCTGTTCTCAAGTTTCCCCGAAGACGGATAGATCCCCAGCCATGTGAGATGAAGACAAACTTGCTATTATCCATCGCGTCACTGGCATTGAGAATTGCGCCAGTCAAGTGACAGAAGCTATCGATCCATGTAGGGGGGACCTCATAGATGGTACCCGTCTTGCTGGGCTTGAGAGTGACACGAGCAGAGGCCTCGAGTTGTGTGCTGTCCAAGAGCATCTCTTCTATGCCTTGGTAGTCTTCATCGTAGTCGACAAAGCTGCGGAACAGCTTATACACAAGACCGCGCTGGATCCGATGTGCCTCTCCTGAAGAGGCAGAACTTTCCAGAGCGGCGATGCGTTCCTTGATCAGGTAGGATTTGCGGCTCCACTTAGTGGTCCACTTCTGCTCGTCTTCGAATGTCACTTCGCAGGATGCATGCTCGGTTCGCTGAGAAGGGTCCTTCTTGCTGATCGTGTAGAGTTGGAGCTTTGCGCTCTTCTTTGTAGCTGTTGCGGATATGCGGAACAAGACATCGTTCTTTGGATCAATGATGAATGGCTTATCGACGCTCATATTGCAAACATTCAATGCCGGTGCAGGCTGTCCCGGATACATTTCTCCGTACAGATGCTTACCCACCGTCAAGGCCATGTCGGCATACAAAGATGAAGGGCAGAGCGAGGCTCCGTTGACACGATGACCGGCTGCGATGTGGGCAAGATTCACGTCTGCAAAGTCTGTCTCTGTAACAATCGATGCTTTTCCGGGCTCAATATTCTCTTCAAGAATCCTTTGCACCGTTGTTGTCTGCAGTCGGGATTTGGGCAGCTCCTTTGGAGACTCGATGACTGGGATAGCATCTCCCTTGGTAAGAGCCCAATCGCCCTTGTATTCAATCCAGTAGTTCTTCAAATCCCATGCATAAGCCGGCAGATCAACAAGGCTATGATAGTCTTCGAACCCTTTGTGGTATTGATCCCACTCAATTACGAGTCCTTTGTCATGCAGAGCGCATACGGCCTCTGCCATTGTCTTCCATGCATCCTGACCTCGAGAAAGCGATGTCAATACGGATACTTCGGATCCGAGTGCCATCTGGACAAACTTGGTGCATGTTGGTTGAGGTCCAACTTCAAGCCAGATGGCATCCGTGGTCCAGTCCCGTTGGCTCTGAACGTTGGATAGTGCGCCGACAAAGTTTACTGTCTCCCTGGCATGGCGGCAGAGATACTCTGCGTTGAACACATTCGAACCAACCTCGACCTTGTCGCCCAATAGAGGCGATAGCACAGGCACTCGAGCTGATCCATATTCAACACGTTCTGCGATTTGTCGGAAGTCAGGCAATATCGAATCGACTTGCGCAGTATGGAAGGCATGCTTGACCGGAAGCTCTGTGCATCGGATTCCCTCTGCTTGAATAGTCTTGGCACAAGTCCGGAGATTATCAACATCACCACCCAAAACAGTCATTTTCGGAGCATTCATGCAAGAGACCTCTACTTCACCACCAACGGTATAGTGGTTCAGGGAGACGGCGTCCGCATTCACAGCGAGCATACCGTGGCTTCCGGGGGTACACTTCTCCTCAAGCAATTGAGCTCTGCTTCCAACCAGATAGATCATATCGCTAGTAGAGAGAACCCCTGCGACAGCTAGGGCAGGGTATTCACCCAAGCTGTGACCAATAACAGCGGAAGGCTGAATGCCCCATGAGATCCAGAGTCGCGCAAGCGCAAGCTGGACACACACCTGGCCTACCTGGGCAACAACGGGGCTCAGTGACGCCGTGTCAGCAACACTGCCATCCACAAGGCCGACGATTGATGGGAATCCTTGTCCAGTCACCAAATTATCCAGCTCAAGAATGTCGTGTCGGAATCGAACGCTGGTGTCGAAGAGGCTTTTAGCAAGCGAAGCATACAAAGAGCCTTGACCAGTGAAGGTGAATACCACATTTTGCTGCTTAGATGGCACAGGTGAGAAGCTTTGTTGAGCGCTGGAACTGAAGGTATTCACCACCTCCGAGAGTTGAGTGACAGTGAATGTCTTCCGGTAAGGATGTGTGACTCGACGTGCGGTCAGAGTGTACGAAAGGTCTGACAGCTGAGTAGCAGGATGCTGTCGAATGAAACTTTCCAAACGCTCCATGTTCATCTGCAAAGAACGAATAGTCCTTGCACTGACGGAGATGACGTGCGTAGACCGTGGGTGTGCTTGGCGCTTCGCTGAATGAGGGATATGCTCTCTCAGCAAGAGAGCAGTGTTGCCACCAGCTGCACTGAAATTGTTCAGAAATGCGACTCTAGGGGTAGCAGTGTTTCTATGATTCCATTTTGTTTGAGAAAATGGAATACGCACATTGCGCGCGTCAAGGTCCTGGGGGAATGCTGGGTTGATGGTGCCCTTGATGCCCACGTGGGGTGGGATTGCGCTGTGACGAAGCATGAGAAGCACTTTGATGAGAGAGCTTATACCAGCAGCAGCTTCACCGTGGCCAATGTTGGATTTCACTGAGCTCACATACAATGGGTGTGAGCGTCGTGATCGAGAGCGAGGAGCAAAGACCTCGGAGACAGATTGCATCTCGTTATAGTCGCCTAGTCAATGTGTCAGTACGTTGTGTCAGGTCCCATTAGCAAAACGATGACTTACCAGCAGCTGTTCCAGTTCCATGCATTTCAACATAATCCACATCATGACCATCAACTCCATTATTGCTTAGAAGTGATTGATACAGAGTAGCTTGGGTCGGGGCGTGCGGATGCGTGATTGACACAGCATCAGCGGAGTGGTTTGTGCCCACTCCAAGAATAACACCCAAAATGTTATCATTGTCAAGCTCAGCATCCTCAAGGCGCTTCAAAATAACACTTCCAACACCATCAGCTCTGCAGTAGCCATCCGCTGTCGCGTCAAAGGTCTTGCAAGGTCCTCCCGAGGAAAGGAAGTGTCCCTTGCTGAGGCCAGAAAAGATGTCGGGATTTGTCAAGACATTGGCACCACCTGCAATGGCAGTGTCGCAATCCTTGGCCCATAAAGCGTTACAGGCCATGTGAATTGCTGCGAAACTGGAACTGCAGGCCGTGTCTACGGAAACTGACGGACCGCTGAACTTGAGATGATAATTGATCCTGCCGGGTCCGAATGCACGAATGCCACCAGGGATAAAGTAGGTGTCAATGTCCTGAGAACTGTTTGTCTCTCGCCAATCGTCACTTGCTTGGCCATAAAAGGTCGCGACGCGATCTGATCTGCTTGAAGGTGTTCGGTTTGGCACAAATCCTGCCATTTCCAAGGCCTCGTATGCTGTCAGGATCATCAGCCTTTGTGCTGGATCGGTTTGAGCAGCCTCCTTAGGTGACATGTTGAAGAAGCGAGGGTCGAACAATCCCGGTGCATCAATGAAGCATCCATAGGGCGATTTGGATGTATTCTTCTTCTTTCCAGTAGGGTCTGAGTGTGTAGTATAATCAAACCGATCAGATGGCACAGTTCGATGCACATCGCGACCTGCTTGGAGAAGTTCCCAGAAGAGATCCGCATCTGCTGCCCCAGGGAATCGGCCTGCCATTCCTACTACAGCAATAGCAGGCTTTGATGGTTGCTGCTTTTCTTTGCTCGTGTTATTGTTGAGATCAATCATCTTCGCTGGACGTCCATTGTCCAGCGACTGGATACGAGTAGCAAAAGAATGTGATGCCGCATCGTCTGCCAACATGAATATGCGGGATTCATCTGCGCTCAAGCCAGCGTGCACACTTTGGAGTAATTTAGAAGTGTCTTTCTGTTGAAAGAACAAAGCCTTGATCGATTGCTGAACCAGGTCCGCGTAAGATTGCGCCTGGAGGTACTCGCCAGAGTGCGACACGAGGGTAGCTACCGCAGGGGCATCTTCATATTTAGCCAGCCCAGAGATAAGAGGTTTTAGACTCTCAATATCGAGATCGCTGTATATATGGCTTGCACCTAATGGAATCGAGCAAGACAAAATATCATCTGAGCTGCCTTGTTGCTTCCGTAGCAGCTCAAGACTGGACCGTGGACCACAGACCACCGTCTCAGATTCGCCGGAAATGGCGATGTAGCATTTTCGATGCTGAGATAGGTTCTGTTGCCATGTCAGTCCAAGATCAACATCATTGAAGGGATTGGTACTTGCATTTGTCTCATTCAAGTCTTTCAGTATGGCTTCGGTTTCATTAGCATCGGAAGGTAAGCGGAGGTAGCCCCAGCGCGATGCTTCTGCTTCAGGGTGGTCTCCAGTTAGGTTTGTAACCTTTTGCTGTGCAATTGAACCAATGCGGAAAGCCAAGGCGATTGCAACTTGGCCCAAATCAACCAAGGCTTTTGTGCTGGGACTAGATGCAAAGATGGCGGCGGTGATGAGGCCAATACCGGAGCCGGTAACCATCAAAGACTCTCGGCTGGAAAGGCCAGACTGAAAGTCCTCTTCGTGTCTGTGTCTACATATCAGTTTCATTTCCGAGACAAAGTGAGCTGCCATTCGTACCCTAGAATAAAACCAAGCTGTGTAAGACAGATGATGGCGCATCGTAAGGCTGATGGGCATTCTGTCTGTGAATTTGTAACGCAATCAACCAATTCGTATACTGTTGAGAATCTCCAGCCAGTATCCTTGCTAATGTAGAAATCCTGGCCGATCTCCTTTCTAATCGTCTGTGCCGACTGAGCAAGGTAGTCTGAGAGCAAGGGACCCTTTCTCCTCTTGAGTAATGCTTTGAAGAGATCGAGCCAATGATCTTGATGATCTCCGAGGACAAGGATGTTGCGGGCTTGCATTATGAATTATGACGAGGATGTTGACGAGGATGTTGATGAGGAATGAAATGCTGGTTTTTCTTGTATTGTGATGAAGAAACTCTAAAGACTGCTGTGGACAAACAGAATTCTTTGAAGCATTATTGTCTCAGAGTTATATACTCAAGGAGCAGGCAATTGTCATGATGGCGTTTTGGATTACCGAAGCACCATCGAACCTTTGAGGCCATCATCTCCAAGGCAAAACCTCACCTAACGTGAGCGGCTCTCACGATACCCAGGTCAGCTTACCCGGCCACCCGTTCAGCTTACAGGGATCTCGACTATCGCAGATCGCATATATTCCGTAGGTGTTCGCAGTTATCTAGCCCGTCCCACTGTCCACCGCCCCCGAGGATAGAAATCTGCCTTTTCATTTGCCAACTTTTACTTTCTTCACGCGCGCTTTGCTATTTCAAGTGACGGCATGAGAATAAAGTCCTTATCGTCTAATAATAAGAATAATCCTCACTTCTTTGACCGGAGAGCGAATATTTGTCTTCGTCATTGCATATTGCGGGCGCAGGGGTGTGAGGAATCGGCCATGAATAAACTCAAATTCAAAAAAAAAGAAAAAGGGCAGAAGCGGTAATATGTGATTCTATAAACGCCCTAGGACTTTGGGGTACTGATGACTGGCTGGAGTAGATGTAGCAATCGCGCATATCGAAAGCATTTTTGATAATGTTTGGCTTGGCCCTTTTTTGGCGCATAGAAGTGCATGAGCATTCAGTTTTGATACTTAGTACAAAAGGCGTAGGTTATATCTTTAAATGATATCCATTTAGATTCATTTCCATTTCTTAAATTGCGTTGCATTGCATTTGTTCCAGTAGCGATTTGAGACAGCATTTCCGATCGAGACATGCCGGCGATTTCTTTCAGGGTAACATCTTTGCTACAATGAGCTCGGGATGGGAAACCAAAACTCTTTGCTAGACTCGGAATGGAGAGTTCATCGTCATCAGTTCAATGCTACCTTATGCTTCACCGTTATGGAGACGGCTCAGCGTGAAGTAGCCTGTCAGCCTTACCCTCCTTCATCGTAGACTGACCACCCACTCATGAGTGGATTGCTAGAGTCTAGGCTCATAGTGGATTAGGTATCTTGCGAGAATTACATACGGTGGTTGAACAAAAGAATCAACCATTTACTCGTGTATCTAATGGTTGATAATCTTAGCATCTAGCCCGTCAAATGCCGTGCGAGTAGTTCGCTCCCCCACGGGCGGTGGCTTACGGGGGCTGAAACCGAACAGGCTAAGATCGAAACAAATACTCCGTAGCCATACAAGTCCTAGGACGCGTTTCCGGCCTAGCCGGTCTTTACGGGCGCCTCCGGGCCGCGCAGCCACATCAGACGGCGTGGCTGAAGCGGAGACCAGAATTGGAGGCGGTTCAACTTCCAAGTTTTGGGGCTTATGAGCCCGGCAGTCTGGTAGATATAAAGTATCAAGGCTGCCGATAAAACCGGATTCTATTACATACATTCCATCCACACCAAATCAGGACACCTCTTCAGTCTTCTTTCAACCTCTAAGCACGCCCGCAAATTCCAACTTTCCCACTACCGCTCCAATCATCTTTCATCATGTCTCTCCCTCTGCCGCTGTTGATACTTGTTGGGCCTTTGCGCGTTAGGCAAAATAGCAAGAGTGAAGACGCCTTCGCTAGAGCTAAGACTTGATAGGCTTAGTAGGCTATCGCCCAATAATACTGCTGAGACCCAGGTTGTCTCACCTGTTTCTAGACCCTCCATTCGTCTCGATGGGAAGACTGCTCTTGGTATGCTACACCTCAATCCTGATTTGGCAGAGGTCAATTCTGACAAATTTTGGTAGTCACTGGATCCTCTCGTGGCATTGGCCGAGGCATTGCCCTCCAACGCGCATCTTGCGGTGCCAATGTGATCATCCACTATGTGAATTCGGCCAAATCGGCCGAAGAGGTGGTTGCAGAGATCAAGGCCATGGAATGCAAGTCTTTGGCCATCCAGGCAAACGCCTCCTCCTACGAGGACATTAAGGTGTCTGTTTGATGAGGCCGAGCAAGCCATGGGCAAGCTTGACATTGTCATGTCCAACTCCGGTACGGAGTGCTTTGCTGATCTGGAAGACACTACTCCTGAGCTCTACGACAGAGTCATGAGCATCAACACCAGAGGCCAGCTCTTCGTCGCTCAGCAGGGCTACATGCACATGAACCAACATGACCGCATCATCCTCATATCTTCTATTGCGGTCCACTTGAGCGGTCTTAAGGGGCAATCCATCTATTCTGCCAGTAAGACTGCGATTGAGGCAATGGTCCGATCTTTCCCTGATGGCTTTGCGGCCAAGAAGGTCACTGTTAATAAAATTGCCCTTGATGGTGTCGCCACTCAGGTGGTCATTGAGAACGCCTATCGCTATACTCCCGGTGGTAAGCCTGACATGCCCCTCGATGGCATTTACAATGGCTTGGCCAGCATTTGCCCACTAGGCCGTTTTAGTATTCCCGAGGACATTACCAAGGCTGTTGCCTTCTTGGCCAGTCACGATTCGGAGTGGGTTAATGGCCAGACCATCGAACTTACCGGAGGCTCTCGCACCCTAAGGGGTTGGTATGACATAAACTCTGGAGTTGGGTTCAGATTGGCTTGAACTGGGTTGGCGCATTACTTACACCAGAACAGAACCCGATTACTTTCGATCACCCAACTAAATAGTGAAGCCTTGACATAGGTCCTCTGATGAACAGTGTGGGCTACAGACAAAATCTAAGTGGCTCTGAGCAGTGGCTCTTGGGGTGTAGGAGAAGTGTGTAAATGTTTATTTTTCTACCAAAACCAAATCATATCCAGGCGTCCAAGACTACGGATGAATCCTCAAGCAACCTTTCCAGCTTCAAATCCAGCAAACATCTTTTCAAACCCACTTTCGCTCCAATGAATATCCGTCACAATTCCAGCCCACTTCCATACACCATCCACCTTCTTGTAGAACAATGTAATGGTGCCGTGGCTATGTCCAGTCAAAAGCACAGCTCTATCTCCATTCTTCGTCTTTGCCAAAGTTTCCAGGCCTGGATAGCTAAGGCCACCCTCTCGGTATCGCTGATGAGCGGCGCGGATCTGCCATTTGCCCTCAATCTCATCCTCAGAGATCTTGAGAAGCTTACAAGCACCCATGAGATGCTGAGTATCGAGATTCTTGCTGCCGAGGAAGCCTGGGGAAGACACCATGGCGACAAAGTCAGCGGCTGGGAGGGCGTCATTGCGACAGTCATTCACCGAGGCGTAGTTGATGCGGACTGTGGGGGCGAGGATGGATGCAAGGCGAGCCCAGTCTTTGGTGTCGTAGCTATCGGCCCACTCAAATGTGATCTCGGTGCAGTCTCTCCATTCTATATGAGAGTTAAAGCAAATCCAGAGGTAGAATGAAATGAATATACCTGCCTTCAAATGATACAGAACCAGCTTTGAAGATTGGCAGTTGTTCACCAGTGGCGACTGATGCTACCGCGACATCAGCGCCGTCCTTGACATCCACAGTAGGAACAAAGGTGGAAGCAGTGTTGATGGTTTCGACAGACATGATGGATTTTACGAATATTCTGTGTAGGAAGAAGTCGGTGTATGCTTATGAGAGGAGGGGAGGAGTCTGTTGTCAAGTGTTCTTCATGTCATCAAATAGATGCGAATGTTGTGATACTGCATATCGTCTTCCCCTAATCATGTCATTGAAACATTTCGGGTGCAATATGGAATGATCTTGATGCAATTTTGAAGGTGGTGTGCTTGCATACACAGCTCAATACCCTATCCGGCCACTCTGGCGCCCCTCCCACCCCCCATCAGCGGGCGTCCCAAAACAACGCGCGCTATTCCGTCCTCACTGTTGACGTATGTTTCACTTCCAACTCTTTTCTCCGATCGGCTTATTTCGGGTGAGCCCGCATACATTCCCCTCACCAATCCGACACCGTCCAATGGCATCGTGATTACTCATAGCCCACAGGTTCGTGAGACCGATGGGTCAAACATGATAGCCGAAAGCCGTGAAGCCCGCCTAAGAATCAGTCTTACCACGAGCAGCAGTATTATAGAGTATTATAAACCAGCATGTGGTTTCATCTAGAGCATCTGACGCCTTTGTTTTTCCACTCTTGTATTGTTTATCCACTTCGATGGCCGTGAATGCACCGATTGCCGCTATAGAGCTTTCACTGGCCATTGCATCACTCGGGATCCTGCTCATTCCGAGCTTTATTCTCTCTATTTTAAACAGGTTGAGAAGCCGCTCGACTAAATCACACAATTCTACCAAGTTTCAAGGCCCTGACCGATTTCCTCTGATTGGTAGGGTCTACGATCTGCCCAAACTTGCGCTATGGCTCAAGTTCAAAGAATGGGCCGATATTTACGGGCCGATATACCAGACGTTCATGATGGGCAAGAAGTTTGTCGTCGTCTCCAGCGAAGAGATAGCGAATCATCTGTTGGTTAAAAAGGCTACCCATTTTGCCGAAAGACCACAGATCAGAGCTCTCGTCGATCATAAGATTGGCCCGACATATGTGGCACACCAAGACCGTCACTGTAAGAATGGCGAATGAACCAAGAGCGCAGCATTATAGGACCGACTAGCCGGATGAAAACTTTCGAAATACGGAAGAACCAACAGAAATGGCTTCACATCGCCATGGTCGTGACTCATCAGCAGCATTTCCACGGGCACATTGAGCAAGAGATCAGGCGTTTCTTGATGACCCTTCTGGTCGACCCCAAAAAGTTTCATTCAAACGTCCGAGAATTGACTGGACGTGTCATGTCCAGGCTCGCTTGGGATAATGCATCACAAGGGAAGGGTTATGGAGATGATGCGCTCGTCACTCTGCGGCAAATGTCCATCTCCGGGCCCATTGTCAACAGCGTGACCTCATTGTGGCACATTTCCGACTTTATCGGCTACAATCCCTGGCGAAAGTTGGAAGATAACCGCGCAAATACTCAGCAGGAGTTCTGAATCCAAAGCCTTCTACTCGTCAAGGTGAGATGTCTGAATGGTGACTTACCGAGTGATGCATGGTCTAGCCGCTATTTCACACAGCTAGTCGGCAATGGAAAACACAACCTTGGATCAGAATACTGAGGAGGAACTTTACACGGTATGCATGCTTGGCTTCCAAAGCCTTCTTGGTGTCGTTATCATCAGTGGGCCTTTATAATACTTTCTGATGGTAATGGCGCTGCACCCCAAGCGGCAGAAGAAAGCTCAAGAGGAAATTGATCGAGTTTGAGGTGGTCATATGCGAATTTGCCAACAGTACGGGCATGTGTCAAGGAGACGCTGAGATGGAGATGGAGAGTATCCTTAGGTAGAGTGTTTTGCATCCTATCATCGGTGGTAAGCTCATCGTTAACGAAAAATAACGATAGGCGCTCCACAGCAATGCGAGAAGGAGTATGAGTGCAAGGGAGTTCGAATCGAAAAGGCAATTATCATTCTGGCCTGCGAGTGGTATGTCACACTTTATGCTACGCGAAGCAATGAAGATATTAACATTTCTCCAGGGGCATCAATCGTGTACCTAAGAAATATTCGGACCCCGAAGCCTACCACCCTGATCGCTGGCTGGAAGCGGGTTGGCCAACGTTTATGGAACCCCTCTCACAATACCCCAACTTGCGGGAAGGGCACGGAATGCACACTTTTGGTTGGGGCAGACGCTCATGTCTGGGCCAGAACATCGCTAATAATGAAATGTTTCTCGTCACTGCCTCCGTATGTTGGGGCTTTGACATGTCGCTCAAGAAGTGTCCCATGACAGGCGAATATATCACTTTTGATGCACAGGCGACCAACTCGAACATCATACTGGAAACCAATCCCTTGGTCCATGGAGTTTAAGCCCAAGAGCCAGAAGAAGGCTGATGCTAGAGGGAGTCAGTTTACAGCTGTCAGGGATATGCTGAAGGTATAATGGCAAGGCAATGGGTCGTGTGTGTGGATTTAGCATAGTGGTCATCGGTGCTTAACCTCCACATCACTCGTGGCACAAACACCATTTCATTCAGCGTCCTGCTAAACAAGAATAGCGTTTTGGAAAACATGCAGCGATATCTTCCAATTTCAGTCAACCATGAGACTTCCTTCAATAAGGAATGTCAGAAAACCGCATTTATCTGAAAAAACGACAGATAAAACTCCAAGCAAAGGATAGTCCAAACAATCGCAAAAAAAAAAAAGCCCTCCAATGCATGCCACGCTTTTTGTGCAGTTGTTTTTTTTTCTTTGGCTAGATGATGTTGCAAGGTCAGGTCGAGATCTCTTCCAGCGTCTCTCAATCACTCTATTCACAACCTTGTTCCAGCATAAATCAAGGAAAGACAGGATACCACCACTAAATATCCTCAAATGGCAAGTGATTGACTCGCAAGATTCTGATGAGAAATTTGTGGGGAAATACTCTTGGGTTTGCGCTGCATTGCACTTTGAACAATGGCAGCCAGCAGCTTATCGAATGGAATGCCATTCTGCTCAGCGCAGGCTGGCAATGGAGAGTGTCCTGGAAGAAGTCCGCCAATAGGGTTCACCTGTGAATAGCGACGTTAATTTCTTTGCTGCGGAATCAGATTGGATGCAATGGTGCTTACCTCCAGGACATTAGGGACAGAGTCTGCGTCGTCAAAATCAAATCGGAGATCGACGCGTCCAGCATCGCGACAGCCAAAGGCGCTCCATGCATCCAAGGCAACATTGCATGCCGCTTTAATGCGGGGGTCGTCCATATCGTGCACATCATTATACTTTAGCATGTCATCTCCGTTGCTGCTCTTGCTCTGTCTATTTGCGAAATCTGGTTTGGAATTGAAGCCATTTGAGCCGCTGATGGCGCTGGTCGATGGCTGCCAGATGTGTTCTCTGATGCCAATCACCTGTCCAGCAGACCCTGTGCCCAGGATGCTTACAGTGAACTCTCTGCCTGAGAGGAATGACTCCACCAAAACGTCTTGGCCGGGGAATCTGGCTCTCAATTTCTGCACAGCCAGAGCTAATTCCGAGGGCTCAGTGACTTTATTGAATGTCTCAATGCCTTTGGATGAGCCTTCAGTAACAGGCTTGACGAAGAGTGGATAGTGTGGCAGCAGTGCCTCATAATTACTGAGATTCAAGGTCTGTTCGGTCGCTGGAATGACTGCAAATGGCGAGTTGGGAACGCCATGATGATCAAGAACAATCTAATATTCCAACCATTGTTAGTCAATTATTCTTGGCAAGTAAGTATGCTTTTTATCTTGGTAACGCACCTTTGTGTTTGCCTTGTTCTGACACAACGCCATGGTGGTGGCATCAGAAAATGTGTGAGTGACCTGGTAGGCTTCCAAGAGCGCTGGGACCTGTGCTTCTCTTGCGGGGCCGTGAAAGCCCTGTGACATATTGAATGCCAGATCCCAGTCTTGATGTTTGCCAGCGGCGAGCAGCCCGACTAGAGACTGGATACCCAGGACCAGGGTAACATTATGGCCCAATTGCTTGAGGGTGTCAAAGACGGCCTTGATTTCGCCGTCATGAGGAAGAGCAGAGCAGTCCGCCTCAGAGTAACCGAGATTGATATATGTCGACCGCTGCTCGGCGATCAGAGCGATGTTGAGAGAAGGCCCACGAATGTCTGCCATTGTAAATGAAACAGTGCGATGACGAGTAAAAGATAGTTAATAGTAGGTAGGTGTATGTTTCTTGGAGCCAGGAAAGTCGATTGCGAAGTGAATTGTAGGCATCGGCTGTCACATCTATATATACCTGGAGAGCTTCTACTCATCTCCTTGCCGTCAAGAAATCCTATTGCTGCGCGAAGCTCCATGGCGTGATTTGCATCCAATGACGCTGTCCTAGTCTAGATCTCTATCAGGATGCGCCCATGCGGATCTTCGTCTCTCCAGGTCAAATTGAGTTGGATTAGCAGCTTGAATGCGTCATCCATGCCTGTGGCGGAAGAAACGTTCTTGAATTGCAGCGAGTATTTGGCCATCATGACCTCATCATGATAGTGTGGACAAAGTATTATGGAGCGTTACACTGCAATTAGTTAGTGACGGACGCCAAAAGCTACAAGCAGATACCGGTATTATGTGCCTGACTAATATCCTGGCCTGGCTGTCTCTCGCCCATGGATATCTTGCTTGTCATTCGGCCCCTGAAGGAGTGACATGCATGATCGCCCTTTATACGTTGTGCTGGTAATTCTGTTTGCGGATTGCTTTTTGGGGGAGGACGGGAGCCTGGGAGCTAGCGTCGACATGTGATATCCGCTGTCAACAAATGCAACACACTTTGGTATGAACCAGGATATGGTGAAAGCATATGTACCCGTAAAGATGACGACGAGGTTAAATAGCTGTGGCTTCGATTGGTTGTTTTTGTTTTGTTTTGTTTTACCTTTTACTAATATTTCTTGTATTGGGATCTACATGGGCTGAAGCACTTTTTGTGTGTACATCTTGTGATTGAACACACAAAAATCGTGGTCACATAATGACTATAGGGTAGGCATTAAGAGAAGAGGTGTATTGTCATTCTAGGATAATAAAACTTGGAGAGCCAAAAGCAAATCCAACCGTTTTTTTACATAGTCCAAGAGTTATCAATAATTCACACGAATTCTAGAAGAGATTTCAATTCGTTAGTCGGTGCATGAGAAGGCAGAATTATTGTTGCTATTTCATCTGGGCTGATCCAAAAATAGAAACAAGCAGCAGAGATGGGGCTTTCAAATTGTCAGCAATCCCCTAATCGTGATCTGTGAGGTTGTTCAGAAAGTAGCAAGCCATTTACGAAAACAAGAAGAAAACAAGCCCTCTTTCCTACGGTGACGCATTTATGATATTCGCAAGATATTACCCCGTTCTAGGCGATATGGGCCAATGACGGGGGAGTAAATTTTGTCCACGTAGCTTTGATTATGATGCTGTCCACGGGCATCGACTGGATGACGAAATAGAAATAAATCAGTATTCAATGCAGTATTCCTACTAATGACACAATGAAATTAACATATGAAGCCGGTCAATACATTGTGAATAGTGCCGCCGTATAGCTACTATAGTATTTCATTCAAATACAAGAAGAATATTTGCGAATCAGACTAGTTCCTCGACAGCGCCTGTATGGTTGAGCCCGTCTATGCTGGCATCTCAACCGATGCCCTTGAGCGCATGGATCGGCGGCTCTGCAGCTTTCTATAATTAATCTCACGGCTGCCAAGGCCGCCTTTGAATAAAACGGTCAGTACTGTCACTTATGCATGTCATGGTGGTTCTACCCAGACCAATCGGCGCTGGACCGCTAAGTAGGACTGAGATGATAAACACGAACACCTTACTACAATTATTCAGTTGGATAAGTTCGTAAAATGGAGAAATCATGGTATTTTTTGACTAGTGTGTTTAACATCTGATGTTTGTATTAAAAAGACTAAGTGTTATATTTCGAATAGACCACAGAATTGAAATTCGCAGGTGGGATAAGTTCGATTATCAGGTATTTTTCTCGTTATTAACTTTGGAACAAATGGTTGAGAAATAAGCATCAGGCTTTGCGAGGACGGTAATGCGTGTTTGAGCTGTGTAGTCATAAGTTTGCATATAGGCCCCTTTCCTCATTTATCAATAGGCGTCTCTGTTGTCTCTTTTCTTCTCATCGCCTCTTCTTTCCTAAGGCCTCTCTAGTTGAAAATCCACACTCCAACCCTGGGAAATATTAGAAGCCATTATCATCAAGGAAGCTATGCACATTGCCTAGAGTGACATTGACCGAAAAGTGGGCATTGAGATCATGACCTGTGGTGGGTATGATGGAGTAGGAGAATGTAGATGCAGACGGATAGAGCTCGGCTACCTGCGCGGGCAAACTTGTTGGCCCCTGACCGCAGTCAGCCCCCGCCGAGAGAATGGGGAGGGCCAAAGAGCACATGGTCTTATCTTGGCGACCTACAACGACTTGAACAGGACCTTTGAATCCGGCTGCAACTTCAACAGAGAAGAAGGCGCTGACCGCGTCGCCAAGGGAGAGAACGTCTTGTTTAGCCCAATCAAGCTCGTAGATTGCTGGGTCAAACTCTGTACCTGGAGTGGAGTAAAAGAGGTATTCTCGACCGGGTTTGTTTCCGAATAGGACATAGCCAACAGGTAGACCGCTGAATCGCGCACTGTCAAAAACAACAGCTGGGACAGGGACTCCGGTAACGGCGATGCCAGGGAGGCCAAGTTTGTACGCCTTGGTGTATCCCGTCAAGACTAATGCATCAGCGGCGTCAGGGTGTCGTGCAGACACTATGTTTCCGATCATTGACCCAAGCGAATGTCCAACGTAAATGATTTTGTTGAATGATCGACCAATGCCCTGAATGGTGCCAGCTCGTAGAGCCAGGGTGGTTTGGTACAAGGCCTCTGCGTGGACAGGAAACTGGAGGACAGTGATGGGGTCCGGCTTATCTGAGTCCCCGCATCCTAGTCGATCTATCGACAGGGTAGGATAACCCTGTCGAGATGCGTATGCGATCCATGAGTAGTCATTGCCATGGAAACCTTGAGGATAGCCAAGCCCAGACCAGTAGTTCTTATTATATGTAGCTCCATGGACAAGGAGCTGAATGGTATTCTGGCGTCCAGGGACGGCAACTTCTGGCTCGCAATATCGCCCAGCCAGTGTGTAGTTGCCGTTAACGATTATCGCCCCAAGTGCCGCGTCACCGATGGTGTTAAGGACGGACAGGAGATTGTGTGCGTTGATAGGCGGAAGGTCAATGTTTTCTGCAACCACACTGACGGGGACGCGAACTTCGGTGCATTGTGGACCTAGTGAATGGATGGAGGCGCTGCGGGCTTGGCTGACGACCAGTGATGTGACGAGGACAATAAGCGAAGAGGCACGCATGATCAATTTATACTTTTTGAATATGTTCATGTGTGCATACTGAATTGTATTTCAATGTTCGACGCAAATGCACAGGCGCACAGGTAAGTTTATGAACACAACAGTCGCCCGTTGCTGAGCTTCAAGCTATGGCCTTCGCATCTGAATATCATGTTTCGGACTAACTTATTTCCTTTAGCATCTAATACACTAGCCACTGATTGTATGCACATCGCGTATAGACTAAATTGCCATTGGCGTTTAAGGGAAGGTGAGACAATTGTAGAGTCTAAAGCAGACGCTTTCCACAAGCCATCCCTCACATTTTACGTACAAGCACAAGATGCAGCGATGTCAATCTATTTAGTGCTTACACCTGAAGGTCGGGAATTGTCAGATGATTATCATAGGCTACGGTACCGCGGAACGGGTCCCGTGGGGAGAGAAGTGCCAAATAGGCCAAGACATATCATATTGTATCAAAAGCACCAAAAGGCTCACCGAGCCTTTGAAACAAGCGCCACTTCAGCCTCACAGAGCTCAAGAAAAACCAGACGACGGGTCTTCCGGAAAGATTCATTGCCTGTTCCAGCACGTGTTGATTACTAGTTCCAATACGCGTAGGCACCAAAGGGCGTTATTCCCTTACGGTATCAACAGAGTAAGCAGTGTAATCTCCTCCTCCTCCTCCTCCTCCTCTTCCTCGACAAGTCCTGCCGAAAGGGCGTGGGGAAGATACTTGTACAAGCGTAAGAGGACCAATCATGTTTTGATTTCAAGTTGGCCGAAGACAACGAATATTGTCAACAACAATGAATAAACCTTTTATTGATCATGACTATAGCGAATGCAACTGCGTGTGTGAGATATCATTGTGAAAGAACGTATCCACCCATCGCTTGCTTCAGCAGTAATATTTCCGATTGGATAATCATTCTGAAAACGGAAATCATTTCTCGGACGCAAGTTTAAGGCTCAGCTATAGGGTGTCGCATGAGTCCCCAAATCGCGCCAATGTAGGTTTTTCGATTGGGCAACATAGAATGGCTTTATATCGACCTGTGTATCTATGACGCTGAGAATGTGGCTAATTAACCCAAACAACGAATCAACGTGGCATTGTCGCCGCATAAACGTGTTACCTCCAGCTATCCAAGCGCTGTGCGGGATCGCCCCGGACGCGTGTTTTGACCGTTGGACCCAATTGAAACAAGCGGCGGGAGTATCCGGTGGGTCAGTTCTGTTCCAGCTGGAGAAGATCCGTTGATAATGCCATTCTGTGTAACGACATTGCGCATGTCCCCATCGTGGTCATTGTTACTCAACTACAAGTACCTTCCTGGCTCGGGACCCATGACCGATGGTTTGTCTGATTGCCCGAATTGGACACTCCGAAGGATTACAATGAGACCATTGTGTCGGGTTCGCTGCACGCTATTAGCGAGAGAGTTCGCCGGCCCTCTGCCGACATTAGTCGTCCCACCCATGGGGGTTGAAAAGGCGGGACGGCAGACTATGCACGAATCAGATTCCTTATCGGATCGGGTGGCTAGAGAAGAACCGAGATGCTGTGAAGGATCCAGCTCATGTACATTCTACCTGGAGGTGTTCATGCACATGATCCTTTGCAGTGACCTGATTATGCCCAGCTTCCGAGTAAGCTTCCAGTGGATTATTGAACACTGCCTGTACGCGAAGACACGGACAAACAACATTCGTAATCTTCTTCCTTCCTACATTACGCATCAACTTCATTTGTCCTGTCCTGCTCATGGTTTTGATTTTTGGCCTTAAAGTTATTTCCTATTCCCTTCCCGTGTGTCGCTGGCCTGGAATACGAGCTGGGCTCAGCTAACTAGGTATATCTTGACTAGCTGAAGCCATCACTGATGCCCTGGAAGGATTGTTGCCCAGAAAATTGGCTCAGCCTGACCATAACCAGCTTAGTCGGTCCCGGGGGAACGGAACCAACTTATCGGATTGTTCTCTTGTGGCATGAATTCGTGATATGCATTTCGTAGGTGACTTACTGCTACATTTATTGCTTGCATACATGCAGTCAATTCGGCGAGCGACCGTACGTCAGATGACTAGGCGTAAGTATGCAGTAGTACCAATTTGGAACTGTCCTTGCTTGGTCGAGCGTCCAGACCGCCACCTCGCCTACCACCACACAGTTCTAGGATCAAAGCAGATAAAGAACAGTGTGACAGGATTGATGCTGATCAGCTCAAGGCATGTCCAACCGAGATATAAGAACACCTGATGTTCCACATAGCCTGATCAGACAGTTCCAAAAACACTCTTGAACAACCACACCGATCCTCTTCAAACTCGCAGAGTTCATCCAACAACTTTATACCCAAACATATATATATATACATCCCCGTGAAAATGACCGCTGATAGTACAGGAAATGCTGCTGGCAGCTACAAAGTGGTTCATGCAAATGACTCTGCTGCAGGCATCAAGGTTAGTTGTGTTTCACCGTCTTTGCTCACATCCTAATGTTTTACTTGCCAGGACATACGCATGTCTCAGACTCACAACATCAAGGAAGCGCCCTCCCCCTCGCCTATAGCAATTTGCTCTATGGCATTCAGACTCCCTGCTGGCGTCACTACAGACGAAAAGTTCTGGGAGGTTCTGTCAACCGGCCAAGACTTGAGAGCCCCCATACCTGCTTCACGCTTCAATGCAGATGGCTTCGATGATAGTCTTGGAGACGCTACAGCATTGAAGGCCAAGCATGGCTACTTTTTAAATGAGGATTTGGCGTCATTGGACGCTTCGTTTTTCTCTATGACAGAGAAGGAAATATCTAGTCTCGACCCCCAGATTCGCCAGCTTTTGGAACTCACTCGAGAGTGCCTCGAAAGCGCCGGTGAATCTGATTATCGGGGAAAGAATGTTGGCTGCTACATTGGCGCATTTAGCGATGAATGGTCGGCCTCGAGTCGCATGGAACTTCAACACTATGATACCTACTCATTGTCGGGGTCTTTTGACATCTTTATGGCAAACAAGGTATCATATGAATTTGACTTTAAAGGACCCAGGTAACGTGCATCACTATCCGGGAAGCTCAAGCGTAATTCTAACTCGATATTAGCATGGTCATCAAAACAGGTTGCTCCGCTTCAGGTGTGGCATTACATGAAGCGTGCCGTGCTCTTCAGATTGGCGACTGCACAGCTGCCATTGTGGGAGGTGTCAGCCTCATCACTGGTCCTTATATCTATAACGAGCTCAATGCATTGACAGCACTCTCCGCTGAAGGCTCATGTAAGACCTTCGATGCTGCTGCCGATGGCTTTGCTAGGGGTGAAGCCATCAACGTCATATACTTGAAGAAGCTCACGGACGCTATCCGTGATAACAACCCCATCCGAGCGATTATTCGCAACACGGGCACCAACAGCGATGGAAAGGGTGGAGGAACACTGGCACCAAACTGTGTTGCACAAGAGGCTTTGATTCGACAGGTTTATGACCAGGTTGGACTGGATCCAGCCGATACGCCTTTTGTTGAGGTATGATGATAGAATGGCTATCTCTCGTTCATGGACTGACTCGCTGTTTTAGTGTCATGGCACAGGAACATCAACTGGTGATCCTATTGAAACGACGGCTGTTGGAAGAGTATTCAGAGACGGCGCTTATATCGGATCGGCAAGACCACTTTCCTTTTCATTCGGCATAGATTCTAACTGGGAACAGGTCAAACCAAACGTCGGACACTCTGAAGCGGCGTCCGCCTTGACAAGTCTCATCAAAGCTGTTTTGAGCTTGGAAAATAGCACAATTCCGCCGAACATCAAGTTCAACACCCCGAATCCAAAGAGTGAGTCCAAATATTCATCATAAAATCGAGTCTTTCTAACACTAGCTCCCTAGTACCCTTCACAAAATATGGTCTTGTTGTCCCGATGAAATCTATCTGCTGGCCAGAGGATAAGCAACGGAGAATCAGCATCAACTCATTTGGTCTTGGAGGATCAAACATGCATGTAAGTTGTTCTTTTCTGTCGCGATGCGTGCATCTACTGATAATCATAGATGATTGTTGAGGCATGCCCACAGAGCTGGGCTATTAGCCGAGACTGGCAGCTGAATGACAGCCCTCATTTATTGCTTTTCTCGGCAAACTCAAAGGCCGCTTTGCAAAAGGTGGCAGAAAGCATGGTTGATTACCACTCAGCCCATGCCGATCGTGCTGTCGATATGGCCTATACACTCTCGTGCAGGAGAGAAATGCTCCATACTCGCTCGTTTGCGGTGGTTTCCTCTGGGAAAGCCTCAACAATCCCGCCACCGGTCAAGATCCCGGAGGCCGCACCAAGAATTGCGATGGTTTTCACAGGTCAAGGAGCGCAGTGGCCCATGATGGGATTAAAACTGATTGAATCGGATCCAGCATTCCGAAGAGATATGCTGATGTTGGACATTGTTCTCCAACAATGCCGCAATCCACCCACTTGGTCGGTGGTTACCGAATTAGCGAAGCCAGCAGCTTCAAGCCGCATGTATGAGGCGGAGATTTCTCAGCCGCTATGTACTGCGATTCAGATCGGCTTGGTAAATGCATTCAGGCGCGCCGGGGTTGAGCCAGCTGTGGTCATTGGTCATTCCAGCGGCGAAATCGCTGCTGCATATGCATCTCGGGCCCTATCGCTGAAAGAGGCAATTCTGGTGGCCTACCACCGCGGATTTGTATCAAAGACCGAGAGACAGCTTGGAGGGATGGCTGCAGTAGGTATGGGCTCTGAGGCGACCTCGAGGTTCCTGTCGAAGGGAGTCGTGGTCGCAGCAGAAAACAGCCCTCAGTCCACCACCATATCTGGCGATCTAGACGCTCTCGATGAAACCATCGTCAAGATCAAACAAGCACGGCCCAGCATCGTCGCAAAGAAACTCAAAGTCGATATGGCATACCATTCACACCAGATGATCCCCATTGCCAAATTATATGAAGAGCTGTTATGTGCAGAGTTTGGGAAATTCGGCCACCGCGACCTTCAGTGTGCGTTCTGCTCAACTGTGACCGGAAAGGCGTTCGATGGACAGTTCGATCCTGCATACTGGGCAGAGAACATGGCTCATACTGTCAAGTTCTCCCCCGCAGCTCAGGAATTACTGAAAACTGAAGCCAAGAACTTGATCGTGATGGAAGTTGGACCTCATTCACAACTGGCTGGCCCGCTTCGCCAAATTCGAACCCATGTGAGGGCGAAGTTCGAATACATCTCGACTCTACTTCGTGACGAGAATTGTGCGGAATCCATTCTGTCCACCTTCGGAAAGCTCTTTCAGTATGGTGTCAAGGTCAATTTCTCAGCAATCATGCCGAACGCGTCAGTGCTGTCTGATCTTCCCGCTTATCCTTGGGATCACTCAAAGCATTACTGGAAAGAAAGTCTGCTTTCCAAGGCATTTAGATCCCGACAGTTCCCACATCACTCGCTGCTGGGCCTCAGGGTTCTTTCCAGCACTTCGGTTGAACCCTCCTGGAGAAATGTCCTTGATCCCAGGGATGTGACATGGATAAGAGACCACCAAGTATATGGTCGCGTCATCTTTCCGTTTGCTTGCTATGTGGCCATGGCTGGCGAAGCCATCAGGCAATTGAATGGAGGCACAATTGCTGGATACACAGTGACACACGTTGGTGTCCAAGTGCCTTTGATCTTTGACGATGGACAGCTCGTTGAGATTATCACAACTCTCAAGCGACAGAGGCTCACGGACTCTCTCGATTCTGATGCCTATGAGTTTGCGATAATGTCCTCTACGTCAAGTGATAAGGACTCTCAATGGAAGAAACATTGCTATGGTACTATCAGAGCTTGTTCCGCGCAGCTTGCTGTTGCTCCTGACAGCAAGCCCAGCTCTTATTCCCGAGAGATTTCAAGCCGTCGCTGGTATGACGCTTTTGCGAGGAAGGGATACAATTTTGGCCCCGAGTTTCGCACGCTGTCTAACATGAGATTCGATACGACATCTGATCGTGCCGCGGCTGAAATCATCAATCCAGATTCGAGAAAGGGGTTCCTGATGGACCCGACTGTTATTGATGCATGTCTTCAGTTGGTGGTTTCCTCAAGTACCCGCGGTCTGACCTATCGCTTGGATGAGACGGTCGTGCCCACGATGGTAGAAGAGATGAGCGTTTTCCATTGCGACGCCAAGTCGGTAGCTGCTGAGGCTTGGGTCCTGGACAAAAAGACAAACAATGGAGTGAACGGTGTTGCCAATGGCCAGACGGTCATCCAGCTCAACGGTTTGACGCTATCCCCCATACCCAGCGAGATTGAAAAGTCAGAGGAGGCCGAAAAGCTCGGAGCTGCCCGTCTAGAATGGACTCCGGACTTTGACTTTCTTGATTATGCTCAGATCATTGATCCGCCCTCTATTAAAGCAGAGGTCCGTACTCTGTTGAAGGAGCTTGTGGAACTCTGCATTCTGGAATCGCACGACCGGATCCATGATTTGAGCGAGTCGAACTCAGAGCATCTCAATCTGTACCGAGAATGGATGGATCTGCAGCTTAGCGGTAAGTCATGGCCGCAGATAGACTTGGGGCGCTCTGCGCGCATCCAGGAGATTTTCTGTCGGATTCATGACCTGGAACCAGGCGACTACTTGTCAAAGGCTGTTCACCTAATATTGAGCAATGTTGAGGACATTTTTGTCGGCAACGTTAGCCCTCTTGAGCTGCTCACTAGAGATGGGCTTCTGGTTGACCTTTACACATCGTTTACGTTCCGTCTCTCGCGCTTTGTCAAGCATCTCTCAGATTCCAAACCTCGTCTGCGCATCCTAGAGATTGGTGCAGGTACAGGTGGAGGTACAAACCTCATTCTCCGGGACCTTGTGGTTGAGGGCGCCAATCCTCCTTACGAGCAATACACGTTTACCGATATCTCGTCCGGCTTCTTTGGAAAAGCAAGCGAGCGATTCTCTTATGCGCCAAACATGGAGTATAAAACGTTCGACATCTCTCTTCCGCCTGCTGCTCAAGGATTTGAAGAAGAACTGGGGACATATGACCTCGTTGTTGGGTTCTTTGTGGTTCACGCAACACCGAACTTGAAGGATACTCTTCAAAACATCAAGCAGCTTCTCCGTCCGGATGGCCACCTGGTCATCTGCGAGACCTCTCCGCATCCGAATATTTTCTCGTACATTTTCGGTACTCTGTCTGGCTGGTGGCTTGGTGAGCAAGACGGTAGAAAATGGGATCCTAGCGTGGATACTGAGCGATGGGACGAGGAGTTGAAGGCCAGCGGATATTCGGGTGTTGACTGTGTGGTGATGGACGTTGACGGGCCGGACGCACTCGTATCAGCCATCGTATCTCGACCTGCACAAGCTGCTAACGAGATTCCATCAGAAGTTGGCGACATCACCATCATGTGTTTGGATCCTAAAAATGATATCCCGAATCGCCTTTACAAAGAACTCGAGTCACGAGGCACTCGAGCTTCATTCATCACACTTGGGGACACCCCGACTGCCTACCAGCCCATCATCTCGACAGTTGCACTTGAGGCGGATGGCTTCGATGTTGAAACACATTTTGAGCAACTTCAACATTTCTTTTCCATCCAAAATTTGACAACAGCACTTTGGATCCTCCCGCCTTCACAGATTGAGTGCCAGAATCCTAACTCGGCACAGTTGCTCGGATTGATCAAGGGCGTAAGCGCAGAGATGTCTTTGCCAAACTTTACGCTCCAGATTCAATCTTCTGAGAGTGCATTCACCCAGCTCGTCTCAAAGGTCCTGCGCAAGGTTGTCATGAATGCTGGCCCTGGAGATGTAGTCGGAGAGGATAAGCATTTCCTCGTCAACAACGGGACAATCATGGTATCAAGATACCAGCCGTTCTTGCTGGAAGAAGAGACGAGAAAAGCCTCCAGTATTGTGGGCGGCAACAACTTAAGCCGATGGCTTCAGCCAACATCTCCGGGCGCACTTAGCAGCTTGGCCTGGATTGAGGAAGAGATTCCGGGAGGTGCAGACGGTCTTGCTGCTAATGAAGTTGAGGTGGATGTGAATGCTATCGGGTTAAATTTCAGGGTTCGTACAGTCTAAGTCGTGAGCTTCTGTCTGATTGCTAATCATCTTTCAACCATAGGACGTTCTCTTTGCTCTAGGCATCATCAAGACTGATGCCACCGGCCTAGGCTTCGAAGGTGCTGGTATCGTTCGCAAAGTCGGTTCAGATGTTGTTGGACTAACCGTGGGAGATCGAGTTGCCTTTGTCACCAACGACTGCACATGGACGAGAATGAGACTTTCCGCCGCCGTTTGCTCATTGATACCAGACAACTGGAGTTTTGAAGAAGCAGCTACGATTCCGATCACGTTCATGACTGTGATGCATGCGTTGATTGACGTGGCACAATTGACACCTGGCCAGGTATGTAGCCGTGCTGCTTCGTGGCCATCATTCGAATGTCTACTGACAGTTTATTAACAGAGTGTTCTTATCCATTCCGCTTGTGGAGGTGTCGGCCACGCAGCGATTCAACTGTGTCGGCTTCTGGGAGCCGAGGTCAGTTCACACTCTTACCATTTAACTACGGCTTAAACTAACCTCATCAGGTCTTTGTCACCGTTGGCAACGAAGAAAAGGTTCGATATGCACATGAAAAACTAAAGATACCACGAAATCGCATTTTCAACTCGCGAGATGACTCCTTTGTCGCAGGAATCATGAGAGAAACTAATGGCCAGGGCGTGGACGTCGTGCTCAACTCCTTGTCTGGAAACCTGCTCCATGCATCATGGAAGTGTGTTGCCGAGTTTGGCAAAATGATTGAGCTTGGAAAACGAGATGCTCAAGGCTTTGCTAAGCTGTCGCTTGAATCGTTCTTGTCTTGCAGAACTTATAGCTCGATCGACGTGTTGCAGCTACTTTCGAAACGACCAAAGCAAGGCATCAGGTAAGGACCCTTCACACTGCCCATATCTCAGTACAATGACCTAATAATATCTCAGGCTGTTCCAAAGAGTCATGCAGCTCTGTTCTTCGGGGAAGATTCAGCCTATCCCACATCAAGCCTTTTCAGCATCTGAGGTTGAGCAGGGCTTCCGAACTCTCCAACGCGGGGCTCACATTGGCAAACTTGTAGTCAGCATCCCGCAAAACCCTTCAGACTTCCAAGCCATTGCCGCTCGCAATGAGACGCGATTTGACCCAGAAGCCTCATACCTCCTTACGGGTGGGCTCGGTGGTCTTGGAAAGTCGATGGCTACTTGGATGGCTGAGCGAGGAGCGCGCGACTTTGTTTTCCTCTCGCCCAGTGCTGCTTCAACATCTCACAGTGCTTATATCCGAGAATTAGAAAGCATGGGGTGCAAGGTGCACCCTGTATCCGGCAAGGTGGAAGAGATCGACGATGTGAGGACGGCTCTAGCCGTTGCAGGTGGTCCCATCAAAGGTGTGGTTCATTTAGCAATGAAGCTCAAGGTAATGACTCCGAAAATTTTGACCATGTAGAGAATATACCTACTAACAATGCTCTAGGATATGTCTTTCCAAGCCATGCTTCCCAATGACTGGAGCACTGTCATGGCGCCCAAGGCCAATGGTGCAATCAATCTACATCAGTCACTACTAGATGCTGGTCAGAATCTCGACTTCTTCATCCTAACCAGTTCAATGGCTGGTGTCATGGAAACCCCGGGTCAGGCCAACTACCATGCATCCAACAGCTTCCTCGAGTCATTCGCCCAACACCGGCGCAGCATGGGGTTACCAGCTTCGGTAATTGTGCTTCCGGCAATTGGCGATGTTGGTTACGTCGCAGCAGACGAGAGATTGAAGAGATACTTTGCTCCTCAAAACGCCATTCTGTATGAGAGGGATCTTTTGAAGTATTTCGAGCATGCCTTACACAATCAGATGTGCCAAAGTCACGGCGACGAGAGGAACCAGTTTTTTAACACTCAGAGAGATGATGGTGTAGTGTACATGGGATTGTTGTCGCCTACATCACTCAGCGATCCCAATTGCCAAACTGCATGGCGATATGATCCCCGCATGGGCTCGTACCACAACGCGAAAGACAGGGCGCAATCCCAAGTTATATGTGGGAGCTTGAAGAGCCGAATGGCCAAAGTCTTATCAGATGTTCAAGTCAACCCATCCATGTTGCAGGAACAAGAGACTGTGTTACAACTTTCAACACTTATTGGGGGTCATTTGTTCTCTCTCATGATGAGAGAAGAAGCAGCGGTGGAGAACTTTCTGGAACAACCATTTCGGCAAATGGGTCTTGATTCCATGGTATTATTGGAGCTGCGTGGCTGGTGGGCGGAGGCAATCGGAATCCCCATAAGTCCTGTGGAACTGGCGGGGAAGACCAATCTGAAGGAATTGGGTGAATGTGCTGCTCAAAAGCTGTATAAGCGGTTTTCTCCCGCATAGATTTATGATACCACGTCTCAATGTTATGCCAAGTTTAGTTATGACAATAGGCTGTTGGCCATGACTCGCGTGCCTATTGTGACCGTTCCCCCAGCCCAGACTACCAAGCTCCGAATCGACGAATTCGGCGCTCTGGAAACTTGGAAGTGGAATCCCACGGCCTACGAATGTGAGACTCAACACAAGATAGCTGAATGCATTCCCATCTCTTTCTACCAAGATATCAACCCCTTGAAGTCGGAATGATTGGAAATGAGGTCACCATATTCGGCGCTCAAAGTGAATATGCTCTGTTGGTTCCAAGAGTTTGTGCCATTCCAACTGCCAGATTTGTCAGCCCACGTCACCATGTCCAACCAACACCAATTGCGTGCTGCGGGGGGTACCGAGTCAGCGGGGGGGGATAAGCCGAACCTTGAATGGGTTGCATCGGGATTTCAAGATCTATATATATGAAGCGTTTGTAGCCGGCATTACTTCCCCTTGTCCCTGGTTCTCCAGTATCTTACGCATTGAGATAATCCGATAAGCTTGATCTGTTCCGAGATAACCATCACACGCATACACAATGGCTGCCACAGACCCCGGACAGGTAAGCCCCAGCATCGACTCGGGACAAAGACAGCCGACACTGACAAGTTTGCCTTTACAGGACTACCACAAAAATGGTCACTTCACGCGGCCAGAAAGCACTTTCAGAAACAGCATTTCCAGAGATCCCAATTCGCAGTTTCCAGCCGAAAAGGGCCGTTATGCGTTGTACCTTTCTCCTAGCTGCCCATGGGTATTTCTCTTCAAGTCTTCTTAGTAGACATCACTTAAGCTAACAATAATATTCAGGCCCATAGAACTCTCGTTGTGCGACTGCTCAAGGGGCTAGAGGACATTATCGACGTATACCTGTTGGAAAGTTATATGGGTCCTGAGGGATGGTTCTTCAGCGGCGACAATGGATCTCTCCCCGAAGATCCCCTGTACGGATTCAAGAAGATCAAGGACCTGTACCTCAAGGCAGACCCCAACTATGTTGGACGATACACAGTACCAGTGTTGTGGGACAAGAAGGCGGGCGTCCCAGTGAACAACGAGTCATCCGAGATCATCCGCATGTTCTACAGCGAGTTCGATGACCTTCTCCCAGAACACCTCCGCGAGGAGAACCGTGCCGGAGGTGGTCTTTATCCAGAGAATCTTCGAGCAGAAATCGACGAGCTCAACAGTTGGGTGTACGACACGATCAACAATGGTGTGTACAAGGTCGGTCTCTCCAAGACACAGGAGGCATACGACCAGAACATTGGCACTTTTTTCAGCTCGCTCGACCGTCTCGAAGAAATTCTCAACCACGGCAAGCCGTACCTACTCGGCGACTCGATAACCGAAGCAGACGTCCGACTGTACACCACGCTCATCCGTTTTGATTCCGCGTACTACACCATTTTCCAGTGCAACCTCAAGATGATTCGACACGATTATCCTAATCTGCATCTGTGGCTCCGGAAGCTCTACTGGGATCAGGACGTAGAGGGACCGTTACGCGGTGCATTCTACCGATCGACGAGCCCGTTCATCGCCAATTACGGCATCAACTACGTAGCGTCGCGCAGAAGAGTCGTGTACGGTGATGAGGGTCCGCTAATTGTGCCCGCCGGACCCAAGGTTCTAGTCGAGCCCCTTCCATAAGCGTTAATCATTAAAGAAGGTGTGATTTCTGTATTTTAGTTGCGCCATAGCTTAATTAATAGACTTGCTGAACGTCAGCTGCATGCGAATATGCGGAGCCCTGTGAACTTGAGCCTTCAGAACACGCCGCCGTCCACACGGACCGAGCGTCCCCAACACTCGATCCGCCTTGAAGCGTGAATGGTTTAGTGGTAAAATCCATCGTTGCCATCGATGGGCCCTGGGTTCGATTCCCAGTTCACGCAGTCAATATTCTTTCCGTTTGACTGAACGGTCTGTTGATTCATTTTTTTTTAACTCTTTGAGAATTCATCATGTGTTTTGTGCAGATATTATGATCAGTATGCATTTATTCGTTTATAGATGCTACGAGTTAGTGATGATCGATAGCATCTTTTGGGGGGCACAGGCACTAATTCCCACGAAACGTCGCCAGTTTTAACTGTGTCTTCTCTGCCTTAGTCTATTAATTGCACTATATTCGGGCCCAAAAAAGAGAGTTTCTTGTTATCCGCAAAGGAAATACTCTTGGCCTTCTGGAAACATGGAATCCTTTGGATTGAAGTAGGCACACCGAAGTGTCTAGGTTACCAACTGCCGAGGTGCGGGACGGGCCGCTAACTGCTCTGAAAAGATGATGGATGGATGCTCAAAACGGAGGGGAATGAAGACACGCAAACTTCACACGTGAATATAGCCATTTAAAAGTTTGAGCACTGGTTTATTAAATCTCAGTCAATAGTTTCTAAGATTATGCCTTCTTTAAACCCTCCTTTGAAAGTCGTGCACGCTGCGCCAACGCCCACTTTATACCCTGTGCAACAACGGCATCATGGTCAACCACTGGCTGAAACCGAAGCCTTTCCCTGGCCTTCTCAGAGCTGAAAGTATTGGTGTTGATACAGTAATGGAGGGAGACTCTGCGCAGCTCTATGGGTGGTTTGACAATATTGAGAGTGAAAATCCAGAGCAGCCATTCGACCACGTTTACCATGACAATCATGACCCAAGCGGGTATGATCAACACGTTCTTCAGTGCATCCTTGCCCCGCACAACCTCCCAAATCAGCCTGTTGTGGTACCAGAATGGAACAGGGGAGCCATCTGAGATGTTGAACGCTTCGCCATCCACTTTTCCCGACGCTCGGCTGGGATCCAAAAGGGCCTTTGCTGCGACGAGATGTCCCAAGGCACCGTTATCCGCCGACACAACTTCCATAAGATTTTTGCCCTGTCCGATCTGAACCAGCTTCTGATTGCCGGAACACAGGTTGAGGACTTCGTCCAGGCCTTGGGACTGTCGCTCCCCGTAAACGTGCGCTAGTCGTAGCACAGCAGTGCGCAGCCGGGGGTTACTCGCTTTCTGCACAAGAAGATCTCCAATGGCCTTGGTGCGATTGTATTGGTCTGACTTGTCCGATTCCGGCCACAGCGGATAGGTCTCCGGTACGTTGAGATGAGGAGGGGTAGCGTAAACATCGACCGTGGAAGTGTACACCAGTGCCTTGACCGAGTCGCTTTCTGTAGCGATGTCAATGACAGTTTTTGTCCCCTCAATGTTTGTGGTAATGAACTCTGAGAATCGGTAAAAGGGCAATGAGGCGGGCGGTGACGCTGTGTTGAAGATGACTGTGGGCTGTAGCTTGTCCACCAGTGCTCTCAGCCCGACGCTATCTCTGACATCGCCCTCGATGTATGTTGCCTTGTCGTGCAAGTTGTGATCGGGCTTGCAATCCAGGACGTAAACGGCACCAAACTCCCTATCCTCCAAAAGATGCTTGACGATGTAGTATCCGACAAAGCCACAGCCTCCAATCACCAGAGTAGTACCCAACCCACCGGGCGCTGATGTTGCTTGCACAGTCATTGTCGGCAGATGTGTCGTTTCACTGATCGTTATTGAGGTGTTACTTCAAGGTCGGGGTAGGGCTGGTTTTATCTGATTCACACCGTCGCTCAGAGTCACATCGCTGAGGTGTGTTTCAGATAAAAAATGGCAGTCGATGCAACACCATGAGAAAGCGGGGTTATTAAAGATCCCGAGCCGAGTTTAACTAATCTACTATGGGTAGCTGAGATGCGGAAGTTGTTCCGATTTGTAGTATGCCGAGGGATTGACAGGTTGATGGAAGTAGAAGATTTCGTAGCAGTAGCGGCTGCAGCATGTGCGTGTAGCATCATGGGGATCAATCTTGGATGCTCTCTTACTTTGACTTCTGAATGAACAGTAATTGTAAAATATTTGACAGGCTCCGAATAGTTAGCCATTCATCGCTTTACTTTAACAGAGTAGAATATGAATCTGGAGTTCTAATAGATAAATACTCAGCCCAAGCCCTCTGGGAACTGGAGGTATTAATACCAACGGATGAACGCTCTTATGTGTTGATTGTCGCAGGAGTCCACTATAATGCACAAATAGCTCTCACGTCTTGGGTAGATAGTTCTCTGGCGAGCTTGAATGTAGAAATTGAGCATCCATTTCAGTAATTATCACAAGCGATCATTCAATTGACAACTTCTCGCCTCACTGGAGTAATAATCCAAGGTTTTTTTGAGTGAAATCTCGCTACAGATTAGAACTTAGATGCAATCTCAATGCTCATCCAATGACTGGTATGTAGCAAACTGTTGACTGATGAATTTTCCCAGGGAACGTCTTTCACACTCTCTAAGGTTTGAATTTGTATTACTAGGTTACTTGCGACGTTTTAAGACCTGAGATCCAGGAAATAGACCTGTGCTCACTTACTGAGCCGTATGTTGCATAGATGTAGTACGCCACAACGTAACCACAATGGCCGCTCTGATTCGCTGTATCACCTATTGGTTTCTACTTTGGCTGGTTTTGACTTCAGTCTAGGCATGGCGAAAGAAGAGTTGGGGTCAAAATGTATTGGTCAGAAAAGGTTGAAGGCCGGTTAGTTTGCACTTAAAGAAGAATTTACATTCACAAGAATCCACTGACGAACCTAACGCTCATTCACAACATGACGAGTCGCAGACATCAAATAGCTGATGGTTTGGATAAATGTAAGCTATTATCAATAATCCTTATGCATCTTTTTAGCCGAAAAAACTCAGTGGAGCACCAATATCCCTTTGCAAGGGTTATAATTCCTCCGCCTTGTGCAATCAAGTTGTGTGAAAACTTGGCTCTCGACAGGGCCTCCTCTATATCATATTGAGGTATCCACCGTGAGAAAGTATCCTGTTTTTTGAGACAGATCGTATTGATTCATGGAGAGTAAGTTTATTTATCCAGAATAGTTGGCTATTTCTCAATCCCCTGTAAACCTCTCTTCCATATTTTTTTTTACCCCATGCCATTATTTCACGACTACGCGTATCGTTTTAAAACAGCATCGCCTACTTAATAATACTATCCGAATCAAAGAACTACAGTGTTCTTTGTATTTGTCCAGGACATACCTCAATGCTCACAAGCCTATCATACATCATTACTTATTTATGCTATGATTATCGAGAGTTTTGTGCTATATGAGATTTGTTGTAGACCTTTTAGCCACTGAAGAGATCTACAATATTCTCAATACACTAGCTGTTGCCCTCATTATCCTGCCATTGACTATATATTCTAGAACATCATAAGTGGGCGGTGGGCAAGAGCTTCAAAGTTATGCTGAAACGCCATAAACTCGGCCGAATGGGATATAGTCGGAAATAACCCTACATGGATGCTTGTTAGCATCTCATTAGGACTAGGACAGGGGTCCCGTTATCTCCTCGGCGCTTCTCGTTCCTCTGAAATCATCACATTGTACAGAGTGATAACTAATAGGCCTGGATGATTCTATTTAATTTTTAATAATAGTTTATATAAACGTGCATCTAAGAGCGTCACTATGCTCTCTACCAGTGATGTTCAATGGAGCAGTTGGCCTCTGGCCAGAGTGATCCTAAGTACCAGATATAAGCATAAAAACACGTCAACCGAACGTGATTGACCTCAATTCAACAGCAAAATCTTGTTGAAAAATATGATAGATGGTAAGATATCGGTTTAAATATTCTATATATTGAACGTACAATTCTCTGATGAATCATACTACGCCGGGCCGGGGATTCCCCCGTCATCTTAACAAGAACAGTTGAGTAAACCAATGGGTTGCCGAATTTCTCGGTCCGTTTTAAAGGCCCTTGTTAAGTTGAATGGCAGGATTTCACGATCAATCAAACGGGAAAGGTTGCCGGCAGATCTATGCAAATTTCTCAGTCCCAGATATGTGGAGAGGTTACGAAGTTCCTAAAGTAGCATGACAAATATGTGAAGTGGGGAGTTGAAGAGGAGCTCTTTCACGAGACAGGGATGTCAAAGGTAATATCGATCTCCGTCATTCGGATCCGAACTTCCACCATGCCGGCTAAATCGTGATGGCTACCAGAATGATAGGCTGGTCATTGCTAAATGTCATGGACTATGGATTGAATTAATTTGATAGGATAAACTACCGCGTGGCTAGCCTTTGCAACAGACTGCACTCTCTGCATTTGAACCACTGGTCATCCAAACATGGCTATAGGCGTCCGCGGACTCCGCTACCATGTAGATACCAATTGAAATTTTGAATCACTATGATAAAAAGTCATCAACGGAGGAATAGTAGATGTACAGACAGAATAAATCTCCAGTACACCACATATTTCTCACGGCCCGATTAATAATATCGAGCCCTTGACAAGATGATCTGGGACAAAGAGTCAGGAGAAAATGGCGGGCAGAGCAAGTCGCGAGACTCAACTTGCCAGGATTGAGTTGGCGAAGTCAGGGTTTGGATTCTTCAGCCTGAGAAACTGACAAAATCTGTGAGAAGGGAAAAAAGTATAAGAGGTGGTTGAAGAATGCTTTTTGAGAGTTGAAGAAATCATCAGCACACTCAGCAACACATTAACTTGAGACAACCTCTACTCTAGTTTCTCAGCTTCTACTTTTACCATTTATTTCAAAATGAAGTCCATTCTCTTTGCACTTGGCCTCTTGCCCGCTGTTTTGGCACAGACCAACTGTGACCAGTACGGCAGCATTTCGAGAAACGGATTCACCATCAGCAACAACAAATGGGGACAGTCCTCTGGCTCCGGTTGGCAGTGCATCACTGCTGACAACATCTCTGGCTCTGGTGTTGCTTGGCATGCCGACTGGCAATGGTCTGGAGGCCAGAACAACGTCAAGTCGTATCCGAACGTACAGAGGGACCTTCCTCAGAAACGTCTCCTCAGCCAAATTGGTAGCATGCCAAGCTCGGCTGACTGGTCATACAATGGCGGCAACTTGAGACTTGATGTTGCCTACGATCTTTTCACGGCTTCCAATCCAAACCACGAGACGTATTATGGTGATTTCGAGTTGATGATTTGGTAGGTAGTGGTAACACTCTCTACTGTCTTTAGATGGCTAACAACAACAGGCTTGCACGCTACGGCGGTGTCGGCCCCATTGGCTCGTCCCAAGGCCATGTCAGCATTGGAGGTCAAGACTGGGAACTCTTCTACGGATACAACGGTGCCATGCAGGTCTACAGCTTTGTTGCTCCCAACCCAAGAAACACCTGGAACGGAGACGTCAAGAACTTCTACAACTGGCTGGCTCAGAACCGTGGCTACCCAGTCAACAACCAGTATCTCCTCAGTAAGTATAACTGTTTGCCTTTACTGTTCAAGAATTCATGAATCAAGGCACTGACTCTTATGTGTACCAATAGGCTTCCAATTTGGCACTGAGCCTTTCACTGGTGACTCGGCTACTTTCCATGTCAACAACTGGACTGGAAGCGTTAACTAAACACCAATGAGTGCTCAATCAGTCAGCCAAGGTTATCTGTGAATGACTTGGCAGACAAATACTGTACATATTGCATATTGTACTCTTGCACATATGGGTGAAGTTTATCTGGGGGGAGGCTAGTGGTGCTTGCAAAGGCCTGTATCTTTGTATTTTACACTCTTTTAGTTAGTGAGATTTGGGGAGAATGCCAGGTTCTAGACCATCTTAAGGAGGAGCTACAAGTTTTTGTTCCACTGTCAAGTCGTTTTCAATCCAAAGAATGTTTTATCTAAATCAAAATCTATTTGCTATCTTTTCTTCGCCCATAGTCGACATTATTTAATTACAAAAGCCGTCGCCTTCAAATATCTCTATACTAACAAATAAGCATTATGCATGGAGAGGGGTTGCATGTTGTAGTGGATGAGTGAGTGCCGGAGAAAACGACGTAAGCTCAAACAAGTACCGGATCAGGCCCCTTCGCAAGTCCAATGTAAGTTTCCATCTGCATCCTCCACCACTCCACATTCTCCCGGTCCTTCATAAAAGTGATGTATCCCGTTGTATCAGTGTTGTTAGCAGCAAACACATCATTCTCAGCAGTCAAAGAAGTGCGAACACATGGAGCTCCGGATTTCGCAATAGGCGCTTGCCATGTGTCACTCGATAAGAAAGACACAAAGAGCTTGGAGCTTTCTGGGCGAGGTGTAGATGTGAAGATGCCGACCTGCTGGGCCCAGGTCATGAACTGATCAGGTGCTTCAGGCTGTTTGACTTTGAGGAAAGATGTCGAGGGAGTGAAGCCGCCGAGACCAGAGAAGGTCAAGACTCTGGATGAGTTTTTGGCTGTGTGGTTTTGGATGATGGTTCCGGTGGCAGCTGAAGCACCGCGCACCCACATGACGTCCTGTTGCAGGAGCTTGTCCAGCCATTCAAAGCCATATCGTTGTATGATGAGCGTAAAAAGATATAGAACGCCATCATCGTCGTTTGGGTATGTAAGGGCGAGCTTGCTCTTCCAAAAGGGATCCAAAACATCGGCATAAGACGTCGGCACTTGGCTGTCTTGTACTACAGTCGAGTCGTAGTAAAATGGACCAAACTGATCTAGCGGAGGGCATTAGTATTCAAGGGAACATTTTGGGAGAGAAGGCTCTTACTATAGTTGACTGGGAAAAAGGCTCCGTCAATATCCTTGATGGCCGGGTTGATATCACCAAAGTTGGCGGGCTTGTAGTGCAAGAGACGTCCCTGCTTGTCCCATCGTGGAAAGTCATGCACGGTCTGCAATATGGCGACATCTATGAATGGCTTTCCTTCGATGTAGCTTCGATCAATCTTCGAATCAGCGTACTTGGAAAGCTCCGCCGTAATATTAATAGGGATATCTGGATACTGCTTGCGAAACGCAGTGAGCATGGGCTGCGCCGCCGCTTGAGCTGGATGCAGTATTAGCGAATGATGACTTCAAATAAGGGGGACAAATCGTGATGCATCTTACAGCTCCCGCCAAAGTAGACAGTCAAGGTGCCTGTTTCTTTCTGTGCAGCGGCGTGGATTTGGTCCAATGATCGAGTATCAATATTGGTGCCATAGGAAGATACCAGGGGTGAGCACAAGAAGATTGCGCCCAAAAGGCCAGAGGATAGATGTTTGGTCAGCATTTTGAAGTGATTTCTTCTCAGTTTCAGACACAATGAGCTCAATGAACAATTACCTCAGGGAATGACAAGAATGACCTTTTATAACCCAGGACGAAGGCATTTAGACGATAGTTCATAATATGAATGTCCGATACCCCCGACGTGCTCATGTCAGCACTGTTTGTGGTTCAGGCCAAATTTGGCTGCCGTTTATCAGATCCGATTCTTTGTCAATCTTACATAACCGTCCAGATCTGGCCCTCCCAGGCACGAGAGAGCCCAGTTGACACGACCGTTTCATCCCATCTCCATGCATAGCGCCATTGCGCCATTCCTTTTGCCTTTATTTGGTAAGGATGTTTACGCGGCTCAGTTCAAGGCATTCTGCATCGGCAATCAACGTAGCTTTTTACAATTAACGTAAGACACCAGATTGCCGGATGACGCAGATCATATGCCGTGGACCGAGAATGTGGTTATTTGACCAAAAGGACATGAACGGAGTGCCTCGTATTAATTTCAACTTGACATGAGCCATCATATCTTACCATTAGCAAACCCTGTTCCTGGACTGTTGACGTGATCTTGTAGTTGAATCATTCGACACATCAAGATTAATTGCCTAGCAGAGCGACAACTGCAGCAGCAGTGCGACCAAGATGACCTAATAGACGTATCTTGGTTCTCTATGAGGCTTTCATTACCATCATTGACATGATTTTATTTTTTCTAATCAATAACTCACCTGCCCGTAGAAGCCTAGCGGTACTTGGCCCCCTATTTCATTGGAGTCATATTAAATAATTTGTCTTACCTCCTCATGCTCTCATCACCACACAGGCATCATACTCTAGGGTATGAGACGGGTACCTGGTCTTAGGTGGGGGTAGGAGTGGAGGCTACCAGGGCTGTGTAGATCCTTTCATCATTTGCCATTGGAAACATAAAAAGACTTAAAGAGGACGATGCCGCCCACTTATCGCATATAATGAAGCCTGTCGCCTAGAGTTTTCTGATTTATCAATCCATTGTTCTCCCTTGAATATTAGAAAAATTTTTGACTTGATCTCTTGTTCTGGGATTCTGTCGCCGAGGTGCCGGGTCATACGGAAACTCGGTCACCGTTGCCTGTGGATAACAAATGACAAGACAATACTCATCAAGGCAACCTGTTTGTCACAGAAACCACTGGATCATAGATGAGTTTTGTAATTGTCCGAAAACAGACATATTTAGAGTCAAGTTGTCCGGAATGGTTGGTGGAAAATTGGATTTAAACAATCTGATCTGCATTCTAGGCGCGGGTCGTCGCTGATGGTCCCATATTGCTGACCGGATCTCCTTAATTGGTATCTCGTCAAACTTTAGTTGATTGCATTTTGAGACAAACCCGTAGATCTCCCTACTTTAATCAAGTATTAAAGAGAACCGTTGTCTCGAGCTTCTAGAAGTCTGATTGCAACTCAATTGAACATCTAATCGATCCATACAACATCGAATCACTCCGACGCTATCCGGCAACATGCAACTCCTTTCCACACCGTCGTTCATCTCTGGCGCTGCGGCGACAATAATCGCCTGCCGTGGTAGCGCTGTCTGCGGAACTGACCCGGGCGCCTCCGTCCAAACAATTCACGATCAAGTCCAGAGCCTCGTTGCTAGTGGTGGCGCCAGCAAGAAATTTGAGACCAACCGTACGACCTCTTCCATAGACTTGCATCTGTAGCTTCATACTAATGTTGATTATAGAGCAAATCGCTTGCTCACAGACCAGCGGCGAAAGCTTTTGCGCCTTCTACACGAATGGTGGTTCCGGAACCGCTCAAGATGCGTTGACGCAACTTCAAACTCTTCTTAATCATGGATGCAAGAAATGTGGAAGCGTGCCTTTAGGTATCAGCAACAACCCAGCGGATGGATTGCTTACAGTCAACTGGGTCAAGGATGCTTGCTGCAAAGGAAACTGCCACTGCTAAAAGAACTGTATGTATGTGCATTTTCTATGTACTAACTTTGTATGTTTGTATATATACGATTGAGAAGGCTGGCTTCTCAGAAGGAATATAGCAAATTATGTACTTGACTCGAGTATATATGTCATTCCTCATCCAAAAGACTTAATCATGATGTCTTTGTAGCTGTTTAAATATTCAACGACATTGTGTTGAATTAAGTGTAGACCTTGAGGGACTTGAAAGTCCAGAAGGCTGTAGTGAAGTCATTGGGCTTGTTCTGGACGTAGGATTGGCAAGAGTCGTAGCCAGTCTGGGCCTTGCAGCCAGAGCTGGCCCATGTTCCTGAAGCCCAAGCGCCGCAGAAAGTGGTGTCGATGATGATGCGCTGCTGGCTGATGTGTTTGCTGAAATCGCAGTTGCCCTCGAAACTGGTCGCGGGAGTACCCCAGGAGCCGGGGTTGGGGTTGCTACCCAGAGGACCGCCGTTGCCACCGGGGATGGAGTTTCTGGGGAAGAACCAGACACGCACGTGTGAGGAGGTCCATTCCATGGCGTAAACACCACCACCGTTGCTGTTGAAGCCCTTGCCGAAGGAGTTGCCACGAGGGTCGTTGGCGTCGCATCCGCCCTTGCTCTCTTGGTTGCAGTCACCCCAGCGGTCCTTGTTGGCAGTCATGCCAGCGGAGTAGCTGACATCGCATACGCCCTGCTTGTTGCTCACGTGGAGCGACATTTGGTTGTTGTTGACACCGTTGGCCTGCTCAACGATGTCGATTTCGCCGAGCTGGGGCCACTTGTCTGTGGAGGCTGTTGTCCAGAATGCCGGCCAAGTACCGCAAGTTTGAGGCTGTATTAAAAGATTAGTTCCCATGCTCGTCATAGCACATGCAGGCTCAAGGGACTCTTACCATGTAGGAGATGTCGGCAACGAAAAGAGTACCGGGGTTGTAAGCCTTGTTGGAAGTGAGGCGAACACTCCTACGGCCTCGCCCGTTGACTACATTGGTGTGGTCAACACCAATGTAGGCGTTGCCCCCATTGCCAATGATTCCGTACTTCCAAGCATCGCTTTGGCTTACATAGTCGACATAGCCACCAGTTGTGTCGCCGGCTGTCCAAAAGTCGAAGTTGTTGAAGAAGTTGGCAAAGTTGTTGCTACCGTAGTCGTCCTTTAACGAATAAGCGTTGGTAGTCGCCTTGAGGAGTGCAAGGGCACAAAGAACATATGACTGCTTGTACATGTTGAGTGTGGTTTCCTGTCCGAGACTCTGGGAACAAGTGATGAGAGTGAATTGAATGCTCGAATAACTAAGCCTCTAGTAGCGGAGATGTGAGGTTCTTTATATGCCAACGAGGGAGGGACCGAGGAAGGAATTGATACGTTCAATCCCGATAACTCGACCTCCCACGGCCGAGAAAGCCGATATCATTAGCCGGTATGAAGAAGCCCAACATAAGCCACACTCTGTGCCAACAACGTTATACGGATACCTAAGTGACGGAGACTACCATGTCTCATCCCGCTCGACGTATCATCTGGGGCATCGATCACGGGTTTTAGCCCCTGAGGAATCTTAATCCAATCAGAATGCCGTATCTTCTTAATTGGGCTGCGCTTCAGTAAGACAAAAAAACGGGTGACTTCACCAAGAACCAGCTGATTGATCCAATAAATCCGGCACGGTGCCATTCGAACTTCCTAAATGAACCTGCATGCTTACTCTTCTTGTCTCGGCGGTTTTCCTGGCACTAGAACACAAATAGTTTCTGAGTCTAGCCTAACGCCAAAGAGGGAGGTGGAAAGGAGAATTTAAAAGGTGAGATGATAGAGTTATTCCACCATAAAGTGTATTTGTATCGATCTATGCATGCATATTAATTAATCGGATTCTTGCTTTAATTTTGCCTGTCTACCCACTTATCGTGATACGGAAGGCGTCCATTTTCCAGCTTTCTCATCTTTGTTCTCTTGCATGTTCGTTGTATCATCGTCTTCCGGGATTCGGATACATACTAGTGTTGGAATGGATCTTTGTCTCAAGCCCTAGATGCTGCTCGCCCACTGACTGGTGTCTCCGGGGTTTGAACTCCGTGGGGTGGTGTGTCACACTCGGACGCGTCCGAGACGGCTGCTTATCCTCTTCCCCACACCCTTCGCATTTAGGGCCTTGAAACAAGCAAGCAGCTTCAAACACGAGTGTTCGAGGATTTCGGGGAGGGAGATGCTGATGTCAGCAACCGAAACACACCTCCCTAGACCAGACTGGTAAAGCACAACGATTATGGCATCATCCTCTATATAACAGTCCTCATATAGAGGATAAATTGTCTAAATGGCGATACTAGTGGTGAGACAAGTTGGAATCATACAAGTATTTAATCACATACGGAGTATAAATTATTCCATTGGCCTTCTCTGCATGGAACAATGACTTCAGATGGTTGTTGTGTGCTGAAGTAATCAACCTCAACATCACCATACTGTCTCGGGTCACCCACCGTAGCGAGCTTATTCCGGTCGATCACTTTCATGCACATCAGTATCAAGAGATGATGTCCTGTCGATCCGGGCCATATGTTGATGCACGGACAGCTTGTCATCGTCAGCAGTAACGGCAACAGGGCACGGGAAGCTGTTGATTATATGTATGTGTATATGGCATTGCTAGAATACGGAGTCGACCTTTTCATGAAGCTTTACAAAAATATTACTGTTCATAGTTTCTCCCGTCACTTGACGCACTGTGGGAGGTACAGCATCCAGCACATGCAATGATAGCGACAGCTTTAGTGAGGTGCGCTATCTCATCTTGTTGCTTCTAGAAATAAGAAGCCTCTTTATTTGAGACACAGATAGTGGTTTTTTACTGATTTTAGAGTAATTGAGGAGACAATGGTGATAATATCGACAAAAATAAATGGACCTGAGGGGAATTGAACCCCTGACCGTTCACATGCGAAGCGAAAATCATACCCCTAGACCACAGGCCCCATCTTATTGGTTCCAGGCTGTGTGAAGGCATTCATAGCTCTCCTGCACGGTCTAGGTTAGGGAACCAGAGGCGCGCCAACAGCACGGATGAAGGGTTCATGCAAAACACATTTAGCAACAAGACAAAATCTGGTGACATAATGATCTGATTACAAAACCTGGGGATATCTAACAAAATCCAAATGTGCCTCATGCCTCTTCCTGCGGGAAGGGGATAATTAATAATACTCTCCAACAACAATATCGCTAGCAAGCTCTTCCAGCTGCTCCATCAATCCGATTCTCACCACTGGACGAGTCTTTGATCCCTTGCGGAACATTTCATTTGCAAGACTCGACTTGACTTGCTCCCACTGCTCTTCATTTTGCAGTCGCATCATTGTTTCCGATGGCAAAAGGGCGCCGTAGGTTTCATGCGCCGCTGTCTGCGCATCTACTGCGAGAAGCTTGCAGATGGAGTCAAAGGAGAGGTCGCACAGTCTGGCGCTCAGGTTTGGTGCATCTCTGTTCATCTCTTGCTGTCGCAGCAGGTTGAAGGTGTGCACAGGGTCATGTTCTCCGCGCTCATCAACCACAACCCAGGAGATCCATTCGAGAGTGTGCATGATGAACTGATGCTTCAAGCTTGGGCCTTTCTTGTGTCTGTGTAATGAATAGCGCAGGAGTAGCGTATCGGACCAGCTGCTTGATGTGTCAGTACAGCGCTCAATAAATGACAAGAATTGGGAGAGCATGTACCTGATATGTGCTTTGAAGAGGAGGCAGATGAGTCGATGATGAGTATAAGGATTCTTCTGAAGCAGTGAGAAGACAGCGCCTTTTATGTTTCCATCACAGACCCAACTTGAGGCTGTTCAGCACCCTGAACACTGAGCCTGAGAGCTCGGATCCATTCTTGGTCGAAACGCGGGTAAGCAAACATGTATGAACAAAGACAAGTGAACTAAGAATATCCTCGTTTAGGGAAAAAAATCATGTAGCATGGATGCCATGGCATGCCTCCAAGGTGAAGTGCATGGTCTCAGGAATGCAGGAATGCGGTATATCAAGGTCTTCACGTATTTGGTCGCAGGCTGGCATTTGCTCAAGCCAAGATGCGCGATGAATTTCGGGAAGCATCAAGGTCGAAGCATGCATCCCCAGAATTGATGGTAGTCTATACCTAATGCGTTGCAATGCTGATATTGGATCATGTTTGCTTGGATAATGTCCCCAAAACGATCGGCCGCAGCCCCTGCTTTGTGTTTCTACTCCATCATATCTTTTCATACATACATGCTTCCTTACATGCCCATCACAATCTGTTGTTCTTAAAAGACTAATAAAGCATCTGGTAGCAGAAGCCGTTAACAGTACTGTAAGATTATTGTTTAATGGTAGCGGCCGTGATACTTGGTGGTGCTCGTCGACTGGGCGCCATGGCTTCTCTAGCACTTCCAAGCAACCCCAGTTCACCCACGTATTTGAGGCTGTAACCATCATGGTTCTGCGGCGGTTTTAAAGTGGGATTCCAACGAATGACACGAAGTTTCAAGCATCGTTCGAACCCCAAAGACCGGTGAGCATGGGTCTGATAGCGATCCCCCACTATGTGTCAAGCAGCCCCGAATGGCTTCGGCAATCTGGGCATGAGCTTCGTGTCTGCAAGTTTGTTTGCTATGCCTCACTAGTGCTGGGATTCTGATCCATGAGCTTGCAGTAAATCTTCTGCGACCTCTGAGGGCTTTACTATCTCCGCGCAGCGTCGGGTTCCGCCCGCAGTCCGAGCATTTTCAGCATTTTTTGCAGTTGTTGGTGGTCGGGTCAAATTACTGTCATCTTCAGACGCTCCCTGTGGTCATTTATCCTACTGTCTTCCGGAACTGAGTACACCATGTATATGCCAATCTGCCGCTCATACGCTGTTGACCTAGGATCTGCCTGCCTTGGAACTAGCTGGCTGTTGTTTCTTTTGCCAACCGGATCCAAAAGCACGGCTTCGTCAGCCGCCTTAATTTCTATCTCCTCTCTAATAATATCTGGGAATAGTTCTCCTTCTGGGTTTCAAGAACACAGTGTTGCTTCTGTTAATGTAATTAATCTGCGCTTCGAGTATCTCTTTTCGTTCTGGACTCTCAACTAGTACTCCGCGAAGAATTGATGTAGTAGCCGTTATCGATGCGACGGATACACAGCTGTAAATGTTTGCGGTGGAAGGAGAACACGTAATATGTAACTCGTTTAAAGTGTTTAGCTAGCTCCTCTTAGTTGGAAGCATAATACGACCTGTGACCAACGCCCAGGACCATGTTGAAGCGGACAGGTCAAATTCGCTTACTGTTTCGTTTCTTTAGTGACAAATCCGAATTGCGATCGAGGTAAAACCACAGTAGTGATTGAGCGAACGAGTCGCTTCAGATTCCCGCATAAAACATAACAGAAGACTCGACGGGTTTCATGTGACCCGCCAAGTCCGACAAAATTGGGAGGCAATCGGATGGATATGTGAGAGTGCGACAAGTAGGTTCTTGAGCCAGTTTTCCCAATGCTCAATGCGATCCAGCTGTGAAGGTAATCAGAGCTTCATGGGCGTTTCATAAGCGAAAATCTGTGCTACGGCTTGGCATTCACCTCGAGACACTATCCTGCGTTCCTATGTAATTTCTTCTGCGGTGAGTTGTATATCACGGGACGCAAGAGTGCTCTCTGGGAGAATCCAGCCCTTGGTCAAGAGCCTGCGTCGATACTCGGCTGACCAGCTGTGATGCGTGAATATGTTCATGTTTCCGACGCCCTTCTTTCGAGCGCATATCTCAAGCCCCTTGGGTTAGTTATCGTGGCGCTGGAGGTGGGTATCTTCTCTTTGCTTCAGTTCGAGTCTCAGCGCTGGAATTTTGCGCTCCTCGCCATACGGGAAGCCTTCCTTGCTGCTGCTGGCACCGTGGATTGCACTGACAATGTGATATTCTGAGTAGAAGGCATCCATCTTCGAGTCTTGGTTTACCCAACCCTCGTTTGAGTCTTCGATGATACATAATGAATGGATTCACAAATATTGCATCTAAAAGCATAGGTAAACCTCAATTACATGTTGAAATGATGTTTGGAAATTCCTAAATAGGGACAACCTGCTACCATTTATGCAGGGCTTTCTGTCATAATTGAAGGAACACATGTTCACTCCAGCAGTGGCTCAAGGCAAGGTATTTTCCTTGGTTGCTTTCGTAATTGACCACAGAACGGGGGTCTTAGCAGGGTGCGGCATCTAGGTATCTATCGGGTAATACACTTGAACCAGATGTCTTGCATTTTTCATCATGTGCTACGCATTCGTTGTTCCATGTCTTCATCAAAGCCACGCAATTCTTAGATACGGCATTGGTATTAATCGCTCGACCAGTATCAATGCTCGGTGGGCAGTGTGGAAACACCGTATATGAAAAAAAATAAAAAATACTAGTGCTTTTAAATAATCACTCAGAAGTTTAAGAGATGGATTCGGTATATAACTCAATTCACGCAAAATGATGTGTCTCCGTTTACAGCCTTGCGGCCAGTAGTCACGACACCAAGGATTTCGGATCGATAGCCGAGGGGATCTTGAGACCAGCAGGCTCTTAGTCTTCAGGTAGATCAAGGCTAGGAGGTTCCAAAGCTTTGGCCAGCAGTTCACAAAAGGGATAGCCAGAAGTGGCAGACTTTTGCGTGTGTTTGAGTGGAATTCCTAGCATACCGTTGATGCCTAAGTAAGAGAGGTTGAAGTCTTGGCCGTGTTGACATAAGCTGTCACTTTTTGGTAGAAGGAAGCATCTATTGCTGCATAGCATATCTAAGAAATCCCGAGATTTCCAGCTGATGAGTCGTTAAATTCCTACGAGTCTTCAGTTTGCATAAGGCGCATATGGGCAACCGGTTTGTAGATGATGCGCTCTGAACATTTATGAGGTGGGCATGAAGAATGAGGGGTTCAGGTCAGCTCAATCCCACCTCACAAGACAATAAGACTAATAATTTTGATCATTGCTCTATCCACGTAGGGGTTCGTTGGCTTATGGGAATAGACATGACGGTTTTTTTTAAAAAAAAAAATACAATTATACAACATGAATAAAAACCTGTTGCAAGTTCCTGTTATTACTTTTGCCGAATTATTTTGCGTTGGATTGGTGAAACTGAACTGAATTTGTACTCCACATTCTGATGCTCTCAACACTTGATTGCCCGCTTTGGGATCATCATTATTGGTGGTTTGCTCATCTTTACTGGAATGAAGATTGGGACTTGGCACAATAAGCTGACTATCATATAGTACTTCTAACTTGAAGAATGTGGACGCTGAAACATCGTGCCGCAGTTTCATAGCACTTTGGAACATGGCTGTTGTTCAGGGTAGCCCAGACTACGATTCTTCGACGGACACCGAGATCCGGATTCTGTGACTAAACGCTTGTATGGATACCACACGAGCTGGGTTAAGACGCGGGGTATTTCTGAGAGATCCATGCAAGGAAACAAGTCTTCTCGGAAGCTAAATCTTAGGGGTCCATCTACCCAGACTTGATGTTTAGTTTGCCGATGGAGCGGCCGAGAAAACACCCGCGGCATGTTGACGATGCATCAAATCCCCGTGGGGAAATCCCGTTTAGTGGTTCGTGCTGAGACATGGCCTTGGTTGTGGTTTGAGGGGACTCGGCAGCAGGACAGGAAGTGCATTCCGGAGAAGTTCTTTGCCATTTTGGGGTCATACTATCGAGAATAAATGACAACTCCTCACTACTGTTAATTTAATTGTTCGTTTCTCCAAATCCTCCTCGGCAGAGCTTGATTGGGGACAACCGACGGTTAAATCATCACTCTGTGGTGAGTAATTATGAAAGACACATAGAAAATCTAGACCAAAAAGGACCCCGCTGCCTCCGGATATTTGGCCGCGAATGTAACAGAACGACACGCAACGACCCATTGGTTTGTAAACTTTTCACGAGACGGTTACTACACTGTCTATGCCAATGTCGAGAATAAATAGTGGGCAAGTCGCTGTTATAATGTCCGCTAGGAACAGTAGATCTAGTTTCCTCGCTAAGCAGACTGACACGCTGCCCGAAGAGTGAACAAGTCTCGCGCAATGACTTTCAGTCTATTCTTCCTGGCTGTCGCCGGGGCGGCCCTGCTCCGTCCCGTAGCCGCTCAAACACAATGTGGTGGCAACTTGTATGCGCCAGGCACCGTCAATTTTACTCGAGAATGCTACGATGCTATTAAGAGCTGCACTGCTAAATTCGAGGCAAATGCAAGCCTAGTAGACTGCAATGACGGAAAAGGCAACATTTACATGCAGCAGCAGGCCAATCTGCAAGCCACCGGCCCAAATCAGAACAACAATGCAGTCATTGCTTTTCAAGACATCTTGGACCTCTGCATTCTTGGCGGCACTACCACTGCGACCTGGGGCTATAGCGACAATCAGTGGTATTGGGTTGCTGCTCAGAGCTCTTGTTACACCAATGACTCAAACAGAAAGGACGTGGTGCCAACACGCCCAGCTCCATACTGCATTCAGCACCGCGAATCTACGCTCCCGGATTGCTATCCTCAGCCAGAACTCACCTCAGGTCCGCTCAAAGTTTTGAAGACAGCCAAGACGCCAAATGGATTCACCTCTTCTGCTCGAGGTTGGAACACTTTTGGTGTTCAAGCTCTCAAAAATGGTTCAGAGGTAGTTCCTTCTTTCCATGGCCAGTCGGGGTTATTCTACACGCAGGAGTTTGTTCAGATCCAATGTGATGTGCTCAGCAAACCAGAATTCAAGGCTGCCGGTTACGACCTTTGCAGTTTGGATTCGGGCTGGCAGGCATTTGATGATGTCGATGAACACGGCCGTATCATTTACAACCACACGCGATTCAACCTTCCCGAGCTCGCCTCATGGCTGCATGGGCGTGGTTTGAAGCTGGGAGTCTACATCACTCCTGGAGTACCTTGCGTCGCTGAGAATAAGACTATCTTAGGGACTGATATTAGAGTTGGATCTGTCTGGAATGGAAATTACGACCAGATCTTCTGCGACTGGGACTTTAAGAAGGATGGTGTTCAGCAGTGGCACGACTCAGTGGTCAAGCAATGGGCGGACTGGGGTGTCGACATGCTCAAGCTGGACTTTATCACCCCCGGTAGTCCATATAATGGAGCCAACTTGGTGTGCGATAACTCTGATGCTGTGAGAGCTTATAAAAAGGCTATCAAGAACAGCGGAAAGAAGATTCGCCTGGATGTCTCGTGGAAGCTGTGCCGAAACGAGACCTGGTTGCCTGTTTGGAGTGAACTGGCGGAATCGATGCGAACAGACCAAGACCTGGATAACTATGGCACCAACACTCTCATGGCATGGCAGGTCGGCCAGCGCGCCATTGAGAACTACCGTCAGTATATCGGTCTTCAAGCTCAGCGCAACGTCCCAATCACCATCTACCCCGACATGGATAACCTGTTCGCCGCTAACCCTGAGCACCTGGCTGGCGTTAATGACAGCATCCGAACTACAGTCATGAACCACTGGCTCGGGGCTGGAGCAAACCTCATCATCGGCGGCGACATGACACAGGTTGACGCACTGGGCCTAAAGTTGACGACCAGCCGTCAGTCAATTACTGCCGCCGACTTCTTCGCAAAGTACCCCATGCAGCCTCGCAATCCCGGTACTGGCAGCAATGCCCCCAAGCAATTACAAGCTTGGATTGGAGGTCCTTCAGATGACCACAAGGAAGCCTATGTACTTGTTGCAAACTATGGTCCCGATCAGGGATCAGGCAACTTTGGAACGCAGCTATACGGTGCGCAGAACGTGACGGTGTCCTTGAAAGATCTCGGAATTGATGGATCTACGTGGTGCTTCACGGATATTTGGCAGGGAACGTCGACCAAGGTGTCGAGTTCGTATACTGCCTTGTTGACGGAGGGTGCATCGCAGCTGTTGCATTTGATCAAGGGCAACAACTGTCCAACACACCATTGAACAAAAAAAGGTGATATGCGGAGATTGATGAAGAAATATTGTACATAATGAATAGTCAGAGGAAGTAAACTGTATTTGGAAAGCAAAACTCGCATCATTTGAGTGATGGTGACTGTTGCAGTTAAATAGCTGAGTGGTGATGCATTCACGCCCCATTTGTCAACGCAGCTAAATGTCCAATAGCCCTTATATCATCATGACGTGTTTTACACTTGGCACATGGTTCTATCAATCCATGAGAAAAATGGATATTCTCTACTTTTTATGAGAGGCTGCCCCGCCGATGACGGCAAAGACTCCAAGAGTCAATGATCTTAATCTGACGTTGTTTTGGGTCAATGAGTGGGTTTTTGTGATCAGCAAGAAACGAACATCTTATAAATATCACGTTCATGTTAATTGACTTTTGAGATTACCAGACTTCATTTTATGCTCATTGAAGAGTAATATTGAGATTGCTCCCTCACAAAAATCCGACAATGGCACCCATCATCCTCCCCGCTAATCAGCCAGACAACTTTTACGCTGGCGGCACACGCATCACCCAATTTCGCTCTGATCCACCGTGCGGCTCTCATCAGCCAGAGGACTGGATCGCCTCCACTACTTGCTGCAGCGGAAAAGGAAATATCGGCTTGAGTCGTCTACCGGACGGCGAGTTTCTTATTGATGCCGTAAAAGCAGAACCAGAGAAGTGGCTTGGAGCTGATCACGTCGCCAAATACGGCGTTGACACGAAGCTCTTGGTCAAGATCATTGATGCGGGCCAGCGTCTTCCCGTACATGCGCATCCTCATGTTAACTTTGCCTCGGAGCATCTGGGTAAAAAGCATGGGAAAGCGGAATCATGGTATATCCTCTCCCCGGGTTCAGTTTACTTGAGCTTGCGCGAGAACATTGATCCCAAAGAACTACTGGAGACGGTCGAAGCGGGCAAGGGAAAGGAAATCCTGGACCGTATGCACAAAGTAGACGTCCAAACAAATCAGACAGTATTTGTACCTCCAGGCGTCCTTCATTCAATTGGAGAAGGCGTCATGGTAGTCGAGGTACAGGAACCTGAAGACATGTCCATCTTGTGCGAATGGGGCGACTTTAGGATCGATGGAAAAGAAGGAGGACATTTGGGACTCGGGTTTGAGACGGCGATCAAGGCTGTGGAGACCAAGTCACGCACAAGAGATGAGGTGATGGCACTGGTCACAAATGCTCAAGTTTCCGACAGCGTTTGCGTGAAGCAGTCGCGGGAATACTTTCAGCTTGAACGAGTGCTCGTCAAGGACCAGGTCGAGTGTCGGCGAGGCTTTGCCATTCTGATTGTTCTTGATGGTAATGCATCTCTGAAGACAAAGTCATCAGATTCCTTAAAGCTCAGCACAGGGTCAACCGTTGTCATTCCATTTGAAGATGGCGACTTTAGCCTCGATGGAAGCGCCGATGTCCTCATCGCTCGACCGCCATAATAGATACTGTCTCCAGCCTCTTGGTTGAGGCCTGGATAATCTTTTGAAGATTAATAGCACAGATAAGAGTGTTTATAATAACTGCCAATTTTTTAGTGATCACAACGACACGGTGGCCTCGTATGGCTACAAGAAGTCGTATGGAATTCGAAAGCAGAAGCGGAATATTATAGCCTTGTCTTGGGTATTCATTACGTTCAATAAGCCATGAGCTCGTGACACATCTGCAAGGCACAAGTGGAAAGTTATCAGGGCCTGGGAGCACTGTGTTTGTTACTATCATGGGCGAAAGCAATTGGACAATGGATTTTCTTTTTCTTCATTGGGCTTCGTTACTTCGTATCTCTTCATGATCTCGCCATGTCTACCATCATCTTCATACAATTCGCCTTATCAGGTCATCCTCCCTAGTGCCAAAAACGCCTTGCAAATGAAGATGCAGCATATCATTTCCTAACCATTTGTCATTACCAGATGACGAAGCCAAAAAAAAAGAAATAAAACACAGCCATCAACACCGTCTATAGATGATCTTTCCTGATCTCAAATGCCCTTTAAAAAGTAAAGCCACCACCTCGTTCACTAAAGAATCCCTGGGGATCAATAGAATGCTGCAACGCCTTGAAGGTTGTGTAATCCCGGTACATTCCAGTGACGTTTTGGTAGCCACCAGCTACGTTCATCATGATGGGGAGGTAGCTGGCCAATGAGTTGTCCTTCGCAATCCATTCAATGACCTTCATTCTAAGCCACGTCAAAAAGGCGCTGTTCAGCTGGCGCAACACGCTGTCATCGTTCTTGTCTGCACATGAGCACTGCGTCTCAATGAGGAGACGATCTCCGTCGGCTGCCCTTATGCCCAAAGCATTACCACCGCGCTCTTCACTATGCTTACCGAAAACTGAAGGGAATGGTAGGAAGTCGACGGAGCAGAACGAGGTCAAGTGCAGCGGGTTACTCAAGAATCCCTTCACCAGTGCGCTAAAATGATCTGCGATTTCGGCATACATCTGCGGATTATTCGGGATATATGGAATTGTAAAAGTCTGCCCATCGTCAGAATCAGAGGAACAAACGTCCAAGGTCAATTGGTGGGCATCCGAGACTTACGGCGAAAGACATTCTAGCAAATGCCAAGTTAGGTAGATCATTGTTCTTCTTCAACTGAGGCAGTGAGTCAGACACGGAGGCTTCTTTTCTATAGCTGTTGGAGATCTCGACTTACTAATGAAGAATATGTTTGACTGGATGTTTGATCAACCAAGGGCTTTATGGCGAGTAACTTTGCGAACGGCCCAGATGTGGGAGGCTTCTCATCCTGGTAGAAGTAATAAATAACGAAGCTATTTGTGCCTCCAAAGGTACCGAGATGGGTGACAATAATGGCCGCCTTTGGATCGGCGGCGTTATTTGGAGTGAATTCATGCACGGCCTCAAAGATCTTGTCCGCGGACAATTCTGGGTATATCCTATATCCACCCCACACCTTTCCAATGGGATATGTCTTAAGGGTGAATTGGGTGACGATACCTAGATTCATGTGAGATTCTTCACTTTCATCACCTGGGTTCAATGATCACTTACCAAATTGACTGCCACTGCCTCTCATAGCTACTGCAAGCTCTTGGTCAATCGCGGCATCAATGTTGGCAATTGAACCATTAGCCGTCACGGTTTCCCAACCCACAATGTTCTAGTCCCTCATGTTAGTTACGGCAGATTATCACCTTACCATCAACTTACATCGCATGCTAATCCGTATTGTGCAGTCAAGAATGACAGTCCACCTTGCAGCAGAAGACCGCCAACTCCCACCATTCCTACCAAGACCGTCAGCCAAACAAAACATATTATAATAATAGTATAACGGTGTCATGTACCCATGCGACCACCAACAACTGTAACGCCATGCACTTCCAGAGCGCTGACAACATCACTCCAGGTCCCTCCTGGCTTCACATATGCCAATTGGGCCTCCTTGTCGTAAGTGACTCCATTCAGATCTCGCATAGAAATGACGATCCCATCTTGTATGGTAGAATGCCTAGGATTGGGGTCATGGCCACCACTCTTGACAGCATAGAGAACATCCGGATGCTGATTCAGTACGTGGACAGCAGCCGACACATCTCCCGCCGACCGTGGCAGAACCAGACAGGCAGGCTTGATTTCTTTCAACGAAACAGACCAGTACGAATTGGTCTCGCTGATGTAGGGAAGACTCAAAGGATACCAAACACGATTCGGGATGGCCTTTGAGATTTCCTGGCAGGCCGTGAGTGTCGAAGGGCTGGGTGCTGCGATAGCACCTGTTAGACAGGTAATGGCCCAAAGGCAAGCCGTATTTCGTAACATGCTGGCCTAACTCCACTAATACGGAGTGTTCTTCTGCCAAAATGGAGGTCGCATGAGTAGGTCTGGAAAAGCAAGAAGGCATCGCTGGAATTTGAGTAATTTTCTATGTGCATTGGCCATGTCACAAAACATTAACTATGCTTCCCGTTACCCTTGATCGACGGGAGAGGCGGTTGCCCTTGGGACCACATAAAGTGGATTGTAAGACATGGAATTTGCCTTGAATTCGCCGTCAATCCAATCAGTTCATTGATGGAAAGATGGCTTGTCAAGGACCAGCTGATACAACGATGGATTGGGTGGGCTTAGACTAAGACAAACCGGTCTCAGCTGACGATGATAGCCGTGGCAAGACATCGCCGAGGCATACCTAAATCATCTAATCTAGTAAGTGCGGCTCCTAATAGCGGCATGCCTTCAGTTGATCCGACGAATCTCATCCGAAGAAATCAGGCCATTTCCTGACAACATACTTGGAAATTGAAGGATGCCAATAGAGTGACAATGCATCAATGCCAAACGTTGACAAGCCCCCTTGAGTGAAAGCCAGCCGTGGAGATTAGGCTAGCAGCTTTCTTTCAGCTTTTCACATTATTACCTGTATTTCCTTTGTTTAAAGGCCCTAACTTGTGCTTGGGAGGCAGAAGTCCCTTGCCAAGAGGAGACGGACGCCCATTAGCTCCTTAGTCGGCAACAAACGGCTCGGCAGTCTCCATACATAATGCCGGTACTCCGTCGATCTCGGAGACCGAAGCCAAGCCCCCCGGCGCCCCCCACGAAGGTAGTGAACCATTGTGTAACCATGAAAAAGGTACCTACATGAGATCTTCATCTGTTGACTGGCAGCTACCCTTAATTGCGAATCATAAGACTCGAGGCGATCCTACGCTAGGCTTACTAAAAAAAATAAAGTTGACCTCTCACACATTAAACACACAAATCAGGTTGTCAAGGAAGATGCAGTGGCTTTGTCGAATCACGCGGCATTGCCCAGTTTCACATGCTGTCATGAATGCGTTGCGGCCCATCATAGGAGGGCCTCTACCCAGTCAGTGGTGTCCTATACTTTAGGTTTCAATAGCTACGGACTTTGTCTATCACGCGGTGGAGGATTTGATTCGAACACGCATACTCAGCCTGTCTTGGATTGATGCTCGGCTCTCTTCTCCTCCTACCACGTGTTTATTTGGACGGAGAGCCGAACCGGCTTATCAGCCACCAGGCGCCTCCTCGAAGACGGATTAAGATCCACTTGAGAGTCTGTTCTGGAGCTGAAATTTGTGGAACGAGGTAATTAATTTGCAAAAGCAATGCGAAGCGAGAAGTACTATCAATGCGCTGGCAGTGTCGAGGAGTTTGCTGGTGGGCCATCCTGCTTATCAGATCCATCACACCGAGGTATTCAAGACATTAGGCCCATCGCATTTGCACATTCATATTCGCTGTATGAGATACTCAATGCGCTATATTTCTTATTGGGCGGCTCAGTAGTCTCGTGTGTACCCGCTGCAAGACAAACCACGCGGCTGTCTCAGTATGGGAATGTCTTAAGCCATCAGATATGCGATTCCACTAGAGAATTTTATGATCCATCGAATCGATACAGTCTTTTTTCTTTTCTTCCAAAACACTTGCTGAGTGTAAAACTAATGTCTCTGGAACAGGCGCCCAAGAGCATGCGATCAGATTGAAGCATCGTCTGATCACTATAAAGGAGGCTTGGTCGCAATCAGGTTGACTTCACGCGATGCATCTGCCAGGGGGTTGTTTTCGTCAGCAGGCTTGGATTCTGAGCGGTATTGAACTTGAGACATTCATCCGTGGCTCTCAAAATACCTGTTTTCATCCGTGGTAGATGTTTTGCCAATGCAATTAATGACGAAGGATGGCCTGAGTGGAAAGCTGCGCTGGCAGGAATCGGTTCTTTATGCTGAGGCCCAATGCTTTGGTTCCACATGTAGCGTCGAGCAAACAAAGTCAGGGACACCGAGTAAGTTCTTATCAATCTGACTGGGTAAAAATATCCTGATGTTACGTTAAGCCACGTCATAATAAGCAGAAGGGCGCATCCATGGACATCTCATCACGTGTGGCCCTGAGACATAAGCATCATGCGTGGGTAAATAATTTCTCTGAGACTTACTATTCCGTCTCAAACGATCTGTCAGATAATCTCTCATCATTAAAATGGCCTCATCCACCGCTTTAAACGGACTTCTCATTCCTATAATCGATGTAGGCCCATTTTTAGTGGATGCTGCTTCGGTACAAGCCCAAGAGGTCGTCGATGCGGTGCGCCAAACATGCAGGAAGACGGGCTTCTTCCAAGTCGTTGGACATGGCATATCGGAGGATATACAGCAGAAACTACTTGATGCGTCAAAGCGATTCTTCGCACTTGATCAAGAAGAAAAGAATAAACTCGATGCCACGACTAAAGTCAGCCGTCGAGGATACGATATGCTTGAAGCAGAGACCCTGGATAGCGAGACTCTGCCAGACCTGAAGGAGGGGTTCTCGATCGGTCCTGAAGTGCCACTTGAAGACCCAAAAGCCAAGGATGGACGGCTGTTCATGGGCCCCAACGTCTGGCCAGATGAACATCTTCTCTCAAAAGAAGCATTCCGCGACCATGCTGAAGCTTACTATGAGGCTGTTCGCTCTCTTGCTGTCAACATGATAAAAATCATTGAAAGGACCCTCCCCAATGGTGCGGGCATGTTTGATGACTTTATTGATGATCATGCCGTTGCTGTACTACGATTGCTCCACTATCCCCCCATGCGACAGAAGGACTCACTGAAGGGTAAGAAGCAGTTGGGTGCAGGCGAACATACAGATTTTGGTGCCATCACTTTACTTCTCCAGGATGAAAACTCGGGTCTGGAAGTTCTTGATCCAGACACAAACGAATTTGTGCCCGTGGATCCGATGCCAAACACGTTCGTATTCAATGTCGGAGACATGCTCTCGTTCTGCACGGGTGGAGAGTATCGAAGCAGCGTTCATCGCGTCATCAATAAGGCTCAAACAGATAGATACTCGGTTGCGTTCTTTTACAACGGACGTTTAGATTTTCCATTGATACCACTAAGCCATAAACATGTGGTTGAAACAGAGGATATTCTTACTGTAGAAAAGCACCTGCTCAAGCGCCTCCGAGAGGCATTTGAGAAATCCCACAAAGATTAGCCTCGTGTATGGCTACCAGTTCCATTTTGTCTCAGACCAAAGCCTAGTCTAGTGTTAGCAATACAGTACGGGGTAAAACTATATATCAAGTCTATGATTGCAGTTTGCAAATATTCGGGTCTATTCCTTCTGGATAGCTATCTAAAGATATGAGGAAGAAGTATATCTAAAGTATCTGCAAGGGCTATAGGATTCAGACCAACAAATTTAAACTGGAACATGCTATTCTGTGGAAATTTGGGCGTTTTCTTCTATAGCGACAGGCCAGTTATATCGTAATTTCTGATCGCATAATCAAACTGACACCCGCGGGAGTTTTACTTTGAACTGGAAAGTATGAAAGCAAGAATGGTGACTGGAAGCGGTATAAAAATGCATATTGATTTAGAAAACGGTGTACTCTATATGATACTCCTTTGTTATTTAGCAACTGGCTTTTGGGCGAAAAGGCTAATGGGTGCATAATGAAATAAGCCGCCAGTCTTCAGCGATTCTACCACCTTCGACGCAACCTCTTGAGATTCCGCCTTGGCCGGTAGGGACGGATTGAAATCCCTACTATAAATGACGTTAATCAATTCAATCATTCCACTAACGAAGCACTTGCTGGCGAGGCCCGCTGCTGCGGGAGGAAGGTCGCTAGTCTTCAGGCTGAGCACATTCAACCCGCCCTTGGCGACATGTTCTTCGATTTTCTCGGTCCACCTGCACAAATACAGTCAGTAGTCTGGTAATATCTGATAACAGAAGAAGAAATATGATTCACATACTCATACTGAATACCCCCTGAATTATACAGAGACTTGACGATTGGTTTCAAGATTTCCGCTTCTTCTCCGCGTGCGACTATTCTGGCAAAGTTGCCATCCTCCCACTGAAGATAGCCTCCGGGCTCTATATAGAGGTCAATAGATGTTTTCTTATAATTATAGAGAAGCTAACTTAGGAGCTTGGCCACATTGCTAATGAGCACGCTTGGATCGTTATCCTTCACGACTGGTGCAAAGTACCGTATGTGAACTACGTCGTACTGCTCAACCAATTCAGGCGGCACAGGACCAAAAGCATCCAGAGTGCGAAGGGTGATATTTGCAGGCAAATGGGACTGATGCGGGAACTGGTCACTGGATATGTCGTATCCATCCAGTTGTGCGGTTTCTGGGAGCTCAGAGGCCACGTCGATAAGCCATACCCTACGGTTATAATGTCAGCAGGACAGCGGATAGGAACAACGGAGGGAATTGAGAGCAGGCAATACAAACACTGTGCCGGTCCCAACCTCAGCAATTTTCATATGTGGAGAAACAGGTATTTCCGGGTTCAGGGCGTAACCATTGTAAAGTCTCATAACGAGATGCTGGGCATCCAATCTACCGGGTTGATGGGGTTGGTCTCGTCAGCCGATGCTCTCATATTACGGCATTTTTGGCATGAGATTTTTACCTGATTGAGCCATTGAAATCTCGTCTCAATACATAATCGTCTGTACTGGCTGCCATTTTATATTATTGCCTGTTCATGAACCACGGGGATGTCTATCATGCATTCAGGCAAAGCGGGGGACTGCCTCTGTATGTTACAATTCTGTTATAAGAAGAGGGGTATTTTCCACTTTTTCCACCACTACCCTGAAGGTCACTCTGCCGGGTTAGAAGACCCACATGCCTGGTGAATATGCTCGGTGACTGATGGACCTACTTCGGTATAAGGCAAACTAAGATGCAGCTGATTCTCAAATTCGATATAAATGGAAGACACCCAAAGAGGTAATGGATAGAGTGCACAAAATGCAGTCTGCTTTCTTCAGAGCCTTGACAATTTTTATGAATCTTCATCGTGATGCGTCTCTACCTGAGCCCACAATCTTGGATAAAGGCAGCCAGTGTCGCAGGGTGCTCCAATAAATACAGTGGACCTGGTTGCCTTCTTACATGCAGCCATCTTTGCCTGAAAAACGAAGAAGACAGCAGTTGTCTTAAATAATATTAAGATAATTATACAACTATCAAATTGTGAAATATTAGAATCTCGAAATACTGGTGTGAGCGATATCCCGAACATCTCCAAATCACGTCAAGTCTTTGGGCAGTGCTATACTATAAAATGTATAAACTATTTCTGTCAACCCAAAATCATTCCCTCTTTTATTCATGGCGGCCTTTTTCTAGCACGTATTTGGATATTTGGTCGCTGTTATCGAGATGTCTCATATCGGGTGTGTATGAAGCTGTGCTGTTGACAGGGGTTGAATCCCCCCGGAGCCTCATGCAGCGATGTGTATACTGGGCAGATATGCATGAGAACCCAACTTGAGAGTCCTGCTACAATGAAATATGACACTTCCCCTTTCTTTTTCTAGCCCTATTTATCATAGAAGCGTTGTATTACATATCAACATAATTTAATTCATCACGATTACGCTAATTGAAGAGTATTTCTTCCATTTCGGAGACAAGCCTACAAGCAACTATGGCTTGGCGCTCGCTATTGGTCCTCTGGACTGTTGCGTTTGTCAGGGTCAATGCAAACGACTTGAATGACTTCACAAACGATTTGGCCACAGATGTTGGCCCGCTTCTGGCTCTCTTTGGAGAGTCTATGACCAAGCAATACCTCAGCGAAAGCACCTCATTTCTCGACTATTTCATATTTTCGATGGCTCCTATTGGAATCCTTACCATCATTGTGTCTACGATTCGCCTCTGTGGACGGCCCTCACTTCGTGCCTTTATCGGCAGATCTCAGGAAGGCGACGGTGCAGTTGAAGCAGAGTTGTGCACTTCCACCAGTCGCGATGTGTGTGAGCTGTTCAACAAAGGCAGCATCACTCGCGTACTCGGTCGCCCAAACATTCTTGAACTTGTTTATGATCCAGGGCAAAAGGATCCTGAAAATGAGTTGTCCATATCCCGTCATTACTTTCAAAATATCAAAGAGCCTGAAACACATAGCTGGAAGGAAGTCAAGGCCAGTGGCGACAGTTCATTTGCCCCCAATCCGAATCTATCGCTTAACATTGGTATCAAGCATCAGCCAAAATGGGTGTTCTTCGTAATCGCAGCGGTTGGCCTCGTTCTTCAGGCCGGAATCGTTGTGTTGGCCGGTACTGGTGTTTGGATTCTCGGATGGAATCTCAACAGAGGGAATTCCGCGTCAAGAAACTATGCACCCATCATGTTCATTATTGGCACAGTATTCATGTGTGGTGGAACATGGTTCTGCGCATACCTTATTGGAGAGACGACTGGCGAGCGCTACTTTCAGCGCAATGAACATGATGCTGCATCACGACCACGGCTTCTCTGGCTACAGCCAGGCCCTCAAGTAATTGGAGACCAGAGCTTTGACTCGTTTTCATACTTCGAGAGTAAACATGATCCAATTCCAGTCTGGATGTCATCCCAGAAGAAAGCCAGCAAACCGCTTTACGAGAAGTTTACCATCTACACGTATGTAGCGGTTATGATGCTGTTGATCGGATATATAATGCAATTTATCGGTCTCCGAGGCATGAAAGCTTGGGTTTCTCTAGCCCAGCTAGCCATCACCGTCGTGATGAGCATTCTCCGTGGTTTACTCCGTATGCGACGTCTCGGAAATGATGCAAACGAGCTGTCGGATATTCCGGATTTGGTGTCTGGGTATGAGTTGGACTGGCTGGCAAATCGTATTTCTCGCCAAGAGAAATCTTCCTTTCTTTGGCACATAACAGGCCAGCAAGAAGGAACGTTCGTTTCAGAGGGAGAAGACAAAATAAACGTATCGAAAAGTGTGTCTGATACTCTGCCTGAATCCACAACTGGGTCTTCCACCACATCAAGCGACGAGCAGGTCCCTTTTGACAACATATTACGACTTCGTCAGAGACTAGCACACTTGACAGGACATCTAACTTCCGACATCCAAAGTAGGGAGTTCACGGGTTATCAATCCTGGAAAGATGAACATGTCAAGGTGCGATCCAAGGCTCGAGAGCTATCAATCGCTCTATGTCAGATTGCGACGAACTTCATATCAGATGATTCGCAGCGTAACATTGAAATCCAACTCCATGCTTCGCCTATTGGAAAGGGGGATGCAACAGATGCGTGTCAGGCTTTTTCAGTTCACCTCCAAGCCCAACATTCGTCTTTGAGGGCAAGCTGGAAAGTAAACTCGGCACAAATTGAGGCCATTTTGGGACTTTGGATGTGGACTTTGCTCTCCGATGGACGCTTTAAGATAGATGAGAATGACGAATCGATTCCCTCTGTCCTCCCAGCAGACATGGTGAAAATCGAGAGGATAATTGCATCTGGGCCTGACGACGAAAGTTGGACCGCAAGAGCTGCAAACCTACAAGGCGAAATGGACTTGTGGCTTGGCGGAGAGGCTGTTAATTTTGAGGAACGCATGTTAGATGTTGATGGCCGTTACTCGCGAGGTCTGGCCACTTTGTGGCAATTCCTCAGTGGAAAACCTATTGCAAAAATGTATATGCCAGACCTCGTAGCTTTACCATCTGACGAGAAAGCCTCAGCCAAGTCTCTAGGACGGTTGTGTGGATGGAATGCTATCTCAGAAAGTGCAGCGGATTCACCACCTGATGACGAACAAAGCACTGAAGGGACACCCTCTGAAAAGAAGTCTGCCAAGATAAGAATTCAGGTGCTGCGAGTCGCACAAACAAAAACTTCGTTGCTAGACATATGTGCACAGGAATTGTTCACCACTCTAGTGGCATCACTGGCAAAGCTTCTGGTAATTGATGAAACTAGAATCGTTGAGAGCGCCGGCATTGTTCACTTGGAAAATGCTACTATTGGTAAGCTGGCCGATTCATTTGTGAAGAGCGGACTGGGCTCTTATTCTACCGCATTGCTGTGCCTTATTCCTGCATTAAGAGACTGTGTGTCATCTCCGGATCCAAACGACCTGCTGACAGCCGTCATTGACGCGGCCACTAATTACCGGCAAAGGGAGGCGTGGAGGCGAGGAGAAAAGACAATGAGATGGGCATGTTTACGATTCTCAACAAATAGGGACCTCTGTGTTAAATCATTGTGTGCCATGGGGGAGTTCTATCGCTACTCACTTGCGAAACGCTCTGACAGGGCCCGCTTGAAGTTTGGGCTTGATGGTATTGAGTGGATGGCTCAGACTTTTGGCAATGAGAATCAGCAGACATCAGAGGTATTGACGGTCCTGAAACGCTATCAGAACATTGGGAAACAGTTCAATCCAGACCAGGTGAACTTGGAGCCGAAAGCAGAAGGAAGTCAACTTTACGACAAGCTCATTGCAGCGCTTGAAACCCCAACCGAAACAGGGCGCGCAGAGGCATTGTGCTACTTATGTTTTCTTAATAAAGAAGACTTGCGCTTTGACAAGCTGCAGATCGCTCTTCCTCAGGCTGTCAGCAATGGTTGGGATGAGGTTATAAGTGCTCTACTCGAGATGACGGCAAATGCGAACGGCAAGGATAAAGAGGGCAGAACAGCACTCTTCATTTGTGCTATGGAGGGTTACTACGATTACGCGAAGCGTTTGATTAGGCATGGGGCCCACGTTAATACATTAAATGCCGAATTGGAAACGCCATTACACGCAGCAGCTACCAAAGGACATGGTAACATCGTCAGACTTCTACTTGATTCAGGATTTGGGGATGTTAATGTTCGCGATGTCAAACTAAGATCACCCCTTTGCCAAGCAGCTGCTGGAGGATACAATAACGTCATTCGACTTCTCTTTGACTCAGGATTTGTCGATGTTAATCTTTCTGATAGCGATCAGATGACACCACTTTCATATGCAGCGAAGCGTGGACATCTATCCACCGTCAAATTACTACTTGATTTTGGCGCCAATGCCAATGCTAACGATTCTCCCGACAAACGACCCTTGCATTTGGCTGTGTTGCAGGAGAATGCAGATATGATCCAGCTACTTTGCGAAAATGGCGCCGAAATACTTCCTGCAACTATTTCCTGTAGTGTAGAGAAGAGTTATGAAAAAATCTTGCGGCTTCTAGTGGATAATGGTGCCAATGTAAAATCTTCAAAGGAATTTCAGCCAAAACCTCTCATCCACGTGGCTACAGCGGCTGGTTCTGTGCCCATCATTCAGCTTTTAATTGATTACGGTGCTGATGTTAATGCTGGAGGTGTTAGACAACAAACGGCCTTGCACTTGGCCGCAGGAAATGGACACGGAAGTGTTGTTCAAATGCTAATAAGCAATGGCGCTGACGTTGATTCAAAAACTGATAACCACGAGACAGCCTTGCACTTGGCCGCAGGAAATGGACACGGAAGTGTTGTTCAAATGCTAATAAGCAATGGCACTGATATTGATTCAAAAACTGATAACCACGAGACAGCCTTGCACTTGGCCGCAAGAAATGGACACGGAAGTGTTGTTCAAATGCTAATAAGCAATGGCGCTGATGTTGATTCAAACAATAAATATCACCCCACAGCCTTGCACTTGGCCGCAAGAAATGGACACGGAAGTGTTGTTCAAATGCTAATAAGCAATGGCGCTGACGTTAATTCAAAAACTAATGACCACGAGACAGCCTTGCACTTGGCCGCAAGAAATGGACACGGAAGTGTTGTTCAAATGCTAATAAGCCATGGCGCTGCCGTTGATGCTTCGACCTAAGATGAAATTATGATATTACTGGATTTCGCCTGCGACAATTAGAACCGGCAAACACTTAGAATCTTACTTGAACACGCTTTCACGGTTTGCAGAGCCCAAAGCACTTCCGCGCAGCATTTTTGACGGTCACCGAAGAGAGGGATAAAAAGGTGTTCAAATAATGTTTGAGATCAACGCGGACGTCAAATCCGAAATTGAGGTAGCGCAAAAATCCTCTGTAGCAGATCCTATTACGGATACAATGCAATAGAGAAGTAATCTCATCATGAATGAAAATAGTACCACCTCGTCAAGTGTTTTGGCCTAAGCCGGGTCGCACTCGTTCTGATCCGGTCAATGATTTATTGGGACGCTCTCATAAATTTGCTATATCCTACGTATGAACTTTTCCCACATTTCACTGGACGCCATCAATCATAATCTACAACGTGACATTAACTTATTAGAGATATATTTAATAGTGCTGTCCTTTAACTCATGGATATACACCATGTTAAGTTAGAGCCTAAGCAGGAGAAAGCCTGTTCACGGGTTTTGCTTCATTGATGTGGTCGAACTTGAAGTGGTAGGACATTAGCCAAATCCTTACATACTTGCGTTGTATGCAGGTAGCGTGTTATTGGTTCAGCTCCTTCTGAAACAAAATTTTCTATCCGTAGATGCCAAATGACCATCATATCTTTTATTTACTTCATTACTTTGCTATTCACAGATAATCATTCTTATTCGCATCATGATCCTATCTCCTCCACCTCCTCCACCCCCTCAAGCCATCGCAGGAGCCCTGACGCCGCCCCTACCTCCCGAGCCCCCGAACGTCACCTCCACTGGTCCTGTCGGCACCTTTTTGGTCGAATTATTGACTTACAGCGGCCACTCTTTCAAAGATCATTAGGTCTATTTCGTGCGCTCCCACAGCAGTCCCGACATTGGGGTAAAAATCCATGTCACAGGCACCGTGGCAAACGGCTTCGAATTTGAGGTTAAGCGCTCCCACGATCTTAATGACACAGTCGACATACCCAGTAAGCGAATATCGCTTCAATGGATCGATACCCAACACTTTGATCAAGGTGCGATGCTCAACTTTGGGCAAAGCAAGATTGACAGTGTGCCTGTCTGTGGGTTTGAAGCCAGCTTGTACAAGGTCCCAGCTCCTGAGAAAACACTGAACTCGGCAGCCACATCTGGCAGAAAGATCACACAGAAGGATTGCCAGACATGGATTGTCGAGTCTGCGGGCCAACTCGTCAAGGATGGTATCCTCAGCCAAGAGGTTGCTGACTTTCTCAACACGTACCAACAGTCTTCCTAACAGGCAATAGTGTAGTACATAATAGGAATCAAAATAAATTCCGTCCCTAGATTCTCAATCAACCTTGATTTTTTCATCACTTAATCGTTCTGAATGATGAGCTCATAAGGGCTGTCGGTCTTGACGCACTGTATTAGGCTCGTCACTTCAGATTGTAAATGTCTACTAATGTACGGGGGCATTAAATGCTTCCATTTTACAACGTGGGTTTGTGTCACATTTCGAATGTAAATATGCGAAAAGTTAATTAGCATTTATATTTAATAAAGCAGAAGCCATTACGCTTTCTTCATATATGTTTGTATTGCCTCGTTCGTTCCCACTCTCATGGCTCATGAAGTGCAGGGTAGTACCTCATCCATCAGACGACGAACCATGATCTCATTCCTCTATTTTTTTAAATGCCAACTCGTAGATATATATGCTAAAGTATCACCAAAGCATATGCCTGATCAAAGCAATCGTCCCAACCCGTCCTATCAGAAGCCCAGAATTTCTTCAACACCATAAGTGCCGTCTCGAGAGGCTTCCCCGTGAACGGCTCCTTCATTCCCAGACGCAGATACCGCTCCACAAACTCCTTTTCACCCCACGTCCCCGTTTTGGCTTCGACTCCGGCGATGATCAAAGGCCAGAATACCTGGTACAAAATTATTGGATGTTCCATTGCTGCGCCCAAAAGCCTGAAAATTTTGTCATGATAGACATTCTTGAGCTTTTTATAGGAAACCTTCATCATATGATGGGCTGTGGGAGGCAACGGAATAGCCAACAGCCCATAAAGTATCGCTGCAGCTTTGAAGCAGGATGCGATAATCGAGACTTTCTTGGATCTAGCCATATAATTCGCTTCACTCCACGCGTCGGGAGACCAGGCATCAATCTCCTGAATAATACCGTGGAGCTCATCCTCTTTCAGCTGCGGTGGTGAGTTTGATGTTTGAGCTCGGAGGCGATTCATACGGAGAATTTGATAGAATATTGGCCCAGGGCAACTGAATACTGGGCAGAACTCTAGCTCGTAAAAGTTCATGATATCATTCATGTCATAGCTGTACATTTCCGACACTTGTTGATGGCATGGGCTGGTGGTATTGAAGACAGTCATGGTCCTAGCATCCAAGGCCAACTGTTAATAAAGTGTTAAAGCTTTGTGATATAAATAGAGCACTTACACGAGAAAACCTTGTATAAATAACCTGGGTGCAGCAGGTTGGTCTATAATTGTGCCAAGGCCGCCGCAATGTTCGAGCATGGAAAACAATCCGGAAGCGTGGGCACGCCAGATCGGCGTGTGACACATAGCGACCTATAATTGATGAGAAAATGAAATGAGATGGAAAGACAACGGACAAATAAGAGGTAATGGGAAAGACGAAAATAATAGAGTAGTTTGATCATACCTCTGCACTGATAAGATAGGCAATGGTCCGAATGAGATCCCATTCAGAGCCCGGTGTGTATTGCCTTATCTCATCGTTGAGCGCTCGTATGCTTGATCCGATGTTGCTATAAAACTTTTGCCAGAGCGTGGAGACGGGTCCAAAGTTTGTAGGTATTATATAAAGGTTATTCCTTCTGGACTGGTCGAGTATACGATAGCCCAGGTTGGCTGCAAGGAGGGCGAAGCGACTAGACGCAGGTATCATGTGTAGGAGATGTGGCCCGATGAGATGCATGTAGTTGGAACCTGGCACGATATATTTTGATAATAAGTTTGGCATTACATATTCATTGTCTAAAAAAATTAGTTATAAAGCCATACTTCGTAAGCAAGGGCTAGTGGTGGGTGTAACTGATCGCAACCGTTGTATACTTGGGGGGGATGAAGGACATACGGTATGATATGAGATCTATGTAGTCCCAATCATCAGGACGCAGATCAACAGGTACTATTTGTTTCGAAGATTGCTGCTTTGTTTCTGTAGCAGGCCACATGTTCTCTTCCCTTTGTGGCTTTTCCACTGTTTTGTGCAATTTCCTTCTCGATGCCAAGACAAGGGGCTGACTCTTCTGGGAAGTATTGGCATCGCCTCGATCGGCATCATCACCCTCAGAATTCCCACGCGGACGCGTTACATTGGAGCTGGGGCCTGATTTTCTTGCAGCAGCTTTTGCCGCACCTGTACTTGCCCTCGTTGGTCCTGTAGCATATCTCGCTCTGGGCTTTTGGGTCCTGCTCACGCGGCCCGTGGGAAGCCAAACAAGCGGCCTACTGTCTCCATAGCCAGGGCAGACAATGCCTGTGGTGCGGCAACTCGTGCATATCGGCTGTGTGCCGTCGCAGGTGGTCTTGCGTCGCAGGCACTCCCAGCACGATTTTGTGGGTTTGCTCTCGATAGACATTTTTGCTCTGAGGTCGCAGTTTATTCGCGGTAGGCTTTAAAACAAACTTATGCGACCAACAACCTCTGATTGTTTTAAGTATAGTGCTTTAAAGCAAGAGTTTGTAGAACGTGTTGATGCGTGAGAGATACGTGGAGGTTATCTGCCTTTGCCCATGGCCGAAAGCGGAAGTGGCCGAGACGCTGCCTAAGCCAATTACGCCGATCTTCTCTTCCTATCTTTATCATCTTTCTGTGGGACATCATTGAAGCGCTACAGAATCTTTTAAATAAAGTTGTAGTGAGATTTTTGTAACTTTGAATTGATCTGTTGGTGATATTGGAGCATTTCCCTATATCAACTAAGTTGGACGCCATCCCCGACTTGTGTCTTGTAAATTCAGGACGTCTTTTCGTCAATCGGTAGTACTCATCGACTGGATACGAGACTAACGATACTAATAGAATAAAGCAACAATAGCCGAATCGCCCGCATACCAGTTCTTGCTACCCTCATTCACTGATGTTGAGTACATGTGGTGTGACGACTTATTCCTACAGCACCACAGCGTGGCTTTCCGCACAACTTACGCAGTTTTTCCCAGAAAAGGATGGATTTAACTAAATGTCAGCCTTTTTTACTAAGTTTGATCCTGAGCAAATCTCTTGCAAACATTCTGACATACATAAATTACCCTACTACATACCTTGCCATCCTTACTTATACCCCTCACGATCACTGTATCATACCTATTTAGGCATTACCAATGAAATAATATTCCTGCCAGGTCTCGATTCTACCCATGAATAATAAATTAGTTTGCGCTCTCACAGCTAATTGTGGTGGAAAGTAAGCATCATTTAGTCAGGATCAAAGAGATTTCACAACTTCTTATGTCACCAACACAAAGATGGACGTAGCACGAAACTGAAATCGGCAAGTTTCCTTGCGTGAACTTGTTGTGGTATGCTTAGTATTTGCAGTAAACAAGCAACGATGCTGTCAATGGATGGTTTCCTCGCGATGCACACTACACATTGCTCCAACTCTTTCGGGTTGAGATGTCCGGCCCTATCCCCCACCATCCGGTGCCATGCTCTATAATCTTTTTGGTTCATCCTTTGTATGAATGTATATTTCGCTCATTTTAATTGACTAACAGTTTGGCAGTACCATCAAGAAAGATCTATGGGTTCTGGCCGCCGTATGGGCAGATAAAAACACGCGTTACACTTTTGTATGTTCTGATCTATTCCTGATGTAACGCCTTATTTGGCCTCCACATGCGCCATTACATAGCCAGCGGACTGGCGCTTTCAATTTTTCAGCCATGAAGACTTTCACTCGTGGCCTCGATATATGTACCATAAGTTGTGGTTACACGTATAATACGAGACGTACTATGCATACTCTCCCCTTCGTGACTCTCCGATCCTCTCTCGGCCAAGACGGCATTCTGACTATTCCAAACATTCTCCAAGGGCCGAAGATCACTCATCTCGGTAGTTCCTGGGTTAAGCTTTAATTTGTTCTTCGTTGCGCGACTGGATTCATCAGAGATCGGAGTCTTGTTGGCAGTGTCAGAGTTACCTGCTTCACTGGTTCCTCGCCTTCTCATATCATCCACGCGAATCATTCCGCTCTCCAAGGACGCAAAAAACGGTTTAAGGAAGGGAATGCAGGCGGTAATGATACTGAGGCACTGCACAAACAACATGCAGACAACTACGGGCCAGAAGGCGAATGTTAGATCTGAAGACTGCGAGGCAGTGTGACGAAAATACAGCTCTGCGATTATGGGACCAATAACGCTGTGATCGCAAGTCAGCTTGAATTTGGATGGTGCAAAGTCATGCTTACAAGATTCGCATAGTAAACAGAGCACAAATTGCTACTCGTTTTGATGCCGACAACTGGATTTGACTGATGATTATAATCGGCAACACAATCAAGGGGATCTCGCAGATGATGTTCATGACACCAAAGTACATCCAGAAGGAATACTTAGGCCATTGATTAGTTTCCATACAACCTTATAACGAGAAAAGAACCCACACACCTGATCCAGACACTGGGTGTCCAATACTGCCCACGCATGAGGAAGGGGGCATTGAAACGCCGACACAAAAAGGCCACTGATCGCCCACAGTGCAATAGTTACAGCGGTTGTATATACTAGAAACCGATGAATTGTTACCAACGCAAGAACTTTGAGGAGAACGAGTGCAGAAATCTTGGAACATAAAAGCGTCAGTATGAACATGAGGTCTGCTGCATATGAACACTTTGTTAATCAGTCAGTTATTCGCACATTGATATCTAGAAATGGCCTACCTCTTGATATCTTTGGAGTTGTGCCGCTAAGAGATTGCGCTCTTTTTCCCCCAGACCGCTTGGTCCTTCTACTATTACTGCGGCCACCATGCCTATGCTGAACATCTGGTCATCAGTTAGCATCCCGGTTACTCATACTCTGATAGTGGCAATGACGCTCACTAATGAAAGCATAATCGTGGCATCGTCAAGAGCCAAAGGGCGGGCCATAGTGAGCTTTGTCACAATCTTTGCTATCACACAGAGTATTCCCATGACTCCAACGACCCAGCTTATAATGACTGGAATCGACATGAAATCTCCTGGTGATACTATCAGATCTGATTCGGAGGGCATGGCGGATAACGGATTCCCATCAGCTGAAGGGATATGTTAGAGGTGATTGCAGTCAAAGGATTTGATGCTGCTGTGTTTTTGTAAGGTGGATATTATCCAAAAATGTGCCACAGAGAGTATTAGTCGGAATGTGGAGTTTGGATATGAGAAGTAGATGTTTAAATGAAGTTACACCAATTTTTATGGCTCCTTCAATATGATAACAGGAATATCTTTACGCAAGCCTTCAGGCATAGCGCGGCTATGGTACGAGTATGCTCCGATTTAACCACAAGGAGCTTGATGACTGGAAGAAACAGGTGCACATTGTAACATAGGGCTGTTGGGGGAAAATACGGGGGTGGGGAAAGAAAGGATTCCTGGGGGAATAACACCAAGTAAACGGATTGTAAGTGCCCGTTGTGCAACAAATTCTCGGTCATCACTCTTATCAACCCGCACAGCTATCTATGCTCATTACGCCTCCAGTATCCGATAGTGTCTTGATGTTGATATTAGTTAGGCTTCACCATGTTCTTTAGGCAATGCGGATTCAAATATTGTAACCGCTGGATCTGCAAGGATTGAGTAGCTGTCTACTATTGCTTTAAGTCTTGCCTTCATCTCCGTTTTTGCTTAGACAGGGGTGTTTAGCCAACATAATCCTTCTCTGCTCCTCCGTATTCCGGTTAAACACACATCAGCCCCCGCACAGTGGAGAAGGATCGGGTGATATGCAACGTCTGGCGATGTTGGAACTGTTGGTACAGCTGCAGGTAATTCGGCTTTCCTTTTTTAGGGTCTACTCGATAGTGAATTAGTCTATTACATCAAAAAGAACCGACTGAATTATCCAATGAAGACTTGTCAATAATATTATGTTCTAATTCATGCTCTTAGCCTACCTAACATCAAAAAGATGGGACGGTTCAAGGTCGCATTGGTTAGACCACCTTATGACTCGGTTATGGATCTTCGTCGTAAATACCTTTCCTGCATTGTCACTGAATGCGAGAGAACTGTTGGTCGTATACATTCCACCACACACCAGTTCAATGAAGAAGTCCACAGCTGCTGCTCTGAAAAACTCGTCACGGATGATTTGGGTAGTACACATATGCAGCTGACATTTGCTGACCGTACCTCTGTGGCGTCAATGTGATCATAAACACGTCCGAAAGCGTTCGCCGGAACTCGATGAGCCCGGACATACCGACCGAATATTCTCTACTCGGTATCACAATCCGAGCCGAAATTAGGACGGCTCAATCTTGATACCCAATCAATGACTTCTTATCTATAGATTTACAAGGAATAATGTCTTGCTCAAATTTCGCGAGCGCTTACGGCTTGCCTTTCACTCGTCATTGTCATGTTATCTAATGCATGTTGGTTCTATCATTGCATTGAAGTTACATTACCGCTCAGGCCTCACAGTCTCATTGTCGGTCAACCGTGCTCACTGAAGACGGGATTGTTCCAACAGTTTCCCACTCATCGAACCGAAGTTACCTTGAAATGAAAATGTATCCGGGAGCCAATAACACCGTTGCAATCGTCACCATGCATCGCGAACCTGACCGCAACCACCTTTAACGTCATTTTACACCCGGACAGTGTTGTTTTCCATATCTCAAATATGCACGACGTTCATATCGAGCAATACTAAATTTGAAGTACAAGACTCTTCAATCTGCTGCGTCTAGTCCGTCTCCTGTCTGTTATGTAGACAACTCGTCGTCTACTAAACAAACAAAATCTGTGACAGGCTACAACAGGTGGCCACCTAGGTATGCTTTTCTATCCACAACGCGGGGAGAAGAAGGGACGTTTTCCTCTAACTGGCTAAACTCTCAGTCAAGAACAATGGACTTTCCCAAAGTCGTCGCTCTTTCACTCCTAGGCTTTATGAGTCTTGTAGTAGCAGTTCCAATATCCCACGTCCACAAGGTTGAAGAACCAGGCCCAGGATATGGTCTCAAGAAGCGCGCCGATGATTCTCCTGGCCGAGTCTATTAAAATTACGCCCTTGGAGGTTCATATGCAATGAGGAGAATGAAAGGGTAGATCACATTGCTGTCTGCGGAGATTCAACATCTTGTGGTATCTATGATGTAGTAATCAGTTTTAGTAGATAGCATGTGAATAGAAAACATTGCAGTAACTCAATAAGTTTACGAGGGTCTTTACAGTTGCGGCAGACATGATTAAGATCTGGAGCATAAACCTGGTTCATGATACATGGTACAACTCAATACGAGGCTCTTTATCAAAGCTATCAGGTAGTTTTAGCTAGATGGCGGATGAAGTAGTAGATTATCTTTATGTACTTTATTCAGAATTAAGTAATTAATATAAATAGGTCATTTTTATAATGGTGGTACGCTCTAATTGAGAGCGTTATGACGAAAACCTTCAATGATGAGGTCAAAGAACCAACTTAGAGGTCCCGGGTAGGATTAGCTCTGAGAATGTTGGACAAACAAAACAAAACAAGGAACAAGTACTGTGAGAATGAGGTCAGATATAATGATGGCTGTAAGAGCACATGAATCGTTCGATTAAAACGGGTGTGGATTGAAGCCCCTTAGGTTAACCCTGAGACTGAGGTGGGATCACAATGTTACACAGGCATCTATCATTGTTTCTCCCATGGCAACACGGTTTTGCCTGCCTCATACTTGCCACCGACCGGCCGATACATAGGCCACCATGCAAATGGAAGAAGCTCCTGTTCCAACTCCTGACGTCTGGGCGTGGCTGCAAAACTTGCCAGCGTGAACTCTCTTGGCTCTCCTTCAATGAAACCACAATGGCGATAGAGCTTCCGCCCAATATCTGTAGCATCAATATAAACTTCAAGACCTTTTTCATCGGCCTGCTGAATGCCCCACTCCATTAGCATTCTGCCGACCCCGCGCCGACGGTAGTCGGGATGTGTGAAGCAAATATCGAGGACTTGCATAGTAAATAATTAGCTGCTGATAAACTCTCATTGGGACTAAGGGAAGATAAACGGACAAACGTGGGGTTTACGCATATATGTCATGCGTGGTGTGAGGAATTGTCCCATGAGAGCGTTGGCCATGTTGCGGTCCTCGCCCTCTGACCACCAATCGCACTCTCCCTCCGGGACGGCTGCGTACGGGTCAGTCTCATAAATGTGCCAGGAGGCAGCGCCGACTAGTTTGCCCGACTCATCGTCCGTCACCTTGAGCCAGATGCTGGTGGGGTCAGATCGATGATAGTGCCTCTGGCGATCAGTAGCTTCCAGAATGGCTGCATCACGAGCGCCTGTTGAAGAGCCTTTGATGGGGAAAAAGAGCTGTTTGAGTCTGCAATCAGGGCTCTCGTAGGCGTCGAACACACAGCGGGTCAAGTCCTCAAATTCGGAATCCGAGGCTATTTCAGACAGTTGGAGGGGCATCTTGTCAAAATTGTCAGTTTCGCGGAGAAAATGTCGAAGAATCAAAGGATAGCTATTGGTGGTAGAAAGAGGGGATTGGGTAGATCGATGGAGGTAGATGTATGTTGGGAGTAAAGGGACTTCAAAGGTCCAAGGTAGGCTGTGCGATGTCGTAGGATGCGCAGCGGATGAGACTGGGTCTGAGCCTAAGTCGTTACGTTGAGAGAGCATGCCCTAACAGTTGACTGGGCTGTTGGAATCACCTTCGGGTGGAAACTACGGTAAACAACTTGCAAGTTGTGAGTATCGGGTATTTTTTGTTGGCGGAATTGAGAGAGAGGCATAGTGCAACAGACCAACACAACTGCAGGAGGATAACCTCGGTGAGTTCAGCATCAATGTCTTGAATTTTGCGATGCAACGGTAATCGTAGGATTTCGTGGTCACGGGCGAAGGTTGTATTGTCACTTGATGCTACTAACCTGTACAGACCATGTAGTTATTTTGTGTTATCTGTCGTTCTTCCAATATTACTGCGTGTATGCTCGTATACATAGCGTGCCGCTTTCCCGAAGGATGCCGGTCCGTCTCCATCTTTGGGGCGTGTTGGCTGCACGTTTAAAAATTAGGTTACTATGACAAGACATGAATATGCGGCATGCTACTGTTTAGGCCATGCGCATTGAGACCATTACTACGTTGGAGAGTTGAGCGACCGCGGTCTCTAATCCCAACACTGTAGCCTTTTGGACGGCAAGGTAGAGAGGGCGAGTCCACACCGAATTGATGATTCTAAGCATGGCAGTGTTCCCTAGGATCCTTTATTTTTTATCTTTCCGGGCTCATTCCATCACATCTTCCCTTCAAGTTTGAGCAGTAATTCTTTCCTTGTTCATCAAACTTTTGCTGTTGTAAGTCCTCATATCTTACACCTGAGAATTGTGAGAAAAAAAAGTCAATCATGGGCGAACTCGATTCCCCGGACTTGATATCACAACCGCTACTAGAGGAAGACACCAAGAACAGTATTCACCACATTGGACACAAAATTCCTTCCTACAAACGACAATTATATGTTCTCACCATACTACTCTGTTTGTCATTAATCACAAACATGATGCTCCTCACAGCCACTCTTCATCAGCCACCAAAATCTGAGTCCTCTAAATATGGTTGGTACTATTCTTAAATACCATATGCTGTATGCAAACCTGATCGTTTCTATGCAGCTGGCCTAAAATCATCCCTTTCCGTCCCGTTTCAATGGGCCACTGAATATGCCAACCCAAATTTGACAGAGTCAGAAAAGCTCTGGGATGCTATCAATTTTGACGTGGGTATGGTAGCACTTCCGTACTCATGGACTGAAGAGAAAGCACTACCGCGTGCTCAACCATTCCCCTGGGACCATGAGCAAGGTCTTTACGTGCTCAATGGTTACCATGCTTTACACTGTCTGGTATGGTCTCGTCTTCTACCTCTCCTGTTGTACTTCCTATAACAGCACAAACAAAGATCACGCTAACAGGACGCAGAAGAATATTCACCGTGCAATCCGGGAGTATGAGTTTGGCGTTGAGCAATCGCTGTCCATGATGCATATCACGCACTGCCTTGACGCCTTACGAAGCGACATCATCTGTCAGGCCGACGACACACCTCGCTACACCACCATCACCAAGTCGCCCGAGAGCGCGGTGGGGCAGCTGCGGCAGTGCCGTGACTGGAAAAAGTTGGAAGAATGGGCCAAAGAAAGGACTTCGTGCTATAAGTATATCAGCCACAAGGCAGATTTCATCAATCAGTTTAAGCGCTTCAAGTTCTGCCCCAAGGATAGCCCGTACTGGCCGGCTGTGCGAGAGCATTTTGGGAAGCCAGATGACTGGTTTGGCGATGATTACGATGAGGAGGTAGAATCAGCATTGTCTTAAGAGTTGAGGTGCAAAGTATAGCGTAGTCTAATCTTATGACACAAATTGAACACTGGTACCCTGACATCCTGAGCTGCTCTCTATGATCTTGCTTAGAAAAGTAATCTGTGAACGAGTTATTGTGAAATTTGCGGTGAGGATTATAAGAGTCTTGGAGGTTCCATAAATCACCTTCATCTATAAAGACATTGTGTTGTGCATCATTATAAAACAGATAGAAAAATGCATATTATTAGTCCGCAGTCATTATATTCATCTGAATTATCCATTCTGAATACATCACAGACTTCCTCTGGGCAGGCCATCATCACCACCATCATCAAAACCCCACCAAATCTCCCCTTCGGGTCTTGGATTAATGTGATCCTTCCAATGAGCGCTATGTGCTGTAGCCCAGTCACGTAGTGCATCCCAGTCGCGACACATTCTTGGTTGCTTGACACCCGCGTCATGATGGCCCGTTGAGTACAGCAATGTGTAGTCGGCGTGGCACATTACGTGCTGGCGTAGGCTATCAAAGCAGTGAACATCATGTTGCAGTGGCCATTGCGACTTGGAAAGCGATATTTCCGTTGGAGAATACATTGCCATATAGTGATTGCGAAGGACCTTCTGTTCAAATGGTTGTGTTAGTAATAGCGTCGTACCAAAGGTAAATTACGCAGATCACAATTTTCTAACTTACTAGGCAATGTATTGCATGGTATGCCTCAATGATATACACGCTCTTCCCCCGTATGAATGGGTGTTCGAAGCTGGGTGGCAGACCCTGCTCTGCTGCCCATGCAGGATCGACAAGAATATCTCCATGACCAGCCTCAATACGTTTCCAGGCAGCGGCAGCTATTTCCTCATCATCGGAATTGAATACCGAATGCGTATTCGCAACACGCGGCACAATACCACCTATCGTAAGATTGTGATAGGTAGAGTCAAATACAGCGATCTTGGCGACATGGTGTAGGTTGAGCCATATGTAAATAGACTGTATAATCACAATGACTAGTAGAGAGATACAAAAGAGGGGAAGTAATATGGTGGTGAGTGATACTCTCCTGCGAGTCTCCTGGGCCAAAAAGGTTTCAATCGTGCCGACCTCGTTGTCTGCTGAGGATGGTCCCTGAATCAGGGAAACATACTGTTCCTTGAATTGAACCATCATAGAAGCATTCAACTGTCTTTTTTTGTTAGAGTAAAAGCGAAAATCCAGTGACAGACAAAGAGCAGCCGATAGAACGGTTGGGCTTTTGGTTCAACTCTCATGAGCAGGAGGGCTAGAAGCGGAATTCAAGGTACGCATCTTGTTGTGGAGCTGGACACACTGAGCGCTCAAGCAGTATGATAATCCCCCAATCGCAAGTAGTGGGTGGTTTATCTTCTACCGCAGGCACAAAACGGGATGTGAGTGGAGGATTTGTTGAAGCAAGTGACATTGGGTACATCCGTGTTGTTGGTTGTTAGATGTTCAAGGCCCAAAAAGGAGACCCAAGATGCATTAGGTAGGTATTCTCTGCGGCTCAAGCCAAGGGCCACCCGAACTTCTAGGATTCTTTCGTCTCCACATCGCTCTTCGCCCTTTTGCTTCTGACGCGGGCCGCATAATGCATCCATATCAACGGCCCTTAATGGCGCTCCATGATGTAACTGCAGTTGTCCCATTTACTCAAACGTCGAATTGGCCAACCAACAAACCGTCACGGCAGCGAAAATGCCGGGTACAACATCGGTCTCCTTCTCACCCGCTCTCTATGTCTCGGCTCCTTTTCCTGTCTCTGTTAGGTTGGGATTGCCCCGCCCTCTCCCATTCCCTCACTTAGTGTCGTGTTCTTTGGCCCTCTGACCTGATCTCATGCAAAATTCTGGTATCACTACTGATTCTTCTCGTTTCTTTACTATCGAGAAGTGTCTTCATTTTGTCCATCTAAGCTGTGGCGTCGCTAATTAATCGTACAAGATGGACATCCAAATGCATAATATGGATGCTGTCGAGTCAAAAATCAGTCGCCATCATGCTACAGAACTCACCTCAAGAGCCGGCCATGATGCTGCAACTCTCGCTCGGATGGGCAAAAAGCAGGTGCTTAAGGTACACAATAGCTTCATGCTGGTCTTTTAGCAAGTTTTATTAACATCACGATAGCGCAATTTTGGATTCTTGTCTATGCTCAGCTTCACTTGCACCATTCTAGCTACGTGGGAAGGTGTGTTGATGTGCGTATCGCTTGGCATATATTAAGAGATTCGTCTAACAGCAAAACCTAGTTTATTTGCTACTGGGTTTGAGAAGTTTGTCAACCATATTTTTTCTTGTTGACAAGATTTTGATCGACGAACTAACACATTCCCAGTGGAGGGCCTGCAGGACTGGTATATCAATACATTCTGGTTTGGGGTGGTGTCTTTTGTACCTTTCTTTCCATCTGCGAGTTGGCCTCAATGTAGGTAGTCAAGCAATCTGTTGATGATCAACGAACTGACAACTTTTTATTAGGGCGCCGACTGCCGGTGGACAATATCATTGGGTCTCCATGCTTTCTCCTAGGTCGATGAGAAACTTTCTCAGTTATATCACAGGTTCGTACATCCTTTCCGTCATACAATTTCCGCAAAGCTAATGTGTATTATACAGGTTGGATGACAATTCTTGCCTGGATTGCCATCATCACGACAGGGGCCTTCCTCTCAGCCTCAATGATCCAAGCCCTTTGCCTAATCAACTGGGAAGAATACGCCGATCATGCTCGTCCTTATCAAGTTACTTTGATGACTTGGGCTGTTATCGTTATCTGTGTGCTCTTCAACACCGTCATTGGCGGGTTATTACCCAAGGTTGAGGGGGCGTTCTTAATTCTCCATATCCTTGGTTTCTTCGCCATACTCATTCCGACGGTCTACTACGCCCCCAAAGGTCGCGCGTCGGAGCTCTTTTCCACCTATCTGAATGAGGGTGTCTGGCCAACCTACGGATTGTCCTTCATGGTTGGGACATTGGGCGCTGCGTTCTCGTTTGTGGGAGCAGACGCCGCAGTTCATGTTTGTCTGACCAATCCCAATTTTGGGGGGTCTTTACTAACACACCACCAGATGTCTGAAGAGATCTCTAATGCAGCCATCAACGTTCCTCGTTCAATTACTGCCAGCATAGTCCTCAATGGTGCACTAGGATTCAGCATGCTCATCGCTCTGATCTTCTGTATGGGTGACCCTAAAGCTGCGTTGGACGCACAAACAACAATCGGGTTTCCTTTCATCGAGATCTTTATCGAAGCTACAGGTTCGGTTGGTGGTAGCACGGGCATGACCTCCATAATTATTGCTCTGGCCTTCAGCTCCACAATCGGGTTCTTAGCCACGGCTTCTCGCATGATATGGTCCTTCGCTCGTGACAAAGGCTTACCATTTTCGAATATTCTTAGCCAGGTATGAACTCCTCAGCATCACGTCTCCCATTCCATCGATTGCTTGATCACACTGACGCTGTCACAGGTTAATCCGCACTCCACCATTCCAACATACGCAGTTATTGTTGCGAGTATCATCCCATGCCTACTGGCTCTCATCAATATCGGCTCTACTACCGTCTTCAACGATGTTACATCTCTCGCCCTCGTAGGTTTCTACAGTACTTATTTCATCGCGATCGCACTACTTCTCTACCGCCGCCTTACCTCGTCTATCCATTTACCAAGTCCTACATCCCTACCCACACCTGTGACTATAAACGAGGAGACGGGAGAATATGCGTTAACGTGGGGGCCATGGCATTTACCTGGATGGTTGGGCATCGCAAACAACATCATCGGCTGCGCGTATCTGATCATTATTTGGTTGTTTGGCTTCTTCCCTCCTACGACGCCAGTTCAGGCAAGTACCATGAACTATAGCAGCTTGGTGTTTGGCGCTACAGTGTTATATAGCATTGCGTATTACTTCATCTGGGGCAAACAGCGGTACAATGGCCCGATTATGGAGATTAGCCTATAAAGCAGAGACGCATGAAAGCATATCTTGACTGGTCCTGAGAGACCTCCTTGGAAATTATCTTAACAGACAATTTTTAGACTAATTAAGACATTCATCTCAACCGCTACTGAGGTTTCATCCTTCGTTCTATATACTCAAAGGTTGCTCTTCGGTCCAGGCTGAGGCTCAATACTAGAAACCCCGTAAGCAGATGAGTGCTCGGCCAAGAAGTACTAGAGAACCAACTCCCCCTTCTCGCGTCATTGGGAATATATATGTTGTATCAGAATACTACTTTACCCGGCTGAACGTCAAATAAGGCTCCTTCCTCCAGTTCTTCTTCATCAGAAAAAAGCTTTATGGCAATTACCTGACCGTCTTTCTCAGCGAGAGCAACAGCAGGCGGTCCGCCAATATCGTCCTGGTTGACTAGAATCCTTTTGTCAGATCAGATTGTATAACCAAAATGAAGAGAACTTACAATGAAATCCCCCAAGAGTGAATCCGTAATTTCGCTCCATGGCATCTCCTTCCATCCATTCGTCATTGACAGTGATGGACTCAAGATAAAACCCCCACTGGTCTTCATCAAGGTCATCCCCCTCAACATCTTCTCCTAGCATATCTACAGCTGCCTGTTTGGTGAGATACGCCATCGAGATTGTGCTAAAATTGCCGCCATCGTCATAGAATGTGCCGGCGTGTTTCCAGGTAGCACCAGTCTGCCAGCTCTCTGAATTGCCGTCGGAGTCAAACTTTACCTTCAAACCCTGCTCCCAAGATTTCCATTGCTCCAGGCTGGCACCAAAGTCCAAAGCTGTACTCTTATTCAACTCCCCGACCCAGCGAAGACATGCTTCAATGCATGCAATGCCCCTTCGGGCGCCAGGAACCGGCCTTGCCTCTGCCCTCCAAATACCTGGTTTGCAGTTGGCGATTCCATCGTGCGCGAAAGTCAGATCCTCTGATGATTGGGCATGTCCCATCAAGGCAAATGAGATTTCTTCTGGCGGGGTGCTTAAGACGACAGTGTAACGGGGAGCCAGGTCCAGAAGGGCAGAAAGACGACTGCGTTCTTCTTCTCGGCTCATGTTTATTTAATATGTTATTATAAGTAGTTCAAGAGATAGAATGATGCAGCTGCTGTTCAATGTGAGATTGTTGATGAAAGACCAAACAAATACAATGGGGTTGGCAATGCTTAAATACGACGTATTTAATACATGTCTATGTATATCTCACGTTAGCTCAGCCCATTGTGCTACTGTTGCCTAAACATGAGCCAGATCGTAGCCTAGAATTCAATCTATCGAGTCGGATGAGACGGCAAAGTGAGATCAGTCGGGATGATTCCGTAAGCAATATTGGTAGGTGGAGAGGCTCTTCCCAAGCGCCCCAGGAGCTGTTGGCATGAACCATGTTACGCAAGATTGTAGGGGCAATGATTAGTTGTATCAAAAAATGCACAGCTCACTCCATATTATATTAGTGTTTATTGTAGATAATACTATTAGTTGCGCGTACTGGATCATCACTTGGATGTTCGGCTTCTTCCCGCTTGCAACGCTTATACAAGCAAGCGAGTACCACACTCTAGAGTAGCAGATTGGTCCCTAACACAATAGTATTTTACAGCATTGCATACTATTTCATCTAAAGTAGAAAGCAATATAATAGCCAAGTCGTAGCAATTGGCGTAGAGAGCAAGGAAGCAAACATATTAGGCCAGTTCTGAGAACACGTCCATGCAAAGTATAATAATGGATAACTTTTGAACCGACCCATTACATAGTCTATGCCTTGTAGTCTAGTCTACCTGTTATGTTAGTTGCGAGTCTATAGAACATATCTAAACATTGGCCCATAATTCTCAACCCCCACTTCTGCCGCATCTGCCTCTCCCGCCGCTTGAGCTTGTTCCAACCTTGCCTTTTGTTCCTCAATCGTCCCATACTTTTCATCCAATTTCTTGTTTTCCCAGACGAGTAAAGTACGCAAGCCTATGACCAGCAAGGTTGTGAAGAACATGAACGCAGCGCATACGGATTGGCCTTTGACATAGTAAGGACCTTCTCGAGATGGATAGAGACGTGTACCAAGAAGAGGACCGCATTGTCCGATGACATTGAGGAGAACAATTCCTGCGCCTCGACGGGTATCGCTTCCTTGGTTATCTAAAGATCATTAGCAAGACGGGTTCACTCAGACGGGAGGGACCTCACTTACTCAATACCCATGGTAGAATGTTGGCAATGGAAGGGAAGATGCCACCCGCGGCCATGAACACACCAACATAGCGTGCTCCGACAGACTTGGCGGTGGCTAAAATGACATATCCAACACCTCCAACTATAGTCAGGATAATGAGCATAATTCCACGCTGTTGAGTCCGATCTGCAATGTATGGAGTGATGACGGTGATGAGGAATGACAGAAAGAATGGCGGGGCTGTCAATCCTTGCGCATCGACACTGGAGAAGCCCATCTCGGAGAGAATAGTGGGAAGGAAGACGGGTAAAGACGCAAAGCTGACGTTGCAGCTAAAGTACATGAGCTGGATGGGGTGTTAGCATAGTATTGTCGCCGAATGCGGATGTTGACTTACACCAGTGAACCAAGCCTTGATGTCAAGCAATCCACTGAAAAAGTCTTTCCAATCTACTCCGCCCACTCGAACTTCAGCACCAGCCTGTCGGACTCCTCGTGCCTTGGCCACTTTCTTCTCATCCTCAGTGAAGAATTTCGCCTTCTCAGGCGAGTCGGGTAAGAAGACGTACGCAACTGCTGCCATCGCAATCGTAGGTAAGCCTTCGACGAGGAATAAAACTTTCCATTTGGCAATACCAGGGCTCCCAGATGTAATACCGTAAGCAAGGGCGCCCGCAAAGGTATTCGCAAGAGGTGCAGCGGCGAGAAAGATGCCAATGCGGAAGCCCAACTCATGACGGAGGTAGAAGAATGAGAGGAGATAGGGTATGCCAGGACCATAGCCAGCCTCAGCAGCGCCCATGATGAATCGCAATGCCATTTCAGCTCCCCATGAGTGAGTGACCGCCTGAAGGGTAGACACAAGGCCCCTGTAACACAAAGATTAGCAAAGTTCTCAGAAATGAGGGGGATAAGCATACCATATGAAGACGACGAAAGCAGCCCACATGTGCGGTGGCACAACCTTCCACATAATTGCCAGAAATTCGAAGACGATGTACGGGATGTAGAATATCGTAAGCAGCCATTCATACTGGTCGCCAACAAGATTCAGGTCTTTGCTCATCCCCGCGATGCGTGCATTTCTGGTGCAACATCTCGCGTTAGCAATGTCTCGCAAGTGATTCCCCTCAGCACACATACCCTATATTAGACCGATCAAGAAACGCCAGTAGATCTGTGAGAACAATTAGTTTTTTGAGCTTTGATTGAATGTTGAAGTCCTTACAGAGACCCATGACCAATGGTACGAGATGCATGTCGAGCTTGCGAACAACTCTCTTCTCTACCGCAGGGTCGATGATCATGGTGCCATTCTCTGCCTCAACAGGCGTATGCTTCTCGACGTCAACATCTCGAGTCTCGGGATCTGACATTGTTTCTGGTGAATCTTTTCTTGATTCTCGCAATTGCATGCTCTTTTCTTCTTCTTCTTTTTTTTTTTTCCAGATACTCGAATGCCAAAATGTTTCAATCGCATCCACTCGCAGCCTTTTTATATCAATAAAGTACGAATCATGCCTTTGTGATGAGCCGGGTAGAACGGGCGGATAGAGCAGCGCAGTGGGGAAGGTGATCGCGCGTAATCCTGATTCATGGTTACATCCCCAGGGCTGCTTGGCCTGTCCCACGTCTAAATCCGGGGTGAAGCAGACGATTAAAGGGGGTCATATGACCGCTGATCACCTCCCCTTTAGGGCAGTTCGGCTGTTGATGTACCGGGCGCCACCACGATTCAATTCCGGGCGATGACACTTGGACCTTGACGCCATCTTTGCCTGGATTGTATTATTTAAAGACTAGCTAAATCTATTCTCGTGAAAGAGGACGCCCGATATGTACAATACTCCGCACGCATCATTTCATTTCGTTGTCAAAGTTAACAGAAGACCCCTTACTTCTTCCACCAGATCCTGTCTAGAGACAAGTCGCCCACGATCCTTTTGCCCCCCCTCGCCGCCATCACTGGCCCTGGCGTCCTTCAACCTCACCCGGCCTGCTGCAAGTTCGTCTTGCCCGAGTATAACGATGAGCGGCGCGCCTTCGGAAGCATTAAACTGCTGAATCGTCTTGGGCTTCACTTTAGCCGCGAATTCCGCCCGGATACCGGCATCCCACAATTGACTAGCCAACGCCATGCGCTCGAGGAGAAGGCCGTCGAATTCCTTGCCGCCGACCGCCATGATGTAAACGTCGATATCTGACTTCAAGTCTGAAGCGCCTTTGTTCTTCTTTTGCTGCGCATCAAGGACTGTAAAGATGCGGTCCACTCCGAAAGACAGGCCGACGCATGGGATGGCTTGTTTGCTGTACATGCCTACAAGACCATCGTAACGCCCACCAGCAGCGATGCTACCAACTTGCGTCGCAGTCTTGAGAATAACCTCGTATATCAATCCGGAGTAATAGTCTAGACTGCGAGCTAGGGAAAGATCGAAAGACACTTGATCAGCGACGCCCATGACCTCTAAATAAGAGGCTAAAAGACTCATGTCGTTGATACCTGCTCGGACGTCCTCGTTGTCTGAGAGATCCGCATTCGATTTGAGAAACTCGAGCATGTCGCGCAGACCACCGCTGCGCCTCACGAATTGGCCGATTTGATCTGAAACATCTTCGCTTAGACCTTTCTCCTCGACCATTTCTTTCTTGACCTCTTCCCATGGCGCCTTGTCCAGCTTGTCTACTGCTGAGCTGATGGGTCGGATCTTTTCCGGAGGCACGCCCGCGACTGCGAACAAACCGTCGAGAATTCGTCGGTGGTTGACCCTGATGGTAATGCCAAGTTCAAGCGCCTTGAAGACCTCGACAATGATGCGCAAGATCTCAGCATCGGGAATCATAGGGTCGTACACGCCAGCAATGTCAAAGTCACATTGGTAGAATTCGCGAAGCCTACCCCGAGATACTGCAGGCTGGTCTCGTCGGTAGACCTTTGCAATTTGGTATCGCTTGATCTGCTTGACATTGCTGCGCATAGCCAGCCAGCGAGCGAAGGGCACCGTAAGATCATATCGCAAGGAGCAAAGCTCTCCACCCTGATCCTCTACGTTGTAAATGAGACGAGATTCTTCCCCATATTTCCCAGCGAGAACATCTCTGAGTTCAAAGACGGGTGTATCCAAGGGAATCCCTCCGTGGCGCTGGAAGACATCCGTGATTGTTTGACTGATGGTCAATTAGCAGAGCACAGGGTCAAGCGTAGTGAAGAATTTGGCATCCATACAAAATGCGATCACGCAAGAGTAGGTCTTGACCAACCCAATCGCGAGTGCCCTTTGGTGTCTTCAGTTGCATGCTTGGACGAGCTGTCGGGGCATTGGCTGCCATGCTTTCAAATGCTGAACCTGGTGTGCGTCAAATATATCCTTTGTTTTTACACGGAATAAATCATGGATGGGATTGAATTGCTTCAAACTTATTATATGAGTCCTCACAAGGCAGACTGTTGGGTATAGTTTGTGACTCACTCTCAAGTCTGTGAGGCGCAGTTGGGCGATGTCTCGGACTACTACCAGCAATAATGACCATGAGCCATGGCAATACAACGAAAAATGTCAAGAAATACCTGTAATTTAGAGCGATACCGGCAATGCTGAACTATGACACGAAATCAAGCAACAAAAATACCACCTGAGCACAAGGACAACATCGAAAATACTGCCAGGTGTGAAAAACATTGCATTGGGAAATTATAAACAGTCAGCCAACAAACTTCATTCACAACTGGATGCCGACCTAAAAACTGGCTGAGATTCGAACAAATTATACAAAAGAAAGCTGAAAATTAAGAGAAATATCAAAATCTATGCACTGTTTATGCCCTTGTTTTACCACTCTCTTGCCCCTTACCCTACCCAAGGCCCAACCTTCGATGGGGGGAGATTTCGGCACTTGTCAGTCCTCTCCAACTTTACCTTGTGCAACTCTCCGGTATTGACATCCATAATCTTCTCCCATCGGGTCTGATACAAAGCACCCGCGGATTTTCTCTCCTTGAACATCATTCTAAAGTTCTCGCGAGCCTTGGTGACGGCAAAGTCCAGCTCGCTGCGAATGAACTTGGGCCACTCGTCCGTGAGGCTGACCCGCACGCCTGTGCGCTGTTCGTGCCAGGCATCGAACCTTGGAAACCAATCTAGCATGCCGTTGTATGAATCACAGAAGGATTCCCATACGGTATCTATGTTCATATAAGTGAAGACCATGCCGAGTTGCTTTGCGGCGAGAAGCTGTTCAGCACCCGCATCCAATTCACCAAATGTAGGAGCTGTGATGGCATTTTTGCCGCCAAAGAGGCTCCCCTTCATTCCGTTGGATCGGGAAAGGAAGATGGTCAAGCGATCCTGGTGATCTTCCGACCCCAATTCGTCCACCAGCTTGACAGCGAATGTCTCATGATCCCAGATAGGATAGCTTGTCAGAACATACGTGTCAGACCAGAACCTCTCTCTGTGGATTGATCTCGGTAGCCACTCGCTGAAGAAACGAGCAATAGTCTGTCCTTCAAAGACGTGTTCAGTCTGATAGAGCTGATGATATGCCTGCCCCCTCTTGTATACATAGTTTCCATAGCCCTTCTTAGGCCATGGGTACATATCATCGTGTGCGGGAAACTGGGCCACGTCAAACGACGTACAGGACTCGCTGGAGTTGTGAAAGTACTTTTTGACATCTGTGAAATCGGATATATCCCAGTTCGCTTGCGTGTTCGGGTTCCTCCAGTGATTTGGAAACATGGGATACGGCTCAGACTCCACCACAAAGGTAGCCGTAGTGCCCGCCAATGGTGAACTATACCATGTATCCCAAAAGGAGATCGCTTTGCGCCCCAAGGAAATACCTCCAGCCAAAGCGTGGAAGTCATTTTCTTCAACCTGTAGATGTTCTTTTTGACGATGGGCGAATGACGAAGATATAGGCATGCCCACAAGATAGTCCTCCTCGGGTGGTATGAAAGCACATCCACAGCAATCCCCGAAGCTGAGATCCATGTCAACTGTGCAACCACCACATTGGTGGCATACAATCTTGGGCTTGTAGCCGGACTCAAAATCTTTTCCCAAAAGGCTTCCTAGGTCTGGCAAATCGTGATAGCCTCTGTAGTCACCGGGAGTCGAATTGTGCTGCCGTTTCCTCTTTGGACTGGATGCTTCGTCGGATTGTTCAGGTGTGTCATCTCCGGAGCCAATCTGCTGGACATTTTCCTGCTCATCGATGATTGATCGCGCCTGAGACTTCCCGTCAAAACACTCCTTGTCACGGAACGTGCGGTATTGGCTCATGTATTGCCGATTATAGTTGTCTCCCCAACCGGCGTAGTGGCCATCCAGGAGGGTAGCTGTATGCTCTTGCGTTACTGCTGTACGAACACAAACCGAGTTACCCACGCCATCAAGCTTAAATACAGCCGTGAGCTTCTGTGTAATTGACATATCGGGGAGGTCTCCCTTGACAGAGCTTTCCCAAGGCCTGGAGAAGTGCATCGTTGTCTGGAGACCAAGACGCACTGTATTTGCAATGGCGATCTGGGACTCTGGCATAAAGTCCACGCCATCCAAGGGTGTCATTTTATTGTTGCGGCTTAGAACAAGGTCTTTTGCGTCCAACTTGCTCATGTCGGCAGGGAAATGGATCGTATTCGAACTACCCCAATCGCTAGATATCAATTAGTATCAGAGTTCAGATACAGGATTGGTTAAAGAACTTACGCCTTGGCCTTGACCCCAAGCTGGCCATTGAAAGAGACGAGTGGCGTGTTTTTGCCTTTTGATTCGAGTTGAACGCCTTCTTCTTTGTATGGGGTGAAGCTCGCCCAACCGTGATATAGGGAGTGACCACCAATCGACTTCTTTCCAAAGGTCGTCCTGATGCTTCCACCATTCATCTTTTGAGATGTATCCAACTCGCCAATACCGGCAATTTTAAACTCTGCAGATGTGGTGCCGGATGCATGGAGGAAGCCTGCTGAATCGTGTATCTCTACAGACCCCGTGGGGTCCCAAGTGGCAATCAAGGAAAAGCCGTAGTAAAAGTTAACATCCAATTCGCCCTCCATAGCAACTGCGATTCCTTCCCCTTGTCTCCCATTGCTTGATGGACACATTTGTTCCTCAAAGTAGACGAGCGTGTTGAGTGATGACTTGGTCAAATCCGTTGATCCGTCGAAATGCAGGTTATCAAAGACCTTGAAATAGTCACTCTGTTTGTCGGAGTAGAAGCGCTGGACGAGCTCTTTCAGGCTGCGTTTCTTGCTGTCGGAGGAATTGACAATGGCACTCCAATATCCCTTCACATTGGAGTAGTCCATCCGAATGGAGAACCTGCCTGCATCTCTCCTCACGAGTGTCATGTTGTAGTCAAAGGAAAAGTCGTAAACAGCAGACAGTGGCCCATCAAGAACAAGCTCTACAGGAACCTCCTGGTTTTGCGACGGGATCAGAGAAATAGCTCGGGCATATGTACCGCCTCCACACTCGGTAGGCATGTGGACAATTGTGCCTCGAACGCCATTCTTCCGCACTCCAAAGCATTCGTTCGAATCTTGAGACGCACAGACAACTCTGGCGGTATGCACTTTGTCCAGTGGACCATCCGTGATCTTGTCCGGGCAATCAAGGAAATGAAGGCCGGGATTGTCACGTTTTGACATTGACGATACCGCTGTATCAGAGCCAGCCATCAGGAAGAAGGCAACACCGGTATTATCAGGGTTTGTCTGCCCGATCCCTCCATTGAAGTTGATCAATTCAAAGAGCGGCACAGCGTCTGGAGGGGGAAGATATTCCGGAGGGAATATTTTATCGAGATCGACCGGAAGATTTGGCTGGTTCGCACGTCCAGGAGCATCGCAGCAGAAAGCTGCTTGGCGACCTTTTAAAAGTTAGCAAACTGAAGCTCCCTGGAATGCAGCGAATTTCTACAGAGTGACTTACCGTTATCGCAGTAATATCCACCTTGAGCTTGGGGATCCAAGTCGAGCGTAATCTGATCCTGATCACATTGCTCTGAGCAGACGTGACCAGCCTTCCAACCACAGTTCTTAAAGGAGTCTTTATGCGGACAGCATAGCTTTCGCTGAGATCCTACACCAACATCTGGTTTGTCCCCGTCTTTACTTGACCCTGCCGGTGTCGTGAAGACATCATTATCAACGTAATGATCACATCGTGGATTGTCGCCTTCTCTTGGACCACCCGAATCTGTTGTCAGGACATACTGTCTGTCACTGGGGCATGTGCCTCCGCATTTAGTCCATGTACAGATATCGAGATATCGTTTCAGATTGCCTGCTTTGCAGCAGAACGCCTTGTGTCCCCTACGAAAATGTCAGCAAAGATGATTACAATCACCATCAGTGGCGAGTTGAGGTACATACCTTAGGCATTTGAAGGCATAACCTCCCTCCTTGACGCTCCCCTGCCATCCCCATCTATCCTGGAATAGTTTTATGTCTCCAATCTTACACTTTCCGGAGCAATCAGTCTTGACAGCGCCACCGCCAGCGTCCCAATAACAGTCCTTCTCTGTTAAGCTGGTCCATGCTGGACAGCAAACCATTCGGGAAAAGCTGTCAGAGCATCTGTATTAAAAGTCAGACATCGCAATCAATTAATCACTTGTATGCAATATCACTTACGCCTTGTCGCCATATAAAGTCTTCACGCGACCGACAACAGTTTCACCTTGATGACAAAATCCACCGCAGTCGGTAACGCGACACTTGGAGGCATCATCTGTGGAATGAGATATGGTTTTTGAAGTATCCAGGTCTGCTAGGGGGCTTATTTTGCTCGAGATGGGGTTTCCCGTAAGGGCAGAAAGGGCTGAATGTTTCTCATCATCCAGGTCAATAGCCCACATCATGAGACCATCTAGCCCTCGCGCATTCGCAAAGTCAATCTTGTCTTGGAATGTACGTTTGTCATCATAAGAGATCCAGTTGTTTTGGCCGTACACAAGGTAATTCACCTTTGCTTCCTTGTCATATACCGGCTTTGCGTTTGTACTTGACAAGAGGTTCTGGATCTCTGTACTTGTGTCAATGGTTTGCAGCTCTGGGCCGTTTCTGTGGCGCTGAAATGAATTGGCTCACCTCTGTATGATAGGAATCCGGCTGTGTCAGTACACTCTCCCTTGTCACCAGGATCTTTGAAGCGACACCCTGGCTTCCAGCACTCGGCGTCTTCCAACTTGAAGGTTCGGCCATAAAATCCTATTCCCAGCACGATTTGCTTTGGCTGGATGTTGTTACGCCAAAACTGCAGTTTGACGGATTAGCAAAAAGGTATGGTATCATATTGGAGATTATAGCTTACAAGATCAAGAGCTAGATCGATTTCGGTAATGTTGGTGTGTCCCAAAAGACGGTTTCCAATGGCGTTGTCTCTATCCCATATGCCATGAAGATCGTAAGACATCAGATTGATCCAGTCGACATGCTGGCTCATGGCTTCGAGATCAAAGTGTCGAAGATACCAGTATGAGGTTGGGGCCGTGTAAGTTACCAAGTAGTCCCGTCCGCTAGATTTGATAGCAGCTCGGAGCTCCTTTAGGAATTGTGTGTAATTACGTCCATCTTCAGGCTTCCCTCCACGATCCTTCGCACCAGGATACTCCCAGTCAAAGTCAACGCCATCAAATCCATACTCGTTTAGGAATCCAAGGAGGTTCGTGATGAACTTTTTGCGATTCCCTGAATTCGACACCATGTCGCTGAAGACATGCTGCCATTTTCCTGGATCATTATGAGTCCAACCTCCGAGGGCAATCATGATGCTTAGCTCAGGGTTTTTGTCCTTGAGAAAGGTGATATCCTTGAACATTTCTGGAGGTACATCTGCCATGTTGGTGATCTTGAAATCATCAGGAGTGATGAAACCAAAGGAGAAGATAAGATGTGTAATGTCATTCACAGGGATCTCATCTGGTGTCATATGTCCGCAGGGCTTGTTTCTGTTCCAAGCCTCCCAGTAGGCGATGACCTTTTTCTGAACATTGCCTTTTGGTACAGCAGGCTTTGGCTGGTTGCAATTGGATTGGCATCCCTTGCCACAGAACCTAAACAGGTCAGTTCAAAGTTCGCTAATGAAGTCGAAAACTGAATTACTTACTCGCTGGTAGTACCGCAGAAGCCAAACTCACTGCAGCAAACATTGAGCGGACAAGTTGTCCCAGGTTTCGCAGCATATTGGCCGCATTCAGCCTTGGCAGTACAGTTTGACTGACATCCATCACCGCAGTATTTTTCTTCATATCTAGGGCTTATTAGATCTTTCCATTGACATAAATGAATTGCGAAAGGAGGTAAAAACATACCCACACCAGCCACTCTCACCACAGCAAGCACCATTAACACAGGGTCTGCCTGGGCCACAAGTGAAGTCATTAGATGCAGGAGTCCCTGCGACTTTCAAATGAAATGCGAGCTCAAATGGAATCAGAGAATCTCCAATCATAACACCCGCTGCAGAGGCATTTTGTGAAGATGCTGTCAAGTTTGAAGAGATGGAATGGTCCGGGCTTGGGTTTCTCTTCCCGTGTGCGTGCTTATGGGCACCATGGTGGTGACGATGAGCCGTCGTTATAGTAAAGAATGTAAAGGTTGCAACAAGGGAGAAATTCCACAAGTTGAGGAAGTTTATGAACGCCATGACTAGTGAGAACACATGGGGAAAGATTGGATTGGCAGATGAGTTATGATTGAGTATGAGTGGCAAGAAAGGAGATGGATAAGTAACAGCAAGCGATGATATTGAGCAAAGACAAAAGAGAGAATAAAGTTGAGTAGAGAAGAAATCACGAAGAAAAAACTGAGATATTACACATGATATCTAGGCGCGAGATAGAGATTTTCGCTCTACCTACGTTTGAGACTCTCAACACAAGAAACCGAGCTCGCCGTGGCCTTCTCTTGGCAGAGTGGCAAGCCCGAGAATGGGCCATAGATGCACGACTCACATGGCCCAGGCAAGATCCACAAAGATACGATTTAGGTCAGAGCCGAAATGACTGCATTAACTTTATGAAATTGACGCTCGGCTGAGACACGGGAGGTATTGTCACTGCTCTAGGCCTGGCCGCGGTAGCTCAGATCGCTTCCGAGATCCTTTACTTCTTTACGTTCCGAACCTTTGAATGCCTCATCTATACCTTGAGGCTACGGTGGGTCTATGTCTTGAACCTGGACGGCTCACAAGACGCCCCGCCATATGCAAATGAATGGATACAAGGCTCCATTCAGGGTCATGGAGATGACTAAAAGAGGATACTGCCGAAAGTGCGGACGGGATCTTAGATATCGTCTAGGACATTAAGCAGGTCCGATTTGGTAGCCAAGATTTCGCATCAAGGCATTGATACTCCACGGCTGGAGCAATGTAACAGTCTTTTCGCTGAACTGAAACGCGGGCACTTCCTTATCCAGACATGAACAACATGATCCCGATGGCCGACATCCTCAGCTTCATTTACATGTATCCAAGTGACACGAAAACGCCACCAAAAGGCGCCCGCTCAAGCCCTGCAGGATAGCATGCTGGATGACCATTGAAGAGTGTGTCATTACGTACAAATATTTCCCCGTAACGATTGGCTCTCATTGCACAAGAAAGGATGCGAGTGCGGCCCGTCTACGCTCTGACGTCCCTCGTCCGGTGATCTATGAAATCTCTGACTTCCATATTGTCTTGGCGCTTTTTACAAGTGGGCATCCAATCTCATACCGGTTGTTGAACAGTAACATGACTGAAGGATTTGTCTCGTAAGATGTGCCGAATAGGGATTACAATCCCGAGGGCCATGGTTTCGTTCTGAGAACAGCGGTCTGTTGAAAATATCACGGTCAGGTCTCTTTCCTACTTACATGCGTTGCTATGCAGCTTCTCTTTCAAAATTGATGGTGCCTCTTCTTCACACCCTGCAACAGGATCAAGATGGAGACCCGTCTAGTTCCCATCATTCTTTGCCTCCTCGGGGGAATCCCAACTGCGTTTGCAGAAGGGTATTATCGACTTTCCAAGGGCGATAGCTCCAACCTCGGTGGCGCGACTCCATCGTGTATCAGCGCTTTCAATGCAAATGTCTCTTGTCCTCAGGCAATTGGCGCTTTGCTTGGCGACCACTCGATTGACTTTGAACTTCCAGTTCTCAAGGCACTTTGCACAAAGGATTGCTTCAACAGCTTGATCAATCACCGGAACCAAATCACCACGCAATGTGCGTCAGATATTGTGTTTGAAGATGTCAGCGACGGTTCTCGCTGGCCGTCGACATACATCACAGACAAAGCCCTTTATGGATACAATCTGACCTGTTTGGTTCGAAGGTTAGTTCATAGATGAAGTACCCTGATAAACATAAACTGACAATTGGAACAGCGATGGCCAGTACTGTAATCAATGGTTCCAGACCGGAGCATACAAGGCGCAGAATCCGGCCTGCGATGAGTGCTATTTGGAAACAGCCTATATGCAGGCCGAATCACCAGTGGAAGATGCCGTCGACGAGGCGAAATCTATTTATGCCTCTATGAGTTCCAGCTGCAGTTGGAAAGGTCCTCAAGCTACCAAAACAATTCCTCCTGTGATGATTTCGTCGTGAGTCCTCGCCTACACTAAAGAACGCTTTACATGTACACACCACTGACAGCTCATTAGCCCAACTGCAAGCCAAGTCTGCACGACGCAATACGACATCCAAAAGGGTGACACGGCACTGAGTGTCTCTCTGTCGCAGCATGTGGCAACGCATGACCTCCTGGCAGCCAATGCCATGTCTGACGTTGGGCAATTTCCGAGCCAAGGCACTCTCTGCATCCGCAATCAGTGCAAAACATACGTTGTCAAGGCTGGGGATACCTGCAAAAGCATAGCAGATGCTAGCCACATTTCCCAAGCTCAGCTGCATTCTTGGAACCCATCGATCAACGGTCTATGCAACAACATCGCCGCCAAAGTCAACCAAACTATCTGTTTGTCGAACCCTCTGGGCGATTTTGCCACTGTACCAAACTCGGGCGTGATTACAACCCCGGCACCAGTGCCAACCAACATTGCCCCCAAAACCAATGCCTATTGTGGTTTATACCATGAGGCGATATCCGGTGATGACTGTGGCACCATTGAACTAAAGTACACCATTGAGTTCAAAGATCTTCGTTTCCTGAACCCGGATTTGTGGGAAGACTGTGGAAACTTGTTGCTTGGCTTCTCATACTGCGTTGCGCCAGTTGGGGATATCAAAGACTACCCTGGCTACTCACAGCCAACTCAGACATTCACCATAGTACCTGAGCAAAGCACGCCGATGCCCTATATTGATCCCTTCGGATCCCCAATCGATGGTGCGGTGACGATCCCTATGGCAAACGGCACACGCAACGATTGTTGGGATTACTTTTGGTGGAACAGCAGTCTTGGGTCACCTCCTTCATGTAACGGAGTTTCAGACTGGGGAGGTGCAAGTCTTGAAGAGTTCATTCTATGGAATCCTAGCCTGGACAAGAACCCGGATGATGCTGAGACCAAGACTTACGACTATCCATGCACCATCCAGCCAAGTTCATCTTACTGTATGATGTTGGCCAGTCCAACTCCAAGGCCACCACCAAAGTACTCACCACCTTCTCCCCGAGCTGCCGGTGAGATCGACGGATGCACTCACTGGTTCCAGGCCGCGCTCGACTGCCCCTCTCATCTGAGCAACCTGCGCATGTCAATGACCAAGATGTATCGCTACAACCCTTCAGTTGCGACAGATTGTTCCAAGTTCATGCTAGGAACTTTCTACTGCAGTTCTACATCCCCTGATGGCGAAGACCCCCCAGATCCGGATTACCATCGTCCAGGTCATTCTCCTACAACCACAACGCCTTCACAGCCAACCACTACCAAACCAGGCAATGGCGTCGTCACACCGACGCCAACTCGCGAGGGCATGACACAGAACTGCAACAAGTTTCACCTCACAAAATCGGGCGAAACTTGCGAGCAAATGGCCAAAGATAACAAGATTTCTCTGCAAGATTTCTATGCCTGGAATCCAGCCGTTGGCAAGGATTGCACCAGTTCTTGGCCCGACTACTACGTCTGTGTTGGTGTTCTGGGGTCCTCAACCCCTACGTCAACATCAAAGCCTACGGCGCCTTCGCCTCCATCTACAACAACAAGTCCCAGGCCACCAACCGGGACCCCAAGCAAAATTAGTACTGATGGAACATGCGGCGGTAAGGGCGGAATGACCTGCGCAGGTTCCAATTTTGGCGACTGCTGTTCCTCAAGCGGCTTCTGTGGCTCCAAACCAGATTACTGCAACGGAGGCTGTCAACAGGCTTTTGGCAAATGTGCACAAGGAAGTGACAAGATCAGTCCAGACGGAACTTGCGGTGGTCAGAAGGGATATATCTGTACAGGATCTCAGTTTGGATCGTGTTGCTCACAATGGGGCTTCTGTGGTAAAGGTGACGATGCCTGTGGCAACGGATGTAACAAGGCATTTGGCACCTGTAACAAGTAAAATCTCCCAGCGTCTTTAACTGGGCGTAAAGACTCAGGGGTGTAGGTTATCTTTGTATGTGGTCATACGAGTAATACTCCATATCTACATTTGTAATTAGCTGCATTCACAGTCACGAGTGATATCAGAATATCGCATTATCACATACATAGAGCCAATTTAATTATAAATTCATTAGTGAGACAAATATAATTTCTCTTGAATATGCATCTCCTCATGACGTTGTAGGGTGAGGGAGTGTTGGTTACGTGCAGATGTTTAGCGGGGCTATGTGAACATATATTAAGCTGGCGGATTCCCGCTGCTTTTGGCGTCCTCGTCATCTCATGCCTAATAAACCTTTGATCTTTGGTTGCATAACAACACCGCATTCTCTGTTCTTCCAACGTCTCTATTTCAAGTACACGGACCTGAAAATAGCCTCGGTTCATTCAAGCGACATAAAATACTCATGGCACGAACGGGCATCCGTCTCACCATTCAGTCATCAGCGTCTGAGCCACGATCTGAGCCTCTTGGCTTCAACGTATGGGCAAGCATAGGTGGAATACTGGTCATAGAACTGCATGATGACTCTGTAATTCTGGTACCGGGTGATTACTATGAAGACAGAGATGACTCGAGCAGTGCTGCATGGCGGGAGGAATTCGATGCATTACGCTGCTGGGCGACAACACTCGCCTACGAACAACTGAAAGAATCGCATCCACGAATTGTACCGTAAGTTCTCACGGCACATCTAAAGCATTCAAACCTTGGCCCTGAGTGAACATTTGTTGGAATAATCTAACAATTTGATGCTTTCCAGGTATAAACGCCAAGATCCATGGACCAGTCTGCCAGTACTCTCCAAGCCAACGGGTCGCCCACTCGATGAGTTTATAGAGAAGAACAAGGCAAACATGTACACTAACTCAACCACAGCTGCTCGCCGTGTTCTCCCATCCCATCGACCTCTTTTTCTGCAATGGGCTCTCCAACTGGCCTCGGCTCTCACTTTTGTCCACAAGAATTCCATAATCTATGGTGAGATTGAGCTGAGTAGCTGCTGGCTCTCATCGTCGCTTTCACTCTCCCTAGCCGGGTTCTTGTCAGCCGAGTTTCGCTCTCATGCACACCATGGTGCCCTCTATATGTCTCAAACCAGCTCTGGTTTCACATTCAACCCCCGGTTTATAAATAAGATACCCAACACGAGGACCGATATCTTCTGGTGGGGTTCTGTTGTGTACTCGCTCATGACGGGGTTCTGGCCTGGATACGAACAGACAAGATCGTATGCAGAGAGGAGGGCGATGGTTACCCAGCGTGAGTGGCCTGATCTTCAAGCCGAGTATTTGGGCGACATTGTCAAGAAATGTTGGGAGGGAGAATATGCGACCAGTGAGGATTTGATGCGGAATGTGGTGCGTTTCGTTGAGACCGATGGGTGGGAGATTGACAATGGGGATGAGATGAGAGGATTTGATGCCTCTGCCTTGTTTGAAAGCCAGGACCAGCAATAGATAGTAAGTGGTATTGGCCGGGGAGAGGAGGGGCTGTGGTGAAGGCATACGGGAAATCATCATGTGGTGTCAACAAGATTTATATGCATTGAAGCGTCGGGGGCGTGCAACTTCCCTCTTGATCTTTGACGTATCCTCATCACAGTAAGCAATTCTATATCTAGGGTTGCCTACGGCTAGAGATAATAACTATATACCAGCTAGCAATCGATAATTGACCCCATTCATATGCTTAAACCTGCTCGGCCTATGATTTGTTATCCACACGACACACCCACCCACGCGTACTCTCCCTTGTTTCGTTTAGAGGGTGTGTGAGGGTCGACGGGAGACCAATGCCCGCGTGCATAAGAAATTCTCCGAATGAACGACTTTCCTTTTTCTGTATTATGCAAGCCAGTGGATAATTCCTTCAAGTCTGTTGGGATTGGAAAATCCCGTATTCCTAATTATAGCGTCCAGGCAGATCTCCCGCATGACAGGTTTGCTTCACCCGAACCACGTGGCTCTGCATGCCCTCATGTGCGCATCCCCTTCTAGCACAGGGCCCTTCTCCATAGCTCTAGTCCTTGTAAGGATTCTATTGCACATTCATGAACTCAGTGACGTTACAAATCGGAGCCAGAGAGCCCAACGTTGTAGCACCTTGGGTCTTCCTGAGACATCTCCATGATGCCTGCAGGGCCGGCACCGCTGTTCGCCCCCGCGCGGGGGCTGTTGATGTCCCCTTACCACTTATACGAACCTTCATGAAAGCATTAAACAGTGTCCAAGATTCTTACTTTGAGTCACGAGATTATCATACAGAGCTGGCGGGGAGGCGATGATGGTGAGGGGGCGGTTAGGCGTTAAGCCACCACCCTGTGCCGGGTAACAATCGAGTCTAGACCATTTCGCTTTTGCTCGCGCTTTGAGTTGGTTTAAGCGTTTTTAGATTGGATCCATGACCTTGACGGGAATTTAGATCTGGTTTGGGTGCTGTTCTGGTCAGTTGGGTTCAGTTCCCAACGGCGCTATTGGCACTCACTGTAGCTTATTTCGATTAAGCTATGTCACTTTGGCCATTGATCTATTTGCAGTAGCTCTTGGTGTTTATCCCGGACGGGACGTAGTTTGCGACATAAGGCTGAAATCTTCCTCTGCAATTGGCTTGCCCCCCAACGCCGTCGACTGAAGGCTCACCGTTCAGTGCCTCTTTTCGATTCAGCTCGGCTTCAGCCGCGAGCATTGGGGAGAGCAAGACGCACGGCAGTAGTTATATCTTGAATATGGTCCCCTCGTTCTACGACACTCGTCTTCCGCCCTTTTTTTTTGGCTTTTTTTTTGTAATAGTGAATGCAAAGTCACTGTGGTCAACTCCTACCTTCAGTATGCGGCCATCTTCTGCTTTTGTGATTTGGGCACTGGGAGTCGGCTCCGTCGTTGCGGCGCCGACTGATGGGGGTCTTGAGGGACGAGCAGTTCCTGCAGCCTGCGCAAAGCCACTCCCCGTCGCCCTCGCCTATGGCATCTTGTCGGGACTTCGTGCGACTCCGTTTTGCACAAAGTGGTTGGGTATCACCACCAAAACAGTAACAAGTCAGTCTATGATCTAGGATTGCTTTTGGATCATGTTCTCCCAAGGGCCCACTAACATCGTGCAGCAACAAAGACGTCTGTGATTAAAGCATCAACGACCACAACAACGACAACAACCCCCGTAGTAAGTCACAGCTCTTATTTCTGCCTTGCCAACATATGATGTAAATACTGGCATCTCACACATCATGCGCATGATACCAGGATACATGTGATATCGCTAACATCATATCAGCTATTAGCCACAGCTACAGTAACAAATACAATCTCAACGACAGTAACGGTAGTAAACACCATTACGGCACCGGCATCCACAAACACTGTTCCAGCGGCCATCACAGTATTCCCTCCCGTTACTGCTATAACCACATCTACGAGCACATCTGTCAGGTATGTTCAGCCGAGATGTCCTTACCCATTAGATGCCTTGACATAACACTAATCGAGAATCCATTCAGCATGACTACAACTTACATTTACGATGTTGACACTAAGAAGAAGCGATCCCTGTGGCCTCCTCAGAAGCCCCCCAAGCTTCCACGTATGGCATCTCCTTAAATTTCTTGTCATCACATTGCTGATAATGCGCCCAGAACTAGGCGGTGTTGCCGACCAGGTCGTCTCGTCCGCCTGCTCATGTCTTGCAACGACACCTACCACCACCGTCACCAAGTCTACTTGCACCACTTCCGTTGTCGTCAGCACCTCTGTAGTCGTGAAAACATCGACATCTACTGCTGCCACCATCACCGACTTTAAAACGGATGTCATCACACAAACCTCCCTCATCACCACAACAGTAAAGCTCCTCCCCCATAGTGCGCATCCTAGAACAGTGACTAATTTGTACCAAAGCCCGTCGTCACCATCACAAGTACCGAAACCTTTACCTCGCCGACGACTGTCGCAACTCAGACTGTTACCGTCCCGTATACAAAGGTCGTTATCGTAATTATTGACGTTTATTTAACTCCCATCCGGCTTGACGGATGCACAATCGGGACATCCCAGCGGCAATTCCTCAACATTGGAGGTGCATCTTTTGAGGGGGCAGGGCGACTGTGCGCCCAGAAATGCGTGGGTAAGATAATACATAAACCCTGTGTGATGCGACGTGCGATATCAAGAGACCACTGACATGAAAGATAGAAGCCGGGAAAGCCATTTGTGATGATTTTTTCACTCAGCAGAATCTGCCGTCTGGCACTTGGGATTGTTTCCTGTAAGTTTCCCTCAAGATCCCAACGCGACACATGTACACTAATATACACCCCAGTCTGAGTCCACAGGATGAGGTTAATACCAACTTCTTTTGTGGGAAGCCCAATATTGGGATGGCAGCCGAGTGGATGTAAGTCTAACTATTAAGCCCAGGATGGAGATTACATCAAAAGCCCACCGCTAACACTGCGCAGTATCATTTATTAAGGTGGTGCGCCGTCTGACGGGGGACCAATTCACGATGTCGACGAATGATTCAGCAGCTCGCATGCTCGGACCTTTTGACTGCGACTTGGGCTGGAGAAGCGTTAGTGACTATTAATGTTTTGAACACTTAATGATGAATGAATGCATTGGAGTTTATCGCCATTACCGTAGCTCTCCCCAGCTTTGTGAATATAGCTTGTCTGCCAGCACATATGCAAGTCAGGGTGTGGCAGCATGAGATGTTGCTGCTTAATCTGGCATTGATTAGATATTATGTTTCTGCAGTTCTGGAGGGCTCCGCAGCATCTGTAAGACTTTTGACATGTTCTATCAGTGATGGATGATCCATCCAACCCCTCTCTTCCCATGGTTCTAGCCCCTGAGATTTACTGGCCCTGTCCCGAGCCGTATGACACAGCCCACCTTTGCGACTATACATGAGACATCCTCTTCGGCATATCTTGGAGAATTTTCACATGTCGCATGAAACACAGCTGGAACGAAACAGAACATCCCAACCCATATGGACTACAACCAGCAGCATATGCAAAACAAGTATGAGTGTTAGGAGACTCCCACCCAACCATAGCCTTCTCCGGTGTTTGCCTCTACAGCCGATAGGCTATGTAATCTAACAGACTAGGGTCCGAACTCTTCCAGCATACAACAATACCCCATCAGTCAATGGCGAAGAGCCAGCCTTCATACAGAGTGTTAAGAGACATTGCATACTCCTTTATTTCGCTTGTATCGATCTACACCATAGGCTCTTATTTCGCTTTCATTTCTCGCGTGCCGTAGCGCTCTGAAGCGAGACATGGCCTGATTCTACTACAATGTCTAGCATTCTGCTGTCTATTTTTTCACCGTTTAGCTGCTATGCCGAGTGGGTAGTTCGACGCGGCGATTATACCGGTAACGAAATGAATTGTAATTCTAGATGTCCTGAATCAACTCGATGCTCTCCCAATCAGCTAGCGTCGTCTTCAGCTCTTGTCTTACTTCTCAGAAATTTGATCACAGTATAAGAGCTACTCCTCAAAATAGACTAGTTATGTCTAAGGTCCCGTTACCATTTCACACCTTTCCGTCATGATTTCCCTCATGCTGAGTATCCGCGCGACTTAGATGCTGTAGCAGGATAATCAATCCCACGTAATTCAAGACAGCTTTTTTGCCAGAGAGCTACCAGGCAAAAGACGTTTCCGCTCTTTCTCTCGAAGTAATGATATGTCTATAGAATCCTAAGTATTTAGACTGGTATATATATCTCCCGTGTCACCCCGGATCCACAAGCCCCTCGTGCATCTGTTTGTCTGATCAGACTTCAAATCACCTATCAAAATACAAGGTTATATTTAATAAAATGGATCCAATTCTCAATCCGACATTGATCTTTAAAACACTCCACCCCAGCTTCGGCGCGGAGTGCTCTGGGGTTGACTTCTCGCAGCCCCTGTCTGAACAAACCATCAACGATATTCGCGCTGGCATGGCAAAGTACGGCGTCCTGGTCTTCCGCCGCACCGAACTAGATGACGCACGCCACTTAGCATTCGCCCGTCAATTCGGCGAGCTCGATGTGTCTTCCGTGCATAAAAACCCGGGTCAGGATTACCGACTCGCCCCTCACATCGAGCTTACTGATGTATCCAACATTGAAAACGACAAGGTTTCTCCCACGGACAGTCTAAGATCCAAGGTTGCCCAAGGCAACAACCTTTTCCATGTCGATTGCTCCTACAACGCTCGTCGAGCCGGATATTCCATCCTCCGTGCCCACCAACTGCCACCGAAAGGAACTGGCGGTGCGACCGCATTCGCCGATACGAGAACTGCGTATGAAGACCTAGACGAGGAGACAAAGTTGGAGATCAAAGATTATGTTCTGTCCCATTCGCTGCTGCATAGTCGGCGACTGGCCGCTCCTGAAGTTGCCTTTTTTAAGGCGGTCAAGTTGACAGACTTCTCCATCGCTCGCCACAAGCTAGCACAGCTGCATCAGCCAAGTGGGCGTATGAATCTATATATTGCGGCACATGCCTACAAGATAGATGGCATGGATGACGAGCAAAGTCAGCCAGTGATCAATGATCTCCTTCAGCACGCCAGTCAGGATAAATATACATTCAAAGTTAATTGGGAGAATGACGGTGACGTCGTTATATGGGTTAGTGATAAAGCATCATGCGTATGGATTTGACTGACATATCTAGGACAACACATGTGTCATGCACAGGGCATGTGGCGGCGACTTTGAGGGGAAATACATCCGCGATATGAGGAGAGCCACTGTATACGACTCATCCTCGAGTGCGTGGGGTATGAATGAGATGGCAACAGAGGCGGCATAAAGCTTGTCTTTCCCAATTGCGCTCAAGGCAACTATAATAAATGTGTCAGAACCCGTCCGATACTACGCTCAAGACAATGCCCACCGCTGATAGCCCTACATTGACACCCAGAAACGGCAAACCACCACATTATTGAGGGATGCCAATTAAGGCCAGACGAGAAGGTCACTATGACTAAACAATTCATGAGAAAGAAGAGGCCATTAGAGCGGAAAGAAACGGAATGCATAGTTTCAAGAAGCTGGATATGAAGACAAATAGTCTAACTATTTCCCAAATACAACGTCAATCCATATTCCTCATCATTGGGCCCTCAGGAGGGCTAATTAGATCCCTCCATCGTATCAGACCCTGATGCGAAGCAAGGACATAATTAGAACACCTTAAGGTCAATGATAAGGAATATGGATTGACGCTAGTTATTGGGAATAATATGCATTATTTCGTCGTAGAGCCTTATAGAACTAATACAAAGTCCAGCAAGGATCCCAATGAACGCAAAAAACAAAAACAAATAAATGCACTGTCATCGGCTAACTTTTAAAAAGTCAACAGAACGGCAGAAGAATCAGGGACGGAAACGGTGACCTTTCCGTTCTGCACCACCGCCTTCTCGCCCGTAGTGACATTGTGTAATCTGACGGGCAGACCCAAAGCCAGCTCGTAATTGTAGCTCCAACCATCGAAAGTGATACCAGTGATTGCGTCGCTGCCATTGGCAATGAGTCGCTGCACATTCACCTTTTGACCATTGCGAACGCCGTCCACGGCGAAAGTGTATGTCTGGCTGGGTCGCTTCGGCGGGTTAGGGACAGGCTCCAGACCTTCGCCACCAACGGTTGTGTTGTAGCTGCGCATGTTGAGGACTGTGATGCGAGAAAGGGTGCCGCGAGATGTGAGGTGGGCAGCATAGGCAGCCTCGCGATCATCGGGCAATGGAATGGCAGAAATGCTGACGGGGTTTCGCACGGAATCACCCAGCGTAGCAGCAACGGCAATGCTGCCATAGTAAGGTGCCTTGGTACCCCTAGAGGCCAAGTCGGTTTCAACAGGTTGCCAAGCTTGATACTGTCATACGATTGTTAGAACGAAAAGATGCATCATCCGATGCTCAAGTTTGACTTACGCGATAATTGGTGCCCATGTGCATATGCACACGCTTGAAGCCAACGCTGGCCGAGTACAGGTTAAAGTCAACGCCCCACAAGGCCGCGCCAAATGTGTTGGACAGGCCAGGTCTGCCTTGGTTGTATAGAGAGTTGCACTCTCCAAAGATCAGAGGTGGCGAGGTCTTGGCGTTCTGGGCTGGGAAGATGCTGTTGTACTCATTGACGTGAACATCAACGGATGCCTTGGTCTTTGAGTGGCTCATCAAGGTGCCTTGCAGCGTTACACCAGGCGATGCAGCACCACTAATGTAGCTATTATGATACTGTCAGTGCGCTGAATATCGATTAATAATCACCAGAATACACTTACTTGTGTGTTGAAAAGTACTCAATGTCGTTATTCTTGTTGAGGCCATCTTCAAACATGAGCTTAGCCTTGAGATTGCCGTTAGCACCGGCCAGAGATGGTGTCATGAATTTAGGATGCCCAAGCTTAGCAAGTCCCGGGCAATGCTTCTGGATCTGTGATTTGATCTCCGCCGTGCCGTTTTGCCACTGCCAGACGTAGGTGCTCTCGTTCCAGCTTGCCCGCGGTCGCACAGGGCCCTGTGCCGAAACGGCAAACAAGTCAGGCTCGTTACCGTATTCCCACGTGTAAATGTTGCCACGGCTGAGAGCCTCACAGGCTACCGGTACACTGTCAACAAGGGTCTCCCATCCCTCAGATCTGTTGCCGCCAAGGCCCAAGTTGAATCCATGGGAGAATTTGACGCCGGGCCAGGTGTGGTAGGACTCGAAGTAAGATGGCCCAATGTGAATGGTGGTCGGATAATCTGGTGACCTGTGAGGGTCGACTGTACCAACCAGAGCCGTCTCAAGCGACTTGTTGTAAAGCGCGTAGTCCTGGGTATTGCCTCCAACACGAATGTAAGGCTTAGAGCCAGAGATGGCTCCGAGATTGTTGATGAGATTGTACGAAAACAGGTTCGGATGAGTCTTGTTGCCTATGTTCTGATTGTCAGTATCAAGGCCCTTCCCCAATCAGTTGGCATTTAGAGAACCTACCCGCAAACTCCGGGAATGAGGAGAATTCAATTGAATAGCTCACATAGCCGTCCAGCGGTTGGCCATTGGCATTTGGCTTTGCAGGCACAGGGTATGTGTCCGCGGCGACAGAAGAAACCGCGCTGAGGAGCGCAATGATGCTGGCTTGTGTCAACATTTTGAGTCGACTTGATGGCAACAAGTCAGAGTCCCTCAATTGCGTTGAGCAAGTCAGCAATAAACCCACGTCTCAGCCAGAGTCGGGATTCTAAGACATTTAAATAAACGGGCGAGCTCGGCGCTTCGGCAAGCATCTTTTCTCTTTTTTAGCCGAATTGATCATCTGACGGAGCAGCTTTTTTCCCGAAGTCCAAGCAAGGACGAGGCTAGATGCAGAAATCGAATGCAAGTCTTGCGTGAAAGGCGTGGTTGAGCTGCCTTGGTTGACGAAATCCGGGTTGTCTTCCCCACACGAAGATGTGCGATCCCCTGTTTGCCAATGCCAGGGTTTGGATCTAGAGCTCTTGCCTATGGGGCAAGGAACCATGGTCTGTCTTCCGGACCGAGCAGGGGATGTTTGATGGTGATGAGGCCAATGAATGAGTTACATGAACCCATTTCCTCGTGCCATTGTCGCATTTCTTCCAGACCGAGGATCCAATGCAACCAACTTCACATCTGTGTTTGAAGATGCCGTGCTGGTTCCTGGGGCACAAACAGAGCCTTACCCTGGTGCCGCGCTAACTTCTGAGCCTATATTATGCCACATCGTCGTCTCGGGCCGAATCACAACGACTAGGCATTGCAACAGTCAGATTCCGCGAATAGGATCAGTACCCCGTCTGGGCGCCCCCGCGATTCGGTCAGTCTTATGCCAGGGACGATGTTCGTTACCCCGCAGAGAAGGATCTAAAGTTGCCCCGGCATAGCTGTTGAAGTCTGCGTATCCCCAACGTCGAGTCAGGATGTCCAGGGATGTCAATTTCGGTGGTTGGAGAATGAGTTGCGTGATTATGGAAGGATATCGATAACGGATTACTTAATACCTGCGGCCTCATATCAGGTCACCCACTGAGCTGCAATACCATTGGTCAATTAATGTACTATTCACTACCCTAGAGAGCACCGAAATTCAACTCAATCGCCCCAACACCTGATGATATAATCAACCTCTCATAGACTATCCGGATCATTCTCAAGTTTCGCATCCCTACACTTATGTATATCACCACTCTTCCATGGTTGGACTTTTGCGAGATATCTGGATGCTGTGATCGGCCATTTAACACAATGGAGATTGTATCAAATGCACAGCTATTCAGAACCGATACGTTCCGTTCCAAGCACAACAGCAAACGGTCCACTAGAAATTACCCAAACTCACTGTCCTAACTTTTATAAGCATTGTTTTGTGAATACTCCCGGGTCAATTATTGGTAACTAGTGGAGCAGGCAATGTTCCAAGATCAATCGGAGAGCCCAGGACCCCGAACGGGAACAGCCGCTATTCTGGTACGGAAGCTCTCAGAGCCATTGTCAATAGCAAGAGAATGGAATAATCATACTGCGATGAGCTTACTGACGTCAAACATCTGGGCTGATGTGACGGGACGCCCGACCGGTATACGGCTTTTACCACCATGTCAGGACTCACAGTGTTGGAGTGGGATAAACAAAGGTCATCGGAGGTTTGCCTAATAAGGAAATCGCTGTAATATGCAGAGCCGCAGAGCTGACATTGTTCTTGGCTTTCCTCCATGATGGGATCTACCGGCACTTGGGTGGGTGCATATGCTGCATGCATGGCTCACACCATACTACACCCCCTTTTGCCATGGACGAATGGAAAAAGACATTGCAAGATTTGGCGCTGAAGAAATGGCAGGCTGGGTATCATCAAGTTCATTACCATTACCCACAAGCTCTATCCCGGCACAAAAAGTTAGATACACAGCTAAGGAGAAAGGCTAACGACACTTGTTTCAGCTGGAAAACGATGTCTCGGTACGCTCTTCACGAAGTGCCATCCATTCATTGTCTTCAGCGTCCTCTTCTCTACCCAAAAGGCCGGACCTGGCAAAGAATTGACCTGTCGGACCTCGAGCGTCAGCTATCAATAGCGTACGGAGAACTCCACATCTCAAGAGGAAGAATTCATCACTTCTGTGAATGTCTCACTTCGGGTTGCATCTCGATGGAGCGCCGTCATGCACGGTGGCACAGGAAGTGATCCCAATAGAACCGATGGGGCGATCTGCTATTAGGGGACGCCTGACGCCGTCATCGTGCTATTTTTACCATTTGTGGGCTCCTGCAAACTTTTCCGTGAAATAATGAAGTTGCCCTTGTGAATCCTCAAGTCTCACTTTCACCCCTAAAGCCTTTAGCTGTGTTCATGATCGTTGGTTCACCATCAAGATCAACAAGCCTGCACTGAAACTGCCAATTCTGTCCAAGTATTTGCAGTCACAAATCTATAATGAAGGCTGAAGCCGGTGATCCTCTTCCACCTGGAGACAAACATGTAAGGGTCGCATTGCCTCTCATGTTGGAGATGTAGCTGATGACAGTTGGCCCTAGGGCGTGAGCGTGTACTTTCCCACTTGGAAGGACACAATGGGCTATGCCACGCAAGATCCCGCGATGCTTAACAAGATGAAAACAGGATACCCGCGATTCTTCGTTCCTCGCATCAATCAGGAGCTCGCACAGCGTCTGGTGAACTGGGCAGCGTCACAACATGTATCCGATGAAGCAATTACTACACTCACCAAACAAGGGCCACTCTCGCTGCTCTTTCCAAGCGCACGACTGGCAAATGATTGTCGAAATTATCTCAAAGTTCAAAATGAGAATGCGGTTGTCGGCGTCCTTCGGGTCACTTTCGAGGGTCAAGTTCAGCTTATCAAGGATGATGACGCGAGCTCAAGCGAGGACATTCCCAGAAATACCTATGTTGTGACTTATCCGCAAGACATGTATAAACACGGCAAGGCATTCTGGCAGCACGCAGGTTACGGTGTCTCCAGTCGATGGGCTACGTTCTGGATAGAAAATGCGCCATTCTTGAACGATTCTACAGCCATCTGCGAGGCTCTTTCAAACTTGTCAACAAAGAAGTCAGATGAAGCAAAGATCAGGATTCGCAAGCGTATTGGCGATTTGCTTGCCGCGCCAGAGATCCCAGTTGAGACAGAATCCGTGCATCTATACCCAACCGGCATGTTTGCTATCAGTCACTCTGCCATTGCTTTACGAAGTCTGCGCCAGAGGGTGCCTCGTGTTGCTGTCCTCGGGTGAGCAGCTTGACAACGTCTTCACTCGGGGTTCACATTACTGATATACTCTAGATTCTTATATGTTGATACCTTCAAGGTTCTCAGCCAAGTCCACCAATTCGACTGTGAGCTTTACTACTACCTCAAGCCTTCCGATTTACAAAAGTTTGAGGCGGATCTGGCCGCAGGATTGGAAATCGACGCTCTGTACACTGAATTTCCTGGCAACCCACTGCTTGGAGCCGTTGATCTCAACAGACTCCGCCAACTATCTAAGAAACACGACTTTCTTATAGTTGTAGATGATACCGTGGCGACATCGGTCAACGTTGCCGTTCTTCCCTACAGCGACATTGTATGTACCAGCTTGACAAAAATGTTTAGCGGAGGCTGCAACGTCATGGGTGGAAGCTTGGTGCTCAATCCACAGTCCGAGCATGCCCCGCGCATGCGCACGATTCTCGATGAGCAGTTCGTGGATACATATTTCCCCCTCGATGCGATAGTCATGGACCACAACAGCTCAGACTTTGAGTCGCGTGTTCTCAAGGCTAGTGATAATGCACTGCACATTGCAAACAAGTTACGGAAACATCACGCCGTCGAAACAGTTTACTACCCCAAGGGGAACCCAACCGAGGGACTTTACGACGATTTCAAGCGCCCAGGAAAGGGGTATGGATATCTGCTATCTATTCTGTTTGTCAAACCCGAGGCAGCAATCGCCTTTCACGATGCGTTGGACGTGGCTATTGGACCCAGTTTGGGCACCAATTTTACTCTTTGTTGTGCTTATACGTTGTTTGCACACTACAATGAACTGGAATGGGCTGCGCAGTTTGGAGTTGTTGAGCATTTGGTGCGGATCAGCATAGGGATAGAGGACGAAAAGGTTCTGGATTGCATCATTCAAACGGCTCTGAACGCTGCAGCGAAGGCTCTGAAAGATGATGAGGCGTGATGATAATGGGTCATATCTAATTCAACTCTATTCATCAAAAGTTTGCACGATATATCTAATGACTCTTTGCATGTCTAGATGCGAAAATAGTATGCTGTAATCCCCAGTCTATATTGCAAGGTCCTTGGTCTGGCAAGCAGAACACCATGTCAGACACAATATATTCTTCCCGTCGCATTTGCTGTCCTCGAAAATGATAACAAAGCCTACAGATGCCAAGCGGATGTTGTACGCCAAGTGATTAATGAAGTCGTACAGAAAGGTGTTCATCGCAGGACGAAGATGGAGACTGACAGCTGTGGGTTTATTACCCAGGATGTGCCTGATCAGCTCTTATCATCTGCTGAATGCCACAAAAAGAGTGGTCTTTCTCGTAACGTCGCAACATCCGTGACTCCCCCACTCCAAAGAGGTCCCTGTTGTGCCGATATATCGACAAGCGTCTGGGCCAAGGGCAGATGCTTCGCCTCGTAGGCTTGCGAAGCCTCAACCAGAGCAGCCGCAATCTCAGCATTCGATGCATTCGGTGCAATCCGGCCCGAGAGTACACGTGGATTCCATTCTTCGTGCAGAAAGGTCGCACAGCCAATGACGCCGCAAGACATGGAGCCAGCAATGTGTGGTGTCATGGCATTCGCTGCATCGCCAAAGGTAGTCATGCAGAGCTCTGGGTTGAAGAGCGTCTCCAGCTTCTCCATGTGTGTAATCTCCAGACGTTGGCAGCCACCGATTGTCTCAGTTTGCACGAGCTACACTCAATGTCAGTGCCACCACATCATCCATAGCCACAGGCAGCTACCTACCTTGAGCAAAGTGTCAATTTTCGCATTCCTCCCTGGGAAATGGCTCAGCAGCTCGTCCATGGTCACTTTCTTATCCCGCCCCAGCTTCTTCTGCTCAGGCTCGATGCAAAATGCTGCAACATTGGTGAATTTGTTGTCCTCAATAGGGAAGATGAGGACGTGCCAGCCCTTGACGCCGATGAACATGAATGAATCGTTTGCGAATGATTCACCAACCTGCTCCGCTACCTTTTTCGCATCTACTTTGCCACGAAATGCGAGGAAGCCCGTGTAGCTGGGCGGTCGAAAGGTGTCGCCCTGGACCAGCTTTCGACAAAGAGAATTGACGCCGTCCGCAGCCCATACAGCATTCACAGTGTCCTTTGCGCCATCTTGAAATACTAGTTCGACCTGTTGTGGGCCAATACTGCGCGCATCAACCAGTCGCTTACCGTACTGAATCTCGTCCTTGCTCACCCCGCTTGGCAGCATGTCATCCAGCAGCGTCATGAGCTCTTCCCGGCCCAGCCGTCCAAATACTCTGTCCTCCGGCACCTTCACATTGGCGATGAGCCGATCTTCATCACCGGCATGCCACCAGTGCATCCAAGTGCGCGATGTATAACACTTGTCCTCAAGCCTCTTTCCGAGTTCCGGATTGAGCACTTTTGCTGCATGTAGAGTCTGTGGTCCTACTCCGTAGCCAAACGATGGTCGTAGCGGCAACACATCTGCCTCATACTGCACGAATTGGATCCGAGGGTGCGGTGCGGCCGAGCATGCGAGTAGTTTGCCGATGGGTCCGGATCCAATTATGGCAATGCGAAAGACATCCGAAGATGAGGTATCGGGCAGTGAGTCGCTCATCTTTGAGTCAGGGCGGGGGAGAGGGGGGGGCGTGTTTGATGATTCAGTATAGATGTATAGTTTTTATTCCACCATTTCTTTTATGATGAGCGTGTCTCTCCTCCTCCTCACACCTTCATAAAGGAAAAGACAGAGTGGTTTGAGTGGAGGTGCAGACCGGAACGAGAGGGATAATCATGGATAATCGGCAACCTTAGTGAGCTTTTAGTGTTGTTGGATGTGACGCTTGTCAGAGCTGGCTAAGCAAGGACTCGAACATGCATAACGTATCCCAATGAGGCAATGCCTCCCCTCACTGTGCTATAAGAAGAAAAGTACACCCGAGGCTTCTGAACTGCATTCACGTTCAACATCATTACAAGACTCGTTGGATGGTGGGTAACTACACCTTGTGACCTTGTAGGCCGCGCTTCTAAAGAGTGAATCATGATGACGAATGTATTTTAATGATAATTTTTATACGTACACTGGGTTCTTTGGTCGTGTACTAGAATCATGACTCCCTCTCCTCTCGTTGTTCAGACCCTCCAGGGTGGGGGTGAATCACAGTTCACGCTTGAACAGCAAAGCTTGCATTGGAGAAGAGCGAGAACTGAACCTATAAAGTTCAATGAACATATGTGGCTTCTAAAATTACGAGTGAATCCGATGGCGACCATTTTGACAGGATGATTAAAGGCATCCATAACGGATAGCACAGTAAGACGTATCAATTCTGACTTTTATCTTGAATAGTGAGCGTGTTTATATCGCGAGATATATCATATGACCAGCAAAGCTGCTGATAGCTTGTTGTAGCCCTGAGTTTTCTATATTTAATCACTCGCCAGTGACTGGTACTTGTATATAGTCTACCTCATATATAAAACACTACGATCAAACTGGCGATTTGTTCTCGTTTGTGCTTGTATGATAGTGCTGGGAAGAATGATGGGTTTACATGGCTGAGTTCCAATCCCCACCCACCCTCCAGCCGCCTGTTTTATACATCCTTTACTAGTAGTAGGAAATGCAAGACAGCGACAAGGTATAGGACGGCAGGGAAACAAGATATCGAGATGGTAATTGCTTTTCATATCAAGGCATAATGTCTTACTCTGTACACCGTAACTTTTGAATCATGATCACGCAGACATTGGCATGACGGCTCGATCTTGGCATATGGACTCGAGCGGCAAAGTCGCTCCGTTTTGGTGACAGCAGAATCTTGTTTCTTCCTGGCCGATGGATATAAATACCCGCCATTTCATGGCCATTTGTTCTTCACAGACTTCATCTCAAACCGCTCATTACATCTCCATACAACATCCCCAAGATGCATACCACCAGCGCCCTTACTTTGGCTCTCGCCGCCTTCGGCGCCGCAACTTTGATGCAGAATCCAATCCCGGGCAATACTCCTTCCGTGAGGGTATGCACCGACCCTATTTCGTTTTTGTGCTGTAATGGAAACCATATCCAAAATGGCAATCTTCCCACAGGATTTCTAAACGACGACTGCAAGAGAGTTGCCGGTACCAGAAATCCCGTTCGCCAGTCCTGCAAAGAGCAATGGGGCTGCTGCCAAGACAGAGCAACAAACGTACGTTTGCATCTGAATTAAAAGTGAAATCGATAAATGGATTAACATTTGACTTTTCTAGGGACAGAATGTTGTTACGTGTGCACAAATTATTGGATAATGGCAATATATGACTTGGCAGTATAAGGGAGGGCTCGCTCTGATTCAAACTGCTTCTGCTGAATGAAAGTGGAAATGAAGAGTTGGTACTTATGGTTACTCTGGAGCAATCGCAGAGAAGGAAAGGAGTTACATTCACAGATAGACTCATTGATGGAAGAATAGTTACCTATTGTTTGTTGGTAACATTACTCATAAGCAGTTTCTCTACTATTCTTACCACACCTAGATACCACCCATATGGAAAGTAGTGCAATACGAAAAACACAGGGCCTATGAGATCCTGTTTCTTTGATAGCTCGCCGATATGAAATCAGGTGACATATACGTTGTCACGGATCTTCCGTGACAAAACAATGCTTTGCCACCTAATCACTAAAGCCAGTACCATGCATCATCATAGGATTGATGCTTGACCGCAAATCCTAGATTCAGATGGCTTATAACATCAAATTTGACGCCTACCACATATTCACATGTATCTGATATTTCGGTGAGAAATATTTATACGCGATTGGTTGTTTACAACGATGGTAAGCCACGTACGTTTCCGCCTTTGGCCGTGGCTATAAATGTATGCCACATCCTACCATAGTCATTTTATCCTCCTCACCGTAGGCCATCATCTACAAGAGCTCGTTAACAAATTCTTTTATAAATTACTTTACACATACATCCATCAAAAATGCAGGCGCTCGGCTCCGTCATCCTGGCTCTAGCTTCGCTCGTTATCGCAGCACCAACCGAGTCTCCGGTCGTCAATGGCAACACGCCTGTTGATAAATTATGCGCCGGACGGGTGCTGTGCTGTACTGACGGGTCCTTTCAGTCACGAGTTCTACCAACCGTGCCGCCTCACAACTGTACTACACTCCCTGCTAAGAATGAACCTGTTCAAAACTACTGCACGCGGTACATATGGTGCCTCGATGAATCGCCGGTAAGTGGGTGTTTAAAACGAACATGCCAATCATGGGTTGATACCGTTGCTCAGGGTCTACCTACGGCCGTGTTTTGCCTCGGTCCAGTCGTTAGTTAAGAAGTATGGAACTCGACAGGAGTGAGAGGAAGGCCAAAATGAAAGGCGGGAAAGTTACTCTCCAATAGGTAGCGCTAGGGATGGACGTTTATGGCAAAAGAAATCAAATTCCAGGGCTCGCATGGTAAAAAGGAAGTTTATTATTTGCCTCGTGAACAATTTATTACCTTGTAGTCATAGATACAAGTACTCTACATGGATGTATGGTCATGAGACTCGGGCTTGACGGCAGACCTCGACCTAAGACTGAGATAGATCACACCTTACATCGGATTCCATGTTTCTGATGTGTTGACGAGAATCTCTTGTTCGTTATTCCCCAACGTTGAGGGAGGGGCTGACTGTTCACGATGACTGTAGAATCGCATTTACGCCTTAGAACATGGATATAAATCCTTGTCATGTCATATAAGTCCTCCTATCTCCATCTCCATCATCATAGACTTCGTCTGAAAGAGTTCTAGTTACATATTTTATCCCTTCCCCGAGCGACGAGCCCATCATAGTGAAAGATCTTGCTTTGAGAATCCATGATTGTATATCCTGTATTGCATGGCAATGCGAATGACCTGTTGATGGCTATGTTATAATTCTTGTGCCATTTAGGTCTCCTCCTTGGTTAAATACGCGCCTATTCGTGGGCTGGATAATGGCTTATACGACAGCATTGCATATACAAAGGCTGAGAAATGGACTACACGTAGTATTTTCCCCAGGCTTAATTATACGCCCTTGATGTTATTATTATTATTATATGAGACCTAGCTAGCTGTTGATAGAATGGTTCTTCATCGACTACTCCATGCCCAGTTATGGCCAGCTTCCTTCGTGTCGCCTCAATATCAAGCAGGCCGCCATTCATCGATGCGGCGCTATGAGCCATGGGCTTCTCGCCAACAAAAGCATTGCTGACTTGGATCTATTGATCAGCCTTCGAGCTTTTTCTGCTCACTCTTCAACCCAAACTTCTCTCTCAGCTTGGACGCGATCAAATTCCCCAAACCTTCCAGCGTACCAGCATTCTTAATACTAAGGATGCTAACATCCATACCGATCATTTTGCGCAGTCGGTCGCGGATTTCAACGCTGTGTAGGGAGTCTATGCCCATAGAACTCAACGTTGCTGTGAGGTCAATATTGTCCGTAGGCATTGACATCATAGTGTGTAAAAGTAAAGCCAGCTTCATGGCGAGGATCTGAACGGTTTCTGGGTCATAAAGCAGCTGTGGTTCAGCCGCTAGCGATTTTATGAACTGTTTCGTGTCTGCGTCAACGCCGCCCCCCTCGTTCTCATTGTCCCGTTCCGCACTCCGGAATAGACTGGTGCGGATATCCCGCTGTAGAGGATCGTTCTTGGATGATCCCTGGCCAGTTGCCAATCCCACAGCGAATTGTCCCGGATTAACATATCCACCACGGGGCCCAGCCTGGGTCGAACTTGGGTTGGATCTTCTGATGGCGACTTCAAATGCTTTGAAAACCTCCAGCTCATGTAACAGAGCAATGTTCATGTTACGATAGCCCCTTAGCATGGCCGAATTCTGGGCGAGGAATCCGACATCTTCCACAGCACCAAGGTCAATGACAGAGCACGGCAGACCGAGACTGTGGCGATACTGAGCGAATGCGTCCAGAAACGTGTTTCCAGCGGCATAGTTAGCTTGACCAGGCTGCCCCCACAAACCGATGATTGAGCTGAATAGAATGAAGAAGTCAAGCTTGGACTCGGATAATGCCTCATGCAGAACCCACGTTCCTTGTACTTTGGGCGCCATGCCAGTAACCCAGTTATCGTAATTGGGTTCGGAAAGGGGGACCTCCTACAGCAGCATTAGCGACACACATATTATGAATAGGAAAAAAGACTGTTTAGGTGGTTGGGCCTCGGATGGAATATGTGACGTACCCGGATCAACATGGACATCTGAACAACGCCAACAATGGGGCTCGAAGCAGCCGAAATGGCTCTCTGCACATCAGTCTTCTCAGTAATACTGCCTGCCACAGTAGTCATACGGCATTTCCTGTTCTCCATGTTTCGAATGAACTGCTGATCTTCGATTGACTTGCCGGCAGACCGCGAAAGGAAAACAAAGTTTCGGGCTCCCTTTTCCATCATCCATCCAACTACCGCCTTGCCCAGACCTCCCATTCCTCCAACCATAAGGTAGGTCGAGGTTCCGGACAGAATGTTATTAGCATGGGCCTGGACGGCTGGGATTTCCGCCTCATTTTCCGGCATCTTTATCAGAACTTTACCGATATGTTGCCCAAGTCTGAGAAACCGGAGCGCGTCTGGTATCTGGTCTACTGTGAAGACGTGTTTTCTTGATAGCATCTTGGCGGCTGCTTCTTTATGCTCTTCCACGGCTACCTGAACTTTATCCAAGCTATTTCAATCTCAATTAGCGGTTCTGCCGTAGAAAGGAAAAATCTGTGGAAGAATAGTTGAAAGCTGACGCCTACTTACTTGTCTGGACTGGTAACTTTACGGCTTGTTACAAGAGCCTCCAGATCAAGACCGAAGAAAGACCTGTTGTCTCTAAACATTTCGAGTGGGATGCTCCCACGTTCAAACATGTCACGCTTGCCGATCTCTACCATCTTACCTTCTGGCGCAACACATCGCCACGATGTATGAAGTAACTCACCAGAAAGCGAGTTGAGAACCAAGTCAACACCACGACCATTAGTTGCATGCATGATGCCATCGTAGAACGAGTCATCGCGGGAATTAAATATACGTTCTCGCGGTATACCATAATTGTCCATCAGGTGCTGAATCTTGGTTTCGCTTCCGACCGTCACATATACCTGACCATAACTTAGTATGTATTGATGGGTGGAAGTCAAAAGATTTACCTCAGCACCGAAATTTTGGGCCATACCGACAGCCACCAGGCCGACACTTCCACACGCAGTGTGAATCAAGATAGACTAAACAGTGTCAGCAACCAATATGCTCTTCCTGCCTCTTGATAATTTATAGCTTACCTCGCCCTTGGCAAGCTGCCCCAATGCCACCAAGGCACGAGCAGCTGTGGAAAATGAGACGGGTATCATAGCCGCATTTTCTAGGCTGATGCTTTCCACAACCTTAGAATAGCAGCCTGCAGGAATAATAGTGCGGGTTGCCAGTGTACCCGGAAACATAACCATGACTCTGTCACCCACAGCTACATTGTTAATTCCGTCGCCCAAGCGCGTGACTATGCCTGACGCTTCTATACCAAGAGCGTCCTTGGCCGCGGGCACTATACCCATGACGACCATCAGATCCTGCAACCAGTGTTAGTAACAGGGGTCAACAAGTCATGGGCGGAAGTGGAAGCCATACTCGGAAATTTAGTCCTACCCATCGCACCTCGATCTCTATCGTCCCAGGAAGAAGGGGTTGTTGCTCTTGCTGAACCCAATGCAAAGAGTCGATGAGTCCATATCGACCAACAGTGAGCCTCTTTATACTGTCAACACTGCCCTCTTGTAGTGGCTCCAGTTCTGTTGATATCAGTGACCAATGGTATCTGCCCACGTGGATGGCGTTATCGAACACTGAGAATTCATAGTCCATCATATCGGCGGCGAAGGCTGAAGCGGCGTAGAAATTCCTTTGTATAGTCGAGGCTGTAAGAACTGATGCTATCGAGTCGAGAACAGCTAGTTCGATGGTGAAAAAGTGTAGACTCAGCTCTAATCGAATGTTTCGAGCAAAACCAGGTACCAGACCATAACGAGGGTCGACGCAACGTACCAAGGCTGGTCGGGTGAGCCAGATGATACGACTTTTTATTTTTCTAAGGAATTGTAGGAACTCGGAATAGCTTTCCTTCGACATGTCATAAAAGAAAGGTCCTTCAAGGTCCATTGTCGAAATAATATCGTCATCTTCTTCGATTTGCTCTAGATCAGAGAATTTGCACCAACGAATGGTCATCTGTTGCTTTTCAAGAACACTCGCTAGCTGAAGCGCGAAGTCGTGTTTTGTCGTGCTGTATAGCATAGTGACAGTCTTTGGCTCAAGCGGCTCGACGTATGGTTTAGAGACGATGACGGAGTTCAAACAATATATGTCGGAGTCATCCGTAACCTCAGCCTGGATACCGGAGAAGCCTGCCTTACGAAGTTCTGCATCCCAAATTCGAGACGATGCTTCGTGATGGTGTGACTCGCTATCTTCTCTCTCATCCAGCCACCACTGTGGTAACAGACCCTGCGGAACGACCAGTCAGCGAAAGGGGGTCTGGATAACAAGCAGGACCCAAGGATAACGACTTACCATTACGAAAGGAATAAAACGCCACAATGTTGCTGTATAGTTATTAGTAAGGCTCACAGAAAATGCATATAAAGGACTGGGGTCAATCTCACAGGTTACGGGCTTTTTCAGGATCAACCGCCCATCTGGATCCAGAAGGGAGCGCAGGTTTTTTAGTAGTGGTTCCAATTGAGCGGTAAGATGAAATGCCTGCATGGAATTGTTAGCTTCCTGAAATAAGTTACACATTGAATGATAAAACTCACGCTTGATGCTATGATGAGATCATAGGAGTTTGGATCGAAGCCCTGTACCGACGGGTTTTTGGAAGTATCCAAAAGTTTATATTCTAGCCCGTTATGAGTCTTCAGTGCTTCCTGAATCCCTGACAATACCTTCTGGGAGCTGTCTGTGATAGTATACTCCGAGAACATAGAGTCGCCCTCCGCGGTTGTCAAGGCGGCGAGCACTGCTGTCGTGGCAGAGGCTGATCCTGCTCCGATTTGAAGCACTCTTTGCGCGGGTTTAGAGTGGCCTATGAGCTGCAGTAATTCACCGATGTCAATGGTAGTACTACTATCGTGGAAGATGCTGGTTATCTCTGCTCTTTCGGCCAATTTGTCCACTGCTTCTGTTTTCCCAGCCAGGACTGCTTGGAGAGACTCTGGTTCCATTAACCCGCGAGCTAGATGCACGAAGCTCTTTCCATAACCATCTTGGTTTGTTTCTATCTCAGTTAGAACGGACTCGAGCGTCTCATTCCAGTGCTCGTCAGTTGAAGAAGCCCAGGTTTTGGCCTCCAGGACAGTCAAGTCCCATCCACCACGAAGCATTTCTAGTTTCTCTCCTTGCATCCATTCCAAGTATTTACTCATATAATTCTCCGCTGGTGGTGTCTCTGAAGCTTTGAGCTGATATAGCATCCGTAATATCAAGAGGGCGGTAGCTTTTTGTAAAGCGAGCTTGGCGTCACGCTGGCCCAAAGATGGGCGTATCAGGCTCGCAGGCTCGCAGAAGTCGATATGACGGTGCCACTCCATGCGAGCCAATTTCTGCGTACTCTCTAGCTCCATGTCCACCGGCTGGTATGTTGCGCCGTCAACCTTAATGGCCACCTCGCCATCTTTTGTAAATGCGACGACCTGGGCGGTGAAGACACCATTCGCTTCTGACTCCACGCTTGCTTTCATGGAACAATCCGCATCGCCACAATTAACATCGATCCTTCTTACATATGAGGGTACCTTCAACTTCCCATCGGCCAACCCCACGGCTGTGAAAATGATTGGCGAAGGTAGCTGAAAGCAAACATCCAAGACCAAAGGGTGTGATATGTATCTAGCTGTAGTTTCGCCACTTATTTCTGTGATTGAAGTTGTGGCAGTTAATTTCTCGTGATCAATTTCCATGTCACCCATGTTTTGGAAACGTGGACCCAGATCCAATCCAACGCGCCGCAAGCCCCTATAATATTCCGCCCTTGGGAAATGGAATGGATTCGAGATTTTTATCATTTCCACAGGCACAGTGTATTTAGTCTCGCCTCCTTTGGCTTGAGCAACACAGTGTTGAACCCAGACTGATCCATTGAAGGAATATATCGACATGTCGTACCAAAGTGAGTTGGTAACCTCAGTCAAACGCGCTGGTCTCATGGTGGTCATGATTTCAATCTCATCTGATTCTGGAATGAGCATACCAGACTTCATCATGAGGTTCCGGATTGAATATGCCTCTGCGTCAGTGACCTGTTGGATTGCTTCGCCTATCAAGGCAATGTATCCAGCCAACGGGAAAAGCACATGATCCCCCATTTTATGGTCAGCTACCCAGGGGGCATTGTAGAGGCGGAATATGTTTCTCCACGCCGGCTCAACATCGCTAGATTCTAAGCATCTTGATCCCAACAGCTCATGGTGCGGAGAACTCCTGAATCGCCAGGCTTTGGATACTCGACTCTCGTTCCAAAATTCTGCATTATGTTCCCAAGGATAGTTAGGTAGGTCTGTAAGCACCAGGGTCTCCTCATTCATTACAGTAAAGTCAACTTGATGACCGTAAGAGTAAATTCTTCCGATAGCCGCCAGGGCGGATACTGTAGAGTTGCTATTCCTAATCAATGTTGACGTATAATCCAGAGATCTGGTACCAGGGTGCCGCTGGAATATCTGTTGAAGAGGACCTTGGAGAGCAGAATGAGGTCCAACTTCTAAAAAGATAGTTTGTTTTGTTACATCGGCCAGAAGAGCTTGAACAGCGCTGTTGAAGAGCACTGGAGACTCAAGGTTGCTTCTCCAATATGCAGGACCAAGGACCAACTTATCTGTGGCGAGATGACCTGTTACAGAAGAATAAAATGGGATGTTGGTTGCCTTGCTTGAAAGATGCATTTTAATAAGATCTTCATAGATTTGCCCGGATTCCCGCATGTGATCTGCAAAGTGTTAATGAGATATCAAGCGTGAGACAAGTGTGGTTGGAACTGGGACTGGGATTGACATACGAGAATGATATGCAATATCAACACGTAGCTGGCGAACAAACACGTCAGGGTCGGCCTCTTTGATCGCTTTCATGGTGGCCTCGACGCCTTCAGGGTCACCGGAGATAGTGACGCTTTTGGGGCTGTTTTCGCAGGCCACTCCAACACCGTTGGCAAGATAAGGCTGGACAGCTGTAGAACCAAGACCAATTGCAGCCATGCGACCAATACGGTTCTGGCGCTTCATTACCAATCCTCGATAAAAGGCGCATACAATGGCCTCGGCCAGAGTGAGTGAGCCAGCAGCGTATGCAGCGCCGATTTCACCGCTCGAGTGGCCGACGACAGCACTGGGTCGGACACCGCATTTAGCAACGAAATTAACCAAGGCAATTTGTATAGCAGTACAGATCGGCTGGGCAAACTCGGCCGTGTCCATCAACTCTTTTGGCGTATCAGAGCAAATGACGTCTGATCAAAACGAAAGAAAAATATTTATTAGCGACATGACATTCGACAAAATGAGGGCCACTTGAGCAAACTAACCTTTGATAGACCATGTCGGAGCATCAGGCAGCCTCTGTAGGACATTATCCATTTCCTGGATGTCATCGTGAAACGAAACGCAGTCATAAATAAGATCTCTTCCCATGCCGGCCCATTGAGCACCTTGCCCCGTAAAGACAAAAACGACATCTAGACTGGCCGAAGCGGCCTTCTGGATGGGACTGAATTCCAGGGGCTCATCAAGAGCTCCAGCAATAGCAAATGTCCTAAAAGGTCCCAAAGTACGGCGCATAGAGAGGGTATAGGCCAAGGCGTCAAGAGAATGCTTCCGGGTCTCAGTATACTGGTTAATATCAGTTATCTTCTGTTTGAGTGCACTGCTGGAGTACGCTGAGAGTGGGATAACATATGGCAGCCGTCTGGTATCGCCATTTGTGTGGCCATTAGTGTGGCCATTGGTGTGACCGTTGGTGTGGTCGTTAGTGTGGCCATTGGTGTGGCCATTGGTGTGGCCATTGGTGTGATTACCAGTTTGAATCCCATGAGAATTACGTGACTTGATCACATCATCGCCATTATCACCTGCGTTGCCATTTGTATAACCATTTGTATCCTCGTTGCCATTCATCACATGATGAACCTCGCTGGCTTCAACCGATGGCAGTTGGCTGGGGCCATTTCCAGGAGCCTTTCTCTTGGGAATCTTGACCGAAGGTGATTGGCGAATTCCGTGTGAGGCTGCAGACTCGAGGATTACCTATGTAGCAAGCAATTAGATACGCGAGAAATGACAAGAATGGAGGAAGCAAGAGTAAATCATGGCTCACATGTGCATTAGCTCCACCAAAACCAAACGAGTTGATGCTAATTCGAGCAGGTCGGTCCTTTGGCCATGGTACTGGCTCAACAGGCACTTGTAGCTGGCCTTGCTCGAAGGGAACTATCAACAAACGTGAGTATGTTTCTTTCTGAGCAACCTGGGGTACCCGGTTTCACTCAGCAATTTGGTCTTACTCTTTGGATTTGGGGTTGAAAAGTGAATGTTCGGTGGTATTGTCTCATTTTCTAAAGCAAGAATCGCCTTGATGACGCTGTTAAGACCAGCCGCACCTTCTGCGTGGCCGACGTTGGATTTCACCTAATCATGGTCAGTGATTTCGAAGCATATCGCAGATGAAAACAGTCCTGCCTCACCGATCCAATGTATGTCCCCTTCCCTCCAAACACATTAGCCACAGCCTTGGTCTCAATAGGATCTCCAGTCTGTGTTCCGGTTCCGTGGCATTCAACAAAGGGAGTATCGGCTATGTTGTTAATGCCAGCCACTTCATATGCCCTGCGTATCATTTCTTCCTGGCATACTTGACTGGGGACTCCTACGGTCGTAGTTCCTCCATCAGAGTTGATGGCAGTGGCTCGGATAATTGCTCTAATTGGGTCGTTATCTCGAAGCGCAGCATCCAGCGGCTTGATCAAGATAGCATTAATAGCCTCGCCACGGGCGAACCCATCAGCCTTTTCGTCAAAGACATGGCATGCTCCAGTAAGGGAGAGTACGCCTTGACTATTCATATCCATAGTCATCGAAGGACTAATGATCAAGCTAGAACCAGCAACTATAGCCGCGGGGCAGTCACCATTGTACAGTGCTTGACAGGCCAAGTGAAGGCCCGTCGTAGAAGCTGAGCAAGCCGTCCGTACGGTGACGCTAGACATCAAGGTTTTCATGTCAGTTCAGCCTGGAAATGAAAATACCATGAATAGGGTGGAAACGCACCTAGGGCCCCGAAGGTCAAACATATGCGATAAATTGTTTGATAAAAAGTAGTCACCCGCGCCAGTAACACGAAGGCCAGTGGGTGATGACTGAGAGTCCATATGAGCCATAGTGTGCCAGTCCTCACCAAAGTTACCGACATAAACACCAGTATTGGTTCCTATCAGCTTTGCCTGGCCGGCGTTATCAATACATTCCATGATAACTTCCGCCAACAGCCGTATCTGCGGATCAAAATTCTCCAAGTTGTGTGCGGCAATCGGGAAGACGGCTGTATCAAATGACTTTAGATTGGCATTGAGAAAGTAACCAGTCTCCGTGGCTACCCTTTGTCTGCTTGCCGTTTCGCCGATCAATGCGCTCACATCGAAGCGGTCGGCAGGTACGGGGCATTTGCTATCTCGTTTCTCGATTAGGAGGTTCCAGAAATCTTCAGTGGTGGAGATGCCACCCGGTAACCTCAACGCAACGCCAATGACAGCAATTGGAGGAGGTGCCTCTCGCTTAGGAATTGGAGCCATGGTGCAGTCAACCGCGAGCGTAGCTCAAGCTCAACAGATATTGGATAAGGGGGTTTATTAAACGGAGAAGGATCAGTTTCAATGTAATATTAGCACATGCAAATTAAGGAAGACAAGTTGAGTGCAGGATTCAAGCTACATCATATAAGAACCCAAAGTTCATTTGGTAACATCATGCCTGGATGAAACGGGGAGCTTCCGGTTACGCGGATAGAGCCAAACAAACAGCAAAGTGGTTACCAAATGTGCCATATGCAGTAGCATATGCAGTGACACAGATATGCAGTGATATGCAGTGATATATGCAGTCGAACTGCACGCCGTCTAATCAATGACCAGTCTCCTACTAATACATACATCCATTGATAGACCTGGTTCAAATTATCTGCAATGCCGTGAATAGTAAACCCCTTGCCCAGTGGCTGACTGGCCATTATGACTAGATGAAAAGAGGTTAGCCTAAGCTGAAATACTGCAGAGGAGTAAAACAAGAAACAAGCGATGCTCCTTACCCCTCACGATGGGTTACATTTAGAGACGGCAAAGGCACGGCTGAAGCTGTGTCCGATGGATGTCGTTTGTGAACGATGTTCTTAGTCAAACGCGGGACTCGCCGCGGGAGTATCCCTAACGGGCCACGTATTTTATGGCTGCGCTAGTAGCGGGGTGGGGGCCTTTTTGCTTCCTGGCTATAAAAAAAAGTATATACTACTACAAGTTTAAAGAGAATTATAGATCTCTGTTATATAATTATAAGCACTGTAGTATTGCACGATCTTTGCGGAGCGTTTGTTCCCTACATCGCGTCAAGTACAGAGTACAAGTATTTACGTGAAGTGTGAGGCAGCGCCCTGGCAAGCCACATACATACATACCTAAATACCTAGATACTTGTAGATAGTTGGAGAAGCTGGAGTCTAGTGGATTCCCTACTATGGATCCCGGTATCAACTTACGTGTGATCTGTTTGTCTTCCCCGCACGAGCGCAGAGATTATGAGTAGTTAATGGCATCTTATGTAATACTTGCCGGAATAGACTACCCGGTACCCTATATCTACATACCAGGTATCTTGCAGAGTGCAGTGCCGCTTCAAATGTTATCCATGATTAAAATGATCTTCTCGTGCCCATCTACTATTGCCTATTACAAGCTCAATATCCGTAATTTTGAATTAATTCGAGAATGGGAAAGTATTTGTTGTGGTTGAATATGTCAGTACCGCCTATCTAGGTACAGGCGAACCCTGTAGATAGGCAGATAGGTTAGTATTAGCCAGGCTTGCAGCCATGTTTTGCACTCTTACATAATGGCATTTAGATAGATGTCTCAAGCCACAGTCATCCAGAGGACTTACCAATCATAAACATCAAATCAAGTCACCCGCATCACCCTATGGCGAGCATAGCTCCTCAGCCGTCCAGCACCTGTATTATAGAATGAGTGGATGGGTTTGAAATCCGCTACATCCAGCATGCCCATCCCTATTCGCGACCAGACATCTAGCTGAGCGTAATGCAATGCAGTACGCTTGCAATTACACTGCAGTTCTATCTTCAACTGCATCTTGCTCAGGGGTGTTGACATGAAAGTATTGGAATTCCTGTTCCTGCATCTGCCGGTTAGTCGATGTATACATATCTCACCGAGTCAAGGTTAGTGCCTTACTGACTGCGTATGTTAGGAAAAGTTCATCGATATCAAACACCAAGTCTGTGAACTTGGACAACACTATTTTGGTTGTCTACCCGTTGATAAAATGGTGACTGGGCAGCTGATTAAGATAGAAATACAGGTCAAGCAGTGTCGAGTGCGCACTGCTTCCTACTATTCTACAAGGCAGGCACTAGGCATTATGTTGAAAATGTGTTTTTTTTTTAAAAAAAAAAAATTAGGAGTATTTGCTTTCATCCTGCGAGCCAATGTTACAGTAGCTAAAAACATTCTAGCAATGCCCCCGATTCCTGTTGCATGCGGTAATACTACTGCCATATACCAGCGCAGCAGTGACCGGCTCCAAGGGTTTATCCGGCGCCAAGGAAGGAAATCATGTCAGGAGGCGTGATAACTACAGTTAGAGAAGAGTAAGAAGTAAAACCGTCATGAATTGAAGCCTACCTGCGAGATAGCTACGATCTAACTGCTAATTGTGCACTCATCTACTCCCTTGCGATCTGAAAACCTGACATCTACCGCATAATGCCTTTAATTACGTATTCTACATAAAATAAATGCCTGGTACGATATTATTACTGGACCACACACTTTGGAGTACTTGTAATAATAGAGTTATATAGCTTTGGTTTACTCGATCTTTGGCCCCAAAAGTGATTCATTTGGATTCCCATACAGTAGCTAATATTAGTATAGCTTTTCCTAGTTTCTCTAAAATAGCCAACGCCATGATAACAGCATGAAAATTATCGTCTAAAGCCATGCCGAAGGGTCGGATTATTATACATCGGGTTTTTACATTAATTAAAATAAATCCATTATTGGATAACCCACTTAGCCCAAGGTTAGGTAATAATAAAGTTGTAGAGGGGAATCTCAGGCAAGAAGGATTTCGCATTTTGCATTCACATGGCATGTCGCCTTTGTATCTATGTGTAGATCTTCTATTTCCTATAGATATATCTTAAGTACTCCCCACTACTACTCTTACTCTATCATTAACAGCGTTGACCCTATTCGCGTCCCATGTTTAAGGGTAGCAAGCCAGCCAGCAAGTTCACACGAAGCAGGGGATTCAAATGGTCGAAGATAGCACTCCATTTTCCGCAATCTTCAAGGGTGCAAAACGGATGCAGGCAAGGACTGCTCAACAAAGGCTTTGTCTTCGATCAAAAGTTTCCGGCTGACCCCTGGATTACGGAATCCTTGAGTCGGTATTCTATCCCAACGACTTTCCTAAGTACCCTATTCCAATCATGTCGGGAGTAATACAGCGAGCCTCGGAGTTCACACAAGTCATAACATATCGTTAGAGATATGATGAGGCGGGGTTTCCATGGGGGGAAAAAAAAAGACGACTGTTTCAGTGGAAGAATCGCCACTGTCAATATATGCCATTGTCGGGTCCAGCACACTCACTTCTTGTAGTCAAAAGTTAAATGCTGAAGAGATGTTCCCTAATCTGAATCTAACATCTGACATCCGCTACTATTGGGAATTGTCGCAAGTTGGCACATAAAGTTTTAACAACGCCAATGGGGCACAGCTTATATTTGGCTTAATGCATATGATCCTTTTCGTGAGATACGGGTGATGAGCGAGTTTCTTTTATGACAATGAAGGTGACAGATGAATGGCGCATTTACTGTAGAGTGGCTGCTGAATGAGTCACACGAGAAGCTCTGGAGTTCCGTCATCACCTTCACAGGAGATTGTTTTAAATAAGAAGGGTGATTAAAATAAGACACATAAATCTCTTGAATTTATACTTGTTGTGTTCTCACTCACCAAATCGAGAGGTTGCATTATCTCTTGTCTACCTGAACATAGTTTCGTGTACAGGGGCGAAGCAGGGGTTATCTCGGATGCAAATCGTGGCTCAACATATTACAAGAATACACAGTTCCCACCAACCAGCCTCCGGTGGTTAGAAATACTAGAAACAAGGGCAAGTATTTCCTTGCATGCCCATACATATTGGGCGAATAGCCGCCGTGTAACACTCGAGTCGACTGTGTGCCAATCGGGTCAAAAACACCCATAGCAACCCCGCACCACGCGCAGGACGGCCAACAGTTGAATGAGGCTGCCTATGAAGCGACTCAATACCCAACCTTTCTGACCTGGCAGGATGAATGCTATAACGTAGCTCTCTATTCATTCAGGACATATCCTACAATGGCACCCAGTCCATTCACCATCGACTGCTACGCCGAGCTTGAGCTGACACAGACAGCAGACCAGGCTGCGATCAAATCAGCGTATAGACGGCTTGCGAGGTTGAAGCATCCTGACAAGAATGGAAACATTCCCCAGGCAACAAGTGACTTTCAGAGAGTTAGTACTTCTGTTCAATAGAGACAAGGTTAAAACAGCTAATGTCATTTGAAGCTCCAAGAGGCATACAGTACTTTGATCGACGCAGATAGGCGACGACTTTTTGATCTTGTTTATCCGTCCATCCGAAAAACAAAGCCGTCCGATCCGTCATCTTCTCAAAGCCATTTCCGATACGAAGCGCCGCGAGCGGAGCCGTCTCAGAGGTCCTCGCCATGGACTAATGGAACACACACGTCTTCGGCGAGAGTTCAGGAGTTGGAAAAAGAAATAGAGAACCTGGCATCCCACAGAAGAAAGATGGACAGCGATATATTCGAGCTTAAGAGAGAGATTAATAAAAACCAGTCCGTGCTGGATAGACTCAAAGCTGAAGAAGATCGACAGGCCCGAGAAGATGCCGCGAGAAACGGCTGGTTTAGCTATTTCTTTCAGGCTCAGCCATCAGCCGAAGAAATGGAGGAACGAAACCGGGCGGCGTCAGGGCGAAGGACTGGCCAGCTAGTGGTGGAAAGAAAGCTTAACGATGGCCAAGAACAGTTAGCCAGGATTACAATTCGATTGAATGAACTTGACAAGACAATCCGAGAAAAAAGGTCCAGGCAGGAAGAAATAAGAAGGACTGAAATACGTCAAAGAGAAGCGGCAGCCAGAAGAGATTACGAGGAAAAGCTAAGAAAGGCTCGTCAAGAAGCCGAAACTCGACAGAAGGAGGAAGAGGCCAGGAGAGCTGCCGCGGCAGAGAAGCGGCGGAGAGAAGCAGAAGCCGAAACTCGACAGAAGAAGGAAGAGGCCAGGAGAGCTGCCGCGGCGGAGAAGCGGCGGAGAGAAGCAGAAGCCGAATATGCTGAGCAGTGTCGAAGAGACAGAGAATCAAAGGAAAGATTTGAAGAGATGATGAGAAAGCTCCGCCAAGAGACCGAGACGATAAGAAGACAGGAAGCCGACAGGCAAGCTGCTATGGCAGAGACACAGCGAAGAGCAGAAGAGACTAAGAAGGCTGCAGCAGAGACACAACGCAAGGTTAGGAGAGAACAAAGCCAGAGGGAAAAGGCTTCGCCAAAAGAAAGTGTGAAAGGTAAAACAGGGGCATCATCTAGGGCACATAACGCAACAAAGAGCAGCACGTGTAAGCATAGAGGGTGGTGGCAGAAAGTCGACGGCCGTAACCTCTGCCAGAGCTGCGGGAACATGCAACCACGATTTGCCTTTTCTTGCCCTGGTTGTCAAATGGTGGCTTGTGCGGGTTGTCGGCAGAAGCTAAAGGGAGCAGCTCGTAACTGAAGAGTATCATAGATGCCTGTATAAGAAGCATAGCGACGTCAACTTTGTAGAATCAAGAGTTTTGCAGTTTCTTTTGAAGTTTGTAGAGCATAGCAACTGTTGAAGTACGCTCCGAGAGCAAAAGTTGTCATGTGAGCGACATTGTTAGCGATACAAAGTTCAAATATGGCGCGTATACCCTGCTTCCTGAAGCAGGGTACAAATCTTTTACAACTCTCTACAGTGCTAATCTATCTATGAGCAATTAATACAAAAGATCTTGATGATCCAGCAATCTATTCGATAAATATTCATTAATGCCAAATATCTTATGGCCCGCGGATGCGCCGTCCAACTCACAAGTTAGTCGTTACACGTCCGGGCCACCTCGTCTTCTGATAATCTTATAGGTCCAAGGCCAGAACCTTGGTTGGTATGACCCGTTTTGACGCAAGTTGCGCTGGTAATGGTATTCCTCTCATCCAAGTCTCATGCTTTGTGACGTCTGTTGGCGGCATCTATTCGTGGTGCTCGTTGTGAAACCCCCCCTGTATTGATCAAAGATTAAAAGTGCATAATAGAGTGGCTTGCATAAAGACGACCGGGGTTTTGTGGTATTGCTTCGCAGTCCATTTCACAAATTAGTTAATTATGGATGGCATCACAACGAAGATGCTTCTTCTTCTGCCACCCTAGCCTTGGATGGACAAATTCAGAGCCCCCCTTTTTGTTACTACACAAGACTAGTCCTTCTATAATGTATAAGCAATTCGCTAAGATGATCAAAATGATCCCTGAAGGTATGGCATAGCAAAGGATCAAGCAACGACACATCACAGCCCCTACAGTAACAGGTTTTCCATTAGTAAAGAATTAAGACATTGTCAATATTCTAGGATCCTATTGGGAAAACTAGTCGTTTATCATGCGGGTCTATCATTCAAATCACAAGCCAGCCTTTACACATCTGAAGGGTCTCATCTTCTAATAGGCTTATAATTCCAGCCAAAAAGCCTCAGCTAACGCGATTCTTTGTAAACGGAATCTCATGGACATTCTTCTCGCTTAAGTTACACTCGACACAGATTGCTAGGTATCATTCCATCTAACTGGCTACACTGTGTATATCTTCAAACTCTATTGGTGACTAAGTATTATGCATACCAGCTTGGGAGGCATGAGATAGTGACAGCGACAGGGGATGACCCTCCAATGACCAGCGCCAGAGGCGGATATCTATGACAAAGAAAAAGCCAAGAATTTCCATTTTCGGTATTTCTTCAGCTATGATCGTTCATACTATTGATTTCCATCTATCGACTATGGCTGATGCAGGCCTTGCTTAGACTAACAATGAACTACAACATGGAATAAACGCTGCGCCTGCTTCATATGCTCACAAGGCTTTGGTGCTGCAGTGTGGGAGTTCCAGACTGAAATCCATTTCGTTACTTTTAACCGAGTAAAGACAAAGCCACTGGCTTGCAACGGCGACGAAGCTCCGTTTTCCTCTACCAAAACTACTGCCGTTGGTTCCAGTGGCAAAGTCATGTTATGAATATAAATACCTATCCGTCCCACCAAAGACCATTGGCCCATCAACCCATCTTCAACAATACTTCATTCACAGATATATTGCGCCTCCAACTTTACACAATAACTTTGAATCATCTTAACCGCAACAATGCTTGCTATTATGTCCATCATGCTGGCACTCGCCACCTTTACTGCCGCAGCGCCAACCCAGGATTCAATCAACAGCCGTGCCGTTCTCAATTCATGCAACATGATCCCGCGTTGCTGCAGCGAAAATATCACGACTCCTGGTCTCATTGCAATGGCTACACTAGAAGTCCAGTGCGCAAGTCCACAGCTTTCGCTTCTAATGATAGAGAATGGGGACTGCAATAACGCCGTATGCTGCCAAGGTAGTCAAAGCGTGCGTTGTTCTTGGAAATCGAGTTAATATCCACCCCAAACTGACAACATTGACAGGGAATTATTAATTTTCAATGTATTGGACTAGCCTTATAAGTGTAATCAGTTGAGAATCTCTTAAGATGAGGCGCGATTGAAAGCGAGTGTTACTTGGGCCGGCTGGTCCGTACTCACGCTGGCTATGATCAGAAATAGACGACCAGAACATCGGATACGCCTCTGGGGATAATTCCATTAACATCTTGCGTCAAAGATTGTTACTCATGTATTACGCACTTGATCGTATATTTTCCGATCACCAGTTGCGGTCTAGTTATTACTGTGTTATTCTGTCCCTTCTCCTGGTCATGCGCGTGCATTACTTCTTTTAACCTTTGCATGCTTAAGTCCGAGGGCTCTTCTCGAATATGTGTATTGGCTCATTGTCGGTACTGTGGAGTTATTTACGTAAAAGACTACTGGAGTTTGTGCCATCGCGACGTAGTGCATTCCCACGAATTCGTTAATTGTGAAGGGTATATGTGTAAATATCCGAGGTCATCCAATGCTACGATAGGTCCACACATGTATCCTGTGAATCCTAACTACAACGACGATTAGGGTCCTAATAACCTAAGCAATAGCAAGGAAATAGCAACCTGTATGTCATAATATGTTAATCTAAACATTATTTCAACCTTAGAGTCGTGCCATCATATGGAATTCGCTGCTACCGGATGATTTGTGCCCGTCGAATTTCGAGGTCGGCACCCTTTTCTTATGCACAAAGTCCTGCCCAAGCTGTGTGCAAAACAGACTGGTCGATGGCTGAAGCTCCGTCTGACGCATTCCCGATGTGGTATTCTTTCTTAATATCATATATAAAGAGCACCAGATTACTCGACCAAAACTATGTACTTGTATATGTTGACAGCTATCAGCTTATAATGTTCATACATGGGAAGTCTGCTGGCTGGGATAACATCTACGTCGGCAGATCCGAAAAGGTCAAATTATGACTTGTATCTGAACACAACACCACTGCTTAAGCCCTCAATCTTTTCAGAAGCACTACCGAACCGCTTGTTGTGCATTTCGATACAAATCCAGGTCATGGCAGTCAGTCCAGCGGCCACGCAAGTCAATATGAGGCCATCAGTCATGCCAGCAGAGTAATAAGGGCCCTCAGAGGTCCTAAAAATCCAAGCAGAGACAAAGCCGCCAACATTGCCAACACCAATAACGAAGCCAGATCCGATGGCTTTTTGAGTTGGCGTGGCCAGGTTAAGCGTTGTTAGTGTCCAGACCATGGGCAACGAGCTGAAAGTGCCTATAGAGATAAAGTACAGCCCAAGCATTAAGACAGAAGGGCCGAATTGTTTGGGGAAACGCAGGATAGCGTAGCCAATTATCTAAATCACATAGCATGTTAGACTCAGGGTAATAAAGCGGGCAAGCAACAACACTCACTGTGAAAATGTAGCCGATGATGGCAAAGGTGGAACGGTGGTTCATGCGATCAGCCAGCCATGCTACCAATAAGCAAGCAACGGCGGATACAACAAAGATTGGAACAACCTGGCCTTGAATCTCCGGCGTTGTCATCTTGGGGTGGAATGCCTTGACAAAGGATGGTGCGAAAATCGCAACAGAGTACGTCGTTGAGCAGGTAAGCACGTAGAGCGATGCCCAGACATAATTGAGGATGTTGCCGAAGAAAATCTTCCATTCAGCAACCAGCCCAATGGTAGACACACGCGACTCGACGATGCTGGTGATAAGGTCCTTCTCCTCTTGTGTCAAAAAGGTCGACTTTTCGGGACGACCAATGTCACTATAACAGCAGATCAACCCAATGGCAATGGTAAGACAGCCTTCAACCAGGAAGATCCAGCGCCAACCATGCCAACCATTGTCGTTCTTAATCTCGGCAATGGCAAAGGCCAAGATATTGGAGACGATGTTGCTGACAATGTTGGCCACCATGAGCATGGACATGCGCCACTGCATATGGATGGAAGGGTAGTAAAGTGACAGAACAAAGACACAACCGGGTATGAGGCCTGCATCGAAAATGCCTACGACAAATCGCGTCCCCAGCAGAGCGCCATATGTCTTGTCAAATGCCTGGCCCAGGGTCACAACACCTATTGGCAACTAATTAGCCCCCCCTCATTTCGCCTACTATTTTGGGGCATGTTCACGCTTACCCAAGCCGACAGTGATCAAACTGAGATATCGCATGTAACTCAGGTTGATCTTGACCTCCAACCACTTCATAAGCAGGTTGCTCGGCACCTCGAACAGGATTAGCATGACGAGCGGCATGGTGATGGCCAGAAACACCTTCATCGCATCGAGATGCAGATCATGCGGCAGGCCCTGGATCAAGGCGGCACCAATGTTTGTACGACCCATCAGCGACAGGAAGTTGAGGAAGAACATTGGTGTCAGAAGGTGCAGATCGAGTCTCAGGCACAGCTTCTCCTTGAACTGCGCCATGGAATCGCTGGCAGGCATCGCGGACGAGACGCTGCCTGAGACATCGTTTGAGGCGATGGCAGCATCCTTCTCCGGCTCATACGACGAGCTCGAGGCCGGAATAGCTACATTGTCGGCAGCCATGAATGCTGTTTCGCTTGAATAATGACTGCAAGCCCAGGTTTTTTTTGCCCGTATGGTAAAGGTTGAATGAGCCACAAGTCTGTCTTACTGTCTCAGAATGCTCGGTGGGATTGGCTGAACAGGGTGGACTGCCTGCAGGACGCTGCAAGAATTCAGAACGTTGGAACACGAGTCCACCACATCAACGTTGAAAGTCGATGGAGCCATGGATCAGCAGAAAAGAAGAAGAAACATGGCATGTAAGACGATACGGAACATGTCCAAGATGAGCAAACCAGTGGCTCGTACTACGAGATCCAAGCCATTTCGGATCAAATTAACCAGAATCAGTCTTACAGTAAATGGTTCCAGCATCGATCTGCTAACGCAAATTCATTCCAGCAGGATGAAAAAGTGCATCACCCACGGACTGGCAACGCAGCTCCACGGAGCTTTGGCCCAGACGGGTTGCTGGTGCGCTGAGAGATCCCTGCCCTCGCTGCACCGGCTGCGCCATGTGTCACTAAAGAATAACCCACCCTTGGCCCCCAAGAACTATTGGAGTGTCCGACTGTTGGCCGTAATCACGTCAAGGGGGGGCCTTGGCGATGGTATTACACTCGTAAAGTGCTGGGCTTTATATGAAGAAGATGCTGATTCGGAAGGGAGACCGGCTCGAATTTATTTGACGCGAACGCTATCTCTGTGGCCCCTGTGTTCATCTCTGCGTAGACCTTGGCCATCCCTTGTAGATATATGGCATATCTTGACATATCCATCCATCTTTCGGCTTGATCGGCAAGCAATATGGCGCCAGAAAAAGGTCGCGGACTAAACTTCCGCCACGGCAGGCCGAGGGCCGAAAACCCTCGAGTCAGGATGATTTTGAAGCGGGTTTGTGTCTTTATATATCCATTCCATAATATCCACTGAAGGAGTCGAGCCGAGCCGTTACATATGCAGAGCTTGTCCTAGCTTTCTGTTTGCCAAGTATTGCAACTGTCTCGGCTCGGGGGGGTAGCATTCTACGTTTGCCTCGATTGTTTCTCTCTTGAGTATTCTTATCTATCTATCTCATCTATTTGAGCCGTTTGGCCTTCGTAAATAGATTGCCTCCCATCGAGTGTGTGTGGCTCGGAAACTTTGGAACCTCTGCTTGCCCAACTTGGTTAAACAGTGGCTTCGGGGATTAAACAGACAGGGGGGATACAAGTGGCTGTCATAGCGTCTCAAGCAAGCTCTTACTTGTACATTTGCCCTAACGCATTATCCGCCTATCATCATTCTTCGTCCAAGTTCTCTCTATTGGTACACAAACGAATCTATGTAAACATACAAACCGCAAGTCACAGAGGAGACGGGCAGCTAAAGGACATTTGAGAACAAGCATTTCAGCTTGATGGGGATATCGCAGATACTATGATGTGGTTACTCTGTGTGTTTCAAATGATCCATGAATATTGCTCCTCACATTACCCCGACTGTTGGCCGCTCTACACATGGACTGGAATGCATCATCAGTGGCAGACAACAGCCGAATGGGAAGGGAGGGACGTGGGGGAGCTCCTCTGTGTCTGATTACAGGCCTCTGAAAGACAATTTTTGCTTCAAATCACACTGGAGAGCTCGGATCGCCTCCGACGCGACCCAGGTCAGGTCGGCTAAAATGGCCCCTTGACAACAGAACCAGGCAAGGATCAGCGTGGTGGTGGGCCAAGGCCATGACTGAACCGATCATCCGGCCTGCTGCTCCACACCGGCACAGCACGTTAAGCCTTTGCCGGGAAACATTTGCGCCCGTCCAGCCATCGCTAACGGGATCTAAATTTTGCTCAGAACGAGGCGCGCGCACTGCTATGTAGTTGCCACTGGAAAAGGGCGAACTTGCTGCGAGAAACCCGTCCGTCTTGGTTTAGTGATGATGAAAGTCCCCAGTCTTGCTAGCCAAGCCACGCCCCCTCCCAGAATGGCCCCCAAACATACGTAGCGGTAGCTATCTTGACGACGAGCTTTGAGGCATTGAAGGGAGGATGAACCGATCTTGCCGCAGAGCTGAAAATCTCTTCACAGCAGAGGCATGCATAGATTTGCGATAGTAGCAGTGATCGTCACGTTATTCCGTTCTCCTGGAACCAGATCGTCGAGGTCTGGTCTTGCTCACCTTGTATGCTCTCCTCTTCTTTTTCCCTCATCCCAAATATCGTCAGTGTGTGTCCCCTCTGGTTTCTTACCGAAGCCGCCCTAGCTGGCTGACAGAGGGAGACCTGTACTTTGTGTCTTACTCTGCTCAAGTGATCCCAGTATCTAGAGATGTGACGTGCTATGCCACACCGACACCCCGGCAGGAAGAAAGTACAGTACTTGGCATTACAGGCATGTTCGGTAGAAAGCGGTTGGAATCAACAACTTATTCCCCTCATCATACTCGTAGTATTCTTCAGTGTCTCTAGAAAGACTCGGTATGCTACCGGACACTTACCACCGCAGCATGGTTCACTGAGGTGAGTCTGTAACAAACCCCATTGGCAGACCTGAATGGACTCCTGAGACAGTCTGTGGGGCAATCACGTAGAATGCCATTTCGGAATTTCCTCCCTCATCAAAAGCGTTGGTTGAAAAAACAGGACCAAGACCCAGTACCAACGTAACATTGCCCCCCCTTCGCAGATGCACGTCGTTAGACCAGGGGTGGTGTCTTTTTAGACTTACATCCTCTGGAGCCCTCTTGCGCGCACTTCATCTCATGCGTGATCTACTACGACGGACGTCGCATGTCCAAAGGCTGAGGAAACCAAGTGAACGACCTTGTTAATCCAGCCCTCGTCGCTCCAGACGAGAGCGACGTTGGGCTCTATGTTCTTTCTGCTCTCCTTTTCTTCGTCGGCACGGTTATAGCCTTGGTCCAAGGGAACGGTCGGTTCCCAGCAGACGCCGCGATGCCTCCAGCTCCAAACCATTCGACGAAGCCGCCCGTGCTGGACAATCCGCGCGGTCGAGAACTCGATATCGCCGTTTCCATCGTCCTGGTATTCATGACCATTGTGGTCTTTATGCGTTTATGGGGTCGATATCGATATAAGACACCAGCCAAGGCGACAAAATTTCGGTATGGCGAGTCAAGATTCTGGATCTTGATGTCAGACATCACCGTCGTTGTTTCCTATGTAAGTCTCCCACTGCTTCTCGAAGCCTCGAGGGATGAATGGCTAAATTGTAATGCTGTCTAGACTTTAGCTGTAGCATTAACTGCCGTCTGTTACGCCGGTGTGCGCTGGGGAGATGGCCTTCATACCTCAAGTTTGAGTCCAAGGCAGACTCATACCGTTCTCAAATTATTCTTCGTCTACCAAGTGTTGTACAAGTTTCTATCTGGCATCGCCAAGATAGCAACACTCTTCCTACTTCTCGCCATCTCTATGCCGCAAATGCGCATCTTCAACCTCTTCTGCAAGTGCTTCGCCCTTTATATAGGGCTATACTGCCTTGCCACCTCCCTGGCCACCGTCTTCCAGTGCCGCACCGCATTTAGCAGTAACTGGAACAAGACCCTCGACCAAAGCCAGTGTTTTTTCCTCCCGCCGTTTTGGTACTCCCACGCTGCCATCAATGTCTCTGCTACAGCCGTCATGGCAGTGCTACCTTGGTGGCTGTTTGCCAGGTAAATGATACGCATGGCAATTCGGAACAGCAGCTGCTAACACAAAGTCAGCATCACATACAAGCGCAAGCATGCCATTGCAGCCATCATGAGCGCTCTAGCTGTCGGGTTGGTTCATCACGGCTTGCCAAGCCTCATTTGCCCTCATTCGTGTGCCCGTTGCTGACATTTGTAAAGTGAGACGGTTCTCGGGGCTGTGCGCCTATACGGCCTGTATACATCTGCCCATTCAAAGGGCGATCTGACATGTAAGCATATTTCCCCGCAGATCACTGGACAAGGAAGCTCATGATTGCAACCGTAGATGGAAATATCACCGGTATCCTCGTATCCCAGCTCGAAGTCGACTTTGCCTGTATTTCTGCCTGTGTGCCGACAGTATTAAAGATGGTAGAAGAGTTCTGGTGCCTCTTTTGCGTAAACGTCCTTGGTATAAAGTCAATGGCTTGGAACACCAGTCACAATTTATCGGACCAAACACCAGGGGGTCGCAGTAACGGGAGTCGTGCGGTCAGCAGTGGCAAGATTCCCCTATCCGACCTGCGCAGCGTTGATCGCGAACCACAGCCTGCGGGACCCTACTCTATCATAGACAAAGATGAGGAAAGCCTAAGCATGGAATCGAGGGAAGATATTGGGAGGAGGGACTCTGGCAGCCCAAGCGGAGGGATAACAGTTCAAACGGACTACTCCATAAGAATAGAGGATAACGACGCTGGCAGGTCAGACGCCACCTACGGGGCCAGTATTACTGCCGTCCAAAGCCATCCCCATGTAGCACATTAGGCGGGGTTATAATGATAAGTTTAATTTATTTATGAGTATCTCACACTGGTGTCCCTCATTATATTTTCCGGGTGCTGGTTTATGCATCCCTGGCTGGTCCTGGTTAACATACCTCCTACCAGCGAGATCGACTTCTCTTTCATTCTATGTTTCCTTCATCGAGCATTTCAGAGTTTTCCCGTATGCCGCATCCGGAGGCGAACGCGGCCCTGGTCAGCAACGATACCAGAGTCTATACGGTAACAACCAACTTCTCCCCACTGACACCTTTGCGCATCAGTTCCAACCCCCTTTCAAGCGCCTCGAATCCATTTCCCACTTTATGCACTGGAAGTGGCAGCTTGTACTTGCCTTCTTCAAGCAAAATTTGCAATGCCTGCATCATATTCTCGGCCCCTTGCAGCTGCGACACGTCGCGACTCCTGAACAGCGTTGAATTCACACCGCTGGGGACTTGGATCTCTTCATCGCCCGTCCATACTTGAGCATATACTCGAGGTCCATCTGGGTCAAACGTGTCGAAAACATTTCTTTCAGTGGCTCCGGCTCCAACAGCATCAATTATGGCATCGACACCTCGGGAACTCGGACTTGCTGCCCTTACATCTGCGACTAATGATGTTGAACTTCGATCAAAAGCTCCGTTGGCACCAAGATTATTGATGATGCGGTTATGGTGCTTTAGTGAGCTAGTTGTCAAAATTTTGCAATTCGGGAGAGCAAGACGAAGAAGCTGAATTGTCGCTGCGCCAAGAGCAGAACTACCGCCCAAGACCAAGACTGATGATGGCTTGATGTCCATTGACGGGCCATTCATGACAAATGGCAGTGAAGTCTTGAGGCCAAGTCCAAGTGCTGCTACAGCCGTGTAGTAGCAAGTCCTAGAAACAAGTAAGTCAGCCCATACAAATATTTCTTTACTGAAACAACAATAGCAACAACACCAAAAACTGGTTATAAACAAGAAGGAGGGGCATACGCTAAGGATGCAGCATCTTCAAACGACCAGACCGTCGGGATTTTGGCGACCATTGTCTCTTTCACGACAGCAAGATCTTGATACGAACCACTCCGATCTCCGGGCGCAAACAATGCAATTACTCGATCTCCAGGGGCAAAGTTGGTCACCTTGTCACCAACAGCCTCAACGACACCAGCACCATCTAGGCCCGGTACAAAAGGCCACGCAGTAACTCTGTGACCCTGATCGATCATTTTGCAATCCGCCGGATTTATTGCAATGGCTTTAATGCGGATCATAACTTCAGTAAGCTCGATAGCAGTTGGCCTTGCGCTGGTTGTGGCGACCAAGGGGCTACCTTGACCCCAGACCAGGCACTTGGTATACTTGGATGCCATATTATTAGAGATAACTGACAAGTGTGAGTATGTAGAATTATCAGTGGCATAGAAATTGTATAGAAACTCACCACAGTGTCTATTTCGTTTGTAAAGCCTCTGAGGATAGAGCTTCCAAGTCACCTAATTTGAATGGTGGTCCCCAATGTTACAGATGAAATCTGCCTTGGTCTGGGAACAAGAGCAGTTGATGACGATACTGGATCTGGTCAACCAAATAAAGTAAAGTAAAATAAAAATTTGAACATCAAGTCATTTAAGCAATTCAGACTGCATCTAAAAATCAAGGTGTGTTTCAATACGGAATTAATACACCGGAGTTAGATGCGACTCTGACGGAATTAAGTGCTGCGGGAGACTACACAGAATCCTACGATGAATTTAGTAATATCTCTCAGGAGGCCGTCGTCCAACGATCACTTTCGACCTGTATTGGCTAGCTTAGATCCATCCATACTTAGAAAGTTCTACAAGTACAATACATACTGCCAAGCTACGTCCCCTGAAAACACTGCACCTACAGTGGGGGGGAAATCGAGGACATCTATGGATTCATGTGAGGCTCTGAAGCGTCCAAAAGGGCATCAGTAACAGTTGGACACGTGAGCCTGTCTGCTTACTTTAGTAGTCCAAGTACGTGTCCAATTAGGTCTGTGGCAGCACTTGAATTGCAGTGAATTTTTTTAGGCAGAACCTCATAGTGGTGGGGCTGCCAGTCAATACCTCTTCTATAAACGCTAAAATTGCAGTGAAATTTTTTTTTTTGCGATGAGGTTCAGATGAGGCTCGGTGGGCCTTCGGATGAGGCTCGGTGAGCCTCATCATGCACAATTATGCGCTCACACTTCGCAACACTGCCATAGATCTACGAGTGGAGCAGGCCCTTGCTACCCCCAGCGATTGCGCCTCACAAATGCCCCCTCCATACATGCACTAAATACTCGCCCAGCTACATCCGCGCCATGGACTCTCTCCAAAGCACTGCTAGGTACGCCTGCGAAAATGCCGCTTCGGCGTTAAGATTACACAGCACAGATCACTAGATAGCTTCGAGGTTCAACTTTGGCTAAGCATAAATGAATTAATCTTTTCCTCCAAACAACCAATCAGGGCGCATGGTCTAGTGGTATGATTTTCCCTTAGCATTTTCCTATCTATTGGATAAGTAGATGAATCTGGGAGAGGTCCGGGGTTCAATTCCCCGTGTGTCCATTTTTTGTCCTTTTCTACTACTATTGGGACGTTTTTGCCAAGCAGTCAGAAACTCATCCGTCACTTGACTAATCATCTATCAAGGGATGATTCCTTTATTTCTCAAGATATTTGTTTTGTCTTTTTGAATAAGATCAATTGTTTACTTCTATATACATCTCTCACAGTACCTTGAGAGCCAGTTCAAATAGATCAAAAAAGGCTTCCCTCTCAGTGTCTACCTTGGTCAATCCGAGTCCTACGACAAGAGTTCTTCTATCTTCAGGTGACCGTAGTGATATGTGGCTAGCAATCTGTGATGCATAGAGCTGTCCTAGCGTTTCTCGATCATCGCCTCCTCCGCCAAGAAGAGTCTTGGGAGTTAGGTGTGTTGAAGGTAGCAGGCCTTGGTTGGAGCTTGGCAAACTCATTTCTACTGTACCAGCTGAGGAACCTGTCAATGGTACTTGAATCTCCATGATGTTAGTTGCTTGTAAATGTGATTCGTGATATTCAACGCACCCATTGTGATAGGCGCCCCTCCTGACACAAGGTAACCATGATTCTGTCTGAGAATTGCGTCGATGTTGCTTCTGTAGCTATGCCATTGACTAGCCCAGATGCGCTTCTGCTCTTTGCCGGAAAGGGCTCGTCTCTTGCAACTTGAGCCGCCATTTTGCCGTTTTATTGATCTGATGATGATATGAACAAACTGAAACCGGCTTCTGAGATTCAGGGTAGTCGAAGCTCTAACGTTGCGCTGAGCTCCAAGCAGGGGTCCCCGCACTAAGCCAGATTTAGATCAAGATTTTGGCGGTCGGCCGTGGCAGAATTGTTTTGCGACCAAAATTTCCATGGCTATCGTCGGCGCATACTGAAGCAAGTCGCCAATTGACGATTGAACTCTCACAAAAGCATTGAACATCATGCCCTAGAGATATTCGTCTCTGGCCTCATAATGGCTAAGTTTGTTCCTCGACAGCGAAAGCACAAGGTGCTGGCTCGCGAAAAAGCCCAAGAAAATGCTCGCCATGAAGTCCAAGACACCAACCAAGAGATCCTGCTGGATCAGAAGAAGGAGCTGGAAGAAAAGAGAGCTCGCATGAAGGAAGAGCTGAAGCAAGATGGCGCCAAAATGAATGGCAAAAAGGCTAAGCGTCTGGAAAAATACATTGACACCAAACTCAGGAAGGATGAGAACAGAGAACTGCTGGCTAAGCTCGCGGAGAGGAAGATCGACACCAGTCTTTTTACTAGTAGCAAGTCTCTAGGTCAAGGACGCGAAACGAAGAAGCAAGCGGCGTCTCGAGCTCTGCGGGAACATAGAGCTGGTATCGACCTGTCTTTGGATGCGGAGGAAATCATCTTCGAAAAACGACCAGAGGTGGACGACGAGGATGTTAAGGATGCAAGCAGTGTCTCCGATGAAGTAGAGGAATCTATAGAGCCACCAGTTGAACCGAAAACCCTTACTCAAACCACCACCAGCATAGCGCCCGTTGGTTCAGGTCTCAAACGACCGCTTGAGGTCGACGATGAGGGCCGACCGGTCATTCAGAAGCGGCAAAAACGTGGAGGAATTAAGAAAAAGGTTCCTGTAGTCTTCGATGAACCCGCCCTATCCGAAGAGTCCGACAGTTCCGAAGATGAGGACGAATGGAATGGCTTCAGTGGCGACGAGGACACAAAGGCTCGCCCGAATGACAAGCATGGCTCTGAACCTAGCGAGAGCGATTCCAATAATGATGACGAAGATGAAGAGTCCAGCGAAGATTCGAGCGAGGAAGATTCGGAAGATGACGAATCCAGTGAAGAGGAGGAGGAAGTAAGCGGAGAGCAAAAGGCACAGAGATCATCGGCATTCAAAGCCTGGGCTCACCAGCAGCGCAATGAGGCCTTAGGATACGAACCAACTGAGGCTGGCGCCTCTCTTGCCGAAATACCAAAACCCGAAAATTTTGTACCGCGGGCACCGGAGCAGGATCCTTTGCCGATGGAACTTCAGCCAACAGAGAATATATCACGAAAGGTGTTTAGTGTATCGGTTGTTAGGACGCCAGAAGTTCAAGAGGCTAGGCTTAAGCTTCCAGTTGTTTCAGAAGAACAAAGACTTATGGAGGCTATTCACAATCATGACATTGTGGTTATATGCGGTTCCACAGGTTCTGGTAAAACTACTCAAGTCCCTCAATTCCTCTACGAAGCCGGATACGGATCTCCAGATTCCCCAACACCTGGTATGATTGGCATCACACAGCCGCGAAGGGTCGCCGCTGTCAGTATGTCCAAGCGAGTTGCCGATGAGCTGGGCGATCACTCAGCTGCAGTAGCTTACCAAATTCGGTTTGAAGGCAATGTTGATTCGAAGACTGCAATCAAGTTCATGACAGATGGTGTCTTGCTTCGAGAAGTTGCACAGGATATCACTCTCCGCAAGTACTCGGCTATCATTATCGACGAGGCACATGAGAGGAGTGTCAACACTGACATTCTGATTGGTATGCTCAGTCGAGTCATTAAACTGAGGACCGAGCTTGCCGAGGAAGACCCTACCATAAGACCACTGAAACTGATCATCATGTCCGCTACTCTAAGAATAGAAGACTTGACAATGAATCCGACACTTTTCCCTACTCCCCCTCCAGTCATTGAAGTTGAAGGGCGACAGCATCCAGTCACCATGCACTTCTCTCGTCGAACACATCACGATTATGTCGAAGAGGCATTCCAGAAAATCAGCCGTGGCCATAAAAAACTGCCCCCTGGAGGTTTCCTGGTCTTCTTAACCGGTAGAAATGAGATTCTAGAGCTCAGCAAGAAACTCAAAGCAGCCTTTGGAGGTCCAAGGTCAGCAGAGGGCCCCAAAGTACAGATATCAGCGACAGAGGCACCAATAGAAGTCGAAGACATTGAGTTTGGTGATGTTGATGACCATTATGCGGATGAAATGGACGATCTGCCATCTGAGGATGAAGAAGAAGAAGACGAGTTCAAAATCGAGGATGGAGATGATCAGGAAGTGGTACCCCTGAAAATGCAGGTATTACCTCTTTATTCGCTGCTTCCGGTCCGAGAGCAGCTGAGAGTATTCGAGGACCCCCCAGAGGGAACTCGACAAATCATTCTCGCAACAAACGTTGCTGAAACCAGTTTGACCATTCCGGGCATTCGATTTGTGTTTGACTGCGGAAGATCAAAGGAAAGAAACTACGATCGCCTCAGCGGCGTTCAAAGCTATGAAATCGGATGGATTAGCAAAGCCAGCGCAAATCAGCGTTCTGGTCGTGCTGGAAGAACTGGACCTGGTCACTGCTACAGATTCTACTCTTCGGCGGTTTATGAGCGAGATTTCCCAGAGTTTGGAGACCCTGAACTGCTTCGAATGCCGATTGAGGGCGTTGTTCTGCAGCTAAAGGCGATGAATCTTCAAAATGTCGTCAATTTCCCTTTCCCTACGCCTCCAGATCGACGAAGCCTAGCAAATGCGGAGAAGCTGCTTACATACCTCTCCGCTATCTCAACCAGCGGACAAGTTACCAAGGTTGGCACAACAATGTCTGTGTTCCCACTGTCTCCCAGATTTGCACGCATTCTTCTTGTTGGACATCTTCACGACTGCCTCCCATACACCATTGCCCTGGTCGCAGGTCTATCGGCTGCAGAGGTCTATCTTCATGAGAACCAGGCAATTCCAGCTTTGACTGCCAAGGAAGATACTGCTATTCGCACAACAGCAGATGTGATTGCAGAGGATCGTCAAGCAAATGTGAGACGCATGTTCAACCAAGTACACAAGAACTTTTGCTTCTTGGATGACAGATCCGACGCTATCAAGCTGCTTCAAGTAGTTGGAGAATTTGCTCATGAGCCCACTGAGCAGTGGTGTGAAAGCCATTTCGTCCGTTTCAAGGTCCTCAAGGAAATTCAGCAGTTGCGCAAACAAATTACTGATCTCTTACGAACGAACATTGCCTCTTTCAAAAATATCAAGTATCAAGACAAATTGGACCCCCCTTCGCCGAAGCAGGTCAGCGCACTCAAGCAAATGGTAGCGGCAGGGTTCATCGATCAAGTTGCTATTCGCGCGGACTTGGCGCCAAATCCCCCTGAGCAGTTCAGGAAGCCTCGCCGTGCGATAGATGTGCCTTATATACCTCTCATCCCATTGCATGGAAGTGGTAGCGGCGAGGATCCATGTGTCTACATCCACCCCACATCCCCCTTAGCACATCTAAGTCCCCAGGAGTGCCCCGAGTATATCGTGTACGCTTTTCTGCAACGTGCCACCCCTTCGGGCGTGGACTCGGAAAAGAAGCCAAAGGCTAGAATGCATTCTCTTACAGAAGTAACAGGGGGGCAACTGGCAGGTTTGGCAAAGGGAACGCCTCTACTGACGTACGGCAAGCCTATCAAGGAAGTAAAGGCACCATCTATGACCGACGGAGGGACGACAAGAGAGTGCTGGGTCATTCCCTATCTGCGGGCTGAGAATACGCCTGGCCAGGGTTGGCCGTTGTCGGCTCAAAAAGTCAAACAAAAGAAGGTGGCAGGCAAGGGATGGCTTGTTGAATAGAATACTGGGCATTTAAGAAGTTATAATTGGCGTTGGAGTCTTGGTCAGGTAGATATTACTCAATGAAAGCAAACAGTACAAGCTCAACCTACAGTTTATAGCATTCTTATTGGGTATCAAATTCTAAAACATACTGGAACCCCCACCAAACTCCATAACATAATCAAGTTTTCTCTATACGCACATGGTGTATTTAAGATGCTCCAGGAGTTGTTGCTGGTGTTCCACTGGTACTCATCCTGCTCTTCCTTCGCTTTAACTTGGGAGCAGTTGCTGACTTTGGCGTCTTATCTGACTTGGGATCCTTCTTGTCGTCTAACTTGGTATTCAATGTTGGAGGGCCATTCATGGCGCTGATTCCAGTGGGGACCGCTGAAGGGGGTGGCACTGCCTTGCGCCCAGTAGACGAGAGGTGGAACTCGCCAGGGCGTCCTGTGATGGGATTTTCATCCACATATTCACCGCCGTGTCTCATGTGGACCAGGAAGGCTTCCTCAGCCGCCTTTTCGAGTGACAATTCATCATTCTTGGTTGTAGTAGGCTTGCCGGCTCCATCGGTCGCAGGCGTGGACGCTTCTGGTTTTGTTTCTTGGGCCTTGGGACGAGTTGGAAGTTTATATACGTGACCCATGGATGGCCTCCATTTTCTTGCTGACTCTGCGGCTGGTAATGCTTTGGAGATGGCCGAGGATATTGTCATCTAAAATGTTAGCTCTTGGATCACTGTGAATGCAGGTTCAACGTACAATTCTAGAAGCAAGAATATCTGCCAGCGTTGGCGCCATGTAGATATTCTCCCCAACCACAAAGAATGAGGAATGAACTGTAATCTCATCCTCGTCTTGATAACGCTTTCGCCGTGTCTGCTTGCGAATCACCCATACGCCTGTTCCCATTCCGGGTCCTGTTTCGGCGGGCTCTTCTCCGACTATAAACTCCAGGCCTGACATTGTCTTGAGCCGGGTCTCAAATGCCTCGCGCGTTTGGATGAAGTGGTACATGGCCATGTTGTTCATAGCCTGGCTCATGATGACAGCGTTGTTGGAAGTGCGCTCGAAGAATGGCGACTCGGCGAAGTAGAACAGTATGGTGTTGGAATGGAGACCGCCCATCTGGGCTATAATCTGCGGAGATCTCCATTGGATCTCGTCAAGGGGCGGGTCGTTTGGATTGTTGGACATTATAGTGATCGTTACGCTGGCGAAGAGATGCTTGAGCTTTTGGAGTTTTGTTGTTTGACGCGAGAAGAATGAAGAGTGGATGCAAGCTTAGCTGCAAGCAAGCACACTTCGGCAAAGTGACGTGGGGTTCTGCTTTAGCGCAAAGATTCCGCTAACTTTCGTTGCATCAGCGCTGAGACCCGCGCCTAGAACCTTACATCCTTCAATGCTGCATCATTGCACCTTTGCAATCTTCAAGACAACAAATTCAGAATCAACACATTTGGGCGATAAAATATACGACTATCAATACTATATAAACGGCCTAATCTTTATCTCTCGAATCCGGTAGCGACAATGGATTTGCTTTCCACCATTCGCAAGACCGGCTCCCGAGGCGGCGTCAACTTCAGTTGGGACGATGTTGCCAACTCGGCCCACCGCCAAAATTATCTAGGCCACAGTCTCAAAGCACCAGTTGGACGTTGGGCAAAGGGTCGTGAACTAGACTGGTACGCCAAAGCGGACTCTAAACCGGCCGACTCTTCCGCAGAAAACAGACGAGGAGCGAAGGGAACGAGAGCGCAAGGAGGAGCTACGCAAGATCAAAGAGGCAGAAGAAGATGCGATTGCGCGTGCATTAGGATTGCCGGTCAAGATTCGGGATACGACTGGGGCAAATGCCATCGAGGTTGAATCAAAGAGGCAGATAGGGCCAGCGAGTGGACCGCCTGAGAAGGACGAGGGAGAAGGACCACGAAAAGACAAGTCACGGCGGCATGGTGATCATGACAGGAGGGATAGGAGAAGACATAGGAGTCGAAGTCGCAGCCGTGATCGCGATCCAAACCGTGGTGGTGATCGTGAGCGTAGTCATAGACATCGGAATCGAGATGGAGAGAGAACCAGAGATCGAAGCCGCGATCGAAATGGTGGTAGAGAAGAGCGACGGCATCGTCGAGACCGTGATCGGAGTCGAAGCCCAGAACGAAAGGATCGAAGGAGAAGAGACCGAAGCAGGGATACGGGAAAGGAGAGGTATCGCTCGCGGTCAAGGGAGCATAGACGACGCAGTCCAGATGGAGGTTCACGCCGTTGAGATTTATTTATTTTAATATTTGTAGATTGGTTGATATAAAGATACCCAAAAGAGCACCACGGCGCTGCATTTGATTCTTCAAGAATGATGACTAGACGACATAGATTATCGTCATGAATTAAAGCCCAATCGTAAACCATTATCACGATGCTCTTCTTAACTTCAACTCAATTCATCAATGCTCCTTATCGCTCTGATAGCGCAAACCTTAGAACCATCCAGGTCCCCATTGTGGCCACTGAAGTGCCATGCTCAGGCGCTACGAATAGTGGCTGTGACCCGCTGACACAACCAACAACAGGCACTTCCCGAACAACATCAAGGACCTGACCCGACTGGATGGGAACCTTGAAGCTAAGGAAGAAGCAGGCATTTCCAACGACGTAAGCGTTTCGCGGCTTCGGAACAACACAATCCACTTCAATGTTGGATCGCTGGTGAAGAAGAGGCGAACCGTGTTTCCGCAGGGAGTTTTCGAGACGCTTCTAGAGTTTCTTGATTCATGTGATTCAGACAGTCTTTACTTTACTCTCCTTCAATAGACTTCGTTTTACGCCAACATACCTACCTGCCTCTCTATTCCACGACTTGTTTATTCACCTCGCCACCTGATCCCCTGTCGACGCTGTTGTGTTATCTCCTTTCAGCCCACTATTCGATCGTTTGGCGTCTTTATCGACTTTATAATGCACTCCTAAGCCGCACATTTTAGCCTCTCAACCTACGAAACCATAGCTATGGATTATTCGAGCCTGCGGGCCGCTGCCCTTCGAGATGGGGGTGATGAGGAAGCTGTCACTGTCGATACCCGAGCTTTGATCGACAAAGTCTTGGCTAGATACTCAGGGGAGTGGACAACATTGCGAGAACTGATTCAAAACGCGGCCGATGCCCAAGCAACGACCGTATCCATCAAGTGGGAGACACTCCCCTCAACCAACATCCCTCTACCCAGCACGACGACCCGCTCCGAATTATTGAAGCATATAATAGCGAATCATACACTGCGCCGGCTGGTCGTGCAGAATGATGGCCAACCGTTCACAAAGACCGACTGGGGTCGACTGAAGAGGATCGCCGAAGGAAACCCAGACGAAACCAAGATTGGGGCTTTTGGCGTTGGATTCTACAGTGTGTTTGCCGACTGCGAGGAACCGTTCGTCAGCTCTGGGAGCGAGGCCATGGCATTCTACTGGAAGGGAAATTCTCTATTCACCAAGAAATCACAGCTGCCAGAAGATAAGGCTTCACCATACACGGCATTTGTGTTGGACTACAGAAATTCAACGACACCCATGCCAAATCTTTTGTCCGTCAGCCAGTTCCTCTCCACCAGTCTTACCTTTGTCGCACTGGAGAAGGTTGAGTTTTGGATTGATGACTACCAGATTCTGTCCTTGCACAAGAAAACGTCACCAAGTGTCGAGTTGACCCTGCCCAGGGATCTGGAAGCTAGAACAAAAGATAACTTCATGAAGGTTGCCAGCGCTGGCCGCACAAGCACCCAGATTGACGCATCTTTCTTAAGTGTGGTGGGGTGGAAACCACAGGCCACATCAACTGTCAAGGCTTCTGAATCCTACGGAGCCCCTGAAGCACCATCTTTGAGATCCTTCTTTGCAAGACTGACTGCCTCTGCATCAAATACTGGTCTGAAACTAATGCCACCGAGCGAAGACAGCTTGGCCCAAACTGCAATAGCTGAAGATGTTACCAAACTGAACACCTCAACCATTTTCCTAAGGGCAACCACTGCATCCATTAAGACAAATGTCTCTGCTTCTTTTGCGGCTGAATTAGAACGAGCAACTAAGAAGCCGCCACCTAAGACGACGAGGATATCCATCCTGACATCTTCATACGACGAAAATCAGGCATCTGAGAATTCATCGTCAACCAAGGGAGCTATCAGTAAAGCAACCGATGTGTTTGCTTCCGTTATGCCCAGCAAGAAACCTGGTGGCCGCATCTTCATCGGTTTCCCTACGATGCAGACTACTGGTGCAGGAATGCACATTTCTGCCCCTTCTGTGATTCCAACTGTTGAAAGAGAAGCCATAGATCTTAATGCCCGCTGGGTCAGGACGTGGAATGTAGAGCTTCTACGTGCTTCTGGAATAATTGCGAGATTGGCCTTTGCCAACGAAATGCAAGATCTGGATCACAGTCTGCGTCGACATGTTGGCGATAGCAAAAAGTTTCCTGCTGAAGCAATCACAAAATTCATGCCAGAAGCATTGCACATCTTGAAGACATTTACATTTGGCGATTCTACGCCCAGTAGCGGAGTTGGCCAAATCATAGAGGAAGCTTTTTGGACATGCTACAAAAAGGCAACTATCGAGACATACTCAACCAGGGGTGTTCTGCAAACATCGCAGGTCCGTCTTATTTCTGAGGATCTAAATGATTTTGTCGAGAGTATCCCTGTTGTACCCAAGGAGATGAGGGAAGTGCCATTTATGAAGAAGTTGATCGAGTTTGGTCTCATTTCACATGTTACGGTGACGGACGTGCAGCATGAGCTGGAGGCCAAGGCTCTCAACAAAACCCAGGCCATCAATTTCATTAAATGGGCAGGAAAGAAGAGTCTCACGGGCGAGCTAGATCCTGGAAGCAGAAATACCTTGATGGATGTTGCCGTTGCTACACTCAGTGATGACGGAGATAGTGGCGAGATCGTTGCTCTTGGGAGCGTCAAAAGCTACCTTAACAAAGGCACGATTCCGGCTCATATGCCGCTGCCCCCAACCACTCTTCCCTTTGCTCTCAGTGTTGGCTGCAATGTTTCTGAACTAGAGGCGTTGGGATGGGAACCGCTGGACATCGTACCCTGGTTAAGGTTTCTTATTGAGACCAGTTCATCTAGGTCTGAGGAGGAGAGCATTACGAGATCGCCCAAGTTTGCCATTTCAGTTCTAACAGTCATGTCCAAGAATTGGGATAATTTAAGTGGGCTGGGGAAAGCGGCAGCCACAGCTCTCTTACAGGCAAACCCTGTTATACCAACTAAACAAGGCATGAAGAAGCCGAACGAATCATTCTTCCCAACTGTCAAACTGTTTGATGACCTGCCTGTGATTGAAGGTTGCGAAAAGGTCAAGGAAAAATTCTTGGCAGCCATTGGCGTTCGAAAGACGGTCGATCTAGAAACGATCTTTACTCGGTTGCTTAATGCTTCAGGGGATGGCGGTCAAAAATGGAGTCATATGGAACTTATCAAGTATCTTGCATCGGTGCAAAATGATATTCCCTCAGGAGATCTTAAGAAGCTCCGGGAAACCAAGTTCTGCCCCGCTGAAGCTGGCCCGAAAGGCATGGAGCCCATCAAGGCGTCAGAACAGCTATACAAAGTTTCAGAGCTGTTTGAGCCAAAGGATTCGCTGCGGACTCTTCGTCTACCCATACTTCAATGGCCCGGCCCTCCTGGTAGCTTTCGTTCAGCAAGCCCTGAAGCTCGATTCCTGGTCGTTCTAGGTCTACGGACCTTTCCCGCGGTCCCCGAGTTGGTGGACATGATGGCATCAAGTGACGAAGGCTTGAGAGCTTCGGCTATGACTTATTTCATTGCCAACCACCACACGAATCGTTATCAAGCATTCTTACTAAATGACACCCGCAAAGCAATCTTGCCACTCCAAGGTAGTAATAAGCTCGTCACACCGGCGTCTTGCTTTACAAATGAAAAGGCATCAGTATTGGGCTTTGATATCTTGAGAAGGGATCTTCATGATCATGCAAATGTGAGTTGGCACCCCCTTTTATAAAAAACGTAACTAACAATACACTAGAAATTCGGTGTTGCGAGGGATCCGCCTATTGCCGAATGTGTAAACCGGCTGCTGGCCAATCCTCCTCAAAATCAACAGTCTGCCGTTACTCTCTTTGGCTACTTTGCCTCTCGGATCAGCGAACTGGGAGAAAGCAGCTTGGTTAAGCTGAGGAATGCTACAATTGTGCCAGTCAGTCGACCAAGTCTGTCTCGCTCTTCTGAGAAGTCGGGTGCCTCGACAGTTCATATTAGTCCATCACGCGCATATTTAGGAACCTCTTCGACATACGGCGACATATTTGACTTTGTCGACTTTGGACAAGATGCCAATGCATTCCTTTTCAAATGCGGCGCAAAGAGTGAACCGACTAAGGTCGAAGTGGCCTATATGGCATGTAATGAACCTGCAAGACTTCTCAGTGTTCTGGAAACTCCAGAAAAGTACCTTGACTTACTCAAGTCGTTAGCCGAGGCTCATCATGTACTCCATCGCGATAAGGACCTTTGGCGCAAACTGAAGACACTGCCCTGTCTCTTGGCCTACAAAGAATTGGCGGCACCATCCAAGGGCAACTCTACAGACCTTGATGAAGATGAAGCCCCTATCAAACAATATCAGCTGGCTTCCGCAAACCAAATCGTGGTACTCGACGATATCATCAGTTATCGTCTTTTCAAGGAACACTTGATCTGCGCACCCGAGGAAGACGTCTTGGAGAGATTTTACCTCCAGCTTGGTGCAATCAAACTGAGCAGCATTGTTCAAGAAGACGTAAAAATCGGGTCTCACACAGGGAACACCAAGAGCGCTGAATCTTTAAGAAAACATGTCATCGAACGATCAAAGATCTTCCTATATGAATACGCCAACTACCGCAAAGACGCCATAAAACATGACGCAAAATGGCTGGAGAAGCACCTGAGCGTAGAAATGGTTCGCTCGGTCGCTCTGCGACGATCACTAAATAGCCAGAGACAATCCCACGTCGAAAAGCGATCCGCAGCCGCAGCTCATACCAATGGATCGTGGGTTCTTTACGTTGCCGACGGTGCACAGCCTGACATGTACCAGATTGGTCAAGCGATCTGCCAGATGCTTCTCGATAGACCAAACCAGCAAGCATACTTATTCTTTGAGCCCTTCCTCACTCTGGATCTCTATGGTTTGAGAGCTCGTGGTTACAATGTGGACCGAATTCTCCGAGCCAAGGCTGCCGAAGCAAGAATCGCAGAGGAAGCGAGACGGAAAGCATTGGAAGAGGAGCAAAAGAATATCCAAGAGAGGGAGAAGTTGTGGACTCAGCAGGTCACTGCAGCTGATCAGAGCAAGGCACTTCAAGGTAGTGCTGCTGAAGCTGCGAGAGAAACTCCCAAGAGCCCAGAAAAATCCCGGCCCAGTATGCCTGGTGCATGGGATGATGACAGTGGGGTTGACAAGACTCACCGACAGAGAGCAAGCAAAGGACTGTTCTCCGGCTTGACTCGCCGACTCGGACTTGATAATGGTGTTGAGGATGAACCTCGTCAGCAGATCGAACAATCCAACAAGCCTACGGAAAGTCCTCAAGCTGGTCAGGCTGGCTCATCAGGAACCGGGAAAGGCGTTGATAGACAAACGCAGCCAGACGATGGAAGAATAACCAGTCCAGCGGTGGTTCAGCAAAACCTATTGAATGCTATCAATGCCACTAGGCCTCATGGTTCCAACGGCGTCTACTCACAACCTCAGGTCAATGAAGTAAAGGAACAAGCGACTTACTGTGACAAGAAGCCGGCACAAAATATTACATTTGCAGCCGAAGCATCAAACGGTATGAAGGTTTGTGTTTCAAGGGACATGAAAGTTAACCCCGCCGATTTCCTCTCTGCAAACATTTCTGCCATCAACACGTTTGCCGCATTGCTTGTTGAAGTGGGTGGTATCTACTCTATGGGACCTCAAGTTCTTCATATATTCTATGACGAGTCCGGTGGTTCTATTGCATTTAATACTGGCGGCAGTATATTCTGTAATCTTCGATATTTCCTTCAGTTGCACGCAATGCATTCAGATAGACTCGAAGGCGTTGTCAAGGCTGAGGCGGCAACGTGGTGGTGGGTTGTTTTGGCTCATGAATTGGCCCATAACCTTGTCTCGAATCATAATGCTGATCACAGCTATTACACGTGAGTACATCTCCCAATCTCCTCTAATCCAACAATCTAACCAGTCTATAGCGAATCGTTTATTCAGCAGTACATGGGGAAGATGGTATCCAAGATAATGCAGTGGACCCAGAATTCCTCAGGCTCAGCACCATCAGTTCCGCAGGCAACCCGGCCGTCTGAGGGATCAGGGCCACGAGATCCGCCACCACCGTATGCAGAGAATCATGGCAACAGGGCAGCGAATTACATGTTTGGCTAGGGTTGAAACTACATGAGACGGCGTTTTGTGCACTTGTGGTAACGGATACTGTCCCTTGACAGATGAACAGGTTACGAGAGATGATGTGACATTAGGAGTTGCTGGAGGTTCCGTGTGTATCAGTTATTTGGCTTTGTAAGAACTACGCTGTATACGTTGTAGAATAGATTTGAAGACATCAATTCTTCTCAATGAGATTACCATAAAAAAATTGCTTGTCATGATAAATGCATCAACGTCATACGGCAACCAGTTAAGAGATGCAAGCTGTTGGTATCGCGTGATCAGTCACGTGATGTGACTCCGACAATTGCAGCTTGCCCAACTGCAACACCATCACGACTCTCAGCATCGGGTGCGACATAACGACTCCACGAAGTTCGTCAACGGCCAATTGCCCATCCGAGCCAGCACCGAAACAAACTCCTCCCCGGCAAATTCACACACTTGAATCATCAATTGCCCAACATGGTGCACCGCATCGCCTTCTGGAGCTGCTTCGGTCCGTCCCCCAGCCTCTCTGTCCCACCTCTACACACACACATACACTCCCCTCTATAGAATATTAACCTAACGTCTTGTGCATCACAGGCCTGGCCGTCCGCTTCTGGCAGGTCGGCATCGAGATGCGCCCCTTCTTCAACAAGAGCTCCCTGTGGGCCTACCCCGTGTACGCCGTCGGCGGTGGCAGCTTCGGCTACTGGCTGCAGGGCGTGGACGACAAGCAGACTGCCATGCTGCTGGAGCGAAAGGCGGCTCTGCTGGAGAAGAGGGCGAGGAAGGCGGAGAGAGATGCTCAGAGGGCTGAGGCTTGAAAGAGCGAAATGAGGATGAAAAAGAGAGAAGAAGAAGAAGAAAACAATGAGTATGGGATGGATGTTGCTTTTTTTTTTGGGCGCGAGCTGGATGCTGGGTTGGCACGGCCGGGATGTACATATGTGGGAAATAGACGGCTTGGCTTGATCGACTGAAGCGATGATTTTTCTCACTTTGTTTGAAAAAAAAGGTTGTGAATGAGGTTTCCAGGTGTTGGGCGATTCGACCCAGCCCAACATGAAGACGTCATTCATCACAATACTCCAACGACCAGGGAGGATGAACAAGAAGATTACGACATGTTCCGCTATCAGGATGATTTGAGCACTCATGAATACCAGTTCTATTGTTTTTTTTATCTACTTGATGGCATATTCCTTCTACAGCTCATCAAACTTCCTCATAATCGCAGGCACAGATTTCGCCGCGCAGATGCCCACCTCTGTCACGATAGCAGAAATGTTCTTATCCCTCGTCGTATCAAACAGCAACCTAAACTCCTCATCCGTGTTCCTCTCCGGGTCAATCTCGTTGTACGTCAGCGAGTCTATAGATACCCTCTCGGTAAAGTTTATCGTCTCGCACAGCGAAATCACCCGGACGCCAAAGTCCGCGGCGGCGCTGGCAATGTCGCAGGTGCCCGCCCTGGCGTACATGGCTCCGTTGCTGAACATGGCCTCTGCCGCAACGAGCACGGCGGTGGACTCCTGGAGGTTGGTGCGCAGGGCGCCGAGGTCTGAGGAGTAGGTCACGGGAATGCCCGCGGCGGCGAGCTTCTTTGCGTGGGCGAGGCCGACGCGCTCAAAGGGGTCGTCTACGAGGATGACCTTGAACTTTTTGCCATCGGACTTGGCCTTGAGGAGGGCCCGCTCGACGAGGTGGTGGTGGGCGTAGGTGAGGATGACGTCGTTGTTGGCGACCATGTCGGCTGCGGTGTTGACAATGACGAGGTCCGCGAGGGTGATGCGCTCGTGGATAAAAGTGTCGATGGACTCAGCAAGATGCTTCTTGGCGTCAGAGTCGGCCATGTCAATGTCAATCTTGCTAATCTGGAGCTTCAGCCATCGAATAGCGTTTCCCATGGAGAAGCACATGGGTCGGCATGCTGTGAGGTAGACGATTTGCGGGTTGAGGACATGAGAGGTAAAATGGCGAGACAGAGTGGTGTTGTGGGGAGTTGTGTAAGAGTTGACGACCTGGATTACAAGTGTTAATTGCCAAGTTATCCGACAAGAATCAAAGAGCCGGGTACCTTTTTGAAAGCCAGGAGAGTGGCCTCTAACCTCGTGATACTATCACTTATAGCAAAAGTCGCCATCTGCTGCCCCAGCGTCAGAACAATCGGATGAACATCCTTGTCCGCCTGTGTCATGCTAATCCTCTTGGCCATGGAAAGATGGCTAAAGCACTCCGGGACCGAAGGCTTCACCTCCTTGGGGGCTGCCGGCGGCGCAGGTGCTCGCGCAACCGTCTTGCTATGCTGAGGTCCTGCTCCTCCTGCCCCTCCCTGCTGTCCATCTTGCTTCTGCTTGGGCTTGCCCTTTGCGCCGTCGGCCGGAGCTGGCGCGCTGGGAGCCTGTGGTGTCTGGACGGCCTTTGCCTGTGCTCTCCTGGCCTGCTTCTCCTCCTGCTTCTTCTTTTTCAATTCGGCGCCCGAGAGTTTCTTTTCGCCTGAAGCGTCACCTGCTGGTGCTTGGGGTTTGCTCTTCTGTTCCTTGGGGGGCTTTTGCTCCTTCTTCTCTTGGAGGGCTGCTTGATCCTTGGTTTCTACAGCCACATCGCCTGTAGGCGCAGGCTGGCCCGTTTCGGTCGCCATGGGAATTGTTATAGAAGAATCGTCCTGGCGTGTCGTTCAATGGAGGGGTTGGAGGGGCGCCCGGTTGGTGATTCGGCCGAGAGTGCGATGTCGGGTTTTTTCCTTGGCTGATGGATGAATAAAATTGACGACTCCTAAATCAATGCCGTGAAAAGAAGAAACGCCCAGAATCTACAAAAAACAGTGCGATTTATCGTGAGCGAAATCGGTGCGGTCTGGCCAGCAAGGGAGAGAGAGAGAGGTTCAAGGTGGGCGCCTTTTGAGTCACTGGCACTGTAAAATAATATGGAATGGAGTTTGTTTGGTGGAAATGCCCCGCGCTAAGCCAAGATGTGTTTTGCAGGCGCTTCAAACGACGACGAAATTTCAATGTGACGAAGGAACGGCGAGGCAAATGACGAGGTACGGGTGCAGTCATAGCATTCCGTAAACATTGTATGTACATCGTCTACCGTGAGTATACTATATAAATGTGATAGAGCATCTATCTCATTTGACGTCCAGCAGATAGTGCCAAGTATGACATATTGCCAGGACATGGGAGAAGAACTGAGTAGAGTCTGGCTGTGTGACAAGCACATCACGAGGTGAACCAACATTCCAATGTGTGCATATCATGGCCCCCAGTGCGATGCGGAATAGCTAGAGAACCACCAAACCAACACTCCGACCAAGACATGAAATCATGGTCGAGCAACTTCGTTTCATTCGATGTTCTCAATGCTGAGAAATCTACAAACGCGTCATCAAATACAGAGATCACATCCTTCTTCACGTTAGCCCATTAAGAGCCAACCGCAATGAAAGACAAAATCCGACAAGGAAAATTGAAGGGTTCCAAAAATTCCCTCACCGGCCGAAGCCAATGAGGAGTGGTCAGTGTATAGTTTTCAACTAGCAAAATTCCTCTCTCAGCTTATCGCTTCACGGAGAAGGAAAACGCCCGTGCACTTGGATGGAGAAGAAAGGAAAAAAAGAAGACTGAAAGGGTGGGAGGAAAGGCGAGGTTTTATACCCCTCCAAAGGTCTGCTAGATCAGTAGCTTATGTAATCCAGGTCCGTCAAGGTCCTCAGGCAAAGTGGGTAAGGAAGCTCGGGGGCTCTAGGCAACCACTGCGGCAGCTGCCAGCCGCAATTCAACAAAAGTCAAAAAAAGGAGTCACAATAGCATGGACCGAATTAAATAATTAAATACAAGTAAAAAGTAACGATGATTGAAGAATGAATGTTTAATTACTATTGGTCAATAATCGATAAAATGTTTTATAAGCGTCACAGCAAAAGCCCACCAAGAGTTGAATGACATTCATAGTTTATGTACCGTACTTCTTATACACATGATTCCCAAGGCATTAACAATGTGCAAGATTTATGTTGATAGGCAATCAGATTGTATAAATCAAGCAATAAATGTACAGTAGTACTTATGAACAAGTATTTTTATGAGCGGTTGAACAAAATCCTCATGCATTAATGGGTGGCTGTCCGCAGTCATATACGACTACCCTGTGTAAGCCATGTATTGCCCAAGATAATTGCACACACAAGGCATTTTCGCTAGATTTTAGCTGAAAGTATTTCAAGAAACCCAAGTAGTCCTTTCCTTTCATAGCAGTCATTCATGAGAGTTTGGAATAACCAAAAAAGTGGATAGTCTAGTATCTCATAACTGATTCATCGTACATGCATATCAGGCCTTACCGTCGTTTGCCCATGTTGGTGATAAACCCACAAATCTGATTAAGCCAACCTATAGTAATACTTGCTCTTCATCTACATATTGCGCTTTTTAATTCTTATTCCGAGTCATTTCACTTAAGCCCAGGGAACTTACACGCCGATGATAAACGACAAGATGGTCGCAGCTTCGCAATCCTGGTGATATATTCATGATTCCGGAAAAAGATACCGGGTATCCTTCAAAGTGACGGGCATCCACTGGAAGAAGTTTACTACAGTATGGGTGCGCCAAGAGAGGCTGCATATGAGTAACCCGCTGAGGTGCGAATTACTTGCTGGATTTTACATATTTGTTCTGAGGCATGAATTTAAGGGCAAACCTTTCATCAGTGTCATGACTGACACGAATGTCGTGTTAAAGTTCTTTGGCAGTATGGAGTACAGAGTACTTGAGTACACTCTTGATGTTCACACTGTACGGTTAATAAACTTTATAGCAAATAAGGACCGTGCGAGAAAAAAAAAAAAAAAAGGAGCTCAGTGCAGACAACCATTTGTCCCTACAGTAGGAGAAATGAAGTGGGAACAACCAGAGTTTTGTTGGCTTTGTCTACTTTTCTTTGGGGACGTCATCGGTCTTTGGATCTTGACTCATTCAAGTGTTGTTCTTGAGTCAGCACTTCCTACAGCGTTGATATTTGGTAGTGTAACTCTGTATGTAGTCTGTGGCCTGTGACCTGCCTTAGTGCCCTTATTGCCTTAGTGCATGTACATACCTCATATCTTAACAGTCCAAGAACCCCACCTTCAATCTTTCGTCTTGCGAAGTTTTTGGCCGGCTTCGGATTTCAACGCCTCGAAAATTTGATTGTGAACCGCTCGCAAACAAGCAATTGGCGACAATGACGACTCTCATTATTGGTACTCAATGGGGTGAGTGAGTTTCTATTTTCTCAGCATGGCGAGACTGGCTTTTGAATAATTCCTTGGACTTGCCCCTCGTTGCTTGTATGCATGCATGGTGGGGCAACATCTGCATCCGCCTCGATATTATGACTCCAAGATCAAACAGCTTCAAATATGATACTAATTCCGGTTGCTATACAGGAGATGAAGGTGTATGTTTTACCTCCAGCTCGACTGTCGATCATATACAATGTCTTACTCGTCAACAATGCTGACAACGTGTTCTCGTTTCCCAACCGCTGTAGAAAGGCAAACTGACGGACAACCTTCTCTCTACCAATGCCTTTGATGTCTGCGCGCGCGCAGCAGGTGGACACAATGCTGGACACTCGATCAAGTGAGGGAAATAGAACGGGAAACATGCGCGACATTTGCTAAAAGTAGCTGTCTCCAGAACCGGTGGCCAGAGCTATAGCTTCCATCTCCTGCCTTCGGGTCTGATGAACCCCAAGACGGACAACCTGATTGGTTCCGGCGTTGTCTTCAATGTTGAGGCATTCTTCAAAGAATTGACAAAGCTCGAATCCCAAGGAGTTCCCAATGTGCATGAGCGCATTCACGTCAGCTCTCGTTGCCATCTGAACTTTGCTTTGCACGCTGCGGTCGATGGGCTTTCAGAAGAGGCGCTGGGAACAAACCAAATCGGAACCACCAAGCGAGGTGTTGGCCCAGCATACAGCACAAAGGCTTCAAGAGACGGTCTGCGAGTTATTGACTTATACCACGAATCTTTCGAGCAAAAACTGCGCGTATTGACAGAAGGCTACCGCAAGCGCTACGGCGATCTCCTCAAATACTCAGTCGATGAAGAGATTGAGAGATTCCGGGTATACAAGGAGCAACTTCGTCCGTATATCGTTGATGCTGTGGAATACATGGAAGCCGTACGAGAGAAGAAGCGTTCGGTCCTGGTTGAAGGTTCCCAGGCTCTTAGTATGTTTGGATGGCCTGCCAAATGCAAATATGATTTTGCTGACTGATATAGTGCTCGATTTGGACTTTGGAAGCTATCCTTTCGTAACATCCTCCAACTGCTCGCTCGGTGGATGTATCCAAGGTCTTTCACTTAGCCCGTTTGAGATCAAGTGAGTTCATCGCTCCTTGCAGGACTGATTGTTATAGTGTACGCTTGAAAAGATGGGGCTCATCCTAGACTTATAGAAACATCATCGGCGTCGTCAAGGCATATGTGAGTCTTGTTTTTATCCCGAAACTACGACTAAAAATGTGTGTGCTGACTTTCTTCACCATAGACCACGCGTGTTGGTGGTGGACCTTTCCCCACAGAACAGCATGATGAGGTTGGCACAAAACTACAAGACATTGGTGGAGAAATCGTGAGTCCCTGGCAATATTTTCTGTTTCTGTATGGGAATTAACGCTTGCTAGGGTGTCTCTACTGGAAGAAGACGAAGATGTGGCTGGCTTGACCTTGTGGTTCTCAAATATTCCACCTCGATAAACCGTAAGTGGTGTGGTTGGGGTTTTTTTGACTGTTTTAGCAGGATGACTTACATGAGATTTCCTAGACTATACCACTCTAAACCTGACCAAGCGTGAGCACTACCCATTACATCTTTGCCACTGCAGACCTCCGATATTGACTAAGCCTCCAGTTGACGTGTTGGATACGTTCCCAATAATTCGCGTGGGTGTTGCATACATCACACCTGAAGGGAAAAGGCTCACGAGCTTCCCTGCCGATCTGAGCCTCGTAAGTAGCCTTTCTTGCGTATAATGTTCTACATTCTAACTTCTAGATCAGCTCGAAAAATGCACAGTCGAATATGTCGACTTTGAAGGCTGGCAAAGCTCCACACAAGGTGTACGGGACTGGTCTCAGCTACCAAGTCTGGCACAAGTAAGATCAAGGACCTACATCATGGTAACAACCACTCCCAGATTTAACACTAACATTGGGCACAGGTATACATTGAGTTTATTGAGAAGTTTGTTGGCACCAAGGTAATCGTTTATGCCACAACCTATGTTGCACATCTGCTAAAGACCACAGGTTGCCTACATCGGAACTGGCCAGGACCGTGAGGACATGATTATCCGCGACTAATATTGCGACCTTGCTAGACGTAGCCCTTTTGAGTGAAATTGCGTATTGATTGACTATAGAGATGTCATCAAGGTAGCCACTGCTAGGGGCCTTGTTGATATGTTGTTCACTCGAACAAAAGGCTAGCCATTTGGATAGTAGATAGTAGTAGTCAACACTATTCGCACACAGCATGAATTTATAGACGTGTTTCCTACATCTGACCTCAAATACAAAATACAAAGTTATTTTCTAATAGATAGTTTGGCCTTGAATAATTGATGAGTATTTTGCTATCAATTCCCCGTGGCAGTACATTAATTATAGACATGCGATGAGTGCAGAACAACATCTGCATGAAGTTGCCTTAAGACGGCAAATAAGTCAAGCGACTAAGAGGCAAACTATGACCAACACGAAAAAACTACTTTTAATGTGACCAGTTTTAGAAAAAACCAAAAAGAAAGATGATGTTTCCAAATAATTATTTCTCAAGTATTTTCTTTATACATCTTAGATTCATTGTTTTCTGCACTTGTCACACTGACTGTAAATCATTGCTGCGATTGAGGTGTAAAGGGTAGGCACACGTTCATGTAACTCCGTACTCAAGCGTAGATTGAGTCACAACTCCAATACCCAACAGCGCTGTACCCATGATTCATCCAATGGAGCCATTTACCAACACCAAGCTCTGACTAACAACAAGCCGTCGTCATCTCATAGAGCTCCAAAACAAAACCAACAACAACCGCACTATCCGCGAGATGCTATTCAGACGTGCGTATTCTGCCCAAGTCGGTAGCAAAATACCGCAGGCCAAATTAAAATATGTCCCAACGTCGGGCAAATACCCACAGGGATTCAAGGTCTCGAGTGTTCTCGTCGGCATCAAGCCCGGCAACACAGAGAAGCGTGATCTCGCACTGGTGACCTCGGATAGGTCATGCTCTGCCGCCGCAGTCTTTACCAAGAACAAGTTTCAGGCGGCACCTGTTACCTTCAGCCGCAATAGGCTTCAAGAGTCTAACGAAGGATTGCGAAGCGTCATTGTCAACTCGGGCAATGCCAATGCCGTGACAGGCTGGCAGGGCCTTAAAGATGCCACAGATATGGCATTGATAACGGACTCGAATGCGGGCACGCCATACTCGACCATTGTAATGAGTACGGGTGTCATTGGACAAAGGTATGAGAGGTTGCCCCGGCGTAAACATCATCAGTGACTAATAAAAAAAACTACTATTCTAGGCTGCCCATCACAAAGATGCTGCCATTTATCCCAAAGGCGTTTCAACAAGCTGGTGAATCACACGAGGACTGGCTTAACTGCGCCAAGGCCATCTGCACAACTGATACATTCCCCAAGCTCCTGTCAAAGTCATTCAGACTCCCCTCTTCCCCTGAGATTGAGTACCACATTGCTGGTATGACAAAGGGAGCCGGCATGATGGCCCCGAACTTGGCCACCATGCTGACTATCTTGGCAACTGACGCCCCTGTTGCCCCCAAACTCATGAACCCGCTGCTCAAGTACGCCGTGGATCGCTCGTTTAATGCGCTTACTATTGACGGTGATACATCAACCAACGATACCGTGGCCATTCTTGCCAACGGCGCCGCTGGTGGGCACGAGATTACCTCGGACCAGTCTGCAGATTATGCCGCCTTTAGAGAAGTCTTGACAGATATCTCTGCTGACCTAGCTAAGTATCTTGTTCGGGATGGCGAAGGAGCTACCAAGTTTGTCACCATCCGCGTTGTCAATGCTGCAACCGAAGAGTCTGCTCGCGAAGTAGCCCGTGCCATTGCTCGCTCTCCACTTGTCAAGACGGCTCTCTATGGCAAGGATGCCAACTGGGGACGTATCCTCTGCGCTGCCGGCTACGCACTTGTGTCTCCTCCCGGTCAGCCTGCCAATGATGTTCCCGAGATCAACCCCGAGAGTACCAGTGTTTCATTTGTCCCTACAGATGGCTCTGCCGAGTTGAAGCTGCTGGTGAATGGCGAGCCGGAGCAGGTCGATGAGTCACGGGCAAGCGAGATTCTCGAAATGGAAGACTTGGAAATTTTGGTAAAATTGGGAACTGGTAAAGCGAGCACTGTTCACTGGACGTGTGATTTCAGCCATGAATATGTTACTATTAATGGCGATTATAGGACATAGGCATCTTGAGAAGCATATTAACATATAAGATCACTGTATATGAGAATGAGGTGTTATTGAACGAAATTCAATATACTTATCCAAGAAAAAAAACGGGTCTATTTGACTTATACACACACCTCTAACTGTGAATCAGGACAGCTTGACATACTCATTACCAAGAAAACAGGTTACCACAACTCCATTTCCCAAATTAACCATTCAGATCTATGCACTCAATGTTCCCTTTGTGCTGGGTACTTCACCTTCCTTGCCTTGTACCCTCGCTGATGCCATTTTGATTGCCACGGCCAACGCCTTGAAAGCACTCTCTGCCCTGTGGTGATCATTATCGCCTCGGAGACAATCGACATGCAATGTGAGGCGAGCCGCCTGAGCGAAACTTTGTATACAGTGTGGAATCATCTCAGTGCTCAATTGGCCGAGGAACTCGCGCTTGAGCCCAAGGTCAACAACGCTATAGGGACGATTGGATAGATCGACGACGGCGCGGGAGAGGGCTTCATCAAGAGGTGCGTAGGCGAATCCGAAGCGAGCAACGCCGGCGAGAGTGCCGAGGGCTGTGGCAAAGACGGTGCCCAAAGCGATGCAGCAATCCTCTGCGGTATGGTGGTCATCAACTAAAGCACGGGTATGATGTCAGAAATGATCTCTGTCGTTTTGATATAAAGGAAGAATAAATGACGGACTGTGGAGATCTCCTTGGCAGTTCAAGGCCAAGCTCCAGCCGGCATGCTTGGATAGAGCGTGGAGCATGTGGTCCAGAAACCCAATTCCACTGTTGATTGAAATGATTTGTGATTTTGTCGTCTGGGAGGCGTGGGAAGAAGCGGCCTCGAGGAGCTTGGGGTGAGTGTCTGCTGGGAATTCGCCGCCGTCCAAGTTGATGGCGATTTGGATCTTGGTCTCGTTGGTATCGCGGGCGAGTGCCGCCGAACGAATGGCAAGTCCTAAGCTTGGGCTCATTGTGATGATGGATGCCAAACAAATCGAATTTGTACGGAAATTTGATCAATTGGTTAGATGTTGGAGTACAGTGATGGGTAATTGGCAATGGATATTTTCCAAATGGGATGGCTTGACTCGTACAAGCTCCTGTATCGGACTTGGGCTATAGCTGCATCTTCGCTAACCATCAGTGCTACGTTGAGGGGTCGTTGCACTGAAGCTACCCCGCTATTCTCTCTGCTCACCCCCTGTAGCTTCATCCCACTCCCTGAAGAGAGCGCTAACAAGGGTTCGGGTTACGCGCCTTGAGCAATGGATGATCGCGCTTCAAGTCAAACAAACAACGATAAACAACACCGCCATCATATTGGTGATTTTTTTTTGTTGACAGGCATAAGCTAACTGTGTGATATCGTAACATCCAATAATGCCACAATTCTGAGGGACTCTCTCTTATAAATCCCCTCACTCTTTTTTTTTTGTTGCTTTTGGTCTCTTTTGCCTCTATTATTTTACCCTAATGCTTTGGTCATGGAGAAATTTTTGAGAGATTGGAGGCAGGATGCCCTCAACAAGGCACAATACGAGTCGGCCATTTTCATAGGAGACAAGCTGCTCGCCTTAACCAGTCAGTAAACGCAGTCCCTCCGCGCATAATAAATGGCAGCATCCTCAAACTGACAGGCCAAATGCTGCATTCACAGACGATGACAACGACGCCTTTTGGCTGGCCCAAGTCCACTTCGCCACTGGGAACTACACCCGCGCTCAGGCATTCCTCTCCAAACAAGACCTCATCTCTCGCAACCCAGCCTGTCGCTACCTTGCCGGCCACTGTCTGATCAAGCAATCGCGCTTCGAGGAGGCTCTGATTGTGCTTGGCGAGCGCAACCCGACGCACCTCATATCCAACGGACCGAGTAACAAGCGGAAAGCTTCGGCCGCGCAACCGCGCAATGGACGGAAACGCGACGAAGACGCTGTCGATGAGGAGGTGGCTACCAGGCGGTTCGAGGCGGCTATGTGCTTCCTGAGGGGCATCTGCTACGCAAAGCAGAATGCCTTTGATCGGGCCAAGGAATGCTACAAGGATGCGGTGCGGATTGATGTGCAGTGCTTCGAGGCCTTCCAGCAGCTGATGAAGAACTCGCTGCTGTCGCCCGATGAGGAGTGGCAGTTCCTGGATAGCCTGAATTTCGACTCGATACACATATCGGGAGACCCATCTTCGTCGTCCGAGGCGGCCGAGTTTACAAAGATGCTGTATACGACACGGTTATCCAAGTACAGGAATCCCGCCGCGTTCGAGACGGCTTATGACTCGTTGTCAACACACTATCAATTGGCCGCTAATCCCGACCTACAACTTGCTCGAGCCGACCTACTATACACTCAGTGTCGATACCGAGATGCGCTGGCGATTACGAATGCGATTCTAGAGGAGGACAAGTACAACTTTGCGATATACCCCGTTCACTTGGCTTGCCTCTACGAGCTCAAGATGAAGAATCTCCTCTTTCTGATTGCGCATGATCTTGCGGACAGTCATCCCGAAGAGCCTTGCACATGGTTGGCGGTTGGCATTTACTACTTTTCCATTGACAAAATTGCAGAGGCGAGACGGTATTTTAGCAAGGCTAGCATGATGGATGCTCACTTTGGTCCGGCGTGGATAGGGTTCGCGCATACCTTTGCAGCAGAAGGAGAACACGACCAAGCCATCTCGGCATATTCGACGGCAGCGCGCCTTTTCATGGGAACCCATCTGCCACAGATATTCCTGGGAATGCAGAACCATGCACTAAATAATATGACCATTGCGGAGGAATTCCTCAAAACTGCGTACGGGCTGTGCAAGACAGATCCGTTACTCCTAAACGAGATGGGCATTGTGAAATATCACCAGGACAAGCCGAAGGAGGCCATCCAGTACTTCACTGCTGCTCTCAAGGTAGCAGATGAAAACGATAGCGAACCGACGGCTTGGCTTGCGGCACGTACGAATCTAGGGCATGCTTTCCGACGGTTGCGGCATTTCAACAGGGCGTTGGCTGAGTTTGACGAAGTTTTGCGAGTGGGTGGAAAGGATGCAGCCATTTTTAGTGCAAAGGGCCTGATCTTGATGGAACAAAACCGACCCGAAGAGGCCGTCACGGCCCTCCACGAAGCCTTGGCAATCCATCCGCAGGACAGCATCGCGACCGAACTCCTGAACAAGGCGTTGGAAGAGACGGCGCTGATGGACGGTGCTGCGGAGGAAGAGGCGGAAGACTTGGCGGATTTCGAGCATCATCTGGATCAGAAGAAAGCTGAAGCAGCGCGAAAGGTCAATGGTCATAGAGCTGGTCGGGGCATGCTCGATAAGGGGAAAGGGAGGGTGCGGAGGAGAAGGACGATGCTGGTGGACGAGGACGAGGAGAATGCAGAGGCGGCAATGGAAATGACTGACGATGATGAGGCCTAACAGGTATGAGTTATTCAAGATGTGTGCTTCTTTTTTTTTTTTTTTTTTTTTTTTTTTTACAGACAAAGAACGAAAGAGAGAAGTCAGAATGGGTTTGGGTCAGGACGGCGTTTTTGGTTGGTATTGTCATGGTTGGGCATTGGAAGTTGATTGAAATTGGTCCGGTAGTGTTAGTAGTATGGGGTGCAGTATGGGGTGTAGATATGAGAGTGATATCCAGTAACTTTTAACAGATTCCAACACTCGAGTCTGTTTCTTGGTTTGTTCAATGTGGTCTGATGACGATGGGGTGATCCTTCAAGCTGTATCGCCATGGCTACCCACCCACGCACCCATGACCATACCACCACCCCTTGGCTTAGGAGCAATCTAGTCACGGAGTTGCAACATCTCGGAACCGAGACCCGATAATGCAACGTCAATCACACCACGTTTGTTATTCATCCTTCCCTGTTGGGCGGAGAGAAGCTGCATACATATAGTCGTCATACCAAGAGAAAATAAAATAAAAAGAATACATACTATCAAGGGCTGCGTTACATACAAAACCTTGTACTCTTTTAAGGGGATAGCTCCCCCAGCAGGATTAGAGCCAACAACACGCTCTTTGTTCGTTCTCTCTTTCGGAATTCCTCACCTGAGACAAACTGACGAAAAAGCGAGTCCCGAGATTTGCAAAGCCGAGGGAGGATTGAGCATAGATATATATATATATATGTATGTATATCCTTATCGTGCCACCTTGTTTTCTTGCTCAATCTCTCAGTTTCTCAATTGTTTCCCCCCCTCCCCCTCCGATTGCGTACTTATAATACTACACCACACTCTAATATACGCCGAGCTTCATAGTACAAATCTGTTCACCTGTTCATCACTCCAAGCTATTACATCCGCAAAACACCACAACAACAATTTAGACAAAACAAAACAAAAACACTTGACAAATCAACAACATCGACAACATCAACAACAACACACATAAAATCCAAAAATCCTCATTATTACTTATTTTTTTTTTCCAAAATGAGCTTCTTCCCCCCCTCCGAGTACGCAGAAGACCAACCCTTCGCCCACGCCATCGCAATCTCCCACGTCCTCTCCCGCGCCCTCACCACCGGCTCCATCCTCGGTCTGGCCCTCACCCCCCTCCGCAGCGCCTTTCCTTCACTGCGCCCTACTACCACCACCGCCGCCGCCGCCTCTCCTCCCCCCAACAGGGGGACCACCTCTGGGCCCCAGTCCCTGACGGACAGGTTCTTGCTCAACTCCTCGGATTTCAGCCTGCTGGCCGTTGGCGCCACGAGCATCGGCTTCGCGGTCAAGATGTGGGGCAAGGACCTCATAGAGTGGCAGGACAAGAGCTGGTTCCTGAGAAACACCCCCGTCGTGGCCCAGATGGACGACTGGACCTACGCCGGCATGCTGGGCGGTGCGTTGGCCGCCGTGGTGGCGGGCAAGGTGAACAGGAAGAGCCTCGGGTGGAGGGGCCTGGTCGGTGCGGTTGGCATTGGGAGCATTTGGGGCACGGCCGTGTTTTTTGCTTGGAAGGGAATTACGGGATGGGAGGACTTTTGAATTATTACCATCAAGATAGACTTTGGGAGACAAATGCACGGACATAATGGATAGATGGTAAAAGGGGGGGAAATCATCATCATCATCATCAGCATCATGTATATATAGAAAGATGTGTATCCTACAACTAAAACAACAAGGTATAATAATCTTCATCCCATCATACAGTCTATATTGTGACATGTATCCTGTATCTTCTCTATCCCTTTTTTCTATTTGCCTACAACTTCGCTTGCGGCTCAATAAAGTCTTCAATCTTCTGGAATCGATAAAAGAAATCCAAACTCTGAGGGTTCAGCAGCGTTCCGCTGGGCTTGATAGTCTTACCCGAGATAATCTGCTTCACAGGCAGCTCAACCTTTTTACCATTGACAGTTACCTGAGTACCACGTTAGTATTGTACAAGATGGAGCGAATCGGGGCAACTTACCGGAACCTCAGGCATCTCGAAGATGTATCTCGGAACATGTCGCTTCGTTAGTTCCTTGGCAATCGCCTTCCTGATCTTGGCAACCAGCGGCTTGTCTAGAGGGACACCTTGCTTCATAAACACGAATAGCACGACCTTTTCGTCGTTGTCTTTCGGCCTCCTCTGGCCTACGCACAAGCTTTCTGCAATTTCTACTGAGAACAACCGCTCTAGTACGCCATAGATCTCGGCACTGCCAAATCTCACACCACTGGGGTTTAGTACGCCATCTGAGCGACCAAGCATGATGACAGCCTTGGACAGTGGGTGGATGGCGCAGAAATCACCCTGAGCCCATACGCCCTTGTAGCGTGCAAAGTAGGCGCTGTGATACTTGGGCCCAGGAGCAGGTCCAGGGCCATCGTTCCAAAGACAAACAGGAACATTGGGAATAGCAGCTGTGCAAACGAGATCGCCAGGAGCACCATCAGGGAGAGGCTTGCCAACACTGCCTTCGGCGAGGTCATGGTCATAAACCTCAATGGGGACTCCAAGGATTTTGCCTTGAATACCTCCAACATAAAGCGGATCGAGTTCGTTTTCTAAAGCTAGAGCGCCCGCCTGTTAAGAATGTTAGCATAACTTGCTCCGTATTAGTCATGAATCATGGGAAACCCACAAGGTCTGTTCCTCCCGTCATGTTGCCCAAGTGCACGTGCTTGGGGAACGCCTCATCATAGAACCACTCAATCAACTGATCTGGCAATACCATGCCTGTGCATGTGACTCGCTTTAAGCTGTTGAGGTTGAACAGCTCACGAGGTATAATTCCAGCTTTGCGGACCTCTGTCAACCATCGGGGGCTGATACCCATAATGGTGGCTCGTTGTTCTTCCACAATGCGCAAGAGGACCCTCCAGTCTGGGATCATGGGCGAACCATCATAAAAGATGGCACGTCCGCCTCCAAGAAGGTGTCCGACGTTGGACAAGTACATGATCCAGCCAGTCGTGGTGAACTGCAAGCCTACATCGTCGGGGCCGGCACCACGGTGCAAGACAGAGTCTCTGGCCCAGGAGGCAATAACACCGCCTACACAATGGACGATGGCTTTAGGGATACCCGTGGTGCCGGATGAATAGAAAATCAAAAAGGGGGCTGCAAAATCAGTTCTCGTAAAGGCTGGTACGGGCAGTTTGTCGGCGCCCTCAAGGAAATTTTCCAGTCTCTCTGTCTTGGGAATGTTGGAGGTATTGTAGGGGGTATCGAAACGCTGGTTAATGATAAAAGCCTGCAACTGATCGCATTCCTTCATTCCTTCCAGCATGCCCTTGATCTTATCTCTCAGATCAATAACCTGGCCATTGTACAAAGCTCCATCATCGAAGAAGACAAACTGCTCGTATTAGCAAAGTTCACGACGAAAAAAAAAGTGGATATTGATCTCACCTTGGGGTTGACCTGGACAGTTCGCTGGAGCAAACCTCCGACGCCCATATCGGTGGAGCTGGTGCTGAAAAGGCCACCCAACCAAGTGGTTGCCAGTTGGACTGTCAACATGCGATATGAGTTGCCTCCAACCATAACGACGCGGTCTCCCTCCTTGATACCTTTTGCTTTCAAAACAGCAGCCAACTTAGCTGTGTCTCTGCGCAGCTCTCCCCAGGTAACATGTCTGATGTCTGTGTTGCCTTCACGAATCTCGGTAACGGCGGTTTTAGAATCTTCCTTGAAGCGCGTAGAACGCTCGTCGGTTTTCCCACCTTGAGCACGGGTGTAGAGCATATTTTCAGCCCAGTTGAGGCGCACTCCATCGAACCATTTTGGCAAGTCTGAGATGGGTATGGACTCGTCAACAACCTGAGTGTAGGTGCCCTCATAGATGGGGCGGACATGATTCCAGAGTTGTCCGTAGAAGCTGGCGCGGTTGTTTATGGACCAGTTGTACATGTCATTAAAGGTCTGAGGGTGTCAATCAGTGAGGGCTGTTGTGCTGCAAGGGGTAATGAACTGAATGTACCTGAAGGTTGAGGCCATTGAGTCTGTTGGTCTCTTGCATAAACTTGTACATGGCAGTACTCTTGGGATCTGAGTGCTCCCATACTTTTCTAGGCATCACATCGTACGACTCCATGGTGAATATGGTGGAGGAGGGGGGGAGGTCAGATGGTGATGGTGATGGTGATGGATTGATAGTTTCGTTCTGTGTTTGTGATTCTACGTCTAGTTGATGAACGTCCAACACTTGGATATGAGATGCACAAAATGAAGAGGAGAAGATGGAAGATGGAGGATGGAGGATTTGGAAGAAGCTGATTTGAAATGTTTAGATTTATAGGATGGAGATAAAAGGGAAGACATGCTACCCCGGTTTCATTTTCGGTTGGACCTGACAAAGCTGACTTATAGAATTTATCGGCAATATGATAATAAGGTAAGGCGCAACTGCTCGTATTTAGTGCCAACCGCCGCCCCAGCTCCTTCCCTCCTCCTAGGTAAGGGAAAACAAGAAAACAAGAAAAATCTGGGGAAGCAACTACCCAGGTGCAGTCAGTGCAGAGGGATCATCAACCAATTGGAGCCGGAGTGGCCCCAACAAAAATTCTGACATTTTACCATGGCAATAAGAAAGAAAGGGAAGAAGAAGAAGAAAAAAAGGATGATGTATGTGTGTACGTACCGACGGCAATGTATTTCGGTATACGTATACAACGGACATGGGTCTTGATAGCAATTTTGATGGAGCGATACCGCCTACTGTCTCTTGCGCGCCCTGACCGGGAGGACACTGCTGCACTTTCTTTCTTCGGCAATTTGGAAGAAAAATAACCTCGGAAGGGAGTGGGGCTAAATACCCAGCTCCCCAGCTCAGTGGCTCCTTCTTCTCCGCATTCTTGTTTCATTGCCCCGCCCTGCGGAAATGGCGGGCCCTCATCCGATCTTCGTCCGAAGAGCCTCTCACGTCTGGTCTTACGCTTCTTACGCTTCGCTCGAGTCTCCCGAGTCTTCTCACACACACACACTCTTCAACAGTTTAGCTTCGAATAAGCCCTGCTCTGGATGCAGCCCGAATAACCTCCATAAGCCGGCTGACACTCGCTGAATCTCCCTGGGCTGTCACCATGACCCCCCCAGCCCAATAGTCTCCTCATACCCTGTAGCTTACAGATTTATATCTCAGCAATCCTCCTTCAGCCATGAAGCTCACGGATCTTCCCGTTGATGTACTTGTCTTATTGCCGTATCATATCCATAGTCTTGAAGATTTCACAAACCTGTTCTCTTCGTGCCGTCTATTCCACTCTCTGTATGCAAACACTTCACCGGAATTGATACTGCAACTAGCTGCTGCATCTGCACCTACATTCTTCTCCCCTCATCCATATGTCCTCGTCGCAGCAACAGCTCGCCAACTCAGCGAATGGGCTTCACAAAAGGACGATAATGTCCAAACCTTGGAAAACTCTTTTCAGAGAGGCATAGATGGTCTTTTCCAGCTTTGCCTCAAGCACACTTCCTTGTCCTTGGAAAGGATCCGCGAACTACATCCCATTCGCTCTAGTATCATCAAACCCTTCGCAGATCTGATAGAACCCATGGTTAGGGAGGGATGGAGCCCACTCCTCGACTTTTCGACCCAACGCCTAAGGGATCCTGAATTGCTCGAGATAGGCCCCGCCTCTATGCGCGCCACCTATCAGGTCATCATCTTAGGTGAACTATTCTCCCACAGCGCTGCGGCTATTCTGGATCCTACGAGTCCACCAGCAAGAATGACCTTGATGACAAGATTAGAGTTTATTAAATACTGCATTCCAGATGGGTCATGCCTCGCTACCAGAGGCGGACCCGTCGTCCAAGCAGTCGGCCCATATGCTCCAGATAATCTACCCAAACTGCCTTGGGACCAGAAGGTCCTATACCATGTTCTGAATTGTTCCAGCTGGACCAAGCTCTGGATGCAAAGCTTGCCCATTGCTGGCCCTATCCTTGATCAGACCTGGCGTAACAGGTTGTGGACGAATGCTCTCCAGTGCCAAGGCTTTGACACTGTAGAGCTACTCATCAAAGCAGACGCCATTTCACCTCAAGCTTTAGATAGGCTTCTCAAAGTCCAACATCAGATATCCATGCTAGATGATGAGTGGAAACCACCTGGGGACTATGGAGTTGTAGGGAGTTATTTCCAGTTATCAGATATGCCGTTCCTGATGAGGGAGATGGAGGCTTGGAAAATATGTGCTCGTCTAAGAAAGCAGAGCGCAAGAAATCTTCTCTGGAATAGAGACAATAATCCGGAGTGAATAAAAACTCCCATTATAATTATAAATAATGGAGGGGATCTCTAACTCAAAGGAATAGCTACTATTGACTTTCTCACAATCGGGAAATACTACCGCATAATTGGACTGTTTAACTTTTAATTTTGACATTAATTCATATGTTTCAGGAAAATATGGTAGCCTTATATGGACACTGTCTGAGGACGATAAGATTTCTGCCTCTGATAAAGCTGCGGTAACTCTCACCCCTTTAGAAAAGATCTATATAATCTTATCATATTCACTAGAGATGTGCGACTGAGTTTTAATAGGTGGAAAGCCAAAAAAAAAAAAAAAAAAAAAAAAAAAAAGTGAGTAAACAAGTAATATCCTAGACTCTATATCTTTCTGCTTGTAACAAGTAATCTATGCACCAAGTTCGCCAAGTGTTATTTACATCTCGAACTTGGTAGCTCATGTAGTATAACACAGTAAGTACCCTGGAAAAAAGGCAAAATACAATGGCAGATATATAGAAACTAAGACTGCTTAACTGGTTTCTTTCCATTTTTAATTCATTATATGGCACAATCAATATATATATATATATCCCCTATCAAGTAAACGGACTAGACTGCATAGAAGTCTCAAGACTATGATGTAATTGAACCCAGGTGGTAGAATTATACATTGCCTAATACTGGAGATCTTTCCAAGGATCGTCCTCAATTCCACATTTCCGTGCATTCACCTGGATCCCGAAACACATTTCTGATCATTCATCTATAAATGCCATCTCACAGCCGTTTTGCCGAGGCTAAATCCTCAACTCCACATTCGACACCCTGCATGTAAATAAGCACCCCACGCATCGCCCAATAACATACCCTTTCGGCGCTGGTGTCACCAAATCACAATCATTAAATACTCTGGAACCGTTGATATATACTTGAACAATACCATTAACATTTATCTAGCAACCGTCGTTTACGTTGCTCGCCACTTAAGTAGACTAGGCATCTTCATCTTGAAGCAGAACCCCTTTTTCCTATCATCATAAAATCTAGGTCTCTGAATGTCCGTCCTTCATGTCCTCGCAAAAGAAGAAAAAATACAAACAAGAAAAGAACCAGGAATTAGTAAACAATATACAATTACACCTCACACCTTCTTCCCATCCCGAAACGCCTTGCTAAGGAAAAAAAGACAAGCATCATGTTTTCTGTCCCGTTGTCCCGCGCCAGACATTCATCTATTGCATATCCCCGGTTTTCTCTCCCCCTTTCCCCCCTTGTAAGAATCACCCAAAGAAAAATTACTTGCTTTACAAGTATGGCATCCACAGTGCATCGCACTGAGCCAGGTTCATCGGGTTTACGGCCTTGGCGATTGCGTCGATGACCGTTTGGTTCGCAGGCAGGTTCCCAGATGGGTTATGAGCCAGGCTAACCGCCCTCTTTACTATCGAGTCGCTATTGACCTGCACAGAGTCACGGAGTTGAGCCTCGCTGATCACCGTGCGGTGGTTGCTCGTAAGCCAAAAGATCATTTCATCTCGCACGAACAACGTCAGAGCGTGCTCCAGCTCTTGTTCAGGCTCCGTCAAGCACCTTGCGATGGCCATGACTGAGCAGGCGAATATGCCCTCCATCGCCAGAGGACCCATTAGCGTCTGCAAATTTGGTGTTAAGCGGAATGGCACTGGTTCAGGGTTGTGGAAGAATGGCTTTGATGCGCTCATGAACGACATCAACTCAGCACCCCAGATGTTGCCCGATCCCCGTGCGATATTCATCTTCGCCGGGTAACGGTTGTGCATGTACAAAATGTACGTCATAAAGGTGAGCGCAGACAACTGGTATGAGAATTGTCGTCGGAAAAGCCAGAACTCTGCAAACTGTGGGAACACTTGCTGGAAGTATTCTAACGCCACCGTAGATGGCACCCATTTCTCTTGGATTGCATTGAACACCTCCAATCGTGCCGTCGGAGTAAGCTCAATCTTATTCTGTAATTTCGCATTAGCCATCATGCTTCCGATATGTATTTTGTTATCAAGCCAACTTACCTGACCACCTTTAGCCTCCAGAACGCCACGTATTTTCTCCAATGTGAATAACACTGGCTCATCCTTGGACATGCCCATCCTCCTGCAATGATCTTCATAAACACCATGCAGTGTGATATAGGAGGTATCCTCCTGCACAATTCTTATGTGTGGAGCCAGAGGTACCATCAGTGGCAACGTAAACTGCAAATCTCGGCGTCGGCTTTCCTTCTTTCGGCTCAGTGTTTGGTTAAGATGCCTGAACAGTTGCAAGATTCTCTCTTCGCGTCTGCAGTGACGAGCGGCAGGATGTTGCACAGCCCATGAGTGAACACTGCCGTCATGACCACGCATCTTCAGTCTGCGGTATGAGGCATTGATGGAGCGCACCAAATCAACATTGGGCAGGAATCGTTCGATCCGAATGAAATCCTGGTTCTTGTCTTTGTGTTGTAGGTACTGTCCGGGAATTTCCACCTCATCAAACTTTTGGTAACGGAATTCACTCAAGTGAGGCGAGAATGCCTCCAGAGGTGCGTGCCCAACGCGGCGGTCGAGCTTCTCCTCAAATTTGGTCCTCCAGCGCCTCAACTTGTGGATGTATTCATACATGGTGGGCTTTACCTTCACAAAGTCTTCATCAAAAGAGGCTTTAATGTGGTTTGGCAATATGGTTTCCGCAAATCGAGTAATGTTCGTTTCCGTGGCAGGTGGGAGTTTGACGCTCTTAGCGAATGAAGCAGGTGTGCGGCTCACGTAGGTCAGGGCATCGTTGAGAAGAGCAACTATGAGACGATATGCATCCTCATCTGGTGGACACTTGAAGTGCTTTTGGATTTGATCCACCATTGTCTCCATGGACAAGGCCAGCAATGGAAACGCTGTCTTTAGGACCGACATGATTTCCTCTGTGAGCTCCCACGGAGGCCTCTTCTGGTTCTGTCCGGCTTGCTCCTGACCCTGTGCATTGTTGCCAGTAGCAGGCGTAGCAGATACAGCCCCATTTGTCTCGGCACCTTCGGATTTGACTTGTGGGCCATCACCTCCGGTTGCAGTTCCTGGCCGGGACGCACCACCCTCAACCTTGAGGGCTTCTGTCTTCACCTGAGATGGCGAAGCATTCGGCTTTCCGTTGACCCCTCCTGACTGAGCTCGCAAACGTGCTTTTTCCTTTGCCTCTTGATTTTTCTTGATAGCAACCATGTCCTCTCTCTTGGTTCGCAATTCAAAATACAGTGCCTGAGGATAAGACTTGGCAATGGTGAGCAGAATCTGGTAAACACGTGGTGCCTCCTTGTGACCCAGCCCGGTGAGTAATTGGGGGATAAAGGTGATCCAGTACCACGTAGGAGTCTCGCCCTTGAAATCATCAAATCCTTTGGCAATAGAGCCCTGAGCATCATCTAGACTAAGGAGCCAGAGGATGCGTGCCAACAACTTTCGGGACTTTGCGCTCTTGTAGCTGCCTGCCGCTTGCAAGTACGACGTAAGTGCTTGTCTCGCGGAGTTAACGTCAGACGGGTCAGCCTTAAACTTGCGGTCGTTGAAATAACCCCATTCAGCCCAGGCCTTGGCTGCACTGATGTCAAAATATAACGCAGTGCCATAAGCCGAGTCAGCCTCATCTTTCTGCTTAAGTTTCTCCAGGAACATGCCCTTCAGAGTGTAGAATTCGGCTTTCTGTTGCGGGTTGAAGTAGTTTAGATTGGTGTTGTTAATGACATCTAGTCCGCTTGTCAACTCCTCGGGGTTTTCGTAGTGGCATCTGGCTTGCTCTCGGAGCTTCAAGAAGGCTTCCTGAATCTCAATGTTTGGGAGTGTATAGATGCGGCTGAGTTGACTGATGCAAACTTCTGGCAAGTTGTGCTTGCGGGCGACATGAGCGAACCTGTTTATTATCCAAGCCGTCTCATGGTAACCACGGTAAGCAAACGAAGAAGCACCGCCCGCATTCTGCTGACCCTGTTGAGGTAACAGCTGAAGGTACGTTTGGTTAATGAGGTTAAAAATATGCTGCCTCCACGTAACCAAGTCTTGCCAAGCAGTAATATCATCCCAGATGTTGGGTAGACGATCACGCCAAGCTCCCAGGAGGAGCTTTAACTCGCCGGATTTAACGTCAAGATTGGACGCGTTCGTGTTTGCCAAGCTCTGACAGATGACACTAGCATCGTGTAGCTCTACGAGTTGTTGGAAGTTTTGAAGAAGGGGGATATGGGCATTGGTCAGTCGAACCGGTAGCTGGTGCCACTTTCGAATGGATAATTGGATTGCCTCATCGCAGACGCGTGCAAAATCGTTCGCCGGCTCTTGCTGATTGTGAAATTTGAGGAGGGACATGAATGCTTGGAAGAAGGCCCGGCGTGGCGTTGGGGCATCCATAACACCCTTGATGATGTTGTCAAGCGCTTCTCGGTGCTGTTCATCCTGCCACATTTCAGTATTCCTCCAAGCACACTCAAGCAGTAGATCCTGGAAGTTTTCGTGCTTAGCAAAGTCCTGAAGAATCTCCCACTGTTGCAGTTTCTGCGCGCAAAGAACCCAATGATCCTCCCAGAGCATGTATTCCGCTTGTGAGAACGGAATAACACCAGTTCTGGCTTTAATCTGAGCGTTTTCATAAAGCTTTTGCGCCTTGTCCCACATCCCATTCTGTTCATATGAGAGACCTGCATTGGTCTCAACAAACTGACAGCGGCGTCTCCAAGTACCATAAAACAAGTCGTCCTCCTGAAGAGAGGCATACAGGTCTACAAGAGCGTCTAGATTGCTCTCCCGGACCGTAGCTGACTCGTTTCCGGGCTTAATGGCAGCATTTTCCAGCTGCACAAGCGCTGTGTACCAGGCATCGTACGTCTTGGCCTCAAACTTTAGAACATGTGGCGGAAGCTTGCACTCTGGCCAGGTCTTGGCAGCACCCTCAACTAATGACTGGACAACATTGGGACGTTTATCAATCTGGCGACTATGGTAGTCTTTAGTTAACAAGGCTACCATTCCTCGCTCAATATCCGGTCGCTCATCTCGAGCTGTTGAAGACCAGTAGATAGGGAATGCAGTCACCCAGAGTTGGTGGGCCAATTGATTATCAATGTGTTGCAACTGCATCAATGGTTCAATCAAATCTCGGATCTTAACATCCCCAAGTTCAGTCATGAATCGACGATGATTCGACATCAAAGTTTCATACTTGTCATCTGTCATCAGGGCAGGTTCTCGGTTGTCCTTGTCCTTGGGATACACTGTAGCCAGCTGAGACGGAGGAGTAAGCTTGACATCATCCAAGTGAAGTTGAATATTTGTATTCATCTCCACTGCCCCCAAGAGAAGCTGGTTGGCTTGGGCAAGCCAATAGGAGTCAGCAAGCGTATCCCAGTTTTGTGACGTTAGAACATATGAAAGCCGAACGCTAGCTGTCTTAGATAAGCTCTTGTCAAATATCGCCATGAATCGATTGCGCATCTCCACATCAATTGCCCTTGTGCCAATGAGGAAAGCATGTTCCATGCGCACAGTAAGTTCGGTGCGAGTAATTTTCGGGTCTTCATAAATGCGAATCACAAGTTCCAAGAACTTGGTCAGCATTGTCGGATCTTGCCTGTGCTCAAAGGAGAGCATCTTGTGAAGAACTGCCGTCTTCTCCTTAAGAGTTGGCCAAGTTCCCTCTGATCTGAATACCCAACCTTCGACCATACCGAGAATTTCTGTGCACAACTCTATGTGCATGGACTTTTCGACCAGCGTGGCTAAAACGCTCAAAAAGGGTCGTCGATTGTCACCCAATGTTTCCATTCGCAACGCCACAACTTGAACTTCCTTGATCATTAGCTTGGTCTGCATTTCAAGCTCATAGGGCGACAGCTCGCCAGAAGTACCGTTGGCCTCTTGAGCCCTCTGATTCATGCCCACCGCCTGGCTCGCCAAAGCATTATAGTGCTGAACGTGCTCTCGGGCGTGCTTGCTTTGTAGGGCCTTCATGAGAGATTGGATGTGTTGATCAATAATGGCAGGCTTACGATTGCCTAGTGACCACAAGATGTTGACACCAGACACATAGGCGTTGTTGTTCATCTGCTCTGTTGCTATCTGTGACAAGTAGGCAACAATCTCAGATGTTTGAACCTCTGTTTCGCCATCAGCGTCCGCATCCTCCATTGGCGTATCCTCTGGTACAGCATCGAGCACACGCCTGACGGTAGACTTGAGCTCTCGGCCCTCATCATAGTCTTTATCAGATAGATGCAAACAATCTTGGATCTCGGGATTTTCTGACTTGAGACATTTCTCCAAGACCTTTTGAATCGCGGGGATGTTCTTTTGTATCCACTCGTCTGACTTGAAATTAAGAATGATGCGAACAACTTGCAGAGTGTTGATAATGTTGGTGAGAAATTTCTCATCAAACTTTTCTTTGTCAGATGGGTCGGCATTGAGAATAGCCTGCGTCTTTTCACTAGCGAGAATAACATCAGTGACATTGGGGAATAAATCTAGCTCCAGGTCTCCCCAGCATTGAGGCTGAACCAAGTTGTAGAGAAGGGTCATAGCCTTCTTGCAAAGCTCTGTTGATTGAGGAGTTACAGGGAGCGTGCTTGAAGACTGATCCTTTGGCTTTGCCGAGGGCAGCTGGTAGCGCTCGTTGAGCTGTGCGATGAATTCAATCAAATATTTGATCATCTTCAGCCTAAAGGGCGCTGGAATCTGAAAGTCTGGTCGCTCTGTCTGCGCAGTTTGTCTCATCATCGGAGGCGAAGCAATGGGCTGATCGCTCTCCAACTTCCGCTTCTTCGAACTGGGTGATTCTGATAGAGCGCGGTTCGTTAAGATCGGCGATTTTCCTCCTTCAATGCGCCATTGCTCCCAGGTCCATATTAGCCACATCATGTTAAGGGCCAACTTCTTGCTCTCGTGGGAAGGATTTGGCGGAGTTGCAACCTTTCTCAGCGACGTAATGAGCAAAAGAGCATACCTATCCCGTGCTTCATAGAAGAGCTCCGGATGGCGGACAAGGAAATGGAAAATACTAGTCATTTGCTGCACATTTTGTCCCTCGTCGGCGAGAATACGACGGGGGGCCACAGCCCACGGCGCGTTGCGTTCATTAGGACCAGTGCCACAGCGTTTGGGCAAAACAGGTGCGATGAGCTCAAGAGCCTGTGTCACCAAGGTACGCCCTTCATTCTGATTTGTCTTTAGAAGAGACAGATAAACCTGGCTAACAATCTTGGGAGGAGTCTCATAATGTGCAATGAAGTATCCAATCACTACGTAAGCAGCATGCTTGTTGATGACATCGTCAAGGCGAATAAAGGTCCAACCAAACTTGATGATGTCCTTTCGGGCCTCTTGGAGTGTCGTATGATAGTATTTGACAAGCATTGCCGAGAGTTGTAGCACTTCAAAGCGGGTATGATCAATACCAGGTAATGCCGAATCATCAGGAGTGGTCTCAGGATGAACTTTCCATATTCGGCTGCTCACAGCGTCGATTACGGATCGATCCATTAACCTCTGAGTTCTGCTCTGCTCAGGTTGGTTCCAGTGTCGCATGACATCCATGGCAACGATGGGATTGACAATGTAATGGAGTAGGAAATACTTGGTCTTGTTTGAGGCACTCTTACCAGAGTATGTATCCAAGCAACGCAAAAACATTGTCTTCCAAAACTCCATCGAGTCACTGCAGATAATCTTCTCGTAAATAAAGGAGAAGAGAGACTGAGTAGAGCGAAGGTCCTCCGCTGTCACGGATTCAACCAAGCTGAAGAGAGCATCCACATCCTTGGGCGACCTTTCGAGTGATTTGACGAGGATGTTCATCAACTGTTCAGTGGCTTGATATGCAGGTAACCGAAGGTAAGGTGGAAGAGCATAGGTACGGATGCTAATCTCCAAATCTTTGCCAAGTGTTTTCAACCAGGCAATGTTCTCTTTCTTATCCATCCAGCCAGTGGAGGCCGAGAAATTGCTGATGGAATCAAAAATATGGACAGTGTTGATAACTGCAACAAACTTCTTCTCGTTATTCAGCCCGATGATTTCATTGCACTTGCTAACCAAAGCATCCAGATTCTCCGCAGCAGTTTCCCGCAGAGGGCCGCTTTCAGGATGAAGGAGTACCTGGGCTAATAGTCGACCATATTTCAAGTCATCCAGTTTGCCCAGTAAATAGGTCCAAATTTCCTTGGGATAGCGATTCAAATAAAGGTACATCGGCAGACGGAATGGACTCTGGTGAGTGCGTCGAAGCTTCTCTTCAAGTCCCAAGAAGCAGTCGATCAAGCGTTCTTTAAAAGCTTCTGCTGGAGTTGGCAACAGATGGAAAATGTTGAGAATAGCAGTGATGACCTTCATTTGAGGATGTTGTTCAAAAAAGGTGAAGGAAATTTGTTGCCAGGCACTGGGTTCTACAATGGAATCTATCTGATCAAGCAAGCGAGCACCTATCTCTACCTTAAAGTAGCTAGTAAGTAGCTTCAAGAGCCGAGACAGATTATCCAACCCATGGGTATTAAGCCGCTTGGGATCAGAGAGACTTTGCAGCACTGGCCTCAAACCCCCTTGCAACAGATCTTTTGGCAGACGCCTGTCTATGGCGAGAACTGATTTTAGAGCGTCATTAGCAGCAGCAATGGTCGGTTTAGACTCTGAGTAAAGGCACTTGAAAAACACCGAAAGAATCTTTCCCTTAGTTTGGGCAGAGTTGGCAAATTCCTCAAAGCTCATCGCCGTACTGAGAAGCTTAATGCAGGAAACGCGCAAGTTAACAATGTGCTCATGTGTTCGAAATTCTGCGGGCTTATTTGCCAGCGACTCATCATTAGCGTCAGCCAAGGCGAGTGATTCCATTAACAAACGATTGAGGTTCTCGTCAAACTTGACCCAATCGTTCTTTAGGCCCATGTGGTATGTCATCGCATTGATATAACCAATCTGGATTGAGAAAGGAAGCGCACGCAAAGGCTTAGCATAGATCGGCTGCAAAAACCTGTCTTTGTAAGGCTCAACGAGCTCCCAAACCTCACAATTAGCAGCCTTTGCTATGAGCTCGAGCGAGTTCTTGGCAGTTTCTCGGACAAATTTATTCATATGAGAGAGCTCATTGTTAAACTGCATGCAGATCTGAGCAAGGCGAGGCGGCTTGGGCGGTGCTTCACCAGGTTTCTGTTGAGCAGGAAGATAGTCCCCCTTGCTGATCTCTTTCGTGATGCGCTTAAGGAGAACCTCAAGACTCGTTTGAGCGAGACGCCTCGTCTTTTCCGGAAGGTCAAGAGGCATATCCTTGATCACATACATGAGAGCACGAATAAACTCAGTTTGTTTCGACGCCACCCAGGCATCACCAAAATCCAGTTCGGTGAGTAGGAAATTAATACCTAAGCTGCCTCCAGTTTTGGTGAACCACTCTTCTTCGTAGCAGCTGTGACAAAAGGTGCTGCTAAGATGGCTGAATAAGGGTAGACGACCAACATTCTCCTCTGACCCAAAAATGATGGCTGTGCATTTGTACAGCTCTCGGATTGCGCGTTGCGCGGCATCCCGAACATCTGGATGATCTGACGCCAGCGATTCGACAATGGCATCCGACAAGACACGAGTATCAATATGCAAAGGCCCTTCGCCTGCGTTTGGATCGAACGAGTTGGAGGCACGCTTCATATCGACCAGAGATCGTCCAATCTCGACAATGACGAAGTGTCTGCATACATCCAGGAGGAATGCATCAGACTCGGACTTCAAATCAGAGATAGACTGGGAGTACATGATTGCTTTGAGCAACTTCTTCACAATTCTATCCTGCTCGTCCTTCTTGGGAATTGATCTCTCACGGTTGGACTTTTCAAATGTGGAAAAATTGATGGCTTTGTTGCGAGCAAAGATATCTTGAGCTTGAAGACGCACGATTCGAGACAGGTCGTCAGGGAGATGATCAAAGCCGATGCGCAGTTTGAGTTGGGCCTTGATGAAATGGAGAGCCTGCTTCTTGTAGTAGTCATCAAACTGCCGGCTATGATTGTTCTTGTTGTTCCTGGGGACCTCCATAAGTTTCTGAATGGCGAATTCGATGCCGAGATCAGCTGGGAATGCTCTATCCTTCTTCGAGCCAATAAGTCGCATATCAAAGGTAGAGGGGTCGTCTGCATATGCTTTATAAAGGAGCGGCACAGCGCCAGTCATAAACTTGCGATTCCTGCCTCCAAGCTTACCCAAAATCCTCATGGTAGTGTGGGCATGGAAGTGGCTATAGGGGTGCGGTTTTAGGTGATCAAATAGGGCTGTCATGAGCTCATCAATGACGGGAGCCATGATAGGATCGAGATAGTCCGCTGTGAGGTTGTCAACACAAAGCTCTAATGTCCGTAGCCCTTGACCAACGAGATCAGTTCCTGCTCGTAAGGCGACAACCAGTGGACGCATCAAAAAGCTCAAGTGCGGCAGCAAGTGGCTAAGTCGTGCCGGCACAGTGAGGCAGAGCTCCACATACAAGTCTCGCTCCGATGGTTTTCGTGCAGCCATGAGAAGATTGTTCAACACGTCTAAGAGCATCTCCAATAGAGGTAGAATCTGCTTGTAAAGCTGCTCAAATTTTCCTCCACCAATGCTACGGAATAGTGACCGCAGTAAAAGGAAGTAATTCATGGGTTCCTCTGCCTTGGTTGACAACTCAATTGATTTGGTCACGATATTGACAACATGAGGCAAAAGGACTTGCTCATTTTGACCAGCGAAAAGTGTGACCGCCATGAAGGCCAGCTTGAACAACCGCAATAAGATTGAAGATTTTTTCACATCGGCCGAGCCCACCTCATCAATCCGCTCCATGAGAAATTGGAGGAGCATACCACAAAAACTGGGTGATGTGGCCTCACTCGCCAAGAAAAATTGAGGGATATGCAGGAGAGCAGTATGCTCAAAAACCATGTCGTAAAGGCGAGGAATTTCTTGCTGAAAGACTTCGTGGAATGTAGCTGGGTCGATACAATGGAACACGGTAGCAAAGGTCTCCAGAAGATCCTTTTCCTCCTTACTGCTGGAAACCATGTAGAAATTTGCCATGTATTCAACAGGTGACATATACTGTGATTCCGCGGCAGGCTTCTCAATTTCGTAGTATCTGAAAACATAGGCACCCTCACGGAAAAGCTTCACGATGACTTTGACTTCTTCAGCTGTGAATCCGTATGAGACATCCTGCCAGTGAGGTGGTGCGTTTTGGGGATCAACAGGGGTGCCAATGTTGCAAGTTCTCAATTGATAGAAGGTGTTTTTAAGACCGTTCATGAGATTCCTAAAGAGAAATTTGTTGTCCACCACTGGGTCGGCGCCTCTATCACGAGGGTTCGAAATTTTGATAGGGACAGCAGAAAAAATATCGGTCTCATCCCAGTCTGGAGGGGTCTCCTTGTCTGCAAGATATGACTCGGTAGCGCCAGATTCCGCTTGCTGTTGATAAAGCTTGGAAAGCTTGACGGCATTCGGATATTGCCGGTTCATAGCAGCAAACTTGTCCCCAATCGCATTCAAAATCATCATCAGATAATGTCTAGCGTCTACCTTGTTGGGCAGCTTTGCGATACATTCGGCCATATTTAGAAGAAGTTTCGCGCTCATGGTCTGGAAGCTCGTCCCAGGGAAATTGTCCTGAAGATTCTTGGTATAGACCTCCACTGTTTTGCGAATCTGCTCTGGAGATAGTGAATCGCGGACATGATGAATTAGATCTGCGAGCATACTGTAAGCCAGAGGCCGCATCGTCTCATATACAGTCAATCCATCTCCAGTCAGGGTGCGCTCGTCCAAAAGCTCATCAATCTTGGGCAAGAAGATTTTTCTAAAATTGTAGTTGATGATGTGTCGTATCGCAATAAGAAGCTCTTTTCGGGTACCGGACTTTTCTCGGGGGCAATCTTTAAGAAGCCGAATGACAATGTCTGGTAGGGTTGGGAGGAAGTCGCTGAGTTGCGCAGAGTATTGTCGTAAAAGATAGGCAAGAAAGCTCATCGTCTTGATCTGAGCCGTAATGAAGTCGCCAAACGCCGCTCTGTTTTTAACCGCAGGACTTACACCCGTGTGAATCTCGCCCCTTGCTGCTGCATCAGTATGTGCTTGTCGTTGAGCACTTGCCTGAAGCGACAAGAACTTCTTAATAAGTGGTACGAAAAGCTTGACATTCGCCTGCACCGTATTTCGGTATATCTGGAAGATCGAGACGACAATAATCGGGCATTCGGACAGAACCTTGAATGACTGCATTCCCTTGAGAAGTGGTCGGTTTTGCTGCTGGGGATCCGCACCAAGCTCTGTTACCGACGTTACTGGCGATCCTGGTCGAGGGGATTGGAAGTTTGCCTGCGAGCTCCCAGGCGTAGAGGGAGCACCGGGCTGCGAGTTCGGGACAAGAGGTGCACTATCCAGTTGCTCCTTAACGACCTTCTCCATTTGATCGAACAACTCCTGAATCAAAGCAAGAAACCCTTGAACCTTGCCTGCCAATACTTTGTGTTGGTGCCGCATGATATCCGAAGTTATCTTGACACATAGCGCCGCATTATCCTCGTTATCGGATCGAACTAATTGCATTAGCAAGTCGACGACCTCTTCAGCGTAGGGTTCAAATGGTTCGGTCGGTGAGGGAGCAGTAGGGAGTCGGTGAAGAACCTCCAGGATGCAGTTCCGGAGTTTCTAAGGGGGCAGGTTAGTCGCAACGATGCATTCAAGCTTCTTCAATATGCATACCTGCTCCGGAGAGTTGCTTTGGAAGGTACATGGTCCGCGTAAGATGCCGATGAAGATGGGCATTAATCGTTTCAAGAAAGGCGCATAGATTGGGCCGCTTGTGTACGCATCGAGACTGTCGCGCAAGGTAGTTGCGGCATCTACCTTGAGCCTTGTATCTGCAAATCATAGTTGTAAGTGAGGCGCCCAAGGACAGATGCATGCGACAACTCATGGTGGGGTCTAGGGAGAGCTATCTAGCTTTGGATATCCATCATACCTAAGTCTGCGGTGCTGAGTCGCTTTACGACATCATCAATAGTGGTCCCCGACATGACTGCATTATCGGCGTCCACAAGACGCTACCCTTCCTTCCATCCGAGGTGAAGATGGCAAGATGGTTCTCGGAAGTCAGATGGATGGATTCGAGAGTCGAGGCAGCTCGCGAACTTGTCGCGATCGTCTGCGCAGCTGCTGAGAAAGAATGAGGGCAGCAAAAAAAAAGTTTTGAATAGAATTTGAAGTCGCCGATTTCGGTTCCTGGCTCTAGTGATTATGTATGAGATTTAATGGATGAAAGTGTGGTTGAAAATGCAAGTCTCGTACCAAAGGTCTTGTGTCTGGTATTGCTAGTAGACGTGGAAACGGCTTCGCGTGTGAAATTTCCAGAAACCACGAAACTGGGCATTGCTGCCACCAAAACCAATGGCACTAGGGGCTGTATCAACATTGTTCCGGCGCTAATGGAGAGCACACCCCTTCCCCGGGTGTGGTTGAAGAGCATGGAGGCAAAAAAAAAGCGGGGACCTATCACACGCAATGATTGACAGAGTATCTTTCAAGGAAGTGAATAAACTACGTATGTGAGCTTTTCTGTAAGACCTGAATCATTAATTAAACTCATGGCAATTAACTGAGTTGTAACCACTCATCGTTTTTAATCACATGCATTCATTGCTGGGAATTATCCACCCTTCTTTCAGCTGCTCGCTTGGGTGATTCGCGACTGATAAGCAATGTCACTACTTATCTTATCTTATCATGATCCAGGAACAGCCTTGACAGGCAAGCCAATAGCTGTCTTCAGGGTCTTTCGTCACGACTACTAACATGACAGCCTTATGAGATTGGGTCAGGTACAAAATAAGGTTATTCGCGTATCTCGATACCCACCATCCCTTTTTCACCGCGATTTTTAACTTCCACGGTTCTGGCTCCTCTTTTTTTAGCCGGGCACTCTCATCAATGTTGATAAACAATGCAGTGAATCAAGCTCCAGGGTCTGTATACCCCACTAGTCTGTGCTTCGAGGGAACTATCCGCTTTGGGTCGTGACAAGGAGACTCCTGAGCTTGTCCATACCTAGCTACTCGCCCAGTCACAAATACTCCAACTCACAGCTGCCTACCCTATGCTTTGTCCCTCAATTTAACTAAACACCAAAACCACCATCTTAAAGCATAAAGGACCACAACCGTTCCGTTGATAATTTCCCGTTCTTATGTAATACACGCTCGATCTTTATTTTACCTTCCTAACAGGCCAGTATTGACTGACTTAAAAAAGAAGCAAGATGAGCGGAGAATTCAGCGCATTCTTCTATGGTATCCCTCTAGTGATCCTGTTCAACGTTTACACAACGAAGAAATGCTAACAGACTTTTAGGCACACTTGTAATTGATGGAAAGATACTGAAACCCACTACACTCAAATAACTAACCAGCAGCAGATGGCACCAGAGGTCTTCTACAGTGTGTGCTACGGAAACAAAAGTCCACCTAAAGTCATTTGTGACCTTCATACCTTTACGCCAGCTATCCTTAACAACTATTGTCGCCATCGGGTCCGATTTGCAGACTACCCTGGTATCATTGCACAAGAAGGACACAACGTGAGAGGCATGTACGTTACGGGCTTGACATCCGCCAACGTGGGCAAGCTGGACTATTTTGAAGGGAGCGAGTATAAACGCATCACCGAAAAAGTGAAGTTGCTGAGGAAGGAGGAGGATAAAGAGACCGAGGAAGAGTTCAAAGAGACATATGTCTACGTTTATATCAGGGAAAGTGAATTAGAGAAGCGTGAGTGGGACTTTGAGGAGTTCCGCCAACAGAAGCTGCGCTTATGGGTCCGTGAACGTATGTTGGCGACTGTTCTCTCCGTTGCATGCAGACAAACCTACTAACTTGTATTCTTAGATCCTGAACAAGCAAACCCTAACCTTTCTTGAACCTTTCTCCGAGCGCTTGTTGCCAACACGTGAGTGGTTGAACCCTAGGGTTGAGTGACGAAGTCCAGGCAGTAGCATAGCAATCTAGATAGAGGCAGATTTTTGACGCAAACAACAGCATCTAAGAAGGATTGGCATTGGTTTGTTGGTAGATTTTTGAATGCATAGACTCCATCACGAATAAAGCCAAGCAACTAGAAACACAGTGATATGGGGTTTGTGCGTGACTATTAGAAGCGCTGAGGGCTCACTGACCGCTTTACCAAGTAGCTGTGCGATGCAGCTATTGGGTTGAGGTCCAGTTGCCTGTCTGCACGTTGGGAGCTACCAGGCACTGACGAATGGGGAAATAACACGATACGTATTGTTGTTGGTTCACCAACATACTTTTTTGACATCCCTAGCAATCATTGGGCACGTGCATGCGACTCGCTAAATCCGGATCTCGATGTGTTGGTTGATGTGGTTTCAAGTCTGCAGTGCTTGGCAAGCAAAAATCGAAGCACGACAATTAATATTCGGCTAAAATTCCGAAACATGTAGTGGATCCATCGAGCATTTGCAGAATTGGATCGATGAATATCTGCATCTATAATGCCCAGACAGGTTTTCTCATGGATCCGGCACCCTTTAACTTGATTCAAATGCAGCCGTGGCCCATGGGGGCCAAGAAACGAACCCGGAATTTTAATGAAGAAGAATTACGATATATCCGGACAAGTTGCAATGAGTCGGTGGAATGACAGGGGTTAGTATGGGATTGATGGGAACTCCTTCAAGGCTGGCAAGTTTTTGAGCCCTCTAGCGAGACCAAGGCTGGACGATCACTTCATGCGAAGATCTCATGTTTCCAATATCATCTATATGCTTGTCTGTTTGCATTTTTGGGGGGAGGGGGGGACCAAACAGAAAATTTTCCAAAATACTTGTGACAATTGGTTCATCCTACATCTCCAACGGTATCATGACATGGAGGAGGCCGCCGCCGTTTCATCCGTCTGTCTATTCCATGCGGTATCGTCGGATAAACAGAGAAAACAAAAAAAAAACACCTCACCGCCGGCTAGTGACACGACGGAGGCTTGCTATTCGAGAGTCAAGCGCCAGAAGTGTGGATAAACGCTTTGAGAGAGGGGAAGAAGCAAATGCATTTGGTGTGCTGAGTGGCGGCGGTAAATTCCTGACGATCTATCATACATACGGTGCATAGCATGAATCTCCACACAGCACGGCGGGTAGTTGACGGTTTGTATGGTAGCAGGGGAGAAATACGAGGATTATCAAGAAGCCCTCTGACCCTATAGGAGCCCTGGTGCTGAGTCCTGCTGACCAGCGTTTGCATGATTGGGTTGAGGTTTGGGCTGGCGTAGGGCATTCGCCCGGGGTTTGTTTGTACTGTCGACCTATCAGCAAAATAGCTGGTTGATCCATTCGTTTTGCAAACAAGAAAACATCTAAAAACCAGCCACGTGAAGCAAATGGAAACAAACTATTCTTGGGGGGCATCTGCAGGCCCCAAGGAAGGCTGCATGTTGGATGGTAATAAGTGAACAAATGGATGGATTATTGTAGTGATGGTGTTTGCTAGGGCTGAGCTCACTTGCAGCAGAGCGGTCAATCAAATCAAGTCATCTGGCGACACGTCATGTCATCCATGGGCACATTTGTTTGGCATGCGCGGAAAGGTCCACGGGTGCCTCTTGCCTAATAATGCCTCTGTAGATTCCCACTGGCGGAAACAGCCATGGAGGTCTACTTGGCTGCGTTTCCCCTCCAGCACCTCCAAACCTCAGCGCGCCTAAAACAACCAAACAAAAGTCATCACAATGATTGCGAAATGGAAAAAAAAATGAGTGGCTGCTTCACCTTTTTGGATCTCTTAGCCCATTTGCAAACGAAACCAATTTTCGGCAATGACCGACCGCGCGGTCTTGCTTTGTCCTCTCTGTTCTCCTCCTTTTTCCGCCCCCCCTCCCCCTCCTTACAGCAAAACGGAACGGAAGCGAAAAAGAAGAGGAAGAAGAAAAAATTGGCTGAATCGCAATTCTTTGAAACCTCTCAATGGTCAGGATGTCCAAAAAGAAATCAGATACTCAGCTTGAAACCAGGCTTGTTTCACCAGACCTTGCTTTAACCCCACAATGGGGTCGCTCCGGAAGAAGGGCTGCGATGGCCAGATGGTTCTAGTCCCGCACAAGAAATCCAACCGAGAGCGACCCAAGGCGACATCGGTCCCTCCCCTGCATGCCGAGAGACATGCTTTGGTAGGGGGCTCGAGCTTCCGCGAGCCCCTGTAACCTTGGGTCCCCAAACGTTGTAGTCAAGCAAGATCTGGGAAGGGAGAGACAAACCAACAGAACCAACAACAATATCAGCCACAGAAGCAAACTCCCTTGTGGCGTAGTAGTGAAAAGTTGCTTGCTGGCCGTCTGCCTAGTCCCATCGTGGGTCGTTCGGCATTTCTTTTTGCTCGAACCAACAGCTGCAATGGTAGTATCGCCAAGACTGCCGTTTGTGGCTCTGCAAACCAAATACGACCTTTTTTCCCCCCTCTCCTTCGTATGCACGAGCATAATAGTAACCTAACAAGAGAACTTGCCTGCTTTGGTAATGCCGCCGCGAGACAAAGAAATAGGAGGATGATGCTCAACAACCATGGCAAATGTCGATCCTGAGTTTGCCAGACGTTTTTCTTTTGAAGCCACACGGCGGCAAAGCTGCATGCCGTGTTTCCCGGGCTTGACTGATGACATTCTGCACATGCTTAAAATTCTGAATGGTGGTTGTTTCTCCTTCGCTGAGAATCAGCATTCCTCCGCACGGTCGGGTTTCCAACCGAAAGACCCAGCCACCCCTGTCTCTGAGATTCACCCACAGAGAAGAATCAGAGAAGTGCCTAAAACCAGATGCTGTTTCATCGAAACATGCGCTCCTGCCTGCGCATTGAAATTCAATACCCCTGACCCTAAAACGTGCCGTGTGCACACACACATACATACAAGACAGACCTCGGTGCGAGTGCGTGGACGTGCGTTCTTTTTTGATGAATAGATTTTAATGGTCGACGAATGACATTCAGTAAGACGCTGTGACTGGGGGGAGCGCACTGAATTCGATAGTGGGAAGATCTTTGCGACTTGACTGACTCCTGGAATGGGCTCACTCGGCAAGCCGTGGCCAATTGAAGATGATATTCCATCAAGCGTCCCTCTAGCTAGCGTGACGGCTTGTGGATCCGGCCACCTCACTGGTCACACTAGCATCCACCCGTCTGTTCCGCCGTCGGGAGAGGCTCAGGTCAGGATCCCAAGGGGTCGGTCTGGCCTTATTGGCGGCCGCCCTTGTTTTTCAGCAACACGACCTCGCATGACGCACATCATACAGAGTGGTAGCAAAAATAAACAAGTGCCCAATACTACTGCTACAAGTATGTGCGTATCAGCCCGCTTTGGTCAGTGTTGAAGCCCACCGTATATCCCGCTTACACGAGCTTGTCATGTACAGCCTGGGGGGTGGCAAAGCGACCGGCCTCCCTCAAGGATTGACAGGGTTACAACTGTGTAAAATACTGTACGATGTTGTCATATTCTACATGGGATTGTGAAGACAGTTATGTGTTCGTTTGTTCCACATCTTTATTCATTGGCTACGGACGACGGAGTACTTTTGGTGGTCATCCATCCCCTCCTTGCGCAAAACTAATATGCATTCCTGTTTGTACTAGCCACATCCCGGCATCTAGCCTGTCCATGCAACCACACGAGCCAAAGAAAGAAAAAAAGGGCCTAGGTTACTCAGGGGTTGACGCCAGTCTTTGCTAACTTTACCACACCATCTGGGGTTTTCCGAGAGGAGCCCACTTTGCATATCCGTTTATGGCGCTGCGTTGCGGCTCTGAAACGATGAGTCTGGCCTATCAATGGATGTTTGGTGCCCTCCCTTCACCACCACCATTCCACTAGTTGATTCCCTGTGCTTCGAAACGATAAGGACTCCTGCTGAGGCCTGGTTTTGACTGGATAGATTCCTAGTCGCCGAGGACCCTCCCCTCCCAAACGCCTCTGGCGCCTCTGCCAAGCTCGAGCGTCTGATGAAGTCCCTGTTTGAACTTCGTCCCCTGTCTTGACCAATTGCTCCTAGATGATCGTTTGTTCCTGCAGCTGGATGGGCGAAGTCCTTGCTTTTTCAGTCTTAGCCTCCTATTGGAGCCTCGAACTCCTCCATCTCCTTGCTGGCCGACCATGCTCAGGAACGCATGTTATAAGATGACCGTTTCGCCCCAGCTTCGTTTGTTTCTCTTTCTCTACACAACTCAGTCCAAACAGTCCTTTCTTTCAAAGTGGTTCGTCGTCAAGACACACTCTCCTTCATTCTTCATTCTTCCACGAGGCTAGCCCTTGTTTTTGTTCTGTTCTTCCATTTCACTACACCAGCCCGGTACTTTTCTTTTCATTCCTCAATTTTTCCAACTTCAAGAAGTCCGATTCCACGATACTTTGTGTGACTGCAGCGAGCCTGTTACTGTCACATCTCAAAGCTGTCATTGGTGAGTCTTAGCGGCAAATGGTCCTTTATCTGTATAAAATCATTGTCATTCTTCCCTCCCTTCTTAGGGAAGACACTTGAGCCTACCGGCATTTGTATCTTTAAGCCACAGAAACCATTCATTCCCCTTGATCACTCTTCACCTGCTTCAATAGCCGTATACCAGCTGCTAATCCTATGGGTCTTTTAGACTTTGTATCACCGTTGAAACATCAATCAACCCGACTTCTTGGTTTTGTCTTGACGACACATACCACGATCTTTAGACCCCTGAATCCTTCGTCTGGTACGAATAGATTCACAGTCGCATCACACTCTTTTCAAGATGCTTTCCAAGATTTTCGCCATCAACAGCCTGGTCGCCGTTGCCAGTGCTCACATTCTCATGACCAACCCCATCCCCTACGGCAAATCATCTCTCAACAACAGCCCTCTTGACAAGACTGGCTCGGACTTCCCTTGCAAGCAACGACCTGGCGTCTACGATTTTGAGGGTGCCCAGAATGTCTATGCCCAGGGAAGCACCCAGCACCTGGCCTTCCAGGGAACCGCTGTCCACGGAGGTGGCTCCTGTCAAGTCTCTGTCACCACCGATCTCCACCCTGACAAGAACTCTGTTTGGAGAGTCATCAAGTCCATCGAAGGTGGATGCCCCGCTAAGGGTCAGGCCGGTAACATGGGCAACAATGCCAACGAGGCAGTTCCTTACACTTATGACTTCACCATCCCCAAGGAGCTTGCTTCCGGCAACTACACCATCGCTTGGACCTGGTTCAACAAGATTGGCAACCGAGAGATGTACATGAACTGCGCTCCCATGACTGTTACCGGCTCTGGTGGTTCTGACAGCTTCCTCAACTCACTGCCAAACATGTTCGAAGCCAACAACGGAAACGACTGCATCACTCCAGACAGCAAGGATGTTCTATTCCCTAACCCTGGCAATGATGTCGACAAGTTCAATGGTGCTACTGATGACTTCTTGAAGCCAACAGCAGCTGCTTGCTTGGCTCAAGGTGGCGGCGGCGGAGGTGGTGCTCCTGCTCCTACAGCTGTTCCTACAACTGCTCCTGGCTCCTATCCCCCACCTGCTGCGCCCAGTGTGCCAACCTCAGCTCCCGCCCCTTCTGCTGGTGCTCCTTCAGATATTCCCGGCGGTGTTTTCATCACTAAGCCCATTGGTCAACCTGCCCCTACTCAGCCCGCTGCCACACAGCCCGCTACTACTCAGCCCGCTGAATCTGAACCTGCTCCGACTTCAGCTCCCGCACCTGAGACCGCAGCTCCGGCCCCCACTTCTGCACCGGCTTCCAACCCCGGTCCCGGTTCCGGCTCCGGCTCTGCTGGTGGATTCTCAGCTGGTACCGCTTGCACTACCGAGGGCCAGTGGAACTGCGTCGGTGGATCTTCATTCCAGCGATGCGGCAGCGGCGCCTGGTCTACGCTCATTCCCATGGCTCAAGGCATGAAATGCAGTCCCGGCCAGGCCTCCGACCTCAACATTGTCTCCCGAAAGTCTCGACGGGCTCTGCGCCGCGCTCACCGTGCTCGCGCTCACATTCATTCTTGAATCGCGCAGACCCGTTCAACGAAAAAGTAGGGGGGAAAGTGATGCATTGGCATTGACTGTCAAATCACTGTGATGATGAATCTTGGATGGAGTTTTTCGACTGTACATTTTTTGCACACATTCTTTTTCTGTATAACCCTCCTTTGGACTGAGTTTGGACTTTTTGGATATGGATATGGATGGGCGGGAAGTTTTTTATATAGATATCCTCGGTGAGGATCATGATATTTTGATCAATGAATGCAAAACATATCACGACTGAAACCATTATGTCTCCCTTTTGAACTTTTTGAATTGTAACGTGAACGATTATGACTGGATCTTTGAAAAGCTCTATAGAAATTTTAATTGAGCATTGACGATTCTTTGCGAACTTGGATCAAATAGTATAACTTATGTTGGTCAAATGACTGTTTGCAATTATCGCTATTTAGCTGTTATCGTTTTATCTAACATTGGCGTTCCTTGATGCATTTCTCTCATAGGTAGTCTTGTTTCCCATATTCTGAATGTTTCATAATCATCATCATAAGTCATAAAGCTCATTCAATCCCGTTCAAATGCAACCAGCCGAGTATGCCCTCATAATCCAAAATAAGAAATAAAAAAATAAAATAAAAACCCAAATAAACCCGTAAAAGCCGCCTCAAATACTTGCCCAAACGCGACTCCAACAATGACCATCAAATCCAATTCTCCATCTCAACCTGTTGCTCCTCCTCTTGCCGCCGCCGCTGCTTCTTCTTCATTCTGAATCTCAAAAAGAACCCATTCTTCCCCTCCTCCTCCTTCTTCTCCTTCTTTTGCTCCTGTAACGACGCAGGATCAACTGGTACCACGTACGGATCCATCTCAACCCCAACATGGACTTTCTCGTCCACGCCTACGTATCGTCCAAAGCTAAAGGTTTGCTGGTGGTATTTCTCATGCAACGCCGTGAAGCTGCGGGTGAGCATGCGGCTGGGTGCGATGTATGCGAGGAGCGATCCGATAGTGTTGGGCATTCGGGGTAGGACGAAGAAGACGGAGCGGGAGTAGAAAATGAGTGCGACAATGATGTCGATGCCTAGAATGATCATGGTAACAAAAAATGCTGGTTTGTCGAGGAATATCCTCGTTTCTTTAGTGAGCCTCGCGCCAGTGATCTGTGTATCAGGACTGCTGGATTCAAAAATTCCTGGATTAATCCCCAAGAAAACCGCAAACGTCAGGCGATATATATAATTAACCAGAGGTATCATTTGCACTGCTGTCGGTGTTGGTTTATGCGGATCGATAATATCCCTCGAACCAGTTGACAATATCGCTAGGTAGTCTATCCAGTTTCTCGCAAAAGAATCGTTTTGCCATTTTGCATCCGTATCGGTTACTTGGCGATTAAAGTAAATGGCGGTTGCATTAAACTGTTTTTCGGACTCGTTGTATCCCAGAGTTGATTCGATGCTGCTCGTTTGATTATACGAAAGGACATTTCCAGAAGAGTCAATTGTCAGATTAAACATGGCCGTCTCGAAAGCTGGCTTGCAAACCGTGAATATAGAATCGATCGTCCCATTCATGTTCTCCGCAGCAGCAGTTCTGCCCCAACCCAATGTGAGGATTTTGTCGCATAGGTTATAGCCTCCACCCGAAGATATGATCCCACAATACTCAAAGGCGGATGGACCGCTCGAACGCATGAATACAGTGTTACGTACTCTTGAGCTGGCGATATTGACCGGATCTGGACACACGGTGAGATTCTGATTCTGAATGGAAGCCGGTGGTAAGTCAAGCTTTGCCGGTATCACAAATTTAGGGACAGCTGTACAGTGGGCATTAATACCAAAACCTCGAGTCGTCAAATGGTAAATATCCAATTCTTGGCGCTTGCTATCACCAACAAACTCGTGAGGCTGGAAAAAGTAGTCCTTGGTTACCCATGGTGGCAGTGTGTTTCCGGCGGAGATGTTCGACGTGGCAACGTAGAAGTGATCCGGGTATTGAGAGGTCTGCTTTACCACACCCATCAAGTAAGACGCAAGGTCAGTTACTACCGAATCGTTGAACCTTGCTTCGATCGTGGGACGGAATGACTGCGAATAACTTGCGACCATTGGCTCCTCATTGAATAGGGCACCAAGACCAACTGCGAGGACGTTTGCGAGAAGGGCGACGGAGCACATGGTCGCCAACATGAAGTGCTTGGATTTCACAGCCCTTATGAATACTAGCTGGGGCGGTAGTGATGTGTAGTCAGCTTCGATCGACCTGGCCGGCTTGGCTTTGCCCTTCCACATGTCTTGAAACGGTTGAAGAACACAGAGGAGTCTGTTGAGTAAGACTAGGAACGGCTCCAATAGAGTCGAGAATATGGTGGGGACAAAATTCTCAAGGAGCTGCAAGACCTCGAAATTTTGAGAAGGTCGCGGTAATCCTGGAAGCATACTGTTAGATTCCTATATTTTGATGGACTCAGTAGCAGACAAACCTTGCAAGACATCCGCCTTCCATTTTAAATACGATACGCCAGCCACTGCCCCTAGAAGTATAATGACCAAAAGGAGTCCGATCTCGCGTCGTAAAGCCACCGGACGAACAGGCTTGTAAAATCCTGGCTCAGCACCTGGTTCCTGTTCCTCGACAATTTCTGGTTCTGTTCCTACTCTTTTTATAGACAAGTGCGTTTGTCCGTCCTCCTGTAGTGAGACGAGCCTGAACTTAACGTCCTTGAATTTCCTCAAAAGCACCTCGTCACTGGTGCTGTCCATGGAGACAAATTCGCTCGCCACCACTGAACTATTGCGAAATACTTCAACTAAGCTCGAGATCGAGGAGGTGTCAGTAGACAAGTTGCATGGCGTGGTCTTATAAGTCCACCAAAGGGCGAGCGTAAAGATAGAAACGACCAGCAGCAAGGCTTCAACGCTGGCCGAGAATGGTCGACTGACTATAATTCCGCTAAGGGAATAGGTTGAAGTGGCCGTACTATTCGCGAAAGACGTTTCGTTTCCGAGCAATGTACTAATAGTGGTAGAGAAGAGATAACGATGTGCCCATTGGAAAGACTCTTGCAAAACTTTTGGATCAGCAAATGCTGAGGTAGGCAGGTTTGACTGCGCCAATGCAAAGCCGATCATGGTTGATATGGGTATTACCAATCCATGGTCCCGAAGTCTGGGGAATGAGATCCCAACATTATAAGGATCATCCCTAGTGGAGAAATCTTCATCCATCCCATTTATGATTAGGAATTCGAATGCCGACGAATTGAATTTATCTTCAGATAAAGGTTGGCGAGGGGATAAGGTCTTCTCGGCACTGGTGATTGGTTTGAACCTGGATGCTTCTACTGTGGCAAGCACTTCCTGTGTATAATATCGAGGTTGACAGAACACGGCGGTGATATTATATGTGATATCCTTGGCGCTTGAGCTTTTGGCTGATGTCTCCGCCCAAACTGCGATGGCCTGATGAGTTGAATTAACCGTTTTTGGGCAAACCGGGCTGGCTAAAAAGTAGTCGGAGTAGGGACTTGACTCGTATCCAATATACTGCATAAAAGTAGTGTTGCTAAGGGAAGGAAAAGGCAGGGTGAAATTGCATCCCTGACCATTCAGAAAGTCGTATGTTTGTGCTCCCGCGCTAGGTCTCGGGTGGACTTCAGCCGGCCAGCAATCCAAGTCAACCGACAGCTTTGTAGTAACCGCTGTATAGTTGGTTCCAGACTTGCTGGGTGCTGGGTCATGGCCAAGGTGAAACGGTAGTATGGCATAGTCCATTGTCGTGAAAGGGGGCATCGATTGGTTCAGCCAGCCAATTGCATATCCGGTCTGGAGTAGCTCTGGTGAAATCCATTTTAGCTGCTGTCCAACTGGTAAGAGTTGGGACCTCTGGGTGATGTTGACAACATCGGTACGGGTTATAACCCCTGTTCCAAGGATTGAGCTCTGCAGTGGAGTAATAAACCAGAGAATCAGGACCGTCGCTGTTCCCGTCAAGAATACTGGCCAGTGCCTAGGATCGATGTCAGTTGATACACCATAAGAAGCACGCGTTTTCATACCTCTTTTTGGCAGCATTGATCGGGACAGTAGCGATAAAGTCGTAAGGATATGTTAAAAAGATAGAGTCCGCTGCTGTTGCCCCTGAAGCTTTCGATAACTCAAACCAAGGCTGCATTCGTTTGGCGTCCAAATCGACCCAACTCCATATAGTACTATAAATGACGGCAACAATGTTAGGTCCATACAGATAGCCCACCATAGCATAAGTAGGAATATCCTTCTGAGTTGGCGACAATGCTAGACCACCATTAGCCCGACTCCTCTGAGCAAGCGCCTCGATAAGTGCTCCAATTATGAGTGTAAGAATAGCAAGTGATAGTAGAACCGGTGCCTTTGTAGAATAAGGCATCCATCCTTGCTGAGATTGGCTGTTTTCGCTGTCATCAGATCGACGCCCTGATGCTGATTGGGGCAGTTCCGTCGTCGAAGCTTTCGGTTGCTTCTTCATTAATCTCGACAGTGGCCATGATTGGCGGTTTTCCGCTACCAAATCATTGGTAGGCATTGAGTGCTCGAGAAAAGGCCGGGATTCCATAAGAAAATGCAAGTAATATGATCAAATAAGCCGCAAAACCACAACAAGATGCAAAACCATGAGTCGTACAATCATAAATCATAAAGAAAAGAGAAGAAAAGAGGCAAATTAATAGAAAGAGGATAAGAAGAGCTGGATCATCCGCAGAAGGATCAACAAGAAGGATCCCGCAAATTAAACAAGCAAGTCAAAAGACAAGCTGCAGCCCCAAAATATGCAGCTATCCCACCCTTCGCCCACCACCCCAATATCGCAAGCCCCCCCTCCAGAGCCCACGAATAAAAGAAGAAGAAGAAAAGAGGATCAAGAAGAGCCCAAGGACGAGTCAGGCTCGAGGGGGCACAGGGTCGTATAAGAGAAACACACGCACACGCACAAAAACCCAGCGTGCCTCGTTGCCGCTGCTGTTGCTCCAGATTTCCTATCAAGATGATGGGTCCTTTTATTTTATTTTTATCCTTATTTTATACATGTTTCAAAAGGCGACCAACAAGATATATACCTTTTCTCTTAACACCTCACCGCCGTCCGCTCGCCTCCACGACGTTAACGCCCAGCTTCCAAAGCACGTTGGTCAGCCGCGTTGTAACTTTACAACAACAACAACAGGGTTGAGACACCCGGGGGGGCTTTTGCTTCTGAAGGATTGGGAGAGATGGACCAATGGCCAGTCATGCGAGTGCATCATGGGTGGGTTGCGTATAGCCGCCGGCGACCCTGTACATAGCAAGGCGGCCAGGCGTCGGGGTTGTTTTTCGCTCAGCCCCCTCCCATTTCACTCGAGTAGGAGGGGGGAGAATGATGCACAAAACTCGCATCCTTCACAGCCGCATTCTGGAGTAACCATCCTTAACAATGTCTATTCTTGGAGTTTCCCATTTGAAGAGAAAGAAAAAGATGTTCTCTTGAACAATAAAATACTATGAAATAAAAATACGCAGAAAAAACTCCACGGTAACGATGCAAGAAGAGAAAATTAGGCAAGGGCATCATTACATCGCTTCGCTTCATCAATGGGCCCTTTTTTAGCGCGAGCGGCTATTTAGTGAAGCGGAAAGTGCTATTCCTGGCTCTACCCGCTGCTTCCTCACTGGCTCAACAACGACAAGCCCATCTCCGGGCTGCAGGAACAACAGCATTGGCCAATTTCTTGTCTTTACGATATTTTATCTGGCCTATCTATTCCGAAAAGGGTAATGTCCGGTAGAGTTATCTTCGTCTTTTAGACCGAGTCCACTTCTTGGATATCGTCAAGTCATTAATGCCATCTATCTATACCTAGGTATTGTAATATCATAACCCAATATACTAGAAAATCGCAATCATGATGACATTAAGTCCCCGCATTATGATGCTTATAATAAACGCTGGTGAAGATACAAACACTCACCTCCCAGGAGCGATGCGAGTCCCCTCTACCCCAGCCCCACTGCTCGCTTCCTTAAATACATTCTGCTTGTGATGATAAGTTCCGCAGAATAAAGCAGATACGTTCAATCTTGTCCCGGTGTAGCGAGCCCAGCTCGCAAGGAACTGGTTAGATGCTTCTGGGCTACAGGTATCGGATTCAAGCCAACCTACCAAATTTGGTATGTGGTCTCATTCTGATGGAGCGGATAAGCATGTTTAGGCTTAGTTTTACAGCCTTTACCATTATCGAAGTCGACTATTCCAGAATCCTTCTCATGAAATGCAGTATTTGTCCGAGGCTAGCACTTTAGATCGGTCCAGTATTTGGTGGCTGTTCCTGTCCAATTGGCCATATTTCCCTTCACAGGCTTTTCTGGTTGGGACGACAATAAGGCATAATCCGGGGTTGCAAAGCCCAGGTAGGGTTGCTGAAGCGACATTATGGCGTATGCGGCATTGAGAACAGACTGATCCAATAAGGCTACCTGAGCGTCTGGATCTATGAACTTGGAAGGGGTTGTAAAGTTGGTAGCCTGACGCACGAGAACTGATCCGGTGCTAAGAACGGAACTTTGCAATGGGGTGACGATCTAGAGGATCATCAGCACCGTGATGGTTCCCGTATTCATTGCTTAGCCCCTCCCGTCTCACTTGATCGGGAGAAGAGCGGAGAGGGAGGGGAGGATAGAGACGAGGTAGAGAAACCCGAGTACATCACAGCATTGTTAAACAAACACTTTTCAACACAACAATGCTCATCCCCAAACCTGTTTATCATCGAAAGGAAAGATACTCACAAACAAGATGCCAACGAATTCTCATAATAACAATGCAAGAGTAGGATCCAGAGCTGGCATCGCGTCACATCGCCTCGCCAATGACCTCTTTAGTTTAGGCGGCTAATCCAAGCGGAAAATGCTATCCAGCTATTCTTATCCAAACAGCACATCTTCCGCTGCAGGAACAAAGCACTGGCCGGCTTCCTTATCTGTCTACACCAAAAAGGGTAGGGCCCGATATTAGAGCATCTTCGTCTGATCTCCATGGCCAGGTGGACAATACCAATGACAGTTCAGCCTCTTGGCATTTTGCGTTGTGGATATGAATATCTAATTACACAAGGCTGACGTATGGCAGCTCTCACATATCCCATTATGGTTCAATGAAAGCCAGTAATTAGAAGTCACATATCTCGTGATATCAATCGCAATCTTTACAAGCATCATCATCATCACGATAGTAAACCAGTAGTGAAAACCTTCATCTCCTGTATTTTTCAACTACTAATCATAGAGAGCCTGTTCGACTCTCAATTACCGGCATTTCATACCTGAATAAGAAGCTCTTTTTAACTATACACAATCAATACAATCCACCCCTTCGCAATGCGGCCATTCCTCATCAGACTCTTTCCGCAGTCTCAAATGCAAAGTCTCCTCCGTCAAACATCATCAATCTCTCTCCACCAATAAAGAAGAAAAGACCTGTATCAAGAAACAGGTCGAATGAATAAAAACTTTATGCTAATTTCTCCCACCACTATAATAATCCCTTCCAAGTGTGGTGTGCGTGTGTGTGCATGTGTGTGCCGTGCATCTTTCAAAGTAGTAAGAAAAAAAGTATAAAAATAAGAATTATGACAAGCTTCATCGGTTGTCACGACGCCGCCAACGCCTCAAGTGATGTTAGGTAGGTGCTGTGTCTAGAGTCGTCTCGTCAAACGGCCTGTAAAGAAACTTCAAGTCATGCCATCATGCTGTATGTATATCAACTCCGTGCTATTCGCTATAACGGGTTCGTTCTCGGTCGTCTCAAATCTCAATCGTCTTCATTGCGCCATCGGTAATCTCGGGCTGCTTGCCATTCGCTTTTGGTACCTCGACCTCCTTGCCCTTGTCCTTAAGCAGGTCTGATTCTGACCGGTCGAGCAGCGATACCTTGGGTCGTTGGCCATCTTCGCTTCCTCTTGGCGAGTCCAAATCGTCAACATCAACCAAGTTTGAGGGCTCAATCATGGCATCAGCCAGTTCCGGTATCGCCGCCTCTTCCGTTACCCTACTCAAAAGAGGCATCTTTCCATGGCCATTGTGTCGCATAGGGCTTGTCAAGGGAGATGATTCACTAAGACGCTGCAATGAGCGGCCACGGACATCACCGTCTACGGGGCTAGTGTATGGTGAGGCAGATCGAGATCCGAGAGGCGAGCCATTCTTGGAAGGGCCTTGCGATCTCCGTCTGGCGGCGCGTCTTCCGTACTTTTGGTCCATTCTCCATCGCAAGATATTGAAATAGGAAGGCTCAACTCGCGCCTCCTTAAACTCTCGCAGCTTGAGCTCGTTGGTGTCTTCGTCCACGAACCACTTGCCGCTGTTGAGGTCGTCGGCAACCAAAGCGAGGAAAGCCGACCAAGAGCGGGCCACGACGTATTTGGTGTCATAGTCACGACCGAACATAATGATTTGACCGTATCGTCCGGCGGGGCCGGGCGCCAGATCCACTGCCAAGTTATTTCCACCCCAGTCGCGAACCAGGGGAATCCAGCCTGCATGCGCGTATGCCTTTTGAACCGTGTTGGGGGGGATACAGTCTTGTTTAGCAAGGAGATTCTGTCTCCACTCGCCGGGTGCATTCGATGATGAGGATGAGGATGGTCGCTGCTTGGAGGAAGAAGCCTCACTGCTTCCTACAGCCGACCTGGAAGAGGCATGGGCCTTGGCCGCAGCATCCAGCAAAAATTCGTGGTTTACTTTCCTCCATGTCTCATATTCCTGCACAATCTCCTCACAGTCCATCAACATGGAGCCGAAAATGATACCCGTCGGATTTCCGCCGCGCTCTTGGCCGTCATGGACCATGATGGAGTCTCGGACGTCCTGGGGCAAGGAGCAATCAAGCTGATGCTCCACATCATTCAGATCATTGTTTGTTGCGCCTTCGCACAGCTGGTCGAACAACTCAGGGTAGTTCTCCTCGGCCCAAGCATCAATGCGTCTCCACGAATGCTGGACGGGCGGCGGGGGAGGGAGGCCATTCTCAAAAGGCTGCATAGGAACATCCCCTGTTTGAACCTCGAAACCATCTCGGTTGGTATTCTGGGCAGACATGGAACGGAGACCAGGCGAATACGGCCTGGAGGGACCGGTTGTAGGAGAATATGTAACATTCGTAGCCGATCTCTTGGGGCTACCGCCATTGGAAGACGAGGAACGGCCGGTCTCATCGAAATAGGGCGCACTGACATCATGTCGAGAATCGGATGCGGTCGCAACACCGGTCAAAATACCATTTCGGCCGTTTTGGAGAGGAACGTGTCGTCCAGTTCGATAGGGAGAATCGAATGAAGAATCTTTGGGGACATAGTCAGTATATCAAGCGGTTGAGGTCATTGTTCGGAAATCGGATAGAAAAGCTTACGTCGATCATTACTGGTCATGGTATGCCAGAAGTCGCGTATCGTGGAACTGAACCTATAGCGCGACTGTTAGAGAAAATGCAATGCATTGCCATGGGCCATTGTCGGGAATCAAACTTACATGTTCGCCATGGTTAATTGTTGTGCGGGCGGTATTCCCGACCAAGAACGTTCGCGCTGCGATGATGTATGTAAAGTCGATGATGATGATTTTCGGCGGGTTGGAGTAGGTAGTGGGACAAAAAATAGGGGGCTTTGGATGGCGCTTAATTACAGGGCCGGGCTAGCCACCTTGTGCAGTGAGCGAGTGAGTGAGTAGTGAGTGAGTGTGAGTCCTACCCCAAGCAAGCAACCAAGCAAGGGCCTTCTAAATGGGGGAAGGGGGAGCGACCAGCGGCGTGTCCCGGTAATGGAGAGAAAAAAAGAAGAAGAAAAAGAAGAAGAAGAAGAAGAAGTCGTCAGGGAAGTAAAGTGAGAGAGTGAGAGAGAGAGAGAGAGTGTGTGTGTGTGTAAGAGTGAGAGTGACAGAAAGAGTGCAGATATGTTGGTCTGAGTTTGTTTTAATTGCAGATCCAAGAGAAACAAGGGGATCTGTGTTTCTTGTCTTTAGAGTGAAAGGGTTGAACCGATAAGTACGTAGCAGTAGATAGATAGTACGGAGTACGGAGTGGCAGTAGTTGGTAGTGGTTGTAGTGGCAGTACTAGCAGTAGCAGCAGTGACCAAGCAGCAGCTTGACAGGGCCTCCAAAGCGGTCGCGCGAGATGCGAGATTCAAGGGAAAGCTTCCAAAAAAGGAACGCGATTTCGAAAAGTGGCGGCGGGCGGCGTCTGCGCTTTTGTTGACTACCAAGCAAAATAAACCACAGGCCCGTCGTCCAACGAATTAGAAGCAGTTGCCCTCCCCTTTTGCTCTAGTCGTGATGGTCACCAGGCGGATGGGATGGATGGAGGGGCGTGTGTGTATGTATGTATGTGGGTTGGAGGAGGAGGAGAGGGTGTGTGGGAGAGAGAGGTGTGAATATTGTTTGTTTTTTTTGGGGTTTTTTTTCTGATGGAATTTTCCTGTGTTGGATATTTCTTGGTCCAAACGACAAACTGATAAGAGAGCTTCGCGTGCGAGTCAATAACAGCAGCAGGTTGATGAGAAAGAGAGAGAGAGAGAAAGGGGGGGAAGACTGGAACCAGGACTCTCGATAGTCTATTTTGTTTCTGGGTGTAACAAGGAATGACAAGACCCAAATCTAGTGGGTGAGTATGTGTTGACCAGCAATATGGGTGGAATAAAGAGTGAAGGAGGGATAGAGTGGGTGAGAGAGAATGGAGTGAAGAAGAGTTCACCAGCACTCGTGTGTTGTTGGTTCACTGAGGTTGTATTAGAAGGGGTGACGGAACAGTGATGCGACGACCAGCTTCCCTATTTACTACAGTAACGTAACCATAAAGCAAGGTAAACAACAAAAACTTGGCTGTTGGGCCAACTCGGTTCTGAGCTGCCTCCTCCTCTTCCTACTCCTCCTGCTCTTCCGCCTCCTGCAACTAAACCGGGGGGGTGGTGGAGGTGGTGGTGGAGGTGGAAACGGACCCTTTTCTTGTTTGTATTCTCCGGTGTACATTCATACGGAGTACGGAGTACGGAGCACAGAGTCAGACATCCGACACGCCCTTTTTTTTTTTCTGCTTCCCTCTTCCATCCAGGGCATCTCGTTCTGGACTGTTAACCTGAACCCCCCCATTCCATGAAGAAAACATGGGGGGGGGACTGAACCTGAACCCATTCTGTACCTGGAACGGGGGTTTCCGGCACATCCCTTGACATGGGGGGGATCCATCGTAGCGATAACCAATGAGCCACCTGTAATAAGACTGGCTTCGTCTGAAAAGGGGATGAACCAGGGGCTTATGTGACCTTTTTTTTCCCTTCCCTTTTTTCCCTTTCTTTCCATGGCAAACGCAGGGGCTGCCAGAAACAAAACGGTGCATGGAGGAGGCTGATGGGGAGGGGGGGCCTCCACCTGGCCAGAACAGCTACAGATAAAAGGTTACATTGAATCTGCTGGTGCAACACGTAGATCACTCAGGTACCGCACTAAGAAACGCACAGGGGTCAAAGTTTTTTCGGTGGCAGAGCCGGATATCTCATGGATCCCGTTCATTGTCAGTGTCACGGTTCGGGGGGGAGCGGGGAGGCTTATAATGCCATAGTCATCCCCTTATTAATTCCATCTGACTCGACCCACGATAAAGCTTGTCATTGACCCTGTAATTTTGATAAAGCACTATAGACTCCGGATACATGTGATAGAAATCAAGTAAAATACCCAGCACAGCCCACCCCCCGAACAATCAATCAATCAATCAATCAAAACACAGATGTCGGCGATGCATATGTATGTACTTGTAGTACAAGTATGTATTACTGACCAAGCAAGCTGGAACAGTGCCTCTCTGTCTCTATCCCAACACGTACCTCCCAGCTGAACTTGTTCTCGATCCTTACCCTTCAAGGACAAGGACAAGAATCGTTCACGATAAACGGCACCAAGGACGAAAAAAAAACAAAACAAAAAAACAAGAAAATAACTTGCACAAACAACAACATGTTGCCTACAAGCCACCGCCGGCCGCCACCATCGTGCCGCATAGATTGTGCATTGGCATTAGCATTGGCATCGGCATCCTGACCAAGAGGTCTTGACTCTGCCTGGCCTGTCCCTGTCACTCCTCTCTCTCTGTCTCTCTCCCTTTCCCTTCCCGTGAAATAGCTCCCCCCTCCCCAGAAAAGGGCCAAAACTCCCCTGATCCTAGGAAACGCCCTTCTTGCGGTCAGCTGGTTTGGGGTTTCACTTGACATGACGGGAAAAGGGCCGCACAAAACAAAAGAGCTAAAGCCGAGAGAGAGAGAGAGAGAGAGGGAGGGAGGTGTGCCAGTGACAGTGACAATGACAAATTGACAGCTTTTCTCTCTCTCGGTTGGCAACAGCATGCAAATGGAAACACGGGCTGTAGGCTCTCATAATAGTAACACTGCCCATCGGACCACCACATCCAACAACCACAAAGACACTGTCTAATCACACGTGGCCACAAACACACACACACACACACACAAACTTCCAATATGCAAAACATAAATGTCCATTCATAAAGCATCCACTCAAAGGGACACCCGTCGCAACCTCAAATCATCACCGTCAGGCGGCCCAGCACATACAAGTAGCTTTTGACATTATCCATACATCTCACATCTCACTCACATCCAATGCTGTTTCATCTGCACATCATCCGCTCTAGGCACACTCCCCTGGTCGGTCGGTCGGTCACATCCGTTACGGCCATTTACAAGTATACTTGTATGCACTACTGCTCAGAGGGGAGAGGGAAAGGATGATGCATCCTCCTCCTCCTCCTCCTCCTTCACCAGATCAACCATTCACGCTGTCTTACGCCTTGACCTCTCTCTCCCGAATCACCAACACCGATAAGAACCCATCTTTCCCGTCTTTCCTAACAGGTAGTACTAAATTCTGATGGCCGCATGATCGTCAGGAACGCCGGCGCCCCCCTCCAAAAAAAAGTAAATGTTCAAATTCCAGTCTTTTTGTGTAACTTTTGCACATTGTTGGCTCATCTAGAAACATTACCATTTACGTTCGTTTGACCATTAATACACATACGCATCCCTCCCATCTCCCCCCCCCCCTCTCTCTCTCGCTTCCCTATCTACCACCGACTATGTTTGCCACATATGCTCGCTCAGCCCCAGCAGCTTATCACCCATCTGTCTTCTTGCTGCTGAGGCAATGCCTCGTTCCGGATTTGATAATTGCTCGCTAAAGCAGAGCTCCACCAACGCCTTCAGCTCATCGTAGGAAAATGTATCCGATGCATCGCCACTGGTGCCGGCTGCTGCCCTCTCCTTGTACTCCTTGGCCTTTTCAACAATAGCATCTGGTCCCTTCTCAAATAGCGTAAAATAGTTTGCAGCGCGCGCAAGGTCGACGCCGTCCTCGACGTTCTTGAGGTTCTGCTGCAGCACCAGAATATTGAGCTGCATGCGCCGGCATCCATTCTCGTTCATCGGTGATGCTATCGGAGCATTTCGAACCAAATAGGCGTTGATGAGCATTCCGAGTCCAATTCGGATAAAGGCAATCTCCTTGTCCCGCAAGAAACGCACAATCGTTTCATCAAACAAGACCAATTCGAGATTGAGACTGAGGATCTGAGGATCAGGCTCTCTTACTTCCTGTTCGAGGAGATATGGTGCAATCTCTGGTGAAAGGGCATTGCGCAATGAATAAATGATTCGACTGCGAACCTCCATGTGCAACGTCAAAATGGCCGTGCCAGCCAACTCTTCAAACTGCGAAACAATATTATCAAATGTTCTATCAAGAGCGTTAGCCATATGTTATTCAGAATAGCCAGTCAAATACTTACTGAACCGTCTCCGTTGTAAGGGGGAGTTGAACAGGTCCTTGTTCTGAGGCGGCCTTATTAGGGTCGTGCATCAGTGTCCATCTCTGACCCGACTGTCGCGAAACATTCTGCCGTGATGAATCCGTGGCCTGTGTTGTTATATGCCTAAGACTCGAGATTTTCGCGGCCAGCCACTTCATGCTTGTATACAATAAGCACAGAGACGATATCGTATCGCGATCCCGAATCACATCGTCCGAGTCAAGCCTACTGGCATTTGTTTCATCAATTAAGATGTGAACCTCCTTCTTCATTAACCCAACATCCAGTTCATCCAACGACCATAGATCCTTTATCACCTCATTCACGGGACCTGACTGCAATGAGAAGCGAGCAGATGCACATAGATTACTCAAGTCCATCGTCTGCTCCTGGCTTTTAGTCACCAAAGACTTATACCAACCAAGGCAGCGGTCGTAGTACCGCATCATTTGCGTCACAATAAGGGAGCTCAAAGCTTGATCTGGCGGAATGGTCCCCAACATTCTACAGAATGATGTTACTACCTGGAAGAAGGCAGTGGCACCCTTGAATACTGGCCTTGGTGAAAACTGGTTCCACATCGAATCTTGCAAGAATGAGTCCGCTTCCCCGAATACAGTATCACTGAGCTTGCCCAGCGTCTCATCCAATTGCGGCTGGAACACGTTGACCAGGAAGTTGTCGAGAAATGTAGTGAGAGTGCTGGTAGCAAGATCGGAGCCAGGGGGCACAATATTCCTCAGCCGCTGGAGAAACAACAGTGTTGGAGGAAGCAACAAGCTCATGTTGAAAACGCTTGGCTCTACCAAGGACCTGTAAGAGCCAGTCGAGGTCTGACGATGAGCTCCATATCCCAGCCCACTCCTTCTCGAGCTATCATCCATAGTGGACCGGCTCTTCTTCTCGTGTTTGCGGGAGCTCGTAGTCAATCCAGGCACAGTAGCCTGGATGATGCCCTCCAAAGCATCGAATTCGGTAGTCACAGCAACAGACTTGGTATCGGCTTCGGAAAACTTAAACAGGTGCTCACGCATAACATCTTTGCCAATAATATTAACACCTTGAGTGGGAGAGTCAAATTGGTAAACATCCGCATCGGTAGTAACATAATTGTGCAAAAGAGATCGAATCTCATTCTGGTACAAGTTCCATAGCTCCTTAAAGCTACCGAGCAAGGCAATATTATTACCAGCACCCTCGCGACGGATGAGGGCTTTGATCGATTCATGGAAGACACGCTGACCTTCTGCGATTGCTTCGAATTTGCCATATAGTGTCCATAACAAGTCATATATGACGTCTGCTCTCATCTGCGTCTCTCGTGTGCCATATATTTGTAGACTCTCTGTCTTACCCGCCCCACCTCGCAGGGAAGTGGGATGACGTTGCTCAACCTCGTTGATAGTCTCATTGACAATGCCAAATAGCTCGACAGGCAGTCGTTGTTTCAGGGTTTCTACGGCGTTTTGTAGTCTACCCAGCTTGTTCAGTGCCTCCACCAGCAGCGTAACATAGTAAAATGTATCGGCCTCCGGGTTCTTCATCGGATCTTCAGTAACCGATTCCTCGAAGTCAATCGCTTCCAATATGACATGAAACGGTGTAATGGCATTAGTATCCGTGTAACTTTCATTGATGCCTCCTTGGGTCTTGGCAAGACTATGCCACCTCTCCTGACAGTAAGGTGACTTGAGATAAAGATGCTCGTGTAGCTCCTCCACAAGAATATCCATCAGGGCAGATTCTTGATTAGCCAGGTAGCTCCTCAGCTCGCTCAGGGCACCAATGTCATCCAGCTCGGGTTTCCTCAGCTTGCGCAAAGCATTCTGCAGCACATCGACAGCCGTCAGGAACCGCTTCTCAGATATCCGAGCCTCCAACTGGTCAGGAACCGCCCGCAGGTCATCCAGCTCATTCAAAGTCTGCAATAGCTCATCATAGGCTCGTGATTTTTCCGAGAGCTTCTTCAGCTCTGGGTCTGTCGAACACAGGCTTGCCTTGGAGTTGGCAAGCGAATCCTTGAGCGCGCGGACCCTCCTCTGCGATACTTGTATACTGCTCTGGATTTTGTGGAATGTACCAATCGAACTGTTGAATCCTTGGTGATGTTCGTGCACAATATTCTTCAACGAGTCTTGCAGGTACGTATGTGTCTTCTGAAACTTGCGATAGTCGTGTGCGCGACCAACCGAGCTAGTATCAAGGAGTTGCAGTGCGAGCTGAACCGGGACGCAATCAACATGGCACATTGACGGCCATTCCGTCCTTATATGCTCGAGAACCTGGGTAATCTGCTTCTCGGCGTTGGTTTCCTGAACACGCGGTCGAGATGGCATATTGCGAATGGTCTGCGGCGGCGGCGGTGTTGCTCGTGGAGCAGGCTGAGGAGGTGCCTCGAATCTATCGCCTCTATAGTTTTCGCCAAAGGGGTCGTAATCATCTTCTGCCCTTCCAAAATTACCATATCCGTTTCCATTGCGCGCTGGGGCGCCATAGCGATCCGACATGGTTGGCAATCGAAGCTGGCGAGTATCGTCACGAGAGGGGCACGGTTTGAGCGGGCATCGTCGCCAGAACCACAGAAGGAGGACTGTTTGTCTGGACCACCACTGGGTTTTCGGTATGTGTCGTCAATTTATGGTAGAGCAAAATCAATATCAAAGCATGACGGCTGAAGATACTGATACCTTGATATGGATGGATGGTTGATACAGCAGTAAATAGATGCTTCAGGTAGCTAAGGCACTGTTACAGTGGGATCAGTCAACTGAAACAAGACGCACAGACCACTCATGAATATATCCATTTGATCTTCAAAAGCACCCCACCATGACTTCTCAAGAGTCCCTAACCTAGAGCTTTACGATTTCGACTTATAAGTCATGACCTTAAGGTATGACACTGATGATGCGATATAATCATGCTGTTCAAACAGTTCGACCACATGCATACCCGGAGCCGTCATTTAATAATGAAACATCAACTTTATATTATCTCTTTTCATTTGGGTATCAACAGTTGGAACATTAATTCGTCTCTCTTAAGAAGCTGCCCCATCGTCTCCCACAACCACTTGTTCCAGCCGTGTAGAGTTGAGCCTTTCAGCACCGTACAATCTCCTATCAACAGCAAGGATAGCTTTTGCAAGCTTTCTCACACCGTCTGCAATCACTTGCGGTCTGTCCCAAGCCAAAAGGCCGGGCCTCCCCGCAACTCTGCTGGACCAGACCACATTATACTCTTGATTTCCCCAAGCTGGGCATGTGTATGCTTTGTGTGATGGTTCAGGCACATTATTTTGGTTCGGCCCATTTGTCCCCTCATCTCCTAGAAAAACCGTGATTGCAACTTTGGGTTTCTGCCTATGCCTGCGACCTCCCTTCTCTGTTTCCCGGGCCTCGGACATACAGGATGCCCAAAGCCGAATGGTTCCTTCAGGCCCTGGTAACCAAGTAAGCTCGACCAGTGTAATGATTTCTGAGGGTGAGAACTCTTTTTCGGGACTCAGAGTCCTTAAAAGACCAAGAAAATAGACCAATAATCCGGTTGGCGAATCACAGAGCCCATAAGCCAGAGTGTTGGGTTCTAGTAATCCGCCGCTTTCAAGTCGGAAGGGCTGGCAGTCGGGTTTCTTCTCATTTTTCTGCGATTTATTATTCTTTTGAAGAGCCACAAAGTCATCTCGCGCGTAACCTAGAATTGGGGCGTGAAGAACTGTGGCCAGCTTCCATCTCACCCATGCCATCGGCGACCGCAGCACTTTTGGCGCCTTTAGGGGAGGTGATATGAAATGAGTACCAAGACATGAATCCGGATAATGGATAGCCAAGTGGTTCGCAATCTTCCAGTCCACACTGGCTGGCGTTGCTATAGCTGATGCGGAATTGGTTGTCACATAGTGGTTATAGCCCAGCCGTTTCATCAATGAGTCGAGCAGGTCGCAAGCTATTGGAATCATCCTTGGGCTGTTTGGCAAAGCATCGCTGAAGCCAAGTCCTGGCAGTGATGGAATAATTAGATGAAATGGTTGTTCATTGTTGGCATCGCTGGGATCGGTAAAGATATCGATGAGATGCTGCATAGATAAATTGGTAAAAGGAAACGGCGGTATTAAGAGCAGAGGAACGGCGTTGGAATGCCGCGATCGACTGTGGATGAAATGAATCCTCAGAGGTGCGTCTAGGAAGGACGTCCGGATACCAGCTCGAAACTGTGGAATTGAAGTGTTGAACTCATTTTCTTGGTTCCTCCATGAGAACCGTTCAAGCCTGATGATCCTTTGTCAGTAACCAGTTATTCCGATATAAATTGTCGCAAGTTCAATACCAGAAATCAATCAACGGCTCTACTGTTGACTTTGGGTTCCACCATGTTGCCGGCCCTGTCTCTGGAATATCCCTTGGAAGTCTTGTAAGTTCAAGTTTCTGTCGCGTGAGGTCGATATATTTGCTTGACACCTGATTATCTTACAGTTATTATTGACTTCCTATCAATACCAAATCCCACCCAAAACACGTCGCACAAACTCACATGGATCTTGTATTCTTTAATCTCCTCGTCCGGAGTTGCCGCTGCTGCTTCCGCTGGTTGTGACATCCCGAATGCCGGATAAGGTTCAAATTCAGAGGCCATGATGGTTATCGCGCGAGAGTAGACGTCATGGTCATGACTCGACGACCCGGGTAAAACTCTATGCTAACAAAATCACGGAATTGAGACGCGAAAAACAACTAGAGGGCGAGGACACATCACATCAGCCACCTGGCCGCGGCCAGAGGCAGGTACTTGTATATGTCGTGAATCGTCTTGTTAATCTAAACAGTTTACAAGGTTGTGGCTTGACCTTTTTAATCCCTGTCCCATGCCACGTTGTCACGCCACCACATCGTCTCCAAGGTGGGAGCGGAGCAAACGGTCCTGAACGGTGGAGTGCTTGAGTGCCTTTGTTCTTCTTGAAACCGTGGCGGTGCACAGAAAGTCCCTGCAAATTTTCACCAATGATTGCTGGCTATCTTAAAAAGGTTGCAATGATATGCAATTTGACCCTGAAGGGCATGTGGAGCTGCGCCCTGAGAAATCTTGCAAGGCCCATCCATGTGTTCGAGATGAATGCGTTCGGGGGTCTTTCGTCCAGAGTCTCGCCCGTTCTTATCCACTGAAATTGCCCGTGGTATGATTGGACATTAGCGATGAAATTTCATGCTCAACCACATGCTGATGTGTACCTGTGTACTGTTTGCAGTAAATTTTCATTCACTCTGCCTGTTGCATTGCTGTTCTTGGCAACTCGTAACTCAATGCTGGTTGTCTATCCATTTCAAATCCCAATTATTGCCACCTTGGCCGTCCTATGTTAGAATGTCTCCTCTCTCATAACGTTTCGGATAACGATACTAGCACTTCGATAAAGGACACACTAGAGCAAGGTTCTGGAACCTACATGCCTCTTGGTGCTCATAATATGCCACCCCAATTTAAAAAAAAAAAAAAAAAAAAACCTACCACTTCTCTTCATGACTTTGGCTAATCTTCATCATGTCATGGCCCAGCTCTTGGAGATGTAGGAGCTGAGTTTACTGAGCCGCCACGAAGATTGATCTGACCGATTCTCGATACGATGTTGCTTCCAACAGCATCAACGGCCCCCCGGGGCGAAGTCAAGGTAGGACCTTCAGGAGCCGTTTCCTGAACTCGAAAGAGTTTGATAGCAGTACCATTCCATATACCCATGGGGCCCTTTGCAATTTGCATCTCAGTTGTAAATATGACGCCCCAGAGCAGCGATTCGTACCATCCAAGGGCCAATTGGGACCATTCGAAAGAATGCACCCTGACGGGGGATGGATCCATTCCAACGAAATCAATCTCTTTAATCCGACGCAACAAGTCTGAAGACGGGTCTCGGGCGGATAGTTGGTGTGACAGGAGGCTTGAAGCCTGCTGAATGACGGTCAAAATGGTATGCAATGGCAACTCGGGCAGCCAGCTATCAATCCATTGAGCAGTGGGTTCAAAGGCGCCACCCTGTGCCTGACCAGCGACTGGGTATGCCCCCAGGCTTGTGGAACTATTCTGTCGTGAGAATGACTGAATACTTGCCGGCATTTTGCCGCGAGCCTTCTCTGACATTCCACGCAACTGTACCGGCACTGCATCCTCGACATTAGCGACGGATGATGCGCGAGAGGGGTTTTCGCTTGCTGTTGATTGAGCGGGTGTGGGTTGAGGCTCCTCTTCGCTATCGTCATCATCGTCGTCGTCATCTCCAATTGCAAAGGCGCTATCTTCGGGAACCTCTTCTAAAGTTTGAGGGCGTGCTGGATGCGTTGAAGGACTTCTTGTACTTTCTACGGAGCTTCGCCCGGAGCTCGTATCAAACCCATCGTCCTTTCTTCTCCTATTTCTCCTCTCAATCTCCTCTTGCCCACTTTCCAATGTGAATGTTCGAAGCGCCTCAATGCGCCTCTTGTTCTTCAGGATGGCCAGGATTAATTCGGGATTCTTACGGTACTTATTCTGAATGATGGAGTTGATACACTCCAAAAGAGAGTATAGGAGGTTGTGGTTGGTTTCATTTGTGAGCAAGAATGATGGTGCTGACATTAATGTGAAGAGATGCATGAGTTGCGAACTGCCAGCAGAACCTAGCCCTTCGATATGCGGTGCAATGTTGTTGATCACCGCCAGCAGCGCCGGGTATACCGCTGCAAAACTTCCTTGGCTTGTTGTGATGAGGCTATAGATAGAATGAAGGAGGAAGTCGGCATAGCTCCCTCTGAAACCATTGATCCTGATACCGGCAGGAAGGCTTTCCTGGCCTTCAAATGGCTTATTCAGGTGAATACCAAAATTTGGTTCGACACTTAGTGTTTGTAAGAGGAACGCACACATTCGAACAACACCCTGTTTTGACGGCTCATTCTTGTACTCCAGAGCATAGAACAGTGTCACAATGACAAAGTCGTGCGCTCTATTGGTGTCAATAATAAATGATCTGAATCGCTTGTTACACTGAACCAACTCCCAAAATAGCATCAGGACCTCTGGTGCAAAATTTGCCGCAGATTGAGAGCCGGGCAAGTACGATGTCTTTTCTTGGAGTGGCTGGTTTAGAATCCTCATCATGCCATCGACAATAAATTGGAAATCTTGGGGGCGATGCACTCTTCCGAGGAAGTGTCGGTAGTAATTCTTGTTAGATGAGCTCGTGCTTTCAGGGATGGGATATATGAGTATGGCTAGTAAAAAGTGAAGAGAATACGTCACAAGGACCTGCTTCGTATCCTTGAAAACTAGAGTGTTGTATGGCACACGCCAACTTGCTGGGTTATATTTTAATGTCTTTGGTCATCTATTAGCTATAAATCAAGGGGAGGGGCAAAAGAGGGGTTTACGTACGGTGTTGAGCAAAGAGCACAATACGGAGAGCACCATCTGTTTGTCGGAGCAAGTACAGAGGTAGGTCAGAGTCCGGACTCCTCTTTGAGGGAGCAACCCTGAAGTTGTATACATGCTTTGGCTGGCAAGCGTCATAAGAAGCCGCAAAATCTCACATCGGTTGCTTTCAAACTCCTTGGTTGTGGCAACCGCTGTATTACATCCAACACCACTCTGCCATATGGCATATGTAACTTTGGATCGGCCATCTGGCGGGCGAGAAAGTGTGAAGTCTGAGAAGAATAGTAGATCGATAAGGGTGTCTATTAACTCTTCTGCAAGTGGCTTTGCTTCCTCATAGTGATTTGTTACTGTAGTTGGATCGCCTTTGCCCTCATGTGCTTCGTCGAACAAGATCTCATTCGCAATGGACGCTTTCCGGGTCTTCCTCTTACGGGGACCCCAGAAGAAACGTTCTTCCCATGGCCCTAAGCCTTCCTTTTCATACAAATATGGCAATATACGAGTGAGAACCCTGATGCAATTCAGGGCTTCTTTCTCTGGGGCAATATCGAGCTCTGGGAAGGATGGGTGATGACGTAAGTTGAACAGTCGCGATGTCAAGGCAAGTATAAGCGTCTCGAGATTCTCTAAGGCATTATCACGCGTTCGACGAATATCGGTAGGAGAGAAGAGACTGAAGACATCTTCGGATGATTCGGGAAGCTCCCAAAACTATATGTTCCCGTCAGTGTCCTGCTGCTGTCTGAGAGTAGCAGTGGGTGCACGCACCGAATTCCAGTAGGGATCATCTACTGTAATATTTCGTTCCTCCGATAGCTTGAATATGCCCCTTTTGAAGACAATCTTGGAATCGCTGGCACCCATATCTGTAGCACAAGGCCTCGTGCCTTGCTCCCTAGGTAGGTAAGCTAGGGTGATGCCAACTGATGGAGCTTCTTGGATCTGGGGGTGGATGATTATGGATAAGGCTGCAGCAGCACCCGCGACAACGTAATCAAGACCTTCAACCAACCAATCACGTGCAGCAATTCACTGCCCCTCCCGGAGTATTTCCGTATCGTTATCGATACCAAAAAGTGTCGTCAATGTTCGGTTTTCATGGTGGGCAATTTTGCGACAACAGCAATTGTTGCTTTGTTCATATAATTTTCTTCAAGGGCGAGGCCTCTTTTCGTCTCAGATGCTCCGCTTATGGTGTCGCGCTAGACCGGTGGCCAACTTGGCCGTCTTTCACGGAGTTCGGAACGATGTGATTCGAGGGGTTGGCTACAGACATTTGTCTGTTACGCCTCTGCTAGCAGCAAAATCCAAGGAGGCTAAGAAGATATCTCGAAAGCGAAGGACTGCGAAAGCACGAGGCAAGAAATCCACAGAAAAAAAATCCGAAAAAAAGGCCGCAAAGAAGTCAGAGACAGCGGGTAGCAAAAAGGGACCCTTGGCATTGGAGGCAGAGGAAGAGGCTTTGGCTGAGGAGCAGCCCTTCTCGAAGCGGGGGGCTGGTGTATGGACATCGCTGCAGGCTAGACTTCAAGGTTCAAAAAAGAAAAGAGTGGACGACGATGATATACGAATGGTACAGGGCGAGGGCGAACCGCTCTTTTTTGTTCAAGAAGATGTGACTTCTGTGGACCTGGCGGTTGAAGAAGAAGAAAAGCCTAAGAAGACGACTTCATCCAAGGGCAAACGAACAAAAAGCAAGGAGGCCGAAATAGATGTAAAGACTATCTTACCTCATCGACTTCATCTACAACCAGTTGAAGAGGATCCTTCTTTAAAGGTCCCGAAGCTGAGCCATAATCTTGATCGTGTTCTTTTCAACCCAGGAGTCTACCACATACAGGATCCTAGATCCCGGGTTTTCAATTTCGACCCCTATCTCACCTCCATCATGCCAGTCGATGAGTTCGACTTTGATGCACTCAAGGAGTACATTACGTCCTCAAAAGACGTTAAACTTAGGGAGCTCAGTGCTGCGCATGGGATGAAGTACTGTGGTTCAACTTCCAGTATGACTTCCATCTTATCTCATTTTCACTTCTTGCTCTCGGCTTGGAGACTACCAAATTTAAAGACCCTCTCCCGTTCAATAACTCCAGAGTCATTTAATTTCACGGCCCTAAGTCGTGGTCCAGCCGCTGCCTATGCTCGACTAAAGGATGGAGTTTACGCCATTGATGCGGACAAGGAATATGACACTGAAAATGTCCTCAGCATGCTGGGCAAATCCATGGAGAAGCTTCTTACCCTTCCAAAGGAGGATTTCGAAAAGTACCGGCGCACTCGATCACATCAATTATCGGAAGAGGAAAAGAATGCTGAAGAGGCATATCACTATACTACCATGGGAGATTTCATGCTACGATCGCAGCTTGACGCTCACGATCCTAGACTCCCAGGTACTGGAATGTTTGATCTCAAGACAAGAGCAGTCGTGTCAATTCGAATGGACGTTCGCGGATATGAGCAGGGTGTTGGATACGAGATCCGGGAACGATTCGGACAGTGGGAATCATTCGAGCGGGAGTTCTATGACATGGTCAGGGCTGCCTTCCTGAAATACTCTCTCCAGGTGCGAATGGGTCGTATGGATGGCATTTTTGTTGCTTTCCACAATACCCGACGGATATTCGGTTTCCAATATATTAGCTTGGCAGAAATGGACAACGCAATTCACGGTACATCTGACACCAGACTCGGTGACCAGGAATTCAAGGCCAGTCTTGCTCTCCTGAATGAGCTCTTGGACAGGGCAACCAAGCGATTCCCGGGTCGTTCCCTTCGACTGCATGTTGAGACCCGACCAACAAAAGTTCCCCTGACGTATTTCTTCGTGGAACCGGTCACTGACGAACAGTTGGACAATGCTGAAGAAGCTGGCCAAACATCAGTAGAGCAACTTGAACGCGACATTCGTTCTATAAGCGACGAAGAAATTGCGGCATCTTCTCAAGTAAATGAACCCATAGAGGCTGAACAGCAGCAGCCGGAGGAGTCTGATATTCCCGTAGACGATATGGTGAATCCAGACCCTCAAAATGATGCTGTCTGGAAAAGTATGATGGCTAAGGTCGAAGAGACTGTGGAGAACGAGTCTCTTGGCATTGGATCAGTTAGAGAGGCCATACAAGATGCTTTGGAGCATAGCGGACTCCTGACAGATAAGACTGAGCTGGAAACCGAACAATGTTTGGACGCAATGGTATCATCCTTGACAGCACACTCATCCAAAATCCGTAAATTGCGAGAGGAGTCAACCGATGAAGATGAAACTCTTCAGCTGATGCGAGAAAATGAGGATGAAAGCAGTCCCAGCGAAGAGATAAAGCCAGAGGATCAGGGTGAAAACTCTGAATCAATCCCGTCCACTCAGGATTCAAGCACTCAAGGTACTTCTCTAAAGGACCTGATTTTGAAAGCCACGGAAAGTATTGATAAGACGCAAAATCTCATAACATTCCAACGCACATTCACCGATTTGGCTACAAAGTCCCGACAATCAGATACAAATAGTGGTGTCAAGACAAGCGATGTGATTTCTGACGAAGACAAGGCCTCGGAACTCGAAGAGGACGAAATGGAAGAAGCTGAAGCCGAAGCCGAAGATGGTGAAACATCTGAGGAGACTGAACTACTGGGGATGTATGTAACAATTCGCAACAAGGTTAACGGCGAGTTTGTTGAACGTCCTATCGGGGATGAAAAGGTGCTCGACTGGTCGATTCAGTATGCTGTTACTGAAGTGCCCGACAAGCGCGCTCAAACAATCTATGCCAAGATTAAGAAGCGTCGCCGTGCAGCTCTGTCGCAGGATCACAAATCTGCCGACTGGCACAAGATGTTCAAAGGACATTTACCCATTATAACAAAGAAGGGAGAACAATACAGGGAAGAGAGAACTCAACAAGAGGCCAACAGTCCGTTGTATGTTGCTTGGGATAAGCGACCGCAAGCAAACCATCTTTCTGGGGAAAGTAATCAGGTGGAATGAGTTATGAGATGACACTGCATATTGAGTGGAGGCTGGTCTTGCTATACCGAAAGCTTGTTGTATAATGACTGGTTCATCGACGTACGGCGTTGGATTAAGGATTTGGGGAGGTGGATCCATAAAAGAAAAGCCCACTGCATTTACGACGAAAAGATATACACTGACACTGGATGTTTGTACGATATGAAGAGATATGGAGGTGAATAGAATCTGCACACTCGACTTATGCCATCTCGATCGCGATCTAGTATTGTTCAATGGGGATATGCACAATGGATGTTCAATGTGTAGAGTTTAACGGCCCTAAACTCTCCTTTTCTTTTATTGATCAACAGAAGCCTTTCGAAAGGTACCCGACCCTTTGTGGACTTATTTATACTGTTGCCGGAAAAGCTTTACAGCCAGCACACAGGCAACCAAAGTCTAAAACAGTACATGATAAAAGGGCCTGGAACCCCCCGGAAGTTTTGTTCTTGGCTCTCTTTTCGCATATTTGCATCCTGCTCCTATACGCTTGGCTATTAGATAATAGCTTTGCTATAACTTGCGCGACCATGGGCTCTATCGCCGATGTCTTCCACATTTTGTTGCTCATCGTGAGTGCTGCACTTGTGCTTCTCTGGGCCTTCCTATACCAAGTCCAGCCAAACGGTAAGTTTCCCTCTCCCGGCCGTACTTTGCTAAGCAATCTCGCTCTGACCCCCTTTCTCCTAGATACTTCTGAATACGAATCATACCGAGAAAAAGAAAATGCACTGCTGCTCTGCATTATTCCCTCCGGAATAGTTCTCCTCATTCAATATGGGCTGGTCAAAACCAAGGTGATTGGCCCTGAGGGTATTATTGGGCCGGAAGTGCTGTTTGTTTACTTTGCTATTGGGATTTCGTTCAATGCCTTATGTTATCAAGCTGTTTCTCATCGCGAGAGAGTTGGTATGAGAAGTGCTGGGGAGCGAGATTCGCTGCTGGACTCTGATAGTGATGATGGCGAGATGGTATAAGTTGGATGGCTTTAACGAGGACTAAGGGGGGATGAATGCCATATAGCCGAGTATAACGCAGATGGATAGGAGACTTGGTGTATATTGTTTGCTATTCCTATTGTGTATCTTAACTACTTTTGTTTCTCCGAATATCGGTCGTAGCCCCCCAATTACCCTTGTTTTTCCAATGCCGGTCTGGTATCAGGTTTCCCTCGCTCGGTAGGCTGTCGGTCGAGGAGGATCTTACAGCTTGAGTCATCCCTTGGTGGAAAGTATGGGTCGGAGAGCAAGTAATCAGAGTAAGAAGACTAATTACTGAAGACGATGATTTTATTTTTGCTCATACCTGCCGAGTTACTTGTTGTCGCAATACTTGTGCTTCCTGTTGCCCGCTACCACTTGATTCCGCTCGATCTCGTGATATAATATCCTGACACTGGTCACTTGAACAACCCCACTACCTAATCAGGGTCAGATCCAGTGCCGAATACCGGACTCCGTACCTAAAAACAAACCATCCATGAATCCACCCAACCCCGGATTTTACGACCAGCGGGCAAAAAAGCACACAGCCTCCCCTGAATTCCGTCGCCTATACCATGGATATTTCAATTTTGAGCCCCTGATTTTTTGTTTCCTTGATTATTCCTTGCGGCGCTGCATGCCTCATCGCTGACTGGCTGATTTTGAGATCTCGCCTCATTCAACAGCAGCGACGCCTCATGCATCCCATGGCCGTGACTGGTAAGTCTCGCCCGAGACTATCTTGCAGGTGACCCTGCGAAACATTTCCGGCTGTGGAGGGGGACCGCACACCCACAACACACACACACACACACACACACACCATTGCCTAAAGGGGAGGACATCCGCTATTGGCCTGTCGCGTTAAGTGTATGCAAAGAATATCATCTCTGATTGGATCTTGGCTCGAAATTGAAATGGCCTTGTTCTTAGTTTCGATCTCGGGACCTCGCCAGCCAGGGCGCCCTGAAGCCTGTTTGGCTGCCCTGAGAACGGGCGACTCGGGCGGGCGGCCTCGATCATGAGCCATTGACAAGGTAGTTTTTTCGTCAATAGGCTTTGTTTGGCTGGTTCATCGAAATCATGGTGACATTGGGGATGCCCACGCTGGATGGTCAGCCGTTCCATGTTGGCCCCCCTCTCATTGCAGCCAGCACCAGCAAGAGACGCCGCTTGGTCTTAGCACCCCATTATCCATCGAGTGTGAATACAGCTCAACCTGCCTGAACCGAGCTTGGCTCCGAAAATTTCCTGAACAAGTGTGTACGCATGGCATTTATATATGTAGACGAGGATGGCTGCCTCATCTCAGCTTCCTCTTTCGCTTTGTCTTTTTCGTCCCATAGTTTCTACAACCCACGATGCGTCCTCACTCACTATTGACGCTGCTGGCTCTGGGTTCGGCTGCCCAGGCTGCGGCTTCATTTGCAGATGTTGAGCTTTCCCCACGAGAAATTGAAGTGCTTGAACGAACCCTCCACACCCGAGGGTTGGCGGATGATATCTGGAACTCGATCAAGAATGGTGCCACCTGCGCGGCCTGCGAGGTTTGTCTTTATAGTTAAACCACCATATGATCTTGACTGACACTGTTCAAGGGCGTTCTCACGTTACTAAAGGGTTTGGCTGCGTTTGGAGACTCGGCTGTAGTTAGTGTAGTCACAGGTCTTTGCAAAGCTGCCAAGGTCAGTTACGTCTTGAGGCTGGATATAAGGGCATGACTTACAAGAATCCAGGTGGAAGATGCCGATGTATGCGAAGGCTCCATCAAGCTCGAGGCTCCCATCATTGCCAGCGCTATTCGAAAGATGAGCATTAATTCGGATTTGTCGAAGCTCTTCTGCAGCACGTTCTTGGGGCTCTGCCCAGTCCCAACTATTCCTCAATGGAATATCCCATTCCCCGCTCCAAAACCCGCGGGAGGTCGTCCAGCACCCAGTGGGAAGAAGCCCATCAAGGTGGTGCAGTTCTCAGATATTCACATTGACCCTCTTTATGTCACCGGCTCGAGTACCCAGTGTACCAAGCCAATTTGCTGCAGGTATGCGCTGGACCCGAGAGACCCTACGGGAATCTTGTTGCTAACTTGGTGATGTAAAGACCGTATACAAAGAATGATCAACCTGGTCTTTCCAAAACCCCCGCTGGGCCAAATGGAGATCACAAATGCGACACACCCGTCAGTTTAGAAGTGAGCATGTACCAGGCGATCAAGAAGATTGTGCCAGATGCCGCCTTTTCACTCTTTACGGGTGATATTGTCGACCATGCTGTCTGGAATACCTCTATGCTCTACAATTCAAAATCAAGTTCGCATGGCCTCCCCACTGAATCCTTTCAAAGGGATGTTCTAACAGTATTGCAGTTAGCGATGCCTATAGTTATATGAGCATGTATCTCAATTACGTGTATGGCACGGCCGGAAATCATGAGGCAAATCCCACCAACGCCTTCCAGCCCATGGTCGTTGGCAACTCGACTGAGTGGCTCTACGATGCTCTGCAAGCCCAATGGGGTCGATGGGTCGAGCCACAGGAGTTTGCAGAGATTCATGCTACCGGTGCTTACTCTTCCAAACATCCCGGAAGCAACTTGCGTATCATCTCGCTCAATACGAACCTCTACTACCGCATGAACTTTTGGATGTACCAGCCAAAGATTGATAAAGATCCCAACGGTCAGATTCAGTGGCTGGTAAAGGAACTTGATGCTGCAGAGAAGGCTGGGGAGAGAGTATACATCATTGGGCATACACCACTTGGCGAGAAGGATGCATTCATTGCAGCAGCCAACTATTTCGATCAAGTTGTCAACCGATACTCTTCAACCATTGCTGGCATGTTCTTCGGGCATACTCACGCGGACCATTTCGAGGTCAGCTACTCAAATTACAGCTCCAACTATACCCTCCGAAACGTCAAGGATGCCTCCATGGTCTCGTACATTTGCCCTTCGCTGACACCAATGTCCGGCATGCCTGCGTTCCGTGTCTACGATGTCGATCCGGTCACCTTTGCCGTCTTGGATTCTACAACGTACATTGCGGATATGAATAACACAGCCTTCCAGACGACCGGCCCGGTATGGACAAAGTACTATTCAGCCAAGGAGGCGTACGGTTCCAAACTCAACCCGCCCTACACGGACCCCAAGGCCGAGCTGACGCCCGCCTTTTGGCATAACGTAACGAGCCTGTTCCAATCCAATTCTGGTGTGTTCAACGACTACCTCGCGCGTAAGAGTCGCGGTTGGAAGAATGTCACATGCACTGGCGACTGTCTGGCAGCTGAGATATGCCAGCTTCGAGCTGCCCGTAGCCAGGATAACTGTGTCAAGATTACACCTGGTATTCACTTTACCAAGAGATCTGTAGATGCAGACGAGCACCAGAACCCCTATTTCCACAGTCACAATCATGAGTGTGGCATGTCGGCGGGAACAAAGACGCTGAGCTCGCTGGTAGTGGAGAAGGAGATCCTTGATGAGTTGGAGAGCAAGTATCTTGAGTTGGGAGGAAAGCAGGATTGATTTTTTTTTTAAAGCGTTGTATTTGCTTGATGAGTTAAAGGTTGATCATTTGCGAATAGACTTGTTTATTTTGTTTGCTCATAATGGCATGCCATGGAGAGAGTTGAAGGGATTGTTGGCATTCTCAGTCGAGCATGGTGTTTGAGACAACATCCAACATGGCGATAAGGAGAAAGATCTCTTTTATCCGATTGGAGACATCAACTTTGTAATTAGATAATGGCGACATGCAACGCGCGACGCCTTTGGAACGGATGGGCGAACTAATTTAAGATTCGAACCCACGATGATGATCAAGATTAAAAACAGTTTAGTTGCCAGCATCTGATGATGATTGGGGAGTTTCATGCCAGTTGGTCCGTCCGCTTGGACAGCGGGTTTAGCTTAGCAGAGACAACCTCCAATCTAGAGCTACCTAATTTACAGAAGGGTCGTCCACTGTGGCGTGGTTTCTGACACACCTCGTTGCGACTGTGGCCCGCTAAAGCAATTCAAGCAAGTTTGCTAGATATAACTATTAACAAGTAACCCCCAAAGAAATGAGTCCCGGTCCTTCACGTCGCGTTGGCATCATACCAGTTAAAAAAGAAAACCAATCAATCATTTGAGAAAGATCAAGGCAAAAAAAAAAACTCCCCAAAATTGAAGAGAAAAAAGGACACAGCAAACCTTTTTTTGTATGCTTCTGGGAATCCAACCAAGGCTCAAGGCCAGGCCTTCACTCTTGGACCTGATTCGCGCAACCAGCCAAAACAGTTCCCGCCGCGGGTCCAGCTCCAGCTCCAGCTCCAGCGATTCGTCGTCTATAGGCTCCGAGTTTGGCGCTGCTGTAGGTGCTGCAGCGCCTGTTGGGGGTGCTGGCAGCAGTGGTGGTGGTGGTCAGGGTCAAGGTCCAGGTGGCAGCGGTGGACCCCCCGCTGGGGCTGCTGCTACATCATCGCCTCCACCCGCCACCACTGCAGGAGCAGCAGTGCAACAGCCGCCAAGTCTATCTCTGCAGGTGGTGGTGGTGGTGGGCGCCGACGACGACTTTGCTACAGCTCAAGAGCTGCCGCTGCCAAACTCTCCACCCTCATCAACACCGTCTCCCTCCATCACAGCTCCTCCATCGCTTCAACGGTCTGCGTCGCCGTCGCCCTCCTTCGACTCCGAGACCTCTTCTTTTGCCGACCAAGAGCTCGATTCAGCTCCTGTCTCCGCTCCACAATCGCCCAAGATGCCTTCCGTATGCTTGCCCCCCGGTCTGATTATGATTTTGCTTGCTTGCTTTGCCAGCCTCCGTTGCCAACCGAGCAATGGCTTTGCTGCCGCTGCTACTGCTGCTGCTGCTGCCCCGCCAGATCATTGGAAGCTGACTTGCATGTCGCGCAGAAAGATGCCGCCTCCGATAGCGATGCCCTAACTCATGGTAAGGTCCTCGGAAGCTTGGTTGGGTGGTTTTTGGTCAATAGGTGGCTAACAGCTTCGTCCAGGCAAGATCTACTCCGTCTCCGGGTTGGTTCTCCCCCGCCACGAAGCTCAATTGAAGCATCATCGTCAGCATGTCGCCCAAGCTAACCATTTCCCAGCCCCGTCGTGGTGGCCGAGAGCATGATTGGTGTTGCCATGTACGAGCTGGTGAGTCGTCTATTATCCCATGGCCTATACGATTTTGATGACGCCATGATGAAGCTAATGCGCTTTTATCCAGGTCAAAGTCGGCCACGACAACCTCGTCGGTGAAGTCATTCGAATCAATGCCGACCAGGCGACTATTCAGGTCTACGAAGAGACTGGTATGCACATTTTTATCCCGGCGCAGAGAAGAGGCAAATTCGCGCAGGAGCTAATAAAGTGGTGTAGCTGGTGTCCAGGTCGGTGATCCAGTTGTCCGGACGGGTAAGCCCTTGTCGGTCGAGCTCGGTCCCGGTCTGCTCAACGGTATCTACGACGGTATTCAGCGACCTTTGGAGGACATTGCACACCTCTCCAAGTCCATTTACATCCCCCGTGGTGTTACCGTGCCCGCTCTCGACCGAAACAAGAAGTGGGAATTCACACCGCAGAAGAAGGTTGGCGATCACATCTCTGGTGGTGATGTTTGGGGATCTGTTTTCGAAAACTCTTTCCTTTCGGTTCACAAGCTCAACTTCCCTCCCCGAGCTCGAGGTGTCATCACCAAGATTGCCGACAAGGGTGAATACACTGTTGTCGAAAAGATCCTGGAAGTCGAGTTTGACGGCAAGAAGACCGAATACCCCATGATGCAGACATGGCCCGTCCGAGTGCCTCGTCCCACATCCGAGAAGCTTACCGCCGACCAACCTTTCATCGTCGGTCAACGAGTATTGGACGCTCTCTACCCTAGTGTGCTGGGTGGTACTGTTGCTATTCCTGGTGCTTTCGGCTGCGGCAAGACCGTCATCAGTCAGTCCGTCTCCAAGTTCTCCAACTCCGATATCATTGTCTACGTCGGATGTGGTGAGCGTGGAAACGAAATGGCTGAAGTCTTGAAGGATTTCCCCGAGCTTACCATTGATGTTGATGGTCGTAAGGAGCCAATCATGAAGCGAACCACCCTCATCGCCAACACCTCCAACATGCCCGTCGCTGCCCGTGAAGCCTCCATCTATACCGGTATCACAGTCGCTGAATACTTCCGTGACCAGGGTTTGGACGTTGCCATGATGGCTGATTCTACCTCTCGATGGGCCGAGGCTCTTCGTGAAATTTCCGGTCGTTTGGGAGAGATGCCCGCTGATCAGGGTTACCCTGCTTACCTTAGTTCCAAGCTTGCCTCCTTCTACGAGCGAGCCGGTAAGGTAAAGACTCTTGGTTCCCCCGAGCGAGAAGGCAGTGTCAGCATTGTCGGCGCCGTCAGTCCTCCAGGTGGTGATTTCTCCGATCCTGTCACCACCTCTACGCTTAACATTGTCCAGGTCTTCTGGGGTCTCGACAAGAAGCTTGCTCAGCGAAAACATTTCCCCTCCATCAACACAACCGTCTCATATAGCAAGTACTCGCCTATTCTGGACAAGTATTACGAAAAGGAGTACCCTGAATTCCCTAGACTCCGTGACCGTATTAAGAAGCTTATTTCCGACTCCGATGAATTGGATCAGGTTGTCCAGCTGGTCGGAAAGAGTGCCTTGTCTGACCCTGATAAGATTACTCTTGATCTTGCTGTTCTCATCAAGGAGGATTTCCTGCAACAAAACGGTTATTCCGATTACGATCAGTTCTGCCCTATCTGGAAGACGGAGTGGATGATGAAACTCATGGTTGGATTCTACGATGAGGCGTTGAAGGCTGTTGCCCAAGGTCTCAGCTGGGCCAAAGTTCGTGAGGCTACAAGTGAACTGCAGTCTAAATTGCGTTCATTGAAGTTTGAAGTCCCCAGTGAAGGCGAAGATGTCATCACCAAGAAGGTTCGTACAGTTTTCATGCAACTGTTATGGTCAGCACGCTCATTAACATTCATCACAGTACGAGGCTATTCAACAGGAAATGTTGGACAAGTTTGCATCAGTTACGGACGAGTAAGGGGGGTTTGGAACAAAGTGAAAATAGTTGTTTGCATGTCAATGTATAAGTTGTGGGCAAATAGAGCATGTGTATCAGAACGACGGGCGGGACTAGAGTACGGTTGACGGTCTCACAAGTGCCGTCTCAGTGTATCCAGTTCCATATCAATGTTACTTATCAATCTCGCTACGGTATTGTTGAAAGTTGTATAGGTTCAACGTGAATACGAATCATACAAGAATAGTTTATCGTGCTTCTGCTCCTCTACAGTGTATCGGGCGTTCAGAAGACACTGTGCGATAATCAATTCACTCGCACTTTAAGTTTTCCATGCATGCCGCTTTGGGTAATCAAACATTCAATTTATATTCCCCATGCTCGGGCAGCAAATCAAGCTCCGACCCGAACAATGTCCGAGGAGCTCCGCGATGAGGTAGAAGCCATCAACTCCATCTACGGCGAGGACTCCCTGACGCCGGCGGATGACAATGATGACGAGCAGCTCACATATATCCTCAAGTTACCCGGGGATGCGTCCTCGCTGAGAGTGCAGTTCCCGGCTGGTTATCCCGCTGAGCCGCCGGCGGTGTTGGGGACGCATCATAGCTCTGGAGGGAAGAGGGGTGCGGGGGCGAGGGATTTGGGGCTGTTTAGGGAGGTGCTTGGGGGAGTGTACGAGCCAGGGCTGGTTTGTCTGTTTGATGCTGTGGAGGAGTTTACAAGAAGGAGGGAGGAGGATGCGGAGGTGGAGGAGATGCAGCAGCGTGAGATGAATGCGGAAGAAGAGGAAGGGGATGAAGAGAGCACGGAGGCAGAGAGGCACAGAGCGATTGAGGAGAGGGACTTTACAACTATGCCCGCGCCGCCATGGACGCTCTCCGAGTTAATGGTCGAGAAAAAGTCCACCTTCATCGCCCGCGTGGCGCGCATATCCTCGACGGCGGAGGCGAACCTCTACCTGCAGCACCTCCTCTGGTCAGACAAGCAGATCCGCAGCGCGACGCACAACATCACCGCCTGGCGGGTGCGCGGGGCCGACGACGGGACGAGCTTCCAGGACTGCGACGACGACGGTGAGGCGGCGGCGGGGGGTCGGCTGCTGCACCTGATGCAGGTGATGGAGGTGTGGGACGCCATGGTGGTGGTGACGAGGTGGTACGGCGGGGTGAAGCTGGGGCCGAGGCGGTTTGCGGTGATTAATGGGGTGGCGAGGGATGGGTTTGTGAGGGCTGGGCTGGTGGTTGATAATAGTAAGGAGAAGAAGAAGAAGTGAGGTGGAGAGGGGGAGGGGAGAGAGTTCAAGGATGAAAGGAGGATCCAAGGGGGGGTAAAACACCAAAGGGACAGATGTTGTCGTTAGTTATAAATGGGAATGTCTATTGGGGCGGAAAGAGGACGATACACTTTGGATATATACTAAAGATAGATGAGCTACAATCACGCTTCAAAGACAAGAGACATGTTGAGAAAACACACTTTTTTTTAATCCTATAAAGCTAGCCATAACAGTATAAACAAGTTGGTATCACACAACAAAAGCACCAGGACCGCATGTTTACTAGGTAGAAAGAAGAAGAAGAAAAAGAAGAAGGGAAAAGCAAACGCCAGGCCCAAAGTCCGACCGTTTCTCATGAGCACCAAGGATATTTTTACATTGGGAAAAGAAAAGCAAACAACCCGATACCGCGGATACCAGCCGAGATATCTGTCCCCTTTAATGCTCTTATAAATGTGAGAGAGAGGAGATGAAAACGGAAGCGTTGAAAGGTTGAACTACAGGGGGCCTGGAGTTCTAAGAACTTTTGTCTAGCAATGGCTGCAGAATCTCGAGTGCCCGGGCGGATTGTTCCCGTGAGAGAATTACCGCACCAGCTCGAGCGGTGGAAAGATACGAGAGCTCCGAGCCCTCGGCCATTTGAATGTCATGAACCAGTCTGCCTGCTACACCGCAGACGATGCCGGTCGACTCAAACGGCAAGTTGACGAGATCTAAGAAAATAGGGATTAAAACACCTTCGGTATCGCCGACCAAGGTATCGCCAAATAGAGGAAGCAGATTCTTGTCAAGAAGCAGCGATGGGGGGTCATCCTGCGCGAGGGTGAGCGACATGAACCGTGGCTGCGAAATGAGCGCGGAAATGATACAGGTGTAGAGCTTCGTATCAACATGGTCGATCCAGGTCCGGCGATAGTCAGCCGACCCTTTTCGACTCATGGACGAGCGGTGTGCATTGTAAGCTTGGAGGATGGGTGAAGTCTCGCGGCCAGAGCATTGGACCAACTCGAGGCCTACTTCAATGTGAGGCTTGACATTGCGCTTCTGCAATAGTTCAAAAGTGCGAGTCTGAAGGTCGCCGTAGTCGGATGGTGGGGTCGAGTCTGGTGGTGGAGGGGCTTCGCTGACAGAGTTCCTATGCCCATACATTGTGGAATTGACAAAGTTGGATTGATTCTCTGACAATTCAAAGCCTTTAGCCAATAATGCCGATACCACGTTCTCCTTTTCCTTGGTAGGAACCAGGATAAAGTCAGAATAATATGTAGTTATGAAGAAGATAGGAATCCCGGCAAAGGCCAGCGGTGAACTCAATTCCATAACACGACCGGCAGGATCAAGACCTGCGCTGATGACAGCGAGAATCATGTAACTATCCTTGAAAACTGAAACGTTCTTTGCCAGGTTTTTGTCCAGCGCATTGAGGGCGGGTTCAAAGACGTTCTTGGCCCAAGAGCTGTGGCAGACAATGGAACACTCAATAGGGGTAACACTGATGTTGAGGAAGCCATGCTGTTGGTTGTCGGAGGCGAGGCCCTCGAGCTCGTATTCGGTGGAGTCTTTGGTGAAATTGAGGCTTTGCGTTTGGGGGAGGAGGATACGGAGGATGGGTTGTAGGAAGTTGGTATAGAGGTCGAGAGGGACATGTATTAAGGTATAGGTACCTTCCTATAAGCCAAGAGGGGACAAAGTCAGCGATTGCCTCGTATAATTGGATCAAAGAGAAACTGGGCTATCCAGAGGGTCCGTCTCCGTGGTCGGAGTTGACGAGTGAGGGTGACATTGTGAAACAATGGCCTCTCCGAGTGGGTGGTCGAAATCGTGGGGGAGGCGGTTGACTTACAAGGAATGATACTTGAGCGTTCATGGTGACAACGGGGTTCCTCGTTGAGGAGAATGTATGTATCCAGTCCAAGAGCCGCGTAAAGAGGAATTGATGGGTAGAAAGAGAAAAAGGGTGGAAGATGGAATGGGAGGAAGATGGAATGGGAGGAAGAAGAATGAGATTATTATTTTAGACTTTTTTTTTTTAGTAGAAGGTGTCGCGTGTGCGTATCTGATTGTCAAGATATGGCGCAATATTCGCCGTTATCGACGACGACGACTCAGTTCTTTTTTGTCTCTCGGTAACTGGCGTCGGTTCTGACACAACAGAAGCATGGAACCAATGCGTGCGCGATTGGGGACGTTTTATCAAGGGGCCTTGCACCGTTGGTTGCCCATCTGATGGGGGACCCTTGCAGGCAGAAACGCTTCTCGGTTGCGTAGGTATGTAAGGTTGTATTTGTATTATATGTATGTACTAATTGTGCAGAAAGGAAGTTTGAGATAGAGTGCGAGAGGGAGAGGGAGAGAAAGAGAGAACAAACAGAGAGGAAAGAGGAAATGAGAGGAAAGGAAGATAACCAAGTATAATAAAAGAAGATGAAGAGTCACCTTCCAGTGGAGGCCGTCGTCCGGGGGGGTTCATTGGATTGGCGTTGAAGCAGCGGAGGCGTACGTGCGCAGGGTCCATGATAAGTGATAAGTTGACAAGCATGCATACATAGAGGCAGAGATCCATGGATGGATGGATGCTCTGGCTGTTCCCATCCATCCACACACTGTCCTCCCAAGGTTGCATGTCAGATGTACACAAGTACAGTGCCATCTGTATCTCTCGGCAAACTCCATGGAACATTGACCATCCATTCAGAGCAATACATGCATTCTACTATAATTCACCGGCCCCAGACTGTACTTGTTCCGGCCGTACTCATACAAGCTGGTGACGCCACAAAAGCAGGGAACAGGCCTGGCTGAGTACTCCGTAGTACTGAAAGGACATCTCCCCACACAGGGGACCAAAAGACGACCCTTGACCCTTGGTGCCGTCTCTGGCAGGGATTGTCAGTGAGGAGGACACGGGCCTGGACATGGGACATGACCCAAATGTGGGAATGGCGATTGCATCGGATTGCCATCATTCGATGAATGCGCCCTGCGACCTGGGGAAAAGAGGCGCACAAGCCTCCATGGGCTCTGTTAACTCGAGTCCAGACACACAATCACAATCACAAATCCGTTGCAAGGCGTATGCGTTGTCAATGCCTGCTCATCCCACACAGCGGAAGACGGGACGAGCCATCCGGGGGCGGAACAAAAGGCGGAAACTGGTGGGTTGAAAAGGATAGATACTCCGTATGTAGGCCTGGGTTGCATGGCACGCATGAGGGGGGGAAACCGTTTCAACGGCGGTGGCACTCTGAAGAAGAGGTTGTCACTTCGCGAAGAGAGGCGTCGCTGCGTGACATCCGGTGTAGTAGCAACGTTTTAATTAGCTGGCTGCAGCATACCGAGGTGGATTTAGGGTGGTCTGAAAAGGGGACGTTATAGGTGAGGCTGGGCTGAGTCGCCTATAAAACTGGTTCATGATCATCGTCATCAGATGGACTGGTCGGGTTAGTGTAGGCGGCGCGCTGACTGTGATGGGCCATCAGTAGGTGAGTATGTATTAGCCAAGACGAACAGCTGGAAAGGAGGCATGAAGAAATTAAAAATTAAAAATAAAAGAGAGAGAAATGCGCATAATAGGCAACCAGAGTGAAGATCTATTGACCGACAATATGATGATGATTCAGGGACCTGTGATGGCATTTTGTCTCACAAACCGCTATAGTGTGCCGCCCCCATACTGCACTTTTGGCTTTTTCCATTATGCCTAAATTAATATTGAGTGATGCCTAATAGATGGATGCCGTGTTGCGTAGGGGTTTGAAGTGTCCAGGAGAAGAGAGGAGAGAGGAGAAGAGAGGGCGAAGGCGATACTTTGATTGATGGCGCAGGCATGGCAGTGAGAGAGCACCAGGCAACGGCTCCTTCCCAGGGAAGACCAAGGCAAAGAAGCAAGGGCCATCATCTCGGTTCCTTCCTTAAGACCAACACAGCGTCGCTGTAGTAGCATCGCGCTATCTACTTGACCAATTTCGACATTGTTCGCGATGCAGCTGCCCACTTCAATCATTCTCACAGTATCAATAACCGTTGGCGTTGTTCATCTTCATTCCAACCACATTCCAGTCCCCGATTCGAGGCTGATGTCGCAACCCGCCTACTATCCCGGCCTTAAGAAGCTGATTCTCTCTTCCACCCGCCCTCTTCTAGCCACGAGGGTGACGCCACCAGCGCCAAACAGGCTTTTTTGGTTGCCTCAATACATCATTCAACCCAACAGACCTGTTTCAAATCTTCAAGGCCGATTGATTATTCTTTCAGGGGCTGATGTCAGCCTTGGAGACTATGATTGACTCGTCAACTTTTGATGGTCACGGTCAACATTGATCCATCGTTTTCCATCGCTTCCAAGCTGTTGAAAGGCTGATATGGGGAGCATCATGAATGACCACAGACCCCTTCTACCCCTCCCGCTCCCCTTGTTCGTTGCTGTTCGCGGACCAAAATAGAGACTGCCCGCATTGATTATACCATCTGTTGGTTGTCTTCTCGGGCCCCGAAAATGTTTAGTAGTCACAAGTTATACCACACCTCAGTTATGCGTCGGTCCCTATGCATCACGCATGTCGGAATGGTAATGAGAAAAGCCAAAGATAAAGGGTCTTATCGCACGTCATGTCCGTCTAATTGGCTGAATCTCTCCCGAGCAGCTCCACGGATCATCGTTGCATAGCAATGGCCAATTCAGACACACGAACCCTGGGCCTCGGAACCTACCGCCAACACAGACAGTCTTCGATCCCTACACGTCTCCTGCATGGGGGTGGCGTGTGTCTGCGTCATGCATGCAGGCCTTGTCAGACTCAGGGATTCGTCTGCGATCGGAATATTGTTCCCCGTTTTACCTTCTTCTTTTGGCTTCCAAGATTGAGTTGTCTATCTGTGCCATGTCGTCGATATGGGCAGACACAATGACGATATTGGCGCGTCAAGATCAAAGCTTCCCTTGAACTACCTCGCTTGGCAGACTCTCTCTCTCTCTCGAACCTGACGAGAACCCCAGACGACCAGCCGTTGAAACTTGCGATTTATGGTGCCATGCCACCGGAGTTTTATCATTGTAGCATGGAAAAACGGCATTATCTTTAGCGCCTTTTTTCTCTCTCTCCCCGAGACAAGTTCCATGCAGAGGAACACACCGCGCGCAAACTGGTCGTCTTAATCAGAGGTAATGTTGCAATTCGAAACATTGGTTGACAACACTGTGGTATCTCAATCATGGGGTCTATTCGAATGCGTCCCCACGCATTTCTTCTCTATCAATTATGGCTCTAGAGTGCCTCTCTTTCTCTTAGCCATCCATGTCTACCACTTACCACTCACCTCTCACCGCTACAACCTAATAGCCGTTCATGCTTGCAAATGTGACCCATCATCCAGCTACAGCGTTGGCAATACAACCCCACAATCAATTCATACTGCCGCAATATGTGTTAGTGGAACATTCATTATGCATGCCCAATCTAGTCTCGCAAAGGCAGCTCCGCCAGTGCTATCCCGGTCGCTTCTATTCTCTATGGTCTATGTATATTCGGCGCCGAAGGTCAAGCATCCTCCCTCTTGACTCCTACAACGACAAGGTTCCGAGGACTTTCACCATAGTCAAATACCGTCTCCACCCACGCATCCTTGACTATGTCTTGCTCTTTCAGGAACATCCACCGATCTGTAACGATGAGTGATTCCACAACCACAGCACTAAGAGCCATCAAACTCCAAATGACACAAAGTTCCTTTTTCCGCGGCAGATACATGGCTTCGTACCGCTCAATCTCTTCATCGGTGATGTCTCCCATCTTCTCTCTCATCACGTCTGCATACTGTTTGTATTCTGTGCTCGTCGTGAGCTTCTCCACAGCGCCATGCACATATGCCTTGAGAGACCCGTAGCAGCGCTTCCGGAGAGCTCCGATAATGACTGGGTTCGTGCTCGTGTTAAATGGAGTCAGTTGCTTGCTCTCTGTTCCCTCCTCGGGTGCATGATGCCAAACATGGCTCACGACGCCGCGATCTAGGAAGATGCGCTGGAGGACTGCCCTGAAAAAGTGCCGTGCGAAGAAGCCCTCGCTTTCAACTCGCGTCCAGTTCTCCGGTGCTTGGCATGCCATCATTCTGGCGGTGATGTTAAGACGCACCCCGTCGTCTTCGTAAGTCGAAAAGCGCTGGCTCATGGGGAACCCCTGAGGGTCGCGCTTCTCAGACTCGCGGACGACCCGCCCGTTGAGCGCCTGAAGGCTTGGTCGCAGGAAGGCGTGCTTATATGTCGGGGGTCCGAGTTTCTCTGTCATGAGGTTGTAGCAGCAACCTACAATGGCCACGGCTCGTATGTCTGGGTTTAATACCAGAGACTTGATGCCGTAATGTGAAAGATTGCCGCACGAGTGGATTGAAACAGCCATCAGCTTCAGGTCTTCCCCTTGCTCGTGCTCGATATTGTCAATGACTTCGGAGAGATCCCCGCTATCCAATCTGCCCGAAATATACTGAATAATGCCATTGTTTCCCTCTGTATTGTACTGCATCTCAAGTAGGTTGACCGGCTTGAAGTCATATTCATCGGTTCCCTCAACCTTCTTAATCGCTTCCGCTATGGCTTCCGGGTCTTTCTGCTGTTCTGGGGTCAAGGACTCCAACGCTTGGTTCCACATTTTCTTGTTTCTCATAGCTTTAGGCCGGACGGATAATCCTGACTTTAAGTCGTACCACCTTGCCGCTGAAACATTGTTCTCTCTTCCCTCGACGGCAACGACGTGGCGGTTGTACGGCTCGCTGGCCAGAGCTCGGCCCAGGTAGTTTTGCCCACTGCCAAAATCCACAAAGTGGGAGATTCCGCTCCCGGTGCGTTCTGTTATGGTGTTGGAGAGGCTGTCCACGTAGTCGGCAAAGTTGACTACTTCATGAATCTTTTTGGGCTTCATGCCCACGGCGACTGTTCTTGGTAGGATGGGGAGTTTCTGTTGCCTCGGGGTGAATCCTCTCCTGAGTGAGAATCTCCGTAGCGACCTGATGTATTGAATCAAGCCCTCTGGTGCCTCTTGGCCGTCTTCAAAGCTGAGATTATCCAGGTCGTCTCTCAAGAAGAGATCGAGGAGCTTCATGATGTCGTAGGATAACAAAAAGCCGCGCCATTCTTCCGGCAGGGTGACATGAAAGATTCCGGGCTCTGTGGTGAAGAAGTCGAGAATGTGGACTCCTCCGCAGAGCATCTGAAATAAGGGGGTGTTTTGACTAAATGCCAGGAGCTCCTCCACATATTCCTCCGGAGTTGAGAACTCCTCACTACATGGCAACGGTCGATCTGGAATCATGGCTGAAGGCCGTGTGCCCTACCCTGTATACAACTGGTAGATGGCAGTGCTCGTCACTAGCCGTAGTGATATAAGAAATGGTTAGGGATTGATTCAATTTATCGATACTTCTTCTAGGCTTTCTTGGAAGTGTAGCTTGAATCTGAGGGGTTTATACTTTAGGGTTGAAGATAACGAAAATTCAACTCAAGAAACTCGAAATGTAGCTGTGATAAGAGGCCACTCTTGATTTTGTAAGCCTTATAAAGTTTTTTCAGATACTGACTAATCTGGACCTGAATAGGGTATAAAAATATCGTAAATTTTGTTTTTAAAACAGCGTCAAACGGTTCATCATGAAAAACCAAGAAATTCGTCCCATTGGTATGTGTGTGTGTGGCTTTGGAGTTTTGTAGGTGAGTTTCGGTCAGCCCTTCGCTGAGCCCGGTACGTACCTTGCTTGTCACTCTGCTTGCGCACACCTCGGTGAGAACACCCTGGTTGAAACGTCATCCTCCATCACAAGCTTGACGGATCCTCCATCTTATCAACCTCTAGGCTGCCAATTTCTTTCCTTTTTGTGCTTATATAGCGCTTCCGTTGGCCTCTTTGCATTCGGCCATTGCGAATCGTCAGATTGCTGTCTTTGATTGGGACTCCATGAGCTTGGAAAGCTCGCCGACGGGATGATGTCCTCTACGAATGATGAGGATCCGTTCCTCCAAGTCCAACAGTATGGCGCCCCAACTCCATCCATTGTAACAAGACACAGGCTCACCAAGCGTCGCGCAGAGATGTCCTCACTCAAATATCATCCACCCGGCCCCTCTTCGCATCATACCTCCGCATCCGATCCCTCGCCTCATCATCCTCCTCCCCCGAACTAGCTTCCGCCCGCGCAGACCTTGAATACGCACTTGAAGTCCTGGGGGAGGACCTGGAAGACCTCGTTGCCTCCGTCCAGGCCATCGAGTCCAACCCCGCGCAGTTCGGCCTCTCCGCCCATGAAGTCTCCCGGAGGAAGCGCCTGGTCCAGGAGGTGGGCAGCGAGATCGAGGACATGCGCGATGAGCTCAACAAGAAAACCACCGCACCCGCCGCTGCCTCTGCCGCCTCGCGCGGCGACCTACCGGACCCTAGCTCCTTTGCTATAGCTGACGGCGACGGCGATGGCGATGCATTTGGCGAGTTTGAGCAGCAGCAGCAGGTGGAGATGATGCACGAGCAGGACAGGCACTTAGACGGCGTGTTCGTCACGGTGGGGAACCTGCGCCGGCAGGCAGATGACATGGGCCGCGAGCTGGAGGAGCAAGCCGAGATGCTCGAGGTTGTGGACGAGGCGGTCGACCGGGTGGGCACCAGGCTGCAGAACGGCATGGCGAAGCTGCGGTACGTGATGCGCAAGAATGAAGATACGCTGAGTAGCTGCTGCATAGGCGTGCTCATCTTTGTGCTCATTCTCCTACTCGTGCTCTTATTAATCATTTAACCAAATTCCCTTTTCTTTTTTTCTTTTTTTTGCCTATTGTTCCTTTTTTTGGGTCTGCTACGAATTGGCTGATGGGTTACAATCACTTGCTTGTACGGGGAGTTCTGGTGGAAAAACAATGTCCGTTTAGACATGACCATGATTGATTCATTGCTTTGTATACTAAGGTTTCTCTCCCCCTTATATCCCTCCTGACATAAAATAGAAGAAAGCTGTTTTAGAGAGGCTTATTCGTGAATGACTTCCGCACAGTTTCAAAGCTCCATGTATTACCCAACGTGTGGTCCCCTTACAACGCCCAACTATGCAACTTTGAGAGCCCCTCAAAAGTTTTCTCCCATATCAAAATTTGCCGCCTGAAACGCCGATGCCTTCATGTGGTAATTTCCGCATACATATATAACTTTCTCTGCTTTTCGCTCTTTATGCTTTTCGCTTTTTAACTCAGGACTAGACCATCAGCACGAAGAATTTCGGCCATTGCTTGTAAAGACTGTGCCGCTGTGGCGGTCGCGGGCGCTCTCTTCGGGAATTCGATGAGCGCCAAGCGCAGTGCGGCGACAGCTGCGTTTCCGTAAAAGTTAAGAAATCGTTGCTCGTGACCCTCAATCATGGCTCGTAGGACCACGTATTGGGTATTGGATGTCTCGTTGGCTGGAGAGTTGAGAATACCGGCCAATGCTTTCCAGTAGTTGGTTGGTGGGTAAGGATTAGACTTTGACGTCTTGCTAAAGTCGCGAAGAGAGACAGATGCAAATCCTGCACCAAGACCGGTCATTCTGTCGTTGTGAGTCTGTTCAGTAACCCAACTTGGGCCGTCTTTTCTCCACCCCAAGTTGATTCTACCCTTTTCCGTCTTGTCGTTTCCTCTTAGACCAAATAAAACAGGGCATACAACCCGAAATTTGGCCATGAGAATGTCTATCAGAGGTTGCCCCCGCCATTGAAAATCTTTATGCGAAAAGATGTGCGCAGTGAAGACACCAATAGGGTCTGCCGCTTTGGGGTTCGCACTGCACTCGTTGATAAACTGATTGATAATACCTTTGGCGCAGATGTTCATGAGATAGATGAAGAGAGACGGTAGTGTGGCGTCATTGTTAAGGACGCCTTCGACCGGCTGCCGTTGTCCCACGACAAATCGACTCACTTCAATAGGGGGGCTTTGAACCTGGCCTTCTAGCGCTTCTTTTAAAGCATTGGTGATTTTTGTTATCTGCGCCATGTTAGAATGAAAAAGGCTGTGATAGGTGATGGCGTCGAGTACTTACGGGTTGCGCATTGGCTCCTCTACCGGCGGTGAGTTGTCCAATAGACACTCTAATCTCCCTTCGGTATGTTCCCATTTTGCCCTTTAATGGGGAACCGGCAACCTTGGCCTCGGCCTGCAATACTTTTCGCAACTTCTTCAGCTCTTGGTGTATTTCACTGTATCGGTCTACCAATGCCTTCTGGCCTTGGGAAAGGCCAGACACTGGAGGTTGAACTGTGGGTGCTTGAGCAGGTGGAGCGATCTTTGCCGGTTGCGCTGTATGATTGCTAAGCTGAGCGTTGCCGTTGACCGCAACTTCCAGGGGCTTTTGAGGTATCGACCCAAAACCATTGGTAGCGACAGGTTTGCTCTGGTTCAAGAGGCCATTGATCTGAAGGGCCGTACCCGGTGTTGGTGGCTTTGCTTCGGCTTGTACTGGTTTTGGTTGGACACCTTCGGGCTTCCTTACTTCTTGAGCTTTTTCTATGTTGTTTTGAAGAGCTGGGGTCGGCTCGATTCTCCTGGGGGGCTCTAGGACGGGTTCAGGCGGCAGTTTAGGGATCGTCCTTGCTCGCAGTTCGCGAAGTCTCTTCTCTTCAGCAACCACTGCTGCTTCTATTCTCAATCTTTCCTGCTCCTTGCGTTCGAGTTCTACTATCCGCTGGTGCTCCTCCTTGAGCTCATGGAGCTCATACACCCGAATAGCTGCCTCTCGCACGCGATCGTGCTCAGCCTGTGCGGCCGCAAGAGCATCCCGATGACTCAGCTCATTATTCCGACCATCAGCCAAGAAGCTGGATAAAAGACGTCGTTCGGGAGTCGATAGCAATTGACTTCTCCTCGACGGAGAGGAGTGCGCCATGTTGGATGAAAACGCTGGCGAACCTGGATGCCACTATAGTTATCGCGATGGCATTTGGGGTGATTGTGATGGATTTATATACGAAAAGAAGTCGTCTGAATTTGTCGAACTCGTAGTTTTAAAAGAAATAGAGAAATTAGGAAGCTGATTAATTCGTGGAATTGTGTTTGATGTTGCGAGACCGACAGTTCTTCAAAAGTTCTTATAAAGATGGAACGAAAGCGACAAGGGCGTCGCGCGTTATCTACCAATCAAAGAAACCCAGCTCTTTCCTTTAGCTGGGTCCTGCCCGGACTCGCTAAAACAAAAGTCCGACGTACTCCAGCGGGTAGTTCGGGCTCGGGCTCGGGGGCGTGAGCTTAGTCTATGTACCTAGCACCCAGTAGCTTCCAGCCGTTACGTACTCCGGAATCATCCTCCATCAAAGTGCCTTTGTCGTCTTGTTTCTGCTTTCACTCCTCTACCCTAAAAAGAATATTGGCTCTTGCAATCTACCGCTGCATGTTTGAAAACAACCTGGGGTAAAGACAGGTTTCCTCTGACTTAATAGTATTATCATGCTGGATCTTCTCGGCTGCTCAGCCGCGCTCTGGGGGCGAACAACACCGGGCTTACCCCTGGCTTTGGTTCTCGTGACGCAAGGCTTCTTTGTATTACTAACCATGGGTAGGAAGCAATTGCTAGGGATATGTTCCTTCGTGTATGCAAAAATAGGTACCTCTTGTGGTAATTGAGGTTGAGGCCCCTTGTTGGTTGGACATGTGTAGCCTCAGCAACGAGCATCAACTAACACGACTGGAGAATGAGAGATAGACAACAAGCAGTTTACAACTTCAGATGATGATAATTGGAGACTTATGTGTCGGTGTTGGCATCGAACAATTGATGAATGACTTGTTAAAACAGGCCAACAATTGATGTAAGAATGCAACGCGTATCCAATACAACCTCGTACATCACTCAATGCCTTGGTCCGTATCTGCCATGGCGGACGACAACCAGAGAGCCCCAGCCCATGCCATGGCCATCGTGTTCTTGCTGCTTGCATGACAAGTGGAGACGTTAATCTATTTATCCCAAGTGTTAGCGCCCATCACTGGCGACACATGCAGTCTCAGACCACTACGGGGATTTACTTGTATGTATGTATATGCTCTGCAAGATAGCTGCAGCCGGGCTACCATCTGCCAGCCAGCTCGGATCAAGAGCCTTCGTCTCCATGACGTTGACCATGGACATGATGCCCTTGGTGATTGTCGTGTGACGATGTGATGGGTTAGAATAGCGGGACAGGAAACGCTACGGCCGCGCCGCCAGCGACTACTAGTCAAGCAGTGTGGAGGGATCAAGTATGAAGAACACCAACGACAACGACTACGGGATATTTTGCTTTGCCGCCGCCTATAATGCTCCATAGTCCGGTTCGGATCCCTGACCAAGATTTTCAGGCATGGGGGGAATTGGGGGGAGTATTGGGGGAGTATTGGGTACCTTGTGTTAGTGTTGCTTCATTGCAGCCTCTGACCTACCTACGTACGTACATTGGCTCTCTGAATGGATGGATGGATGGTCGGAAAACCTGCTTCTCAACTCTCATTTCATAAATCATTTTCGTAGCAACAAACAAGTTATTTTTATTTATAGAATTGACTTTTTTTTCCTTCTTTCTTTTTACCGCGGCCGCCAATGGACGCACGTAAAAGGCTCGGAATAGATGATGGTATGTGCTTCGTATAGGTAGGTAGCTGTGTGCTACTCCGGACTTGTCAAGCTAAAGGTGAGACCTGGGATCCCGTCGTTTTTTTTTGGGGGTCCCGCACAGGGACAGGCTTGCGTCGACGACTCGTGCCTCTTGGTAGGTACAAGTAGATAAAAGTAGCATCAGTAGGCACGTCGCCTCTTTAAAATGAAGGCTCAACGTTCTGGCTGGCTTTATGCATGGGATAGGACATGCAGCAGTACATACTTGGGAGGCATCGTGGCGCTCGAGCAGCAAGTCTGTGCCCTAAAATGGAGACTTGATGGCTCACACCACCACCATGGCAGCCAAGCGGCGTTGACGAATCGCTCTGTATCTACCTGCCTAGGGTTGCTGAGGCAAGCTGTCTGCAGCGAGGTGAGGGGGCTATCGATGAGTAGAAAGTGAGCCTCTTGAGGTGATGAAGGGCTTGGATTTATTCCGATACAGCACCGTACACACTGTATTTTCAACATTGCACCCTGATACACCGAGGTCCTTAGGAATTGAACTATTGCAAGTGCCGCATCTTGCACACGGCATCCCTTAAATGGGGGTTGGATGCCATGCATATGTAAACGTCCACCACCGCAGCCCAGGCCCATGCCAGCCCAATCATCATGACCTACATGCCAACCTTACAGCAGCCATATCAGCGGCGGGTAGCTTTTTTAGTCTTTACCACATACATACATACTAGTAGGTAGACCCCTAGCATTTCCTATTAGGCTGCGGAGCGAGAGAGAAAACCCTTGAAAGTCTATGGGACTCTTGCGTCTTGCGTCTCCAAGGGCTCCATTATCTCCACGGAATGGGGCCAAATGTTTCGCCGTGACGGTCGAAGCCGCCTCCCCGAGTGGCGTGCACCAGTAGCTGCTTAGCCAGTGGGAATGGAGAGTGTCTCATCACCCTCACTACTGGCCGCTGGCGCTGGCCTAGAAAACCTGCCTAAGCCTGAAAGCCTGCCCACTTCTAGCACGTAAGTACCTATCCAAGGTATCCCCCCCCCACCACCACCACCACCACCCACCTGCTCTGCTGCTGCTGGTGGGCAGTTCCAGTTACTGGGACCAGGACCAGTACTAGGACCAGCACCAACACTCTTTTAATACTTGTACTCGCCTCTCCATTCCCTCTCCAACCAACACACACGTCCGCAGTCTCTTCTTCAGGAGCTGGACTTCCCATCCGTTCATCATCCTTACCTTCTCTTCTCGACAACTTCCATCAGCTTGTTCACCAACTCCTTCCTTTTCACACTCCCTTGGCTCTGCCGAGCTCGCTTGAAATCGCCTGCATCGACCCTCCTTTGGCAAAATCTGTCCTATCCAAACCTGGGGCCCTGCCACTGTCTCTTACTCCAGAGCCAACTTCCAACTTCCAACCACAATAACAAACAACAACACGAGTAACGCAAAGCAACAACCATCACGGCTACTCCAACGCCTTGAGAAAAAACAGCAAACCCACAAACAAATTCCTCACCATTAGCCCGCACTCGACGTGCTCTTTTTCCAAACTTGCCACTGACTGCCCACCATGGAGCAGCAGCAGCAACAGCAGCCTCAGCAAGCTGCTTCGCAGCAGCCCCCCACGGGAGGCGTCCACGGTCCGGCTGGACGCAGGCTGCACATTGCGCATCGCAGAAGCCCTTCTGAGCTCACTCCATTGATGAGCATGTTTGCCAACCCAGGGAGTAAGTCATTGCCCTGCTTTTTTTAGAAGCTGATTTACCCATCTTTCGTCATCCCTCCCTGCTCCAATGCCGTCACCCCGCGCGCCGTTGCTCCCCTCCCAAGCTATCAAGTGGCAGGCATGTCATATTTTCAAAACCACATATGCTAACAAGCTTTTGCCTCGCAGTGGAACAGTTGGCAATTCAGCAACAGATTGAGCTCTTGCAGCAGCAGCAGCAGCAGATCCAGGCCACCCAACAACAATACATGAACATGGGCATGATCCCCCCGGGGCAGCCCCTCGGTCCTGGCGGGTCCTTCAATCCTTTGCAACCCATGGGTAACATGGGCAATGCCTTCCAATTCCCGAACCAGATTCCACAACAAAATGCTTCACTGGGTCCCCCAACCCAACCATTGTCACATCGCCGTAATCAGTCGGCACTACCCAACATGGGGATGGGTCCCCCACCCGCTCCCTCTTCAGGAGCTTCTGGGTCTACCTTTGGAAACTTTGAAGCTCCCGGCCATGCACGCGAGAACACTGGCTCTCGAGGCGGCCGTGGAGGCGGTGCTGGTGGAGGCCATCAAAGACGACACTCCCTTGCCTTGGCTGATGCTAAGAAGGCTGCCGAGCTTGCCCAACAGAAGCGAACTACCTCTGGCTTTCAGTTCCCTCCCCCCGGCGTCTCGGCTGATGATGAAAACAAGGCGGGACCTTCTGGTGATCTAGAAGTCCCTGCACAACACGCTGGCAGAGGGGGTCGTGGTGGACATGGCCGCAGCCAGAGCATGGCTGTCAATGGCCGTGGAGGTATGCGGGGAGGTGCTCTCAGCTTCGGCTCTGAAGGCAGTGGCGGCAATGACTTCCAGCAGCAACAGCAGCAACAACAACAGCAACAGCAACGACGTGGTGGCCACAATCGTTCAGGATCTCGTAACTTCGAGGGTAACTGGCGCAACCAGGGCCAGAACCAAGATCAAGGTGGTAACGTTGGACAGAACCAATCGTTCCAACCCGGTCATCGTCCCCGTGGCTCGGTTAACCAATCCATCTCATCCATAGGTGGCTTCCAGTACAATCCTAATCAGGGTCAGGTCTTGGCGCTCCCAGGTCAGATGATGATGCCCGGCATGTACGGCCAACAGCTCAACCCAATGCAAATAGGCCAATTGCAGGCTCTGCAGGCCGCTCAGATGAATGGCCAACAGTTCCAGGGCCTTCAAAGCTCTCAACATGCTGGACAGATGGGTGGCCAGCAACAGCAGCAGCAGCGCAAGACTCTCTTTACCCCTTACCTTCCCCAGGCTACTCTCCCTGCACTGCTGGGGGATGGACAACTCGTATCTGGTATTCTCCGAGTCAACAAGAAGAACCGTAGCGATGCCTACGTTACCACGGTAGATGGTCTCTTGGATGCCGACATCTTCATTTGCGGTAGCAAGGATCGTAACCGTGCTTTGGAGGGTGACCTTGTTGCCATTGAGCTCTTGGATGTTGACGAAGTTTGGAGCCAGAAGCGAGAGAAGGAAGAGAAGAAGAAGCGAAAGGATATTACCGATACTCGTTCCGGTTCCACAAACCAAGGTAACCAGGGCTCGGGTCAAAATGACGAGAGCACCCCTGCTGAAGGAGGACTCCGCCGCCGTGGCAGTCTTCGCCAGCGACCAACCCAGAAGAAGAATGATGATGTTGAAGTCGAAGGACAAAGTCTTCTTCTCGTTGAGGAGGAAGAAATCAATGATGAGCAGAAGCCTCTTTATGCCGGCCACGTCGTTGCTGTCATTGAACGTGTAGCTGGCCAGATGTTTTCTGGTACCCTCGGTCTTCTCCGACCTAGCAGCCAAGCCACAAAGGAGAAGCAGGAGGCTGAGAGGGCAGCTCGAGAGGGCGGCAACTCTCGTGGAAATGACGGTCGCCAGCAGGACAAGCCCAAGATTGTTTGGTTCAAGCCTACTGACAAGCGTGTCCCCTTGATTGCTATTCCTACTGAGCAGGCTCCCCGTGACTTTGTTGAGAAGCACCAGGACTACGCTGACCGTATCTTTGTTGCTTGCATCAAGCGATGGCCCATCACCTCCCTTCATCCCTTTGGAACACTTGTTGAGCAGTTGGGACGCATGGGTGACCTTAAGGTAGAGACTGATGCGCTGCTGCGAGACAACAACTTCTCATCAGACGAGTTCTCCGATGCTGTGTTGCGTAGCGTTGGGCTTCAGGATTGGTCACTTGCTCAAGAGGACGAGGCCGCCATTGCCGCTCGCCGTGACTACCGTGAGGAGACAACCTTTACTATTGACTTCAACGGCGGCGCAGAGCTCGGAAATGCTGTGCACGTTACTTCTCGGCCCGATGGCAAGATTGATATTGGTCTTCACGTTCCTGATGTTACTCATTTTGTCAAGCCCAACTCTCTGGTTGACCGCGAGGCTAAGAAGCGTGGTACTGCCGTCCACCTCATCAACCGTTTTTGTGCCTTGCTGCCACCGAAGTTTTCAGGCGAACTGTGCTCTCTTGTTCCCGGTCAAGAGCGCCTGGCAGTTAGTGTTGTCTTCACTGTCAACCCACAGAATGGTGCCGTATCTGAGGGGGACAGCTGGGTAGGCAAGACCATCGTCAAGAGTGCTGGCAAGGTGTCACTGGAGGACATTGACAATGCTCTGAGGAACCCATCTGAATACAAGAATGAGACTGTCCCAATCAGCACTATTCAGACCCTTCAGGCCGTTGCTCAAAAGTTCAGAGAGTCTCGCCTCGGTTCTAGTAACGAGACCATTGCGCCTTTGCGCTTATTGCAAGGACTGGATGATGAGAACATCCAGGTACAGCACAACATCTTTGATTCTACCGACTCACTGGAGCTTGTCGAGGAGCTCATGCACAAGGCAAACAGCTATGTTGCCCAGCGTTTGGCAGAGGGCTTGCCTGAGAAGGCTCTTCTCCGTCGGCAGGCTGCTCCTAGCCCGCGACGTCTGCAGACGTTTGTCGACCGCATGACTGCCTTGGGATACGACATCGATGCCTCTGGAAGTGGGGCACTCCAGAACAGTCTGTTCAAGGTCGAAGACCCAGACCTGCGAAAGGGTATGGAGACTGTTGTTCTCAAGTCGATGCAGCGAGCCAAATACTTTATTGCGGGCAAGACCCCCAAGTCCTTGTGGCCCCACTACGCTATTAACCTACCTCTTTATACCCACTTCACTACACCTACTCGTCGCTACGCTGATATTATTGTTCACCGCCAGTTGGAGGCGGTCCTTTCAGAAGGCAAGGTCGAATTTTCAGATGATATGGAGAATCTGGTTAAGACGGTGGAGGCTTGCAATACGAAGAAGGATTCTGCGCAAAACGCGCAAGAGCAAAGCATCCACATTGAGTCATGCCGTACCATGGATAAGAAGCGCCAGGAGGTCAACGGTGATCTTATTGCAGAGGGCATTGTGCTCTGCGTATACGAGTCTGCCTTTGATGTCCTGATTCCGGAGTGGGGGTTCGAGAAGCGTGTGCACTGCGACCAGCTGCCCTTGAAGAAGGCAGAGTTCAGAAAGGAAAAGCGTGTCCTCGAGCTATACTGGGAGAAGGGTGTGCCAAGCTCGGCATATGTTCCTGAGGACGAGCGTCCTAAGGCAGCAGCCTCCATCAGAATGTCCAACGCGATTGCTGCAGCACGACAAGCAGAAGAAGCAGAGAGAGTGAAGAAGGAGCGAGAAGAGGCTGCTCGTAAGCAGACAATCACCGACACCATCTCGACAGATGATGTCGACGCCTTGTTTGACGATGACGAGGAGGATGACAACACTTCAGATGTCACAGAAGCGATGGCTGGTGTATCACTGGCTGAACGCCCTACACAGAGCGTACCTGGTTCGCCTACTCGTTCAGCATCAGAGGCTGGCACTCTGCACCGCACTCGATCGGATTCCAAGGTTCCCGTAGCTGATGTTGTTGAAGCCCGCCTGACGAACAAGGAGAAGTATTTGAAGCTCTTCACTCTGAGAGAAGAGGGTGGCGACTACATCCAAGATGTGACCGAGATGACAAGGGTACCCATCATTTTGAAGACGGATCTTAGCAAGAGCCCACCGTAAGTTTTCTTATAGAGACTGGACCTCTCACCTTTAATTATTTTGATGCTAACATGATTTGTTAATAGCTGCCTTACTATTCGATCCCTGAACCCTTATGCTCTATGATGATGAGCCGGAGGAGTAAAGGATAAGAAAGAAAGAAAGAAAGAAAGAAAGAAAAAACGAACAGAAAAGAGAAGAGAAGGTGTACGTTGGAAGGAAGTAGAAATGCTGTGCATGGAGGTGCTTGCTGCGACCAGAAGATGTGTGGTATATATATTTAAGATTATATGGCACGCTGAATGAAGGCATGATGCAGCTTGAGAAGGACGAGCATGATGATAGTTAATTCTTCAATGAATTAATAACTCCACTTTCAAGTTATCTTATCTGAAGCCTTGTGACGTTTGTGAAGCTTGGGAACCTATTTGTGAAACGGACTGATGTAAGGTGGCCATCACGAGGTGACATGAAGCAAATGAAGCAATAAGTAATTGCAGCTGTGAAGAAGCCATCGATATCAATTAAGCTTATCTCTGGGGCGTATGCTACTGCGAGGTAAATCAAACGGTGCAAAGCAAAGGGGGTGTTTTTGGCGTGTGTCATGGCTGTTTCGCACTACCAAGTAAGGGGCTGGTCGAAACAACCAAGGCATGAATTCGAACCGGTTCCTGGCGACTCCGAGCACAGATTCAGGCACCAACCGTTTGTTTGATTAACAAAACGGCATCAGTTTTCTTCTTTTTTTCATAGTTTCGGGATGGATGGTTCAATATGTGGCATCAGCCTTGGGGAGAAAGGTGAGACGGGTGGGAGGAGGGTTTTGAGCATGGGCTTTTTGGTTTCTCTCCCCTGAATGTGAGGCCCCCCCCTCTCCCTCTCTAAGCTTGTTGTCTGGTAGGAGCCTCATCATATATAATGCTGGTTTTAATACCATCTTATGGGAAGTTTTTTTTTTCTGGTTCTTGTTTCTTGTTCTTATATCGCTCCTTTAGAGTCTTTCCTTTATAACCACCAGCTGTGCTGTGTAACTCTTGTGTGTGTTCAAGAAACGCTGGTCCGTCTTGTTGATCACTCTCATTTTATATTGTCTTATCATTATTCCCATTCTTGTCTTCTTTTTTTGTCATATTCATCTTTTTCCCTGTTATTACTTGCTATCAACAAGATATCCGTTCTTTTTTTTTGCAAGGCTGGACCTGAGGCTGTCCTCTAAGAAGTTCCAACGACATAAACACACGGTTATATACCCTGAGAGATAGCATATTGAGGCTCTTGAATATGGCTTCACTCAAAGCCAGTGTTATTGCCTTGCTGGCAGCTTCTGCCGTGGCTTTCCCATCTCTCCCCAAGTTCACAGCAAGACAACTGGACTATCACCACATCTCCAGACGGCAAAACGCAGCTGCTCAAAAACTCGGCCTCAGCGACTTTGACATTCTCCAATTGTACGCATCCCCCCTTTCCTCCCCCCCCTTATTCTCCTCTCACCACCACCACCCCCTCAACATCCCAACCCAACTAACCCAGAAAAACTCAATCCAGCGCCCTCACCCTCGAAAACCTCGAGGAGTCCTTCTACCGCCAAGGCTTCGCCAAGTTCCCCGACTCCGACTTCAAGGCCCTCGGCCTCAGCGACCAGCAACTCCGGGACCTCAAGCAAATCGGCTTCACAGAGTCCCAGCACGTCTCCCTCCTGCAGTCCTCCCTCGCCATGGCCGGCATCCAGCCCGTCCGGGCCTGCACATACAACTTCGCCTTCACCGACGCCGCCTCCATGGTCAAGACGGCCGCCGTGCTGGAAAACGTCGGCGTGTCGGCCTACCTCGGCGCCGCGCCCCTGCTCGCCGACCCCGCCATCCTCGGCACCGCCGGGTCCATCCTCACCATCGAGGCCAGGCACCAGAGCTCCATCAGGCTCCTGAGCGGACAGCTCGCCGTGCCTCAGGCCTTTGACACGCCCCTCGGCCCAAAGGCCGTCTTCTCCCTCGCCGCTCCCTTCATATCCTCCTGCCCGGACGGCTCCAACCTCAAGCTCGAGCCGTTCCCCACCCTGAAACTGGCCGACGCCCAGGCCGCTACGTCTGTCAACTCCGTTCTCAAACTACAATCTGATGCCCAGGGGGCAACACACTGTGCCTTCACATCTGGGGGCGTCGTGCCTGGAGGAACCATGTTCACCCCCTTTTCTGCAGCGGACGGGTGCAAAATCCCTGAGGGAGTTGCCGGTATTACTTACCTCTCTTTAGCTAAGAGCGCGCCGTTAGAGGGTGCCTTGACGGATGATATCACCATCGCTGGGCCTATTGCACTCACCATCTCATGAGGTGCTCGCCCGCTTATAGCAGATGGCCATGCAGATAGTCCAGTTTTAGGGTAGTTCTGGTGACGTTTAATAGATAGCACAACACATCTACGTTTCCTTCATTGTCGGTTGCAAACATGTTACAACTACCGTCTAGGCCTGCTTGCATTACTCTCTTAGACAGGAGGCTAACATCTATTAACCTCATCACCAACTAGCACATCCCCTATTCTCGACCACATTGAACCAAGGTAACTTTTGATTGCCCCCCAAGTCCTTTTACCTCCCCAAACCAACCCAAACTCTCCAGCGCATGACGTCGTTATCAACTGCCACTCCCACCCAATCTCCAATGCTAAAGTTGTCGGTTAAACCATCTATTTCAAGGCTTTTACCAAGTGCCGCAGAACCAGAGTGGTATAAATGATATCCGAAGGGAACTATCCATAACATCATAGTTTTTAATCGTCTTCTCCTCATTAATAGCGTCGTGCTCGTCTAACAATATGTTGCTTCAAAAAGGCCTAGCATCAAGGTATTCCCAGGCCTTTTGCCACGCTGCCTTGTCAGCTGAGGGCAAGAGAGATGTGTCCAAGGTCTGAACACCCTGATAAATGGCGTTGATGAATTCGCTGCAAATGCGGAAGTCATCCTCGAGTGCCTCTGCAAAGGGCACATACGAGACGGGGAACGCCTTCAGACGCTCGTTACGTTGGTCCTTGGTATGGCTTAGCTCATCGTCGTCAAAGAAAGTTTGAATGGCAATGCCGAGTGCAATATCGGGTTCTTGTGAAAACGGTAGTCTAAGGGAAATGTTAGCTAACCGAAAATGTCTTTGATTCTAAACTCAAGGGGCAAACCATACCTTTGGCTGATTTCTAGCTGATCGTCCCTCTCTCGTTTTGCTTGACCGTACATAAACATCGAGGCGACAATTGCCTCAATCAGATCTCGGTCTGCCTCGCGAACCGTTGAAGAGAGTGCTCGGAAACCCAGTAGGCTCCGGTTGAGAGGGCCTGTATATCCATAGACTTGGTGCCTCAACTTGAGAAGCGTAGCGCATTGGCTGATCAGCATTAAGCTCGCCTTGTCCTCTTCCGTACCCTTTCTCGGCATTCCGGCATCATCATCCCGATATTTGCCATTGAGAAGCCCAAACCGTATCAGCTCAAAGGCCAGGAGAGCAGCCTCCTCAATACCAGGCACTTCTGAACGATTGTCCATTGCCTCTTTGAGAGCCAGCAAAGAAGTCGCCAGGGCATTACCCCACTGTGTCAACTTGTGGGAATCATCCACATAGCCCCTGAGATGAAGGAAGCGCCAGATGGCGACTGATGTCACCATGTTGGTGCTATCGATGCCTCTGATTGGATTCTCCCGAGAAATAGTCTTCTCGACAAAATCTGGATTGGCAAGAGCCAACACCTCAAGATAAATAGGTCCGGCAAAGTCGGCTGGGAAGAATTGACCCAAGACACTCTCTTTAACATCCCAGGTTCCAACCTGTCGGGATAGAGATGGCTGTGCAGATCGGGGATTCAGAATGTAAGAAAAGCTGGGGTCAAACCAGACCTTCATCGTGATATCCTTATGTCCTATTCCCCTATGAACTCTAGGTATGATAAGGCCAAGAGTCTGTTCCCGGATGGGAAGGATTTGGCTTGTGACCAATTTCTTGTACTCGCTTGAGGCACTGCCCTCTACAGTGGGTTGGATAATGATCTGACTGTGTGTTATACTGTTCAAGATCCGAGATCCAATGAGCCCAGTGTTGAGATAGTGAAACAGTTCCGCGGGCATCTGCAGCCCAAGATATTCGTGGTTATCCTTGGTGAGGCGATCAAAATCGTTGACCAAAACTTCGCCACTCTCCGTAATGTAAATGAAGTGATGGGCTGCCATTCTCGCCTTGTGGTACTTGTCCGGCCAACTGGCATCTTGAGCTTGCAAGATGTCATTGAAGGAGGCACAGGCATTGGCCACTAATTTATCCGAGGTCCTCAGGATGTTAACAGCCTCCATAATTGTGAAGGAGTTTGGATACATGGAGGTATCCTGCAGTGGGGGGAAAGGGGGGAGAAAAGAAGTGCCCGTCATGAGCATAGCATCAATGAACATGGGCTCATTGACACTGAGCGCCCTCATGACCCTCTTCTTGGAGATGCCTGTCACGGTTTTTGCCTCCCAGTCGAAGCTGCGAATGACAGTGTCTTGGATGGGGTAAAGAAGCAACTCTTGAGGACCCATAACGCCGGCACACTGCTCCGAGTTGATCATCTCAAAGTAAGCGAGCTTCTTCTCGTTAGTCTTTATCTTAAGAAAACTCAAGGGTAGGATGAGCATCCTCAACCGCCACGAACCTGAGCACAGGCATTGTAAGGGGGCACAAGGAAGTGCAGCTCCCTTTGCTTGAGAATGTCTTGGAGGAGAGGGTAGAGATTTTGCAAGCGAAATGCCCCTTGATTGGCCCAGTCAGTGGTGATGCGCTTCTCCCGATGGTGTCAATGCAATCGGCATACCTGGATTGGCACCAAAAGTCGCCACGGCTTTCTCGGGCTCTGTTTGCGAATACAGGTTCCAGGCCTCGTCCGTCTTGCGATTCGCCGCCTTTCCACGCTTGAGAGCGATATCATCCTGACCGGTTATAGATTGGCCGTCGAAGATGAAGAAAGGGGTGATTCGATGCTCATGCCACAGATCAAGGTTGTCCCTAATGTGCGCCTGAATGCCTGTGAGGCCACCGAGAGCGGAGAGCAGAGGTTCATGTGCCGGGGTGGTGTCGAGGAGGAGACTCAGGTAGTAGGTCGCATCGACAGCAATGGCGCAATCCTCGAGTTCAGCAATGTCGAAGGTTCTGCATAAGGCTTGTCAGAAAGGGACCTCCAATAGGGGGCAGCAAGTAGGCAGCAGTGGTGGGGTGTGGACGTACGATGCCTGGCCATTAATCCAGGTATCCTCAACTAGGACTATAGAAGAGGTTAGTTTGTACACAGTGACGGCGTTGAGGTGAACCAGTGCTGGTGGGCCAGTGTGATCGTCGCATATGGCGGCCTGACGGATAGCTGGGGGGTGACGATGCGATGAGACTTCAGCTGCTCGCAGGACGGCTTGCGTGCCAATTGAGCCAGCACAAAGGCTCAAAAGACCAACTCAACATTGTCATGCTCAACGCGAAGCTTCAGACGAGCTGCTGGTGATGTTGCAGCTGGTCGCGCGACTCCCACTTGTGCTGCGACAGTGACACGCTGAAGCAGCAAGCATCGCCCCGCCCAGCCTGGGGACAAGCTTCTCCAAGGGTCCATGACACAACTCACAAGGCATCTCGACCGTCCCTCGACGACTTATTGCAAACTGTTTGCTCGGTATTGCGCTTTATGCGAAATTCGATCGACGGGGGGATTTGATCCGATTTTCAAAAGGTAATGAGGCTCGACTCTCCCCAACGACCAAAAAAAAAGGGACCCAAAAAATGTGACGGCGAATGTTTGGATAAAGTGGGCTGTGGTGTCCCTTGGTCGTATTCGGTTGAAGCAGAGAGACAAAGGACGGACAGGACAGGGTTTCAAACAGAGCTTAAAAGTGCTCCTCGCGAAAATCGCATGCAGGTGACGTCGGGTCGAAACAGACTGGTCGAATCCCTCTCGGAGGAGGGGGGGGAGGGCTGCTGCAAAAGATTTGCAAAGGTGAGGCTTTCCCGGGAGGATCGACAGAGTTGCACTGCACTGCAACTACTCCAACGAGCGATCAGTTTGGAGGGGGGGAGAGAGAGGAAGAGAGTGGTTCCTTTTGGTGGTTTTCGAGATACCAGATAATACTACTCCGTAGGTAGGTAGATATGTATTGCGATGGATACTTGGTACAGTGTGTACTCTCGCACTGTGTATGCATTCAGTGGTGGTGGTGGTGGGAGGAGGAGGGACAGGAAGCAGGAAGGCACACACCACACGCAGCCGCAGCAGCCAAAGTTGCAGCAAGAGCAACCTGAAGTCACTCACGGACCAGGAACCGTCCCCTACCTTCCCCTACCTTCCCTTACCCCCTTCCCGCTTGCTAGTTGCATTCGCCACGAGTCCACGAAGCCCACGACTGTGGCTGGTGGCTGGTGCTCTCTCACTTCAACCTCACCGAGCTCACCGATTGGATGGGGAGCCCTGAATATCAGGACAAACTAACTGCATCTTCACTAAAGAGGTGCGGGGTGAGCCGTGGTTGTGCAGCTCAAAATTGACCTCACACGTCATTTACCTTTTATGACATACCCTCTGGGTTGTTACCTTGTAGCGTATATATAGGACCTGAAATTGAAATATTGGACCCTTGGCATTTGACACGGTAGTCTATACTCTCTCCCGTCTGGTGGCTTATCCTTAAGGCTGAGCACATCTACCCCTCCCGCATCAGGTCAGATCTTGCATTGGACCCTTGCACCGACATTCATATAATCGCACATCATGACCGCTGCAGCAAATATTCCCATTATTGACCTTTCGGGGGACCAGGGAACTGTGGCTGGGCAGCTCGTTGACGCAGCTGAGGAACATGGATTCATCTACATCAAGAATCTCGGCCACGATATCTCGGCCAAGGACATAGATCAGGCTTTTAGCTTAGTCAGTGTCATCACATACCCTGAGCTTGAATCTCGTCGTGCTAACAGCTACACCAGTCCAAGAAGCTATTCGATGCTCCTCTGGAAGAAAAGGAATCATGTTCCATCCAAACAAACAACCGTGGATGGTCTGGCATGCATTCGGAGCTCTTGGATCCCAAAAACCAGAAAGTAGGTAGACTGTCAGCCGTTTGATCTTCCACCCCAGCTAAGATTTGCTGTCCAGGTTGGTGACTTTAAAGAGTGAGTCTTGCGTTTATGTCGATAAGTCTTATTTGTTGACCAAACGCTGAAAGGGCATTCAATTTTGGCGAATTCATCAATGGCAAAGCGCAGCAAACCCTTGCCACCTACCATCGCTGCAGATGAACCTCAATTATATGCCTTCTCAAACTCCTGTCATACACTGTGTCGCAAGATCCTCCATCTTCTCGGCATTGGTCTTGGTGTAAGTTACCTGGTTTCCTTGGAGAGTCATGATTCTAAGGCTGTCCAAGATTGATGAATTCTTTTCCTCCGCACACAACACCACACCCGGCGATGCAGACAACATCCTCCGCTTCCTTCGATACCCCCCAGTAGATCCCACGGTCCGCTCAGATGACGACCTCCGCGCTGGTGCTCACTCCGATTACGGCTCCATTACCCTCCTCTTTCGCCTCAAAGGTCAGGCAGGTTTAGAGCTCCAAAAGAAGGATGGTACTTGGGCCCCGGTCCCTGTCTTGCCACCTGGCTCGGAAAATGATCCCAGCCCGCCTATTTTGATCAACATTGGCGACCTCCTCTCCTACTGGACAAACGGCCTATTCAGAAGCACCGTTCATCGGGTCGTCTTCAACAACGATGCTAATACCGTGCAGGGGGAAAACGACGTTGGGCCAAGATACTCAATCGCTTTCTTCTGCCACCCTGCTGGATCTGTGCGGCTAGAACCTGTACCGAGTGACCGTGTAAAGAACTTTTTTCCATCGGACAGTACCCCGAATGCAAATCCCTATGCGGAGACAAAGGTTTTGACAGCTCGTGAGCATCTATTTATGAGACTAAAAGAGAGTTACGGGACGTTGTACGATGAAGAAAAGCCATAAGTCTTGCAACGTTTATTATCTAAATGTAATCTAGCATTCAACCTTGTACGCTGTGCAAACCCAAAATATAGCCCAAACTTCATTTGAAACTACATCTCAGACCAAACCGCAATACCACCTCCTCCAAGGATCGTGGAAACCATCGTAATACTTCTTCGTGATACTTTCGTCCTCCAAAACAGAGACGTGTTTCAGAACCCGCCAGTCATAAATACTTATCCAATCTCGCTTCTCTTCAGGCATGTCGTTGCGAATTTCTTCGATGCGAGCGAGCAGTCGCTTTGTTTCCGCCTTCATCTCGACCGTATCGACAAGCAAAAGCTTATTAGGCCCAGGCTGCCAATTCTGTACTGACACAGAGCAAAGCTTGTCTTCCTTTGCCCACGCCTCGGCATCTGCGATGATGTTTACTAGACCATGAGTTTCGAATAGGGGGGTTAACTCTGTTGTAGATTCCGGCAGACCTGAGAGTAGCAGTATGGTCTTTTTGGCTAGTTGGCATTTGGAGCCTGCATATTGGCAAGCAGTCCGTGTGTCAATAACAGAAGGTTCGGTTGCTTTTTGAGCTTTCACATCACCAGAGACTTGGTCCACGCGTGCCTGTAGCAAGGTGAGGGTGTTCTGGGTGGAGTGGTCTTCGCTATCGGAAAGTACAACAACGCTTGTATCTAGCGCATGCAGCGATGGCGAGGAATGCTTTGGATCTTGGGGTTTATGTGTTGCCATTGATGGGCTCTTTGCTGATGCAAACTGCTCTATATTCTTTTCACCTTGCGATTCCGAGTTTCGGCTGAATGAGGAATACGTGGTTGTCGACTTCTGGGTTGAGTTGCCATCTATGTCTCCTAGTGGTCGACGTGATGAAAGCCCTGCCTTTGTGCCTAAAAATTGAGGTGCATGTGTATCCTTTACCTCTAGTGATTTACGGCGCTTATGAGATGGTGAAGTAGTAGTTGGCATTGGGAGAGAGTGCCTCTTTTTGCTCAATTCTTTAGTAGGGGTTTGATTTGCTGCGAAGGGGGTGGAAGAAACGGAGGTAGTTAATCGTAGCCGGGGTGTTGGAGTATCATCACGAGATCGAGAGATCGGAGGATCAAATGCATGCCAATCTCTAATAGACTGTTGTGAGCTATTAGCAGCACCTGCGAGGGACGGACAACTGGCAGACACCTGAGACGGCCGCATAGGTGACGGGGATGGTGCGGTTGTTGCCGTTCGCTGTGTCAGAGCATCGATCGCCAACCCCCTAGGGTCAGCGCCTTCGAGCTTTGCAATCCAAGCAAGATTTTCTTGGCTATCCTCTAATTCCGGTGCTGTGACAGCTTCACCAGCCATCTTCTGCAGCTCTTCAAAGGAAACGGCATCTGTAAAGTCTCGATCAAAGTGAACCTTCGCCACGGCCGGGAAACGCAACCCCCAAAACCCGGTATTGCCCGCCTTCTCGAAGCTGAAACATCTCAGATCAAAAACAGGAGGGTTGGTGAAAGCAACTGTTAAAGAAGTAGCTATCTCAACTCCTGGAGTTAGCTTCAACTTGGTACTGTGGTTTTCTTCTATAGGAACTGGCATCGGGTTCCCATACGAGACAAATGATTTGAGCATCGTCTCATTGAGTTCGACCTCGTTGACGACAGTGAACTTTGGCGTTGCGCCCCATCGCTTCACCTCTTCTCTGTTGTCGAGGCAGCCAACAAAGAAATGAGTCCACTTGAGATTTTCGATGTTATAGGACTTTGCTTTAGGTGGACTGAACCCAGCCCCAACCACAGCAAAATCTCCAACCTCTCCAAACTTGCCAATGTACTCTTTTTTGAGCTTTATGCAGCGCCCAGAAAAGGGAAGACCGTTATCATTAAAGTTAAAATAGGGCGAATCTGACTTCAACACCAAACCCTCACCTCTTTCTATTATGATTTTGGCGAACATCTTTCTCAAAGCCGACGCTGCGAAACCATGACCTGTATCAATTACTTGTCTTGGAACAAGTTCAGCTTGGCCGATAGTGCAATGAATTGTCTTTTCAAGTAATTTGAATCGTTCCGAATGTTTGACATGCAATAGGGAATCTCCATCCAGAAGAAGTATATCGTAATACACCATCATTAGATGCTCATAAGGCCGGGGGCTGTAGCAGTCAGTGAGGCTTCTTTCAAACATCTTCTGTGTTGAGACATACGGGGAGTCCTGCTCCGTGCTTATAAACCGACCTCTACGAGCTACATGTTTTCTGATATGATGAAACGGAAGGATCTTTTGTTCCTGATTGACAGGTCAACTTTCGGTAGCTCTTACTCATCGTCGTATGCACTTACATGATCGCTGTATACAGCCAATTCACCTTCTAAAATGCATTCTTTTTGAACGCTGCAGCCGGGCTTACCGATCTTCAGCGAATCCCAAATAATGCTACAGAGCTATCAGTTCTGACGTGCTTGAAAAGTCCCTGGATACCTTACCTAACCAGCGCACGTCTATCTTCTGTGCTATCTTTCCCACTCTTGGAGAAGATCCGAATACCCTGCCTTTCCTTGCTTACATCGACGTGGATCTGGCAGAACTCTCCGTCTATTTTGGTTTCAACGCTCATATGACCTTGGCAGAGATCCATACAGTGCTTGATACTCCGAGCCTTGAACCATTGCTGCCTTCCAACCTTGATAGAAAGTTGTGGTTTGATCGTAGCCAGGATCCTTCGATCGTAGCCTATGGTTCGAGGAATCGTAGGTAGCATCTTCATTCTAGCTTGTTGTGTCGATTTGATGGCAGTGGCAAAGTCATCCTGAATCTTCAACACAAATGGCAGCATTGGGTCGCATGAGCGATAGACCAAATGTGGGTCGAAGATGAGTGGCTGATAGTCTTTGAGGACCAGCCGGGTAAACCACTTGGCTTCTCTTGGCGAAAGCTGTCGGTAGATTGCCTCCAGATCACTCTGATCACGCTGGCTCAGGGTTGTATCCGCAGTTCTAACCGAGGGTGAGCTCCATCTCACCTTGGATGCAATACTGTGCAATATACTGTCAATCTCCTCCACAGTGACTTGAAGTCCTCCAGGGCGCGCAGGGTTGGGCTGGAAATACTGTCAGAGAGTAGGCTCTACTGGGTTTGACTTCGCTACACCTACAGTAACGGAGAGGATGCGCTCTACACAATCAGCAAGATCCAACCCTTGACCGGGCTGTTTATATGCTGCAAGCTCCTTGATACGAGATGATCCTAGCATTAATGCACGGCCGATAATCTTTTCAAGTCTAGGAGCTTGTATGCAGTAGACACGATCTGTCCTCTTCTCAGGAAGCAGCGTAGAAAGCAAGGCGGCAAGATTGCATGCTGGGGAATTGATACGATCGCGATGTCGCGCAAACCATTCGATGACGGCTTGAGTATTATCCTTGCGAGCGAGGCATAGTTCATAGGACTGGTCCAGCAGGTCGCAAACCAGTGCAAGGGGAAGAGGCATGGCATCAAGAGATCCAAAGGGCAAAAGAATATGGCAATTAATCAAAGACGTCAACCTGCGATGCGCCAGACTTCAAATAGTACCCAAGAATACGCGAGTAGAAAAACAAGAATCTAATGAGTGCAAGGCTGTGTGATCTGATCTCCAGCCTGTAGTTTAGGCAAACCCCGACAAAGATGCCTGATGAACGTGGCATTGAAGATGGGAAACATCGCAAAGCGCTTAACGGAGTATACTTACTTACTTACTTATGTGCGACACGATCTACCGATATCGATATGTATCAGTGATTCGATGCATAAGGCAAGAGGGCCCCCACCCTGTCAGGTCCCAATTGGGCATATCAGGCACACTAACACGAAAGCAACAGGAAGTCACATGAATGGACAGGTGATGGATTATGGGCCACGTGATGGCTTTTGAGCCAATCATGCATCATACGCATGGTCAGCTATGCAAGGGGGGGTTATTCGTCAGTAGATAGTGCTCCGTAGTTGGCTGAGACAAGATGTAGGTACAGCACAACACAAGAGGGTTTCAGAATGCACAAGCATTTATTATTGTTTCCATTTGTTTTGTTGTTCGTCTGAGGATACAAGTAGTACTTGTACACCGTACGAAACACGGCAGCCATCCAACGGTTGACGAGGTGCTTGTTGAAATTAAAACGGAGATTGAACGTTTTACCAAACCGTAACGAAATTACCTTACAGTAGCGACCAGCGCTAGGCTACAGTGGGTTACAGACTGTGCATACCGTTTTGAGACCGCCTGGGCAGTAGTACAAGTACAAATAGTTGGAGGCTTTTCCTTAGCGATCAAAGGACCCCGCTTATACAGCGCATCTCCGCTATGGGCCCCTGAGAAACAACCGCAGCTCCACTAGCATGTTTGACGCCTGACCAGTTGCAAGGGGAGCCAGTGTCTGCGGGCATTGTCAGGTTTACATCTGGTACTACCCAGCAACGGCATACAAGTAGATTCTTGTGGCATCCATTTTTCAATCAACATGTTACAAGACTTGATGGGAAATTTAATGAGAGCATCTCCTCACTTGTTATCCCTCGTTTTTATTTGTTTCGACGATATCGGTGTTTCGACGGCTGCTCCCTCTCCCTGAGACAGAGCTGCCCTGTATAGTGCAGGAGAGACAACCAACCTTCAGGTATCCTTTTTTTTTTTTTTTGTGTCCCGTCAGGAGGGATTTCCCATCTTGCGCAGTACGCAAATGCAGGGCTTATCAGCAAATCAAGCTTCATAGCGTCTGTCCGTCGGGTTCATCTCCTGCATCCTGCAAAAGGGCGGCATCTTCCCCAAAGTCCTTGTCTTTGTCTTGTCTTGTCTTGTCTTGTCTTCCCGTCTTACAAGTATCCTACCTCGTCCTGCCTCCTGTCACCGCTCATCAACTTGACACTCCCTCGAAACAAGGCATCAATCATCACATCAGTTTTAAACGGCAAACACCCTCCCCGCCCCCCCCGTCCGTCCCCCTTCGACTAAGATTAAACATTACTTCGTCTTGCGCCGCACCCAGAATCGACGGATCCCCTGTCCCTACATCTTACTCTTCTGCCCACTTGGAAGGCAACCCCGGCGCCAAATGTTCTAAAGCAACCAATGATACTGTGCTGAGCCCACACTCCAGGAGCACAGTCCCTCACACCTCTAACAAGGGCCCTCCACAAGCAATTATGAATTAGATCAGCGCCGACGGGAGGACTCGATAATAATACCCTTTTTTTCCTTTTGGGCTTGTTTTTGTTTGTTGCCTCTATGAGCCACCATCTTCTACGAATCTGCGCCGTCGATCGTAGTTCCTACACCCTCTCCAACGATTATCAGCATTTAACTCAGAGCCATCAGAGATCCTTATTCTCCAGGGCAACCGTCGCATCTTCCCGCCTCGGGCGCCGCAGAGCCAACAGTGCTCCCGTCACTCCTTTACAACAACACCGCCGTCAATCTCACGGCAGCCACTCGTTACAAAAACTCCAATTGAAGCATATGGATATGGCTTCGCAACAGGAAATCCGTCGTCGACCTTCTGCGGCTGACCGTACTCCCCTGACAGAGTCTGTCATTGCCGCTCGCGCAACCACCACCACCTTCGCCTCACCCCCTGATCTCTCTCGAGCCCACCACAGAACGAACGGAAAGTTTGATCAGGTACCACGATCATGTACCAGCCTCGCTGATAACGGTACAATGCCACCGCCACCCATTCCCCAGGAGGAGACTTCCTCGGGACGCCAATCTCGGGCCGCTTCCACGGCATCTCGACGTAACCGACTCTCACTTACCCTCCCCGTCGCATTACCCAATGGAGAGGTCTCGCGAATAACATCATCACCAAGTACGACAGCATCCTTGGTGACGCCCTCAATACCCCCAACGCCATTAGAAACTCCAAATGCGGCGGCACCATCGAGTGCCAATGAATTCATAATAGCAATTGCGGCCCAAGAGCGACGAGTGTTTGAATTGAAGGAGGAGTTGACGCGAGCGGAAACGGAACTGGCGAGATTGAAGAAGCAATGGGCGTCAGAAGAGGTTTACCGTAAAAGAAGCGATAGCCAGCGAACAGATTCCTCCCGATACGCCGCCAGCATCGATGAGGATGTCTTGGTGGCCACAAAACGTAGTATCGAGTTGGACCGGAGAAAGCTCCTGCTGCAGACACAGCAGAGCACAACGCAGAGCAGCCGAAAGGTGCTCCGCGGCAATCATGCCAGGACTCTATCACTTCTTTCGCCCTCAAAAACGGATGAAGGCTTCTCTATGCACGAAGACGGTAAACCCGAGCCCATCTCACTCCCATCGATAGAACAAAGAACGGCGCATATTACCAATCCCACTCTGGCAAAACGCTCATCCTGGCAACCGAGATCACAACAAGCCCCGAATGTCGCCGCCGTACCCCAGATTGTCGAGGACTTTAAGTTTGGGTTTAGGGCATTTGTGGAGGATATCCGACAGATTACAATTGGGGATGAGCCCGTCACGGGTCAACAACGACCTATAGGGACCCCGAATCAACGGGGGAGTACAACTAATAAGGACAAGTCTGGAGAATCAAACTCGACGAGTCCTACTCGGTCGGCTCGATCCGGGACAAACAGCACATCAGATGGAAGTAGTACGGCACTGTCAACCGCAACCCAGCTCAGCAAGACCCCCGAGTCCAAACCCAGGAACGGGAAGATTAAGCATTTTTCCTGGACCCCTCTCGGATTTGACTCGCTTGACGATACCGATTGGTCCAATTGGGATTCCCCCGTATCTACGAAATCTGCACGTTGGAGCGGCTCTACTATTAACAGCAATGGCTTGGATGAGATTGAATCAATTCCAGAGAAGGGGGATGAGGACATCGCTAGGCCGTGAGTGATTTTGGGAGATGATGGAAGACGCGCTGCTAACAGACTATGATCAGGGCAAAGAAATCCCCAGCTAGCGAGAATCCTCTTCTTTCTCCGTCTCTGGAAGAGATTCTTCCCAACGTCGTCAACCGGTTATCACCTAGCAACTTGAAGCGAACGGCCAACAATCTCATGGACGAATGGGAGAAGTCGCTGATGGCACCTGAGAATCGCGGCAAAGAGACTGCTGTTTAGAGCAGGGTTCAGCATTATAAACAGCCTTATGACTAGACGTATACTATATAATGACGGTAACAGCAACAGAAGCAGCAACAGAAACAGCAACAGAAACAGCAACAAAAGCAACAGCAGCATCATACACATAGAGCAGAGGATTTGAGGGGTATAGAATGACCCACAGAGATCTGGTATATAATTGTTTACGAAATGTTGGAAATACACATCATGCCAAAGTATAGGGCATCGAAGAAGGGTAACTCGCGACTGTTGAAGGGTAGCGGTTGGGGGACTCGTTTGTTTTGGTTTCTGCAAGATCTGCTTCGGTAAACTGGACGTTTTCTGGATCTGGATGGTCAGGATAACGAAATGAATGAATATGAGTGTAATGAATGAGAAATTAGAAACATCAGCTCAAAGTTTGAACATTTATAGTGGCCGTCTGAGAAGTCGTTGTAGTTTGAAGATGGATGTGAGATGAACATCACGGGCATGTCTGCATAATAGCATTTTTGCCAAGTAGATATATGCATGCTGAGCTTATCATTTCGATCTCGGTATGATAAGACACGGAACGGAAGCAAGTCATTAACAGTTTGATGGAAATGATTCCACTGATGTGCATATTTGAGATGATGCTCATTGGCCGATGCATTGCTGTCTGTTGGCGGTGGATGCAGCAGATGCATGGCTGCTGTTGAAGGATTGGTGGCCCCCCCAAACGGAGGGGGTTCAATTCGTTGTCCGCGCGAAAAGGGGGCGTCCCCTCTCTCAGAGAACAGAGTGCGAGTGCGAAAGCGAGAACAAAAAAAAAAGGCCGAGGAGACGGGTAATTGCCTGATTGGGTAAAGGCTGTGAAACGGGTATTTTTAGTCTTGAGATGCGAGATGCGGGTGCGAGTGCGGGTTGCGAGGGGGGTCAATGACGTTGTTTGTTGGTGATGGTTGTATTTGGCGGTTTTTCTTCTTCTTCTTCTTTTCTTCTCATTGTAGTTTCATCTTGTTTGGTGATGAGAAAATTATATATATATTCGAGGTTGCATCCTGTTGTTAAGATGGATTTTGTTCTGGCATCATTACCATTCTCATACAACCACTTGGTCCAACAACCATCACCAGATTCATCACTATTTACCCAAACAGGCAATACACCAAAATCCACCACTTAAACACAACAGTTTCATCTACTACCTACCTCATACTCTATTTTTTTTTTTTTTTTTTTTTTTTTTTGGTAAACTTCCATCAAAAAAATGGCTGGCCGTCTGTTCAAGAGCAAGATTGCTCCATCCAGCGAACCACCAAGCTTTGCCCCTACTAAACAAGCCCCCAAGGCCACATCCGCGCTCGAGGTCAGTCTCTTCCCAGCATCAACTATTCATGAGATCTATTCATTTTACTAACAAAGCTTCCATAGAAACTCTTCAACAAGGATACTCTCAGCCTTCAATCCACGCTCCTAGGCGGTACCCTATTCCAGCTCTGCCTCTGCATCCTCCTCCCCACCCAATGGGCCGTCGTGCCCCCCATCACCATCCTCCTCATCTGCATCCTCAACTCCGCATTCCAAACCTCCTCCTCCTCCTCCGGCTCACACCCCAACCCCGAAGATTCCCTCAAGAATGTAGTCTTTGGCCGCGCCACCGCCCAGCTCCCCTCCCAGGACGGCAGACTCGGCCCCGACCCGGCGGACAAGCCCGTCGTCGTCTTCCAATTGGGCGTGCAGTTCAATCACCCGCTGGGCGCCCGCTGCCCCGGCGCGAAGGAGGTCGGCGAGCACTTTGCGGCCATGAACGCGGACATACACCGCCGCCGCGAGGAGCTCGGCCTGCTGAACATGTCCTCCTGGAAGAACGCCGAGTCCGACGCTGGCACGACGGCGGGGGCCACCATCCTGAGCACATACTTCTTCAGGGACGTGGCGGCGGTCCATAGGTTTGCGCACGAGGCGCTGCACCGCAAGGCGTGGGACTTTTACAGCGCCGCGAAGCCGAGGTACGTTGGCGTGTTCCACGAGACGTTTGTCGTGCCGGCGAGGATGTACGAGACCATGTATGTGAACTGCAGCCCGACGCTGATGGGCAGGGGGGTGGTCAAGTGCGAGACCGAAGGAGGGGAGGAGGAGCAAGGGAAGTGGGTGAGCACGCTGGTGAGTGCGGACACGCCGGTGCTGAAGACGCAGTATGCTAGGATGGGGAGGGATGCGTACGGGAATGTGAAGGACTATGGTGCTGCTTTTTAAAGGTCTGCATGGGAACTGAGAATTATTCTCTTTTTTTTTATGTTTGTGTGGCGTGGGCGGGTGTTTTTTTTTTTTTTTTTAGAATAAGGATATTGGGACTGTTGATTCTTAATGGTTTTTTTCTTCTTTTTCTTTTTTAGACTTGACGATATATAACATGAGTCTTTTCACTCATACATCTTTAGAATATATAGACTTAATATCAACCGCTTAGACATCAAACTCATCTCTCCTCTCTACCTGATGATAAAGATGACCATGTTCGTCGACATAGCCCCCGGATCATTCAAAGTCAGCATATGGTCCACAATGCTCCACGACGAGTTCCCCCAAACACTGCCCGTAATAAGCCCGGGCGACATGCCGTCCGGCAGGGGAATCTTGATGCTCTTCTGGATCGGATCGTAGCCGCCGTTGACGACGGACACGAGAACCTGCCTGTCCAGCCTCCAGTACGCGACGTCGAGGATGTCGTAGCCGGGGACCGGGGCGCGCTGGGCTTGTGCCGTGACGATGAAGTCGCGGACGGGGGCCTTTGTCACCACGTTGGCGAACTTGCCGTGGATTTGGGCCAGTTCGTCGCTTGTGGGCCATACCCAGGAGATGACGCTCTTGGCGTGGTGGTTGAACCCGAGAGCGTTCATGGCCACCTCCTCTTCCGTCGTGGGGTTGCGGAACCAATAGTTCTCGCCGTGGAAGCTCTGCGGGTTGTGTACTTTTGTCTTGGGCCACAGTCCGTGCCAGCGCTCATACTGAGCCAGGTCGTCGAGGCGGCTGGACACATCCTGGACGTTGCCCTGGCAGTTGTCGCAGCCGCAGTCGCCGTAGGTGGTATTGCAAGGCGTACCCCACTTGGAAAAGGTGCTGTTGATGGCGATGGGGTAGACGTCCTCCATGATGAAGTCGGCAGAGGCTGTATACTCTTTGAAGTAGTAGTTTTGGCAATTGAGTGTCACCGAAACGGGGTGATAGGGGTCGATCTTGCGGATGGTCTCCTTGGCCTGGGCGGGGAGCTCAAAGGGGTCTTGCCAGCCATCCGGCTCATCAAAGCCCCAGTATGCGTAGATGGCCTCAAAATCCTTGATGGCGGAGACCTGCTCAGTGACTGCGGTGAGGTTCTTGTAGTAGCTGCGCAGGTCGTACATGAATTTCAGGTCAATGGTGTCCATGAGCTCAAAGGCCGGCCTCGAGTTGAAGATGGGCGTCAGGGGAACCATGCCATTGAGGCCCAAATCCGAGTATGCCTTGATCTTGGAGATGGAGTTGCTGTCGCAGAGGAAGCCGTCGCAGGATGCGTAGAAGCCATAGGGGAGAAGAGGCTCAAACTGGCCGCCGGTTGCCTTGTTGCGGAACAGCAGTCCGCCATTGAGGTTATCCAGCTTTGTGACACTTCCGCTTGTCTTTTCCGGAAGCACGTAGAGCTCGCTCTTGGCCGTGATGTTGGGGGAGCCGCCTTCGCCCGCTCCCAGTAGTACAACCTCATAAGGGTCGAAGCTGGGCTGGAGGTTCTTTAAGTCGAATTCAAAGACGTTTCCTGCAGTGCCCACCTCGACCTTGTTTGAGACGAGGACATCATCGTTGGACGCGAGTTTGATGGTAAAGGTGACTTGCGGGGCCTTGTCAGGGGAATTCAAGCTTAGCCATGGCTGGCCGTACCACTTTGATACCTCAGCATTGACGACGAATTCGGCCTTTGCCTCGCCCTGGAGATAGATGTTGTAGCGAGGCTTGAATTGGACACTTAGAGCCGGTCCATCAGGCAGCGCAGGTGGCTCAACTGTCTGTCCACCAGGATTGAAACTGGGGTATCTGTATTCGAGTTAGACTATCTGAAGCTGCGTGCATTGAGAAGTTATGTTTTCACTCTGAGGACTCACTGTGGTTGGTATACTTTGCCGCACCACCGCGGCCATTCTGGATGGTTACCAGTTTGGTCAGCCAAACTCCAGCCAACGAGCAACGAGGCGAATGCCGCATGGAACCACATGATGGCCACCAAGGAAGAAAAGCAAGAAAGAAAGAAGAAGAAAACCGCTCACAGATAGGGTTTGTTCAAGACAAAGAAGCTGCTAGATCCAACGCACGACATACTTGTAGTAGTATTTGTTTCCGAGTGTTTTCGATCGCGCCCTTTTGAGTGCAACGTGACGGGGTGTAGGCTGTCTGCTTATAGAAGGTAAACATAGACACAGACACACCGGGCATCAATGCTTAATTTAATTTGGAAGATACTTGTAGAAAAAGGTGAGATCCCCGCAGTCCATTCCGGGCAGGCATTTCATCAAGGGCTGGGAGTTTTTTTTTTTTTCTTACCATAATGAATACGATGTGCATTTGCTGGAGGGGTGGTCATAGGGTCATGATGATACTGATGATGCCACCGAGTCAGTCAGTCGTGATGAATGGAAGGGTTTGAGTTGGAACCAAGAAGGGCACTGTACTGGGTGTTAGCGACTGTAGTAGTGCGCTATAAATGCATCAAAGTCGCTAAACATCAGGCGGATTGCCTCAAGCTTTCATTACACCTACAGAAATCAATACCTCTTGGAGTAGACGCTGAAATTAGCTATCCAAAGACATTGATTCCTCCAGCAAAATGCCCTCCGACGTCAGATCATCACCCGCAAATTATGCGGAGTAATTACCCCAGAACCGGGTGGCTCATAATTGTTGCCGGCATTGGATCGTGACAAGAAACGCCATGTTTTACATGGACACGGCCATGCCGAGCATGCGGCGCCTGGTGAACCGTCTTATGTATCAATAGGGATGGTATTATCAAAATATATATGTTGCCCACCTTTCATAACGTTAAAATTAGGCTTAAAAAAAGAAATCAGAAAATGAGAATGATTATTCCTACAGATGGATATATTGATTAAGCTAGACTCAGCTTGACCGTTCACTTATTCTCATCCCGATGCGTGATACCGTCAGTAGGATGGAGTCTATTACTGCGAGTCATCTTTACGAGCCATCATCATCATCAGGAAGATCAACCAAGATGCTCTATTCAAGCAATTTGCCCATAAAATTCGACAGTATGAGAGACAAACAGCCATCTTCAAAGCAATACGGACTTTGGAAATATACGACTAATGAAACACCTTTACCAAGAACCACTATCGAGTCATGCTCAACGGATGGTGTTGATATCCTCAAGATGAGACATTCCACGAGGCTGTGCATCCTTGGTCGACACAATGTTTTTCCATGACCTCTCAGGGGGTTCTTGGAATAAAGAAGGTCGCATGCCTCAGTCTCGGCATCCCTTTTGCGGAACGTGTATTGGCGATCTTTCGTATACTCATGAGTTCGCCGCAAGGGACGAGCAACTCTTTAACTCCGCGTTTCTCCGTTGGATGCCTGTGCAATATTCACGGTGCCGTTCTTTCAGGAAATGAACCTTTTACGTCTGTAGAACCTGCAGATCAGAGACGTGCCAGGCTCTCTCTACATATAAGAGTGTCGGTTGCCTAACCTGGCATCATCATCGCATTGCCGCGCGATCCAATATTTCGATTCCGACGAACCAACTAGTACTACTCCGTAATCATGCTTACAAGGCAGGCGCCTTGAAAATGCACTTCCAGTCTTACGGGGGCAATTAATTAGCGCAGCCATGCTTTGAAACGGGTTCTAAAATAGGGAGCCGGGCTTGCTGATGCACAGCCTCACACGCACCCCAGTGGCAGTGGGAACCGGGGGCAGGGATGGCGAGAGGGGAGGTCTCAGGTCGTTCAACCAAGTTTGTGTCCTGCCAATGTATGTGTCAAGGTGACTTTCATACTGATTCATAGAAGCATGGACTTATATGTGTATGTGTGTGTGTGTGTGGTTGTATGTCCGTATGCGGGATGGAGGTGAGAGGTGAGAGGTGAGAACAACAAACAGACCGACAACAGTGATATCATGTACACGCAAGCCATAGGGTGTTAAAAAAAACATAGTAAAACAAACATGGAAAAGCAGTAGCAACAAGAGTAGCAACAGCAACAGCAGAAGAAGAAGAAGAAAAAAGCAAAGTCAACCCGTGTCTCTAACCATCCATCCATCGTCCGTGTGTCAACCACCTGCTAGCTCTTCTTCATACTATGTATGGAGTACTAAAAATCTCCGGAAATTCGGCTACGTAGGATGGAGATGGACAAGAGATTACGCAGCCCGGCGAGGTGCCGTATTCCGACCCTCTCGTATGGAAATGGGGGCTCCGTTTGTTCCCATTTGTTCCCCAAGAACTTGGTAGCACAGGTCGTAGATGGGGGTCACACAGACACACACACCCACACACACAGGCATACATACATGCATGCATGGGAAAAGGTGAAGGGGGTAAAAAGCCGTTGCCTCGTATCGTATCCATAATATCGTTTTATTTCCATCGGACCAACCAGACTGTTCTATGCTCGTATATCCCAAATAGTACGGAGCACACTCACTCTCTTCAATGCTACCAGGGCTGTAGTATCCAGTTTGGCTTAATCCAATCCTTTCATACCACATCCTCCTCCTGCTCCTCCTCCTCCTACTCTTCTTCTTCTTCCTCTTCCTCTTCCTCTAACCTTCGTATATACTATACCGTTTTCTCCTCCCGTGTCTCTGTTCCCATTTCTGTTCCTTTTTTTTTTTCCGCGCCCTTCGTTAGTTCCCACGAGATCTTCAGTTTCCGATCCCATACGTAAAAGTCTTGGTGGAGTCATTACTCTCGTTTTGTCGCGTGGCCATCTGCTTGTACCCAGCAAATCAATCTTCTGTTTAATCAACAATCCTTCGCTATCTTCAATTCCTTCCCTGTTTCACACGACTCTTTTTTTTTCCCCTCTCGCTCCGCTCGTTTCAAACATCCAACATCGAAAGCTTGCCGGTCAACCCGGACATCACTCAATCTGCTAAGCGACATCTGCAAGCCGGATCTTGCGGATACACCGCGACGTTTGAACACTGAAAAGCATCTGTGTCTTATGGTTCCATTCTGTTTCAAATCGATCATACATTTCAGAGTTTCCATTCCGAACCCGCAATCATGAAAGCGCCGCTTATTGCGACTGCGGCTTTGGGCCTCTTGGCCCAGGGAACATCAGCTGCCATCAGTCTGACCATAGATGATAATAGTAAGCGTTGTCGGTGTCGCATTTACCGTAGTCAAGTTGCTCACCGTGATTCAGACTCTGTCAAACAAGCCGCTTCAACTATCGCATATGGATTAATGAAGTATTACACCGGAAACAACACCGGCGATGTCCCCGGAAACTTGCCTTCGCCATACTACTGTCAGCATAGCCCGATTCCGATCCAACAGAATGCCGTATGCTAAAAACTTTACAAACAGGGTGGGAAGCCGGTGCTCTCTTCGGAACCATGATAGACTATTGGTATTTAACCGGCGACACGACTTACAACGACCCCACGATGCAGGCCATGATACACCAAGCAGGCGACCCGGGAAACTTCTTACCACAGAACCAGTCTTTGTCCGAAGGAAACGATGATCAGGGATTCTGGGCGTTGGCCGCCATGACCGCCGCCGAAAATGTGTTCCCCAACCCGCCGTCCGACAAGCCACAATGGCTTGCTTTAGCCCAATCCGTCTTCAACCAATACGTCAGCCGCTGGGAGACAAAGGCTTGTGGAGGCGGTCTCGTATGGCAGATCTTCAGCTGGAACAAGGGAAACGACTACAAGAACTCGGTTGCCAATGGATGCTTCTTCAACTTGGCCGCCCGCCTCTCTCGGTACACCGGAAACAGTACATATGGCGACTGGGCCAAGAAGATTTACCAGTGGGAGGAGCAGGCCGGTTTGATCTCCAACACCTCACAGGTCTTTGATGGTATCGGATTCGACGTGAATACCCATCAGTGCGGCAAGGTCAACAACAACCAGTGGTCTTATAACACGGCACTCTTCATGCATGGAGCGGCAGCCATGTACAACGTCACCAAGGACGATTTCTGGAAAAGTCGATTGGACGGCCTCATCAAGGATGCGACCACCGTCTTTGTGAAGGACGGCGTCCCGTATGAGCAGTACTGCGAGCTGGTAGGCTACTGCGATCTCAACCAAGTCAGTTTCAAGGGCTACCTGCTCCGCTGGCTTGCAGGCACAACACAAATGGCGCCCTACACATCCGACGGCATCATGAAGATTCTCCAAAACGCCGCCGGAGCCGCTACTTCGACGTGCAACGGACCCGCGGGGGCCAACTTCCACGGAATCGACGGCACGGCCTGCGGCTTCGGTTGGACCGAAAAGGGACAATACGACGGCAAGGTCGGCGTGGGACCCATGATGAACGCTCTGGATGCAGTCATGTACCTGTTGACGCCCAACGTGAAGCCGCCCGCCACCGCGGACAATGGCGGAACATCCAAGGGCGACCCCAATGCCGGGCAAGGCGCGGGCTCTAACACCCAGAGTGAACTGGACGCCAGAACGAAGCCAACCCCGGGGGGGCGGTTCGGAGCAGCAATCTTGACAATCATCTTTGTGGGCTGCGTCGTTGGAGGCAGCGTGTCTCTCGTCCTTTGATCCAATCTGTTATAAAAAGAAAGAAAGAAAGAAAGAAAGCGATACAATGTTATAAAACATTTTGGGTCCCTTGAAAACTGGCGTTCAGGAAATGGTGCTTTTTTTTCATATATATTGGATATATATATCATATATACCACATATTCAGGTTGGGATAAAGTAAATCCTGTGGTTTCTTGTTTATATATACATATTACTGTTACTGTTTTCTTACACATTAGAGTATTTAGATCGGGCGAAGCCTGAGATCAACTTTTGCATGAATACGAATGATGAATGAGGCACTGGACAGTCGCTTGAGTGAGTTTGTGTGTCCTTGCTGCTCTACGGGAGACACCGCATTTGGTATTCGCAGTCAATGTACCGTTACTGGATTGACCAAATCAATACTGCTAATGTTTGGACCCCTGAGTTGGCCTTGTCTTCTATCAACCTGTAGAATACGGCTGTATGCAGGTATGCTGGTCATCTCTCAAAGTGATCTGCGCTTGATTATCCCTTTGGCGAATCACCCTCATCATTTTCAAACAATACAAAAGCTATTTGCTCTCTGCAAGAATCGAAATCCATCAGGTTTTTTTATTATTATTGTAATTCATACACAATGAAGTTATTGACCCCGCTCGTGATGTAGGCTTTCACATTTTGAACTTGTTGGACATGCTAAAACCCCGCCTAGCAGTTTCGGCTGAGTACGTCACCCTATATAAAGGACTTGAACCCTCTGCTATAGCCTGATTTCAGTTTCTCAACAAAAACATGTCTTGAGATTCACTTCAAACCTATCAAGCTTTAATTTTCATATTGGAAATATTCGCTTGATCGATTTAATTGTACAAAAACATAAAATGTCGGCCAAACACTTCATCAATGACCCTACCAAGCTCGTCAATACAGCTCTTCAGAGCTTGACCTATACGAACCCCAATGTTGCTTTAGATGCAGACAACAAGATCATTTACACGCGCCCCAATGACTCCCCTAAACAGGTTTCCATCATCTCGGGTGGGGGATCCGGCCATGAGCCGTCCTTTGCTGCCATGGTTGGACCGGGCATGCTCTCCGCTGCTGTGGCCGGTACTATATTCGCCAGCCCTTCTGCCGAGCAGGTTCGCACGGCAATCATGTCACGGGTCGACACAGAAAAGGGCGTCTTGGTTGTGGTGATGAACTACACCGGCGATATTCTCAACTTTGGCATGGCTGTGGAAAAGGCCAAGACGGCTGGCTTGAACGTCGAGATGGTTGTAGTTGGTGACGACGTTGGTGTTGGTAGGGGAAAGGCCGGAAAAGTAGGCAGGCGAGGAATCGCGGGGACTGTTCTCGTGCTCAAGATTGCCGGAGCATTGGCTCAGGCGGGAAGATCCCTTGAGGAGGTTGCCACCGTAGCCAGATTGGCGGCTTCCAACATCGTCAGTGTTGGTGCCAGCCTGGAGCATGTTCATGTCCCCGGTCGTGTTGCCGAAACTGGAGAAGGGCTGGCCCTCGGAGAAGTCGAGATTGGCATGGGCATTCACAATGAGCCTGGGTCTGCACGAGAAAATATCGAGTTGCCTCAATTGGTTGGCAAGATGCTCGCCCAGCTCCTGGATCCTAACGATAAAGACCGAGCTTTCCTCAATGCCGATTGGAAAGAGACGGTGCTTCTGATCAACAACCTGGGTGGTGTAAGCGTTCTCGAAATGGGCGGCATCACAACCGAGGTCGTAACTCAGTTAGTAGATAAGTACAAGATTCGCCCTGTGCGGGTTATCAGTGGCACATTCATGACCAGCCTCAACGGCCTGGGCTTCAGCATAACCTTGCTAAACTCTGTCGATACAGAAATCGATGGAACCCGCCTGGTAAATCTCCTTGACCAGCCTAATGAAGTCACGGGATGGTCTGCCCCAATCCAGGCGAGGACCTGGGCGAACGGTGGATCGGCTACGAGGACGAATGCTGTGGACAGGAATCAGAAAGTTGAGCCCAGTGGTTTAACGTTGGATGCCGCACAGGCGACGGCAGCATTGACGAGTGCACTGGAACGGGTTATTTCTGCGGAACCTGACATTACAAGGTATGATACGGTAGTTGGCGATGGCGACTGCGGCATTGGGCTCAAGAGGGGAGCTGAAGGTAAGGCCAGGATACCTTTATTGTGACATATCAGAGGCTAACGGCTACACAGCCGTCTTGAAGCACATCAGTCAGAATCCGTTTACCGGTGATGCCGTGGTAGACGTTGCCTCCCTGGTCCCAGTCGTGGAAAACAATATGGACGGTACATCTGGCGCCCTCTACGCCATCTTCCTCAACGCTCTAGTCCAGTCCCTTCGCAGTCTCGGGCCCGGCGAGTCCAGCCCGCATTTATGGTCTGCAGCCTTAAAACTGAGCTGCGAGGCGTTGGCCAAGTATACGAGTGCACAGCCGGGTGACCGAACACTGATCGATGCTCTTCATCCCTTTGTTGAACAATTGGGTCTGACTGGTGATGTTAAAGAGGCTGCAGAGGCTGCGAGGAAAGCAGCTGATGGGACCAAGGGTATGAAGGCAAGTCTTGGTCGAGCCGTCTATGTCGGAGGTAGTGGGCACGAAGAAGTGCCTGACCCTGGTGCCTGGGGCCTCGCCTGCTTCTTCCTGGGATTAAGCGGTATCAATTAATGACAACAGTTGGTAGTTTGTAACATCATCACGTGGTCGCAGCATTTTCATGAAATCAAATCAGATATAATGGATGTAGATGCAAGAAATCAAGATGTTTTCAACGCCTATTTCGCCTTTGAGTCTCGCCCAATAAGACCGATAATACAGCAGCCCAATCTGATTCAAAGCCCAATATCCCAAAGCGTGAGGTGAGCGTTTAGCTTAGCAGCACGAGAATGACACTGTCGCCTCTCAAGAACCTATTCTCCCAGTCAGTAAAGGCGCCCATTTCCCTCAACATCAATCACCAGCAGCAGTATGTAAAGTCACAAAATAGAGGGGCAGAAGAAAGAGAAAGGAAAAGAAAAAAACGTACATCTTGCTGATGAAACGATCCTTGTTCACCGGCCGCCCCTTCTTTCCATCCGCTAACCGGGGGGTTTCCGTCCACATTTCCTTGACGTTCTCCAGCACCATGTTGCAGTGTCGATCGAAGGCCTTGACACGGGCCAGGAGCTTGCGGTTGTTGCGGATGGAGATCAGGACCTGGGTGTGCGTGCGGACGGCGGTCTGCAGCAGGGACAGGGGGCCGGAAGAGAATTCATATTCTTCGAGCTGGGCAATTTCGTACTCGCTAGTGGAGAGTAGTTAGGTTCAGTGCCTTTGAGAGGGAGGATGCGTGTGTGATATTGTTGGCATTGCTGGGGGGAAGAGGGGAGCGGTGGGAGGGGCAGGATATGGCGCGACCTACGTGAGTTCTGAGCGCGACTTGGTGAGAAGCTCCCTGGAGGACTATTAGCTGCAGTTCATCTCATTCGAGAATTTCCGACATACTGGATCTTGGGGTCGGCCATTTTTGCGGTTGGGCTTTGTTATCGTAACTGTGGTTGCGTTCACAAGGCTGAAGCTAGAAGCTCGAAAAGTTGGTAGGCATATCGTTAGCCTTGTCATGATTGGCTCCTAGCAAGGTAGCTGTGGAACGGGTTGCTGGTCTACTCACGTGACAGCTGCGCACAGCTGGTGGGCAGCTGGTCAAGTCTTGGGGGGAGGAAACCGTTCGCCCGGAGCGGCAAACTGCGGGTCAAAAGTTTTTGGTGGATGGTGGGAGGAGAGAGCTCGGTCGAGCCAGGGATCGCTTCGCCGACGGAATTTTAAACCAGATTCCGAAAGATTACCTTTGCTTACAAGGTGCATCCGTCTTTTTCTCGAAGCGCACATCGCTCCTAGGAGCGCATCATACTCGGCATCTAATGTCCTTCAGAGCATTCGCAGTTCGCGCTGGCACGGCAGCGAATGCCGCAGGCCGCAGGAGTTTGAACAGCACATTCAGCATGGCACAGCAAGCCAGAACATTGAGCACCTCGCTCGGTGCGCGGCCGGTCAGATATGGGATTGCGTACTTGGAATGGACGGTGTTTTACTGATACTGTCAAATAGCTTTCCGCGGCAGCCTACGAGGTCAAGGAATTGGAGGGCGACGAGAAGAACGATGTGGTTTTCGAGAGCAAGTACGGTTTGAGAACCGTGCTGCTAAACCGACCAAACAAGCTCAATTCGTTAAACGGCTCGATGATCCGCAAGATTGTTCCTCGGTTAATTGAGTGGGAAAAGTCAGATATGGCAAACGTTGTTGTTCTCAAGGGCGCCGGCGACAGAGCCCTATGCGCCGGTGGTGATGTTGCTGCGCTTGCAAAGTTGAACCAGGAGAGCGCAGATGGATGGAAGCAGTCGGCCGACTACTTTGCCCTCGAATACCAGCTCGATCACTACATTGCTACCTACCAGAAACCGTTCATCTCCTTTATGGATGGCATCACCATGGGCGGCGGTGTTGGTCTCAGTATCCATGCACCGTTCCGAATCGCGACTGAGAGGACGGTGTTTGCTATGCCTGAAACCACAATTGGATTCTTCCCCGATGTCGGCGCATCCTTCTTCTTACCTCGGATGAACGGATCTGTCGGAACCTACCTGGCCTTGACCAGTGACAGACTGAATGGGCCCAATGTCTTTTACAGTGGTATCGCAACCCACTACTTGCACTCGACAAGCTTGCCAGACCTCGAGGCTCGACTGGCAGAGTTGAGATTCAGAGATGACGATCCTCTACCCAAGCGACTGGAGTTGATCAATGAGACCCTGGAGGAATTCTGCACCGGTTTGCCTTATGACCAACCCATGCAGTTGGGCGGACAAGTCCGACAAGCCATTGACCGCTGCTTCAGCAAGAACAATGTGGCTGACATCATTACCGCCTTGAATGAGGAGAAGGGGGAGACGGAACAGTGGGCACAGAAACAGCTAGCAACCCTTCAGAAGCGGTCCCCGACGGCCGTTCACGTGGCCCTTAGGCAGATGCGAGTTGGTGGCAAATGGAGCATTTCCGAGACTTTTGAGAAGGAGCACCAGATTGCCTCCAAGTTCATGCAACACCACGACTTTACTGAGGGTGTAACGGCACTGTTGGTTCGCAAAGTGGGCGCAAAGTGGCAGCCCGAGTCGCTGGAGGCTATTCCTGCGAGCGAAAACGTGGCTAGACCGTTCTTCGACTTTGACCAGGACCAGAAGCTTGAGCTATTTACTGACCGGACATACTCGGAGTACCCCTACGCAGCCCTCGGGGTGCCCACCGAAAAGGAGATTCAGGCTATCGTGTCCGGCAATGCATACACACCAGAGCAGCTTACCAATGTCGTTATTTCATCAAGAAAGGGACGCCAGGGCGTCAAGGAGGTCGCAGAGGAAATTATCAGCCGAAAGACAACTGTCGATGAGCAGGGCAAAGTAAAATGGCTGGCTGATGAGTCTGTAGCCACAAGCAGACTATAAATTAGACGGTAAACAAAGACCATAAAAAAATGTACAATATTCTAGATGGTATCACGATGTTGATGCGATGCATCTATTGATGAAAATAAAATAAAAATTGATGGATGTGTGCTGCTTCACTGATGGTGGTTGATGACGATGGTTGATGGATGTTGTCATTGATGCAATCGAGCGTGTCGTGATAAGCACCAAGTGTGGCAGGTTCAGAGCCAAATGGCGGCTACAAGGTAGTGTCTTTGTGTGTTGGGCAAATTTCGTAACGAGGGACAACAACAAAACCATCGTGAGTCATCGAGATAAGCCCGAACAGACAATAAAAAAATGGCTTCATTTAGTGGGCGCAAAAAAGGCAAATAAACTCTAAAAGAGGGGTGACTGCTGGAGCCTAACAAGAGACAGTGAGAGTCAAAGTCACGAGTTGGAGGGGGGGAGTGTTTGGTACAACAACAGCTTTGACGCGACTCCATCCTGTAGAGCTCCTTCAGTCTAGGGCAACTATAAAAGGGAGAGACACCCCTCCCGTCGAAACAGGGAGAGAGAGCCCTGGGAGGTACCCAACAAGCTTACCGGAACCTTTTTGCTTGTCTTCTCCTGATTGTCTCTACTATTATTTGATTGAATCGGAGGTCCGTTGCTTGGTCGGCGGACAGGTCCGGTCGTCTCCTGGTGAACGGCAAGTGAACAAAGGCTGAGAAGAGTGAGACGGTGGGAATTACAGTCCCGGAGCGGCGCCGCATCCGGTGTTCTTCCAGAGGGTGGGACAGACTTCTCCATCCGGTAGGTGGGCTTGGTGGGGTCCCGAAGCAACGGGCTGCCGAGAGGGGGGAGGGAGAGGGAGACCACCTCTTAGACCCTCTACAGGGGCTTCCAGCTGGGTAGCCTAAACTCGATTCGTACAGCACCATCAGGGGCCTCTTCGCTAGCGACCCGCTGTCTGTCTGCAGGCACGTCACCAAAGAAACGAGCGGCTCTCTCTTTGTCACTTGGGCCACCGCCCTCGCTAACCTAAGACTGCTAGGGGGGGTACAAGTACTACATCCATCCATTGCACTTCAGATAAGCCCTGAAGGTTGAGGCGCGCGGGCACACACGTCCAGTGCTTAGACGCCATCACGACCAAAGTTCGTGTCGTTTCTTGCATCGGCTTCAGCTCACGGCTTATACGCCTTGCAAGATTTTAAGGATACTTACTCATTTCCCCTCCTTTTCTGTTGATATATATCTCGTTCATACAAGGGCTCCCAAATACATTGTACATCTTTTTTTTTTCTTTGTCCGTTCCAATCCGGCATTCCTGTCACAGCGCGCTTTTCCTTCTTCACTTTGCTTCAAGGTCCACTTACTGCCAAACGCGACTAAAAAGAGATCAGGCGCGTCACGAACATGAAACCCGCCTCCCACATTTGACGACCTTTTTCTTTTTCTGCCCGGTTGCTGCAAACAACCCTTGAACCGAACAGTCAGCAAGGGCATCTCCACATTTCCCATTTTCATTTCCTCCGCACCTCAATTTCCCTTGGCAAACAATAAGCCTGGTTAGCCCAGCAACAGGGACAAAGAAGGAAGCAATATCTTCTCCGGAGGCGGTATCGCAGGAACTGTGTTGTAGTAGCAGCACATCACGGCCACCTGACGAGGCCTTAAAGTCGTCATGACTTCGCCAATGCCCATGGCTACCGCAAACAGCTGGAACAACAATATGCCCGCTGCTCCTGTTGCTGCTGGTGCTGGTGCTGGTGCTGGTGCTGCAGCTCCTGCGGTGGGCGAGGGGGGGGATGAATATGGCGTTCAAACAAGGGCAATGGGCTGTATGATACCTACCTTCATTTGACCCCATCGTCGTGGTTTTGTTGCAACCACTAATAAATGCCTGCAGTGAAGGTCCACTATACCTTTGACAAAGAAGCAAAGATCAATTGCTTAGCGAGATACCCTCAAACCCTCCAGGTGCAGACGATTGCCATCGACGACAAGACTACCATCGGTGTGGTAGATCTGAGAACATGCATTCACACGATAGCCGAGAGCAGCCCCGAAATCACCAGCCAAGAGTGCGACTACACCATCTACGCCGTCGATTACTCAGAACCCGATACACCACTACTCGGACATGGTTTGCTATCATGGACAATCGATTCGATAAGGGGAAATCTTGTGGTCCAGCAGCCCAAAATGGTGACGGGGCGAGTGACCAAAAACCTGCTTGGGGTCTTCAGCGGTGGGAACAGAGAGACTCTAGAGGTCAGGCTGAAATTTTCAGAAACTACCAAAGTCCAACGTCGATTTGAGCCTGTTCCTATTGAAGTACCACAGAGCAGACCGATGGAAACTGTCATGACACCAACAGGCACCGCAGAGTGGAATGCTTTCATGCAATCTCATCCACAGATGGGCCAGCCTATGAACTATGACCATACATCTCGTGTGGCATCGCCAGCTCTATCTCAAGCACCTCCTCCTACTACAAATAGGCAAGATTCAATCGGACCGGCCGTTGCTCAACAGGAGCACACCCAGGAAATGCAAAGAGTGGCACCCATTCCCATCGATCCCACTACAGTGCCCGTTGCCCCAGCAACCTCGTCGAGACCTTCCAGCAGAACATCAAACCGGCCGCCTCGGAGGAAACCACCAACCGGAAGGCCTAGGGGTAGGCCAAGGAAGAAGCCAGCCGAGGGAAATACTTCGGGTTATGAAGATGGGACAGAGGGGGAAGAGATGCGAGATGACGGCCCGGCAAAGAAGAGGGCAAAGACGACCAAGGTGGAAAAGTCCGACTCAACACCGTTCAGCGGAGGGCATGAGTCTCTGAGAGTTGCCGCCAGTAATTCTAGTTCTTTGCGGAATTTCCGTCCCATTGCAATGAATCCTGAGGCTGGTACAGGTAATCAGTTGCAGGAAATTCCCCGGGCTCCTACACCCAGGCCTGAAGGCGGTCTCAAAGGTGCATCTGGACGGGGGTCTATAAGGCGTGAATCCACACTGAGCCAACCACCAGCATCAAACTATTCATTATCTTTCAACGAGCTCAGGCAGCCATTGTCCCCTAGCCAGGATGGCAGGTCTCCTGATTCTCTGGCACCAACCCCAAACTACTCTGAAGCCAGTCCTCCCGACATTGGATCATCACCACCGGTTCGACGAACAACGTCATTCATTAGGTCTAGTCCACCTCCCTCGAGTCCTGTGCTACCCCCGATGCCAGCCGCCAAGCTGCCACGCGAGGCGAGCTTCGCAAATGGTGAGCTCGACCAGCTTTTCGGCGAGGAGCCACGTCAACCCACTATTGAAGAAGAGGAACTACCACCTCCCCCTCTTCTCCGGAAGGAAACAAAAAGATTACCCGGTGTGCCTATTCAGGTGTTCCAAATTCAAGACGGCCCTGCAGGACAGGACCTTGTCCATATCCGCAGCTATACTACACCTCATCCATCTTCTAGTGCACCGGCCCCCCCTGAGACCCATTACTTGCCTCCAATGAGGCAGGAAACCTCTCGCTCTCAATCGAGCCGACCGGCATCCAGAAAGAGAAAGGGTCGTGCACAGTCTCCCCCTCCACAGCCACCTACACCACCTCCCACAACTGATGCAATGGAAAAGCCCATGACTCCTATCCCGGCTCCGGCTCCTACTGCTGCCCCCTTCTTTGAGCCAGCTCCTACGCCGGTTCATGAACCCGAACCTCAACCCATACCTCAGCCAGAGTCTGAATCTGAACTTCAATCCGAGCTTCAAGCCCAGCCCCGACCAGAGCCCCAGCTTGTATCCCAAGTTGAATCCGAACTTGAAGCAACTCCAGAGCCAACGCATGCTACCCCCACTCCTGCTCCTGGAGAGGTAGCTCATGACCCTATCCTGCAACTCGCTTTAAGTCTTTCCATGAGCGAAAGCCCTGAGCTGTCCCGATCAATACCATCAGAAGCATCGCCTCTACCCACGCAGGAAACTCCGTCAGCAGCTTCACAGGAGCCAGAACTTCCGCAAGAACTTCCTCTCTCTTCTCAACCATCGTCAAAATCCCGTGCTACAAAGCCAAAACATCACCGTCAACTAAACCGATCCCAATCCGCTGGGCCGCTTGCTCTGCCTATTCCTGCAACTCCAGCAAGTGAGCCTATCGGCCCATCGTCTTTATCCCAGCCTCCTACCACCGCATCAGAGCCACCTCGTCCAGGTGCTGTTCCTCCTGCTCTTCGCCGAGCCACATCAATTGGTCCTCTAGCGTTGCCAGTCCCTGATAGCTCTTCAACCGAACCCACTCCCACTCCCGCTATGCCCACCCAGGAAGAACCATGTCCTCCCAACAACAGTGTTCTCCCTCCTCCGTCATCTCCTCCCCTACCAAGATCAAATAAGAATATTGTCAAAAAGCATGCCATCAAGCAGCGATTGGAAGAAGCTATCATGAATGGCGAAATGCCGCCGTTCTGTAGTAACTGTGGCGCTATTGAAACCCCTACATGGCGGAAAATTTGGGTGAAGGAAGAAAAGGGTGCCCCAGAAAATTTCGACTTTTCGGAAAAGCCTGGTAAAGTAACTGCTGTCGAGATTTTGCAGCGCGATGAGGAGAATAAGCCAACATTACACCGCATTGTCAAGAAAAGCTTAGCACCAACCGATGACAGAAAGGTGTGGCAAGAGATGCTACTCTGCAATCCCTGTGGTATTTGGCTCTCCAAATGCAAATGTCATCGACCATCGGACAGATGGGATAAAGATCTTTCACGTATCGGCCAGGAGAGACGAAAAAAGGGCACCGGTCGGAGCAATCCTCGACCTAAGAAAGCCCGTTCCAAAGACGACTCACAAATACATCCCACATCAGAAGCTAACATATCAACTGATGCTCTGGAGCCTATGGAGCCATCTTCGCCCAAGTTTGCCGAAGCTCTGCCTGTTCAACTAGACTTGACCAAGAGCGAGAATAGACAAAGTGAAGAAAGAATAATGCCGCTGAAGACCGTTGATGATTGCGATATGCGGTCACATCCAGGATCGACCCACTCCCGAGGTAGCGGTACAGAGCAGAGCCCCATTGATATAGAGTTTGATGAGGCTGTTGGCAGTACCAAGCGACTACTTTTCCCATCTCCCAGGAAGGATGGGATGCCAAAGGTGCTGTCTAATGTCGATATTAATATTGTACAGACCACCGAATGTCGTCAGCCAAAGGAGCTGACGGAGGAAAAGGAGAATGTTGCAGCTACGGGACAGGATCACCCAATGGAAGAACTTGATGATCTCGAAGCTTTATTCAGAAGCCCAGCCAAGGAACGACCATCCACACCACCTCCAAATGCCAAGTCCGCTTCCGGGCCATTTAAAACGCCCACCCGTCCCACGCCAAGCCATCGACCCATCACTAGAAGTGTTTCTCGGTCATTGCGGTCTGTTAGGTCAATCGCTTCGCCTGGTCAACAAGCACTCCAGCGAACACCAACTGGAACACCCAGATCCGTGTTGGCTGTTCCCGGAAGCAGCACTCGCCGACGCAGTCCACGCAATCATCAGAGCGGTTTTGACGACAGTATCTTTGACACACCGATCAGCCGCAGCATCACCCAGATGATGTCACAACAAAACAGTTTTGTTCTTGGAAATCAGGAACTGGACTTCAGCACCTTGCCTGCTCTAGATGGTCAGAACAATGACCTTATTGACTTTGGCAATCTCCTCAGCACGGACGGTGTAACACCAAGCTCTCCCGCAAAGGAGAATCAAATAGGTTTCGATTACGACGGGGCAGTTAATGCCTGGCCCAGCTGGAATTTGGAGAACGCTATGGATACGAAGGAATGAAAAGGGGTTGCCTGCATAATGATGTTGAACGAGCAATGTTCTTTTTCTGCTAATTTATTATTTGCTTAAAAGCATCGAATGAGCTAGTACTGTGGAGTTCAAGGTGGTTTCTTTGGTAGTTTATAAGGGTCTTTGCATATCATCAAGGCATGCATGGGCATGGAAGTGAAGAGCGTTATGTGATATCCCGGGCTCTTACGAGCCATTGTCATTGCAAGTAGTTAGTCATTAGTCAATAGAATATCATAAGCTGCTAGCATTATTTTTGCAATGCTGTCACGAATAAACAATGGATATGAATCAATCACAACCACATGAAAATCTCCATGTCTAAGCTGGTGGTGTATGTACGAAACAGCCTTGAACCGACAATCGGGCTTCTGAGGTATCGATAAGGTGGGGTGTGGAATGGTTCAACTGCCACTTAACGCGTTACAAGAAACGCGTCTTCTTAATTATCAGACCCCACGACAGCATACCCAGAACCACCTCTACAACAACCCAATCGCTGTCGTAACCATTCACGGCTCTAGATTTATCGGGCATTCAATTGAGACGGCTGATTGAACCCGATTTCCTCGAAAGTACTCACTCACTTCCTTCATCCATCATGGCGGAAGAGGAAATCAGGTCCTACTTCGCCCCCAATGGGAAGCTGGAGCCAGATGTGACCAGCGAGCTCCTCTCCATGATGCGGTTGCACAATCTCTCAGCCGAGGATCTGAACTTCAAATGGGAGGCTTACTGCATCAAGATGGAGATGGACGCGCAAGACATTACCCTCTCAGCCGTTCGCAACCTGAAACACAGCATACAGGATCAGTTGGAAAAGTCGCATCGGCCGGCGCAGGTCAAGAGCGAGAGGAAAGTCGCTGCGACGCCGAAGCCAAAGGCTGGTGGGATGGGGGGAGATGTGTTTGGCATGTTGGATGGGCTGGTGCCGAGCACACCTGCGGCGGGGGGGAAATTATCGAGGGTACCGGGCAGTGGTGGCAGCGCTTTGAAGAGGAAGATGGATACACCAAAGGCAATGGCCTCACCGGCGGCGGGCATGAATGAGCAGTTGAAACAGTTGAGCATGGGACCGTCAGTCAACTCCTTTTACTTGTTCCCGGCGAACATGGTGGCTAACTAAGTTGTCAGGGCTGCGTCATTTGCAGAGAGAGCGAACCCAGGAGAAGTGGTGGAAATTCTAAACGACAAGCTCCCCGTCGCCGAGCCACCGATAGCACCGTATTCTGAGCCGAGGATTAAGCTCACTGCTGCGTCCGATCAGAAAAAGATGGCGTATAAACCATTGGCGATGAAGCTCTCGGAGGCCAGCGAGATTCTGGACGACCGGATCGACGACTTTATTGACTTGGTTCGCGAATTTCACAAGCTGGAGGATACTGCGTTTGGTAATGCGGCGAGTGCTGGTACCACTGATATTGTGGCAGTTGGCCGCATAGCGTCAGATTCCCTAGAGGGCAAACTCAATGCCGCATCTATAGTGCTGGAAACATCGCGGCGAACGGGGAGAGGGCTGAGAGTTCCCCTCAAGATGGACCAAGTTAGGAGTTGGAGCTTCTTTCCCGGCCAGATTGTCGCACTCAAAGGCAGCAATACCACGGGCAACGAATTCATAGTCAAGGAGATTCTAGAAATCCCGTTGCTGCCAAACGCTGCATCGGCACCTTCAGCTCTGGAGGCTCATGTGGAGAGGTTAAAGGGCGGGCCGGACGCAATGGATTCAGATGGGGATGCGCCACCGTTGAACATCGTCTATGCCGCCGGGCCTTATACTGCGGACGATAATCTTGACTACGAACCTTTACATGCTCTCTGCAGTCAGGTAGCGGATACGTATGCCGATGCACTCGTCCTCACAGGGCCTTTTCTCGACATTGACCATCCCCTTATCGCCACTGGTGACTTTGATCTCCCCGAGGAAGCTACATTCGATCCTGATACGGCCAACATGAACGTCGTTTTCAAATACCTCTTTGCTCCAGCAATCAACCGCCTGGCATCTGCCAACCCACACCTCACCGTCATTCTCGTCCCCTCAGTTCGCGACATCATGGACAAGCACGTCTCCTGGCCGCAAGACACAATCGTCCGTCGAGAGCTGGGCTTGCCGAAATCAGTCCGTATTGTATCAAATCCCATGACGCTATCTATGAACGAGGTTGTACTTGGGGTTTCAAGTCAGGACGTATTGTTTGAGCTGCGGAGCGAAGAAGTAGCCAGGGGTGCGCCGATGGGGGATCTCATGGGTCGCTTGTGTCGCTATTTGGTTGAGCAGAGGCATTACTTCCCAGTCTTTCCGCCTACTGATCGGGCGAGGTTACCAAAGACCGGTACTGAAGAGGGGACCGCTACAGGGGCCATGTTGGACGTGAGCTATCTCAAGCTGGGCGAGATGGTCAATGTTCGGCCGGATGTCTTGCTGATGCCCAGCTCATTGCCTCCTTTTGCCAAGGTACGCATTATTCTCCACCCCGATTATTTCTTTCTCATTACTGACTGAACATAGGTCGTTGAAAGTGTCCTGGTCATTAACCCAGGCTTCCTATCCAAGCGACGTGGTCCAGGCACTTATGCACGCATGACGCTCTATCCCCCTTCCACAGACGGTGAGGTGATAGATGGTGTAGTCAGTCACAGAGTATTTGATAGAGCACGAGTAGAAGTCGTGAGGATATAGAAAAAGCCGGCACCCATTAGGGGTAAGATGGATCTGGTTAATGAGTCATGGTTGATCTAACTTGTTTTCCATTCATAATAAATTGATCTGGGTATATATCCTAATAATAACATTAAAGAGTCTTTTTTTTCTTCTTTATTTTGCCTGGCTGCGGTTATTGCGCGTGCTTCATCGGCTGGTGTCTACCCTGCGCCTTTTGTCGCTGTCGTAACGCTCGTCGCGGGACGTACTCCTCTTCCTTCGACTTCTGTAGTCATCACGATCTCGCCGAGGTGACCTGGATCTTGAATATCCACGACGGCGATCCCGGTCATCTCTGGAGTATCTGTCGCCTTTGTCCCTCCTGTCTTCGCCTTTGGGTCGATGATCGCCTTTATTATCCCTGTCACGTCTGTCCCTGTTATCATCTCTCCTGTGGCTGTCTCTGCCTTCTTTGCGGTCCCCCAAAGGAATTGCGTTTGCGCCTTTAGCGCCCCTCTCATCGGGCTTGAATCTATCATCATCAGGCCTGAAGCGATCATCACCATCATATCGCCCCCCTCCACTGCCGCCATCTCTCCTCCTGTCATCAAACGAGCCCCATCGCCCTGTATCCTCCGTCTTCATATCCTTGTACTTGGTGCCGCCTTTTCTTCCCAGCTTGGTCATATCCCTCTTTCGCAGATACTCTGGCAGCGCCTCCCGATTGCGCACGTCGTCTTGTATACGGCTCCCCATGATGTCCCTCTGCAACAGGCCCGCCGCGGCGGTTTCTTCCTGGAAGAAGGCGCCCTTGTGAAAGTACCGCTGCATAAACGCCATGGTGCCCTTGCCGTCCTTTTCTTCCTTTTGCTTGGCGAGGAACTCCTCGTCCTCAGCCTGCCGCTCCTCCTCGGTGAGGTTCCGCCGGCGCTCAACTTCCGCGAGTTCCTTTTCACGCTCCTCTATTGCAGTGCGGGCGCGCTTGAGGCGCTTCAGCTCGCGGACTCGCCACGCCGCCTCCTCTGCCTCTGGGTCCAGCCCGTCCGTGGTGTCGACGTCCGAGTCCTCGTTCTCCTCGTCGTCCCAGTGTTTCTTCCCGGCGGCGCGGGCGGCGAGGTCCTTCCTGATTTGTTCCTCGACGAGTTCGTCGGCAGCTTTTTTGCGGGCTTCTTCCTCGGCGAGGCGGACGGCTTCTTCATCCTTGTCTTTATCCTGGGGAGCGCCGCGTTGGCTCTTGGGGACGAATTTGGGGCGCATCATCAACCTCCTGGGAGCTTCTTCCTCTTCGCTACTGCTCTCCTCTTCTTCAGACCCGCTCTCGTCTTCCTCGTCCTCTTCCGCATCGTCATCTTCTTCGCTTTCCTCCTCCGTGACGAAGCCCTCCTCGACAGCCAGCCTCTCCGCCTTCTCGCGAGCTATTCTCCTCGCCTCGGCCGCTTCCGCCTCTTTGCGCCGAGCGTTTAGATCGACTTTGCTCAGGTTGCTGGCGATCTTACTGGCGCTAGAAGCTTTGGGCGGAGGAGGGACGGCGGGCTCGGCAGCGGCAGCTTCTTCTTCCTCGTTGTCGCTTGCGTCCGAGTCTGATGAAGATTCATTGCCGGTGGGCTTTCCGGCGCGGTAGCGGGCCGGTTTGACCGGGTTGGCCGTCATGCGTTTGGGAGGCATTGTGAGGGGATGAAGGGGACGGAACAATTGTCAGCTGTCGCGTCAACTGTATGTTGAATGTTTGGATGCAGTTATGATCTTGGAAAACTACAAGGTAGAAAGATAAGCTTTGGCTTATCGGCGGCAGGTGTTGTGCCTACCCTGTATAGTATCACGAATGATTTCTTTGCCAACTTGTTCGCACATTGTGTAAAATCCAGGGTAAATGCTATCTTCTGGATATTTTAGTATTTTTCCATACGTCAAAGTAGTCGCGACTCTCGTTTTGAGTGCAAATGTAGTTGGCGATACTGAAATCGGGAGTGATGCTGTTGTTCATGTCGTTCAAGCAACGCTATTGCGATGGTGTCAGTATAATATTTGCCCTGGCTACAACTACAAGGCCACACCAACAGCCACATATAATTGAACTATAAACTATATATGAACCTTGCCTATGATATGATTCAAGATATGTAATCATAGCTTAAGCCACCAAGCAGTTCATCAATTGACAATGGCAGCGGTGAGTGAGTGATCAGAGGGTGGAGGGTGCAAGCCAAACACGCTCTCTGAGATTGTCAAACGGAGTTACAAAAAAGTGACATTAATTACTTTGAGATCAACGGCAGAAGTATGTACTGCGTTTTCGATCTCTCATTGACAATCTGAGTGTACCATGTTCGGCTTACGTCCTCCGCACTGAGACAAGGCAACATCGGAGAAATACAAATCGTTGATCGTAGGATGTAGATGGACCTGGAAAGCATTGTCACAGAGAGTTGAATCACGCCATGTAGATACATCGCCTTCTCGGTCGGCCCCAGAATCGGTTCTTGTCCTGGGGATATCCGAAACCACATCCCAATCTGGGTTCACGCCTAACAGTGTCCATGGCCTTGTCATTGCTCAGCTAGGAATATGACCATGTTTGTTGGTGCTGCTTGCGAAGCGCCATGGACATGGAAATTGCAGCATGTACTACTGGGTGGCAAACGCTGGGGTTCAGGGAGATCGTCGTTGGCTCTGCCCTGGAGCATTCATTTCAGGGCATCCGAAAGGGATCACCGATATGAGAGTTTCGAAATCAAGGCCCAACACTGTGGCACAGGTGGAGAAATGTTCTGAGCAAACAAATTGGCTACATACAGCGGCACGGGCGAATCCGCCAGTTGGGTGAGCTGTCTATCTACAAGTATGCAGAAGTTTGAGAGGAACAAGTTGCAAGATTGTGTGCTATTGTTGATGAACACTTGACAAGGGAAATGTCTACAAAACTTCAAGCCACAACGACAATGGCGTCGTAAAAGTAATTCAACACTTTACGAGATTTGGTCTACAAGTATGAAGGGGGAGGGGGGGGGGCTTCGTAATGGCGGAGGGAATTGTCCATATCCATGGATGGATGTCTTGGAGGCTTGGGGAGGCGTCGCAAGAGAAGCAATTCAGAAACGCGGAACAGACGTCTTCCTGTCCAATGGCGTTCTAATAAACTGCGGAGCCAAACCCCCTCTTTGCTCTCGTACCTGAACTCGGTCATGTACGTCAGAACGTCACAACACCATCAGACAAACCTGAATCCTTCACAAGGTGAATCATCGAGGTCTCTCAGCGGGAAGAAAGTGGGCAACAAGCATAACAACTATTATCTAATCAGAGAGAAAGGGAGGGAAAAAAAGAGAGAGAAAGAGAAACAGAGACAGAGACAAAGCAAACCCTTAAAAAAGCAACCAGACAACTCGCTACTGTGCGCTCCGTAAGTGCTAAACAATTGCCGATGTCTTTCATTCATTGGTTATCCGTGCTGACTCGAGAAGAACAAAAAGAAGCAACGTGAAAAAAAACCAAAAACCAAAAACCAAAAGAGTCTCGATCTTCACATAGTCTGGGCGATTCTTGTTGGCTTTCTTGTTCCCACTTTCCAAGTTTAATAGCATGGCTCAACAGACTGTCCTGGTCACTGGCGCCACCGGTTTACTGGGCCGGGAGGTTGCGGCCGCCTTTCGTCTCCGGGGGTGGAATGTCAAGGGCACGGGATACTCGCGAGCGGATGGCGTCGACATCCTCAAGGTTGATCTTGGTAGCACAGCCTCGGTGGCCAAGGCATTAGACGAGATAAAGTGAGTTTTTCACGGAAGAGATTACGAACGAGCTTATTAGCTGAGATCTTGGTTGTACTGATCGACTTCTCCTTGATTAATGGGAAAAACAGACCCCAGGCCATAGTTCATTGTACGATATGAGCACATCTTAACCCCCCCCTTGTCAAGCAGACCATCGCGACTAACATTCCCCCAGGTGCGGCGCAGCGGTTCCCAGACAGTGTGGACAAGGACCCAGAGGCGGCCAGAGCTCTCAACGTCGTGGCCAGCAAGTCTCTCGCCAGCCTTGCAGCGGCCCGGGATATTTTCCTCATTTACATCTCCACCGACTACGTCTTTCCTGGCCGACCGGGTGATGCCCCTTATGAGGCCGATGCTACTCCAGACCCGCCCAACCTCTATGGTCAAACCAAGCTTGATGGCGAGGCGGCCGTGTTGCAGGAATATGCGGCAGCCGGTAAAGAAGGCTCGGGCGTAGTTCTTAGAGTTCCAGTTCTGTATGGTCATGCAGAAACGCCATCGGAGAGCGCTGTCAATGTGCTCATGGATGCCGTCTGGAAAGCCCAGACAGAGGGATCCAAGGCCAAGATGGACCACTGGGCTCTCCGGTATCCTACCAACACGGGAGACGTAGGACGGGTTTGCCACGGTATGTCTCTCAAAGCCTCTTTCTCCTCTTCCTCTTTCTTGTTTTTTATTATTATTATTATTATTATTATTATTTTTTACGCGGACCCCTCGGCAGGGTGTCTCACCACCTGCCCCATTCAGCCCACGTCTTCTTGTTTTTGTTTTTTTTCTGCCCCCGCTTCCCCTATTTGGGGTATCATCATTTCCTTTGCTCCCTAAAAGAGTCGCATGCAATTCGGTAGTAGTGCATAGGGCACCCATGGCTAATGATGCATGCGCAACCCGTTCGACAGATGTGGCCGTCAAGTACCTTGCATACGGTGACCGCAAGGCCCTGCCGCAGCAGCTCCAGTTTTCGAGCGAGGACAAGATGACAAAGTACGAGATCTGCCAGCTGTTTGGCGAGATCATGGGTCTATCGACGGCCAACATTGAGCCGAATCCAGAGGGGAACGATCCCAATGCGAGTGTGCAGCGACCATTTGATTGTCACTTGAGTACCAAGGCGCTCAAGCAGCTTGAGATCGACGTTTCTACGTGTGATTTTACTGGATGGTGGCGCCGAGAGGTTCGTGCCTTTAGAAAGTAACGAGTCATCATGGCGAATACTACCCTAAATAAGTTGCTGTGACGAAATGGCTTTCTCCGAGTGAAGTTTTTTTTTTTCCTTTTCTTTCTTCTCTTTTTCTCTTGGTGTGATATCATGGTGTTGCTCTCTCTCCCTCCCCCTTATCAAAGGTTGCATTGCATGCATATCGATGGTCAATGACCAGACACAACTCTGTTCCTTAGACAATGCAGTAGTGTAAAATAGGACTAGAGCATATGCAGGTCTCTCATTTGGGAGTGCACCAAACTGTATTCAGAGAATTGTCTCCTTGCGCTGTGCATATTTGCACAAGAAATACCGAGCCCCGGCAGATGCACGAGGACCAACGTGCATTTGCATAGTCATACCAGTAGTACCTGTAGTAGTTCATACTTGTAGTACTAGTAGTAGATCATAGGAGTGGTGGGAAAGGGAGGGAGGGAGAGAGAGAGCGAGGCGCAAGCCCTGGTAGGTAATTCAATAAAAAAGAAATGGGGGGTCCAAGACCCTGGTAACCTAGTAAAGGATGTGGTTCGTGGGGATCCGTTCATAGTACAGGTATACTTGTACCTGTAGTATACGGAGTACCTGGGGCGGAGATTATCATGGCTTTGTTTATTGCCCTGTCTTAGACATGGCAGTAATATTAGGGAAATCTGTCGGTTGATGAACGTGAGATGGAGGTGGAGAGGTTCCGTTCCCATGGTGGTACACCGTACACACAAGTACCTGCCTACCTAAAGGTATGGAGCATTGTGTTGAGAAGGGCTAAGACAAGGAAAAGCCAAGGGGAAACAAAAAGAGTTGATTTGCAACATTCATTTCGCTGCACAAATTTGCACCGGCTCTTGTGTTTGTGTGTTCCGTATACTGGGTACCTATCGCTTGTAAGTATTGGTGGTGTGATGGGTATGTATTAAATGTCAATGCTCATGCTGCCATGATTTTATTCAAGACAATGCCACGAGACGGTCCCTGAATGTTGTCACTCTCCTGACCTGACGGACTGATCTTCGTGTCCCTTTGTTCTCATGTATATCATCATCGTACAGCATCGTAGAGCCACCAACTAACCTTATTGTAACTCTTCCGGTGTGGTTGTCCTGTGGTGGAACGTGCCGTTGAGTTTTTTTTCTTTTCTTTTCTTTTCTTTCTTTCCCTTCGTCTCATGCAGGAGACAAGAAAAAAAAGGCTCAAAGGAGGGCAGCATTGATACGATGCATTGCATGATGTGTTATTTCCTTTTTCTATCTTTTCCTTATTCTCACGCCTGAGACTGTCGGTACTGGGATGGTACAGCTAAGTGCACCACTCTAAAGAAGCTGTCAAATTGGGGACCCGCCTAACGACAAAGCAAATAACGACAAAACCCCCAGCGGGCGCTTGGATAGTGCACAAGGCTTCTCCCAAAAGAGGTTGGAATTTAAGACATGGAATAGGGATCATTGCGCGGCAGCCTGTGGGGGGGGGGGAGGAGGAGAGAGGAAGAGGAAGAGAGGAGGAGGAGGGGAGGGTCTTAGGATAATGGATGAATGGTGTGAGACCTTGCTTGACTGACTTTGGATCATTACGAAAGGAAAGGAAAGGGAAAAAAAAAAAGAGAGGAGTACTACTAGCTAATACCACCACTACTGGCAGGGTAACTTTCCTTTGGGTGAGGCGTGTGTATCGATCCAGGGACTTTTCTTGGGAGTTGTTGTCCCTGACGCACTTACAAGGCCGGGTTTGTAAGTAGTACTTGTAGGTAACATCTCGTGTAATTCCGCCCAGGCCAGGTTCTTGACGTTCTCTTTTCCTCTCTCTCTCTCCTCTCTCTCTCTCATACCCCCTGGGACCACCCTTTCTCCCCCTCTCTTCTTCTTCAATTGTTCTTTCTCGCTTGTTCCGTCGGGCTCCCTTTCTTTTATTTTTCTTTCTTCTCCAGGTTAATATTTCATTGTGTCTCACGACAACACACAACAACCTCGACACCGGCGAGTGGCATTGTGTGTGTGACCTGCTGGCTGCTGCATAGAAGAGGGTCGTCCACTCGTTTCATATATCGGCAACGTGCTTGGGTTGTCGTTGATTGGATATCTGGCGGAAGAGAGAAAAAAAGGAGGAGAAGAAAAGAAAGAAAGAAGGCGAATCGGCTTCTGGTTTATCGACTACGGTGTGCGATTGGATCATCATCACATTTTTTTCTTTCTTTCTTTCTTTCACGAACATACGAATCGTTTGTCGCATTATACGAAGGCTTCATCTCCCTCACATACGTCAAGCAACTTGTTAACGCCGGCGCGCGATAAGAAGAGAATAGGGACAGGAACCACTTACTACTACTACTGTACGCTGTGCCTGGACGCTCAGGAACGAGCCGGATCATCGCATTTGGAGACCCGTTTCATTGTTACAGCACGAATCAAATCAACCGACGCCTGTACCACCACAGTAGCCCCCCCAGGCACGCACGCTGATAGCTACTGGAATCTTAGCTTAGGGGCGCCGTAGGGCTTACGACTTGAACGTTTACAGCGATCATGGCGGCTGCGGGAACGACTGGGGCCTTTTTGCCCCCGCCGGAACCTCCACAAAAAACGTCTCGATATCGCAGTCTTCGAGGAAAATCTGTCTCGTCCAGGTTCAACCTTTTCAGAGACCCGGACGAGCAGGATCCGCCTGTGCCAAGAATCAGGTCCAAGAGCGTTGCAGGAATCCGCAATGCATCCATCTCAAAACCGGTTCCCATCCCCACGGACATACCGCCAATTCCCAATTTCGCCCTGAGTTCCAAGTCCCCTAAAGGCCCCAAGCCCCCACAGAGCATCGCTGGCGACGACGACGCCCGGACACCGCCGTCACCCCCTAGGTCGCCCAGGTCCCCTGCCACCACCACCACCACAACAAACACAACCATCGAGGTGGATTCCCCTCTTACAAAGACAGAAAAGGAGATTGACGAACTGGCCGCACAGCTGGATCTCGAGGTCGAGGCTGCTCAGAGAAAAAAGGAAGCCGAACAGAAGCGCAAGGAGGAGGACGAGGCCGCTCGTTATGCTGCAGAGGTCGCTCGTCTAGAGGCTGAAACAGACCGCATCCTTGCAGAACAAAGAAAATTAGATCTTGCACGACTTCAGGCCCAGCTCTCGACGCCACCACAAAAACCAAAGAGAGTCATCCTCGACAAACTCACTTTCCTTGGCAGGAGTAAAAAGTCAAATACATCAGGAAGCCAGCCCCCGAGCACCCCAAGCACAATCGCTCCCACAATCTTCACCCCCGATCTCAGTCGATCCAGCAGTATCGAAGGGTCACCGCCGCCCGAGAGGATGAGTTTCATAGAGCCAGTTCTCAAGAGTGATACGCCACTCTCTGCCATCAATGGAGGGGAGCGGGTGAGTAAAATTGATTTTTTTTCTCTCTCTTTCTCTTTTCGTCATTTGAACCGATGTACTGACTAAACATAGCGTATCACTGTTCGTTGCATGTCGTCAACGATTCATCTGGATGTCACAGCAGACACCTCGCCTGTTGACATTCTGAAAATGACGGCCAGAATGACAAGGCATGATCTGGACTTTGACACAACAGTAATCATCGAATGCTTCATCGTTCTTGGCCTCGAAAGAAAGCTAAGAAAGTATGAACGCATTCGCGACGTGATGAACTCATGGGATCGTGACAATGAGAATTCTCTTCTCATTACCGCTGCCGAGGCCACTGACAATCTCAAGGAGCTCGAGCTCGCTGGCGTGCCGCGAACGGATGAACCCGTATCTGGCTTTACTCTTCAACTCTATCACTCCTCGCGCCCAGGAAAGTGGAATAAGCGATTTGTGACATTGCTCACTACTGGTCAGATGTTTGCTGCCAAGAGAGCCGAATGCACCATGTCAGACAAGGACAGCACCATACTGTGCCATTTGTCTGACTTTGATATTTACAAGCCCAAGGAGAGCGAGACCAAGCGTAACTTGAAGCCACCCAAGAGATTCTGCTATGCCATTAAGAGTCAGCAGAAGACGGTGGTCTTCCCCAATGGCGAAAACTATGTGCACTTCTTCTGCACTGACGATGTTGAGCTGGCCGACCGGTTTTACGAATTGGTTCATGCTTGGCGAAGCTGGTACTTGGTGAACAGACAGGTCAACCTGAGAACCAAGGAGAAGCCCCCCCAGCTGACCTTTAACTTTGATCTAAGCAGACCCGCTACCAGCAGCGGTGTCAGCATGATGGCGCCTGAGACCCCATTGCTCTCTGCTGGCTCTTTCATGGATGAGAGTGACTTCACCAAGGCCATCGAGGAGTCGACAAAGAAGCTGGCTTTGGAAGCTCAGCGAAACAAATCGTTGGCCAAGCGAAAGCCGTCAACTGTATCCGTGGCCCCTACCGTACGCAGCGAGCGTGAGTTCGCTCCCGAGGGACTTCTCGGTGAGGCTTACGAGAAGCGAAAGGAAGAGGTTGTTGCTGAGGCCAAGGAGGAGGCTACCAAGACCGACAAGGAAGAGAGCCCATTCACTGAGGGCCCCAGCTTGCTGAATGGTCTTACTTCACCAATTAAGGAGAAGGAGCCAGAGGTTGAGAAGCCCGAGGTACCTGAGCCCAGGTCTTGGTTCCCCTCTGCTGCTGAACACAGTGCTCGTGTTCGAAGCCCCTCCATCCACTTGTCGCCTAGACGACCTGTGACCGCCGACGCAAGTGCCCAGCCTCCCCGCAAGGAGGCACCTGCGCCGCTCTTGAACTTCCCTGAGCCTCCTCGCTCTCGCGATGGACCTCGCGGTCCTGCATCTGCACCAGGCTCAAGACAGGGACACGGCTTGCGCCCCCCTGCTGGATCCCCATTGATTAACTACGCAACCGGGGGACCCCCTGGCATGCCTCCCAAGAGTCTTGGACCTCCTCCCCCCGGTGGCCCACCTCCTCCCCCAAGCGTTCGTGGCCGAAGCCGCTCTACCGCTGGTCCCATCAACAATGGCCGTCGCGGGCCACCACCCGAGGATCTTCCTCCCATGCCCCCCATGGGTGCTCACGGATCCAACGGTCCCAGACGTCCCGGTGATAGAATGCCTCGCCCTCCTCACGATGGTCCTCCTCGTGATGGGCCCCGTGATGGCCCTCCTCGCGGTCGTGATCCTCGTCACCACCAGGAGCCTCGCCATCAAGAGCCCCGTCATCAAGATTCTCGTCACCCAGATTCTCGTCACCAGGACCCTCGCCACCAGGATCCTCGTCACCAAGACCGCCATCACGACCGCCATGATCGCCACGACCGTCATCCTCACCACCCCGAGCGTCCTCAGGAGGGCCGCCGCCCAGAGCCTCTGGTTAACCATGCACGATAAAAAGAAGGAAAAAAAGGATACCATCTTTTTATTTATTTATTGAAACGTTCCAATGCTATTTACTTCTGTAACGAGACCCTGATATCTGAGGTGCGGGTTTATCTTCATATTATTGTATTTTCCTTTCTTGGATCGCGAGCAACGAAGATAACAACGCTTCTCCTACTCTTTTCTCAATCTCCTTTTTTTGGGTCCATATAATGCCGATTTCTTTTTTTATAACTCTTTTTCCCCTCTCCTTTTTAATGCTATCGGGATGATGTCACTGGCTGGCACGCTGGTTTATTCGGGGTTGGGAAATCAAAGGGACAGCAAATATTGTTTGGGATATCTCTCCGTTGCGTTGTACGTGCGTGCGTGTGCGTGTGTGTGTGGAGTGTGATGCCTGTGTGGGATTCGAATCTTGTCGAACATATAGTCGTAGTATTATAGTCTTATGTCACCAAAGCTTGCATTTTGGTGTGACGTGCGTGTAAAGAAAAATAAGTACTGTCCGAATGGAAACCTGTTGTCATTCTCAACTGTCTCTTCAAACCTTTCTTGGAATGTGAATTGTGAGTTTGAGATGCATGTTTAACGACTTGAACACCTTGCATTACATGGCATGGATGACAATGCCTGGGTCAATATGCATGCACGGCTATTTTCTTCAATGGCGCACAATGGCTGTGACAAAAACAATGCGATTATGTATATAAGTTCATTGTGAATCTATTCTCCCTTGACATTGCATTGCATTAACTTATGTTTACATGTCTCTCTATCTATTAGCCGTTTTTTTCTATCAAAACCACACCCCAAGCCTATGAGTGATTTATTTGCTTCGCTTGTAGATCTTGGCCAGGAAGGCCTCAAAGACGCCCTTCTTGAGACCTTCGCTCTCATCGAGCTGCTCAATCTTGGCCCTAATCTCGCTGGCACGCTTCTCCTCAAACTCCTCGTAAATCTCCTTGAGCTTGAGATCGTCGTAGAGCTTCTTGATGACCTGCTCCTTGGCGTCGTCCTTGACACCATAGTTCTCCTCGAGGATCTTGCGCTGCTCGGGGGTGGCGATCTTGAGAGCCTGGTTGACAAGCCAAGAGCACTTGTTGTCCTTGATGTCGGTGCCGATCTTGCCAATGTGCTCGGGAAGACCGAAGTTGTCAAGGTAATCGTCCTGGACCTGGAAGTACTCGCCAAGGGGAATGAGGATGTCCTCAGCCTGTTTGAGGTTCTTGGGGGTGGCAATGTTGAGCTGGTGGAGGGCCAAGGCAACGGGGAGGTAGAAGGAGTAGTAGGCCGTCTTGTAGATGACGATGAACTGGTACTTTTCCATGGAAAAATTGTCCAGGTTGACAGTGTCCTCAGGGGCAGTGAGGAGATCGCAGAGCTGACCGAGCTCGGTCTGGTAGGTGACCTCCTGGAAGAGCTCAACAATGTCGATGTAGGCGGGGTGGCTGCGGAAAAACTTTTTGAGGAGAGTGTACATGCTGATCTCGAGCATGAAGGCATCGTTGATGGCAATCATGCCAACGCCCTTCTGACGGTACCAGCAGGGGGCACCACGACGGGTGATACTGCTGTCCATGATATCATCGGAGACGAGGAAGAAAGCCTGGAGGAGCTCGGTCAACCAGCCAAGGGTAGCGGCCTGGAAGTATTGCTCCTCAGATAGGGGGGCACCGAGGATGATGGAGACGGAGTCAGGGACGGACATGCCACGATTGCATTTTCCACCGATGGGGTTGGTCTCGAGAGACTGTTTGTTTAAGGGAGATGATACGTTAGAATGGCCTCATTCATGGTACTGTTGGGTGTGAAATTGCTTTCTTTACCTTTTTGAACCAGTTCAATTCTGCCTCGGGCAATTTATAAGACTTGGCATGGTCGAGGAGGGCCTCCTGCAACCTGGGCCAGACGGACTCAAACTCCTTGAGGGTTGTTCTTTGAGCCATAATGACGTTTGAAGTAATGCAACCTTGGCCTTGGGTATCTGGGAGTCTGGGGGAGGGATAAAAGAATAAGGAGTTGAGGATGTTCTAAATGTCAAGTGTTGGGCGGCGGGCTGAACATAAATATTAGTAGATTGTCTGTACTTGGACCCCTCCATCCACACAGAAAACTGGCAGGGAACGGGGGGCCCCTCTTTCCTGATTGAACAGTTGGAGTAGTACATAGCTCCAGGAACGCCCCACCACGGGTTTGGGCGGTGAAAGGACACACAGTGCAGCTTGATAGGACGTCCCTAGGGGTCTATCGGTAGTTGGAGGTACTGAGGCCGAAGCAACGCAGCATTTTCGGACAGGCTAGCGCCAGCCCATAGCAGGTCCACATGCCATGCACGTTGCCGCACCTTGACTCAATACAGGATAATAAGGTAGAAAGCACAGGGATAGGAGGAAAACACACGCTTACTTGTAGAATGTCATATTTCCAGTGTAGTTCCAGTACTCAAAACGGTAATTTTTTCTTCTTTCCCTCTTATCTCCCATGTAAGAGAGCAAGTCATGAAATCCATCTCAGGACTATCGTTTGGTATATATTTAAAGACATATCTTGATTCTAGTACTATATAGGCAAAGAGAGATGGGTTAACGTGCATAAGCGGGGGTCGCTAGCTCAGCCTCTCACGCTAGCCTGTCCAGAGGTGCTGAGTTTCTACGGTATACCTGCAGCTTCGGCTTTAGGCATAGGTACATGAAAGACCAGCATTACAGTGCTTGCTACAGTGCAATTTCTTATCATACACTGTTAACCTTCCGCGGATCTTGATACGAGTACGAAGAGTTGCAATCGCAAAATCATCTTAACGCGGCTGCCACACAGTTTCTCTTGTCGCGATCCTTACGCTAGCTGCATTCCAAAAACTTCCCAATCAGGTTATTAATGTGCAGCAGCAAATTCGTAATTGCGTAAGGATTTATGCGAACCTTGCGAATGCGAAGACGGGACATGGGCCACTAGAAAATATTTACCGTTTTGATATCAATCGTCTTGTCATCTTGCCCGAAACAGACCCCGCGGTGCCATTCAAGCTTCCAGTATGACGTTGAGTCCGCACGAGGTTGCGCAGCTCAGAGTGGCTTTGCAGGATGCGGTAGTGAAGTGCTCTGAGAGGTGCCTCTATCAATCCGCAAAATGGTTAGCCAATCCTTCTTTTTCTTCCTCCTGCTCAAAGCTCTTCTTGGCTGTGAGCCGTCTGCTGATCTGGTTCCAAGGGCAGCCGAACTCTTGAACGCACTTCCCGAGACAGAGGACATTGAGGAGGATGCCGGCAACTCTGATAGTAGATACACGTCACCGATATTCTCCCCCAACCAGGATGCGGACGAAGCTGCCTTGGAGGCCAAGGAGCTGAGCAAGTATTTGCTTGCCAAGTCATTATTCGATTGCAAGGAATACGACCGCTGTGCCGCTGTCTTCCTGCCAGATTCCCTCCTCTCTACCGTTCTCGATTCACGATCCGAAAAGACCCCCGCGGCCAACAAGGAGAAAGGGAAAGGAAAGGCCAAGGTTACAGAAGCCTCTCGCTCCACAGCCGTCCCGCTGCCCAAGCTCAGCCAAAAGAGTCTGTTTTTAGCTCTTTATGCCAAATTCATGTCAGGAGAGAAGCGCAAGAATGAAGACTCGGAAATGGTCATGGGCCCTCAAGATCTAGGAACGGTTATCAACAAGCAATTGATGATTGTTGGGCGTTTCTTAGCTGCCTGGTTCGACGAGAGGACGACGGACGATGACGAAGTGCTTGGGAGTCAAGGTTGGCTAGAGTATCTGTAAGTGCCAAGAGTGCACATGCCTCACATGAGCATGGTCAAGCTAACATATACAGATATGGCATGGTGCTGGCTAAAGAAAAGAATGATGAGCGAGCTTTGGAGTTCTTGATTCGAAGCGTCCATAAATACCCGATGAATTGGGGTTGCTGGCTGGAGATGACCTCTTTAATATCACGAGTTGAGGATGTAAGTTGTTGCCCTATGATATCAGCTGAGAATGATGCTAAAGCGAACAGTTGAACCGGATATGTCGCCATTGTCCCCAAAACATTGTTTCCTATATGTTTCATCTCCATACATCTCTCGAGCTATATCAACAATCCGCAGGCCTTGCGAATTCTCTGGATCAACTGCTCGCCATCTTCCCAACCTCATCGTTTCTCCTTACGTGCAATTCCCTCCTTGCCTACCATGCCAAAGACCTGATGGCTGCTGAGCAGCACTTTAGTCGACTGCTTTCGCTTCATCCGCATAGACTTGACTCTTTGGATCACTATTCTAATATTCTCTACGTCTTAAATCTACGACCGAAACTTGCTTTCCTTGCACATCTATGCTCGAGTGTCGACAAATTCCGCCCGGAATCTTGCGTCGTCATTGGAAATTACTATTCGCTCTTATCAATGCATGAGAAGGCTGTTCAGTACTTCCGCCGAGCATTGACGCTTGACAGAACATGCCTCTCAGCATGGACATTGATGGGCCACGAATATGTTGAGCTAAAAAACACCCACGCTGCCATTGAGTCGTATCGAAGAGCCGTGGATGTTAATAGACGGGACTACCGTGCCTGGTATGGCCTCGGACAAACGTACGAGATGCTGGAAATGCACACGTACTCTCTTTGGTATTACAAAAAGGCAGCAGGTTTACGCCCTTGGGATGGAAAGATGTGGATGGCTGTTGGATCATGTCTGCAAAAGATGGGCCGAGAACGAGACGGCATCAAGGCACTCAAACGTGCTCTCTTGGCAGACGCCTATTATGACGTCGGGAGCAGTTTCGGGAGCGGCGGCGATTTACTGGGGGCCCGTGGTGCCACAGGGCATATGGACCCCGAAATTCTTTTACAGATTGCTACAATGTATGATCAACTTGACGAAGAGGAGGAAGCCAAATCATACATGGAATTATGCGTAGCACAAGAGGATGGAGGAGTGGAAGCGGCTGGAAATTTGGGCGAATCTGTGAGGATACACGCCGATTCACCAGGAGGGTCAGAGGATTATCCCGAGCAAGACGAAAACAAGGAGGAAGGTGGGGGTGAGGGTACAGGAGTTACAGCAGCCACTAGCAAAGCTCGTATGTGGCTAGCCAAGTTTGCTATGCGGACTGCGGATTATGCCACGGCTAACAGACTGGCAACGGAGTTGTGTCAAGATGGCGTTGAAGTAGAAGAGGCCAAAGCTTTGGTACGAGAAGTGCGATCAAGACTTGAGGCTTCTGGTTTGTTAGGGCCGGCAAACTAGTAACTTGTTATAGGACATCAAGGTGAAGGCGATCCAGCGAATATTTGTGGTTTTCATGATGGTCACGAGATTTATGACTTACTATTCACAGTATAATACTACAACAATGGAAGAATTGATCACGTTTGCCAGACAATGTTGAGTGAAAATGAGTGTTTTGCATACTTGTCTAATAACTCCATTAAACTAGCCCCTTATTAAGTCCACCTCAAGATCACAGGATTTCTTATCATAGCACAATTGTTAATGAGTGTCAAAGAGCGACTCCAGCCGAGACGGCCTGACATTAAGAAACTGGAATCGACTACATTGCAACAGTGGCCTTTTCGAGACAGCCTTCTCCCATAACATGGCCGTTTAGAGAGCCAGGACGGCGACACCAGCGGCGATGAGAGCGCCAAAGCCAGCCTTGGCCTTGTCGGCGGCGGCAGTGGGGACGACGACGGGACCGGTACCAGTGGGAGGAACGTAAGGGGGAGGAACGTAAGTTGAAGCGGGAGGCTGAGGGGGAGGGACATAAGTTGAAGCGGGAGGCAGAGGAGGCGGGACATAAGTTGAGGCAGGAGGGTGAGGAGGGGGGACGTAGGTGGAAAGAGGAGGAGGGGCGTAAGTAGAATGAGGAGGGGGAGGGGGGGCATAGGTTGAATGAGGAGGGGGAGGAGCATAAGTCGAATGCTCAGGAGGTGGTGGAACGTAAGTTGAGGGGGGTGGTGGGGGAGCATAAGTCGAGTGCTCGGGAGGAGGAGGGACGTAAGTTGACGGAGGCGGTGGAGGGACATAAGTCGAGTGCTCCGGTGGAGGAGGCGCGTAGGTGGTAGGAGGAGGAGGAGGGTGATAAGTCACGGTGCAAGGGCAGTCTATTGTTTGTTAGTGAGGGCTTTGAACAAGCAATATCATGAGAAGTGCTTACTGGTAATGGTCAGGGTAGTTGGCTCCGTGACCGTGTAAGTGATACTGCCCACGGGGATCTTGGTGGGTGACTGGAGCAAGAGTTAGCATTAGCATGTTCCGTGTTTAAAGCAGATGACACGGAAAAAAAAAACTTACAGGACAATAAGTAGTGTAGTCGGTAGTATGGACAGTAGTATATACAGTGGTATACGAAGTGCTGTTCTGGGGAGGAGGGTAGTAGCCATCAGCACGCGCCGAAGCGACGAGCGTTGCCGTAGAAGCCAGAACCTGAGTAAACCGCATTATAGCGAGTTCAGTTGGATCTTTTTTTTTAAAAAAGCTCAGCGAGAGACAAAAGGTTGGTTAAAGGGTGATATTGTAACGAATGTTGAGATGGAGATGATGAGAAAGAAGAACGCTGGAGATGGTGGGATGGAGGCCACTTCTTGTAGTTGTGGGCAGACGGGTCTGGCCGTGGTATGATTTCTGCATTGAGATGGAATGAATGGCTAGTTACAGTGCCGTTTGGGAGTGAAGCATCGCGCAACGATACATCAGGAAACTACCGTTCGCCGGAATCAGGAACCCCAATAGATTGCTATCTACCACTATACGGCCCGCCAGGGTATCCCGATCTCCATGATATGCTGGGGAAGTTCTCCAAATCGGTTGCTGGAGCTACATGCACCATGAGTATTCCCTCCTCTTCATTAGACCGGCTCTGGTAAGTTGTGGCGTGAATGGCGAGCCCTTCTCCCCCCCCTCCGCCTCCTCCTCGAATACGAGGATTGCAATGCAGAATGCCGTGAGAGGGGCCTGATGTCATGGAGCCGTCAAACTTGCATTCGGGACTTTGGCCTTTGGTCGGATGAAGAATAAAGTTTGGGCTTGACGAAAACAACAATAGGGGGATGCTCGGCAGTATTACCTAGAGTTAGGGTGGATTGGGTTTCTTTCAGAAGCTTAAAATTCAAAAAGAGAGTATCCATAGCAGAATGGGAGCTTGCGCTTTGGACCCGGCCGGTTGCATGGAGGGCCGGGTTTGACAAGGTTTTCTCCAACTGTCATTGTCGGAAGCGGCGGCCACGCTTTTCTCCCCCCTTCGTATCCATGTAGGTAGAGGCAATCTATGTTAATTTGTTTGCGACTGCGGGGTTGGTCGATGAAGAAGAGAAGATCGTCGGGGAAGGAGGGGGGAAGAATGCACCATCGAGTGAGCTATTCGCGATAGTTGCGTGGTGGACTTGGATGTATGATGCAATCTATCTTGGTTAAAGAGCTGGGATCTCCCGTGGTGAGTGTTTTCAGGAGTTGTTAGACGCCTTGCGAGGGAACTTCTGTTCGAACATGATGCTTGGAAGGAATTTGAACGGATGGTTGGTGGTCTGTTTAGTGTGTCGAGCTGAGCCGATGGCAAAGCTCTTCTCAATCCAGGAACCAGATCGCATCCCCCCAAATGCGGAGATTGTCCCAAACCTTGTTGGATGCAGTCTCCCCTCCTCACCCCTCCTTTCTGAAGCGCACGTTAGTATATAGCTTCATTAAGAATAGAAGAGACAGCACAGCGTTGATTGCATCTTCGTTTTGCCAGGATTACAGCTGCAGCCACTTCTGGAAACATCTCGGGGATGCTTTCGAACAAAGTGCTAAGAGGTATGGCGTAGGGAGGTTAATAACTGGAATGCTGTGTTGGGTAGTGTAATAACTGCACAGTCTCTCAACTTGTAACTGAACCAACAACCCGAAATGCATTCTTTCTGCAGTAAGACGCTTTTACAAACTTTAAAAAAAAAAATAAAACAAGAATTGCTTCCATGTGTTCCTGGAGGCATCCGTCGAGAAAGCCACTTGGCTCCTTCAAGGGTTGATCCATGTGCGGCGGTTGCCATTCTTTCTTCTTCTCCCTCCTCTTCTCCCTCCTCTTCATTCAAAAGTCGCCTTTGGGTCCATTGTCGTTGCCGAGTTACCTGACAATCGGGATAAAGTACGGAGTAGTTCAAGCTGGATACGAATGAGGCTGTCGCTTCACGGCGCCGCCTTGTAATAATGGCGGTGGGAACAGTGTCTCATCGAGGTGAGGTCATCAAGACAAGACCTGCATGAGTAACCATAGGCTGGTACAGTCTGTGACGAGCGCCCAAATGCTTGAAATTTTCTCATGTCTCAAGCCATATTAGCATGCAATGTTGTAAAACCTCGTCATTGTTCCGATCCATCGCTCTTTGTCCTTGGTTGATAGAGTCAAGGGTAACCGATACTACAGTGTGAGATATACAGTATTTATCGAATGAAAACTGTACAGCACACTGTACCTCATTGACCAAAACCTCACAACTGCCCCCTCCTCAACAGATCTGGGAGTCATTCAACCAAGCCTTTAATTTCCAACACGTCCTAATAAAGGCGATGGATGTGTTGTCATCTGAATCTTTTTCTACGCTTGTCCTCAAAATTCATCCCATCGTTTCATCAGACATTGCCTGAATACAGACCAAAATGAGGAGGCTGGGCAACATGCAGCCATGAAAAAGCCATACATGCAGGTTGATTTATTCTACCCTGGCAGCCTTCAGGCCAACTCAGTTGAATGACGATCTAAATGCAGCCTTGTTTAACCGTGATGAAGCCTGCAGAGACGACTGCAACTTCAATCAAGGTCCGCGGCAATTGCTCGCCAGCCCCCCCTCATCTTTTGAGTCGGCCCCCAACAATAAAAACATTTTCGTCTGGACTTTTAGTTTGCATCAGCTCCCCCTGCGTCGCGTCCTATAGCAACATGTGGGAAGGGACTGTCCTTGCATCATGATCCCATCCCAACCCGGATGCAGGAGCTGAACAGGGAAATAGATGGACAACCACTGCTTTGAACGAATCGCTTGCTGTCTTTTTACGACAGTACCGGTCAATGCCTCATATGGAAACTCGTCCTTCCGGCGGCCCTTTTGCTCCCTTGTTTATTGCTTTTTGAGCAACATGGCCCTCCTCTGTGCATCACATCTGTCCCTGCAGCCGGGGCAGCCACAGTGTATTTCCCCAGAAGAGACAGCCGCAAACCCATTGAGATCAGTCAATCAAGGCGAACCGCTTATCTCCATTGTTAAGCTTACTATGCGCCACCCACCGATCTTCAAGAGCACGCGAGCAGGCGCTGGCAAGGCCTGTTGTCCGTCCCTGTGTGGCAAGCACTGTCCGTTGTATCGGTGAACTTTATGAGGGATTTTCTTGTGCATCTCTATTCTCTTCACTGACTGACAACGACAATGATAATGTTGGTTCCTCACTAGGCATCATTGTTAAGGCGACTAAGTCACATTTTTTTTCCAGCGTGGAGGAAGCGGCCAACAACCGCTGATCAGCCTGACGCATTGATCGGAATAATGAGACGGCTCGAGTCTGACGGCGGGCATCGAGATGCAGATAGTGCTAAGGCTAACAGCCTCATTCTTCCTTTTTCAAGTGGGACTGAACGAATTTTCACGTTCCTTGCATTGGCCAAGATGGCTTTTGAGAGATTTTCTCAGAGGCCTGAAAGAAGAAAAAATATGAAAACGCCACAATACAACAGCTGTGAGACAGCCTTCAGCATTGCCAGCTCAAACTTGATTGTGACAATTCATATTCTCGTGTGAAAAGAAAACATTGAGACCCAATGACGGACCTGACGGACCTGACGTTGGAAAAACCCTCACCAGTTGCGAGAGAACAGTAGCATCTTTCGTCATACATACAGTACGGAGGTTGAAGAATGAAAGCACCACTCAGAACCCCGGTTGGCAAGCCTGAGTGTCGATATGCAGAGTGATCAGTTCATCACCGAATCAAGGCTCTTCTTTAGCTTGCCATTGGGCAGAGGGAACATTCTTCTTGGCAAAAGTGCCAACCATTGACAAATCGGATGCATGAAAAGCTCAGCTCACAACTCCTTGCAGGAACGGGCGCAATATCTGCCATACAACGTCGCTATTATTGTGCAGTCGGTGTTAATGGAAGCGGGTATTGTATAGGGCAAGAGCAAGAACCCGATTGATTGATTGATTCATACGCATGCGTCTTTAATTAACGACTTGCCATTTTCGCCCGTGTGCCCGCCAGTCGCTGGAGATTCAAGATCGTGCCGCGAGGGAGCGTTGCGGGTGCATCGATTATCGACACGGACAGCAGCGGGAGGCAACGCATTCACATGGGAAGGCCCTGTTGGCCCCGTTGGTAATGGAACTCTCAGAATTTTCAAGCCCCACCTTGTGTTGGTCTTTGCAATTCGGGTGTAAGAAAATTTTAGGTCTCGGCGTTGACGAGAGGAAGAAGCATCCAGAAATCAGTGCGGAAGATGATTGGCGTCTGAGTTCCATCGCCAGGCCCGCCCCCTGTCCTGTTTTGTTCGAGGAGCAGGGGCATCCTTTCTACCGGGAGAGATCGCCAGGTACCGCTAACATGGGAGAAAAGCTTGTCTCTCCTTCGAAATGAAGATGGGATGAGAACTCGGGCAGGCTTTTTCTTCCTTGTGAACAAAGGGAGGCTTACGTGTATGGCAATTTACACGTTGCCGACCCTCATTAGACATAATTAGGCCATGAAAGATTTTTTTCTCGTAGTGATGAACGCGTGAATCTAACGACTGACGCGTTCCTCATGAAAGCCACCGCGTTGAGTGGCTAAAGCGTTTTGCATCGTTCCCGTTCCACGTGCTGACAGACAAACAGACAGATAGATGAACAGGGCCTGTCAACAGTTAGGCAACCAGAAACGATGGACTGTGAACCTCATGATTTGTGGCTTTTTTCACACGCAAACATGTGCTTGCTTGCTTTGTTTTAATGAGCACTGTAAGACAAAGACAAAGAGGACCTTCTGATTCAGTTGGCAGGGCTGAATAAGAATTCGGAGAGAATGGAGGCAACAAAACATCTATTCCCTTGTTCTCTTGGTTCCGGTTCCACAAGCAGAATGAGCCTGTCAGAGAAGACCACATGGAGACATGCCAGGTACCAGGCACGGATGGCACTCACACAAGCCAATGGTAACCTGGAGCCGGACATATTCCAGCATGCAGCTAGACAAGGCGCTTGTCCCGTAGCATCCGACTCCTTTTTCAAGACCATTTACTGGCCCTTGCGCCGGGCGGAGCGCTTTAGGAGGTACATGTGTATGTTGTACCATTGCTTTGTTCTGGCCTGCGAAAAGGGATAGGATTGGACACTGCCACTGAGTACCGGAAGAGAAGAAAAGTATTCAGCCTCGAAGAGTTTGTTTGAGCTGTCAGGTACCCGCCCCTCCCAGTCCACACAGTATAGCCATTGGAGCTGCTGAATGGATGAGTCCTTCACACCATCTCTTGGTGCTCCGGGTTTGAAGGCTGGTGTTGCGGCAACCAGTCGACCAAGCGTTGGGGGGATTTGATGCCGTCTTTGGTCGGCGCTTCGAGATTACCACATGGGCAACGATCATCAAGAAGATGACGAATCATGACTTGCTACTCATGGAAAACTCGGCATCCTCAGGGAAGAGACATGGGAGGGGGGGTCTTGGAATACGATATGAGAAGCGGCCAGTTCCATGAAAACCTACCGAAATCCATGGTGTTCGCCTTGGCCATGTTTCATAATTGGTGGCGAAGAGAAACTGTCAAAGTGTGCGCAGGAACGCCTAAAGTAGAACGGTCTCGGCATCCTTTGATTGTTACTTGCATGAGAAAACAAGAAAAAAACAAATACGGAGAAAATGAAGGAAATTTTCAGATGCAAAGAGGAGAGCCAGCTGTGTGCTAACTGTGCTTGGACAGCCGGAGATCCACACCCCCCTGGATGCCACGCAATAGCAATTCGCGAACCGGCTTACGAGTCCACTCGGTGTATCCAGCGTGGCGTTGAACCCTGGCAAGGTGACCCGGCCTCGGTCCCCCGGCTCATTATCCCGGATAGCCCACCGTGCTACCCTCACGTCCACTCGTTGCGCCCGGGCTGTGTACGGAGATACAGTGTATCTCACGCATACAGATACAGTCTGTATGTAGGGACTTTGCTTGCCTTGCTTTCCGTGGAGAGAGGTGTGCGTGGTCTCGACGCCGTGTCTTGACCCACGTCGACCACCAGGTCGGTGCTATTCTTTTCTTTTGCCTAGTCAACCCATGTCCACGCGGGTCTCAGAGGTCCTGCTCTCGCAGCGTTATAAATCACCCGCTTGGTCCCCCCCTCATCATGTTCCTCTTCTCTGGTTCTTCATTACTGTCATTCAGGTCCACGGACAATCATTCCTTAAGCAACTCACGCTTTTTCGCTCCTTTGAAAAGCACAGTTTTCACGGCTAGCCCGTCTACCATACAATACACTCCTTCTTGATTCCTCTGAGCTAGTTCTCGAGAAATCACTTCAACCAAAAACAACAAAAAGACCAATACTTAGACATTTGTCAAAGAAACCACCCCAAAACCTCCATCAAAATGCGTTTCTCTATCTCTGCCATGGCTCTTGCCGCCTCCGCCGCCGTTGTCAACGCCGGTACTGTCCAATTTTGGACTCTCGACAGCGTCACTCGCACTATCTACTTCACTGGTAACTCGGGTATGCCTGCCATCCCCCCTGTCAAGGTCGACGGCAGCAAGAACACCACTGTTACTTTCCCTTGGGGCTGGATTGGCAACTACTACGCCATTCCCGAGGGCCAGGAGAACAAGCCCGGTATGCTCGGTGAGGTTGCCTTTGATGGCTGGCAGGGCATGACCTACTTCGACGTCTCTGCCATCGTCAACCCCAATGATGCCGACAACGTCCGCCAGATGTGGCCAGTCGGTGAGATCACTCCCATGTCTGGCTGCACCTACCACCCCTGCGATAACCTCTACTGGCACCCTGATGATACCCAGACCAAGGTCACACACTCCTCTGATCTGATGTGCACACTTGGCCGGGGTGTCACTGGTCTTGCCTTTGAACACTAAGGGGGGCAATACGAGCTTGAGCAGCAGCTCAAAGCGCTGATAGTATGATTCTGAAGACATTTGCCTTTTTACTGAATCATATGCCGAGCGCCAAATCATGATGATGACGACAAGAAAGCTTTGTTTTCGGAAAGATACCCCTCTTGACGCCATGAACCGGCGTAGAGGTCTTTTTGGGAGTTGGGTTGCCAGTCTATAGAAGTTGAAGGGGAAAAAGCAACAGTATCTTTGGGACATTGCATCCCCACCGGGTGAGTCTGCACCTTGCAGACTCTCATACATTTCTTCGCTTCTTGATCACAGCCATTGTTTTTCCTTTGTACAGAGCATTTCATCATACCTTGGAAGAGTGTGGCTGGCACTCGTTTATGCGGACTTTTAAAGCTTCTTACACTCGTTTACACAAAAGAAACATCTTTTTACTTTCACTTCTTCAGAATACCCCTTTTTATGGAACAACATGTACATAGAGACCTTTTTACACAATTTTTGGATAGAAATATAGAAATGGCGACATAACATCTGATTCAAGCATTTTCTGCACATCTTGGTTCGCCGTGAATGGTTAATTACCCCCACCGGAATTGTATGCTTTTTGCGAGTCATTCGGTTAAAGTCTTCCGGGGGGGGAGATTTGATAAACAAGGGTTGCGATCCTGGAGACCAGAGTAACCGGAATTACGCTGCCGTCTTCACCTGAATCCTTTGGGATGAAGGTAATTTAGCCCCCCCAATCAAGTGTTGACGCGTTCCAAGACTTCCCTCTCTCTGACTCTCTGTATTTCATCAGTGCGTACATACATATCTTTTACCCATGAACTTGGACCTTGTCCCTCCCCCAATGCCGTTGCTTCCAGTCGGTGAAGAAGGGGAAGGATTGCTTCCAGGCATTACATCTTCTCTCTTTCTCTCTCTCTCTCTCTCCCTCGCAGGTTTTTTTTCTTTTTCTTTTTTTCGGGTCTGCCGATCAGGTCTCTCCCTCCTATGTAAGTCGACGCATTAAGAAAACAGCGTGGTTGGACAATACAGCCAAAAGCCGTTGGCTCTGAAGTTCCCTCTTGTGAAAACAAGGCAGGGGGGAGTGGTGGTCTGCCAAGACCAGGTCTTGGAGGATAAAAATATCGTGGCAGGGGGGGGGACTGTGTTGGCTGTGTTGAAACCTCGGAGGGGGTCTTTGTTTGAACAATGAACACAGACCACTACTTAATTATCACCGCCTCTTGTGTGAAGGGAGAGAGAGGGCGGGGGTGGCATGGCATTTGATTCATACAACAAACAGCCTGGCCTATCTTGCTCCATAATATGCAACAATGCCAGCTGGATATTCCAAGGGTCTCATCCCGCCTCATGCATCAAGCCAAGCCCATGCAAAAACTAACCATGCACGCTTTGGAATAACGCGAACCACGGAGTTTCTTCGTCCTACGAATCGCGAAAAAGGGTGAAACGCTCGCTCGTATGCGTGGCGTTATGAGAGGGTGAGAGAGGGTGTTTAGTTCAGCACTAGATGAGAACGGCGTCTTGGTTTGGTTTGGTTGGTGTTGGTGCTGCCGAATGGAGCCGTGAAGTGAGACCCTTTATTCAGACCCGGGAGTTTGGAGCCGGAACACTATGAGAGAGAAGCCATGTAGACGCCATAGCTGTAAATGCTCGTTTCATATAACAATAGTACATATAGACATCGTGCAAGTCGGTCATAGATGCTAAGAATAGCCAAGTCTTTACTTCATAGTTCATACACACATCACTCTTCTTCATCGTCTCAAGAACAGTAAATCCCAGAATCCACGCCCATCCGTGTTTCCTTTCATGCCCAGCAGTAGCAGCAGCAGCAGCAGCGGTGGTGGTATAGATACATCAAGATCATACATCTAGAAAGATGGCTGTTTGCCCCATCATTAGGCGGTGATACACACATGCCCCAGCCTTGAAACAAGTACTCCGTAAAACTCCATCTAACCATGTCCCGCTGTGATTGACGGGCCGACCATTTGCATTACCGCTCATGCCTTTGAAGCTTCTTCCTCTTTTGAACTCTCTTCCGATGATGCGGCCCTTTCCGATTCTTCAGCCGGCTTCGTGTTGCTGGCACCGTTGGTTGAAGGTGGCTCAGCTGCTGTTACTTGTTTCGAGTTAATAATATTTGCGAAGAAATCATTGGTATCGCCAAATCCTTCAAGCTTTTGAAGTTTGCTAGAGAAATACTCCACATCCGTCAACATGCTAAGACAAGTCAGCCAAATCTATCATCTAACCACCATCCGTTGGCATCTTACCGTTTTTGACCGAGCTCAGTCTTTACGTCAACCTGTCGAAAAGCATTTCCGAGCTGGTCTTTGTAGCCCGAAAATACGGGCAGCATAATCATCTGAATGTGTGTTTCGGGCAGGTGTCTTGTTAGGACACGATGGAGTGTTGTTGTTTCTTTGACTAGCATTTCCATATAAGGATGTGGCCCCTCAGAACCATCCGCGTCCCAGTTGATTCCCTTGACGCTCTTGGCATGGTTGGCAGCACGCCCACTCATGATGTCCACTAATTTCTGGTGTATGCTGTCCTGGTGCTCTTGAAGCAATCTCCTGACTCTGTCAAACTCGCCCATCAAGCTGGTGACCCCTGCACCGGATCCGGCATGCCGTCGAACAAACTCTCTCATGTGGGGGACAAGTGACGCAATAAAGGATAACGCCTGTGATGCGAGCGCCAAGTGCTTTGTTGTAATGTTCTTCAAGCCGGCGGACCGAGTAGCTCCAGCTCCCAGAATGAGCTGTGTGCATCTCGAGTTGAAGAGCTGTAGGTATGCTACAAGAGAGGTTGCAACGTCCGTAGTCATAGTCGGCATTCCGGCAATGAGCTGCAAGAAGCTTCCTATTCCATCAAGACAGAGAACAGCAGAATTTGGAAGCACAAACTTTTCCATCTCAATAATCGCAGGCCTGCCCTTTTCTTTTGTGGCACCGTTTGTTTCAGGAGAGAGAACATCCTGGTTTAAGTTTTCAGGATGCTGATAAGGAATCCATATTCTGGTGTTTTCAGCCCAGGCCTCAGTGTCCCCAGTGCTGCACCCAAGAATTTGATTCAAGAGGTCGGTATTTTTGTCGCTAAAATCTTTGGCATCCCATTTATCGGATTCCATCCCTTGGGCAAGCTTCTGCATCTCGGAATCGCGATGCCACTGGACAAAGTCCTTAATGTGGCCATTAACCACAGTTTTCAAGGAGGTGCCGCTTCGACCTGATATCGCCTCACACTCATATGTAAAATATAGGTTCAAAGTAAAATATCGTAGGAAGAAGTCGAGCGGCAGGTGAGTGGCTTGATCTGATCGAACCTTGAGAACTTTGACAACTCTGTCGATTGCAACATCTACCGCCTGGGCCATGAGGTTTCCCACGTCCAATGCCTTGTGCAATTCCTCTTGAAGGGCAAACGTAGATGGGAATTGAAAGCCAGCGTGGCGATCTGGCCTGGGGCTGGTCATTGGTGATCTCACAGATGGTGACTTTAGCCCATCACCTGTGGGCGAATCTGAGAGTGAGCTTGCAATCTCCAACAAAACCTTGACCTGTGTTGAGAGTCTCCTCAGCATCTCCGTAACGCCAACGTAGACCTTTGTGAGCAGCTGCTCAGCATCATCAGCATCCAAAGCCCGCAGATTCCGCGCCAAGTTTGCCGACTTTTCTTGGCTGGACAAGTGTCTGCCGCCACTTGCCGTAGATACTGATATCATGGACTCATTGTCATCCTCATTTGAACTGGGAAGTGGTCGTCGAACCATGCTTCTCATTTCACGAAATATCTCATCTCGGAATGCAGATGCAGCTGTTGTTATATGTTGGGCACGTTGTAACCCAAACATATTCGGCAGTAGTTGGGCTTTCAACATGTCCGTGTCCGTTAAGTAAGTGGGGAGCCCCGATGATGCCCTAGCATTCCCCCGTGCCCTGGATGCGGCATTGTTCCAGCGAAGGAGGACATCAGCTGTAGAAACAGATTCCACATGTCGCCGAAGGTCAGAGAGAAGAATAGATGAAAACTTGGACTCGTATGCCTTGCCAATACGGAACCGTAGAAGCGTCAAGTCGGCATTCACTCCTTGAAGGGCGGAAGCAGATCGAAGATCCCTCAATTGCAGGCCCGATTCTATCTCTAGAGATTCGTCGCGTTCACCAGAGATTAGTTTCTCCAAGGAATCGATATTGGTCAATGCCTTGTCCACCTCACCGGCGTCAACTAACGATTCACACTTTGCAAGCTCGTCGACGATTAACTTGAGTTGCTTTACAGCATCACCGAGCTGCCGCAAGTTCTCCTGACGCCTTCGCTTTTCAACAATTTTGAGACCGTTTACCGCAACCTCCTCATCCAACGCCTCGAGCTCCTCTCTCAACGTCTTGATTCGTTGCACGGATTCTGCAGCCTCTGAGTGCAGCTCCTTTAAAGAACCAAGTGCCGTGAAGAAAGTAGTGGATGCGGTCGAAATCGAATTGATAAGGTGTATTTCAATCGTGTCCATGTACCAGGATAGCTTTTCCTGTAGAATGGCATTTGTTGCAAGCGTTTTTCTTGGCGCCACAGCACTACCATTACCCTCTTCCTTCTGCTTCGCATCGGTTGGACGAATAACTTCGGACCGCTCGCTCACGACATCGAAGGTTCGTGGATTCTCCAAATGAAAATCTTCCTCAAAGTATACGGCGGGGATCGTTGATAGGGGAGGTGGACCTTGGGCGCTTTTACGACTTAAACCGGTGCTGCCTCTTCGAGTAGGGGGAGCAAGGTCAACCGAGTTCAGAGAGGATAACGAGGCTGTGGAACCCTTGCGAGCTATTCGAGTTTTGCCTCCTGGTCGTAAATAGCCGTCGCCGGCGCTTTCTGGCGGCTCATCTTGCCTGCTTCCCCGGCGATTGATCTGGCTATCCTCTTCCTCACTTTCTTTGGCCCGCCGCAGTTGTTCGTATAAGGAGCCTATCTGAGAGAGATATGGGGCAAACTCTTCGGTATTGATTTGAGGGATGTTTGTCAGAGTAACGGGCGGTATATCCCTTGCTGTTGGAGGTTTGTGGGTGCTTGAGGCAGGCGCAAACGTATGTGGCTGAAGTCCTGTTCTTACGATAGGAGGCTGAAGCAATGTCGAGATTGCTACCAAATCCATTATTAGCCTTCGTCTTCCAAGGCATGCATGCGACTCCACAAACCATTCCGGCTGGATTCATAAACGGCACCGGGCCCTCCCGTTGACGTTGCTTCTAATGCTCCTCCTATAGAATGAATTGAGCTGGCCGTAGAGCCTCGCCTAGAGGCTGGCCGTTGGCCAAACCCTAGTCGACTGCGCCGCCGTCAGCGACGTCCTGACGAAGGCTTCACATGTACAAACCTATGAAATGGATAATCGGCCCGGTTTCCGGAGGACAATGGTGACAGATTATCGAGAGATTTGGCTGGAAGAGAAGAGGAAAACATGGTAGGCGCAACAATAGGGAGAGAGTCGCAATGGGAGTTCGGCGACGTAGGGCTGAAAGGCAGCAGCAGTGTGTAACTTTGAGCTTGACTATAGAACTATCGGGGTATCATCGCTGGGTTTCATGAAGGACTGAAAAGGTCGTATAGTCGACTCGAAAACAAAGGAAACGAAGCGAAAAACTCAATGAATGGAAAATAGACCTTCAATCATCCAAGACTATCAGTCGTCATAGTATCCCGAGCAAGATGCATGCGTCGGCACTCCACATGCTACTAAGGTAAGGTAACAGTAAAGCTGGCTACTACTTACTATTATCGAGGTATGTAAGCTTACCTGGTGCTTGGGATGGAACCTCACACATACCGAAGCTTTGCCGCCGTTTCAGCAGCCCAGCACACGTGATAGAGAGAGCTTCAGGTATCTGCAACCACTAAACGCGCTGCGCGTTCCACTAAAGCGCGCGTCGATAAGCCCCTCCATCATAATCAGTCCAGTGAAGGCATCGCCAGGGACTCAGGGGATTCGCTTTTTTGACGATCAACAAAGTACATACAACCAAGCACAATGGATCGCCAATCTGTATACTCAGCACACGTCTACGAGTCGAATTTCGGCGACAACAATGATACTCGGCTACAGTTACAGTCTCAGCTTGAAACATTTATCCTGGACTTTCGACTGGACAATAATTTCGTCTATCGGTGTGTAGCTTGGCATCTGAAGCTCTTTACCCACAAGCTCTATTGACACGGATTTCGCAGTGATCAGTTGCGAGAGAATACGTTGCTTAAGAAGTACTATTGTGACATCGATATCAAGGATCTAATCAGCTTCAATGAAGAACTTGCACACAAATTGGTGTCTGAACCCGCCGAAATCATCCCCCTGGTAAGGCTATCGAGGCGTTCCAAACATCACGGTTACTTACAGACATGATAGTTCGAGGGTGCCCTGAAGAAATGCACACATCGAATCGTATTTCCCCACGAGAAAAAGGTCGACCTTCCTGATCACCAATTGCTCCTTCACTCCGATGCCGAAGATGTGTCCATTCGAAATCTCGATTCCATGACAATTGCTAGAATGGTGCGAGTCCCCGGTATTGTCATTGGCGCCTCTGTCATGTCTTCAAAGGCCACCGAGCTCTACATCCAGTGTCGAAATTGCCAGCATTCGCAAAGTGTTCCAATCCTAGGAGGCTTCACTGGTGTTACTCTACCCAGACAATGTGGCCGCAAGAGGATTCCCAACGATCCGACTCCCAAGTGCCCTATGGATCCGTACTTTGTCATGCATGAAAAATCTCGCTTTGTCGATCAGCAGATTATCAAGCTTCAGGAGGCACCTGATCAAGTCCCCGTTGGAGAATTGCCCCGGCATGTGCTCATCTCGGCAGACCGTTATCTAACAAACAGAGTCGTCCCGGGCTCTCGATGCACAGTAATGGGTATCTTCTCCATTTACCAAAACAAGGCATCAAAGAATTCTTCCACTGGTGGAGCTGTCGCTATCCGAACCCCGTACTTGAGAGCGGTTGGAATCCAGACCGATATTGACCAGGCCGCCAAAGGAAATGCTACTTTCTCGGAAGAGGAAGAGCAAGAGTTTTTGGAACTGAGTAGACGACCAGATCTATATAACATCATGGCCGATTGTATTGCGCCGTCGATTTACGGAAATCGAGACATCAAGAAGTCTATTCTTTGTTTACTGATGGGCGGCTCCAAAAAGATTCTCCCGGACGGTATGAGGCTAAGAGGTGACATCAATGTTCTGCTTCTCGGTGACCCCGGTACCGCCAAGTCTCAGTTGTTGAAATTCGTGGAAAAGGCAGCACCCATCTCCATCTACACATCTGGAAAGGGTTCATCTGCCGCTGGTTTGACAGCTTCTGTTCAGCGAGACCAGTCCACTAGGGAATTCTACCTAGAGGGAGGTGCCATGGTGCTCGCTGACGGAGGCGTGGTGTGTATTGATGAGTTTGACAAGATGCGAGACGAGGATCGAGTAGCCATCCACGAAGCCATGGAGCAGCAGACTATTTCCATCGCCAAGGCTGGTATCACAACCATTCTTAATGCTAGGACATCTGTTCTGGCCGCTGCTAACCCCATCTTTGGACGATACGATGACATGAAGACACCTGGAGAAAACATTGATTTCCAAACAACCATCTTGTCTCGTTTTGACATGATCTTTATTGTCAAGGATGAGCATTCGCGAGAAAAGGACGAGAGAATGGCAAAGCACGTTATGGGTATCCACATGGATGGTCGTGGTGCCGAAGACGTGGCTGAGTCTGAGATCCCGGTTGAAAAGATGCGACGATATATCACCTATTGCAAAACGTGAGCCCCCCCCCCCCATTCTCTCTCGCCCACCACGTGGACTTACTAACATCTCATAGTCGATGTGCTCCTCGCCTTAGCTCAGAGGCCGCTGAGAAGCTTTCATCCCACTTTGTTTCAATCAGACGGCAAGTTCATGCCGCCGAAATTGAGGCAAACTCACGTTCTTCCATCCCGATCACAGTTCGTCAGCTTGAAGCCATTGTCCGAATAACCGAGTCTCTGGCCAAACTGACGCTGTCGCCAATTGCTACGGAGTCACACGTCGATGAGGCTATTAGACTCTTCTTGTGCTCTACCATGGACGCTGTCAACCAAGGTAGTAACCAGGGCAGTCGCGAGATGAATGATGAAGTGAATCGCCTTGAGGCTGAACTCAAACGACGCTTGCCAATTGGATGGAGCACAAGCTTGGCAACTTTAAGACGAGAAATGGTGGAAGGAAAGGGGTATAGTGAGCAAGGTTTGAACAGAGCTCTGATGATATTACAGCGGAGGGACACCATCATGTTCAGGAATCAGGGAGCACAAGTGTACCGTAACGGTGCCTAATGAGGGAAGGAATGACACGTATTAATGATGTATTATGCTTTCCTGAATTGGTTGGCCATATTGTAAACAAGGCTGGGATATAAAGGGGAGGCTATACGTCCAAAGGTTTCTGTGCCACCACCTTGGCTTTGTTATTTAAACCATGGTTGAGTCAGCGTGATGGAGGAAAGTTTAAAACGGCGCTCCAGATTTAGCAAGGAAACTTTCGAGATGTCTTCAGTGTTATGGTTGTTTTTATTATTCACTGAGGCAGGTCAAAAATAATCTTTGCTGCAAGCGTTTTGTGTATATGAACTTTGTTGGTCAACGAGGTCTGTTCTTACTATATAGGCACGGTAGAAACAACCCTGTTCGCAAGCCTGGGGTGTTCTTGCTATCGTGCCTCAACTCATACATAGATGCATACACACACACATATATACATATATATGTATGTGTGTATATATCACTGTTCATGCTCTGTTTTCCTCTTTCTAAGTTGCATCTTGAGCATTCATTTTTAAGGGAGCCCATAGTTACTCAACGCTTCATATCAACATTTCTACCGTCCGTTACTCAGTCTTGATACTCATTCATCAACATACCGCCACTGGGTCTGGACCCAGACTCGCCCTCCGCCGCTCATCATGTCACAGCGACCCATACAGCCTCTGGTTCCACCGAACGAAAACCGTGGAGTCACCATCATCGAAACCCGCAACCTCCTTATTCGCCGATGGCGCATGAATGATGCAGCAGCGCTCACCAGGGCAGCCAGCCACCCAGCCCTTGCCACCAGCATGCTCGACGGCTTTCCCTCTCCCTTTACCATCAATGATGCGAAGGACTACCTCACGAAACGCTCTGGCGACATCACAAAAGACCTGGCCACGCTCGCCATCGTCAAGAAGCCAAACACTGGCTACAACCTCCAGACCAGATACGAACTCATTGGCGAGATCCAGTTGGAAGCCCAGTATCCCCCTTACCATCGCACATGGGAGATGATCTGGTGGATCTCACCGGCAGCTCAGTCCTGGGTCCTGGAGCTGGAAATGCTCAACTCGGTTATTTCTTTTGCTTTCAGCAATTGGCCGGACCTGAACAGGGTTGAGGTTGCATTGCATTCCCACAACATGGCTAAGCACACAGCCTTGGATATGTGTGGGTTCACTCTTGAAGGTGTGAAGAAGGGTGCCTTGGAAAGAAAGGGGGTATTGCTGGATGAGTCCCTGTACAGCTTTATCAGGAAAGATTACGAAAAGTCGCGGGCAGGTGTGGTAGCGCCGGAGTGAACAGCTTGGAGCTCCCCACGGCCATCAGACATTGAATAAAATATCCAAGCATTGGTTTCTTGGGTTGCAATGCCATGGAGAGGATAGATAAGTAACAGATATTGTGCCGGCGTTCCCGCTCAGTATACCGCTGTTTAGTCTCTAGAAATAAAAGTAACACTGTTGAATACATGGCGAGCGTGAATCTTTTATTCGCCGACTTGGATTTACTCTCTCGCCCTCCTATGCTGTTGACTACTTCGTTGAATGCCCTGATATACGACCCCCGTGTGTGTCGACATTTTCTACCTAATTGATGCTTGGATTGATATAACATGTAATTTTTTATCATGAGAATGCCAATACGTTGAGTCTGCTGGATTGAGCAAAGTTCCAAGATGGATCCGAACATACCAAGTGTAACTTCAGGGGCTACCCCTTTTTACTGAACACCTTACCAACCGGCCTTGACAAGCACAAGTTACACACCAAATCTCGCTGATCCGGTAGCAGGAAAGAAACTCTAAAGTTACAATAAAGAATAATTATAGCGAGGCCACTGAGTTAAGCTTATCGTCAAAAGTCGCCCTTGACTCCCCGGCCTAAATGTGGTTCTATTGTTGCATCCAGTCGTCTAATTACGATCTGTTATTTGTAGACTATGTGTCTTCAACTATCTTACCTATCAAGTTCAACATGAGTCTACTTTAGCACGGGCAGTTGATCATTTTCTATTATTATTATTAAACGATTCTAAAGTATGGCACTGCCATAGTGCTCAATTAGAAAGGGGCATCGCCACTGTATATCTGCCACAAGAGAGGATAGCACATTATAAATGAACACAGAGGTAGAATGCTAGGAGCGAGGAGACAAGTCACAAGAAGTTATATGGGTGCAGCACCGCTGGCGATTGGTACAGCTATCTTGGCAGATACCATAGTATGAGGTAGTAAAAGAGGACTTGATAAAGGGCTTCTTACATTGATACTTGATCAGAGATTCGCGCTTAAGTTAATTTCAAGCTGTTAGCTGTCCAAAGTTCAGCGCGCTTAATATGCATGGAACGATGAATACAAATGTACAAAGCAAAGCCTGACATCAACGCAAGTACATAATCATCTGTCACTGCATGTTAGCTGCACCCCCCATCTTTGTTTTCATGCCCTACAGTCCCCCCTCTCATCCTTACAAGTCTTACTCCGAACTGATGGCTGTGTGGCTTAGATATATGCATGTTGTAATCGATTTGCATGTCATGCAGCGGTTGGTTGATCTTCGTTCGGCCTCTCGAATCTGGGGTGTCAGTTTTGTAAAATTCTCGGTGCGATCCACGGGTGGCAGTATTTTGAAGAATACAAGATGTGTACTTGTCGAAGACGCTGATTTTCTTGAACCCCCCCCCCCCCTACAGAAATGTCTGGAGGTGGTCTTGTAATTGGCCTCCTACATGAAGAGGGTGTGTTGGATGGCCTTGCAGCGACGCCTGCTTTTTCACCGATACGATAGCTGAACAAGGCAGGCCAGTCAAATCTTGAAACGTTGAAAAACTGAGGCTCATCGTCGCAATCCTACTCTGCTCACCGCTTTTGTGACAAGAAGAGGGCGTTGTAGTTGAGCTGGGCGAAACAGCATGGTGATTAATTGTTAATGATCGGGATCGGCTCTGGCATGGGCGCAGTACATGGGCGGGGTAGCATTAATGCTCACGAGATCATGCAGTATGCATCTATGAGCCCAATAGAAAGGCTAGATGATATCAGAACTCTCTTGTTTGGCCTCTGAGAATCCGCGTACAATTTACCAGAGCGCCCTGCCAAGAAAAAATTGAGAAATCAGATCCCCATCAGTTGTTGCGGTGTTGGTGCGAGTCGGTCGTGAAGAAGAGCTGGAGAGGGTTGGCGAATAGACGACTCCTTAGGCCTTGCGTTGCCAAAGCCCCAAACGTCGCCCATGATCGAACAGGTGTCGACGAAGGATAGGTTCTTGATTGGGCGGGTTTGTGGAGCACTGAGTAGATCGATCATGTATGTACTAGTTCGTTGGCCATGGTGCTATTCGGGCAGTGGTTCGTAGCCCATCTGACTCCGCAAGGTCAATGTACTTTCAACGCCCCTCCAGCTCCAAGCAGCATGAAAACGCAAGTCTTTAGCTTTACTTACTTCCTGTGGATGATGAAGTCTCGCATAGAAACGCAGAAAACTGGACCTGCATTAGAGAAACTTGCGCAAGCTCCACAGAATTTGCAAATACAGTTAGGAGTAATTAGCCAGGCACCGAACCAGATCCTCATGCATCTGGCTTTTAAGATCCACAGCGGCCCATGTAAAACACAAGAGAAACGGTTAAACTGGGCGTGAGACACAAACGGCGCTATCTTCGGAGGCAAAAAATAGTATAGCGTACGTGATGCTGGCAAGCGCCTATGAAGGATGGATCTGACGGTTACATCAACGGAGAATCTGGTGTCGACTCGGCGACGGCATCAGCGGTGGGAGCTAGTATAGGGCAGCGCAAGGATGCACAAGTGGTTGGCACCATCCCTAGATCTCCGTCGAACGAAACGAGCCGGGGCCGATTTGAAAACAAGGATCGAAGTCAGCGACAGATCGCTTGCCAGCCGACAGGCGGATAAATTGACAGACAAAATTCAACAGCCACACAAAGGCGGTTGCAATTAAGTAGCTGTATGGCATGGATGGTTCCCCAAAGTCTGCAAATATTTCAATCAGAGAAGATTTGCAGCAATCGCATGTCAATACTGGCTTCTCTGTTGGCCTAGTGGTAGAGGTCTTCGTCCACAGTCCGTGGGGAGCGTTGATCATCCCCAATGGGATAATGTGCTGGATGCAAATACTTCCTACTCCAAAAAGAAGGGGAAGAAGCTCAAAGCGATGTCTGAAAGTGGCTCATTTCAAGAAAGGAGATTAAAACAAGCGCCCAGGAGGTTGTCGATTGGACTTGGGAGTCGATATCGAGGGGAACGGGGAACTCGGTTGGAGTTTTCACTCTATTTTCTAAGCAGAACTCGTACATTAGATTGTGGAAGCAAAGGTTTGAACTGGACTTGTGGTGGTGGTGACAGTGAAGAGATCATGCGGTATAGGAAGGACGAAGAGGAGAAGGAGGGAGGAGGACAGGAGAGGGTGCCATCGAAAGCTTCACCGTAGAAAGATAGCGTCAAGCTCCTCGCCTTATCGAGATGATGCTATGTGTCTCCGACGGCGGAACGTGCTAATTTGTGGCTCCTCTCTCTTTAGCTTGGAACTGGATTGGCCCACTTGGCTCTATTTGGCTGATCATCTCGAGACTGACTGTCTGAAGCCCCGGCCAGAAGACGAGACTGCGTGCTGAGATGATCTGTTGCCTCACCCAAAGCCATACTCGCGAGGGCATGAGACTCGAACGGCAAAGCATGGAAGTCAGAAGAATCTCCTGTCCATCGCTGGATCGTACTTTTGAGCTCTCTGCTGAAGATCCCATCACGACTTCTTGTTTGTGAACTTTTCTTTGGCTTATCGAATCAGGAGGTGGGCGGGCTTGTTTCTCTCGTGATATTTTCCGTTCGAGTCGTGGGGAGGCGGCATCTGAATGACAGTAAAAGCGAGATGGAGAGAAAGGGTTCTCAAACAGGGAGACTGTGGGATATTACGTGGTACCCCCCGCAGCACAACCTCTGGCGGGAAGAAAGACTAGAGCGGGTATTGATGAGTAGCCGCCCTGGATTGGAATGAACGAGTTGGTGTGGCCGGATCCGTCATGGCCAGTTGGTGTTAGTGTATGAGTTTGATCACCCGCGGTCCTGCTAACACTTTCCAGTTGCCTGGCACCAAGTCTATTCACCCCCTCTCCTACCTTATACCTGGAGCCCAGGCACCACAGGACACTACTAGATTCCCCCTTCACGTCTTACCATTTACATTTGGTGTGGGAAATATTCAGTTTCGCGTTAAATTCATCATCATTATGTCTTCTCCATTACTTTGCTATCTATTCAGACATCCAATACAAACAGTCCCAAGCCAAACCGCCATCTTACAACGACATCACGCCGCTTACTCCGACATTGTCTCCTCCAGCAACCTCGCATTGAACCCGGCTTCATTATCAACAATTAGACATTAGTGCTTCAGTATTGCCAGGCAATGTTAACCATCGTTTCCATCGGTTGATCATCAACAGTCTTGTCTCAACAAGGACGGACGCGCCCAAACCCTCACCACGGATCCTCCGAGTCATTCCAATCAGGACTTAAGGATCGCATTTCCCAACAGAGCTGCCACTCCCAGAGTCATCGTCATTGCAACGAGGAAGTCGAACATCAGGGTCGACACCAAGCAAGCGAGAATGACCATTGAGCCGTAGAAAATGGCAATTGCAACTGCAGATTTGATCATCCCCAGCGACAAAATAACCACCGGCCCGCAGAAGAAGACCAAGGTAGCGCACAGCAAGAGGAACATCTTGACCACATAGACAGCCTCGTCCCCGAGAACAATGTACTCCGAGTACTCCCCATCGATGACGTTTCCCGGAAACAGTTTCTTCTCGACAATTAGCAGCAGTCTGATTCTCTTTGAAAGGGCATACCTACGAAAATGGACTGCACGGCCTTATATTCCAGGAGTCTTCGCGCCTGGGCATCAAGCCTTCCTAGGTTATGGAGGCATACCCAAGGTTGATCTTCGTCCATCAAATATGTGCTTGCATTTTGAAGCTTATGGCTTGCCTCGTGGCGATATTTGCGTAGTATGCGCTCTTGGGGTCGTGCAAAGCTGTTCACCTCGCGTTGGAGGCACAAACTATGGTCTACGATGATCAATAGAAGCCCATGCTAATTAATTTGTGTGGTTGAGCGATACTCACAGAATTCGTCCAGTTTCTTTGCGTACAATTGAGTGAGGTTGAATGCCGACTGGCTGTTGTGCGACTTTTCTGCATTCTTGATATCTCTCCAAAGCGTCGAGAGTTGCTCTTGTCTCTTCGACGTTACATATGCCGCACCCTCTACAAACGATGCCGCGAGTTGGTAAATTGCATCTTCTGCAGGGAACTGAGCCAGTCCAAGATGACCATCCAGCTCTGCAACAGATCAGCCAACCATGAACAATGACAAACGGGGTTATAATGGCGGCATCATACCAAGATTGGCGCCAAATGCTGCTTCAGCAGTGGCCATGTCTGTCGCATTCGATTGGCCACGTGTGAGAAGCGCAGCAGTTCCATCGAGCTCCATAGGGGATGTCATTTTGTTGAGTGCAATGTGTTTCTTTGACGTTGTTGTTGTTGTTGCGTGTCTTGCTAACTGGTTTATTTTGCTACGAGATAATGAGCTGGGAATTGAGCGATTGAACATCCGACCGAAAAGGCTTCTTATATATACATTGGCATTGCTGGCAATGGGAATTCTTTCTGTGACACCCTTGTGCGAACGAATCACATATCTTTAGAAGCCACCCACCATCACGATCGAGTAAGGCTTTGCCTATTGAGCTACGAAAGAGCCTCATAACAACACCTTGAACCGTGAGGGGGGCACAGCCATGTCGACAAAGAGCGGAAAATCTCGTTGCAACCCAAGGAAGAGGCGGTCTCTCTCGCTTTGCTGTAAAGGCGATCAACCAACCATTGAGGCCCGAGGTCTTCAATGGGTGGTGTTGTGCCACCACCCTCATTGTGTCGAGACACTCCCCATGTACCCTCAAAGTAGAGATTTTGGGCTGTAAACCCTTCATTTTAAGTGGCCAGAGCTGTCCATCTCGTTAGATTGTCGAGCGCAACTCCATCCAATGTAATTGAACGACGACCCTCCGAGTTACAGCGGTCACAGCGGGGTTTTTGGGGTCGGCAGGTTAAGCGCAATAAGTTCCATTCGCCTGCGTTACACAAAACTTCATTGACGATAGGCGCCATGAACTACACATATAAGTAAAAAGACATCAACACAAACTTAATTACCCAAAATTTATAGAATTCCTCCGTGTGCCCCCAAAACCGACACAATACTTCCCCTTTCCCATCATTCGAAGTGACTTTTTTTTTTTGAGAACGCCGAGATTGAGCACTGAATGCTGTTAACTACCATCACAACGAGCACAGCAGACCACCTTCATGACTTACCCTTATCGTGCACTTGGGCAAGAGTTGGCACGAGATGATACAAGTCGATGGCCATCGTAACATTGCAAAAATAAGGCATAGCAGATCATCCAAATGACCGCTACGTCTCAAGTCTTGGACAATAATAGTGATGGGGGAGAAGCCTTTGAGTCTTCAGTGGGCGGTTGTGGCCTCGGCACCGGCTTCGGGATGATGATAACGATGGGCATGGCTGAATGTACTGGAGGTAAAGGTTCCTGTCCCTTGCGCAGTTCAATTTTTTGGTTGTAGAGATGGAAGAGAGAGTGAGTGCAAAGCTGCTGATGAAAATGAAGAGTTCAATAGTTGTGGCCACCCGTTTATATACCTGTCTGCACAAGCGATTAAGATCAAAATCGGATCTTCTTCTTCTTTTCTTTTTTTGTCAATCTAAAATACAGTAGCGGGCGATGCCTGGAGCATTGGAACAGGGATTGTTTGCTCAAAAACATGGTTCAAGAGACTGTCAGTGCCTCGAGCACGCAAAAAGTGCAGTCTGGTACATATGGCACGAAGAAACGGCAGCGCTATCCATATTAGGGGTTAGAGCTGAGCTGAATCAGTGGGTACTAAATTTCACTTTTGAAGGGTCTGTCAGATATCTGACATATTATTACTCCATGTATGATGGGGGAGGGGGGTAAATGGCCGTTCAGTGGCTGATAAAGGTCGGTTCAAGAGCTTGGCTTGATGTCCTTACAGGGACTATCATTTGTGGCAAATGAAGATATAGACGGCAACGGCATTGACCGTGGATCTCTAGCGTCAAAAGATCCACTTCCTATGTCCCGTCATAAAAACTACGGTTCCAGCCGTCTCACGAAAGCCAAGAACGTGAGCGATCGATGTATAGCAACACTGTACTCCGCACGGAGCAGGAGGGTTGTACCTGGCGATCTATCGTGTGCTAGTGGGGAATGGGTGAGAACTCAAGATTCCAACCCTAGTCTGTGCCAACCCAGCACTCTGAGGCTGCCAATCTAATATTGAGGAAACAACGTCAGTCAAGATGAGCAGGAAAGCAAGCCACGTCGCCTGGGCGTGAACATGGCCATGGGGTGGAATGTTCTGCGTTGCGGGAATCGTTGGACTTGCCATCTCTAACTGACCAACCTTGTCGATATCACGACCAAGAAAAAAAAAGGCCCATGGCTCTGCTTTCCTTTACACCCACTCATTGTCTTCCTGGTTGAAGACAAACACTGAGGAAGATTGTTCCGGCTCCCCCAACCCATTGCAACCTCCCAAGCAAGAGGTAGTGCCGGCAGTGGAGATGACAGCGGAGACGGTAGTGGAGAGTTGGGTAGGGAATCCGATCATATCGGACGGAGTGGGTGGACTGGCAAAAGCTTCCTCTCTCCTGGAGCGCCTTTTCGTTGTTGCCCCCTCCCTTTTCAGCGGCTGAAGCTGCCCCACGGCAATGGAACGAGGTCCTTGCACGTATGTAGACACGGTAGTGACTCATCGCCCCTCGCTTGGATGATAGAACGAGATGGCCCGAGTACGAGCTGAGTGTGGGACGGTTCATCGTCCAAGAGTGGGTCTTCGTTTTTATGCATAGTTAATTTCCTTTTCAGGAAATGACCGCATTATGTATTTATGTCGATGATGCTGATTACTTGTGCATCTTTGTCTCCCCTGCAGACGTTCGTCGTCAGAGCCGCATTTTTTTTGTTACCCCCCTCCTTCGCCCCCTCCCCCCTTTAGCCCCACGGTCAAACAAAGACATGGAGTTGATTCAATGAATCACAGCGTAAGACACACACACACACACACACACACCCCAAAAAAAACGTGTATTATGTTCCGAGAATGCTAGAGTGACATCTGAGCAGGTGGAGAAATAAATAAGAAAACACCATGCTACCCCAGTGGGCTGTATATGGGTGGATCACGGTCGGGCACAAATAGCATCCATGATGCTAGGCATTTCTACAACGAAATGGCAAAAGGGAAGCGGACACCAACTCAAAAGACGGCGCACAACGCTCACGGACAGTCCCAAGCTAGCGCATTGGATTGATTCAGAACTTGTTGCTCTCTGGTGTGGGCCAGCAACAAAACAGTGGCGGTGGCCTCTCCGCCGGCCATGACAGAACGAGCGATGCGTGCTAAAAGTGGCAGGAGATTGGAGACCAAGTTGACAAGCTACGGCATGGGTGGACCTTGTACGGGAAGTTAGCGGCCACAGTGTGTTATCGGTGACGAGATGGCAATTTCTTCACGCATCTGAATTGACATGGAATGACATGTCACTCATTGTTTATGAGAAAACTACGAGGCTCTCCGACACGGCAAAGCTGACAAGCCCATCAGCAAGATGACCTGAAACAGAAAACGAAGATGGTCTGCTTTTGAAGGCCCCTCTTACGAGAAAAAATGTCGACCGACCCCACTGGCAGGAGTATTTTGGGTGTGGTAACCGGCGGCGCTTGTTGATACCCCCCCTTGAATGGCTCAACCGGGGCGCATCAGTGTCGGGTTTTCGGGCCGGGCAGTCTCCTCTGATCCGACACTGATGCTTTGATGATAATTGAGATGCTACAGGATAAAAATAAACATCGTGCCGGCAGATGTGTGCTAGGGGGGGAGAATATCATTTGGGATAGGCGTACGGCTGGCTAGGTGAAGTTCATTCTGACCGGACTGCCAAGCTTTAGTGACAAAAACTCTCCGAGCATCAATAGCGATGCTACAGCACTCATGCTCCTGTCTCATTTCAGCCATCGGGGGGCTGTTGAGGTCTTGAGCCTCAACAGTTTCAGGGGTCCCACAATACTATTGACAAGGCAAACAGCCAGGACAGAAGCACTACCTCGGAAGTGGGAGTGCGCGAACCTTTTCACAACAGTCCAAAACCAGCAACATGTTGTCGGGGTTGGCTCTGTGGAAGCGCTGGCAGGGATGGGGAAGCTAGAGAGGTCCAAATGTGTGCCACACCCAGTCAGCACCATCATAATTGGGTTTGGCCACAATGGTCACCTACTGTCCAGGCCGAACCCGGCCGGGCGTTTAAATACAGACTGCAAAGTACACCTCCAACACAAGAGCTAGAATGTATCAGGCTCCTTCTCCTGGTCTGTCTATGAGAAATGGCTTTCCCTTGTTGATCCTTGCCGCAGACTTGTCTCTGAGCAAAGCAGTAGATTCGGCATTTGAACTCATTCGGTCCAACGGCTAAAGGCATTTTTTATCAAGCAGATTTGTAGTGAAGGCGTGGTCTACAAAGAGGTGGTTCCCTTTTGGCCATAGCATGAAAGTTAATTGCTCCCCCCTGAAATCGATGCTTCCCCTTTCGCCGCCCCCCCCCCCCCATCAAAACTGGACGGCAGTTGGGGTGGAGTCCAGATTTGTCATACTTTAACTACCTATATTACCTACGACGTGTCATAAAGTCCAAAAGCTATAGCTACACACTGAGAAATGTGCCCTGTGGCAACTTTAGGATATAGTTCTATATATATGGATGCTTTCGCTTTGTAATGGAACCGTGACCATGGGACCTGGTGCCCGCGGTTTGGAGAGGATCAATTTGAGCTGATCATCTGAAAAGATGCAGTAAGTTCATGAGAGCCAATCCACCTCTCGGATAAATTGGCCATAAAATAAGGTTGGCATCGTGAGCTATCGCATAATAACTGTAGACTCTACCGTGCCTTTCAGCCCTTTGCTATATCGGAAAAGTTCAACTGTATCGAGCCCCATTTATGCCTTCTCGATGACATTTTCGCCATTTTAAGGCCGAGCGGGACTCACAGAAACGACAGATGCAGTTTTATGCCCAAAACCAACTCTCCAGTGATGATTTGAGGAAATTGTCATGAACTTATTTCCACATCTACTCGACATTACAGTCATCTACAACAGCAAATTGATCGCTTGCACTTATACAAAAAAGCATCAGTGTACATCAATAGCCATGGGCCTGTAAACGACCAACTTTCATGCGCATTTTAAACAATGCAGGACCTTAAATATGCACCATCTGCCAGAATAGAAAGGGAAATGGAAAGTAAGAGGAAAGTTGGAAGGAGACGAAGGAGAATGGATCACATGATGTTTGTGAAATTAACAGCATCTCTCACACTTATATGGGTTTTGAGAAACCTTGGATATAGTAACCTTGGAGCAAATGAAGGTATCATGAAGTGATTCGTTACCTTGATACTGCTTGTAGAGGCTAGTGCCACTTTTGACGCGAGCTGTTGGCCGTTGAAACAAATGCGCGCTTAATATGCAGTCGACGCAGAAGGAAATGAGCAGCATGTAACGCGCAAGTAGACACAGATGTCAAATGCAAGTAACTGGCTGTCACCGCAAGTCAGCTGCACCTCCATCCTTCGTTTATGCCCAACGACTTCTCTTCTCTGCCCTCGCCCCACCACAACGTTTTCAAGCCCAGCTTGGCAAACTCCGAACGTATGGGGGTGGGGGGGGCTTAGACCATGCCTTTTGCATGTTTAATTGTATGTCGTGCAGGTGGTTGGTCAGATCTGTGTTCAGCCTTCATATCTGGATGCCAGCTCGTCCATTTTCGGGGCGGACCGCGCGGGAGGCGGACTCTGAAGAGCACAAAGCAAGTACTTTGTGGCTACACCGGTCTCGTGAAAATGTTGTTATACAGCAACACTCTACTGAACGTGCTATGATTGGCCTTGGTATTGAATGGGTGTGTAGGTCGTATGGCGTTACAACGACGCCTGCTCTCCACCGATACGATAATGGAATGAGGCAGACCAGTCAAATATCGAAACGTTGAAATCTGAGCCTCATCCTCATTCAGAATGTTACCATACGCATCTCACCGCCTTTGTGACGAGACTGGTGTAGTAGGCAGAGCGAAAACATCATGATTCAATGCTCGTGATGGACATCTGCGGACGCACTGTACGCGAGAGGCGGGGTAGATCATGAGGTGCACCCATGAGCCCAATTGAAAGCCGGATAGTAAACCAGGGCTTCCCTCATCCTCCAACGGGCTCTACAGTTGCTGGCCAACTCCACCCGCCCAGAAAGGACCAAAGACAGTCCGTTTCCATATCGTGAGTGGCGGCGCAGTGCATATCGGTCAGAGGAAGACAGTGGTCGCAATAGGCTGGTAAAGTACGCGTTTTCGCATGCTTCACCAGTACTTTGAGACTCGTCCATAACAGAACAAGGGTAGATGAAGGAGCATACGCCCCAGCCCGACCGAATTGGCCGGAGCCTATGGAACTTGGGCTGGCCAACGAGGGTACCTGTTTATTGTCGCGACGCCGTTGGCTGTAGGCGTACAGAGCCCATTGGGCTCTTGGCAGGATCAACTGCCCTAAAGATCTGTCTTTCCAAGGCAGAGTTGAAAGGTCGATAGACAGGTGAAGTTGCTGTCTTGCCTGCTTGCCTTACTCGCATAAAAATGCCAACGAACAGGGCTGTTTTCGATATGCTAATGCAAGGCCCATTGCTTTCACTTATGGATCGGGCGCTAAAGTGATGAAATTTCGTGAAGCCGCGAACAGGCCTTTCACCCTCGCCGAAATGGCGTGGGAGATATCCACAGTGCCAGGGTAGAATTTCGACGCGTCAAACCAATGAGACACCCAGAACCATGCATCAATCGCTAACAGATGTCTTAACGAGCGACATTTCGACCATTGAAAGTGCTTCATCAGCAAATAATACATTATTATTGGCGAACGGCATGATGCGCAAGAGGCTTGTCGCAAAGCAACACCTTATACGCAACGGGGAAGTTAACGCAAAGCAGTTACAATGCAGTACAATATGGACGCTGGGCCAAGAAATTGTAAGAAATGCTGTCATATCGCCAAAGGAAAAGATACCCTGTTCTAGAACCAAGGTCCAAAGACTGGGGTCGTTGGAAGACTTCCTCAGGCGTGGGTCACAACGGTTGTGTGACAGCGGGGGCTATGGCGAAAAAGGTAAAATCGACGACATTGGTTGACTGGACTTAAAGATAATCCTCGTATGGAACATAGGGATGTTCAAAGTGTTCGTAGCTCGAAGGATAAGGATTGCGACGATGAACATCGATATCGATAACGGTACTGTCTCTTTTTCACCCTGAAGATGAGCCGTTGTTCGTTGTGAGGGGTCTTTGACGCGACAGCTGCGCCAGGACCGTAAAGGGATGATTCATTCAAAGAAAATAAGGGGAATAGCACATCCGAAACCCCGCTTCCCCTTTAATAAGCAATAATAAATATAAGAATCTTGAAGTTGTCGGGGATTGGAGATGAACGGCGTCGGTACCGAGGGGGACTGCTTGAAGCCGAGATGTCAACAACGGTGACGATCAACCATGAACGATCTCTGGAAAAACATTGAACAGCATCTCCAGAGATTTGGAAACCTGGCACTGCACGATTTTGACTGATGTGAGGGGAGTCATGATGATGAAGAGGAGATGCTTTGGAGGCGTGTGGTGAAAAGAACTCTCACCGCTCTCACCGAGATGACGCTACGGAGGATGGAACCACTCATGCATTGATTGAGGCTCTGCAGTAATTCAACGGCTGAAAGAACTACTACTGCATATTGTGCAATGACGGCCCCACTCGACTTTTTCAGAGTAGTTCGTTCAAGGGAGATTGACTGATGGGACCCATTACCAAACCTCAGTCGGGTCGTTCGTGGGCCGCCAATACTTGTAGTGGTCGCCTTGAAATAAACCATGCCTCAGTCACAGTTTCTTTCCGTTTCCATGGACTTCTTTTTGCTTTGGTCGCAGCGTCGACAGCACCTTGATCATCTTCCGCATCCGGCAGTGGTCCTCTCTTAGTTCCGACACAGCCATCAACCCCTTCACTCCTCCACATTTCTTGATCGTCCACAGGAACTCGTAGGCAATAGCATCCATTTCCATCTATTCCATGATTAACTAGAATAAATTGAAAGCCATGATGATCGCATATACTGTAAATTAGAATCGGAACTGCTGGAGACGCGAACAATTAGGTTAAATTGGTAGTCATGAAGAGAGAAGACGGATGTGTGATTGAATTCCCATGATTAAAATGAGTGTGACGTGTTAGTGCTTAGGTTTTAAATTCAGAGTTTGTACTAACAACATGGTGAGTGGCCTTGTTGTGTGTTTGTTTCTTTCTAGGTAGTCTAGAAGTTGATCCATCCCACTTCCCAACGTCCAACTCACAGCAAGCATTGCCTGTTTTCCTCATCCCCCCCTGTTTGATCTTCTCTCCAGTTTCTACCCAGACCATTTCAACTCACTCTTGAAAGTGCTGGTATCGCTCTGATTAATCCAGCCTTTTGTTTCTTAGTATTCTTCCACCCCTCAAGGCCAGCCCTTGGAAGAACATCACTCAACTCGAGCCTCCGCAAACTTCCCACGAGAAATACAAAGTACTATGCGATCAACGGAGAACGTATACTTTATTCTTCTCTCTCTATTATTACTATTATGGGTGAAGCATGCCCCCTGGCGTCTCAGCAATGCAAAAATATACATAAAAAAACATCCTTTGCAGACACGCGTCCCATCGCTCGCACACTCCTCCGACTCGAGCTTCAACAAATCTATGGCCGCAGCGCGCCTTGTCGGAAGAATGTCGCCGTGACTCAAATCAGACCCCGTTAATAGAATTGCCGACAAGTGCTGCCAATCCGAGTGTCACTACTGTGGATGTGGTGAAATCGAACATCGCTTGCGACACGAGGCAGCCGACGATGACAACCACCCCATATAGGCTGGCAACTGCCGCCAATGACGAAACGATATCCAATGAGTACACCACTACCGGCATGCATATCAGTATCAAGGTGGCAGACAAAACGAGCACTGTCTTTAACGCAACGATGGACTTCTCTGACCACTCAATGCACCTTGCGCTGTTGTTCTCAATAACGGTCTCCCTTGACCACCACTTATCGCAAGTTAGCCTCTCGTACCAAATCACGGAGCGGATGCATACATACTGAGAGCCACTGAGTTACTTTAAGCTCAAGGAGCGACCGCGCTGCAACGTGCAATTCATCTTTGTTGTGCATGTTCACATAATCTTGGGGTTCACCGTTCAGATATGCGCCATCTTTGCCCATCTGCATTTCTCCGTATTTGCTCAGTTTTTTCAACACCCATTGTGAAGGGTTCCCGAAGCTGTTGATCTTTCGTTGGCTCTTAACAATATTCTCTGTCGCATTCATGAGCTTCCACATGGACAATCCGCTGACACACATGATAGGGGACTCACGATATTTTGGGAGCACTTCTTCTAATTTGCGCCCTAGACGTTCCTCGAGCCCATGGTCTTGTGATCGTCGAGCCTTGACTATCCTGTTCCAAAGTCGAAATATGCGTTTTTGCATTCTCAAAATGCAATAAGCTGCTTGTCGATCCATAGCTGGGGCAACTCTATAAATTTCGTCCCCACCTTGTAGATTAGCGAACCCTACAAGGCCTGGTATGGCTGCAGCAGATGTCAGTGCTAATCATAAACATGGCTGGGAAGAGGAGGGGTAGGTACTAATGTCTGAATCAGAAATTCGAGCGGCTTCAATATCGACAAAGTCTAATCGCATTTGTCAATATGATACCGATTTCTTCTTATAGGGATGATTTGGCTCGTACCATGGCCCTCATGCTTGCCGCTCATCCGCTGCTGTAGAGCATCGACTACACCAACTGCTGGGGTCATGATTGCCTCTACCATGCGGTCCATACCCCACACGCTCTGATTATGGAGTCGAGCAACTCTTTCTGGCACTCTTGGGAAAGTCATGTTGGAATGGAAACTTGTTGCTAACAAAAATTTATTATCTCGATGGTAGTTGATCGGGCAATCTGAATCGACCATCCAACGTTCGCATACGGCTATTTTATATTACATCAACCCGTCACCGCCCACGTTAAAGCCTGATTTTGACGCGACGAAACAGAATAAAATGCCACCCACCTACATTACGGACTGAGGCTCCTACGACCTCTGCGAGAGCCTTATCACACATTGCATGATCTCGTACAGGCTGCACAGCCATACCTCAATGCATGAAAGAAGATGTCGTAGCCCAACGAAAACTTATCCCCTCACTTTCAGGGAGGGTGAATGGATGGCTTGACACCCACATACATCACACATCCCTAATTGGGAATTCGTCTCACCCCCTTGTCCCAATGTGTCGAGGTCGTGTACATTTGAGGTACACTGCACTGATTAGCAGCAAAGTGGACAAGCCTCCCCCCTGCCGCTAGCCCTCAGGGCAATCAAGTCTGCCGCTGTACGCGCCAAAGCTCAGCTACGGGACCTCCAGAGCTGTGACTGGTTTAATAGGCGCGGTGGACAAACATTTGAACCTCATGTCTATTGAGGAAAATCCATATCTATATCCCAAAACTTTGTGATTAAACGCATATCTTTGTTTCTGCACGGATGATTAAATATACAAATGCCATCTAGCTTTTCCTACAATTCTGGAAAGTAGTATCTGTTTTTTTACTGTGCCCTGATAGCCTCCGTCCCATATTATCTCTATTCTTATTCGTTCGTATTAAGCCAGGGGTCCATCGACTCAAAGCTAGAGGCTCTGTATGCAAAGTCAGTAATGAGGTATAGGTAGTAGGTGCGATTAGGTGACAAAGTCTCCACTCGCGGGCCCGAAGTGTTGCTGGGAAGGGTGAGCGCAGACTGTTGTGATCCAAGTGTAGCCAAACAACTCTTCAGACTCTTCAACTTACACACATGATTTGTGGTTGGATCTTATTGGTTTTTCGTCTTGGGCTTAGGAAAGTCAATGGTGATGGGCTTTTGTTCATCTGGCTGCTGGGAAAGGGGCGCGGTGTTCAGCTGTCGACGGTTAGCTTTGAGGTCAAGTGAGAAAGGGCTTTGAAGGGTAGTACCACGGTTGAGGGCTTCATGGTGGTGAATTGCCAGGGGTAGGTAGTAAAAGTGGTGAATTTGGTATGGATGATGGAGAATTGAGATGCGTTGATAATGGAAGCTGAAGGATGAAGGTTGTTGCTTCCTGATTGAAGAAGAAGTTAAGGGGAAAGGCAGCCATTTATCGCACCACGCTGAAGGCAGCATTGACATCAAAAAAGCAATTTCTTCCCAGCTTCTCAGCAAATGTGGTTCTGGACCGGGGGTAAAGGGTAAATTTAGGACACATCAAGTATTACTATTCCGCTGATAGTCCATGATAGACATGGTATGACACCTTTAACGCAGGTCTAGGCTGGGGCAGTAGACCACCGAAACGCCACCAGGAAGGGTTGTGCTGGGCAAGAAAGGCATGTCAAGCAAAGATAGACCGCATATTGGGACAGGGGGGTTGACAGAAGATGGCACTCATCAAGGGAAGATAAAAGAAGGTTGGGACTAGCAAGCATGCTATGGTTGTGCATGTAGTCCGTTGCAGCAGGTTAGTCAGTCCCGGGCTCTTTAGCGCCCGGGCGGTTGTTAAATATGAGTAGACAGGATGATGCTGGTAATGTTATAGAGTTTAAGGAAGAAGAGTGTGTTTGATGACGAGGGGGAGTTGTATGGTAACTCCTTCTTGAGCGATCTGAGAAACATCATGCCCCATCTAACATGCAAATGACAGCGGATTGTGTAATCGCCATGCTGAGGATTTATGTAGCAAATGCTCGCAATGTGTAAGAATCATGGAGAGACCATACAGTGATGGATTCACTATCCTCCCACCTGCTTGGGACCCGGGGCCTGAAGGTGTGGCCAACTAAGTGGGCGAGTGGATACTGAGCATCGGCTCAAATGCTGGGTAAGAGGAGACCCCCCTTGTATGCCCATACCTCTTTTCTCTCTAGTTACTTGGTAATCTTGACGGCTAGTGTAGGCGATGGTTTGTTCCTGGTTAACGGAGATAGGTAGATTGGAGAGCTAGTCAACCCCACTGGCATTGAAGGATAGGCCCAGCGACGTAGCTATTGGTTGGCCCCTGGATCTCATCCAACACCGTTCTTCATGTATGTCCGCCAAAATTCTTGAGCTTATACCGACCTTAGTCGGACAGGTTAATTCACATCACATGGCCTGGCTGACACGGGGACACAAAGACCGGGAACTGATCGACTGCATGGCATGGCCCTTGCCCCTTGTGTCACTGTAATTCACAGCAGTTCATGTGACTCCCTGTCATTGTTCACATCCCAAATTCCTCTGTTGCTGGCCTTTGGGGAACGCCACGTGCTTTGGTGTGCTTGCTTAAAGGAATGCTAATATGATGTGAGAAAATTGGGGCAGCGCGTGCTTGCGCCCTTTTCCTGGGGCTGAGAGCTGTTTAGTTGATGAGTCTCAGACATCCTGTTTTCAGAAGCCGGCAGTGGTATTCTCTGTTTTTTTTTTTTTTTTTTTTGAGGGGGGAATTTCAAAGTTACTCTTACCATGCCTTGACCCTTGTGAGACAATTTGTTTCGTCCGTCAGAACTAAATTGTTGGACAGGCACGGAAGGCGATGGAAGAAATCAGATGAACGGCTAACCGAATATGATCGACCCAGGGGTTTCCTTCGAATTGCCATCTTCCTTGTATTTAGCAAACGCCAAATGACAGGACGGGAAAAGATTACAAGTGCTCCGTACTCCGTATTGGCATAAATAAACGCTCTGATTTACGATTACGAGCACCCTGTCAATGGCGTGATGGAGAAGCAGGGGTCTCTCAGTGAGCGAGACTTCAACGGTGAAGAGGTTTGTATGTATGTACAAGTATGTTTGAGATGGGCCACATACTTGTATAATTTTATAATACAAGACAGGATAAAAATATGCTGTCCTACAAACTAGAGGGCTGGGTTCGGGCTGGGCGGCTGCATGAAAGGGCGCGGTGGCATCGAGATGCACAAGGGAAATTATCCGATTCACCCGTTCATTGCGACCCCCTACATTAAGCAAGGGACTTATTGCCACCTATTGGGAAGTATCTGGCATGGATACTCCGCAAGCATATTGACAAATAAGGAGTCCTCCATACAAACAGGGTACTTGTATTACACACTTAATTTTCCTCAGATGCACAACTTTGCCGACTGTGAAACAGTGTGTGCCGGAGGCGAGACCCGTGGGTTTTGCTAAAGAGTGTTAGCTCTTTAGACACCTTAGTTTCTTCATTGTCGCAAGCCGACCTGCCGATCTTCTTAGGTACGGCGATGAGAAAACCTGCCCGAGACCCTAGATCTTAGTCAAACCAAGCTCACCCACAGTAACTAATTTTATCCGATTTCCCCGGTGTACATTTCGGCACTCAAAGCGGCCGCTGCCCTACGGAGATCCTAGCTCGGGCAGATGGGATAGACCGAACGAAGCATGGATGAGCCTTGCAAGGCAAGCAGGCTACTTAGATATTGGTGTACTAATTACATGGCCGATGAAGAAAAAAAAAAAAAAAAAAAAAAAAAAAAGACAAATTGCACTCATCGTGTGTCTCAGAAAATACAAATACTAAAAATACAAGTCCAAATAAAAATAGATGCGACAGCATTGTCAAAATACTTTGGAGAGGGGGTTTCAATTCACGCTCCCGGAGGCCTCCCTCATGAAACGGGAATTAGATGACGGAGGCGTTCGGCTAATGCCGTAGTCGAAAAGGGAATATGAGAAGCCAGAGAAGCAAGATATTAGATACATTGCTGGCAGCTCCTGTGCCAAGGGAAAGGGGAATAATGAGAAGCTATGATGCTGGCTCACCGACGGCAATGTCGAAACATGTGCCCAGGTTGCATTTCCAAGACTGTTGAGACTCAAAGGTCTCAATGGTTCTCCACTTGGCTAAAATGTGTCTAAGGAGAAGGAATTTGCCTTGCAAGGTAAAGATGTACCACGGGCGCGAACCATTTCATGGTCGAAGAAGACCTCGTCACGCTCCATCACGCTTCACTGGTGGACGGTTCATGCTTCGAACGAGAGTGTTTGGTATGCCGCCTTCAATCTGATCGCTTCAGAACTGAATCATCATCTTCCATGCTCGCTCGCTTGAGTGTCCCCTGAGAAAATTTTGTCCGACCCAGCCGCTGTCGATCCCGTTTCTGCCTGGAGTCTGCCTTGCCAGATTTCTTCACATGAAGTCATGCCTGGTACCGTAGCAACAAGGCAGATGCCTCAGGAAATGCTGGCGCGCAAGCTGCCCGTATCTCTCTCAACGCTTTTGGCATGCCCTCTGGAACGAAGAAGAAGAAAAACTGCGAGCGAGTGTCATGATTAGCCCCCTTTACTCGAGTCAACCCGTGATCAAACGGCGGGATACTGGAGATGCAGATGAAAAGACGTTACCTTTACAACGACCGAAGCAATGGGCGACAAAATGGCGGTTCTCCTTGGGTCGATAACCGGAAAGCCTAATTGCATTCCCTGGGGCCATTCCCCCTCCCTTCATCCCTCCCTTCCTCCTTCCCCTATCAACACCTCCAATCCACATTAAAGCACTGCGTGAAGGGTCATCCATGGATTTCCCCCAAACATGTCTCCCTTCTTTATTACAGTACACAATATTGCTTCATGGTAAGTTTAGACATTACATTATTGTCTTATTCCGATCCTGAGATTAACAAACTATAGCCTCTCGTGCGCCGACGCTTTCAAATACCATTCAACCCATACTCTCGGTCCCTGATCTTCGACACTCCTTCTCTACCTACCTGAGCTAGGGACGAGTGATGCATTGGCCCAGCAGTGCAGCCAAGCCGATCGTAGCCATGACAAACGTCTCGAACCTGGAGATGGAATGCAAGAGCAGACAGCCGAGGACAACGATCAGGCCGTACATCATGACGATGACCGTCGACGACGAGATGATCTTCAATGAGTACACCATGACGGGTACGCAGACGAGCAGCAAGGTGGCGAGCAGTACCACGCACAGCTTTATCATGTCTATCGAAACTTCAAAGTATGAGGTGTAGCTTAACCCATCATCCTTTACATCGTCAGCCCGAGACCACCTCTGGAGACGCGTTAGCTTGCATCAATTACCGAACATAATATGCGCCTACCAGCAAGAGTCGCACCTTGTCGCATTCAACAATTCTTCTTGCCAGAATGTCAAAATTTTCCATTCCGTGATAATTGGCCCAATCTTGGGCCTCCTCTGACAGGAAACCGGCCTCGTCTCCAAGTTTCTGCTTCGCCACTTGACGGCATGTCTTCAAGATCCATTCTTTGGGGACAGCAAAGGTGTTGATCTGTTGTCGCTGGCACAAGAATTGCTCTTCAAGGGATGTCAGAATAGTGCGAGGCCTCGGAGGGCTTTCAGGAGATGCTCACGGAAACTAAACATCTGCTTTTCAAGTTTCATAGCCAATTTCGTCGCCAACTGATACTCTTGGCTTTTTTTGGCCTTTCGCAGTTGATCCCAGAGTTTGTCGATACGCTTCGCTTTCCTGAATAGGACATAGCTGGCTTGGGAATGCATGGCTGGTATGATTCTGAAAAATTCATCCTCGCTTTGGAAGTTGGCGAAACCGACGAGACCTGGTTCATCTAATACAGTTTAGACTCGTTGTATAAACCATCTGCTTGAGGGTTCGCCTACCAGCACCGAAACTGCAACGACGGGCCTCGACATCAACAATGCCTGACGTCTCAATTAGCATCATGCGATTTTTTCCACTTAGATGTCTGTCTTTACAAGGACTGGGATCGTTTCGCATGTCCCCTGTCTGCCCCTGCGTTCCATCGACGACCCTGTCTGTATTGACGGGATTCCTTGGTGATTGAACACGACGTAAAGCCGATATCTTAGGTAAGCTTGGAAGTCTCATTATGTGGTGAAGGCTTTCGTTTCTCGGGGGTAGGGGGGGGGGTTGTTGCTAATGCCTGTGTTGTCTTTGCGATAGCTATAACGACGTCCGACAGACCTTTTTTTTTCCCGCATTCGCACATCCTCTCTTTATGCCCATTACCATCGTCCATCGTCACCGCCCGAATCCCATGGCGATATCTAGCCTGACGAACGAGAATGGAGCCCCCACTATTATCCTGCATGGCCGTTATGAGGCTCTCCAATGCTTGTGCCAGTTGCATGCTACGTGATTTCATACATATTGCACTGCCCTGCTGTGGTGTGTTGCAGGCCACTACTGTCCAATGAGGGAGCTGCTTCGTTGTCTTGCTTCCAAACTGGGTGTGCTGGTCAGTTGGACTCATGACCAAATGCGGCCATTCATCTGTGTTTTACATGCATCGCTGCAAAGGATCAGGTACTTTCGTTGTACATAGAGGTTCTTGACATGGGCAGCGGCGCATCGCACTGTGAATGGCCAAGCCCACACCCATGTCACAGATGCAAATAGCCAATAGCAAGATTCGCCCTTTGCCGCGTTGGTGTAACGACGGGAGCGCTCACTGGTTCCGATTACCGCAGAGAGGCGTACGTTGAGATGATCCGACAACATCATTGCCATTGGTGACAGATGCTAGAGACGTTGATATATCTTGCCAAAACATCACTCAATATCCCAAGCTTCAAGCATGAGCCCACACAGATGGACGATTGTTCAATTGGCAAACAGTATCACACAGTAGTACAAAACAACCATGATAATTATTTTGCACCCATAATTAAGCCCTTTTGCCTATTAATAATGCATCGCACACACGACCTGTAACACCCCTTTTGCTGTAGAAGCATTGTACATTTAGTTAGCAACAATTGTAGAGTAGGTTACGAAGCTGGGTTTTTGTAGCCACATTGGATCAACATACCTTTATTTAGTCTTTGGTTCATCACGAACGATGACCGGCCGCTCAGCATTGTCGTTGGTCAGCTTCCCCTTGGGGGGACGAACAACCACCGGTCGTTTATCTTTGTTGAAGGTGAGGTGAGCAGGTTCGACCTGGCATTGTTAGTGTTGGGGGGGTGGCGAAGGAGGGAAAGACCGATGCATACAACGACGAAGGCGGCCATGGTGATGATAGTTGAGTAGGTATTGGGTATGGTATTTTGTAAAGGATTGCCCTGATGTCTCGACTTGCGCTAGGGTAGCTCGGGATGTCCTTAATAAAGTGAGGAGAAGGGCTCCGGTCAAGAGATTGGGAATGCTCTAGCAGGATGGGAACTTGCTTGTTTTTAGGAGAGGAAAACCCCCCAGCATGATCCAGTATATATACATCATGAGAAAAAGAAAGCAATTGTTTTCCATTAACAACGCTACAAAAACCGGGCAGGGCCCCTGCCTATCAACAAGGGTATATGTAAAAGGTGACAAAGAGGAATAGCTTGTTTCTGCCGGCATATATTCTGTAGTAATATCGCCTTACACAGCCAGTGTCTGTCTCTCAGCAAAGTTGCTACCAGTATGTTTACGCACGGGCACTGATTGCATCGTGCGTAGTTGACCGGTCGAACGCCATTGCGGGGGTATCATGTACATAAATGCGATGCCTTCTAAGTAACGACATGACGTGACTAACACAAAGGCCACTTGATAAGCGGTCTGCCAGCACTAGCGGCCCTGGATTCAGGTCCTCACCGGCAGCTCAAAGTTTAGTGAGTGGATCATGGTGTGGGGAGAAGCTGAGCCCTTGTCGAGATACCCGCCTCCTGTTTTCTCTCCAGGCAGCATCCGCTAATGAGTGTTGAACTTGTCGTTGAATCTCAAATCGATCTCTTTATCTTCACCCAACGCTGGGAGGGGTAGAAAAAGAAGACGTTTCGAGCGACCTCGCCGAACATGTGGTTCTTCCAGCCTCCAGGTCTCGTCCCAACCCACGGGACTAGGAGGGGGGAAGAGGGAGGGAGAGGGAGAAAAGGAAGAAGAGAGTAGTCAAGTGAATTATTTCTTCTTCTTCGTCTTCTTCCCGTACTGCATGACATGACCAGTGGATTCAGCTCGCCCGGATCGAGTACCCCTGGTTGACTGCCAATCCATCTCTTTCCTTGATCCTCTGGCGGTAGCTTATTAAGCGAAATTAGGCAATATTCGCGTAGAGTTGCCCCCCCATGCGTTTTGACGATCATCAGGACTCCTAGGTCGGATACCGATTCGTGTACACTAGAACTAGAGGCGTACTCCGTTGGAAGAATCGGCCATTGGCCAGTTGTTATATCCCGATACCCAGGAGCCCACGTGTCATGCAATGTCAACGGTATTGAACCGACGATTGCGTAGGCTGGCATGCATTAATATAGTGCAAATATGCATAATATTATTATTCGCTGTCCTTGAAAATTAGCTCCATAACCCCAGACCGGGATGCAACAGCCGGCATGCGAATGCCAAACAGTGTAGTCCAATCAACCAATATACCGGACCAACAATGGAGGTTCTGTATCTGCACTTGAATCGCAAATTCCATCTAATTCAAGACATAGTCTTGGACCTAAGCTAGTCTCTTAGCCACATGCGCTGCCGTCTTGGTTGCCTTACACTCAGCGTGGCTATTGGGACAGCTCAAGGTTGCCTTGCTCCTTGTATTCCTCCTCTGACATATGATACCACTGCGAAAGGCCTGTGAATACTCCCCACACTTCTGATGAGAGGACAAGGTGAAGAAGCTCCACTCCCAGGTAATTCATCGTTAAGGTCCAGTTCAGCCCCGCCAACACATTTACGGGGTGGATGTCTTCGCAGAACAAGCCTGCCTGGAGACGAAATGTTCGAGCGGCAAGACGCAGCGCAGTGGCTTCGTAAGGAGCTAGAAGAATTCTCGTGGCTGTGTTGGTAAAGATATGCGTCGCTATCAGAGCAGGGATCTGTGTGAGGAGCGTGTCAAAATAAATGGGCAATGCGTTCATGCCCGATCTCGAATCAGTGCCAACACTGGGGCGCAGTTCAGCAGACCATAGCCCTTGGGGGGCATCCGCCGAGGATTCCGTTGCTTCGACATCAAAACTTATAAGAGTCGCCCTCATACCATCGTTTTCCTCGTCGCTTGCATAATCATCATCCCTCATGGAGAAGACGCTTGGCCGCCTCACAGCTTCAACCGGCTCGGTCTCATTCGGTTGGCCATCTGCTGTCGGTAGTGGCGATACGCCATCTTCGACAGCATACGGATCGCTAGGCGGTTCATTCATTAATGATGGTGGCGCTGGAGGTATTGCTTTCCCACGGAAAGCGGTACTCGGAAGACGTTTGAAGATTTGCGTCCAAATTTGAGGTCGCCAGTCTCTCAGTAATCGTTGCGACATGGACCAAACAAGAAATGGGGTTGTAGCAATAAAGACGCCCCCAAGCCATCTCAATATCGATGCGGTCTCAAAGCTATCAAGAGGGGGCGGGGTAGTAATGGGAGATGTGCTGCTGAATGGGACAAAATAGAGTGGCCCAGGTAGCCATTGGGTGCTTGGAATTAACCCAAGTCTCTGCATGGCGATGAATAGCTCCAGGTGGACTCGGACATATGACCAAACCTCGTTAACGCTATACTGTCAGTTACACTTCCGTCATCGTAGGTCCAGGGGCTTACCATCGTCGAGCTAATGCCTTGTCCCTTTCTCCGAACCACAGATGAGTGACATACGATTCGACATAGCTGGTTAAAAAGCTGGCCGGTACCCCAGGGAGAATGTCCCTGCAAAACGAAAAATCTCTTCTCGCTAGTTGGTATAGCTCCCAGAAAGGAATTCTAGAGTATCTCTTGTAAATCTGCATGTGTTAGCCTGGCCAGTCATGTAAAGCATCAGTATGACCGCTCACTAGAATACGGTCCCTAAGACCGTTGACACCAAATATTCCGATGCTTTCAACACAGCGTTTTGCCGATGAAGCCAGTTTCAGTCCTATGGATTCTTCGTACGCTTCGTGTCGGCGTTGTAGATCAGCTTCCGGCCCGGCGTTGGGGTTTTCCGGTTCTGCTACACCAATCACAAGCATCACCTCATTGTGAGATCTGATAATGTCTCTGTTCATTCTCATGGTGTCGGGATTAATAGGTCGACCACCATGATCATACTGCTGAGATGGTTCCCGAGGGTCCTCTTCACCTTCACCCTGCACCACATCATCATATGGACTCCGGCCCTGTTTATGTAAGAATGAGGTCAAAAATGATGAGTGAGGGGCTTGTTCCTACCAAGGCCTGTGCCGTGAGCGGGCCTTGCATACCCATGATGAATAGATTTATTAGAAACGAAGTTATCAGGCATTTTAAACCATCCTGATGATGTGTTACGAGTTGATCTAGCTCTTGGGAGATATGATTGAGGATGCGATGAAAGGATTCACGTGACGCGACGTGGAGGATTTAAGCTAGACACAGGTTTCGAGATTGGCAGAGAGGGGACAAAAATAGAAGGCACGCCTCTATGTTTGAACTGGCTACTAATGTTAGTCTTTTTGCACCCCCATTTTACGATCTCATTATCCGTGTTCGACTTAGATAAGTGCTCCACCGCGTAATGGCCCCATTTTTCTTATCGATAATGGTGCTTATCGAAAAATTTCATGCAAACAGAGAATCTGCTGTAGCTTTTACTCAGCTCACTGAACAATTCTCAAGATGGCAACGAAACAGCCTTTGAAGACGACGTTTGACGTTGATCGTGTGATTCGACCGATTTATACTGGCGGGTCAGTTGCAATTGACAATGGCGCTCAAATTCTAGCAACAACCCTCGGCGAAGATGTTGTTTTGACGGATCCGGCTAATGGGAAGCACCTGGCTCTCATAGATGGTGTTAGTGCAGCTGTTGAGTGTGAAGACAATTGCTAATTCGACGCAGGATGGAGAGATTATTTCGACATTGACATGTTTGTCTATCAAAGCCAATTTCAGACCGTAAACTGACCTTTTTAGTAACTCCATCGGGGTCGCATCTCATCATATGCTCCCGTTCCCTGTCGATGAGAATCTTTAGTCTGAAGCGATCTGAGGATGAAAATTCTGTTGAGGCTTCACTGGTCCGAACACTGAAACCGCACACTACCCCTGTTGTTGTTCTGGCAGTTGATCGTACCAGTACTCTTCTCGCTACTGGTGGAACTGATGGTGTGATCAAGGTGTGGGATATTGCTGCCGGCTATGTCACACACACATTCCGCGGGCCCTCAGTACTGGTTTCAGCTCTACGATTTTTTGAAGTTGCGGCACGCGCAAGTCAGTCAACCAAGGGAAAGAAGAACACCAAAACTGAAGACTCAGATGATGAAAATGAAACAAGCACCAATTTTAGGCTTGTGTCAGGTAGCCAAGATGGCAAGGTCCGAGTTTGGGATTTGCATAAGAGGAGTTGTATAGCCAACCTGGACTCTCACGTTTCCGATGTGCAGGGGATCGACTATTCCCCGACGCAGCATGCTATTGTCACCGCGAGCAGAGACAAGACCATCATTTGGTGGGATGCCAAGTCATGGAAGATTCGAAAAATTGTGCCGTGTCTTGAGCTTGTGGAGGCGGTTGGATTTGTTGATGATGGAAACCTCACCTATTCAGCTGGCGCTAATGGGTGCCTTCGCATTTGGGATACCGATGCTGGTCATGAGCTGACACCAAAGCAACCCGCAAAGAGCGAAGAAGAGGGCTTCGTTTCCGGGGTCTACAGACCAGAATTGCCGTTCATCTTGCTCGTCCAGGTTGACCACACATTGGCTCTTTACGAACTTCCGACAAAAGCTGATGCCGCCTCTCTCTCTTCACCCGAACCATTCCGCCGAATCTCTGGAACCCACGACGAGATTATCGATTTGGGTTACCTGTTGCAGGATCACTCGCTACTTGCATTGGCTACAAACTCGGAAGATGTGCGATTGGTATCCGTAGCTGACGCCAAGACCGATGTTCAGTCTACCTGGAAGGCATCTCAGACACCATATTTCGGCCAAGATGTAGCCCTTCTACGAGGACACGAAGATATCGTTATTGCGCTGGATATTGATTGGTCCGGGCATTGGGTGGCTACTGGCGCAAAGGATAATACGGCACGTGTTTGGAGAGTTGATCCGGTCAACAACTCATACGTATGCTGGGCCATCTTTTCTGGTCACGCAGAATCTTTGGGTGCAGTAGCTTTACCAAAAACTGTACCCCCTGAGGGATCGGCTGCGCGAACCGACCCTCTTAGCCATCCTCCCCCCTTTCTCTTGACCGGATCACAAGATCAGACAGTCAAAAGGTGGGAAATTCCTCGAAAACCACAGCAGGGTCAAAAGACGGGTGCGCGAGCAATCTTTACAAGAAAGGCGCACGACAAGGACATCAATGCTATTAGTGTTCATCATGCAGGACAGCTTTTCGCATCGGCTTCGCAGGATAAGACTGTCAAAATTTGGTCCGTTGAGGAGGGTGAAGTCCAGGGTATTCTTCGCGGTCACAAGCGAGGTGTCTGGACCGTTCAGTTTTCACCCGCCAATATGCCCGCTTTACAAGGCGAAGATGGCCCAGTTACCGGCAAAGGTGTTATTCTTACAGGCAGCGGTGACAAGAGCATTAAATTGTGGAACCTCTCAGACTACACTTGCATTCGAACATTTGAAGGCCACTCAAACAGTGTGCTCAAGGTAGCTTGGCTAAAAATGGCGACACAGGACCAGTCCAAAGCGCCAGTTCTATTCGCAAGTGCTGGTGGTGACGGCCTCGTCAAAGTTTGGAACGCGAACTCTGGAGAGGCTGAGTCTACCTTGGACAATCACGAAGATCGTGTATGGGCTTTGGCTGTGCATCCTGAGACGAATGCCATTGTCTCTGGTAGTGGCGATTCGACGGTCACTTTCTGGAAAGATACTACATCGGAAACGCAAGCAGCTGCATCACAGGCCGCGCTAGAATTGATCCAGCAGGAACAGGAACTTCAGAACCATATTTATGCCGGCTCATACAGGGAGGCTATTACCTTGGCTCTTCAGCTGAACCACCCCGGACGACTACTTAGCTTGTTCACCTCAGTTGTGACTACAAGCAAGCCCGAGGCCGGAAGCTTCTGCGGCATCAAGGCTGTCGATGAGGTGCTTGCAACACTTTCAGATGACCAGATCTATCTCCTCCTGCTCAGGTTGCGAGACTGGAATACGAATGCCCGCACAGCTCCCGTGGCACAGAGGATTTTGTGGACCCTGATCAAGAGCTATCCTGCGTCTAAATTTTCCAATCTCTCCGTTAAGGGAGCCAGGAATGAAAAGAGTCTTAAAGATGTTTTGCATGGATTAAGGGTTTACACTGAACGGCACTACAAGCGCATGGAGGAGTTGGTGGATGAAAGTTATCTGGTGGAATATACCCTTCAGGAGATGGACAGCCTGGCGCCTGCATTGGAGGACACTGTCATGGCTGGTTAATAATATGATGAAAATAGATTTAAGAGTTGTAGCATAGAATTTAAACACGATTGATTGTAAGAGTCAAGTTGGTATTTTAGGTCCAAGTTGGCTTGGGTGCCTAAGCTACAGTGCTACAGGTTGAAGACCCACTATAGTACTTTTCCGTTAGCCTTGTCATCGCAACTAGACGTCAACCTTTAATCCCACCTACAGCTTTTGATTTCCAAGGAACTTCAACCCAGTATGTCCAAACGTCAAGCTTCGGAAGCTCTCGGAGAGCTGGGCGTCCCATCGCCAGTGTCTAAGAGATCACGAACAGAGGAGCTCGAAACACCAAGAGACAGCCCGGACGCGACGACAAGGGAACCCAACGAGACGAACGGGCTTGAGGAGGAGAGCGAAGACGAGGACTTGGACGACACCCCCATTGCGGCACCTATTCGCCAGTCTGGGCCTGCAGACGGGTACGACGATCTTTACCTGGACACAATTGATCGCAACGTGCTCGATTTCGACTTTGAGAAGCTCTGCTCCGTGTCACTCTCCAATATCAATGTCTACGCCTGCCTAGTCTGCGGGCGGTACTACCAAGGCCGCGGTGTAAAGTCCCACGCCTACTTCCACTCCCTCGACGAGGACCACCATGTCTTCATCAACCTGGAGACGCAAAAGGTCTACGTCCTGCCCGACGGCTACGAGGTCAAGAGCAAGTCGCTCGAGGACATCAAGTACGTCTCGGACCCGCGGTACACCAAGAGGGAGGTCATGGACCTGGACCGCAAGACGGCGCACACGAGCTGGACGCTGGATGGGAAGCAGTACTCGCCGGGGTTCGTGGGCATGAACAACATCAAGGAGAACGACTATCTGAACGTGGTGGTGCAGGCGCTTTCGCATGTGCCCCAGCTGAGGAACTATCTGCTGCTGGAGGACTTTTCCAAGAAACCCGAGCTCGTCAAAAGGTGCAGCATCCTCTTCCGCAAGATCTGGAACCCGCGCGCCTTCAAGTCGCACGTCTCCCCCCACGAGCTCCTCCAGGAGATCGCCCTCGAGTCCAACAAGCGCTTCACCCTCACCAACCAGTCCGACCCCGTCGAGTTCCTCGCCTGGTTCCTCAACAACCTCCACCTCGGCCTCGGCGGCAGCAAGACCAGGCCCGGCAGCTCCATGATCCAGCGCTTCTTCCAGGGCAGGCTGAAGGTAGAATCCCAGGCCATCACGCGCCGCGCCGACGCCGGCGACCGGCTGCGCTTCGAGGAGGCCGCCGAAGTCAAGGTGGACATTGTGCGGTTCTTGCTCCTAACGCTGGACCTGCCCTCGGCGCCGCTGTTTCAGGATGAGTTGGAGAAGAATATCATTCCGCAAGTGCCCCTAAGTACTATCCTCAGCAAATACGACGGGCAGCGAGCGCAGGAACATCATGCGCAGAGGAAGCGATATCGCTTGCTACACCCCCTACCCCCCTATCTCATCTTCCACGTCAAGCGCTTCTCCCAAAACAAGTTTGTCACAGAACGAAACCCGACCATTGTTACTTTTGACGAGAGGAACCTCGATATTGCTCCCTACGTTGAGCCTAATCCCGCAGAGTGGCCGCACGGAGAACCCATCTGGTATGACCTCGTCGCTAACGTGGTCCACGAAGCCGTCCGGTCAAAGGAAGATGTGGCCGACAGTGGCGAGGAGAAGAAGACGTGGAAGGTCCACATCAAGGATAAAGCGACGGGCGAATGGGTCGTATCACAGGACTTGTTTGTCGACAAGGTGCAGAGCGAGCTGCTCTATCTGGGAGAGGCATATCTACAAATCTGGGAGCGGAGGAGAGAGCCCAAAGGGAAAGGAAAGGCTTAATATACTACATAATCTTATTACAAGAACAATTTTCAATGTAATCACACCAAAAACAGGGAATCCAAATATGAACACCCGAGGCTTCAAACAGCCCGGGCGTCTTCGTTTCTCTTTATCTTCATGACACAAGCGCCTCCCGGCTCACTGTGCTGATCATAGCTATAGTACATTCCACATAACCCGATCGCTAACTACCATTTTCCAGGTAGACTTAAAAACACTGCACCTCCCGGCATGCCCCCTCCCCCATCCAAGCAATGGCTGGTTTAAAAAAAAAATGAGCATAGGAAAAAGACAATAAAAGATAAATAAAGAACAAGTGTCAAACAACAAAAAACATTCGGGTTTGCGACATAACCAAGCGCTGTGCCCGGTAGTGTACAATTAAAGTAGCCGACAGAAGGATGCAGCACATGGCGGTAGGCCAAGGGGTTTACTCCCCCTGCTTCGGGGTAGTAGATGCTCGTTTGTCTGTGGTATTGTGGTGCTGGTGAGCTTTTTCTCGACGTTGTTCGTCGATAGCTGTCCGTTGTTGGATGCTCGAGTCGTGGCTCTTGAACTCAACGCGAGTGTTGGCAGGGAAGTTGAGAACATGCTTCATGATTTCGCTGTTGAGGGTTAGTCTATCTGTTGAAAGGGGAGGGGGGTGAAGTTGTGCCTACCGAATCTTAAGCACGCGGCCGCCGTCCGTTCGAGTCCAAATGCTCAAAATGTCCTCGCCATTACGCATGCTCAGGACGGCGCCGCAAACATCCTCACCCGCATCCCCAAACTGGTCACCAATGAGGGACAAGAGTAGGTCCTCCCAGAAGCGATCTGCCACTCCCTTCTTCATACGGACAACCCACTTTCCTCCTTTTCGGTTCACCTCGTCCTCCCATATCGGTCGAATGTCCCTCTTGAAGAGGTGGTAGTCGGAAACGACGGGCAAACTGGACGGCCGTTTCAAATGGGAATAGATTTCCCAAAATTCCTCTGCCGTCCGCACCGTAGCGATTCCGTGTAAAGTGTTTTCGTACTCGATGAAGCCATGCGCCTTGGAAATGGGCGGCCGATACCAAAAGGACCATGCATCTTTCAGCACGTGTACCTGTGGTGACGTCGCCGGTCCCGACACCTTGGTCTCGGAGATGGCAGCCATGCTCGGCGGCTTGGCCACCAGCTTTGCTCCATCCTTGACCACCCCCTGCTTGGAGATGGCCGAGCCCATTGCCATGTCGAAAGGGTTCCCGCCAGACTTTGGTGTTTTGGCAGATCCAAAGGATGCAAATGCCCCCGATCCCAGCCCGAATGCGCTGGAAGCGCCCGTGGGAGATACCAAGCCACCCCCTGGCGTGGTAGTGAAAGGGTTCGCTTTTCCATGCGACGAGGTGTCGCCACTTAGGCGTTTCGACGACGCATTGCGCGAGATTGGATCACCTGTCGGGGTGCCGTTGGTGCCATTGACGGTTGTTGAGAGTGAAAGCTTGTTGGTGCTGCAACGATGATATGTCAGTTCCTCCCCGCGTTGGAAGGGCGGGCGTATTCAACATACTTTGTTCGTCGGGTCCATAGATTATCCATTAAGCCTACTCGTTAATCCTCTATTACAACTGCAGTTGATGCCGGGAAGGACACCTCGTCTTGGCGTGCCGAGGGTCAGGTCAGGGAGTGGAAGAGTTGGTGGGCGGTGTTGGAGAAGGCAGATGACGATGTTTTATTTCTATCGAGGCACTCAAGGGCAGTTTTCGAATGCGGACGACAACTTGCGACGAGACGGAGGGAGAGAGAGAGAGGGAGGGGGGTTTTTTTGACGATGATCGAAGAGCTAAGCGACGGAGGGGTTTCGGTGAGGGTCGTAAAGTAGAAGTGGGAGAAAAAAAAAGTAGAGGAACTGTTTGGGAGTTGGAAGAGTCGATGCTTTGTATACGATATCGCGGTGCGTGTGTGTCTGTATCTGTGTGTGATGTTAAGCTGCAGGTGATTTGTTGAGACGAGTCGAGGACGAAGTTGGTGGCAGTAGTAGCAGTAGTGGTGGTGGTGGTGGTAGTAGAGATTTGGGGTTCAATAATAGTGTGAGTGTGGTGAAAGATTCTGCGTGACATGGATGGATGGATTGACGTTTGTTAAAATTTACTGGGTTCAAGTGCAGTTTCCATGCCTGGCATTATTAGCATTAGTGGCTTGTCAGTAATACTTAAACCCTTCCCTCCCAGTCCCTCCCAGCCGGGCTTCTAAAACCATCATCATTGGACGCTGCTGGGCTCTGGTTGCTGGTCTGGGCACAAAGCATCTAGTCTTGGATCCATCTCGGAAAGTCACTCGAGGTCCACTTTTGGGCTCTGGGCTCACAGAATCAATACCAGCAAGTACATTAGAATTATTGCATGATGTTTGTGTTACCGCTTTCTCTTTAGGGGACGAGGTAGCCTCGAGGTCAATACAAACGCCTCCCAAATGTCTGTCTCAATTGAGATGCGATGTCTTGCAGATGAAAGAATTGTTGACATGAAAACAATGAAAAAAAAATTGAAAAAATGAAAAAAATGAAAAAAAGGAAGAAGAAAGTTAAAATAGTACATCTGGCCACTTTGAAATCATGGCAATTTCTGCCCTATTATACTATAATAATACTGGTTAGTATTTACCTAGAGTGTCTAGTTGCCGTCATCAAATAAGACAAAAAAAACAAGAGAGAAGACAAATCAACAGCGCCGCTAGCAATCCGACTACATCTTCATTTCATGCAGCATCAACTCGGGCGTAGCCACAGCAGCAGCGTCAGCGTGCATCGGGAGACTTCACAAAGAGGGGCAGTTCAAAAGTAAACAAATATAAGTAAATCAACTCAAAAGCCCAATGAGGACATAAAGTTCACAATCATACATATTAAATACATGTATCTGTTACGAGTCGACATCCAATCTCCTAACAATATGCTTCTGTGTTTGCGTCTTAACCAAAAGATATGGATTTCCAGGTGATACCGCGTGGGGATGCAGAATCTGACTTCATCACCCAATCCCAAAGGGCCCCTTCCGTTGGCGGGCATTCAAGCACCGAGGAGCTTGGGGACAACCTCAGGATGTTACTCCTTTGTCGTCGTCATTGATGTTAAGACACCAGTAGCGTTGAAGACAGCTCTGCCGTCAACAGCCTTCGCGTAGCCCCAAAGACCTTGGAGTCGACAACGAAAGGTTCATCGGACGCTCCCCAGCAAACTTTGGCTTATTTCGGGGGGCATCGGAGCATCATATCTAAGCTGAGGGTAAGATCTCCCAGAACTACCATTATTCTTAGTCTTAAGTCTACCCGCGTCTGCATCTAGGAGCGTCTGCAGGTCGCCATCTGCGGTCATCACAGTCTGCAGCTGGCCCCTTATGCACCGAGATCCTAGTCTTAAGCTAGACGAGGAGGGCGTAGACCTGCTCGTGGGCAATTGCCATCTCGTCGTGCTCGGCAGCTGACTAGGGGAGGCCATCTTCGTAAGGTCGATGCCCAGGGCGAAAGAGTGCAGGGCAACGGACATACCTTCCATGACGTAGTCGGCCAGCTCATCCATGTTGTCCCCGAGGCCGCTCCTCCTGGAGTTCCTGATCTTGTACTTCTCCAAGGCCTCTAGGGGCTTGGCGACCTCCCTGGGGTTGGGGCCCATGAGGTTAAAGCTGTTGTCTATCTCGAAGTCGAGGACCCTGGTCTCCGCTTCGAGGTTCTCTATGACGACTGCGTTGCGTTTATCCTTGTCGAGGGCGTCCTTGCTGTCGATGAGGTCATCAGTAGCGTATCCGAAGCACAGCGCCCCATACTTGGTGTCGACTTTCTCGTTCCTTCTGGCATTTATGTTGTTTTCCTGCCAAATCTGCCGGAAATCGGGCCACAAACCAGTGTGGGAGCAAGCCCAGTAATATCACCCGTATCATCCATACTAACAAACTTCAGTGGGCACGCGCCTATCTACGCTTGCCAGGCAAACGTTCATTCATCCAACCTTTGGCCTGTTGGACTTCTGGTCATAGCATTCTTAGAGGCCAATGACCAGATGGTCTGAGGTTGAAACCCCCAGATCTAAGAAGAGCAAGGGGGCAAAGACTGAAAGAAGAAATTGCCGTTCGGTCGACTCCTAGGTAAAGGTGCTGAACATTGATCAATATGATTAGCCTCATTCTTAAACTTCCCTTGAATTATGGTGGCTATGGTAACAACAAGGCTTCAAGTCATTGCCTGCTTTCTTCTACATCTCTAGAGTATTCTGTGAAGGCATTTTGTACACCAAAATGGCTCAAGCTTCGATCTCCGCCCTTTTTAAGAGAGACAAGTTACAACTCAATAGAACGGCCCGACTTCTCGAGTTCACTCATTGCGCCACACTCTTTTTGTGCATGAAGCTCTTCGCAAGACCATTGCTATAGGGTAGTCTAGAGAACAAGTCAACTTTAAGTTATTAACCTCGTTGGAAAAAGTTCAGTATCCCCTGAGCCCACTTGGGTACGCTTTTTATGAGCTCCGGGGTGCAAGTAATCGTTACATCTGTAATTAGTATCACGCAAAAGCAATCGTCATTTGGCATTGTTTAACGACTGGAATTATCTCACTGGATAGATTATAGAACTGAGCGAACCTCTCGGGCTCAACTATTGTGCGAGTATTATGTTTCGCTTTTTACAATCAGCTTACAGCTTTGGAGCGGAGAATCGGGATGTGCGAGGACATTCGATCCCTCGACGTGATACTTAGAAGGACCGAAATCTACAAGCTCCCAAGGGTTGCATCGGCTCTTGACTGGGAGATGGCGTTTTATGCAATTGTAGCAATACTTCATCGCGGACTATATCCACAATGGATTCCCATGTTAACTAGCACACTGTGTCACTCTCGCTTCAGTTATCCAACTTGACACGCCAGTGGTGTTGGAGATGTGGTGAATGGGTATGCTCATAGTCAATGAGTTTACCGATGAGTCATGTATGACTAATTGATAATGCACCTTACCTATCCTAGACTAATGCTTCTCCAAAGAGAACATCCCAAAAGACTGATTTCCAGCCACCAACATACATAAAATGGATTAAAAGGGCTGGCACATATCGAATGAAACAACGACAGAGTGTCCGAGTGGTTAAGGAGTTTGACTTGAAGCAGAAGGAGCGTTTACCGCGCCTTCAATTGCTCGATATCAAATACGTTCGCGTTCGCAGGTTCGAATCCTGTCTCTGTCGATTCTTTTTTGCTCGTGAAGCCTCCTTTTTTCATTTTGGTTGGGAGAGAGTTTTGAGCATTACCCTCAGTGGGTCTTGTCCACGGGTTCAAACCCCATTGGCACTAAGTGTGTCCATCTTTTTATTTATTCATTGACATATAATATTGCTAAGTGTGAAAGTAAGAGACGCTTAGAGAGTAGAGTGAACCGCAGGGGAACGAGGGTCAGTTGGTGTTTATGTTTATTTACCGTAGACATTTTTTCAAGGGTGAGAAAATAGACACAGGAACGTTAAACATGGCAAACAGACTCTTCCTATCTTTTATGTCTCTCAGTTACTATGATCTCTCTCAATTGCCGCCGTTTCCCTCTATTTCCCTTATTTTTCTTGATATCCCATGATATTATTTATGGCCTGGTTCATACTAAAATTTGATCCGATGTCTTTTCTTTCGGGTATTCGTGCAAGTGTGTAAAGATTTTTGAGAGCAATCAAGGTCGTAGGGCAAGTCAAATATAATTCCTCATCTTCATTCCACTCATGGGCCTGCATAAATACCCTATCATAGTGGCCTCTCGAATAATATTAAGTTCGCAAATACGCGTCCTGTCAATTCGCCTTAAGTTTTATATCCTATAATTAGCAATAGCCGTGGCCGACGTGATCTTATGGTCGCTTCGCGATATAGTTCAACAGATAGGTTGGCTCTACCAATCAGTTGCACATGCCTTAGATGACAATTACCTCTCTATCTTCAAATATATACTTTCTTTGCATTAATAAGTCTCTTTATGCTTCAAGAAGCTCTTTATATGCAGCATGTGCAGCGTGAGGTCATTGGGAATTCCGGCAAGTCAGTGTAAAAAAAAACGTAATATGCAGGCTATGAATAGTTACTATAGAACGTTACAATTTTTTTGGCCACCGCAGCAGTTCTAGCAAGCCAGTCCGCCACTCGGCTTCTGATAAGATTATGGCGGGGCGATAAGCTTATCGGACCCAAATTTTTTTTGCGCGACAGAGAGAAGCTTCTTGCCCGGCAAATCTCAGATACAGCTTCAACTTTACGTCTTCAGCAAAAAAACGTAAATAATGGCGCCAAACAGAACAAAAACGATTAAGAACAAGCATGCCGCGCCCAAGGGAGGTGCTGGCCCATCTGGAAAAGGCGGCGCCAAGCGATCTCCCACTGATGGTGTCTCAAAGTCGAAGAAGCCAAAGGGTCCCGTGATCTCGCAGCAAGTAAAAGAAAAGAACCGCGCTGCGCTGCTCAAGAAGCCGAAGAAGAAGGTTTATACCGAGGCAGAGCTGGGGATCCCAACATTGAACATGATTACCCCCGTCGGTGTCGTTAAGCCCAAGGGACAGAAGAAGGGCAAGGTCTTCGTCGATGACAAGGTTCGTAAGAATTGCGCCCGAGCGGCAACGCATTGCTAATAATTGAGACAGGAGAGCATGACCACCATTCTTTCACTCGTTCAAGCTGAAAAGGAAGGTCATATTGAATCCAAGATGATCAAGGCCCGGCAAATGGAGGAGATCCGCGAGGCGAGGAAGATAGAGGCTGAAAAGAAAGCGGACGAGAGAAAGGCCAAACTAGAGGACACCAAAGAGTCATTGAGGAAGAAGCGCAAGCGCAGGGGCGGTGGTGATGACGACAACATGAAGAGCATATCGTTAACTGGGACCAAGGCCACCAAGCCAAGGAAGAGGGTGGCTTTCGCGTGAGGGATGGGATCGTTTGCTTTGCATTGTTAGGCGCTCGGAGTTGGGACATAATACAATACTATGGGGATGTTCCGGGTACGTTTCAAGCAGTTCAATTGATTGTTTAATTCATGTGCCGTTTACAGCTGGTGTATCCATCGCTTCTAGTTTACAAATGACCGTATGTCCATCTATCAAATCTATATCAATATATCGTATAGTCCACGACCTTCTATCGCGGAATGTCCATCTTTCGTCGCATAGGGTTATAATCGGTGTTGCTGAAGAACGTGGGGCCCTTTGGATAAGTCAGGGGCGTAATGCTGTCAAGGTCAACCTTGTGTGCAAAGTGATTGAAGAAATTGCAGATCTATAAGAGTCAGTGGCAGCCTTGATTTCGCCTTGAGGGGTCATACCGGACGAGTGTGCCATCGAGTTCCACCAAGTTCAAACCAACACAAGTGGCCACCCAAGGAGGTAGTTATGAGAATAGTGTTGGGGTTCTGTTGGAACTCTTGATAGGGGATTGCTTCCTTAACGGCGATCTATATGATTGTTAGACGTAGCTTGACAAAGGGATATTATGCTCCACATACTGGGTCATCCGTGGCAGAGAGCGCCATGAAGGGTATCTTAATATTTAGGACTGCATCCGTCGAAGAAGCATCGCGGTAGTATGCAGTCTCGGTAGGGTATCCCCAAATGGGGCATCTGTCGATGATGAGCTTCGTCTGAGCCCCTATATGTAAAAGTACTTACTGAACCTCTCTGTCAAACTCGTACAGATAGGTAATCTTGTCTATGGCGTCTAGATCTAAGTTGGTGAACTGTTTTAGCTCCTTCCGGTGAGTCTCAATCAATTCCTTCATGGACACTATGCAAGTTAGTATCAACCAAACAGTCCCAAATGTATTACTTACTGCCCATGACTCGCAGATAAACCTCCTTGCCAATAAAGCTACTTCCGAGCACCTTGCTGCTGACCTCTAGGTTGAATGGGTTTGAGCAGGCAATGGCAGCCTTGAGAAGGCAGTCTGAGCCTTCTTCGCCACAGTACTATGAATGTGAGCATATGCCATGAGAAAGGAAGAGGAAACTTACGTTTGTCAAAATATTAGCGCCTAGTGAAAATCCGAGGCCAAAGAGCGGTCGATTAGGGAATGTCTTTGTCAACCATTTCACAGTCTAGCCTTCGTGTTAGGAGATATATCGGCTCTTTGCGTTCAAAACGTACCTGTCGAATGTCCCAAGTTGCTCGAGCATTATACAATACGCCAGTAGTAATCTTGGACTGAGCACAGCCTCGAGAATTGACAACACAAAGCTCCCAGTGTCTATCTGCTACCAATGGGGCAATCGCATGTCTCAGATAAACCTCATGAGAGCCACCGGATAACCCATGTAGAACGACGAGCATGGGCTTGTTGTCATCTGAGCCAATATTGGCAAACTGCTCCTCCGAGTAGTAGACAGTCCGATGAGGCAAGGTGTCATCCGCCTCCTTGTGGGGATCTACTACAAAATCGACTGCAAAGGATCCCGCATACTCTTCGTGGTCCGACTCAAAGACCTTGCGACGATAGTAGATCGGGGGTCCATGAGGGTTGGTGGCCGTCCAGCATGTTTGCATATGGCCATTAAACAGCAGCGGATTCAAGTTGCAAGGCGGTGTAGTTGCTTCGCAAATCTTGAGCAGATCCGTCTCTTTTCCATCTTTTTGCTTGATTGTCCTGGGCGTTGGAGCATGGACAAAGTCAATCTTCGCTTTTCCAAACCACTCCATGGTGCTTGTAGTGAGGCTATTGAGATGACTAAGATGAAAGTCAAGCCAAGTAAGCTGTAAATGCCCGGGAAAAGAAGGCAGCAGAAACAGGTGCAAGAGGAATGAGTGGGTGATTTGTTGCTCAGGAAAAAACTATAGACATCATGTTCCAGAACTGGAACATTCTATTCACAGGGTTACATGAGGCCAAGACAACGAATCCCAATCAATTAGATTACAAAATCGCAGACCTCGGCAGAATTAGCAGACAAGTTTCTGATCGCTGGGTTCTGGACTACGAACCCATTGGGTGGTAAGTGAAAGCTTCTGCATTACATGGTCTATCTACGCAATGGAACCCACTTGATAAGGACTACGAATGAGAATCTAGGTGTTTTCCCTAACAAACAACGCATTTAGGATTATCAAGCTTGTGAAAAGCGATATTAAGTAATATTCAGGTTTAGGGTGTGCCGAGGCTTCGAAAAAAGATCGGATTAATCGGCGCCGGCTTCCGAAACTGAAAATCACAACCGCACGTGACTCAGCGCATCTGTCATTGTGTGTTCCACGCAAGCTCAAGTCTTTGCGCCTGACCTGTAAAGCATCATCATGCCACAACCCTCTTCAACACTTGAGACTATACGACAGCAAAGGCCATTGTTTGGGGAATTTGAAAATGACTGCCGCCTTGAACAGCTAGAGCTGCTGCAGGCATGGCATAGTGCAGACGACTGACTCCGCGAGAGCGGTCACAATCATGGGCTTGGCCTTTTTCCCCCCCGTTGGAGTTTGATCCACCCACCGAACCAGATCAGATATAATAGCGCCCCGCTCACCTCATGGATATCCTCGAAATCCCTCTTTGATGGTTTAACATATCTGGATGAACGGCTTTGATGTCGAAATGCCGCATGTTAGAATGGCAACCCAGGACTGGGCGTAAGACCTACCCAACTTTGATCTTTGGAGCCACTCTGCGGACTGCAACCTCTCTCATCAGTCCTGAGACTACCCATGGCCAAATTACTGCTGGTAAATCTTATGGAAAACACCGTCCTTTCAAGGACAATTCAGCCCAAATGGTAGCAAGGCACAGCACTTGAATTTTCTCGACATTGCTTTCGCCTGTCATGAACAATCAACAGCGACCCATTTTGAGCAGCATCCCCTCAGCAGCTGCTCCTGTCACCTTGTCGCGTTACTGCAAGCGCTTCAGCATCCCACCCCGTTCATGGCGCGTGAGGATGTGGCCAATTTATTCGCTCAGATGAAACTTTACGCGACGAGTCATGGGTTTTGTATGCATCGACCAATGTTGCATGGGCCGTACATCAATGTACTGAAGGATTTTGCAGTTTGACAGAATGCTTCGCGTTCATACTAGGGAGGAAGAGTCAAAGGTAGGGTCTCGTAAATATCCGCAAGGATTCGTATATAATGCTTTTGACGATTGGGTCTGTTGGCCTTGGCTGGGACATGCATCGACAAGGTCAAGGCAATCGCCTTGGTTTTTTTTTTTTTTTTTTTTTTTTGCCTCGCCTTCCTCCTGAGACTGAAATGCAAGGAGGTGCTTGAGGATTGGGGATACGTCAAACTCATGCAAGTGCAAACGCGAGAGGGTGATTTAGGATTGGATTGGAGGGGTTTGCTCAGAACATTCGTCAGGTGAACTCGGCTCGGGCCTTGGTAGCTGTGATGTGCACTACAGCATCTCACCTTGACCAACTCCAGCCACAGCGTGAGCCGACAAGAAAACTCTTTTCGGGTTCTGCTTCACGACTGCATCATTCACCTCTCGGCATTTGTTCCTTTTTTTTGTCTTCTCCCCCCACCCCCAAACCATATTTCTCTGCGAACATTATCGCAAGGTTATCTGGCACGTACCAGTGGGACTGTCTGAACTGACTTGACCTCGAATCCCTGTCCATCCGGCTAAGTCGCGGCTCTTCCTACCACCGCCAACGCTAAAAACTCAAATGAGGTGCGGCTCCCAATGTGGCATACACCAGAGCCTCCGCGTCGCCCTCGACATGCTGCCATGAGAGACGACGGAGGAAGCGATGAGAACAGAGAACGGGCTCGAACTGGTAGAGGAGTAACATCCTCGGATAGACCAGGATCTCCTCCCCACGGGTCCCGTCACGATTCAGACCGTAGGGCCCGTCAACGTCCTCCACGAGAACCAACCGCGCACGACCGCCATCGCTCACGGGATCGCAGTGGACATCAAGCCAGACAAGACCCGTCTTCATCTTCGCGTCATCCTACGGATAAAGACGATCTGATTCCTCGATATCGGGACCACAAGGCGCGTCCAGAGCTGGATACCAGATCCTCTCAACGCAGCCGCAGTCGTGGACGCGGGGGCCGTGATTCGCCATCCTCGGCCAAGCGGCACAGAAGCAGAAGCCACTCACCTGGCTCATCCCATCGAAAACGACACAAGAAACAGCACAGTCCATCTCGTCGTGGTCGGGAGCAAGGGTCCAAGTCTGATACAAAGAAACGGCGGCGCTCTCCTCACGACTGGCGGACTGCACTTCGACGCCGCCGTCCACGCAAGTCTCCAAATCAGTCAGAAGATCCTCATCAACCCAGGCAAAGATCATTATCGAGGTCGCCAGCAGGCTCAGAGATTGGTGCAGAACAGCCTTCACGCGACTCGCGACATCAGCGATCCGAAGCACCTCGTCATACGTCGCGGAGTCGCTCGCCACAATCTAAAGGCAGACACCCATCGTCTGGCCATCAAGGAATTCCATCTCGTGCAGGTCCTCCAAGCGGCCCAGCAGGTGGTCACTCAAAGGACTTTGATCGGCGGCCATCCCAACAGGCCCCAGGACCACCATCCCCAAAATCTCACCGGGAACGAAAACGTGAAGATTTTGCCGAGCCTCCTACACGGTCTGATATTGACGACGACATGACATCCCGAAGCAGCTACCGAGGAGGATATAATCCCACATATTCACATCAATCTCACCACGGACATGATCATCGGGAATACTCCCAATCTCCACAGCATCAAGACTCATATCACAACTCACCATCCCAGTACGGGTCAGGCCGTTCAGGATGGAGTGGACATCAGTATTCGTCACAACAGTAAGTTTGGATCTTTTACTTTGCGATTTAAGTATAGACTAACATAGATAGACAATACCCGCCGCATCATCATCACGGCAGTGGAAACTATGGTTCGTCTAATGGCCCTCCAAGTGGTCCACAGGGGCACTATCACAACTCCTCCCGTTCACCACCTTATGCCGCTCCATCTGGTCCCCAAGGCGGTTATAGGGGTAACCGCGGCGGTGGATTTCGGGGTGGTGCATTTTCAAATCGTGGTGGCTATCGGGGCTCCAACTTCAAGAGCGCTCCCCGAAACTCCGGCCAAGCACCACGAGGTAACCACTTTTCACATGAAGAGGATGCCAATAGGCGGCTGAGCACCTCAAGTGCTCAGCATGAAGCTGCCGAGGACAGTGAGAATAAGGATGTAGATAACTACTTTGACCGTTCCAATGATGCCCAAGCAGATGACCCCAACCCAGAAAAACACGACGATGATAACCCGAATCCTACAACAAAAACCCCCCCTACAAAGCCTTCCGGGACTGCTGGCGGAGCCAAGTTCAGCTTTGCGTTCAAGCCCTCGTCAAAGCCAACACCAACTGCACCAAAACCGGAGATTTCTCAAAAGTTCAATGCTGCTCCTCAAAGAAGAGTACCGATACAGAACGACAATCGTGATCGGGAGCCTCCACCAAGTGCTCCGACAGAACCATCATCAGCACGCTCTAGGCGAGAGTTCAGACAACCTGCCGATGGGCCAAAGGTGGTTCAACGAACACGAAAGGTAACAAAGATTATGAGGAGACCGAAGCCCAGACCAACCTTGCCTGCCGATCTGATTGATTCCGAATCCGTCTTTTTCAGAAAGCCAGGAAATGAATCAGTCGTGGGTTCTGGTACGTACGGTAAGGTTTTCAAAGGCCGCAATGTCTATACCGAAGGGCTTGTTGCTCTCAAACGAATCCGTATGGAGGGAGAACGAGACGGTTTTCCGGTGACCGCAGTTCGAGAAATCAAATTGCTTCAGTCGTTGCGTCACACCAACATCGTCAATCTCCAGGAAGTGATGGTTGAGAAGAATGACTGTTTCATGGTTTTCGAATATCTGTCTCATGACCTCACCGGATTGCTCAACCATCCTTCTTTTAACCTTGATGGTGCACAGAAAAAACACTTGGCCAAACAACTGTTTGATGGACTCAATTACCTGCACGAACGGAGTGTACTACACAGAGATATCAAAGCAGCGAATATTCTAGTCAGTAGCGATGGAGTGCTTAAGCTGGCTGATTTCGGCCTCGCTCGTTTCTATGCCAAGAGACATCAGCTGGATTACACGAATCGCGTCATTACCATTTGGTACCGTTCACCAGAGCTGCTCTTGGGAGAAACAAAGTACACGGCTGCAGTTGATGTATGGAGCGCTGCTTGTGTCATGGTGGAGATTTTTACACGACATGCCATTTTCGCTGGTGATGGAACCGAGCTCAGTCAGCTGGAGAAGATATACAACATACTCGGAACGCCAAACCTGCAAGATTGGCCGGGCCTAGTGGACATGGCCTGGTTTGAGCTTCTGCGGCCTACAGTGAAGCGGAAGAATGTCTTTGCAGAAAAGTATGAGGGGAGGGTGTCGGCGGCAGCCTTTGAGCTCTTGGCATCCATGTTCTGCTACGATCCAGCCAAACGACCGACCGCCGCAATGGTTCTACAGCACCCCTACTTTACTACCGAGGAGCCGCTGCCCAGGCAGGCAATAGAGTGAGTCTCATCTTTCTTACTTCGTTTTATGAGCAATGAGTTTGGCTAACATGAATATTAGGCTGGCAGACATTGGTGGTGACTGGCATGAGTTTGAATCCAAGGCACTTCGCAAAGAAAACGAGCGGAAAGACCGCGAAGCCCGAAGAGCAGCAAAGGAGGGCACTCGTGAAAAGGACAAGAAGCGAGTAACCGAGTCCCATGATCGAGATAGGAACGCAAAAAGACTCCACATCGATCAGAAGCAGTCCGCGGAAGCAGGCGTTGGCGATGGGGAGACAGGACCCATGGAATAGGTCCAAAGTGACGAAAAGATCAAAGACATGACCACCAAAAAAACGACCAGTTGGCTTTTTCTTGTTGAAACAAAAAAAAGTACCTTTGTTTGAACTCGGCGCTGCGGGAAAGATGGGTGTTGAAAGGAAATTTTATATTAACTCTGGCGTTTTGTGGACGTTGGAATGGGGGGCTTCTTCCTTTTTCAACGGCATTTGCATGGCGGGATGAAATACTCTTTGTGTGTGTTGTGCTTGTGTATTTGTATGCTGGGAACAAGGTAGGGCGGTGGTCTGAGTTAGAATGAAATGTCTTCCAAGGGAAGCTAATATCTCATTACTGTCATGAAATGTCTTTTCTAGAAGGCACGGGTATCTGTAACGGAGCAATGACAAGTCATATAACGTGTACGTAAGTGGGTGTTGGGACAAATAATAATACATCAAAATCATTCGAGTTTTTCTGCAACCAGTCTTGCTCATACAGACTTGGTCAACATTCATGATATCATTCGTATTCCACCCTTAACATTTCAGTCGTTCATAAGCATTCATCCCACGATATTGCATGGGTATATAGGTATCATCAAAAATTTTCAAACCTCAAAGGGTCCTCCCAACAACCACACCAAGAAAAAGCAAAACGCCGTAAACACCAACATATACTTCTCGGTCGTAGTATGGTATGCATTATTGCTGCCAATTGGCTGTCATAAAGCAAATCAAATGTTTTCTCAGAAAATGCCACCGCATTTTAAACGAGTAGATAAGAAATTTGTGCGGACCACAGCGGGTAGCGCACCAATTGGCTTCTGAGATATGGCCTAGTCCATTCTCTCAAGCCCTTTCCCCTTAAGGTCTGTTGACTTAAGAAGCTCTCGGAGACTTCCTTCGGCGAGACGCTTGGGTTGTCCAGATGCAGATGATCTCCATGGAATCCAGCCATTGATGATGGAGAGTAGGCTGTTACTTGCGTCGGTCCCAACAGGAGTAATGGCCCCCTTTGCCACAGCCAAGCCCGCATGTTTTGGTGAATGGCCTTTGGGTAACTCAATTGGATAATGATCCTGCTGCGGCTGAGCAGTTCGAATCTCCAATTGACTTGTTGAAGCTTGTGGCAAGGCAGGTTCGCTGACAAGACTGGCAGCTGAGGTACGTGGAGCTGAAGAATCCAAGGAAGGGGCGCTGTGTCTCGCGGCATCAATAAGGGCCAAAGAGGATGCAGACTTCTTTCGAACAACAGGTGATGGTGGCGACTCTGGTTGAGGAGATTGACGTTCTGGCGTGCCCCTTGAGGAACGATTGGGGGTCGAGTTACCTGATTCCCTTCTGGTGGCCCGCCCACGCACGTCGTCGGCCAGTTCCGCAGCCGGCTTCTTCTTGCTGCCAGAGTTTTCTTCGTCCGATGATCTGCTAGATGACATGATGGTTTCCAGGGTGCCCATGGCCCTGCTGTTACGTCGAGCCATGCGCCTCCTTCCTTGGCTCGAGCCAACACTTCGTTCGTCATCCGACATCACTGCCTGCAGTGTGGGACCATGTGCCTCGGTTGGCTGCGAGGCAGATACTAAAAAGGAAGATCCAGATCCATGAGGAGCATAGTGGACCTCGTACTGATTACTTAGGGAATACCTAGATCTGGCACAGATTTCGGCTATGCGGTCCAGGTCTGCATTGATATCACCAACGACTCCACCACCACCTTGAGCTTCAATGGTAGCCATGAAGCTCTTGAAGCTAAAGGCTTCTATAGGAGGCAAGCGAGCCTCTTCTTCGGTACGGCCGTTGACCGGCTTCTTTCCGCGGGCCAGCACCATTGTGCTTAGCATGCCACTCCCAGCGGATACAACTTTATTGGTAAACGGACGTCCACGAGATGCCGCGGTAGCGGGTCGACTGCTCTGTGAACCGGCGACGGATACGGCCCCACCGTGAGCACCGGGGCCACGAGATGAGGTTGCGGGCCGACTTGGCGGCAACGGAGCGTAGTAGCTTCGGACGATGACGGGCTCAGAGTACGTGCTGCTCTGTGCACCTGTTGACTTGGCGTAGCGGTGACGGCTCGGGTAATGATGATTGAGTTCTCGTAGGGCAGTGGTGCGATATTCGACGGTTGAATCATCGACGGGGATCGGCTTGCCCTCAGCAACAGATGGTACGATGCTGGTGGAGGATGGATTGGGTTGGATGGAGCGAGTAAAAGAAAAGGGAAAGGAATTGCCACGAGCAACGTCGGTACCAGGACGGGATGGAGACGTGGCGGACGGCGACTTAGGCTGGCGAAGCGGAAGCGGGTGCGGATCCGAGGGAAGTGGATGTGGGTGTAGATGTGGATGAAGAGGAGGAGGAGGAGGGTCAGAGGTGGGCAGAGGTAGAGGCAGAGACATGGCGGATCCTGGAAGCGTATAGGACGGTTATAAATATGATATATCTGTATGTATGTGGTATGTATGTCTGTATGCTGGAAACGTGTACGGACGTATTGGGGCGTATAGGGTGTCGCCGGCAGTCCCCCCGGGGTGGCTCTCAGCAAGTCATCGGGAGCAGCGAGTGGCCAGATGGGAAAAGCTGCACTATGCAAGCGTCGGTACGCTCAGATCATGCTCGCAGGAAAGACAGTCGTGTCGTTGTCTGGTAAGATCCCTGGTCTGGGTGAGATGGGGAACAGAGTTACGTGGTATGGTTCTCGCTAGTGGCACGACAGGCCCCAGACACGGACGGACAGGCAGGCAGACAGACAGACAGACAGACAGAAACCGGGCAGAGACAAAGGGCAGAGACAGAGAGAGAGGCAGACGGGTGTACGGAGTGACTTGTTTAGGAAGAGTGAGACGAGGAGAGACGAGGGATTGAAACTTTTTTCGGTGGAGCCTCGCGAGATGCAGGGCTTGGATGGAAATGGAATAATTGAAACTAGATTGAGCCGGGGGATGATAGCAAGACCCAGCATGTGCTGCTGTACTGTGCTGTACTGATGGGACTGTGAGGTTGGAGTCTAGATGATGAGGATGGTGGTGGTGGTGGGTGTGTGTTGCGGGAGTGGCAGAAGCGGAGAAGAGAGGGGGGGCGGAGGGAGGGGAGCGGGGGGGTGGAAACAAACACACAACAACTCCTTGAGCAAAACAGAAAACAAAACAACATACGATCCGAGTAGTTCTCCGTGCAACAACACAGTGAGGATGACTGATTGAGTGGGATGGAGAGCGAGAAAGAGTGAGAGAGAAGAAAGCAAGCAGGCAGAGGAGAACGAGGTGGTGGTGGTGGTGTCAACAGAGGACAGGGCGGCGGACGCTGCGCAAGTGCAGCGGCGGCGGGTCAGAGAGACACACGAGACAGAGCCTGGAAGCAGCATCGCCATGCAGAGCAGAGGCTGCACGAGTGTCGTGGCCGTCTTTCAAAGGCTGCCGCAGGATTGAAACAGGGCCCCTGCGAAAAGCGAAGAACAAAGCCCAGCCAACGCTTTTGCAAGGCTTGAAGCTGCTTCAAGTTTAGTTTGGCAACCTTGAAAGAAGAAAAAGTTACTCATCCATCCATCCATGTCTTATCCCTGCCCTCCCCCCCCAAAAGGCTCCAGGGCTGCTTCTCCAAGACGTCTTGCGTGTGCCCCGCCAATTGGCTGATCTCGATAGCGGGGAACCTTTAAAAAACAAACAAGCCCTGGAGGAGCCCTTCTAGGGGGGTCCCTTTAGTGGGAGCTGTGCTGTAAACACGGACTACGGAGTACATATATCTACGTACTACATGCGATTGATACGTGTACAATATGCAAGATGCACACAACAAATTAATAAAACCGGAATTTGAGCCAATAGGATATCGTACAGGCCTACCCTATAATCCGCCACGACTGAGGTCCGGCGGCCTACCAAAAAAAATTATGAGACCAAAACATTACATCCCCAACAGCTACGGATGATGTTTGTATCTTAGAAGATTAGTAATGCCAATGGGAAATTCATGATTTCTTTGAATGTAATACATAATTATAAAGTAACTATACACCACAAGCAGAATTGATACTAAATAAGATGCATTGAGTTGTCCCTCATCAGCAGCAGTCAGTTTGCATTGACACCCCCACGCCATTGGCCAACCACTCAATAGCTCGGCCTCAACTGAGACACGATGCAGCGGGGCAACTTTTGAGAAAACTACGCGCGTTGTAATACGCAGTAGTATGTGAGTGTGTGTGTGTTTGTTTGTGTTTGTTTGTGTGGGTGTATGGAACCACTCTTTGGCTGCATCTTTGCAGTTACCCGCGGCATCCATGTACGACTTGTAACCTTGGCAATAGTCAACAGCGCCTTTCTTTGTTGATATTGACATATATTGCGTACGTACTGTGTTATTCAATCAAAACAGCATACGAAACATATGTACGTAAAAGCTAGGCCAAGCCAAGCAACAACGCATAACCGATTCGAGGCATATCATGTATCTAGTACAGACTGACATACATTTCAAATCTGCCATCGATCGGGTATGCGGCCCAGCCATTACAAGCAGCCGGTCAAAGAAACAGCTCGATCGACCGGATTCCAAGACATGAGTACATGTCTCACTCTTCAGTCCAGTTAGAGGTAGGGCAGTGCATGCTTGTTTCCCATTGCAGTCATATTCAGCTGTTCACGTCCTGCTAACGTAGGTACTCCGTAGACAAGGCCAGCTAATTGACTCTGGACGCCTTGCATATGACCATCAATGATGATAAGCTGGCGTGAATAAAGACTGTTAAAAACATATCTACCAATTACTATGGCCGTAGTTAACCGGGAACTGATTCCCATCACCTCATCGCCATTGGCAGACCAAGTGATACAACACACCCTGATTCACACCAGCTTTACCCGATTATCCCCTTTCCTATCCAGAAACCAGACGCCGCCATTCCATATAAGTAAAGGGTCCAATACACCCAAATTTGTTTTGTAACCAACTTCTTATGCGACAGACTGGACGATAGTTCCATAGCCTTGGCCGCCGGTTTGCACGTTCTGGGAGTAGATACCTGGCGCCGCTCGGGTGGCGAAGCGTCCCTCGTGCGCCTGCTCACGACGGTCATAATACACATATTCTAGGTAGAATGCATGTATGTGACCAGGGATGTATCCGAGGATCGTTAGACAAATGTTGATGAACAAATCTAGATAGGTCAATCAGCTGACCATGTAAACCAAGTAAAGAATGATGCGCTTACCCATTCCACATCCTGCCACTGCCCATACTCCCAGGGGAGGGACTAGAAATCGCATTAGTTCATGTTTTTCTTTTTTTCTTTTTCGGAAGGGGAAGCTGAATTGACGTACAGATAATGGTAATGAGAACGAGGAAAACAGCGGATACGACACCCATGATTGCGATGTGTTGACTGGTCAAGTAGAGTTGATGGATTGAGTTGAATTGCGCAGAGGATTTACAGAATGGATTTGCAAGAGGTGGATGAGGAGAAAGATGCAAGGGAGAAGATTGGAATTGACACTCGAATCTAGATCTTAGATTTAAGAAAAAGCTTGTATCGCTCCCTACATTCGGAGCTGCGTAACCTGCTTGCGTAGCAGTGCGCGTGATGCAATGACCACCGGAACAGGGCTGACCAACCGTGATGCAGGAAGGGAACTGTGGAGGGGGAATGCATGACGTAGCCGCACGTGCTCGCCCATTGCAATTGGTGGGCAAAACTCAATTCGATTACACGAAGAAGAAGAAAACTATCAAAGGCTAAGGATCCTACGACCATTCCTTTTGCGCAAAATGTATTGATTTTTATTTCTTTTGCTTCTTGATAGCCATAGCTTGTTGGCGCCGTGACCGAGTCGCCAGCTGAACATCTCAACAAGTCTGGGCCGTGTTGTTTGCGCGACTTGTGACGACAAGGCGATACAGTGAGAATTCATGAGCTGGGCATCGATTGATTAAGCTGCGTCCAATACCCCAGAGAAAATCAAAAGACAAGTACGTAATGGATCTGGGGTCCAAGTTGACTAAAACCATGGCTTCGGACCATACCAAAACTGACGGGTCCCTAGCAAGGCGAGAGCTGAAAGGAGTCTCAGTTGCTCGATGTCATCAAGGGATCTCCCTGCGTGCTGCTATGCTACCAAGTGCGCCTATGAAATTCAAGGCCCGAATTGGACACAATTCATAGTCGCAAGTAAGTAATGAACTCGTCACGCTGTCGATACTTCGTATGCGAAGGATATGTAATTAATGAAATGAAGTCATGCAATAACTTTTGTGCGGCTCAGATTTGGAGCGCCTTGTTTCCCCCCTTGGATCTCTGCCTTGGACTTGGATGCTGATCTTGTCGCAAATATGGATCTGGTGGCCAAAAATGCTCCCAGCCAATGGCAATTGCAGACAAACGGACGATATCTTGCCATTGGCACACAGCTCGATGCAGACCTGCCGGCCAGGAATAGTCGGCCCCCTCCCCACAATCGCACACAAAGCTGAAGACACCAACTGCGGCAACAACCACAAGGATTACATGTGGGCAACCGATTTAGCAAGCGGCTTTGCCGAAAGAATTCAGAGACAAAAAGGCGGTTCGGAAATAAGGCTCGGCTTATCAACGTTGCCATATATTGGATACACCTCAAATACTGTTGACCCGAAAACCTGGTGAGAATGACGACGAATCCCAGACTAAAGGGGCTTCTGAAGACGTTCTGGAAACGTGGTTGTCTGACCAATGCTGGCCTGAGCTCTGCTCAGATGCCATGGGACCCCCTGGTCAAGATCCCGACATCCCCGGACGCTTAACTCTGTCAAGAGTCAAGAAAAAGGTACTAAATGTCCAAATTTCAGGCTCACAGACAAATCAGAAAAAAACAAAAACAAAAAAAGGTGCCAAAGTTTCGGTGGTTTTCCGCTTCACAGTTGGAACCTGAGTCTCACCCCAAGTTTCATAAGAAGGGGGGCCAACGAAGTTTTGCCCTAATTCCTCGCTCGGGACTGAACCCGAAGACAAGGAAAATCAAACCCATCTCCTCTCTCTCTCTCGCTCTCTCTCGTTCTCTTCCCCTCTCGTTTCTTCTTCCTTGTTTTCTCTTCTCCCCCTACCCATAGTGAATCACATCCCGTCTCTACTAGCCCGAGGCGAGATGAATCCTGCTCAAGCTGGCAGGCTGGAGTTTCTTTTGGTGGGAACTTCATCTGCGAATTCGGAGTGGCCATACACGGTGAGTCCCGAGAAACGTCGCAGAGCGGGCCATCCCGACCTGCCGAGTGAACTTGTTCCTGTAAAGTTGTATTATGTCTGGGTCAAGGATATGAGAAGGATCCAGCTACATGGGTCACTGTTCAAGAGCTGAGGGATAAGCAAGTTTTGAGCAAGATGAACTCGAGTTTAGTGCTCTCGGGCAGGAGAGAGAGCCTCTCGCAACATTTACAAGACATTGAAAATGTACGTGCGCAGCAAGGAAACGGGAAGATCCATCGTGGAAGAAGAAAGCAAGGCGAATCAAGCTCTGTCAGGGGGAAGTGGCGAGACCGAAAGATAACCACTTCGAATCATACCTCAAGCTGGCTCCATGGCACCGACATTTTGGTTCGGCATGGGAATCATTTGATCAAAGTGGAACTCAGCCGTGAAAGCCACTTAGTGTTTATGCATAACCCTCCTGGTTAGTGCGTTTGCAACCAGTGGGAAGCAGGAAGAGAGTTCCATCAGACTCCGTAACGTCTCGGTGAGTCGTGGTTTCTGCTTACCCTTGCAGTTCGTAGTGTTATCCTGAACGGGGAATATGATATCCCAGGTATCCAATGCGAGCATTGTGACAGCGGTGTGTCTGAGTAGGTATGTGTATGTATGTAGGCACATAACTCCGTTTCTCGTGCTTTTTGTTTTGCTTGTTTTCTCATGTAATGCTTGCTCGCTCGTCCCTTGTTCCGCTTGACAGAAGAAACTATCAAGCCAAAGAAAGCTAGGTAGTGTTGGGACATTCTCTCATGTTGGCGACCAACAAACAGAAAAAAACGGTGCCTACCCGAAAGTGACTGGCTACCTGTCTTTGTTTGTTTGTTTGTTTCCTTCTTTCTTTGCAGCGGTATGATATATATAGTACGGTAGTAGTATAAAGATATCATAGTTTCGTCCACCGATTTTCATGAGTGGAGATGACACACTGTCTGATCCCCCCCCCTCGCCTATCGTCTCTCGTTGAAACCCGGGGTATTAGACATGCAAGGCTTTGGCTTCAGCCTCTTCCCTCTAGGCAATAGGTAGGAGTTAATCAAGGGGTCATGCGTAGGCGGACAAGTTACGGTGTATGACAGGAGGACATGAATATGGGTCCGGTCCCTAATGCAGCCATCCAGTGAGATGATGGATCTTGCCCCGGGCAGCAATCGTCTTGACTGAGAGTGGCCGTGTCTCCAGCGACCTGGACTGGGACTGGAGTCACTTGGACACATGCGAGCCTCAGGAGTCAGCCCAAGCCCAAAGACCAAGACTTTTGCTATTCATTCATTCATTGACTGGATGATTCGAAGCCAGACATGCTACTTGCCGGATACTGCGTCAAGTCGTCGAGTCGTTTTCCCCGTTCAGTGGGACTTTGGCCCCATCGCGCCACCACCATCAAAACACACACATTTTTTTTCTCCTCTGAAAGGGGGCTTTTTTTTTTCTCTCTCCCCCTTCCTCTCTCTCTCCGCCCCGGGTCAAACTTGAGCCCAGGAGGGTGGTGCTCCATCAAAATCCAAGCAATACATTGGTGGTTGTGTGGTCTGCGCTGTGTGCTGCGTTGGAACCTTGGAAAAAAAAAAGCATTGGAAAAATCCAATAAGGAAAAACAAAAAAAAAAACAGTGGACAGTCTTGCGTTATTAGTAGCCCTCTCTGACTGGAAGTGCCCTGTAGATTGAAAGTGACAGGTACCTGAACTAACAGTTCCAGCGGCTTCATTGGGGGCAGTACGGAGTATTTTTTGGTTCCTAGAAAACCAGCGCTGAACCAATTTTCCCGCTTCCTGGCGCTCCTTTTTTTAATTTTTTTTTAATTGCTACTACGACTTTTACTGGAAGTGAGAGAGAACCTATAGTACCGCCTCTAGTACTTGTACCAGTTTCGTAGTAGCGAGCCAAGTACCCCGTACCTTTAAACTTGTACCGGACTGTACTTCTTTCATACCCCCAATTCCCATCCGACTCTTTTCGACAGCAGCCGTCTTCTTGTTCAACCTCCCTTGGAAGCTTGATTTTGAGGATTTTGTGTTGCGCATTCTGGCAGGGCGCGGCCAATCTTTTTTCTTCTGAACTTCACCCTTTCATTGTGTGCTCACTTTTATTTATTTTTCCTTATCCCTCTCTCTCTGTCTGTCTGTCTGTCTGTCTCTGTCCCTTCGGCTGCCGGCCCGAGCTCTAACCTTTTCGTACCGGCTCCTATTTGCTCGGCGCCTCCTGAAGCTTCGTCTTCTCTTTCAAACGAAGTGGCCGTCACGTTGCAACGCTCTCTCTCTCTCTCTCTCTCTCTCTCTTCCTCTCGCTTGCCCGCCTGTCTTGTTCCCCCTCCTCAACATCGAGCTGGCTGGGTCATAGGTTACAGCTTCGAGACTTCCTCCCTTTTCTCCTCCCTCCTCCCCCCCCCCTCCTCCGATTACTCATTGCGAGTAGACAGGCGACCAAACTTGCGTCAACGCTGCCGTCGCCCTTGCGTCTTAACGTCGAGTCTACGTTGCTACTACTACCAACCGGTCGACCCGCCGCCATCATGACTTCGCAACAGTTGCCCCAGCTCAACATCGATCGCTATGTTGTGATCCACGTTGCGACCACTTGTGATGAACATGGTGTTTATGTCACCAAGGACTCCGCCGAGGTCATTGAGCTTGGATGGATTCTTCTTGATGCTACTTCGCTAGATGAGGTCAGGAAATCCCCAGCGCCACCACTGCGTGGCCTCACATCATTACTGTGCCCACAATGCCGCCTTGCCTGAGCGTTTGCTGACATCGAATTCCGTCATGATAGATCACCCACGAAAGCGTTCTCGTCAAGCCAGTCAATACACCCATCACTCCCCTGTGCAGTAAGTTATTTTGATGTTGGAGGAATTTTTTCCCTCTCTCCGAGTGGTGCCATCTGCGATCTTCCCCTTTTTTACCCACTTGCGCGCCCCAACCAAAGCAAACAGGAATTGGGGTCCAGAAATCCCAAAAGTTGCGAAGCGAATTGTGAAAAAAAAATTGGGGCTGACGAGAGAAATTGCTTGCAGCAAGCCTAACGACCTTGACATGGGAGCATGTTCGAAACGCCGGTACTTTCAGAGATGCTATTACTCGATTCGATACCTTTGCTACCGAGTACCTGACGTCAAAGAACCTCGACTTCGTTTTCGTCACCCTCGATGCCTGGGACCTCCGAGTCCAGCTTCCTCGAGAAGCCCGCGACAAGGCTGTCGTCTTGCCTCCATACTTGCAGCATTCTCGTACTTTTGATCTGCGAACCGAATATCAGCGCTGGCAACAGCATCATCCCGAGTCGCTGCCGTTTGGCCCTTCGATGCTGTCTAATATCTGCGCCGCTCTCGAGGTCGAGCCTGTCCAATCTAGTGCACCCATCAAGCATAATCTTCCCTTCCACCTGCAGGCTTTGGCTCCGGCCTCTCCTCGCCGGGCCATGGAGGAAGCAATTACCCTTGCTCGTGTCCTTCGTGGCCTGATTCGCAAGTCTCAGCCTCCTCAGGATCACCCCGATGTGTTGACAAGACCCATGGATGCTCGCGCTGACGTCAGGGCTTTTCTCTCCGAGCGAAGTAAGGTTTTGCATATGTCTGGTCTACCGCATGATACTACTCAATCTGAGTTGGAGAGCTGGTTCACACAGTTTGGAGGTCGTCCCATTGCCTTTTGGACTCTTCGAACCCCCGAACAGCACAAACCCACAGGAACTGGATTTGCGGTATTCTCCTCGCACGAAGAGGTGAGTGGATTACGAGCGCTTTTCAATATGACACTTTGGCATTGATACTGACTACTACTCCAGGCTGCTGAGAGCCTGTGCATGAATGGACGCGCATTGAACGAAAAGGCCATCGAGGTCTCCCCTTCCTCTAGCAGAGTGTTGGACAGAGCTCAAGATATCCTTACCCCATTCCCACCAAGCAAGAACCGCCCTCGACCTGGCGACTGGACATGCCCCTCGTGCGGCTTCTCCAACTTCCAGCGTCGTACTGCTTGCTTCCGATGCTCATTCCCTGCTGTCGGTTCTGGTCCTGATATGGGTGGTGCTGGTACCTATGGCTACGGTTACGGACCCCCAGCCATTATGCCTCCCCCTCACCACGGCCACCACGGCCCCATGGGCCATGGTGGACGCATGGGAGGCGGTGGTGTCGTACCTTTCCGTGCTGGTGATTGGAAGTGTGGAAATGAAGTTTGTGGTTACCACAACTTTGCCAAGAATGTGTGCTGTCTTCGTTGCGGTGCCAGCCGTGCAGGTGCCGCCGTTGTCGCCGACTCTGGCTATCCCTCCCCGATGGATAATGGATCCCAGTACAGCATGAGCCAGGGCTCTATGGCTGGCACACCTGGACCAGGACCCTTTGCTTCTGGTGGTTCTTTCGGATCTGGAGGTGGTTACAACCAGCACTTTGGTGCCCCCCCCAGCCACTTCCTCCCATCCGGACTTGGCGGAGGCGCTGCCGGCTATCCTGGCTCCCTGAACACGCAGGGTTTCCCATCGGCTCCTGGATCCCACTCTGCCGGCCCCTTTGACAGTAGAGCTGCTGAGGCGGCCTTCCAGTCTGCGACCAATGGTCCTGCTTCCGCTGGACCGTCCAACAACTTTTATAACAATAACAATAACAACAATAGCGGTAACGAGAGTGATCCATTTGCTTTCCTTTCTAGTGGAATTGGTGGTCTCTCCGTGGGCGGCAACGACGGACGCCAGAACGGCACAGGCGGTACTCCCAGCAAGTCCCCTGCCTAAAGGCGATGGTCGATTGTACGGCCAGGCTGCTGCTGTTGCGGTGAACGCTTTCCCTTGGATCGCAATCTTTTAACACATGGTTGCGTATCTTTTCAGTGTTAGCTTTTCGTTCCCGCGCAAACGACTTTGGAATGATGAACATAGAGCATTTGACCTTGGCAACATACCTTTTGGACTTGGCTTGCTGTTTCAAGGGAAGGGGTCGGTGTGTATTGGCTTTTATGGAGGAACCAGGACGGAGTGTCGGACAATGTTTTAGGCGGGTTGTGGCATCATTTGAAAGGTTGGAAGACAAAAGTGAAATACACCACGGGCTGCTGCTGGGTTGACGAGTCTTGTGGTACAAACTTTGCTAGGAAAAAAATAACTGGTTCTCTTTCGCGCATTTAGGGGGCAAACATATGGTTCTTGGCAGGATGGGTTTGTTGTTGGACCTTTTTGATATCAAGATGGGGTCGGAACGTGGCATTTCTTTTTGCTGGAATCCTTTGTCCCGGTGCTGGTGCATAGCGAGAGGGTGTAAGGATATATCTTGGCTGTGTTTGACTCAATATCCAGTTTCGCCGGTGTCGGTTCTTATTCACTCTGAAACAAAAGAAAGATCTCTCATTTTTTTATTACCTCTTTTCACATTTTGTTTTCCTCTCTCTCTCTCTCTCTCCCATATCAATCGTTTTTACATAGTGTTTTTCTACTCTCTCCTGTTTACGCTTCCCTTTCTTATTCATTCATTATTTACAGAAAAGTCCTTTACATGTAGCTAGTGTGCGAAGAACAAAGGGGAAGTTGTGTGTTGAAGCGTTTTTTGGGAAGTTGGAAACAAATGGGCTAAAGCATCACAGGGCGGAGGAGTCTGGGAGGGGCCAAAGGAGGGGATGAACATGCTTGTGTTTATTGGGTTTATTTGGGTTGTGTGTGTGTGTGCGTGTGTGCGAACAAATTCAGGAAAGGAGGAACAAAGGGGGCATTTACAGACGAGATTTTTGTGCTTCTTCAAGGAAATAATGTCTACATGGTTTTTTTTATATTCAGGTAGAGGAACATTTTCCCTGTGGGAAACAAAGCTTAGGGAGAGATGGGATGGGATGGGATGGGATGGAATAGGGGAGGATGTATGTGTGTGTGTGTGTGTGTGTGTGTGTTTGTGTGTGGAAAGAGAAAAAGCAATTGGGTAGAAAGGGAGTGGGCTTTTCCTAGGTGGAAACATGAAGGAGGAGTTTTCTGATTCTACTTTTTTTTAATTGATTTGTTTTTTTGTTAGATTCTTTTTTTTGCCTCATGTGGAAGATGGTGATGGTGATGTGAGAGTTGTTTGTTTTTGGTGGTGAGGTTGTAATGTGGAAGACATATGATGAGGTAGGGGAGGGTTTTTTTAGAAGTAATTTGGTATTTTTTACACCTCTTTTTGATATGAGACCGGGTGTTCTCGTTTATCTAATATTCTTTTATAATACATTTACTTAAACAGACAAGGTAGTTTTATCACCTTAACAGCTCATCGTATAGACCCCCAATAGACCCCCAGGTTCATCGCACGTCAAAAGGTCTTGATGACAAGACAAGACATAAAACAAGATCTGGTTCATGCCCCCTCTCTCCCTCTATTCCCTCGCGGCGGGCAACATTATGGGTCCGGCGGGATGAGATCTGGGCGAGCAAAGATGCGTTGGAGTTGCTCTCCGCTCATTTGCTCCAGTTCTTCGAATGCGAAGGAGTTGGGTGTGTAGAAGGGATGTGGCTCCACCTGTTCCGGTTGTCCCTCCACCACATCCTCTTCTTCTTCATCCTCCTCGTAGTACTCGTACTCAAAGCCGTTCTCATCGTCGTAGCTGTCATCAACGTCGTGCATCTCGTAGTCGTTGACAGGGCCCATTCTATTGTCAGTCTCGTCTTCGCCTTCAACGTTCCCACCCTCTCCGTCAGTCTCGTCCTCATCCCCTTCTTCTCCGTCCTCATCATAATTCTCTTCATCTTCGTCCACCTCCTCACTCTCATCATCGGCATCTTCAGCTTCTTCTTCATTAGTGTACTGACTCTCGTCCGCACTGGTGGTCGCAGAAGTGTCCGTCTCCGTCGAACCCGATTGGGGAGAAAGCGACTCTCCGGCTGCTGCCTTCTTCAACTTCTCCTGCCGCAACCACTCGCCCCAGTCCCAGTTTCCGTCTGTCTCGGTGTTTTGATAGTTGCCCCAGGCCTCGGTGCGCAGCTTTTCGTCTTCGCCAATTTCAGGGGCGATCCCTATGAGAGCTTCGTCAACAAAGGCCATCCATCCCGCCTTGTCGTTGAGACTAGGCACCTGGGATGGGTGATCCTTGCCTTGATGAGGGACAATGAAGCCGCGGTCAATTTCGTCATCAAGAGTGTATTCGCGCTCTTCATCGCTGCTATGGTCGTCAATGTCATCACCACACCAGGCCATAGCTCGCAGGCGCTGGTCCTCATCATCCTCGATAATCTCCTGCCTCAATGCCTCGGAGAGATGCTCAAAATGCTTCTTCAAAACGTGCTTGCAAGTCCAATGATGAGTGGTATCCATATCATCGAGGACTTTCTCATCCGAGACGTACATTTCCTGTGCTGATGGAACAAGGTTCTCTCCAGTTTCCCAATCAAAGTACCCCCAAATCATCATGTGCGTCAAGTGCTCGTCCAATTCAAGACCTCTGGTAACGGCCTCGACAGGGATGAGCTCGTCGGGACGCATGAGATGACGATCGCCTGCTCCCCAGCCTTCATTATGACCGATACCAACTTCATGGAAAGGGACGTTGTGGATAGTCTTGTCGAAAAAATCATGACCCCAATGGTCGGGAGGAAGCTGAAAGTCGTAGCGTACCCGAAGCTCAATGAGCTCTGAAAGGGTCTTGTACTTTTTACGAGTAAGGAGCTGCCACATGGGATACAAGCCTTTTTGACCCATCATGAGATGGAGCAGATCCCAAGTGGAAGGGCCATAGATTGGGTCATTGAAGTGAAGACCAAGTTTCATGAAGAAGAACTGGGTGTTGTAGATATCGTAATCCGTCCACATTTGTTCGTTGCGTAGTAGTGCCTCTCTTTGAACAGTGGTAGGCACCTCCATGAGGAGCCATAGTCGCAGCAGAGTCTTGTGCATGGTGGGTGGCATGCGATGGCCGTTCCGGGCCATTATGGCAATAATCTCTCTGCAGTATCGATCTCGGCCCATGACAAGCTGGAGATACTTTAGACCGGGGATAGACCGTACCTTGTGAGCGTTTGACGAAGTAGTCGGTACTTTGCCATGTATTTGTTCAGCCCAGGTTCTTCCTACGGGATCGGGGACGAGATGCTTCTTGTATAGTTTGTAGTTGAAGATGCGGGCAGCTTCCGGGCAATGGTGCATGATCCAGGTACGGACGCTGGACATGAGATAGCAATTGATGGCGTTGTAGAATGCCCTGTTTGCGCGATAGAGATTCAAAATGTCTTCGGCATTGAGATACTTGCCAATTTCAACGGCCAGCTCAATGTTTTGACAGATATTGGAGATGAGATCGCGGTTCTCTGGCTGGAGACTGAGGGATGCCATTTTGCCGTCCAATTCATACGGGTCCTTTCCATTAAAGTACTCCTCTAGGCCTTGCTCGTTGAACTTCCATCGCTTTTGTCTCAGTCCGTCCGTCTCCTCCTCGACAATATCAATCTTGTCCAGACCTTTGAGTGCATCCATGGGATCCCCAAACATGTCAAAAGCCGTTGCTGTATCCTCCCAGAGTGTCCAGCCGAGTGTACTCATGCGGTCGAACAGCTCGTTTTTCTTTGTTTCCCTTTCTTCTTCGATACGTTGGACTTCAGCTGTCGCGCGCTCCTTGATTGCCTCGGCGATTTGCAACGCAGTGACTGGCCTTCCTCCATTCTTCTCAGTGACCTCGCGAACCATCTCGAGCGCTACATGCGCAAACACGGCGGCATCCATACGGGCAAGGCCGAGGCTTTGAGCTCTTTGTATGAGAGTGTTTGGATCAAAGGGCAGCTCCATGTCGTAGATGGGGCGGTCGCTGTTCATGTTGGTAGCTGTGCGTCGGCGAGGAACCGACATGATCGACGTTGAGATGAACTGTGTAGAGTGGGAAGATGATGAGATAGGAAAGACGCATGAGAGACGTACTCTTCAACAGGAAGATGCAGATTGTGCTTCGTATTGCCGGCATTAGTATTGTTCTGCAAAGGTGAATGAGGGAGTTGTCATGACGAACACAAAAGGGGGGATATGCAAGATGTGGCTATTGATGGATGCCTACCATCATCATGTGATTGATGATTGTTATTTTCTATTGATATGAGAAAAACAATAGATTTATTCGTTTATGTCATGTCAAGAGTGAATTCAAGTTTGAGCAGTTGTAGGCAGTTGTTGAAAGTGGGGAGACGGGCCGTCACAACCTTCTGCCAGCTGTCAGGCAGTTCTAGTTCCAGTCACAGTAACACCACCACGTTTATCTCAAGTTTCATCTACATGGGATTCCGTATTATTTCTAGACCAATTTTCTTGAATCTTACAGCTCAGATAAAGTCGTGTCTGCTTTGTGATATTGACTACTTTTCATCAACGGAGTGATTTAAGTTCCCTCGTCCGTTGCCACATGTGCCAGACCTTCTCGGTAGTCTCATCCTATGAAGACTGACACTTTTCCAATAACTTCAACCTCACCTATCGGTCAAGCTCATCGACGGGCAAATCGCCGTCATCCTTGCCAACAATGGATTCTGCAACCTTCCAGATTTGTAGAAGGTTGTCCTCTGCGGCGCTTGCTACGAGCCATGGCTCATTGGCGTTCCAGCTGAAGTCAGCCAAGTGATTTGTGTGGCCGCCGTGCATGAAGAGACTGTTGAGTCAAATAGTTAGCATGAAGCTGTCATCATAAGGGGGTACATGGCAACTCACAGTTCTGGTGGGCCATCATCTTGGTCATCGGGTAGTTGTTCCTCGCCAACACGTGACAAGTCCCAGAAGATAATTCTTCTGTCATAACTGCCGCTTCCCAAGATGCCTGCCTCTGTTGGGTGCCAAGCCAGAGATGTCACTGCATCATTATGGCCTTCCAGCGTGTGAACCTTTTCCTTGACGTTTCGTAGATCCCAGATACCAATGGTCTTATCAGCAGAGGCGGTTGCAACAAGAACCTCGGAGGTGGGGTTAAAGGCCAGGGCATTAATAGCGTCCAAATGACCCTTCTTGGCGATGACGGCAGCCTTGTTCGTCTCGGCATGTCGAATGTCGACAATTTGTAATGTCTGATCATCTGAGACCGAACCAATGAAGTTTTTAGAGATGGGATGATATTGGACATCATTGACAATGTTGGTATGGTGGGTATATCTGCGAGCGGGCCGCAGCGTCCTCGACTCTGCCTCCAGTGTCTTCAAGTCCCTGCCCAATGTTAGCACCCGGGGTCATTCATTAGTCAACTCAAAATTTCCTACCATAGGCACATAGTCTTGTCCTCGCTGCCAGAAGCCAAGCAGCCCTCCTCGTGGGGATTCCAGTTAAGGCCAAAGCCTTCAGCCCTATGACCCACCAGCTCTATCTGAGCATTTACTCCTTTGCCCACATTGGTGGGCTGTAATGGATGCTTTGTCCGATCAAAGATGAGAATTTTGCCATCAACACAGAGCGTTGCGATGATGTCTGGGTTTTGAGGCTGGTAACGAGCTTTGTTCACCTCTGCAGGGTGCTCGATCTTTTGGACAATGTCGCATTTAATGGCAGCGATATCGCCCGCCTTGCCATAGCCACCAATCTCTCCTCGCTCCTCGTCATAGTCATCAGGGTTTGGCGCAGCCGCTTTGGGGATCTGGACATCGGCAATCTGAAGGAAGTTGGGACTCCCATCAGATGTGTGAGTTCCAAGTAGCAGTCGGTGCAACCGATAATTCTTGCCCTCAGGCTCCTTGACATCGGGGAACCACTGGACAGTAAGGGTTGGCCAGGTCAATGCAGTGCTTAAATCGTCAGAGTGATGAGCTTGTATGTCGCAGAATTTCAACTTACCCCAAAATCATGTCATACAGAAAGGGGCTGTTCTTTTTCCATGTTTTGTATTCTGCACCTTGATTAGAACTCGAACATGCATAAAGATATACATAGCTCAAGGCACGTACCTTCATTGATGAGTCGCTCCGCCTGGTCATCCTCTTCCTCGTGTGTCATATCGACTATCATTCTTTAAGTCAGCCTTGTGTTTGAGTAATGCATGAGACCGGCGGTCACTGACCATCAACGTCGAGCTCTGAGCCTTGAGGTGGAGCCATGACGAACTGGACACAAAAAAGGACTTTTTAGATGAAGATGGATTAATTAAAATGACCGAGTACAATTGGTCTGAGAAGAGTGAGTGAAGGAAAATGGACCTGAGGCTCTTCAGGCGGAATAGAGTGAGGTCAGGCTTAAAGGAAAGAGCCTGCACGCGTCGCGTAAAGTGAGGGCAAGGCTGGCCTATTAGGGGGTACAAAGCGCATCAGCCACAGCCTTTCTGTGGCACAGTCAATGATGGGTGTGTTTTTAGCACTAGCCCTGCCCATCACCTTATTGGCACCCCTCTCCCCTCCCCCTCTTAGTTCCAATCCATGCCCAGCCTGGCGGCCGCTACAACGATGAATTGCAGCCAGACTCTGCGGCGGCGAGTCACAGCGCTGGCTTCATCTTTACATCCACAACATCACCTCCACGAGTACCTTTCCTCCCCTCCGCTTTGAACGCTCGATATCTGGCGACAGCTGTCCGGTAACCTCAATCAGCTGCAGGTCAAGAAGCCATTAAGGTTCCGGAGCCTTGTATTATTCTCCGTATCTTGTTTCTTCCTACCCTGCGACTGGCCAGGTGTATCGATTCCACATTTGCCGTCTTTGCTGGTTCTTTTCTTTGGGTGAATTGATTGTCTTAGCTGTACATCTGTTGCAGCTCCTGTCACATTATATTTCTTTCGAAAGCCTCATCTATACCTCAACATACTTGCCGGCGCATCATCGCCCATCAATCTGCATCATGGGGTGTGTAGCTGGTCTGCCAAATCTGTCGCATCTGGTCGCTAATTTGCCACAGTGTTCCCAAGTTCTTCAGATGGCTCTCTGAGCGCTATCCTGCTATTTCTCAAGTTATCGCAGAAAATCGAATTCCCGAGTTCGACTGCCTATATGTTCGATATCTTGTGCCCGTTTTGTCCCACCATCTGCTGACCCGGAGCTATAGCTCGACATGAACGGAATTATCCACAACTGTACTCATAAGGATGCTGGTGAGGACGCTACATTTCGTCTAAGCGAGGAAGAAATGTTTATTCGAATCTTCAATTACATTGAGCATCTGTTTGGAAAGATTAAACCGAAGCAACTCTTCTTCATGGCCATCGACGGCGTTGCGCCGCGCGCAAAGATGAACCAACAGCGAGCTCGACGTTTCCGAACGGCCTTGGATGCCGAGAATGCCCGTGAAAAGGCTATAAGAGAAGGCGTCGAGATGCCCAAGGAGGAGCCATTTGACAGTAACTGCATTACTCCAGGTACGACTCTGCGTGTTAAAGAGCTTTGATCCTGGACTGACTGACTCCTGATAGGCACTGAGTTCATGGCAAAACTATCACAACAGCTTCGCTACTTTGTCAACAAGAAGGTTTCAGAAGATACCGACTGGCAAGGCTGCGAGATCGTCCTCTCTGGTCATGAAGTCCCCGGTGAAGGAGAGCACAAGATCATGGAGTACATTCGAAATGCAAAGGCACAGCAAGGATACAATCCCAACGTACGACACTGTCTTTACGGATTGGATGCTGATCTGATCATGTTGGGACTGCTTAGCCATGATCCCCACTTCTGTTTGTTGCGTGAAGAAGTCACATTCGGAAGAGCCGCCAAATCGAAGTCAAAGGAGCTTGAACACCAGAATTTCTACCTCCTGCACCTCTGCATAGTGAGGGAATACCTGGAAATGGAATTTCAGGAGCTTCAGAAAGAGGGTGTTCTAAGCTTCCCCTTTGATCTTGAAAGGGTCATTGATGATTTCATCTTGATGGCATTCTTTATTGGAAATGACTTCTTGCCAAATCTTCCTGGGTTGCATATCAATGACGGTGCTTTAGCCAACATGTTCAGGCTGTACATGGACACCCTGCCAAAGTGCGATGGTTACATTAATGAGAATGGTGTCATTAACATACCGCGACTGCAGCTTTTGCTGGAGGGGCTCACCAACACCGAGCTGCAACATTTCGAGCACGAAGTGTCTGATGAAAAGTGGTTCGCATCTAAGCAGATGGAGAAAAAGCTGGAAGGGAAGAATGGCTCCAGTCACAAGACACCCAAGGGCAACCAGCTTGTCATCACATCTTTCCAACGGGATTTGTGGAAACAAAAGATTCGTCCTTACATCTCAAGTAGACCGGACCAGTCACTTGATTTGGGTGCAGATTTGAAAGCTGCGGATCGCAAATTTGTACAAGATCTTGCCGATTCTATGCATATAGATTGGTCAACAAAAGAAGACGAGGAGGGTAACCGCCGCCTGCTACTGGCATTCCCACAAAAGGCAGGAAATGGAGATGAAGATGACGATGACGACGACGAAGAGGGCAATCTGGCCGCCTATCGTGTTATGAAATCATACGACAAGGCCTTGGTTGTTGATGTTACCGCCGAGGATGCCGAGAAACATTACGAGAAACTGTATCAAGACAAGTACCAAGGCTGGAGAACCAAGTATTACCTGCAGAAGTTTGAAGAATGGCCTGCGGATAAGTATGAAGAGGAGCAGAAGAAGCTCTGCGAAAATTATGTCCAAGGCCTTCAGTGGGTTCTATACTACTATTACAAGGGCATTGCGTCATGGCCATGGTTCTACGCATATCACTATGCCCCCCTCATCTCCGGTAAGAATTATTACGACAGATATAGTTGTGTATGTACTAATTGATTCCAGATGTTGTCAAGGGTATTGGTGCCGACCTGAATTTCACCAAGGGTCAGCCCTTCAAGCCCTACGAGCAGCTCATGGGCGTATTGCCGGATCGAAGCAAGAAAATTGTACCTACAGTTTATCATGATCTGATGACGAATCCAGAATCTCCAATTATCGATTTCTATCCCAGAGATTTCGAGTTGGACATGAATGGTAAAAAGATGGAGTGGGAGGCGGTTGTGAAGATTCCATTCATCGATGAAAAACGTCTTCTGACAGCTATGGCACCAAAAAACGAATTATTGGGCGACGATGAGAAGGCACGAAATGGTTTCGGGGTCCCTATCAAGTTCACATTTTCTCCAGACGTCAACTTTGTCTATCCTTCACCTCTCCCCGGTATCTTCCCAGAGATTCCGTACTGCCGCTGCATCGAGAACATATTCGATCTGCCTGATGTTGACGGGTTGGAATATGTTTCAGGTCTTACTAATGGCGCCTTGCTGAACGTTGCGGCCCTTGCGGGTTTCCCAACCATGCACACACTACCATATTCAGCGCAATTGGTGGAGGGATTTGGGATTAACGTCTTCCAGCAAGATAGTCGCAATCCCAGTGTTGTTGTCACCTTGACTGATACTGAGATGCGAACCAAGATTGGGACCTGGAAACTCAAACTTGGCCAACGTTGCTTTGTTGGATATCCCTTTCTTCAAGAAGCCAAAATCATTAAGGTACAAGATGAGCTCTTTTCCTACGAGTTGGCTGAAAATGGCAAAGACATAATTACATCCGATCACAATAATAGAGAGGCTACCGAATTTGCCAGAGAGGCAGAATACCTGGAGAACTGGCATGCCAAGCGTTTGGGAATTACAATTGGACAAGTCGAGTGCTTAGTATATGTCCATATGCTCAAGGGTCTCGTCAAAACGGATGAGGGTGCTCTGATCAAAGAGTATGCTGAGAATCCGAGCCTACGACGCACATATGCGGCGCAGACCATTGTTGACGAGGTTGTCAACGAAGATGAGCGATTCATCGAAAAAGAGGCCGTGTCCATCGAAGAGGAGTTCCCTCAAGGGACAAGGGCATTCTTCCTTGGTGATTATGCGTATAGTCGTCCGCTGGAGGTAACCAATCATCAAAATGGTAAAGCAGAAATTGTCGTCTCTATTCCAAAGAATAAGGAGCCAGAGTTCACTAGACAAATCATCCTGCAGGCGGAACGCAACAATCCGTATACACCATCATTTGCGGTTGCAAAACAGCTTGCTCTTCACCCCCTTGTTTTGAGCAAGATAACCTCATCGTTCCAGGTCATCAGCAGTGCTGGACTTAAGCTTAACCTCGGTCTTAACCTGAAATTTGAAGGCAGAAAGCTCAAAGTGCTGGGATACTCGCGCAAGTCGGAAAACGGATGGGAATTCTCCACTCAAGCAGTCAAGCTGATTGCAGACTACATGGTGACATTCCCAGACTTCTTTGCTGCAATTCAAAGAGAACCACAAAAGAGTGAAATCTATGAAACAGACCTTTGGCAGGATTCAAATGTCGCTTCTCAAAGAGTCAAGGACATAGCTGCATGGCTCAAAAAGCAGGAAACTAGCAAATTTGAGCGAGTGCCCCTTGAAGCCGAGCAGCTGGACTCGGAGGTCGTGACGGCTCTGGCTACAGTCGGAGAGCAGATGTTCCAAGCATCTCAAGACATGGCAATCAAGAAACTTCACGGTGTTCCTCGAACAGCGTTGTTGAAACCATCAGATGCTGAGCTGGTTCTGGGTAACCAAAAATTCAAGTTGGGAGACCGAGTGACATTTGTTGCTGCAGCTGGCAAGGTTCCCATTGCGACCCGGGGTACAGTGGTTGGCATCAGCCGCACTGCCACAGCACTTCTTTTGGATGTTGTATGGGACACTTCGTTTATGAGCGGTACAACGCTTGGAGAGAGAGCTCCCATGTTCCGTGGCCAGACAGTCGCTTCATCTTCTGTGCTTAACACTACATATAAGCAAGTTATTTCTGCCTCAACTAAATCTCAGCAGAGGAATACTTTGCCGAGGGCGGGATCAACTGGAGGATACGGCTCAGTCGGTGTTACACAATACAAAGATGCTCCAACCCCTCCCGCGTTACGGGGTGGATGGCGTGGCGCCCTTTCTGGTGGCTCCAACTCTCCCCGTGGAAGGAATAGCCCCAATCGGGGACAGCGTGGCGGCGGTAATGGTGCGCCCAACTTGATGCATAGCGCGCTGGTATATCGCCCAAGCCCTCATGGAGCACCTCAGGGACAGGAGACAAATGGAAACTCGTCGCAAGGTCGTGGAGGCCAGGCAAACGGCAGAGGCAACGGGGGTCGAGGCCGAGGCCGAGGTAACAGTGAATACCGGGGACCAAGCACTCCTCAAGGACCGCCTACCAACGGCCAGGGAGTGTATAGCAATGTGCCTCCTCCTGCAAGCCTTGATGCCCCGCGCGGTGGGGGGCGAGGAGGCCGTGGTCAAAGGGGGAGGGGACGAGGTGGACCTAGCCGTGGACGAGGCGGAAACGCGGTAGTGGCAAACTAGGCATGGGAGTAACGGTGTGTGCTATACTGGATGATGGCTTCAATGTTGAATGTCTGTATCTTATTTGGGTGAGATTGCATGCCAAGGGACAAACAACGGGTGGTCATGCGTGTGGTGCTTGTGTAAGTACTTGAGGTCATGTATTACAGGTCACAATGAGATATAGATAGAGAATGTAGGTAGGGATGGTAGAAGATCAGCATCTGTGGGTGAGTGTTTACGCCGCAATGCTATTTATGTCATTGAAATGGTCATGTCTTAAATAGTGAACCAACCTGCCAAACGCCAACATGTGCCTTTTTTGCCCCCTATCAACCCTACTATCTAGATCAATTTGACAACTATTATTTTAGGCCTTGCTCTTGGCTTTTGTGCCAGTTTTGCTCTTGGTATCCTTCTTAGCGTCCTTGACCTTGAGGGCGGGCAAGGAGAACAACTTGCTAACACCGCCGCCCATAGCCTTCCAAAGACCGATGTCCTTGTCCATATTCCAGGTAAGGATACCGACCCAGGGTTGGATGTTGTAGTGCAGCTTCAGAGTGACATCTGTGGTCTCTGCGATCTTGCCGCTGGGGTGTGTGATTTGGTACTTGGGCTTCTGGTTCTTGAGCTTGAGGAGGCCACTGCTTGATGTTAGGCAAGATCAAGGAGAAAATTGTTAGCGATGGCATAGCTTACCGGCTAGGATCGATGCTCTTTCCTTCAGCGCTCCTCTTGAGCTTCTTCATCGCCACAGGCCCAATGTTTTGCAGGTGGTCTGCGCTGGGGTTGGTAATGATGCTATCCCAGATAACAGCGGAGTTGTTGACATTGTTGGGACCAGTCCAGTCTGCAGTCACGTATACGAAGACTTGCTTAGTGTTCCATGTAAAGAGGGAAGAGAGATCAGCTTCGAGAGAGAATCGAATTATGGCGTATTCTTCCTTTTTAGTGCTGTAGTAGTGAGGACGGCCCTTGACCCTGCGATTGCGCATTAGTAGACTGAGATTGAGTGGAGGAGTGCTTTTTGTTTTTTTTGTTTTTCTGCATACACTTGGATGCCGTCCGGCTTAATGACACCATTGGGTGATCTTGTGGCAGCAAAGTCTGTAGCTGCAATGAATCCTGCGAGAACAAAGGCAACGGTTGTGAAGAAGCCAAAGACGTTCTGGATGCGTGTAAAGGAACTATGCATGCTGGGCAATTATTGCAGCGCCAGCGCGATGCGGTCTTTAATTGAAGGAGGTTAATAAAACGACTGCAAGGCCGCTCGTAATAAAATGGGTTTGTCGAGGTCGAAAGAGTGTTCAATTAGAGAGACGCTCCAGAGCTGATCTGGTATCTGGCGATAACGACTAATAGGACACGTCGCTAAGGTTCTGGGCTGGTGTGGTGTGGCTCGTTCGCAGCCTTGCCAATGGGGTCCTGCTCCCCCCCGCTAGTGACGCAGGTTGCAGGGCAGGTTGTAGGCAGCTTGTGTGGCATGACATGTACAGGCTCGGCTGCGATCTTACGCTGGTTTCTTGGCTAAAGTTGTTCAACACACCGGCTTCTTCCATGCGCAGGTATTATTATTCATGCGGCCAGCCAAGCTAATCTTAAGCCGTTGGCTGGATATTCCGTTAATATGCCACGCGCGTGACATTATGATACTACTGCTCCGTACTTGCAGTCGACTTATCTTGCCCCCCTTGTCGATTTGTCTCCTTTCGTGTTATCACGATCAAATCGATTTGGCTCCGTCTCCATCAACAAGACCAGCCTTCTCTCTCAATGTCCTGACAGAGCCTTCTTGACCGTTGCCTCGTTTTCTTGTTTCGCATCCCTTAAGACGTATCTATATCTATGCTCTGCTCGTTTCTCGATTGTGCCCGCCAGCTATTCATCCGAATGACTCATATTGGAATGTGCTGAGTCTCTCTCCCTTGAGAACGTATCCGGCTTCTATGCGATAAATGTCTATTACTCCATCCCATGCAACAGGAACTTTCAAAGAACAGTATCTGAAAAATGTCAATGACGAGAGGGATGATATGGCCTTTGACGACGATAAGCCATCCGGCGTGACGGATGCCGGATCCGCGAGTCCCGAGGCAAGTGAAACTCGTATCCCATCTTTTCAGATTCAGATAAATGATTGGAAATTGCATGCAAGATTGGAAAGGAATGGATTTGTTTAAAGAATGGATGAGCTGGACGTCTTCCTGGAGTTGAATTGTTGCTGCACAGAAGAGGCTATCCAATGCAGGGTGCCCAAAGTGAGAATGGTCAGTGCCTGGAGTCACTGGGCCAAAACTGCTCTTTCCACTAAAATTTCATGTTTCCGGCGCATGGCACCTGCTATCGGATGGCCCCCATTAGGCAAGGACCCCGCTAACCTCCAAAATGTAGACCCAACCATCATCACGAACGCCAAAGATTCATGTGCAGCAGAAACTTGCTCTTCTCGAGGCCACAACGTGAGTCTGCCACTCTTTTACGCTCCTACAACGCGCCTAGACCTCTTACTGATCCGACAACCTCAACTTAGACCAACGAAACAAGGCGCAAACCCCATCTCGAGTACGACTCCCGAGCAAAAGAAGCTGGACAGCATCACCAACGAGAGCAGCGATCGCAAACCGATTTCTAGCAGTCGAAAAGTGTCAAAACGCTCACAGGAGTAGGCAGAGTGCTTTTTTTTATATGATCTTGGATTGCTGCTGATTCATAGCAGCGCATATGCTCGCTACAAATCTGATGCAAACTCGTTCCCGGACTATGGGTAAGCTTTTTGCACCCTGCAACAATTTGCAACCACGCTGACTGTCCTCCAAAGGGCACCAAAGCATAGTGAAGCCATGAATGCGAAGGATCGGCTGGTGGGTTATCATGATTGCAGTTCAGTGATACATTTGGAGCTCGAGCTTACCAGTCCGCAGAAAGCCATCAACGCTCTTCAAAGACCTGTAAACACTCTGAGCCCTCGGCCCTCCGATATTGATGATACAGCCAATACGCCTCCAGCGAAGCGACAGAAATCGAGCCCAAACACGCCCACTCAGCAAGTTTATAGCCGCTACTTTGCGAATTCTAATCCGTCCGGGAACCATCAGTCTCAAGATGCTGCTATCAACAGTTCACAAAACGACCTATACGACTTTCAAAGCGTCTCAAGCGCAGGGAACCAAAAGCCTGTTGCGTCGGGTTTGCAGGAATATCGCAATGCGCAACCAAAGCTTGGCTCTAAAAGAAACCGCACGCGCAACTCCCGAATAATAAAGTCCCCGTCCCAACGGGGTCTTGTTTCTGTCAAAAGCCATGGAGAGCCCAAGTTTATGACTGCTGGTCACAGCATCCACCAAGACTCTTTATTGTCAGATCCTGACAGTCCTGATGCACTCACTTCCGAGGACCCACCACCTGCCATGGTGGTTTCAGATATCAGCCAGCCACGAACCTCCAAACGAAGGCCATCCCATCTCAAGGATCCTATTGAACCTCCAATCAAGCGACAGAAACCTCCTCCTACTTCAAAAGAGCCCATAGAGCTTTCCGAGGACGAACTTCAAGTCGAAGCATCCAAAAGCACTAACCTGGCTAAGGCACCAAACAGTGCTTTTATCTATCGGAGCAGCTTGACAGGTGAACGTACAAATCAACTCAGGGGGGACATACAAAGTACAAATTTTCAGAGTCCTTCCCTTTCGGATGGATCCAAAAAGTTGATATCGGGGGGGATGGCACTCATTCGAGCTGTCTGTGGCGAGATGACATATCAACGCGATGCTGATACCAATCAACACGAGATATTTCTTCACCGAGGCGGCACCAGACTTGAGCCCAGAAATGAGATAGGCCAAAGCGTAGACGGAATGGAGTGGTTGGGATTTGAAATCTCACGAATTCACAAATACCGTCGTTCTGACAAGTCAAGTCGTCACATTCTTATCGAGCGCTCACTGGTCGGGAACGCTAAGCCAAAGCTTTTCCTAGAATTTGAGAGTTCAAAAGATGCTGAGGTATTATTAGCAATCTTCAAAAGTGAGAGGGTATATCTTGGGGATCAGTATGTTACAGTTCCACCCCTTTCATTTCATAGCTAACGAGGCGTCCGTAGTGGAGATGTAGAGAGGCTGATGAACACGGCTCTCAAGGACGCAAAGAAATACGGGGAACAAAATGAAAAGCAATTCATTGAACGTCGTGAAGACAAGTCTTTAACATCTGCCACTCAGGAGATATCAGACAGGCAAAAGAAGCCTCCAAGATCCGAAAAGATCAAGGATAAACTGGTACGATCCTCAATTGACGTCGATTCACATTCAGATATCACAACAAAACCTCGATCTATTACACAACAAGATCGCCCCACAACACGGCGCTCTACTAGACTGTCCTCTGGACCCATAACTCGTCAGCTGAGCCCAGAGAGCTGGACTGACTTACACCCGGACTGGCAGAAAAATTGGCCAAGATCGTTGGTATTTCCAGCCACGGGCAAAAACAGAGCAACAGTAGATAAAGACGATATACCAAGACTCAACGAAGGCGAATTTCTGAACGACAATCTCATCAGCTTCTACCTCCGCTATCTTCAATGCAATCTAGAGGAAAGGCGCCCCGAGCTGCTAAACAAGGTCTACATTTTCAGCACCTTCTTCTTTGAAAAGTTAAGATCTACCAAAGGTAAGATCAACTATGAGGGTGTCAAGGCGTGGACCGCAAAAGTCGACTTGCTTTCCTATGACTACATTGTCGTGCCAGTTAATGAACATGCGCACTGGTATTTGGCCATTATCTGCAATGCTCCAAACGCCGTGGGTAGCCCGAAGGAAGAAGTATCGCCAGCGACTGAATCTAAGGAAGTCCCAGAGATCCTAGATGTGCCAAGTTCCCCAAAGATGTCGACTATGGAACGATCTATGTCAGATATTTCTTTGCAGGACAACGAAGTCTCAGTTAGCAAGCAGTTGGGGGAACCTAAAAAGGATGTTACGGAAGCATTATCTACCCCATCTTCGCCAAGTAAGAAGAAGCAAGCGATAGGCGTATCATCAAAGGGCGATCCAACCCAACCGAAGATCATTACCCTTGATTCACTCGGTTCCTCGCATAGTCCAACCTGTAGGGCATTGAGGGACTATCTAATTCAGGAGGCCTGGTCCAAGAAACAGACTAAGTTAACCGCCCCCCCAGCCGGCATGACTGCTGTAAGGATTCCCGAACAAGATAATTTTTGTGACTGTGGAATATTTGTGTTAGGTTATATGCGAGAGTTCTTGAAGGATCCTGATGGCGCCGCACACAAACTTTTACAGAAACAAGACATAGGATGGGATATCCGGCCATCTGAGTTGCGCGAGCAAATCAGGACTCTACTTTTTGATTTACAAAAGAAACAAGAAGAGCGTCTTGAAATTGAGAAGCAGCAGCGAAAGGGTTTGAAGAAGAAGGCAATGACTGAGAAAAACTTGCGAGGCTCTCCGCCACCAATGCTATCTCCTTCATCTCCTGCGCCAATTTTACCAGGCGCCTATCCCCCAGATTCACCTGAAAGACGACAGAAAATTGAGGCAGTCATACCATCCTCAGAAGCAACCCTACAAGGACTCAGTCAAGTGGAGTCCATAGAGGCTGGGCTGCAGCTGGAGAATGCAGAAAATAAAGCTTCCGAAAAGAAGCAGCAAGCCTCGGAGGGGACCCAAGAGCCGGACCTAATCAAGAGATTAGCAACCAACCCAAGGTCCAGTCCCGATACCGCAGCTGAAACATATTATTCTGCTTCATCATCCCCCACTCGCAAGCCAGAGCCGCACCGTAGTAAACTTGTGGTGGAGTTGAAGGCTGGCAAGGAGCGCGACAAACTTGAGCCAGAAGACCCAATCCCTTTGGATCGGCCTGAGCCTCAGTTTATACGAGAGCTATCCAGCTCAGACTCGGATACCCAACCTACACCTAGACCAGGGATTAGAGCCCGAAGATCATCTATTGAGTTTATGGAGGAGCGAAAAGCACTACCTCGCCCATCTTCTACGACATTGAGTCGACAAGATGATTCGACTATTCACACTTCCCACTTTTTCCCATCCATTGAAACTGATGATGTGGGTGCACCTTCGGGGAAACCGAAATACGATGGCATAGATCGATCAGTTGATTTGACAATGTCATGATCAACAATATGCTGAACCAATATACAAAATGGTGCTAAAAAGTTTTATAATCGGTATTGTGGCGGATGAGTCATGGGAATGGAAGACTCCAAAATCAGGGCGAGCATACAGGGGAGCGGCGTTTGGGGACTGTTACCAAGGGGTGCATATGCATGTGTATGTTTGTGTATAAGAGATAATTGCTTGTACTGCCGATACCAAATAGAAAAGAAAGGTAATCGCACGCCTCTGGGGGGCCGAGAATGGAACACATGATTTCTTAGTAGAAAATATCGAATGTGATCACATTACTTGAAGTGTCTGGCTAAAATTGAGATCAAAGGCTGTACGAAATTGATTGTATGAGTGCAGTAATAGTATCTATAATCCTCCTTTTTTACTCCTTTACTCCTCCTCGTCACTTGAATCTTGTGATTCATGCGTGCCATTGGTGACTGCACGCGGTATCCTGGGGATCTCAAAGACTACACCTCCGTTCCTTACGCCCTTGGTGACAGTCCATCGTCCGAGACGGTGTTCCTTTGCTACTGCGGCGACGACGCAGAGACCATCTTGACCGCGCTCGCCGCGTTCGAAGAGGGCAATGTCGTTGATGATGCCTGCAATGGGTCGGTATTCTGACTTGTGGCTGTTCTTTGACGAGGATTCTGGCTGGGCATCTGCTGGCTTTTGTCCGCCAAGGACGGTGACAAGTTCAATCTTCTTCTTGTCCTCGGTGAGTCTCCAGACTCGGATGTGGCCATCCCAACTGCCGCTGAGAATGACGTCGGAGTAAGGGATGGTCTTGAGGGCGGTGATCCAGCGGGGAAGAGGTGCTGGGACCACGTCAGGTCTGGGGTTCTCCTCGGCTGAGACATCCTTAGGTTCCAGGGGGGGATCCAGGCCGTGGGCCAGGGGCTCGATATAAACGGGTTTCTTTTTCGAGACGCTCCAGAGAGCTAGGGCTCCGTTGTCACTTCCAGTGACAAACAGTTCATCATCAATCATGGCGATGCGGTCCATGCTGCCCTCGTGCAGCAGAGACCGCGGGTTGACGCCGGGATGTGATTTCTTGTCGACTGCGCCGCCGCGGAAAACCAATTGGGTTTCTTCGGCGACCTTCCATAGACGAGCGGTACGGTCTCGAGCACCGACACTGGCGCATCGTTCTTGGGCGAGGGCGTCAATGTCGAGGACCTCATCCTGGTGGCCGAATAAAGTCTCGATGTACGCCAATTCATCCAAGCTCCAGACCTTGACAGTTCGATCCTTGGAGCAAGAGTAGAGCTGGTTTGTTCCGCGCCGGAATGCCAAGCCAGTCACGGCGTCTCTGTGGTGGGTGAAAACCTTGATTGGCTTGAGAGTAGCAGCGTCGTGAACAATAATCTTCTTATCCTCACCACCAGTTACAACATATTTTCCGTCGCTAGACGCAGCGACAGCCAGTATATGCCCGACATGCCTCTGATAATTATTCTCCTTCGCCTTGCTTGTATTTCCCTTTATCCATGTCTCCAACTCGGGTCGCTTTTTTGGCGGAGCGGGGGGTTTCTTCGGTTTCCGTTTTGTCGTCTGCGGGTATTGATGCTGGGGGAGGTCCTGTATCCTCCACTTGTGTAAGAAGAGGTCCTTGGTTGTGGTGTAGACGTATGGTGCGCAAGCCGCAATTGACGTAACGGCATTGGTATTGGTTCGGAAAAAGGTCTGGGTGGCCTTGTCAAAAGCCAATTCAGAGGCCAATTGGCGATATACTCGTCCTTTAGTTTCGGCAATGTCCTCCTGCAGCCTTTCCGCAATCAAATCTCGATCAATTTCGGCGGCATCGAACCCAAAGTCGTCCACGTGCTCTTTGACATTCTCGAGATAGCGCTCTGCGAGCCGCAGTCTCTTCTCGGCGGCGGTTTCACCCTCCTCTTCAGAGTCATTGTCCTCTACCTCATCGCCTTTGTTGGAAAGGCCTTCAAAACTCTCCTCGTCCTCAGAATCGCTGCCAGAAATAGACTCATCTCGTTCAACTCGCTTCTTGCCGGCGGCGACTGCTGTTGGTTTAACGGCTGCTTTTGTCAACGACTTGGAAGCGGCAACTCTCTTTTTTGGTGCCTCTGGAGCTGCCGGTCGCTTCCTCTTCTTCTGAGAACCGGGGATTGTAAAAAATGAAGACATTGTGGCTCGCCTAGGCTGACTGACTTTGTCGTCCTGTCCCGCCTTGGTGTTTGGATTCCCCAGTATACGATGCCATGAAAAAAAAAAGTTCGAGATAGGCGACCCACTCAAGTTCTCCGACCCCACTTGGCGCACATGTAGCGAATCAAAATCCATTACCCGGGATATTGTGCCTCCGAGCCCGGGCGGTCAATGCGGGACCAAGCAGCTGTGTAGAGAAGAGCTCGTTGACGCGCAGCGCTACAGCCTAGCGGAGGGCAGCTTGGCCTGGTCTGGCCTGCATCTTGAAGCGGGCTGCTTGTCGTCCACTTTCACAGCTTTCTACATACCACTTTCGCAACAACGTCACTATGTGAGTTGGATATGCCTGGTCTGGGATGATGTGGATTCAAGAACTGACAGTATTTTAGGGAGGTACTTTTGGGAATCTCGGGCAAGGACTTTACCCTCATCGGCGCTTCGAAAGCTGCCATGAGAGGTGCCACTATCCTCAAAGCTTCTGACGACAAGACAAGAGCTCTGAACAAGCACACTCTGCTTGCATTCTCTGGAGAGGCTGGTGATACAGGTTAGTCTGACGAGGTTAAATGCGGCTTGGAAACCGAGAGGCTGACGTTGTGCCAGTTCAATTCGCCGAGTATATCCAACGAAATGCCCAGCTCTACTCCATGCGCAACGAGACCGAGTTGTCACCATCTGCCCTAGCCCACTTCGTCCGAGGAGAGCTCGCCACGAGCTTGCGATCCCAGAAGCCCTACAACGTCAACCTCTTGATGGGAGGTGTCGACCCCATTACCGGCAAGCCTTCACTCTACTGGCTGGACTACCTCGCTTCATTGGCGGAGGTTCCCTATGCGGCTCACGGCTATGCGCAGTACGTCTAACCCGGAACTATTTCCATATCATTATTATTCTTCTTCTTCTATGGCGATGGGAGCAAGCGATCAAATTATATGGCTAACAGATGGTTTGCACAGGTACTACTGCTTGTCCCTTTTGGATAAGCATCATCACCCAGATATCACACTAGGACAGGGCATCAAGCTCATGACCATGTGCATAGACGAGCTAAAGCGAAGGTTACCAATCGACTTCAAGGGTATGATAGTCAAGGCAATCAAGGCGGACGGAATTGTCGACATAGAATTCGATGATGACCGTATTGTGAAGAGCGCTTGAGAGAACGCTATAGACAAGAAATGGCGTGTATTATTAGATTGGCTCGAGTTTGATGATCAACAGTGCAGCCAAGCTTTGCAACATGTCCAATGCGGCTGACCTTGTGCGTTTCACTCAAGTTTGACTGATGCTAAACTGATCCTTGGTCCCTTCTGAAACGGAATCCAAGATTAAGTGATATGAATTTATACCCAAAACGGCCAATGTGGATGAAGATCGAGCGGACAATAAAATAATGGAAATAAAGGATTTTCCTAGAAGCTATTGTGTAACTCGCTTATTGAACAATGCCAACTTGACTCACTCTCCGACTTAACATTGGCCAGGTAGAAGCTTGGCCAAAAGACTCGGGCTAAAAGGGTGACGAGAAAAGATGGTGACAAGAATCAACAACCACCACTAGTTATGATACAATTAGCCATCGACCTATCTACCACCGCCTACCTGCCTGTATCGCAAACAATCCACAATAAGTCGGGATTTTGAAGATGGCCAGGTTACTGAATCATGAATTACAGTAGTCACAACGAACTAGTTTGTTTATTAAAGGAAAAGGTATGGAAATTACCAGCGTTGGACGTGCGAGCTGCCCGTTGCAGAACCGTTTCAAGAGTCATCGGTGGCCGCTGTCAATCGTCATCCGCCCTTGGACAAAGAAGCGGCCTAATCAATGAGGGTAAAGTGGGAGTGGGCGGTGTACGTTTGTGCCTCTCTCAGGGTCTGCTTCAAGGAAAGGATAATCGAAAGCGCCCCACCACGGCCTCGAAGCAGTTTGGTGGGAGTCTCAGAGACATGCAACATAATCAGGGTGAAAGCAGGGCAGGGAGTGGAGAAGGGCTCTTGGGGGGGATGACATTCATTTACCGCTTTGATTTTCTAGAATACGAACGTACGTAGGAGGCAATAGACCTTTGGGTCAGAGTGACCGCATGCAGCCTCTACCTACAATATAGTACATACAAGTAGGTAGATACCCAGTAGGCCGCTCCGTAGGAAATCGCCCAAGGTTTCGGCTTTAACCGAAAGGAAGATACAAGTAGCAGTACAAGTAGACCAGGGACAGGAAATCAACAAGTGCCGTGGTAATAATTCATTTTATCGTGGATCTGATTTTGCGATAAGATGTGATATCGAATTACGCAATGGCCATGGGTAGGGTTTCAAGGGTTGTGTTGTTCATCGCAGGTGGCTAAACATCTTACATACACCTGCATCAAGTAGGTACTACCCAAGCCAAGGTGCCAGGGCAGAAGCACTAGCCAGTTGAGAAGGACGATAACTCTTGGAAGAAGCTGACAGAAAAATAAGGGGAATGCCCAAGTATCTCAGCCTTGAGTTACCGTTTCTGATCGCTCTCCCCGAAAAGGAGTGGCAACTAGGAGGTAGGCAGGTAGGCTTAAAAAAAAAAAAGACGGATGTCAAAGTTAAGAAACTGTGAGAGGAACAGCCTGGAAGAATATCGTCACAAGCCACAGCACAGTGCCAACGCGTAGCGCGGATGAAGAGAGTAGCCCTCGCGTACCAACTTCAGTGCAATACATACGATACAGTGAATTCGGTACTCGTACGGTACTTTGCATTTCGTCCCAAGAAAAAAAATTCTGACTCCTCCCCCCTCGGGCACTAACCTTTTCCTGGCTCAGCCTTGAAGTACAGGAGTACATGCCACCACCACCACACCACCAGTGGGCAATTTTTTTTTTCTGGCCTTCGCCTCAGCGCCTCTCGCCGTCCCTTTTTCTTCTCTCCCACAACTTCAAACCCTCCCCAAACACACAACCCTTTTCATCCCCTCTCCTCTTTATCCTCGTACTTTCCTCCCCCAAGACATTTTTCCTGTCTTTTCCTTGGTCTTTCCTTTTGAAGATTCTGCGTTTTCTTCGACGGAAAGTGCAAGCACCATCATACGCGTGTTCTGAAATTAATAGAAGTGGGAAAGAAAAATCTCGGGAGCCTGGTTTGCCCGATTTCTTTCTCTTACGTCTTCGTGTTTCCTGTCTCTATCGTGCGGGCAGGCTTCGCTATTTCACTCTCTTTTCATTTCTAGAGGGTGATTTACGATAGATCTCGATTAATTTTCTCGCGTGTTTTTTACGAAACAATTCACCTACTTCACCGGATTTCTTTCTCCTTGCGACAACATGGCGGACCAAATCAACATGGGCGGCCTCAACCTTGGCTCCGACAACGCTTCAGCCTCTCAGGCCCGATCTTATATCCCACCTCACATGCGAGGTCGTCAGGGTGCTGCTCCTGCTCCTGCCCCTGCCCCTGCCATGAACGGCAACTCTCAGCCTCCGGTCAATGGCGTGAATGGCTCTCAACCTCCCATCAACGGCGGTCTTAACAACAGCAACTGGGCTGGGTATGTGCAAATCACACCTCATTCTACAGATCGAGTCCCAAAAGCTAACCCTTCATCCTACAGTCAAACCAACAACTACCCTGCTGGTGGTCGCCAGGGCGGCGGCAACTGGGGCGGTGATGCCCCCGCCTACAGCAACAACGCTGGTGGCAACCGTCGCGGCGGCGGTGGTTGGGGCGGACGTGGTGGTGGTTACTCTGGCGGCGGTTATGAAGGCCACGGTAATGGCGGCGGCGGCGGCGGCGGCGGTGGTGGTAACATTGCTCGCGGCTCTGGAGACGGTCGATGGCAGGACGGAAAGCACGTTGCTGGCCCGGCTAACCCCCGTGTCGAGCGTGAGCTCTTTGGTACTGCCGACGACCCTTCCAAGCAACACACTGGTATCAACTTCGAAAAGTACGACGACATCCCTGTCGAGGCCTCTGGACGCGACGTTCCTGAGCCCGTTCACCAGTTTACTACCCCTCCCCTGGACGAACACCTTTGCCGCAACATTGAGCTTGCCCGCTACAAGGTCCCCACCCCTGTCCAAAAGTACTCCATCCCCATTGTCATGGGTGGCCGTGATCTCATGGCTTGTGCCCAGACCGGTTCCGGAAAGACTGGTGGTTTCCTCTTCCCTATCCTCTCCCAGGCTTTCATTCACGGTCCTTCTGCTGTCCCCGCCGGTGCTGCTGGACAGTTCGGTCGTCAGCGTAAGGCCTACCCCACCTCATTGATCCTTGCCCCCACTCGAGAGCTTGTTTCTCAAATCTACGATGAATCCCGAAAGTTCGCTTACCGATCTTGGGTCCGCCCCTGTGTTGTTTACGGTGGTGCCGATATTGGCTCCCAGCTTCGACAGATTGAGCGTGGCTGCGATCTTCTCGTTGCCACTCCCGGCAGACTTGTCGATCTCATTGAGCGAGGTCGTATTTCTCTCTGCAACATTAAGTATCTTGTCCTTGACGAGGCCGACCGCATGCTTGACATGGGTTTCGAGCCCCAAATCCGCCGCATTGTCGAGGGTGAGGACATGCCCTCTGTCGCCGACCGACAGACTCTCATGTTCTCCGCTACATTCCCTCGTGACATTCAGATGCTCGCCAGAGATTTCTTGAAGGATTACGTCTTCTTGTCTGTCGGACGTGTTGGTTCGACATCTGAGAACATTACCCAGAAGGTCGAGTTCGTCGAGGATGTTGACAAGCGCTCTGTTCTCCTTGACATCCTCCACACTCACGCCGGTGGTCTTACTCTTATCTTTGTCGAGACCAAGCGTATGGCCGATTCTTTGTCGGACTTCCTCATCAACCAAAACTTCCCTGCTACTTCCATTCACGGAGACAGAACCCAGCGTGAGCGTGAGCGTGCTCTGGAGTTCTTCCGTAATGGACGTTGCCCTATCCTCGTTGCCACTGCCGTTGCTGCCCGTGGTCTCGATATCCCCAATGTCACACACGTCATCAACTACGATCTTCCTACTGATGTTGACGACTACGTCCACCGAATTGGTCGTACCGGTCGTGCCGGAAACACTGGTATTGCCACTGCCTTCTTCAACCGTGGCAACCGCGGTATTGTCCGTGAACTCATCGACCTTCTCAAGGAGGCCAATCAAGAGATTCCTCCCTTCCTTGAGGCCATTGCTCGTGAGTCGTCCTTCGGCGGTGGTAGCCGTGGCGGTCGTGCTCGCGGCGGTGGTGGTCGCGGTAACTCCAACCGAGATTTCCGTAAGTTCGGCGGAGGTGGCTTCGGCGGCAGCGGTGGTGGTTTCGGTGGCTCCCAGCAGGGAGGCAACTTCAACAGCTTCGGCGGTCAGCCCAATGGCGGCTCCAACTACGGAGGCAGCGGCGGCGGCGGTGGTGGTGGTGGTTTCAGCGGCGGTAACTACGGCGGCGGCAGCCAGCCGTACGGCAACCCTGGTGGCCCTGCTGCTCAGTCCTCTTGGTGGTAAACATATCATCTTATTTCACATGATCGACACATCGTGTGCTTTATTGCTGTGGCGCAGGCTTTGCCACTTCATCATCTTTCTTCTTTTCTCAACAACTCTTGCTTGATTACATTTTGTTTTTTTTTTTCCTCTTTTCTTTTCCTTTTTTTTCCTTTAGTACGCATGCATCAGGTCATTTTCGAAGACACGGCGGCATCATGACTCGCGAAGACGAACGAGTGCCTTTTCTACTGGAAAAGAGCAGTAACGGTCAGGGACATTCATGAATCATGTGATAGATTGCATTTCTTTGATTTCAGCATCCTCTCTCGCTTGATACCCTTAGACCGAGAGATGAGGAACTTGGGGAAGCTGGCAGAACGTGGTGTTTAGAGATCTACAAACGTTAGATCTGGACAGGGACATCACGATTTTTATCATGTTCTGCTGTCTACAAGGGGTTCCTCCCCACAGGGCATTTTTCTCGCTTTCACGATAGAGGGTCATGTTATCGCCGTGCATACATAGACAAAAGTGGATTTACTCGGTTCTCTGGTCGGAATCGCTCAACGGTCTCCACGGATTGGGACGGATGAGAGAGCTATGAGCATAGACTGGGAATATGGTTGGCCAGAAGGTCGGTTTTTCTCTGTTTCTTTCTGAGGGGGCGAACTATGCCTCTCGACAAAGGTTATGGATTGAGGTTGGGACGGCATGGATCAAACAGCTCTTGCTCTTTGACCGTCATGAGCATATGGATGTAAGGCTTCGGCTTAGCTAGAGGAAGCTGAGCACGCAGCTTTTGGAAGACGGGGCCTAATTACTTTGTTCCCGTGGTAGACAGACAACCAGAGTGGACTGAGGAGTCTCAAGTAAAAAAAGGGTTTTGCAATACTTTTGTTTTCCGCGACGAATAATGATGTGCAGTGATCGTGATGCTCTTTACTGTAATTGAGATATAATATCATTATCATTGTCTACTAAGTTTGGCTTATGAAGCTCGTCTATTCAGTTTGATAGTCATGTGACAACTAACATTGAAGACACAGTGGAGAACTCTAGTACTAATATTGAACCAACGATTTCGGTGTGATTCTATTTATATCATGCAACACACAAATGATGCTAGATATAACTCTATTTATCTATTACTACTATTGCTAGGTATTAACAGACGTTTTCAAAAAACGTCATCCTGCCGGGTAGCCTTGATCATATTCCAATCCATGAATTTTTGACGTGACTAGGGACGGCCACTACCGAGCAGTTTCCCCCGCGGGCCCCTGTCTTCCATGGACTTCAGGGCTGAACGTCATTAATTTTAGGGCACTTCTAGCACCCACATCGGAACCAAGGTCCACTACTGTCCACTGTAGCTCGGCATCAGCAACCCAAGAGCCCCTCCATCAATCTTATGCCAACGTCCAAGGTTCCCCGCCAAGAAAACAGTTGGAACCAAGTAGAAAGAGGCCGCTATCCATCCATCGCACAAGTCCGGTTCCGTGGCTTACCGTCGAGTTCCATATGCTAGGCTGGATTCTTCCCCGCTATCAAGCGCAAATATTCTTTCTCCCATCCATCCGTTCAACTCATCCAACCAACTCCTTTATGTGCATCCGCTAGAGGAGGTGCACGGAGTAATCGCTTAGTTATCTCAAACACCCTTTTTAGATGAACAGAGGTGATATCATCTGAGAAATATGGGTGTTCTTGAGAGCCTCGACGAAGGTGTCAGTGGCTTGGTGGGACAATGGAATGGCTATTCGACAGGTCTGGTGACGCTGTTCATCCTGCTCGTCACCTACCGAGTCACATCTGCGCGCGATCCCGATGTGCACCCGATGCTGCTTGCTAGACAATCCACTCCCTCAACTGTACGAAATGAAGGCGAAAGCGCAATTTACAGGTCTCTCGCGGCGCCGCATAGCATGCCATTGAACAGTGGACTTGAGGTCAAGGATCCTGGTGCTTCCCGATGGGCTCGTGGCCGAGATGGCGACCTCCGCGATGTTTGGCGAAAGGCTGTTACGGGCAACGACGCCGGAAAGAAGGGTCGACTGCTGACTGTCTTGGGATCCGAAAATGTTATTGAGCACAAGCTGGGTATGGATACACGGATATACTGTCCGACAATTTACATATACAAGAAGCTAACAGTGTCGCACCCCTAGAGGACATCACGAGGCAAATCAACCTCATCGGACAGCACATCGCAGAGCAGGGTGGCATTAGAGTCGCCGTCTATCTGCCAAATTCTGTCGAGTTTCTGGTCACGCTTCTAGCCTGCAGCTTCTACCCAAACCTCACGACCGTCCTACTTCCGTTCAATGTTCCCGATGAAGAACTGATTTCGATGCTCAGGAGATCCGCCGTCGACACCGTGGTTACTGCCCCAGGATCTTTCCCTCTTGATGCGGTTGCCAAGGCATACCCCTCTCTGAGACAGCTGATCTGGGTCGTCGATGAAGGCAGCTCACACCTCGACTGGAACGAAGTACCTGAAGGCATGGGCGGAAGTGTCAATGTTGCTACATGGCAGGACATTCTTCGAGAGGCCCCGGCTGGCTCGAGCACGGAGTTGCCCGAGGCAGACCCCGAGAAGGTTCCTATGGACGTCGTTACTTTCTGGCAGTCAAAGCCCGGCCAATTAGAAGAGATGGTGCGCTTCACCCAAGCCAACCTGGTTTCCGGCATTGCTGGTCAACTTGCGGCCATTCCCAGCAAAGAAAGGCTGACCCCAAATGACCTCTTCCTCCCTGCTGAAGCCCTTTCTAACAACCACACACTCATCCTGACGCTGGCCGCTCTATATTCAAACGCCTCTGTAGCTTTCAACTCTGTTGCCGGTCGATCCCCGGATTTGGTACTGTCTACCCAAGGTATCGCGCCTACTGTCATCGTCGCTAGCCCCGCTACTCTATTGAAAACCCATCAAGAGTCTATAAGCAGACTTGGCTCTCCGCTTGCCAAGGCTGCGCACTCCCTTTCTTCGCGTGCTCTCGCTCAACAAGGTGTCCATGGAACTACAAACCTTTTGTCTGCATTCTCTTCGGGGGCGCGACCCGCTATTGGCACCATTCCTGGCAAGCTTCGTCTTCTGTATACTGCTGAACGAGCTGGCGCCGACACACCACAGCTTTCGGCAAAGATCGTTTCTGACCTACGGGTTTTCACTGGCGCAAGGGTTGTGTATGCGTTGACAGCACCGCGAGTTGCCGGAGCAGTAAGCCAGACGGCTCTGTTTGATTACCGAGTCGATGAAAGCAGCAAAGGACATTTCGGAGCTCCGGTTACAAGTGTAGAGATCTATCTGAAAGACATGGGCCCGCATAAGACCACGGATGACAAAGCCGAAGGCGAGGTAAGTTTTGACGTTTCAAATCATACAGGCATGTGCCTTGACGTAAGCTGGAATGCTGACATATGATGGTGTACAGATTGTTGCTAGAGGACCTTGCGTTGCCGGAGGCGAGACCAGTCTTGGTGTTGCTGGTACGATCAAGGATGACTATACCTTGGCATATGTTTGAGGCGACGCGAATCCAATGACGTACTGCTGGGTGTTTACCCGCGATGGGACATGGGAGTGGATTGAAGAGATACTATACAAGTATGATGATATAAGTACTAATGGAGTATCTGATGGTTGCTGTTATTTTATTTTCTTTCTTTCGGGGAGAAGAGCGACATTTTAGATGAGATGGCAATATTGTAGGATCCATGACTTATTAAGGATGATTGGGTAATATGATGAAATACGAGTAAGTTTCATGGCAAACAATGAATTTTGCCGTCTTTATCCCACATTGGATGTGGATTTCTTTGTTTGACTTAGGAGGAGGAGGAGCCCGCGCAATTCCGATACTAGTTTGCACTTCGCCTACGACGGCCGCCACTTTTACCACCGCCGCGGCAAAGGATCCGAAGAGCCGGGGGACTTGGGACTGGGGGTTGCATCGATGCTGAAACTACTTGTACAAGTGCAGGTATGCAACATTTATCGGGCAAGCTTGCAAGCTGGTGTCTTTGTTTTAGTGGAACGCACCAGACAACATGAGGTTGATGCAACTGGAGGTTGGTTAAAAACCCGATTTGTTTATCATGTTTCCAGTCCAGGTTAGATAATATGGCTTGAGCCTATCGATTCAGTTGGGTACTACATCACTGTATGTACCAGTGCTACTGGTGCTATGCCCTGGTGCTACAGGGAGCTCAAAGGGCTAGCGAAAGGTTCGGTTTAGCGCCACAACGGGGGAGAAAGGGGGGCGACTTGGGGCTCACTTGGGGCTCTTTTGGAGGGGGGATGGATGGATGGATCGCTGTCTGGGCTTTTTTTTTTTTTTCTCTAATGCTGGGCCCGATCTGAGCCACTCTCGCCTGGGCTGGGCTTAATTAACCACTGGGGGACACCCTTTTTGGCCGAGTCTTTTTATTGAACCCGTTAAAATAGGCGTTGAGGTACAACCTGTTCTGGCGCCTGCCTGCCTCTCTGCCTGCCTGTTTACCTCGCCTTACGCTTTGTGGTCTTGCTGTCTTGCCCTCCCTCTATCACTCTTGTCAATTTCTTCCCTTTTCTTCTTAAACTGTCTCAGCATTCTTATCCCTTTTTATTTGCATTTTTGTGCCCAATTTGTCTCGGAGAGTCCAATACTCCCCCCCCTTTCCTTCCCTTATTTAAGAAAAGCATCGGGTGTGAAATCGGACCAAAATGTGCATATAAGTGTGTGTGGTGGGTAAGAAAAAAAAAAAAAAAAAAGGTGCCTCCCCCCACGGAGGAAGATACGAAGAAGACAGCAGAAGCAGAAGCGGAAACCTCCAAGTGAAGGGATGAAGAAGATTTCCAAAATCTTCCTGCGTCTTGGGCGAGCAGGCTCAAGCGATGATGGGCGCTCGGACATTGGCTTTGGGCCGCCTCTCGAATCGGCGCCTGACTTTCACCAGCTCACATCCAAACGGTGGCGTGGTGGCGCTGTGAACGGAGAGACGGGTGCCGCCGAAGTATTCAGGAAAAGGGTCCCGAGGACGGGAACGACCTCGATTTTGGCCGATGGTAGCCCGGGGGCGAGTCCATCATGCGCTGCTTGTGAGCGCATAGATTTTGCGAGGTTGTTGGATTGGCAGCCAGGGGATGCCAGGCCGTGGGTCTCCCTGGCTCACACGGTGAAGTCGGGGGTGAACGGTGAGAATGACAGAAAAGGGGGGCGGAATGGCCAGACTGAGAGTGATACGTCTTCACTGCCATCACGAACCTCATCAGAATATGTGGGGCCCTGTCCGTGGTGCACTTTCTTTCAGACCATGATCAGTACCCCGGCAGACGGAGATGAAGAGACTGATGGGAAGCCCAAAGATGGGTCGGTCAGGAGCAAGTTTACACCATATCTACGCATCCGACTGGCCTTTGAGAGGCTTGGTGGAGGTGAAAAACATGAACTCGGCAGATCAGTATTGTTTGAAGTGACGACACGAAATCGATCTCTGCCGTGGGGTTACATCGTCAAGGCGGCGCCTACTCCCGCTCCGGAGGCAGCGGAGAATGGGGATTCCACACTGACCGGACACGGCGGAACGATAAGAGGGCACGGAGGAGAAAACGGGCCGGTGGTGATACAGGGGAGGAGAGTTCCGCCATTATTGGATCCCGCGCTACCAAAATCGTGGATCGGTTTTTGTAAAGAGAATCACGGCACGGAATCATGTACTATCAAAACCAAGACAGCAGTGCCGGGCCTCAAACTCATCGACTGCGAATATGGTCGGTTCGTGTTGGTGCAGGATCTGGAGCAACCCGCAGACCATACAAATCAGGACGGCGCCGGTGAGCGTCATGGAGTGGAATATGTGACTCTAAGTTATGTTAGGGGCAGCGTTGATGATTCTCGCCATCTAGAAACGGAGACTGGTGGCTTTCTCCCAAAAGAGTTACCCCCACTTATTACTGATGCTATTTCCGTCACCAAATCTCTTGGGCTGCGATATCTTTGGGTGGATCGATATTGTATGCCGAGCAAGCGTGACGCCGCGAAAGATGGATCACTGGCTTCAATCCGAAAACGTCAGATAGAACTGATGGGTCGGATATACGCTCAATCAACACTTACACTAGTAATAGCTTCAGGAGACAGCATTTATAGTGGCATACATGGAGTCAGTATACCACGGGAAGAACAATTGTCGTTGAAAACGGAAATAGACCTCTTCACAACTACTCTGCTTCGGCCTGATCTCGAAGTTGCGTCTTCAAATTGGGCCTCGAGGGCATGGACATATCAAGAAGGCCTGCTCTCCCGACGAAGGCTGGTATTTACCCCTTCACAAACCTACTTCCAATGCCAGAACTTGCACTGTCATGAAAGTATCTCCCTCCCTCTTCACTTAGCACGTGGCCTCAATCTTGGTCGTGTCTTTCCCTTGACCGATGAAGTTTTCCAGCTACCCAAGCTGAAGCATCATATTAAAACATTCATGGCCAAGAGCCTTACCGACGATGAGGATCGTCTGGATGCTTTCGGGGGTATTCTTCATGAGTATTCGCAGCGCGAACAGTTCTCAGTGGATCATCTCCTTGGCTTACCCCTATTCCATCATGACAGCTTCAACAACGTCAAAATAGTCAGTCAAACAGACCGTTTGGCGGTTGCACTGGGATGGATGCCCAGCCACGCAGTCCCATCATCACAAGACGATTCCGAAACACACATAGTAGATCCATATTATCTACTGGATACACCGCCATGCACATTCCCATCCTGGACTTGGCTATCTTGGCGCTTGCAGGCCGGGCGGGATAGTTACGATTCACCAAGCTATACATTCAACTTTAATCTTATGGGGGATGCCTCGCCGCTTATTGAGGGTGTGTCAGCTACCCCTGGGATGGAGATATCTGTTGGTTTTGTTGGCGGGATGGTCTTGTCGTGGGAGATTGACGGCGATGCAATTGCTCGCAAAGGAGAACGTATCGAGTTCCTGCACCTCAAAACGCTTTGCTTTGATCTGACGGTTCGGAAGCCCGCTGATGCAAAGTCGACGCCCGCGCTTGCTGAACCGGAAGCTTCTATTCTTGGCAAAGTTGCTGCGGATGCGATTGAGACGTGGATTCGACGCTGTTCTGTCACGGTTATCGCCGCAACTGCTGATAATACACCAATTGATAAGGAATACCAACTAACTGGTATCCTCATCTCTGGAAGAAATTGGAAACCGCTGGAGAATAGCCAACCGGGCACCGGTGGGGTTACGGCTACGGTTCTGGTATGTGGTAAGCGGAATTGGGAACCTGACGGGCCCCTAGTGCGGCTCGGGGTGTTGAGCATCAGCTTTGAGGCATTAGTAATGGCAGCAGATGAAGCGGATGCTTCTATCATGAAGGGCATCGATTCTGGCATGGGGGAGAAGAAAGACCTCAGGGTCCAACTACGTGAATTGGATATTTACTAGAATTTACCGGGATCGCATTTGTACATACGTAATGGGGGAACTGGATATAAAATGGGCATCTATGGAACGGTGTTCTATTCGGTTTCAATTTCATGTTTCTCATTCAGCATGCTGTTCTGTTCTGTTCTGCGTTCATACATGTAACGGTTGTAATCGTCTTCCCCCCCCTTGTCTTGCAAATACATATTTAATCAAGGGGCTCCATTTCTAACATGGCCCGTTTGCTCATATCATCATGAACCCAACTCACGATTCTGCTCCCAACATCACCCACAAGTTTGTCGTAATGCGCGCCGGGGAAAAACAGGCCGCAGTGAGCGCCCACTTCATCCACTCCCTCCATGTACACGTCTACCCAAGTGGGATCTGGCACCCCGTCAACTTTGCCCGGCAGATTGCAAAATTTCCTCAGCTTCTTTGGCTTCTCGGCCTGGCTCGCTTGGGACGCCTCCCGCTCGAGCCGCTTCTTCTCCTGCTTCTCCAGCTTTTGCCTTTCCTTCTCGGCCTCCCTCTCGAGCTTTTCGGCCTGCTTCTGGAGCTTGTCTGATTCCTTTTGGATCTTTTTGCGGTGCTTGTCGATGAGCTTCTGACGCTCCTTGAGGGTCTTTGTGTGCTGCTTGAGGGTCTGGGAGTAGGATTTCTGGAGACGGGAGAATTCCTTTTCGGCTTGCTTGCGGGTGTCTTTGTTGGTGTATTGGGTGAAGTCTGGGGTTTGGGGCCTGGGAGGGGGATCGGAGATAGGGGGCAGGTCCAGGCCTTCCAAGGATGGGGATTGTTGTAGTTGGTCGGTGGTGGAGTCTTGGGGGGTGTTTTCCTCGAGGTTTTCTTGTGAGGAAGAGGGTGTTTGCTCGGCTGCGATCTGGGTGTCTTGGGATTCGTCCATGGGGATTGGGTCCATTTCTTGTAGTGAGAGGCGGCTGAATGGGGCTTCTGATTCAAGACCGAGTGTTTCATCTGTATTGTCGGTCATGGAGATGCCAATAGGTGTCGAGCCATGGTGTTCTGTTTGCTGCTCGTGGTTGTCATTGTTGATTGAGATTGACGGAGTCAAGGTGGAGTTCCCGAGTTGAAGTGGTTGCCCATCGTGCAGTTCAATGCGAGATGAAGATGGACTTGGTGACTTGATTCCTTGCGTAGATTGCTCATCTGTTTGGGATGTTCCATCTGGTCGGACCGAAGCAAGGGTTGAAACATCCGTCTGGCTTGGAGCATTGCTTCCTTCAGGTGGTGATTGTACCGGTTTAGGACGACCAGGGGAAAGAGTGTAATAGTTAACGAAGCGAACCCTGACTTGCGAATTCGTGCTCGATGCACTAAACTCATCGGCATTCTCAAGCTCTCGGATTCGATTGTATCTTGATAGTAGACCATAATAGTCGGCTAGGCATCCGCCAAATTCAAGATGGTGGGTAATGTGGTTACCAAGAGCATTCAACAGGCCCTCGTTGCTGTGTTTTGAAGCAAAATTGACCATGCGTTGGAAAAAAGGCTGCTCTCTAAACGGGGTATCGTTGAAGAATGGGGGATCAAAATTTGGGTCAGCAGGCCGGCTGGATGGACCTGCTACTGATGGTGATTGCACTGTTGAGTGTATTGATTCAGGTGTAAGAGATGCACTGGCATCAACTTCAGAGGGAGGAACTTGTTCAGGTTGAAAGAGACTAGAGATTCCAGAAACTACGATGCCAGGGTGGAGGCCAAGAAAAGGAGAATCTAAAGATAATGTGCCCAGTATGCGATGCTTGAAGGGGTGTTGGTTTTGAGGGATATAGTTTGGCTGGCACAACGTTAGATGCATTCGTCTGTGAACAGGAGTCTGATAGACAGGTATCTCACCTTGAGAGCAACCTCTGCAGAGAGTAAGCCGCCCATAGAATGCCCAATGAGGATGACATCGGTAGTTGGCGACTCATGGGGCTCGAGCCAGGCACTAAAGTTGTCTCTAGCGACGTCTATGGCCTTGTACGTCTTGTACCTGGGGTAGACCTTGGAGTGTATCACATGGGAATCTGATAAGGAGGCAGTCAGATGATTATGGACATGGGCTGGAAAGGACCTGAAGGACTGGTCATTGCCGTAGAAGCCATGGATATAGATGAGGAGCAGAGTACGTCTGGGGTCGGATTCTGAGTGAGGGGCAATGAGGGACTGTGAAGGTGAGCTACGCGGGTCCTTTGAGCTCAGGAAACTAGGCTCATGAGGGATGGTCTCAGAAGGAGGAGGGGGAGGAGCAATGATATTTGGTACATCATGCTGGGTGAGAGAGTATGGAGGAGGTGGTTCGTTGAAAGACTCTTCTTCAAACTGCGGCGCTGGCTTTGCCATGGCGGCGTAAAGGGCACAACAGTGGGGCCCTGTTAGCCCAAGGCTGCAGCTAGGAATAATACAATAATGAAGATGTGAATGCAGCAGGATGACTATGCAGCACAAATTTGGGGTTGAGGTAATAGACGTTGGACATGGAAAAAGTTGTTGATACGATGCTCAATATTTGGGTGAGAGTTTCTATGGGCCCATCCATCCATCCATCCATATCCGCAACGGGCCGCTGGTACACAAAGCGGGGGAGCAACAGTGATGGGATACCTACCGACGGTGAGTGAATAGGAGGGGGGCAGCGTCAGCGATTCAAGGCCTGGAGAGCGCTGTAAGTTGAAGACTTTTTTTTTCCCTTTCTCTTTAGCAATTTATAGATATATTGCAGTGCAGCGGCCACATTAGCTCTCAAGGTTCTAAAGGCAATTAACTACGAGGTACATACCTCAGGCATTACTAAACGAACCGGTGTATTGGCCACTATGGACATGTAGAGCTGAAGCGAGTGGAACGTGGGCTGCCCATATTGACTGCAACTCCGTACTTGGAGACAATATTGAGCTGTTCCGAGCTGCAGCGGGCAAATGCCCCTTGCATATGCTACGACATATATAAGCTACTAATCAATTTGGTATGCATGCATGCAGTCATACGGTCAGCATATAAATTCTCTCATTATTGTGCGCATGTGTCTTATCATCTTTGTGTTGCCATTTGTTGTGGTTGTGCGGTTGTGCTCCAGATGTACGGAGTACATGTCTGTCTTTCCGTGCCGCCTAACGCAAGGTACGGAGGAGTACGGGAGTACGGGAGTACAAGAAAATGGGACACAGTCTGATTTAGTGCGTCTTCCACGTGCTGGTGCAATGGCGAAATGGATCCAGAAAATGGGGCTGACAAAGATTGAACACAAGCGATGTACGGCGCACCTACTAGTATGCATGTACCTCTTGTACTTTATACCTTGTACTTGTACTATAACAGACATACATTTAGTACATACATACATACATACAACAACCTGGAACCTTGGAAGAGCCCCAACGTGGTAAGACTGGCCTGACTCTTGTACCTGAAATCGCTGGTGGTTCTTGCATTGTTAGCGTCCGAGAATTGTTTCTCGTTGTGCAGCTCGCAATCTGCAATCTGCATGCCACTCGCGCGCCAAACAGGGATAGGTAAGTAGGCATACCCATCGACAGGGCGAATACGATGCGATGAAAAGATGGCCAATAATGAAAGGGAGTGGGTGAGTGAACGGGGGAGGGGAGAAGGATTTCTCGCCCTGGTGATTGACGGCGCATACATACATACTTTAGGTACAGTTGTGAAGAGAGGGGAGAGAGAGAGAGAGAGAGAGACTACGGAGTACCCATCTCATCATGACCATCTCAACTAATGCAAAAAAGCAAATACTAAACAGCAACAGTTACTAGGCAAGTGGAGACTTGTCATTGAGGATGACTTTGCATACCAGTCCAGAGTCATCAGTCAAAAAAAGTCAGTCAGTGCCGTTGCATTGCCTGGCTAATTCTCCGTCTCGAGGAACGATCCAGGCACAAGTGGCACCCACTTCGTATTCGATTCGATTGATAGATTGAACGAGCGCCAACGAGGGAGGGGGAGAAACGGGATTAATGAGATTGGATGGCTCTATCTTTGGCGACCCTCCTCGTACGCGCACGGGTTATAGTGGGTAATGCCAATAGCCACACGAGACCCAGACTGCGACAGGCACCGGGTTTTTCTTGTTTGGTTTCACATTACGCATCCGCGCCACCTGAGAACGTGCGAGCGAGAGTGCCAGAAGAAAAGAAAGGAAAGAAAAAAAAAAGACAAGAGAAGGAGAGAAACGAAAAGAGGGCGAGGGAGAACGAAAACCTGAGCGTCCGCTAGCCAACACTTGGAGGCGTCTCCTTGGCAATTGGCAAAAAAAAGAAAAAGACTGGATGGTCTTCCAAATGTGCCGTGCCTGCAGCATCTTGCCGTCCCCCAGTCATGATTGGCTACCCAGTACCACAGCCCTGCCATGAAGCGAAATTGTGGGCATCCAAAAGGTATCAGTCCAGTCCTAGTCGGGATGACGCCTCCGATACCACAGGATAGCACAAGGTGGCTTATTCCACCAAAATTAACCTGGTCATCCTTGCCATCATCCTAGCAAGGGCCCAGTAGGTTCAGTCGGGCCCAGCAGGAACAAGAGGGACCCCAGCACGTAATCCCCCCCGGAACCCTCGTCGTTCTCAATCAAAGGGTGCGAGTTTGTCGTGGGATCTTTCTTTTTGGTGAGGGAACAATTTCTCCCCTTCCTTTTCGTCCCTTTATCTCTTCTTTTTTTTTTTCTTCGTCGATTATTTGCTGTCATTCCCTCGCTTCGTCATGCCCTCAAGCTATTCTGTCGATCATTGAGCATGTTTTGAAGCCCGCCCTGAATATCAGAATTACGAAACACTGAAGGAGAAGAAAGTAGAGAAGGAGAAAGAGAAGAAGAAGAAAATTAAATACTAGCCCACCAGGGCAAAAATACGGCATCACAAACTGTGTGGCCCTTTTCTCAGGGCCAGTCTTTGGTTAGAATCCTCCCCGAGACGCAGGAGGAGGAATAAACACTGCGACAGCAATCGCCCATCATCTCTTGAACGACTAAGAAGAAAGAAAGAAAAAAGTCATCGACGACGACATCAATAGCGATAGCGACAACGACGTCAACACCATTGGCTATCAAGATGCCGCCGGTCAAGTCTGTCAAATAGAAATTCATTCCTCGTCAGCCAACAAGACCCCACCGCTGGGAATACGATACGATCGTCGCTCTGGGCAATCAGCACTGCCCACCCCAACGCTACCACCATGACTAACCCTCGCCGGCCTTCACTCCTTCAGGCCCGAGATTTGCATCCTCACGCTCATTCTCGTCGTCTTCGCCACGCTCATGGACATGATCGTGATTATCAGCAGAAAAATCAGCAGCCATCTCCGCATGACAACGAACAGCGCTCAGAGCCCCGCGACAAGCTTCGCGACTCACACGCCGGCAACCTACCGTCAATTCATGATCGATCCATCCCCGCAATAGACTTGGCCGTCGATGCAGTAGCCAACAACCCGCTCGTTACCCAGGTCATTCAGACCGTTTCTCTCGTTCAGGTCGTCGACGCGGCAAAATCACTCGCTTCCAGTTTAACAACCCCCGATTTGCCCAGCGTGATTGTCGATACAAGCGCAAGCGAAACGAGCACAATTCTACAATCAAATACTTCATCCACGGTCGCTGCCCCAGGGGCTACCCCCGAATCCAGCAGCAGCGAAATTCCATCTTTCAGCACCAATGCGTCGACGCAAACCACCACGATTTTGTCTACTTCGTCGTCGCAGGCGACTATAACGCCGTCCATTCCTTCATCCAGACTTCCGACGTTCGTTAGTGATGGTCGCAACAATGCAACAAGCAGTATGTTACTTTTTACGATTCCATATTCTCTTACAGTCTATGGCAAGTTCTAACCCTTGGCAGCTTCTTCTTCATCGTCATTGTCATCGCCATTATCATCATCATTACATCACAACGGAACGACGACGACGATAACGACAACGACTTCCCAAATCCACGCCGCTTCGAAAAATGCCACTTTTACGGTAACATCACATTCAGCTTCGAAAACATTCACTCTTACTTCAACTATCACAACAACGGAACCTGCTACTTCTTCAATATCATCCAGTTCAACTTGGTTATCGGACAGCGTTTACTCAACATTTGCTTCTGATCCCGCCGCCACAGGGGGTACTGCAAGCGGCGGATCCAACCCCGGTTCTGGTGCTGCTGGTGACGCTTCTCAACCCTCACCTGCCGCCCCGTCGAATCCCACAGATGGCAATCTGACGCCTCAGCAGAAGCAAGTCATCGGCGGTGTCGTTGGGGGTGTTGCAGGAGCCGCTTTCTTCGCTTTATTTATAATGCTGCTTCTTAGGTACAAGAGGAGGAGGGATAATCGTGATATATTAAGCATTACTCAGGGCGCAGCCTCTAGGGGGCTTCCCTCTGGTGATCATGGTGGTCCCGGGACTGGAGATGGGAGCGGGACTGGAGGAGCGATGATGGAGAGATATAGCCCGGCCGCCATCACTGCTGCCTTAACTGGATTGGCGGCTAAGCGGAATGTGACGCCTACCAGTTCCGCTGATGGTGGTGAAAGAGGTTTCTATCGTGTCTCTGGCAGGAAGCTGCCGTCGGTTCTGCAAGTCGGCGGTGATGGCTACACAGACCCGCGAGAGAGTATCATCAGTAGCACTTCGGACTACTACCGGGGGTCCCAGGCTTTCGAGCCTGCTGATGGACTTACCACTAGGCTGGCATTGGGTAATCCAATGCGGCCGGTGAGCGGTGTCCCCATCATACGTTCTGGCCCAGCTCGTACTCCAGTCACAGAGAGGAACCCATTCGCCGATCCTCCATCCACTCCTCCCCATGATGGCCAGACACAGTTACTGGTGCCACGACAGAGCCCCGAGGGCTCCAGATTTCAGGAGAGCATTTGATTGGAAACATTTTACATATTGCGCATACCCATTTTTCGATTCACGTATATTGTTATCTGCATCATGACGATGTTATTTTTACCACCCACCGGGCGGCTCCCCCACTCTAGGAGTATTAGCATTGTATTTCCTTTTATTTCCCATGTTGTTTTCGGCGTTGGTGAGACCTTTTATCTTCTTCTGGATTTCTTTGGTTGATAATAGGGGGTGGAGGAATGGCAAGGGAAGGGATATAAAGGAAAAATAAGGAAGACATTTGGAGGGTTTCTACATTTTTTCTTCTTACATGTCCATCTCTCATGATAATCGAAGCCATATCGAAAGAGAGGAAGGGCAATACTACTTAGACGCAAGGCATGTTTGTATACTATCTACAAGCAGTAGGATCTCTAAAAGGTGCAATGCGAGTTGTTCTTGTGAAAAACACGAAGACGAGTTACACAACATGCTGTGACGTCAACCATCCCTTTATTCAGTCGCTTAATCAACGATGCACGCACACAAGCACAAAGGAGGATTTCTGCTTGCTAGTGAGTGGTGTCTTAAAGAATTAGTCAGTCATATTGTCTTCAAGACAATTTGACAGATGACTTGATACGCCACACTTAATTATAGTCTATCCAATATAATAGTAATGTTTCCTCTTTAAACTCATTCCAGAACGACAACATGAGAGCACAGGCCAATATCGTTTGTCAGCAACGCTACGATCGTGAGACCAGAATGAAACGGCGCGGAGGAGGGTGATGCAACATGCGTTCGGTATCTCCACGATCCGACGTTTCTTATTGATGGGAATCACGGGTGTTTAGAATAGAATGGAAAGGTGCTGGGAAAGGGGCAGTGACAATAATATGAGGGCGAGATGTGTATGAAGGATGTGTCACCAGTGCAAGGATAGGACAGTCAAGATGTAGAATAGTGATGGTACTACAAATGCAAGCAGTAGCTTTCTCTTTTTTTTTTCTTTTTCTTTTTCTTTTGGACCGGCTGCCTCGGAGGTCTGGGGCTTCATTCTCTCCGGTAGGGTTCGGAATCAAGCCGAGTTGAAAATAAAGTTGCATGCGTAGATACGTCTCTCCTTGTATGTATGTATTTGTGGCGAGAAAGCTGCTAAGGAACATTGGGAAATATCGTGGCTGTGATACCAAAGTTCAGGTTGGTACTCGGTAGCAATCTCGGACCGAGAAATGTTTTGTTTTGTCACGATGTTCTTCTCTGTGGAATTCTAAAAGGGACCAAATCGGGGTTGGGTAGGGCTGACATGACTATTATCTGCTATTGGCTGAGTCGGTTGGTATTGGATGAGCCTACGTAGATGTTAAAATCTCACTGATCTCTTTGATGATGAATCTTTGTTGTTGGCTGTACAGAGTAGTAGGTAGATACATAATTAGAACAGCCCTGAAGAACGGACGGCAAGTTCCAGACGAAGGAACCCAAAGGACTGGTTTTCCCTCCAAGCTACTGCATGGGCTGCCTTAGTACCCAGGTATCTACCTGTTGGTGGTGGTCCAAAGATAAGGAGATAGTTAGAAATCGAGGTGTCTATTCGATGGGGGGAAGGGGGGGTTCTTGGTCAGCTCGTACCTCCCCCCCCCACGCCAACGCCTGTTGGGTCAAATTGTCTATGCAGGGTAATTTACAAAAGCCTTGGTAAGAAGATGAGCAATGCATTTAAAATAGGAATAAAAATAAAGTAAAAATACAAATCCCGGTTTGATGGAGGGAAATGGCTGGGGAGAAGCCTAAAGGTAACCATAGTCATCACATACAAGTAGGAAGCCAGGGTTGGTTGGGTATCAACATCTGGCGTGGTTGAATCAATGTGGTGAAAGGTAACAAAGGCGTGCGCTTAGCTGCGGTAGGCATCACATCCTACGGAGTACAAGTAGGCATCTACAGGTAAGATCTAATCTGTCAGATGTTCAATACCAAGCATGGCAGTGCAACTCAATTTCTTTTCATAGAATCATCATACTTGTATAAGATAGGATCCCTGTGATATATGTGTGATGTGTGTGATGTGTGTGATGTGTGATACAGTGCATTATGCCACATGCAAGAAAAACTTGTTTTTGTTTTTTGTTTTCGTCCCTACTTGCACACAATTTAACCCCCATCTTCTGTCAACAAATAGCATCGAGAAGAATTGAGAAAAATAATGGGCGTATTCGTATAGGTAGCCATCGTCAAGGTTAAGATGATGGATTTGTGCGTGTGTGAGTGGAGAGGGAGAATGAGGAGGAGGGGGGGGGATTTGCGTTCCATTTGCATGCTGCTGCTGCTGCTGTGGCGTCTGTTTCTCCCTCCTGAAAAAGAGCTGTTCTTGTCCCCCCACACAGCAGGGCGGCGATGAACATCCCACGGACCGGAAATGCAAGCAAGACAGGCCAGCCTTAGTCAGATGGGTAGATCAGGTACTTGGCTGACTTGTACTAGCTGAATACTTGTAGCTGTATCCGTATAGGTAGCTGTATTGGTTGGTAGCTGTGCTGTGATTCATTGCTTTTTGCTTTTTGCTTTACCGGTTTATTTTCTTTTTTGTCCATGTTATTTGCCCCCATTTGGCAATTTCTCTCGTACTGTACTCATGTGTATTAATAATGCTCTTAGAGTTACACTGCATTGGTCCTCCCTTTTTTTTTCTTTCTCTCTCTGGCTGTGCAGAAGAAGCCCAATCCTGTGGCACACACAGCATGAGAAATTCTACTGTATGGAGCACTATGGCATCCGGGGGCTCCAGGGCTGCTACCTACCTACTTGTACTGAGTAGGTACCAAGGCAGTTAGACAGCTGGAGTGGAGGGGGCTTTGGGTACCTTACTGCATCTTGGCTTTTGCCTCGATAGGGCCCAGTACTATGGATAGCTCTCACTGACAGCGCCAGTGACCAACTGTGGAATAGTAAATAGGTATCATTTTATAGGGCCAACAGTGCATCCTACAAGTAAGTAAGTTCCCAATGCCACGCTGTATTTAGCTCTCTTGCCGAATCCCGCCGCCTCTTCGGCCGATGGCTGCTTGATCTCTCCGGGGCTCTCCTCCTCCCCCTCCCCCCCTGATTGCTCAAACCCAAGTCATGACCCCATCATCCATCATACCTGCAAGTACATACTTGTGCATCTCAGCTCCGAATCCAATACTACTTTCTTTTTGGACACTGTAGGACCACATCCCTCCCACCAATTCCGCCGCATCTGTCAAGGTTGCCTCATTGGTGAAGGTGGGTGAAGAATCACACGAACTCCACAGGTGACAGGGAGACGCCATCCGGGGTTGGATTACTTGTACAAAAGTCAGCCTCTAAAAAAAAAAAGGATTGCAGGAGGCTCTTACGGAGAGCACGGAGTACAGTATGTGGGAATAAGGCTCTCACTACCTTGTAAGCTGTGCTGCACTGCACTGCACGTTCTTTCAGAAGCAGTGTGTGGCACTTGGAGGCCAGCCAAACTGAAACCTTTCCCTCTCCCCCGCCCTCAACCAAGGTTAAGTAAGTCAAGGTCCGGCGCCATTGATAATTCCGCCACGCCCGCTCTTGTCTTGTTTATGTCTCTCTCTCTCTCTCCCTCGAACAGTTTTCCATTCCTTGGAACCTCTTTTTTCCTTTGCTCTTGTTTGTGTGCGAGTGCGTGTGCGTGTACGTGTGCGAGTGTGTAGGATTACTGGGCTTTCTCAGACAGCTCGTCCTGCAGCTACCCACGACAAACAGTGACGAGATTCATTCCACCAGGCATCACCTATACGCGACGACCTCCTCGACCTACCTACCTTGTACATGAAGATGCTGGCTCCGTAGAGCAACCATACGAACACGAACGCAGCTCTCAGCATCCGACAACCGACATAATTTTGCATATTCGGGCTCTTGTTCTTGGCATTGAACATATAGCCTATTATCCACCCAAGGACATACCCGTCCAGACTGCATATCAATCTTCATCAACCACCACCGAGGACACTCGGATTACGCCACCGTCACCATGGATCAAATGGGCTTCCAGATGCCCTCAATGGTACCCCCACCACTTACAAACGAACCACCGCAAATCTTCGGACCATATCTCCCTGAGGGCATGCCGAATCTCCAACAGCTGCCCCAGGACTACACGGCCCACTTGTTCCCTGACTCTATGCTCATGGACGATAGCCTTGAAGCTAAGAGGAGAAGAATCTCGAGGGTAGGTGGTTCTAGGTCCAATTGGATCCATACTGCTCCCCAATGAGACTTTATACTAATGCACTTTTCATTGCTCATAGGCCTGTGATATGTGCAGGAAGAAGAAGATCAAGTGTGATGGCAAGCTTCCAGCATGTACTCACTGTATCAATTACAAGACCGACTGCGTTTTTACCCAAGTCGAGAAGAAACGCGCGCCGCCAAAAGGGTAGGATACCACCAATTTTACCCCTTCCGTACCTGAATCCTTTGATTGACTTCTCTGCAGTGCCAAGTACATCGAGGGGTTAGAAAACCGACTGGGCCGCATGGAGCATCTTTTGAGGTTATCAGGTATGTCTCACTCTAACATATACAACAAGTCCACTCCTCTTGCAATGGACGCTCAGCTTACAACTCTATTAGGTCTCCTCGACGAAGACGACGACGACCTCGGTGCACTTGAAAAGAGACTTACGGAAAAATCACGACAAGCATCACTCTCTCAGGCATCGGGTCCCTCTACGCCTACACGTCAAACACCTTCGCAAGAAAGAAGTGCTTCTCCAGAAAGTGTCTTCGTGTCGCCTGGTACAAGCAAGAACACACCCAAGGGCAAGGAGCAAGAAAAGGAGAGGGACAGTGATATGAGGCCAAAACCTGCTACGGTCACTGAAGAAACTCAGGAAGAGGTTGAGGCTTTGTCTGAGATGATGTGCTCCTTGGTTACTACCCAATCCGGAGATAGCAGATATATCGGTATGTATTTGATTTTCAAGCTGGTCCCCTCCTCTTGTATACATGACACATTGGCTAAACATACATAGGTTCATCATCCGGGTTTTCCATCTTCTCTCCCAAAGGTATCCAATGGATCAACTCCAAGACAGGCGATGAGTCCTTCCAACACATGATCTCCCACGTATCCGAGGACGATCACAAATGGACAAATTGGAAGCCGGAAATTTTTGGTGACCTTTTTCAGCGGCCCATATTTCGGCCCTTGCCACCAAAGGATGAAACTCTATCTCTCCTGAAGGACTATTTTGAGAACTTCAATTGCATGCTCCCCCTATTCCACCAGCCGACCTTTATGCATCTGGTTGAGCGTCAATATTCCAATGATCCTTATCAAGGTACTGGATGGTGGGCAAGTCTTAATGTCACCTTGGCTATTGCCTATCGCCTGCGCGTTATGAGTGGTCTCGTCTCACCTGAGGAGGACAAAAAGGGATGGGACCATCTGAAGAATGCAATGGGTTGCTTTTCCGAACTGACAATGCGCAACACGGACCTTTTGAGCGTCCAGGCTCTGCTTGGCATGGCACTCTTCTTGCAGGGCACACCCAACCCGCAGCCAACATTTCTGCTGATCGCTGCGGCTATCCGTTTGTCACATAGCATTGGACTCCACAAGAAGGGGACAGGATTCAATCTTAATCCCATCGAGATCGAACAGCGCAGGAGGGTGTTTTGGATTGCTTATATGCTGGATAAAGATCTCTGCCTTCGGTCTGGTCGACCACCAGCACAAGACGACGACGATATGAATGTCGACCTACCTGATGCTGACCCTGTGGACAACATTGGCAACATTCCTTTACCTGAAGGTAGAGGGAAGATGAACTTATTCCGTGTCATGTGCGAGTTTGCTGTAATTGAAAGCAACGTGTATAAGCGACTATATTCCGCCAAGGCCTCGAAGCAATCTGATGGCGAGCTTCTCAACACGATTGGTGAGCTGGACCAACAGCTGGAGGAGTGGAAGGATAGTATCCCAATTGCGTACCGACCTGAGCATCCCATCCAGGCCTCTCACACTCCTCTCATACTACACGTTGTAATGTTGCACTTTACCTATTACAACTGCCTTACTACGATCCACCGAATGTCTATTCAACACGGAATATGGACCAGTCGGTTGGCCGACTATGCCATCCAGGGCCTGAATGCTAGGCCACTCAACCCTAGGATCTTCTCGTCTGCGGCTCTTTGCACGGCGGCGGCAAGAGCCTCCATCTCCTTGCTTAGTTACATTCCCCAGGGTGATTTTTCATGCGTATGGTAAGTACTGTAATAGTTGCCAAATGTCGGATGGACACTAACATCGAGTCCAGGATGATTCTCTACTTCCCAGTATCGGCGCTTGTAGCACTCTTTGGAAATATTTTGCAGAATCCCCTGGATCCCAAGGCCAAGTCTGATGTCAAGTTGATGAATCTGGTCGTCACCTTCCTCTCCATGCTTGGCCAGGAAGCAGAACAAGGTGGTGTTCATCGCATGCTTGGTGTTTGCTCTGAATTCTGCCGCGTCGCTAAGAGCGTCGTTGAAAAGGCCGAAAAAGAGCATGCATCACGTCGTAAGCGGAAGAACCCGGACGCACAGAATCATAAGCCAGCCGTGGTTTCTGCCGGACCTTCTGCCGGCGGTAAAGCCACAACGCCGGTGCTATCGCATACCCAAACTCCTCCGCGCCCGACTACGGCAGTTACGCCACAGACGAGGCCACAGGATCATCTTTCGCCAGCCTCGGTTGCGCGGAGCTCTCCCTACATGTCTATGAATGGTAACGGAGCATCGCCTCAAGGTTCATCGCCATCTATGGATTCTATGGGATGGACTCACGATTATCAGACCGGTATGGATACAGAATATGATCCATATAGCATTGACATGAATGGGATCCAGGACAGCACGCAGTCCTCGCCGATGGCCTTCAACAACCTTCAACAACCGCTTATACCACAGGATCTCTTTTCTCTGCAAATGTCACTAGATTGGAACTGGGCAGAGATGAGCGGTGGTGCGTATCCTACTGTGGAAAACGGAAATTTTGAGTACGCAGATTCTGCTTTTTCGGACCCCAGCTTGTCTAGCCCACCACACCATCCACAATAAACATCAAGTATGCAAGGTAATTATAAGTGGAGGAGAATTGTAACTATTATCGACATTGGTGCGGGAAATTTAGGTTATGAATGTATGACCACCAAAGGAATCTTGGCATGTTTTTTGTTTTGTTTTGCTTTGACTTGACTTATGAGGTATGTAGACTAAAGAGGTGTGACGCATTATGGCATCAAGGAAAAAGGGGGGGCATTGGCTTGGCGTTTTCCCATCTCTTTTAGGGGATGTTCTTGGGAGTAGAATTGTATAGTCGGACAAGTTTTTATATATCTTCTCAACTTAATGACATTACTTTCCTTGGCAATGGAAGCCTTGAATGACTTATGTGTGTGCATCAAGTAGAACAGGAGCTGAACTGCTACTTCACACATTTGCATCAACGTGTGATAGAGACTGTAGGGGAGGGAGAGTGAAACCTCCCTCCCTCCCTCCCACATTTGAGTAAAGCGCTTAAACCAACTTTTCCATTGTTGCTCTTTCTACTGGTATCTGGAAAAGGATACGAAAAAAAAGCGAGAAAAAAACGGCGGCAACAATAAAAAAAAAACCGACAATTCAAACAGCCACCGCCGACCCCCCCTTTCCCACTGCCACGCCTTTGGTCAAAGACCCCTTCACGATTGCCAGGAGGCAATAAATAAACGAACAAACGCAAATGGCTGTCTTTCCGCCAGAAGGGAGGGGGATATGACAAAAAGCCCAACCAGCCAACACCCCACTCCCCTTCCTTCCTTCCCACCGCTCCCGTTTTGAAAAAAATTCTTGATTCCACCGGATGCAATGCCGGCTACTATGCTTCTGTGTTTTTTTTTTGTGTAATCGCTGATTCCCCCTTATTCTTCTGCTACGGCAGAGAACTCGGGGGTTAGATATAATGATAAAAAAACCAGGGGGAAAAATATGAATATGAAGTTTGAGATGAAAAAGTTCAGAAGACGAGACCAGGAAGAGTCTCATCTCCTCAACACACAAAAAGCCAAAGACCCCCAAACGCCGTGCTAAACAAGGACAACACAATCCAGATTTCTTCTTGTCGTCCGAGATGCAAAAAAGAAATCAGAAAAATAACCGGGAGTAAAAACACAAGTCGGCCAATTTTCTCTTTTTCTCCGCAAAAAAGATCAAGTGCCGAGCCTTCATTTATCGTGATATAAAAGCCTGTACATGTTACCAAACCATGATCCCCAACTTTTTTGCCCGTGTCATGCAAAGAATTACCGTGAGCCACCAAAAAGACAGAGAGTTTTGAAACGGGAAAGGCAAGCCCCCGGGGATAAGGAGCGGCCGATTGGCTCTCGCACGAGTATTCGAATGAAAACGTCCGAGAGGAAGAAGACTCCAACCATTAAGCTCCAACCATGCCAGGGCCGTAGCTCTGCTGTCGCATAGCAGGTGGATATGGTGATGAAGTTCCCGGGTTCTGCATCATGTCAGTTCCAACTAGAACCATCAAAGATTCAGTGGCATCGCCCACCTTCTTCCGACGCTTCTGACCCCCTTCACCTTCCCCGGTGGAGTAACCAGTCTCCATACCGCCATCATCATCCGGATAACCTTCACCGTAACCCTCGTAACTGCTGTCGCCGTATGACCTCTTCTTGATGTTTCTTCGCGGTCTGTTGGGGTCCTGGGCTGATAACAATTGAGACTTGGGTCTGTTCATACCCATATTCATGTTCATGGCACCTGGCGTAGAGGCTAACGGCGTATTCGGCGCGGTAGGCTTTGCTGATGACAACTTGGAGGCGTCTCCGTTCGACGGGGCTAAATCACCCAATACCGATGAATCCCAAACAGACTTGGCGACGGGGCCCTTGGACATGGTCAAGGCGCGTCCCAGACTTGATATTGACAGGTTTGATAAACCATCACTGATTTCTCGTCCCTTGACTTGATGCACATTCCATTCCAATTCGGGCACTTGCAGCATAGCCATGAAATCCGACGGCGCATCCTCCTTCTTCTTGGTAACGTCAAAGTGACCGGCGACGCCTAAACGCTTAATGTGGCCCTTGTAGGTTTTCCGAAGCGCGTTCTTCTCCCCATTGGGTTTCTCACGCGCCACTTCAG